>CM020035.1:18606377-20022455 GCA_009769605.1 Bucorvus abyssinicus
TTGAGATTCTGGATTCTGCTCCGCTGCCCAAGGTGCAGCGCAGTACAGTGGGGGAGAGGATGACTTCAGATTTTTTTTTCATTGCATCCTCCAGCCTTATCTCTCCGCTGTAAATTATAAGGAGACTCCATTGAACTGAATATGAAGATTATATTTGCGAGCGGCGCGTCCAAGAGCGGCTCCGGTCCCACTTTGAAATGAAACAAGCTGTCTTGCGGGCCCTGAGTCCCCCCTCTCCCCCCTCCTCGTGCCGCCGCAGCACACCCCATCCCGGGTCCGGGAAGAGGGTGGCTGGATGGGACCCCCCGACACCCGCCCGGTCCCGCGGAGAGGGAGGGAGAGCCGCGCCGCGGTGCTCCCCGCTCCTGCCGGGATGTCCCCTCGCTTGTCCTCTCTCCCGCCCGGGAGGCAGTGGTGAGGACCGGGAGGCTTCCTTGCCTCCCCAAACCTGTGCTTTCCGAAACGGCCCCTCCAAAAAAAAAAAAAACCAAACACAACCAAAACCCAAGAGGGAGGCGGAGAGACCGAGCAGCCCCCGTCCCTGCCGTCGGGACAGCGGGACGGGCCGCGCCGTCGGGGCAGGCGCTGCGGCGGAGCCGGGGCTCTGTCCGGGACAGCGCGGCAAGGGATGCCTGGGCGCCTGCAGCACTCAGGTGCTGTTGGTGGTAGTCCTCTATTTATCTGCCCCACCTCCCTTCATTTTTTTTCTTTTTTTTTTTTCTCGTGTTCGTTTTTGGTGTTTTTTAACTACACCCCTCCTTTCTCTCTCTCTTTTTTTTTTTTTTTTTTTTTTTTTTTTGATGAGACCCCTGAGAAGGCAGCGAGGTGCCGTCCTCTCCGCCGGGTCTATCTGTAATTGAATCTAGGTCAGTTATTCTAAAGCATGGGAGAGGCTGATTCCTTCTTTCCGACATCAGCCCGGAATTTGGGGGGGAGGAGAGGGGGGTCTTGCAATTTCATTTAAAATGTAATGGTGGATGAACTGATAAGCAAATAGGGGAAAAAAAGGCTTTGCTTCAAAGAAAAAAAAAAAAGCATGCTTTTAATATGCTTCCAGATGGGGGGAAAATGATTTACATGGGAGTTTATTTCCTCTTTGCTGATATGAAAGAATTACAGATACAAAACCCACTGATCTATAGAATAAAAAAAAGAAAAGAAATGTTATTTTCCTGTAAAGGTATCAGTTCATTTATATTCATTTAACCATCCATCCATCAATTCACTTTCTCACTCCCTGCACATTCTCTCTGCCTCTAGTAAACCTACTCCACCAATATACTTTTATAGAATATACAATGAAGTTTCCTTAAAAAAAGAAATAATAAGAGATTCAGCTGAAGTAGGTAAAGGGAAGTTTCCCCTCTCGCCCCCATGCCCCCCCACCCCCTCCCCAGCTCCTATTTTACGTTACAGACTTTGAGTAAATTAGCAATATGAAAGAGAAAATCTTTTAGTTTGCAAAAAATGTCGGCATATATCTATAAAGAATGTATGAAATATAGATGTTATATATGCATCTACATGTGTATATATAATATATATGTAGTGGAGTTTGTATGCTCAACATGTATGTACTGTGTCTCTATGCTTATGTTATACAAACAGTTCATTCTCTCCCTATGTGTATGCATATAAAATAAAATATATGCATATTGTACAGATATTTACAGCATTCATATATTGTGAGAGCACAGATATAGATTTAAACATACATCCAGCCTGTGTGTGCTGTATATATGCACTATATATACGATGCCCACTCACAGGCAAAGGTAGCACCTCTGAATTGGAGCAGAACGTTCATATTTAAACAAAAAATATTTTCTTAAATTCTTCACGCATCTTTTATGAGTGCTGAGGCTCATACGGCTGTATACGGTACGTGCTCGTATTTGTGTGTGCATGCTGACATACGCTCCTCGACGCACATGCAGCGGGAGCGGGCTACCGAAGGGCACAAATCAGCCTGGTGGTCTCAGACCTTCCAAATCTAAGGGCCGCGTCTGTATTTTTTTGCATTTAGGATGGTAACTGAACCTGAGATGCAATTTCCTTTATAGGAGTAGTGACCAGAAAGCAAACCTCTCTCACGCTCAGTAACACCTTCAAATATGAAACCAAACCCACCCTAGGTGAGATCTTCCCTGCGGCTGCTGCTCGCCGTACCCAGCCAGAGGTGACTTCTTTCTTCCCGCGCTCTCGGCGTGATGGCCCTTACTCGCAGGAATAGTTACAAGGAGGATAAGACCGACGCTGCACCCAAAGACGGAGGCTGCTAAACCATCTGTCATTTCTTGGAGACCTCTGCAGAGGCTGGAAGCGGAGGGATGCAGAGTAACTACTTTTTCTGGTCTGAATGAGGTAGAAAAAGCTGTGTAAGAAGTTGCTTCTTTATTGTTAAAAGCAGGTAAATAGAGAGACAGCTAGATCTGGAAATACCTATATATACGATAAAAATACCCATCTTTATCTCCAGCGAGATACGGATGTAGATCCGCATGTAATGTTTCTTACAGCTTCCTGTTAAAAGAGCCTCAGCCGGTGCTTGGGGGGTCCTCACCAGACTCTCTAAAAAATCCATGTATAAATAAAGGAACCAGCCAATCACCCTGAGCTCAAACAACCTGGTGACAACGTAGATACCAGCTACCTTGTGGATGCCTGCCCTGCGCAGATCCCCTGTGAACCAGATCAAAGGCTGGAGTTACCAGACTCCATAGTGTAAGTGACACCTGCAAACGTTAGCCCCGCTTCGTGATTCCAACCCATACCTGAACAAATACATAATCATATCACATAGCATAATTAATAGGAGCATCACCATGAAGGACTCTTAAAGGAAAGGCTGTTGAAAGAGAGTTCCTGAAGATAATCCTTTTAAAAGGTTTCCTTAACACGCAACCACTAGTGGGAATGAGGCAGGTTTAGTTCCAACATCTTAATACCTCAGGATAGTACAGTTTCAGATCTTGTTAATGTCTTTTCTTTAGTAGTGGCTTGACTTTTGATTTGGGACTTGCACTTTTTGGAGGATCTTCTTGCTGCTGTGATTCACAACAGAGAAGGTCCCCAGAGGAGGCCCAGCCTGTCTCCCCTTTCCATTGACCCATCGGGGACTCACAACCTCATTTCTGCGGGAAATCAAACGTGGTCACATCCTGCCTGCTCATAATAACCTTTCTAGCCTCACCGTTTTGGAGCAAGCGCTGGTGTCCTGCACTTTTTCTAATGACGCATTCAAATAATTTTCAGGGTACTGCTTAATTTGTTTTTTTCTTATCCCGGATGGCACCCCACAGGAACGGGGTTCAGCTGCTCCCGAGCTCTTTGCTTAGTGGTGTTGCCCGACTCCTCCGTCGTGCTCAGAAAAGTCCTGTGTGGCATCGCCTGCCGGGGACGGTAAGTAAATCACTTTTTGTTTTGCTTTTACAAATGATGTCTGTGGAAAATGAGGCAGAGCCACACAGCAAACTGCAGGGCTAGGGCATGAATGGGGAACAGTGGGCTCTGCTCAGCGCTCCCCCGAACCCTTCCTCCTCAGTCTTCCCGTGATTGTTTGGCACCCCCACATCTCTCAGGCTGTGCGCAGGGGGACAAAGCCTGAAACGCTTGGACCATGCAGTGGAGCAGACCCCAGTAAGGAAGCCCTGGGAGCGCAGAGGTCCTGCCTTTTGCCGTTGCTGGTTGTTTGGAGCTTCAGCCCAGGATTCTTCTGTTGGCTTTCGGCAGGAAAAGATCAGATTTGTGAAAAATATCATCAGATAGGCATGGAAATAAGTGAAGGCTGCGGCAGTAAGAGTTGATGGCCACAGCAATAATTCAAAAATACAAAATAAAACCGAAATTCAGTTAAATCAGATCTTTTGTTAATTTATTTCTCTATCCTACAACTGTGCGCAATCCTTTAGACTATCCCAGTCTAAGTTTCTTGATTGATGTCAGGTTTGGTGTCCCATTTCTCTTACCCCACAAGGAATTTCTGGCATATGGAAATCCAGATCTCTCCATTCCCAGTGGAGTGTGGACCAAGCTATTGCGTTGCGGTAGTGCGCGTAGAAGAAAGCAGATTGAGGGCAATGTAAGATGTTTTTAGATCTGCTCTAGCTGTTGTCCTCTCTCAGAAGCTGCCACTGGTGGATTTTGCCCGGTGGGGTCAGATGTGGAGTGCCACCATATCCCAGACTCTCCCTGTGAAAGAAAATGGTGAATCCTTTTGGATCTCCCAGGAGAGCTGGGTCAGGTTGCTGGTGGCTCAAATGATTTTGTCTCTTTTGGCTTTGAAATACGCGCGTGAGGCAGGAAGCACATTGCTGCCACTCGTCATCTGCGAGGCAGCTGGCACAGTGGCATTGATGCTGCTTGGATGGCGACACGCCAGGATGGTACAGGGATGGGGATGCAGCATGAGAGGGTGAGGGGAACCCAAGAGGCTGCCATCTCTAAGGACACCCGGATGGCAAAGGGGGCTATGTCCATCACCGACATCGGTGATGAGCTCTGCGTCACCGAGGGCTGAGCTAGGTCTTGTGTCTCCAGTCGGTGACATGCTCTGTGGTGGTGGGCTCATGGGCCAGCGTCCTCCGACCCAGCACTCTTCCCCAGCAAAGCTTTACAGAGCAAACCCACTCTGGTACGAAGAAGGACAAATGTACTCTCTCCCTGCTTGTCCAAGTTTTATTTTTCCTGTTTTAGTTGTCACTGCAGCTTTCTTCATTCGGCAAGGTTACAGACCTCTGATTTAGAGTATTTAATTACTTGTAATTTCTCCAATTTTCTGTTTAGGCATTTTTAATGCTTGCCTCCTTCCTTCCCTGTGAGCTATTAGCATGAGTCATTTTATTTCCTGACACAAACAAGGGTTTTTCCCCCTCTCCTTCTTCTCCCTCCAGCCCTACTTACATGGGAACTCCCCCACCAGAAAGGAGAAAGGGAATTAGATCCTTATCAGAGACTTACTTTCACCCAAGATTTCCTTAGATCAGTAAGTTAAATAGAGGCCAACAAAAGCCAAACAAATACTTTCTCTCCTACCTAGAAATAACTCCCCTGCAGCCAATAAGTATTCCTTCTCCTGCTTTGGAGGCAAACCAGGCGGTAGTGTGACTATGCGCCCTTCCCTCAGATGTACCAGTGTCAGTCCCCTGTTACGGTGGCCATAGAGTGCCAGGGAAGACAGAACTAAATTTCTATCAGGAAAAAAACCCCAGAAAAATAGGAAAAATAAATTATCCCAGCATTGCTTCAAATCCCTGCCAACTTTTCAGACCTTCATAAATAAGCCAAAAGTAAGGCCACAAACCCATTTTTCCTCATTTGCAGGTGACCTTGAAGAGCAGATGAGTAGCTCTTTTAATAGCGTTTCTTTCAAAAGGATTTCAGTGAGGAAAGTAGCAATGACTGAAATTCCACGATTCCTTACAGGTGCTCACGTTTGTGTCGAGGATACACAAGCACCCAGACAGCTCCCCACTATGGATTTTTGTTCCATTGCAGCAACTTGAGGTACTATGGAGGTTTGGCACGAACATGCTTTAACGTAATTTTTTAATCACCTCTTGGCCTCACAGCCCACACATTCATGTTCAAATAGCTGCAGGGCTGGAGGAGATGCCTACACAAAAGCAGGCAAGCATCTGCTTTCCGCACAAATGCAGCCCCTCTATTTTGCGTGAGATCTCCGCGATGCTATTATGAAGAGCACGTTCCAAGTCAAGCAGACATGCATAAAAAAGCATGAAAAGGAGGTGAAAATTAGTGTGAGCCCCAAGGAGGTGGGAGCACTAACAAGGAGCAGCGATGCTGCTTCCTTCCCTGAGGACAGGACAACGGCTAGATTGTTAGTGGCATCAAGGTGTTCATCCCTGCTCCCTGCCTGTCGTCCTGCATGGAGTCCTTCCACCCCCTTCAATGTGGGGCCAAGTGGAAACAGGACCCCAGGAGCCTCCTCCCTTGATGAGACATAGAGAGCAGCTGCTGCCTTGAGAGAAACCATCCAGAAGGTCAAACTGCACACGTGCTTTAGTTTAGTCAAAGTGGTTTTCTCAGCCTTAATTGATAACTGGTGAGAAAACCTTCTGCTCTACACATACGCATGCATATGTATAGACATGCACAGACACACGTATGTGTATATAAATAGATCTCTTTAGATTTAAATATATTTATGCCCAAGGCCAGGAAGGTGGATGAAAGGTCATTACACAGAAAGAAGATCTAACACATACATATGCTCTTTTGTGGGGATTAAATCTATAGTAGGTTGCATTCAGTGCTAATACTCCTATTAATTTCTATTTTTCATCGCTGTTTTCACATTTGTCAAGCTCTGATGAAGAATAATGAAGTAAATGGAGACTAACTACAAATTAATCACCTCTGTCTTGATAGTATAACACAGGTTCCTATTTGCTTACTCTCTTCACCCAGAAATGGTAACACTTTCCATATCCATAGCAGCAAAACCTGCTGGATGCTGTAACATAGCTGAGAAAGAGAGAAGGAAAAGAGAAAGAGGAAGAAAGGGAGACACCTTCCCCAAGAAAGTGAAAATACTCATTGAAGCTGTCGAATTTGAATTGTAAGAAAGAGCTGAGGAAGTTGAGGGCATGCTGGTTTTGCAAGCAGAGCTTGTTGTTGGAAATGGCGTCTTGATCATGAGCAGGTTGGGCCTTTGGTTGCGTTTAACTACTGAAAGGTTAGATCTTCTGAGGGCCTATGTTTTTAACTGGAGTGTGACTCTTCTCACTTTGCAGTGAGGGATATATGTATTTTCAAATGTGCTGGCATTTTTTTGCAAACCTCCTTGCTTAATTTGGAGCTTGATATCTGAGAGCTTGGTCTTGCTGTGCTATTGGGTGTTTGGGGGACTGGAGGGTCCCTTGTACCAGTATGAACAGGAACAGAGTTGGAGAAACCTCAGGTTCCCTCAGCCCCTTGAGAGAGACTGGAGTGGGGCTGGAGGCAGAGGCAGAGAGCCACCAGCCCCAGCGGTGCATCACACACCTCTGGTGAAGGCTTTGGACACCTGCAAGCGTACCTTTGGCAGCACTCCTGCAGATGAGTTACATGAGCTTTGAGCACCTGCTTTTTTGCAGTTTGGACTTTGACCCAGGTGAACATGGGAATTTCTCCTCAGGTGTTTAATTTCTGATGGAGTGGCGTTCGGTTTTATGGAGCCTGGCCAGTGGAGTTTAACCACTTGGCCTCATTTTGTGCTTGCAATGGGAAACAAGTGTAGACTTTTATCATCAATTGCTCGTCCTTGTGGTGATCACTTGGTGCTATGTTCCAGTGCCAACTTAGGTGTCCTTCTGTTCCCCTTCCTCATATTGCAGGCAGCTGTAGACTTTTGGAGCCAAGTCCACCCAGCCGTGGCACCCTGCGGAGTCACGAGTGTCCTGTGATGGGCCGTGGCAGAGCCCAGCAGCACCTGCCCTACCAGTGCCTGGACCTGGTCCTCATTCCTCAGTCGTCAATGTGATGCCATGCCCGACTTCACGGTGGCTCCCAAGGTGCTTTGACGTTGGCATCCACAGATCTCTTCATTTACCTTTGCAGAGAAAGAAATACTTGGTCAGACTGAGATTGTCAAGCAATAAATTCATGTAGCCGTACCAGCTTTTCTCCTTCTCAAGGCACACATTGGCGGTCTCCTCCAACTCACGGCTCAGGTCTGCCCCATAAATACAGAAAACTTCCAGTACTCCTAATGACAGGCGCTTCACGGCCAAGTTAGTACTTTCCAGAGCAAGCGACCTCTGTGGGTTCACCCCCAGGACAACTAGGGAATGCTGCAAGATTTGAAGGTATCACTGCTTATTTGAGAGGAGGCATTATAGATTGTTTGGGCATTTCTTAAAGTGATTTACCCCAGCCTTTGTCCTTTCCTTTTTATCATCTTCCTCTTTGCTGGTCCTTGGCACAATCCTTCTCTCTCTTTCATTGATCAAGCACTTGATTGGTTGATTGATTGATCACTCGATTGACCCAGAAGTTCGTATATGCATCAACTTTATCTTTCGTCTTCCCAACCCAGATTTACCACTGGTCCTTCCTTTTTGAAATGCAAGATTTCGGCAATAAAGCGTTTTCTAATCATTGCTCTTCCGCATCTCTCCCAGAATATCGTCTTTCCTGTGATCCCCAGGATTCATTTGGAGGCAATAAGTGACATCTTTCTGCATTGCTTTCACTCTCCCACTGTCCTGGAAAATCAATCAGACCTCCGCATCTGCCTGCCTCCTAGTCTACCCTGCCTGTTTGGGTCAGGTCAGGCAGAAGACCTCTGTGTTCATGGGTCCATCCTCTGCACTTGACTCATCTGGATCAAACCCAGACCTTTCACACTGCCTCTTCCCCTTCTCTCTTCATGTTCCTTTCTTTCTTTTCCTTCCCAATGACTGCAGATAACACATTTGCTTGCTGGCAAAGCTCTAACTCTGTGGGTTTTCAAAGGGGTGGATTTCCTTTCTCACCATCTGAGCTAAGCACTCTCCAAGCTAAAATCTCTCTCTTTTTTTTTTTTTTTTTGTAGGCCACAGAAAAAACAAAGCAGTAGAGAGGGACATAAGTATTCCAGAATTCACTTCTCTGGCGGCACAGTTTACTAACATTGACCTGTGGCCACTTCTGTGGCTCTTGCATAATGCTTTAAACCGAGTGTTTCTTTTGTTTTGTCTCCAGCCCGAGAATTCATTTTTTAATAAGAAAACTCAGAAGTGTCTCTGAAGGACATGGGCCTATGAGCGTCACTACCGTATCGCAGATGTGCAAGCTTGCACTTACTCACGTGGTCCCCATGGTCTCCAACTTCTTGGATTAACAAGGGTCCAGTGTAGTCCTTGCCTTCTCCTCTTGCAGATGCATGCAATAGAGCCTCAGAACTGTCTTTGCCTCTTGAGGCATCTTCTCCATGCCATCACGTGTGCTCAGCTGTTGCTTGGAGAGCCTCAGAGAAGAGGAGGAAAGGCTCTCGACATCTCAAGAAAGCATCTGGTTTCCTTTACTTGTTGGCCCCCTGGCTGGAGGAGCAGCACACTTCTTGTGTGACACCTTGCCTAAAGTCTCCTGAAATTCAGCTGTTAAACCTGACTCCAGCTATTTGTTCTTTGAGAGTCAGCCATCTCTTGCTGCTTATTTTTCACAGGCCCACATCCTTGTGGTCTTTCAAGAGTTTGTCCGCCCAAAGCAGCAGAGACCTGCCTCTCCTCCCGTGCAGCGGCTGGGATTTGCATGTGATGGGTGCTGCGGTCAGAGCTGTACAAACCTGACCTTTGTTGAAGTTTAGGATCCTAAATCACACAGGCTTATCTAGATATAAAATATAGGCTCTTCCATGTCTCAAACAGTTTAGCTTATTTTGTGGGGAGATGTGAGATATTTCTAAATGGAATCAGGAATGAAGGAGCAGCCGGGTACAATTTAATTCTAATTTTTCATATATATCAAGCGTTAAATTAACAAGTGAGGGGGAACACTGCTGAAGAGCTGTCTGCTGTTTAGACAGGCATATCAGGATAAAATTACTCTGTGCTTGCCCATGGTTTGTCTGGATACTCCTGGAGCTGCACCAGTAAAGAGTATAATTGTGCTGCTATTTGAGGCTTCAGATTCGGTGCTGCGAATCCTCCCCTCTGACTACGCAAGGTTTGCTTGATGAGGTTAGGAAACTATACCCCGTAGGGAATTTTTACCCAGGCAGGGTGCAGAGTCCTCAGAAGATGGAGAAAGGAAAGAAGGGCTCAGGCAAGAGACTTTCATTTGTAATCGTGAGGGTGGTTGGCTCAAATGTTTGTTGGAGAGAGCTTCTCCCCGCAGAGTTTCAGTAGGTGTGTCTAACTGGCACAGGAAAGGTTTTGTAATCAAGAGGATCGTTTCTACTTCTGAATGGTTGCTGCAACGCACAGACTAATTCAATATCATCCCGTATATTTAATTTCTCTTTTCTATAGTGAGAATAAGAATTGCTGTCATTGCCTTCAACTTGGAGTAATTGAGTTTAAAATCAGAACCCTCTTCAAAATCTTTTATTTGCTGCATGATAAGGGGCACTGAGGTCTTTGGATTAGTTAACATCGATGTACATCACTTCTGGGCTCTGCACAGCTGCTCTGTACCATGCATGTGCATGTCGAGTACTCCTGTCTCTGAGTAAATAGTTTGCATTGACTTTCAATGAAGCTCAGATACAAAATGCTTCAGTGCATTGAGTATGTCTCTTTTTTTCTCAATCCACGTCCCAAGAGAACTCACTCCAGATATTTCCCACTCAATGAAATATTGTCTTTACAGCCAGAGAAAAAAAATCTCTTGAGTATGGACCTTGAAGTGGAGGAATGGGTTATTCCTCAGCAACCTTTTTATATTGTCAAACCTTCAATCTTTCAGGGATTTATGGACTTTGCTAATACATAGGACTGACCCTGGACACCGATTGGCTCATTTTCACTAAATTTGTAATTATTCCCTTTGCACATTTCATGTCATATAGCAGCGGGTACAGCATCTTTGTTCCCATTTTATAGATGGAGAGTTGTGTTGCCGAGAGATGCCTGGAAAGAGTGCATGGGTCTATAATCTACACTGCTGACTTCCTCTTGCAGCGCTAGTGTGGCTAAGGGATCCTTTTGTGTGCTGACTGGGAAATTTGTTACTTCTCCTTGTTTTTAAGGTCCGCTGGTTCCCTCATTATGGGCATTTCCAGAGGTGACCCTTTTTGCCCGTAGAGCAGAGGTGGGAAGAAGCTTGAGGCAGCTCCCCCTTTTGCAAGTCAGTGTATTTGACCACAGTGATGGACCCTGAGATAGTCAAAGTCCTTCATGGAGTATGTATTTCCAGGTGTCATTTACAAAGCTGGACACTCAACTACGCATCGCTTGTGCGAGGGAGCTGCTGGCATCAAACGGCGGTGAGTCAGCCATGTGGGACAAACGGCCCGCGAAGTCTCCCAGGAGTCCCAGGGCAATTGGATGGTGACTATGGATGAGCACAGGCGTGGTGAGGAGACACAGAAGTTAGAGCAAGCAGGGCCCAGGTCTGGCTGCAAGCAGATAGGCGCCGAGTGGGGATATGAGTGGATAGACCACCCTCTGCAGGCAACAGGGAAAAAAGGGAAATGCTGACTGCTGGGTAGGCTGGCAGCTCTCAGCCTTGCTCCAGTTACAGCTCAGTGTCTTGTGTTTACCAGAGCCATGCCAGCCCTTAAGCTAGGGACATTTAGGGCTGTCCCGTAAGCTTGCAGGTAAAGACTATCACAGCAATTAACTCCACTATAGACATGCAAGAAATGTCTGGACTGGTTGAAGTTCCTGGCTCACTCCTCAGGAGGTTACAAGCTCATTTAATGTTACCACAAAACTCTGAGAGGCCATGTGGACCTGGAGCTCTTGAGATCTTCCTTCTTTCTCAATCCACCAGACTGTCCTTGAACTCATTCATTCTTTGCTCGCAGTTCCTTACGACTAGCAAAATCACATAGGAAAAACATGAACATTTTCATGTGGGGAAGAAAACCAGCTTTTTGTATAACAAACAAGTTTTAATTAAAAATCCTGATTTCTGCAAATTTCCATCGGTTTCGAAGAACTGTGAGGTTGCCAGTACTACCTGTTCTTTACGGAGAGGAATGTTGGGGCTGCCTGCTGCACTCGCTCAGAAAGACTCCTGGTTTGAGGGGAAAGAAGCCACGCAGACGACATCTGCCCATAACCAACGGTATCCGCTGAATGAAATAAAAGCTGAAACACAAACTAAAACCTATTCCACAAGTAAGAGGTGTGAGGGCACTGTTCTGCAGCAGGTAAAGTTTGCATTTGGAAGGTTATTGTTTAAAGCCTTGTTCTGATCTTTATCCCAGCCCATTCCTCCAAAACCCAAGCCACTAGATGGTATCCCACCAGTCCTTGTTTTCCTTTGTCCTCCCAGTATGCTTACACATATACCAGAAACTTGAAAAAGGCAGCAGCAGGAATTTTTGATGCCACTTCCTGCTCCTTGCTCACATAAAATTGACCCCTGTTAGCACACACTACACTCCAACACCCCTGTATTTGCTGCAATGCTGGAGAAACAGCAACAGAAATTATAACACTTCTGGTGAGGATGTTACCATTTCTGATCAGGGTTGCCAAAAAACTCCTTCCACGCCAATTGCACCCCCTGAATCTGCCATTGCAAACGCTTAACTTTACCCTGGTGTCATCACTGATTATCTCCATACCAACCTTTGGGACAAACTTATGTAATTTTCATGTCTTCCATGTTTTCCCAGGTCTCTGAGGCACCAGATGCTACTGGAGAGGATGGGGCTGGAGGTGCTGCTCCAAGAGCACGAAAGATCTGTGAGAGCACAATGCAAACAGTCTCCTCTTACTAGTCTTTGGTAATGCTCAGGGCTCAGGATTTACTCAGGATTTGTCCTCTTCAGGATGTTTCTTGTTAAGTGGAAGCACGAGGAGTGCTGTATTGCCCCAGGTTTGATCTCCTGAGAGCTGCTGAGGTGTTAGTTGGTTGCTGCACACTTACCTGTTGTTTTTTGTGCAAGCTTTAGGGGTGCATCAGCATGGGTTTATGTATGTCAGAGATGTATCAGTATAATACATGAAATGGTTTTTTTAATTATTTTTTAATTTTCTTTCCCCCACTCCCCACCTTTGCAGGCTCCTAGAGGCTGCCAGAGCTCCCATTAGGGCTCCAGAGGCCCACTGAGATCATGACAGCAATGTTTATGTGCTATTCTAATGCTGGTTTTAGCAACACAAGTGCTTTTTAATACACAGCATTACAGCAAGCGCGTCCTATTCTCTCCCTTACAGAATGGCTGTCTGGAGGGATGTAATTCCAGCTTGTGCCTCAGCATGCCGTTATTTACAAGCACGGTTACATGCCCACATCAGGCACGGTCAGTGCCACCACTGAGCATTATTTAGTTAATTTGGCACACGCCATATGAGAACCATCTTGACAGAATGAGTGCTGTCATCCCCCGCAGGTACAGGGATTCTGTAACTGCGTCCGGAAGGTAACTGAACTTCGGATTGGCCTTCAGGGGTTGATAAGCAGTGGTGTCACCCAAGGAAACCATCATGAGATGCCACCACTCCCACACGCAAAAATCCATCAGGACACATGTAGTGTGTCGTGTGAGGTGGCTAGTATTGTGGTAGCTCCCTGGCCACTGATGGAGATTGGTTTGCTGACTGCACCCACACAGGCTTCTGGCTATGTGTTTGCAAATACAGTTGTAGGCATTGACCAGGGCTGGTGATACTAAGTCAAGAAAACATCACAAAAGCAGTCTCTCCATACTGGGCTGGTTCCTACAGCATTTGTCTGTCCCAGCACAAAACTCTGCTCGCGAAGGGAACTCAACTTGAAGCAGTACACCTCCTGAAGGTATTCTGTGTGATATTTCAGAGGGAATCATCTGATCTGATGGTGCTCCCTTGAACCTTTGCATTTCCTGCTCTCAAAGGCACTGTCTGGAGGGGAACTGGAAGCATCTGTGGAAAAGCAAAAACCTGCAAAGCCTGTGGTACTCTCTGTGAGTCTAAGGATTATTCATTCACTTTGCTCCAGGAAGCTTGTGGAGGGAAGATTGTATGTGCTTTTGTAAGAGCCGTAACATGGTCTTAGAATAAACACAATTATTGTGCCTCTGTTATGAAGTATAGGTGAGAAAGCCCGTGTTTCTTGAGGTATATGAAGGCTCTGACCCACCTTCATTAGTGTCGCTATCTGTATGAAGTAATTGCAGTGAAGTGCTGGTCACATGCCCGTTGTGCTGCGAATTCTCCAGAAAAGGTTCAATTAGGAGGCAGAAGATGACGAGCTGCAGTGTGGGGAACCTCAGAGTACCTTTCCCAGATCAGTCATAAGAGCTAGCCCTTGCACTGTGCTTGTCATCAGCATGTATCAAAGTGCTCCAGAAAGTGCTGCCCGTGGCACTTCCCTTGCACAGATTAGGGTCATGGGTGAGCAAAAAGGCTTGCCCAGGGTTGTCTGGGGTGCCAGAGGCAGGACTCAGTTTCTGTGTCCTGGAGAAGTATCTCTGGGCTCTGCATTAAACAGTTCATGGAGAGGTGTAGGAGTCCTGGCTCAAAATCAGCAAAGCGTCCCTGGCCCTTGCAGCAGAAGAGATGGAGGCAAATAAGGTGTGATAATAACTAGCGCTTCATGTGCTACCTGAAGGGATTTCCAACACCCCTATTGTCTTTGAGGAGATTGGCAGTGCATTCATCAGTTCTCCTGAAGTCAGCCACCCCTTTGCCTTCATCTAGGAGCGGTTTGCTCTGTGAAAACCTCTCTCTTCCACTTGCCTGCTGCTTCCTTCATTGCAGTGAGGGGCTGCAGCCATCTCCAGCACTGGACCTCCAACTAGGCACTGATACTCTGCTTCCCTGGTGCGTTTCAGCAACAATCCCAGCTCAACAGATCATCTGTCCTGGTTCTCCTCCCATTCAGAGGTACTGAAAGCTCAGCTACTGTCTCCTGCCAGGGCCGATGTTTTCCAGGGGATTCCCTTGGAGTCCTGGATCTCTCACAAACTAGGAGAGATGGCTCATGGCAAAGAGACTTTACCCTTTTTGCTAAGGTCATCAGTTTCTGTATGTTGGTAGTCTGAGGCTACCTTGTCCAGGTGGCAAGCAGGAATCTGCCTTCTGCATGCAAGAGCTGCAAGATATAAAACCCAAAGATGCTAATAAGCTGAAAAAGCAGAAATTTTGTTTCGCCACAAAGAAACCTTGTTGACTGTTTTTCTGTATCTATCTCTATTACTGCTTTCCAATGTCTATGCTTTTCTACATCCATTGTGTTGCTGCAGAGGTTCCAGTTTGCCCTGAGGTTCATCACAAACGAATTTCAAAAGCTGTTCCCCTGGATGCTTCTGCGAGCTCCTGGCGAGGAGGTCAGAGGGGATACGAGAGATGCCGGATGTCACACAAGCAGCAGAGAAGCAAAACATCTCCTCAGGGTTTCTGTGGCTGTGTTCATCTGAAGTGACAGTCCATGTCCGCTGCCTGCCACTAAATTCCCCCAGCTTGGGCATCAGTGGCCAAAAGTTGCTCAAGCACCAGTCAGCAAAGGCACAACAGAGGCTGATGGGAGAGGCTTGTTGACTGGGGGCTTTGTGCCTAGAGGCCAGGCAGAGCAATGATGTTCATGGCTTTATTTGGGGTTTGCTGTATCTTGTAAAGATGAAAGGATGTTCAAAATTCTTCCCTGCTCTCTCAGCTTGCAGTGTGGGGGGATGGAGGCTGAAGGAAAACCAATAAGAAACTATTTACTAGACTAACAACTAAGTGGTGTCTCTCTAATGGAGAATTTAATCTCCAGGACATTGTTATCTCTGTTAGGTTTTCTGTATCTTAGGTACTCAATAAATGATTGCTAAAGTAATTCAGTATTCTTCTCTCGGTCAGAAAACACAGCGCCATGTCAGCTATCCAATCACACTCTCATTCAGTAAACAAAACCCAGGCAGAGTAGGTACATGGGTGAGAAAACTCTGAAAGCAGGTCTGAAACACGGGCCTGGACTTTCAAAAGCAAATGGAAACACTCTGTGTCCTCAGACGGTAGGAATAAGGTAAGCAAGAGCTGCAGGAAGACATCCACGGGGCAATGATACCAGAACCAATTGCGGGATGGTAACCAGGCGTTGTGGCGATCAGCTATGCCATGGAAACCTCTACCTGTCTCGCCACTACTGAAAAAACCATGGTTTTCTGTCTCTCTGTGCCCTCTTCCTCATGTCTTGCATTCTCCCTGGAGAGGTGTGGACCCCCAGCGTTCACAGAGGTACTTTCATTTATTGATGACACCCAGCATGGCACTGTGCATCGAGGCACATTTGTCTTTCTGTTGTCTTCATCCCTCCCTTGGTACCCTTTCTGGGATGGATCCGGTGGATACTCCTTTGGCTTGCCCTCTCCAGCTATGTGTGTCCCTCCTCTGTGCTGCTTTCCCACTCCTTCCAGCCCAGTGTACCAGCTGTGTGGGTCTGTACCCCCTTTCCAGTGGGTGCAGTCCTGTATCACAATGCCCTGAAGTTTTTTTGCTGCTTCCTGTCTCAGATGGGTGAGTTTGAGCACTGGAATTGGAGGTCCCAGGTTCAGCCAGGGCTGCTGCCACAATGGTCCCAAGGGGTTCAAATGCAGCTTTGTCCTCCCATCCCTGTGAGATGCAATTCATCCCCATGTACAACAGAGCACTTCCCTTCTGTCTCTTCAGACCTGGGTCAGGTTTAATACAGTCTGTGAGAAAGGCTTAAAACAGCAAGGTATGAGATTGAATTATGGTCTAATCTGCCACTAATAGAACCTGACCGGCTCCATTATTCAATGTCAAATCACTGCATTTGCTATTAAAACACAGGGTGAACTTCCCTAATTTCTGTCGGGTTAGGACCATATCCATCATTCTTGCCTGAACCGGCACCAAGGCAGTGCAGATAACACAGACAAATTTAATGCGGTGAATTCACCTTAGGAAGCTTGCTCTGGCTGTACAGAGAAGGGAGGGGCTGGGCAGTCCTAGGAGGAAAAGGATAGATGATAGCAAGCTGCAGTTTGACATTGCAGGGGGTAATGAAATTGCACAGTGACTCTTTAGGATGGGAAGGTCTAACTGGCTATTGCACTCTGACAGTTTGACTTAAAGCTGTGCTCAGAGGGGAGGTGACCAGGTGTTCTGCTGCAAACGAAAGGGAGCAGGGACACATAACCACACTCAGGCTTTCTCCCTGGTGATTCCATCCCTAGGAAGGCTGAGGTTTCACATCAAATTCTTTGCCTTGATCACCGGTCGTCGTCAGCCAACAAGTATCTACCCTCTGTGGGGGTAGATGCTCCCTGGGGAGGGACAAATTGAACTGCTTTTTTGCAGCATACTGAATTGACCCAGGAAGTTATCAGCAGATACGTGCAGAGCTAAACAAAGACTACCTAACCTGGCTCAGTTGTGACTCATATCAGGATTTTAGCTCTTATCTGCAGAGGTGGAAAGCAAGGCCATTAACTTGCTGTAGCGCCAAAAAACCTTTGGTAGAAAACCCTTATTTATGTTCTATCTCTTTCTTTTCTGTCTTTCTTCTGTATCTGTACTAATTCTAGAAACACTGAAGTACGGAAGTAAAACTCCACCATGTTAACCAAAAAAAGACGATTAGAGAAAGAAGACCCCAGAGGCACACCAGGAGTGCCATAAACCATTATAACCATTTTCAAGGGTAAGCAGAGTCTAATTGCGATGGAGATTAACTGAATGCATTAGACAAAAAACAACCCTTGTCATTACTAGATCTAATGAGTTGACACTGGTGTCATGACAACTCTCTCCAAGTGTCCTGGTTTGAGCTAGAACAGAACTTCAGTGATTTCGCTTTCCAGCTCAGTCTCTTCTAACTGCACTTGCTGAAGTTAACGACGTATTTGTGCAGACAGTGTCCGCTTCTAGAAGTGACAGCGGTCGATGTTTACAGTTACTGCCAGGGGTTGGGATGCAGAAAGACTCCTGCTTATAACTTGCTCCTGTGAAGCCCAAAGTCCCTCCTAAATCTTGTGTCCCGTGTTGGGGGCGCAGTAAGTTAGAGGCTGTACTTGCGGCGAGGAACAGACAGGACAGGTGACCCTAAACTGACCAACAAGGTGTTCCATCCCGTAGATGTTATATTTGGTATAAAGCTGAGAGATCACAAAGGCCAACCTCTTTTCTTTGATGGCTGACATCTGAGGAGGTCTCTGTCCATTCTGCCTTTGATTCCAATCTGAGCATCCCTGAATCCAGTTCCAGAATCCAGCTCCTGCAGCCAGTTCCCACCTGCTGCTGTGCCCAGCCTGGGCCTTCCCCAGTGTCTGCCCGGAGCATCAGTGGTGATGGTGACGTGGTTGCCATCAAGGGTGTTGGGTTTGGTATCGGTATTGTATATATTTGTATATATTTAATTTTATTATTATTGTTCTCATTAAAGCAGTTTTAGTTTCCTTTTACAATCCATATGTTTCTCTCCCCTATTCTCTTTCTTTTCCCCTTTGAATAGGGAGAGGGATTAATAGTGAGCACCAGTCATTTGTCTAGTGGCCAGCCCAGCCTTAAACCATGACACCAAGGTTTCTGTCTGGGCCAAGTTTTCATGGACAAAAAGAAGGAACACTTTGGCTTTCATCAAAACCAGCTTCTTCCATGTTATTAGTCCTTTCAGAGTTGCCATTTACACTTCCACCGGCTAGGCGCAAGCGGACAGCTATTTAGGAATTCATTGTGTCCACATCCTGGATCAGCACTCATGTCCTCCTTCCATGACCCTCTAAAGACCTACTAGAGGATTTGGGTTGGGGATGTGTACACAAGCACCAGTCTTGCACATACTGATGGGCTTCACAGCTGCTCCCCAAGGGACAGATGAGGAATGGAGCAGACAGAAGAGACAGGAAACAGTGGGGTCATTCTTGGCTGCCGTCTCCAAACAACAGTCAAGCGAGGCTGGTTCCAGGAGCTCTGTTACAGTATCACGGAACCAGACTCTCACAGCGATGAAGGTCAGCTGCAAAGGTGCAGCTCAGTCAGTATGGTGATTACCCAAGATGGTACTGGGAAAAGACCTTTGTGAAACGACGGGAAAGGCACTGCTTATCCTGTAGCAGCAAGGCTGGCCCTGCTACAGCAGAGCAACTGCTTAGAGCTGGACCCACCTTTGCACCCTCAGGAATGCACAGGCCACCAGTGACTGAAAGGATACAGGCATCACTGACAAGACAAAGCTACTGTGGCATGGGGATCCATGTTCAGATGTGCAACTTTAAATCCCATAACCACACACCTGAGGCTGCTTCATGGAAACAGAGGTAGCACAGGGTCTCTGACCTTCTCCCAAGCCCACCTGCAAAGTGGTAATGCTGAACTAGAGCAGAGATCTGTGATGCTTCATAAAGACATTCCTGACACCTCCTACTAAATACTTGTGACGGGTTTGTTCAGGCATAGCCTTTGCAATTACTGGGGTAAGGAAGGCAGCCAAACTTAAAACCCTAGTGCCAGAGCATTGGGAGTCTATAAATTGTGATGCCTTGTGCATAAATAGGCAGGATACTGCAGTGCCAGTGCCCAGTGTAGCATTCACCATGGAGATCTGCAGGGCAGTGCAGAGCCTCCACCATCACTGTCATCAGCGGGTGACTCTATTCATGTTTTCATGCCACTCTTCAGGAAAGCCAGGAAGATCTGATGCAAAGCAGCATCACTTAGCAGCCCAGTAGAGAAGCACGTTAGACACATGTGCAGAGGCGTTGGTGAAAAACACCCACATCCAGTTTGTCAGCCCAGAGGATGAGCCTGGTGGAATGGCAGTTCCTGATGGTCAAGTGTCAGACTATATTTGGCAAATCCAGTGGAACGGGAACTTGAAAGAAAGGTTTCTCTTTCTCTAGTCTCTAATCTTCACCTAGTGTGCCTCTTCTGGGTCATCCTCATTTGGTCTGTCCTAGGGTTGACTTTTTGCTCTCTCAGGTCCTCCATTGCAAGTACTTCTGTGTGGACAGGATTGCACCCAAGGGAACGAGTTCTTTCTAGGGGGCTAAGGCAATATTCCTTGGTGATGTGTCTTAGCTGGGGAAAAGAGAGGACTGAGGTCAACATCTTGCATCTGACTACGAGGATCTGTTTGTAGAGAACTAACTGGCTTCTTCCTGGATTATGCTGCTGGACTGAGACTGGGAAGGATCCCAGTTCCCTCCTGCACCATCATCTGTGTGCATTTGGGAATACCAGTGGATACACCTCACCGATGGATTTGTTGCTGTGTATAATTTTGTTGCCAGCATTATATTGGCTTGCACATGATCGCAGACACATCACCAGTCAAGATGAGATGAACAATGTTCGTTGCCCCTTGCCTCCCATCCTCTATAAATCTCAATTAAAAGGTGCCGTTGAAGAGGGTTTTGTGAAGTGAGCCATCAAGTCTAAGCAGCTCAGTGTGCGGGACAGGGAATGTCTATGCATTGCTCAATTATTCATTTCCCATTTCTGCATATACAAAAGGTTAATCCATGAAGGGCCTGCCACACAGGGAAAGCAGCTCTTTGGAGACAGCTCCATATTAGTGTTTTTTCCTAGTGGTTTTTCAAGCATTATCTCTCTGCTGTGTCTTCTCTTGCAGGATGGGGGGACCATGTAGGATAAAGAAGAGCTTCTTCTTCCCAGGTAGACAGTTTGAGAAGAGAGTTGATGTGGCTGGTGTAGGTAGGATGGATGATGGGTTATTAAAATGTTGGAGTTTTAACATGGGAGTCTTCCACCTCTTTAGTCTTCATCTTCACCAAGCTTTATGTGCTAGGGGAAAAAATGCCATAACTGGAACTTGTACCTTCCTCTCGTCACACTCCTGGGGAGGCTGCCACAGGAACTGACAAATGCTCCTATGTTCAGAGGTGCTGAGTAGATCTGTTGCCTTGTTAAGAAAGGTGACAGGCAGGCAGTCCTTTGGGCAAACTCTGTGCTCTGTCCTCCATTTCAAACTGTGGAGCTTTAGGGTGGGAGAGTCTGGCCTCAACCCCTGACATACAACACTTATAAAGCCTTTGAAAGAAGAAACTGCCATTTTTGCAGTGAGATCAGGCAATAAGGAAGGAGGCAGCATGGCACAGCCAGGGCTGCACTAGCCTAAGAGAAAAGACTTTGGGGCTTTGGTGTCTTCAACATATATGGCCATAGAAAGCACATCCTTCCATCAGAGCAGTTTGTGAGGGAGGGTTGCAGAGCTCTACCTCATCCTTCTTTCCTCAAAATATGTGTTTTCCTTGACATCCAGGGGCTCTGTCCTGTTGAGCTTCCCTGCTGGGCTTTGGAGAAGCCCCAGGAGACCTCCTCATGGCTGTCCTCTACTAAGTTGTGGTGCAACAGACTCCGGACAAGTTTCTTGTAGTGCTCTGAGCTGCCAGGGTGGGCAAGCGAGCAGAGAGCTGCTCCCTGTGTTGGAAGGGCTGTGTTGGCTTGTGCTTCACACTGTGCTGTCCTCCAGGTCAGTGGGGAGCTGAAGGGACACAGTCAGTCAGTCAGGTGTGACCTCAGCCACCCATGGCTAGACCTTCTCTGAGTTGACCAGTGCAGACAACTGGGTGACCTTCAGGCTGGACTGATCTCATGGAGATGGTTCGAAAGGTCATTTCGGTATTAACGAGCTGAATGGGAAGATACTATAGGCTGGAAATTGAGCCTGTCACACCAGAGTGATTTTCATTGATGGTGTTTGATTGCCATTAATATTAATTGTATTTTTTGAGGGACAGTCACAAAGATTTGCCACATGTTCACTGTCTCAGCAGTGTTTGCTGTAGGAGAAACATAAATACTGCCCAGAAGTTGTTCTTAAAAGGCTGAACTTCCTTCTGCAACGAAGCACAGAGGTGAACAAAGAAGAGGTGCCTGGAAGACTCAAGTGCAGCAGGTGAAATGGAGTCTGGGAGACATGCCACTGTCAATTCACAAGCCATCTCATAGCTCCTGGGAAGTCATGGGACAGGAAAGCAGGAATCTCCTGGAAACCATCAAGATTATCAAGCAGCTGTGTGGGGCACACAGGCAGGAGCTGGATTTTGTGCAGCTGCTCTCCCAGTGCTACGCAGGCTGGGTGAAAGATACCCTGGTAACCCAGGTTATCCTATATGAAGCCATCATACTGGGTCTTCTCCTGCCACAGTAGGCCAGGCCATACAAAAAGGCACCTTGCAAAGAATGCTCCTCCATTCCCAAAGATCCCAGTCACCTTTGCGCTGGTCTATGGTTTCCATGGTGCTTTTCTGCCTGTCCAACAAGAAGTAACTTCATGGCTGGAGGCTACGTCAACCCACTTTTTAATAATGGGGTGGTGCTACGCACAGAAATGAGGGTGGATTTATAGCATCTGTGGGTTGGCTGATGAAAGAGAAGAGGAGCCTGGTGTTTCTAGGTGAATTGTACCATGAAGGGACGCTTTCCTTTACCCGCAGTTACTGAAAAGTAAGGTTGGTTGATGCTGATTGTCAAGGCTACTTCTGTACTCCACTGAAGAACAGCAACATCTTCAGCTCTACACTCATAGGCACTGATTTTTGGAGAAGACAAACCATCCCTTGTTGAAGCCAATATGCCCTGATACTTAAGGAAGAAGTGCAGATGATGTGGTTGGATGTGGCGTCTCCTTTTTAAGGCTACAATTGGTGAAAGGAGTTAGCTATTCTTAGTAATTTGGTTGACCAGAAATAGTAGTAAAGTTTCACCGGTATTTCTAAAAAGTATCAGAGGAAACACCCAGGAAGAGCAGATGTTTCCTTTTGTCCTTTCAGAATGAAAATTTTCCCATTTGCATTACAAACACTAGCTGAGGATCAAGTGAAACCTAAACGAAATTATCAACAAAAGGAAAGAAAATCTGTCTCTGCTAATGGGAAAGTTTGACCAAAACTGTGGGATAAGCAGGCATCGTTTCTGCAGAAGTACAGAACTTCTTCAATTTGGAGCTGGCCAAAAGAAACCCCAGTTATACAGACCAGAAATGTTTTCTGCTAGTCTGCTACAAGTAGAGCCCGGGAGTTGCTCGGGATGGAGGTGATGTGACAGTCAGCTTATGTTATGTTAGTTATGAAATACCATTTAAGAAAGATTTTTACATCTGGCTTGAGGACTTTGAGGAATATCCAAAGTTAGGTTTCAAAGTGTGCCCGGAGGCAACTATTTGTTCTGTCATGGTCCCAGACAAGAGTCTGGTGCTTGGGTGAATGTTAGTTTTAGCAAAGCTTTTAATCTACAGGCAATCAAGTAGATGCAACCTAGACAGCTGCTGAAAAGACATTTGGAGATGAGCAAGGTACAGGGGCTAGAGATCTTGACTTGGGGCTGGAGACAAATCCCATCATACTGTTCCCAAGTTATCTCTTTGTGTCTCTAAGTCTGTCTATCTTTGTCATTCTTTGTATAAAGGAAGGTGAGGGAAGACTGCTCTAAGCTGTGCAATATTATCAGTACATTACAATTACATTTGCCTGGGCAGAGAACCAAAATGTAAATCTACCCGACTCTGACAGCAAATGCAAGTGAACTGCTCCTGATCCTGTCGGTAAATGAACTGAAATACGGCCTATGAACTGGAGAGCTCCTTAGCTGCCATGCGAAACCTGGACAACCACCTTCAGGAAGACCTGAACCTTTGCTGGACACTGAAGAAGACGGACCATGGACTTCTCCAGATACAGTGCTCTGTTGCTCACAGCTCCAAGGTCCAGAGGAGGAGGAGGACTCCGGGCTGTTGCCTGTGGTCATTTTGTCAAATGTTAACATTCACCCAAAAGTAACTCAGGGAGATGAAGCTGAAGGAGGGACAATGATTTCTGCTCTGAGACTGATCAGGTAGGATAGAGACTGAGAATTTCCTAATTATGACACTAGAGATGCTAATACCAGTGAGTATCCATTAACATACATTTCATTGCTGATGTGAAGAAGGGTTCGATATTTTTGTGACAGTTGCATGTCGACATTTTTTCCCCCCCAAATGCTGTGGACAGCTTCTGTTGCCCCACCATCCTAGGAAAGCTGTTGTGTAATGAATAGAGAATCAGGAAAAATATCATGGAAGAACTAATGCAAGAACTACTGGAGAATCCATGAAATCTGGGAGATTCAAACAATCAAAGAAAATAGTTCTCATACAGGGGGTGTTGAACCCACAAAGTCCTTTGTACAGGGGGTTACCAAGGTCAAGAACCGAGCAAGATCTGAGAGGTAATATAACATTTGCACACACACTAATTGTTGTCAGTGCTGGTGACAATAACTGATCTGGAAATGCCAAGGTGAGCACAAATTCATGACCATGTCCTGATCTCTAAATATTGCAGACCTTTAATATCACATCAAGGATGTGATATCAGTGTCTGGAGATGAAGAAAATGCAAGGTTGTTTGTTGGGCCTCTTGCATCTCCTGCTGAAGCCGGTCTTTGAACAGAGTGTACTTGGGGCGGGGGGTGGGAAAGGAAAGGAATATGTGTTGCATGTTCCAATGAGACAAAGACCATGTGGAGATTGACACAGAACAACCCTCCTTCCAGACTGTTCAAAGTCTTACAAAACCCCTTGGTTTAATTGAGAGAAGTGTATTTCTAGCCAAGTACATGCAGGTAGGAAGGATGATTATTTTCACGCCGCTCTAACCTGTGCGTATTAAGCACATATGAATCCTCCTCACATGCACAGCAGAGACCTAAGTGGGGTGTCAACAGAGACTCACAGCTAGTCACAGCCCTCTCCTGTCACCCCAGTATGCACACACCCACACACATTTGAATGCAGGATTTTCTGCAGGTATTAAGTTCCTCTGGGTTTATCTGAGAGCAGGCTGCTCTAGTTAAAATAACACTGTGCAGCAGAACAGAAAATAAGATGTCACGGCAAACTAAACATCTTCACTTCCACAACATACTAAAAAGCTCTGGGGTGAATAGAGATGGGCTAGCGGCAAAGGGACCATGTAGCCCTGCCTGGCCCCTTGATGGGTGGGTTTAACCGGTCATGCATTTCTGTCTCGTCATCATTCCCCGGGAAGAGCTGCGTAAGATGAGCACAGGCCAATCCTATCTTCTAAGACGTCTTTAATTTTTTGCTACTAAAGAATACATTTCATTTGCAGTGACATCTTATTTTCTGTTCCACTGCACAATTTTATTCTAACTAAGGTGGTTTTCTCCTGCATAAACTCTGACGAACGCTCTAGCTTTCTTTTCAGTAAGAAGAGCTTTGGAAACCCTGCTTTTATTTATTGCTTCATTTTATTTCCTGTTCTTTTTCTGCCATGTTTAGTATGACTGAGTGACCAATTCAATAAAAAATGGAAAACTTGTGCCGATTGTGTAATAAAGCAGAGCAGGTTACTGAAAGCTCTGTATTATGCTTTCAATATTCTTCACAAAATACAGATTTGAAATAGAGATATGCTGAATAAGATGGGTCGCTGATATTTCATTTCAGTTCATATTATTGCTATGAATAGGAACAGTCACCAGTGTATCTCTTCTGAGACATCCACAGGGAATGCATTCTTGGGAACAGCCCTGTTGTTCCCTGTTAAGTACAAACCAGAGCCTTGGAAGTGCTCTGCTCCAGCTCTGGGACACGAAACTGTAAGATCTTTGGGACAGGAACTGCTGTTTGCAATATGCATTATGCAGTGCCTGGTGTGAAGGCATCGTCTCTCCTGCTCTTGGGATGGAGTGATACCGACAATACTTCTTCCAGCTGCAGCTCCCCGTTCCCTCGCGGGTGACGCTCAGTTCACATCACCCCACTGCTCCGTTTCCACTACCAAGGAAACCCTGATTTTCTGATTAAACAGAATACTTTGCCCAATAAATACTACTTTTCTGCCTGTGCGCATGGTGTATGTTCACTTAATACGCTTTGCTGAGAAGCCCATCCCAACTCAGCACATCTCCTACACAGCCCCCATCACTGACAACTTTCTGCACATGATATTTGTTTTATTTTCCCTTTGCTGCATTGGTATTGAAGGATTGGCACAGTAGTCGCTTGTGTCCAAGGGGAAAGGATAGTAATGAGGAGGTTGTTTTCTCTGTGTGAGGGATGCTGCAGCAAGGTGATCTGCAGAGAGGGGCATCTGCAGAAATGGCACCACCTTGGTAGGGGAGCACCAAGGATATATTAGACAGCGAGAAGTTTATTTTCACCACCTTTTTGTGGGAGATGGCTACGACGGAGTGTGGCTACAGTGCAAACTTACTGCTGCGCAAGAGTCTTTTTGGTGTTGTTTCCAGGTGTTTTCTGCCTTACTCCTGTACCAGCACAACAGTAGCACTGCTCTATACAGGTAAAAAGTTCAGCAGCTTATGGAGAAAATGTTATCCCCCAGCAGCTGCTCATGAATTCTTATGTGCCAGCAGCAGTGCATGAACCATTCTTTGTTGTAAGATAAAATCTGACAGAAAAGCAGAGCTCCTGACAGAAAAATCTGATGCAATTAAGTTTCTGTGCACAGCTCATAAACTTTGATATGGCGAATAATGGCTAAAATTGATGTTAAATCCAACATTTCAAAAAGTACCTAAACCCCCCACATTCCACCAAATTGACTCCAGGTATCCATCCATGCCAACTTCGTGTAGGCAGGTCATGTTTTACTTTTAAAGAGAAATGTTAGTCAACAAAGGAAAAAATAGGACTGTGTGGATAAATTCTGGGCAAAGGTGAATTTCTGGCACTGTATATTAGCGAGACCAGTTCTGGGGGAAAAGCTGAACAAAAAGGACTTAGACTAGCCTTGAGTAATTTCTCTTCTTGGGTCAGCCGTGTAAGCAAAACCAAGACCATATGCTTGATTTTATCACCAGTTTAGATCACTAACTGGGAAGTTGCTACCAGACACCTTTTACGTCTCTACTGTGTTTGCATCTTTGATGAAAACCATGCTTTGGAGGCAAATTGTTTCTTGCTTGTGCCGTGTGGGTCAGGAGAGCAGATAGGAGATGTGGACATTGTCACCAGCAACAGCAACACGGTCCTTGCTGGGAGGAGACGGGTAAAGAGCATGAGCTGGGATCCAAGCATGGTCTTTCAATGTACTTTTTAGAGTACATAAAAAATGGACCATGTGAGCATCTTGAGTATGAAACAAGATAATCTGGAGAGGGAAAAGTACTCAGTGAATACTGGAATTATCAAATCATTGCACTGAGCAGAGCTTCCTATAGTCTTATGGTAAACCCTGATATCTTCTGTTTCCAGCAGTCAGGGATGGGGTAGCACAGGTCCAGTGCCTGATGCACTTCTTTATCTCAACTTCTAATGCAGTCCAAGAGAGTTGAATGCCAGCATTTGTGGAATAAATTACTTTAAATATGAGCAAAGGCATCCAAAGTTGACTGAAGACCATTTATACTTACTAAACCGCTAAGATAAAAAAGAGCAATAAACCAATAATGAAATGTTTGGAGGTAATCTCAGCTAAAGAAGCACCACAATATTCCCTGTCTCCATGCATGCAAAATATAGGGGAATTTTATTTCCACTACTGCATGCCCAGAGCCTAACAGACACCGCGTCACCCCATTGCTAAGAGGTGGAAATGGACACCTGAGCAAAACCTACCCGCAAAGAAGAATTTCCTTAGACACCGTGCTTTGGAGATGCCAAATGATCCTATTACAGACTTATCAAAGCAGCGGGGATTAGTAGAGATAAAACAACTTTCAGCACTGGTCTCTGCCTTTCTCTGCTCCTTTGTTTGTCTAAATAGCTGTTTTGGTGAGTGCAGAGAAATAATAGGAGGCAATTATTGTTTCATGTAATGTTCCATGTTTGGTTTTGTAATCCTTCGGTTCCGTTCATTTTCATTTTAAGCAAAAAAGTTCCCCCTGGAATATTATAATCGCCTTTTAGCTTTCCACTGCTCTCCTACAGAAGGGCTCCTGCCTTTGTATGCACCTGATGGCAGCACAAGGTTAGCGCTATCCCGAGGGCTTGGGGCATTGAATGCCCGTTGTCTGGGCTGCAGCGCCGAGATCCAGACACAAAACAGTGGGAGCAAATCCACCCAGCAGCCCAGCACAGCAGAGAGCTCCCTCGCTGGCATCCCTCTGTGGCATCTGTGGCTCGGTTCCTTTCACCTTCAGGAAACCAGAGAGGGATTTTGAAAGCTACAGAAGAAGCAAAGGAGACCAGAGGGCTTTCCAAAAGAAGCTTTTCAATGCCTTTGAAAAATCTGACCTTATCTGAGCTTTTAATCAGCTTTTAGACCCTGAAAATTTCTATCCATCCTCTCCTTAGTAGGTGATCTCTTCTAAAATATCCTTAGGAAGATCTAGTGGGGGGGTTCACTTGTGCTTTCCTCTGTTTCCTCAACTTGTCCCTCTATCCTCTCTTTAGGAGGAACAAGGAGATCTCTGAGAAGCACCACTGTCCCCCGAGCACCATTAAGGGGGGCTACTGGTCTCTAGAGCTATGGGATTTTTTGGGGTTAAGATTTTGCCCCAGCTGATCCCTGTCACATTGTTCTACAGGTAGTGCTGGGGATTTAAACTAGGGGGATATCAGCTTTTTCTATTGAATGCCTCCCTGGAGACTGAATCAGTCCCCTTACTGGAAGCCCCAGCAGTCAGGTCGCTGGAGGTGGCATCCCAGTAGATTTAAGATCTGATGCTGTCATGTGTGTTGTGTATCTGCTGATTGAGGCACTCCAGGAGTGGGTCTACTGACTTGGTGTGACTGCCTGGGTCATGAAATCATGAAATCTCATCTTCTTCCTGGAGAAAAGTCATAATGCTCCTGCTCCCTCCTGGAAGTACACGGCCCATGTTTAGGAGGGCAGGCGGAGAGTCACCCCTTTCTGAATTACATTGCATTCTGTGAAATTGCCACTTTTCACCAAAAAGGACAGAGTATCACCCGTTTTCTCCCTCCACTCTTCAAGTCCCTTACATCCCCAAGGGATGTAAGGCTGCAGAGGTGCCTGGCGATCGGGTACCCCTATAACCAGAATTAGCAGTTTGCAAGGTTTAAGCTTATTTAACTTCTGCTCGTATTGCACAGATGGCTGACTATAATCACGAGAATATTTGCATGACCCTGGGTTGCCAGGCTATAAATATAAGCCTGTGAATGGTTGTGCAGAAGATGGAAAGGAAGGACGTGTTTAAATACTCTCCTGGCTTAAGGCCTTAAATAATGGACAGAGAATGGATGAAGATGCCACAGATGGACGATCATGTGTGGTTAACTGGGAGGCAGAGGGTTGGTGCCTGGTGCACTGATGCATCTCCAAGATGGTGGTGTTCATTCTCTTGCAGCTTGTCTGGAGTGTCACCAAACCAAAAAGGTAGGCACAAGCAGAGATGTGAATTTTACCAGTTTGAACTCTATACCTACATGGACAGGAAGGCATCCCAGACACTTGACCTATGAACCTGTTCATGCCATGATTTGAGGAAAATACCACTCCTCGAGGCAACAGGCTTGTTAACTTCAGCACGGGGATGCTTCCACGGACATTAAACATCAGCGCGTGCTTAAGTGTTTTGCTCAGCTGAAAGGGCTCTTCCACTTATGGTTTTAAAATACGACGAGCAGCTTGCTTGTTCTGCCTGGAGTGTCTTTGTTTCATTCGTGCAAGTTAGTTTTGTCTGGCTCTGCAAATCCTGCAGCTGGTGCTGGGGAATTACACGGGCCAGCACTCAGCGCTGTCATTGTGGGCTTCCTCTTCTCACTCATACGCCGACAGCAGTAAACAAACCCGGGTGCCTCGGCTAAGTGCTCATAGCGGATTAAACACCAAGCCTTAACCGATACTTATTGACAACAGCTTTTGCAGCAAAGAGAGGACAGGTGACGATATTCAAGAAATATACATAATAAAGCTTTGGAGAAGTGTGCTTGGGAGCTGGAGGGGGGAGGAAGGAGACGGGGAACATAATGCATAATTCACAAGGTAAATTAATCAGTCCTCTTTCCTCTGCCTGTTGCACTTATATGGAACACAAGTAATCACTGGGTTACTACTTTTTATTATTATTATTTTTACACCATGAGGTTAAACAGTGGGGATGGTGATATTTGAGCGAGCACGAGCTGAAAGCTGCAGTCACGTTTAGAATGGTGCCTCACCAAGATTTCTATCTAGTTGTGCTTTCATTGTGGAAGGGATTTTTTTTTTTTTTTTTTTTTAATTCTTTCCCCTATAGATTGGTGGGTAGTTGTGGAAAAAGGACGGCGGGGGTTGGTGCGCGTTAGAGCAGAGAGATTGGGTAAAATTATTTTCCTTCATGCTTGGCTAGGCCTCAGTGTGAAAAAGGGGACCCAGCTTAGGGCTGGTGGGAGATTGCAGATAAAAGCGGCTTCATTTCTCACTGACCTTCCATGCGTTTGGCCTGACCGGGGGAAGGCGGGGGAAGGAACAGTCACCTCCAGAAAAACCATCCCTGAACACCTGCACGGGGCTCTGGTGAAATGAGGTGGGGAAAAGGCAAAAGCAAGAGGCAGGGCTTCATCTGGAAAGGTTTTCTATGAAGTCCCATGGGAGGAGAGTGGGGAGTGAAGGGCTGGCACTGTTGCGGCTGTGGGCATGGAGAACGCCTGGGACCTGTGGCTATGTGGGATCCATCCAGCCATTAGGACCCTGTTTCAGAGGCTGTCAAAGCAGTCTAAAGAAGAAAAATCTCAAAGCAGCTGGATGGTCTAAAGAAGTCAAATCCAAGCCCCGACTGAGCAGGAGACTTCATCCAACACTCAACATCCATTAGCAGGAATAGGTGCAGCCTTGAAACGCATGCATGAACACCTCAGTCACCCAACCTCCGTGCTTAAAACCCTTTGGAAAACACATGCATTTTATATCTTAGGAGGAAACAGAACTTTGCATTATTACATTGACTGTGATGTGAACTGAGCAAAGGGTGAGATGAGGAGGGATGCAGGGTGCATGTGGTCCTGCTTGGCACAGGTGGAGGGAGTTCACTAAAAACATCTCAGCAAGACTTTCTCTTTTTTGTTTGAGAATGTTGTTGGTGCTGCTTGTATTCCTTCCTCCTGGAGTAAGGTGGTCTCTGCTGCATGCCCTGAGTAGGAGACATTTCTTTATGCAGACCTGGAGTAACCAATTCTCCTTCTATCTAGCAATCAAGCATCACATTTTCTTTTCCTTTCTGCAGGGTAAAGGCCAACCTGGGAGACTTCTCCAGGGAGGTGCTGGTCCCTTAGTAGAGGACTGTCTTACTAGGTGGAGTAGTCTGTGGAAAACATTGTTTGAGATGGGCTATTCTCGTAAGGATGGGAAATCCGTTCGTGATAAAAGTAGCCCTGTGTCTTTTGGGATGGAAACTGCTATAATCCTGCTATGTTCAGATGAGCAGGCTGGGTACTCTGTGGTGCCAAATCTTTGCGCTATGGGTTCCTTCGTATCCCTTTTTCATATCCCTGAGCAGCTGGGGTGCTGTTTCAAGAGGGAAGAGAGAGAAGAGTTGTTTTGCACTGGGCAGAGATGGCTGCAGGTTCTTAGATTCTGGTGCCCTGATGATGGAGGCAAGGATATATTGCTCTTCCCTTGCTCTTTTCTCCAGTCTAGTGACTGCTATGAGCAACTCTAAAGTGCAGCTCCTTCCTGGTACTCGTATGATGACTGCACGGTGGGAATCACTCAGGGATTTTCTTATCAAGTGACTTTAGGTTACAAAAAGCTCTTTCTTGTCCTAAATTCTAGGCTTGCTTCTCCACTTCGCATAATGACCTCAGCACCTGGAGGTCTTCATGGCAATTTCAAGCCTTCATTGATGGTAATGTAGCACCATGATCCTCTTGCTTGCAACACATCTGCAAGCCCAATTAGTTCTTCTGGGCTTGCTTAAGGGCTAGTATTTTTGAGGAGCTCTTTAGCACCCTTGTCTGTAGGTTGCTTGTGTGAATTTGTAGTTTTTCGAAGACCTGAGGGGAGTCTGGAGGTTTGCACGGGGAACAGCCTGTGACATGAGAATTCATTCCTTTCGCCTACCTAAGGCCCAAAAGCCAGGTACAAAACACATCCACAGAGTACCCATCTGTTTCAAAAGCAGAGCAGAGACAGAAAGTGGCTGTGGAAATGTTCCCTCATTTTTTTGCTATGTGTGTAAAATCAAAAAGAGGAGTGAACGCTTTTAAAACTTAAATTTCCACTGGCACAAGAGGCTCATCAGACCTTGGTGCTGCTCTGCAAAGTGTCTGGACTCAGATGACTGTTTCGCTGAAATGCTAAAGATATCTTCTGGGTTTCTGGCCTCTAGCATGGTCCTGCCAGTGGATGCTCTCAGGGACACCTGCCTGGTCAGTGCAGTTAGAACAAAAGGTCTCTATCTAGACAACAAACACCTTTTTGGACGACATTACATTATTGGGGGGTGGGGGGAAGAGTTTTTGTTTTTCTTGTTTATAAATGGTGCTGGTAATCAGGGGCCTGTTTCCTGAGATTTTCTTTGAAACGCCACTGGAAGTCGAGCAATTAGCTCCCTGGGAAGCCCCAGGTTGTTACTTTCATAAAACTTGAAGTACTATAACTTTAAACATAAACATCAGATACATTTCAACTAGCTTCCCAGCCGGAGCTTTTCCAAGAAACTTTATTGTGTCTCCTTCAAAAGGGCTGCATGTGAAAACAGCTACAGAGGCAAGCTCGCAGACAAAAAGCCTGACGTACAATGGTTTCTGGGTATAGAGAAAAGGTGCTAACAGTTTCTTCTGTTCCTACTGAGTGCTCTTCCCACAAGAACCAGCCTAATGCCATCAAGAGCTGGGCTCAGCTTGTGGGCATCTTTGCTGAACCACCCAGGTGCCTGTGCAGGTCTAAGCTGAAACAGGTTTTGGGGGAGGTTTGCTGCACAACCTGCCCTGCTGCCTGGGGCTGCAGGGGCTTCCAGGGGTGCAGATGGGTCATTTCCCCAAGCTGCCTTATGCTGCTGAGCTGGGAAGCCTGGTAGTAAGATACCTACTGGATGTTTTTTGGCTCCTGGTTCTTCTTGTACTCTTTTAGAATCCCCTAAATTCCGCAAATTCCTATTGCTTCAGATCCTCTGTCTTACCCCTTGACTGCCCCTGACATCAGGACAAGACAAGGTCCAGCTCAGCGAGTCCTTTAGAAAAAAAAGACGTGGAGTAAAAATACTTTCTTTCCCTTAAAAGAAAATAAATAAAAGGAGGTTTATAATTTCTCCAGAGTGGAAATTGCACCTGCCAGTTTGTTTTCTCAGGCCGTGGAGTACTTCAGCACAATTCTAACTTGAATTGCATGAGCTCTCCCTCTGCCTGGCTTTGGTTGGATGACTCATGGGTTCCCAAGTTGATCGCATCCTTCAGGGACCTGACAAATTGAATGGAGCCTTTCCTTCCCTCCAGCTCAAGGATGGAGAATCAGAACTAGTGTCAAACAGACGGCTGCTTCTTCAGCATCTCACCATCCTGCCTTCAAAACCTGCCTCCTGCCCAAGCCGATGTCAAAATGTTCTGCTTTGAAAGTTGCATTACAGTTTTCTTTGACAAGTAGAATTACAGAGGCATGCTAGCTATTTCATAATGTTTCACACGGGAAACAATTTAAGATCTTTTTAGTTAAAAAAAGTGTTTTCTCAATATCTTGTTAACCTCCTGCTGCCCAGCTAGCGGAAAAATTCCTGCATACCTAAGTCTCCCTAAACCTTTATTTCCAGTCTCAGAAAGGTACTATAGTCAGTGTTAAGACGACCTTGATTTTGAGTTAAGATAGAGACACACTTTCTATCATGTTTTTTGCTGATGGACTTCACCAGCAGTAGAGCCCTGACTGGGCTGCAGTGCTAGGAGGAACATGCTTTGCCTTCTGCACCATCAGCACCAAAGGAATATCAAATGTACTTGCCGGACCAAGAGGAGGTTTTCACTCGACTGTAAACTCAAATTCTCACGCTCAGTGTGGCCTCCCTCTGGGGCTTTAAAGTTTCCAAAGGAAATTTTAGCTGTTCTCATCATTTCACTTTAGGTCTTGAGCAACTCCTAGGAAGCCCTGTGAGCTCCTTTGTCCCTTTCCTTGCAGACACTGGGCTTCTCCTCTTGTTCATTCTGGGCTTGTCTTGATTAAGGTATCTGCTCAAGCCTGCATATGAAACACAGCACACACAGCCTGAATTTCTGCTGCTGATTCTGCCCAGAGAAATAATGGAAATACATCCTGCTTACACCACCTTTCACCAAAGGAGGAGAGCGCTGAAGTTTAGTTGTACTTTGGGGAGGATTTTTGAGAGGTGTGTGCTGTGGTCCTGCTTTTAGGTCCCAAAGACAAACAGGAGCAGTTATTTTCTTCATCTCCCCATACAAGCTAGGCAGAGCACAAGGGACCCTGAGACATGGGCAGCAGGGCGAATGCTGCTGCTGTGTTTTCCCATCCTGTTCTCTCTTTAATAACAGCAGACTGCCCTGTTCCTTTACCCCACAAGTCCTATCTAATGTCAGGAAAGCCTTCTAGCTAACATAGTTTTCAAATTAAAAGAAATTACTTGTTATCCATCCAATTTCTATGAGAGGAAATTCTATTAAATCCCCAGAAGAAAGTGCATTATAGCTGTACTTTCAGAAGCAGACCCTTGAATAAACTTTTTTAGTTATTTCACATAACTTCCATTATGACTGTCATTATGAAGCAGATGAACATTTTCTTGAACAATTAGATGCGGGTGTGTGGAATAAAGAGTGTAGTTCGCCTGAGATCATTGAAACCTATCTGTTTGGGTGATTCATTTTCTTCCAACTAGGCTGCCCATAATAAGCTTTTCTCTGGCTTTGTCTTGTTTCCCATTTCAGTCGACCACAATGTTCAAAGAATTGAAAGAATGTCTTTCCCCATGTCCTTGTGCCGCGACTGAGCCTGGCAAACAAAAAAATAAAATATTTTTTTAAAAAAGCAGAAAAATAAGAGAAGGAGGTAGAGCAGATTAAAAATAATACAAGCGCTGTTGCTTGTGGTGATGGTAACTTGGGGCAGGAGGGCCTTGAGACATGTTGTGGAGTAAAGGGTGGGAGATGGACTCTTTCTGCTCCTAATTAGAAGTCAAAACACATCTGGGTGCATAAGAGATGGCAGAATATCTCTTGTGTTGTCCTGGCAGTCAAATCAGGTGGAGCCATACGCAGGCATGGGGATGCGGAGAAGACCTCATCTCCTGCTTCCACGACTTCAGTAAAGTAACCTGTGTTAGTAAAGTGCTCCTTGTGGAAAATCAAATTCAGCTATCCGGTGTGCGTGTGTGTTACAAAGGTTTAACACCTGCTAGGCAGGGTGAGCCCAAGGAGAGGAAATGGTATAGAAAAATCTTTACAAATACAGAGCATCCTCTGCACATCTTTCCCATGACCTCACCCCACGGTCTGCGATTGCTGACAGAGGTACAACGAGCTCAGCTTAATGCTTTCCTGAGCATTAAAGGCTAACCATTAGCCTTCGTTGATTACAACCAGGCTCTACCATTGATGTGTCCACAAGCAAGAGTCTGCCCTGATGAAGTCACCTCCTCCTCAACGCAGTTCCCTCTCCCTAAGGGCAACAGCTTTATCCTGCACGTAGAAGTGCAGCTTACTCCTCCTGTACTGCATAGTCTGCTTTAGCGACTGATTTCAGGTGGGTAAGCTTGAAATTCCTTGTTTTTATGGTTGTGTGCTGAAATCAGAATGGCACCTCCTGCTTGCAGGAGTGGGCGTTGTGAGTCTTCGCCTTGGAGAACTCATAAAGCAGTTAGGTGTTTTTTTCCAGCACTGGCAATGTACATAAATACACCTGGATAATGAGAGGTGACTGAAAATACAGGCAGATTTGTTGAGGATGTTGTCACCTGACAAACAAGGAGGTTTGTGGCGGGCTAAAGCCATATTTCCTTTGTTGATCCAAAATTAAACATCAGACTGCTAGGTGATTCCTTGCAGTTTTACCTGCAAAACAACAGCAGTACAGCTAAAATTCGTGTCTAGTGGCTAGGACTGTAAGTGCTCATTTCCTGGGGTGGTTATCACACAAATCCCTATGCAGCAGCCTGATATTTAGTCGGTACTGCTGCAAATGATATGGAAATCTCCCGACCACCTTTAAGAACGCTTTGTGTATCAGTTTGCAACTCAAAAAAATGCTGGAGAGTCTAAGAAAATAAAGAGCTTTCTTTGGTTCTTTTAAAACAGCAGAAGCAGCTGACGTGGGGTCTGCCCCGGGCTTCTTGTGGATATATATTAGCAGGGATTGAATTGAATAGAAGCTACGGGAGAATGTGAGGCAAGGGAAAATGTTTTTATAAGAAAAAGAAATGGTAAAACTTAAGGGAGAAAGCGGAGAATGTGAGACCTTGAACCGAGCCTCTTTGGGGAGGGGGGAATAAAAAAGGAAAAAAGTGCCCGCTTGAATAATAGACTAACTAGCGACCTTGAACATATATGGTGTGCATAATAAGAGTGAAACAAAGGAACCTCTGAATATGAGGCATTCTTAGACTGGAGAATAATAATCACAAGTGGCAATTTTTTTAAAATGGAAGACATATAATATAACAGAATCAACGGGGACCTGAACCAGCCTGAGATGAGAGAAATGACTGGAGGGGTTTAGCAACAGTCTGGGCGCATGAAGGGCCTCGTTACTGCTTGCAGCAAAGCCAAGATTTTCTCTCTGCTCCAAGAAGGTGTCATTGATGTTTTATTATCTTTGCATGTGTGCACACTTCACTTCTTCCTCAGACTGCTGGCCAAATCCGAGAGAGGGTTAGTTTCACAGCTCAGTTCTGCTACCTAGTCGTACCCAGTCCTCCCGCTGCCCTCCTTGTACTGCAGCCCAGATCCAGCACAGTGGCTGGCAGGGGATGGTGACACCTGTTGATGCTGTGGGATAGCATCAGTTCACGCTAGCGAGGGATGTGGCCTGATACTCATCACAGGGCTAGATGGATCTGGCAGGTTCAATGGGTGCAAGCGTTCCCACTGGCATTCCCACTGAAAAGTGATAATGCTCCCAGTTTGTTACCATAGGTGGTGGGAACTAATGCGCATCACTGTGAAATAGCAAGGGCTCTTGTGCCGCTTTCCCAGTCTATCACAGCATCTCAGATGAGTGGTGGCAATTCTTTAAGCAAGTTTGACCTCTTGTGTTCTATCTGTTTCTTGTTTTATTTGCTTGTAGATTGTCTGTTTATTGCTTTCTTATTCTGCTTTGATTGCTCACCTGAAGGCAAAGTCCCTCCCCACGCAGCAGATTCCCAGGCTCTTTTTCACATTGGATATGAGTGTTGCAGGATATTAACCCCAACAGTGAGATACCTTGCACTTTTCCTGACCAAATTCTCTATGCTGTAGACTTCCTCTTCATCCCGTCTGTCCTCAGAGCTTGCGAGTTTGTTCTCCAGGATGCTCCTCTAACGCTGCTCCCTGTGCTGTCATTGCATGCAGTTGCTAACCAACATCCTCATGAGTGGGCTGGCTCCACCCCCTCCCAGATCTCTCATTTTCCCAAAACAGGACCATCCGAGAACAAGTTTTTCTGTTCACACCAGAGATGGGATTTGTCTGGATCTCTGCGCTGTGGAGGCAGATGGCACTGCTCGTGTGCATGTGGTTTGCCACATGGGCAGATCTTTACTGCATCTATGCCTAGACCTTGGTTCTGCAGACCGTCACTGGAAGACTGCGTATGAGGGAGTTTGTGGGGCCAGATATCTCTTCCTCTCCTATCCCTGGCTGAAGCCACTAATGTCTGGTATAGAAAACTCAGACATACTGATGTGGCTTTAGCCAAGCTTTGCAAAGCCAATGAGGCTGGATTTTTTTGGTCGGTCTCCATCATACAAGGATGCCACTTGGCTGCTGGATCCTTCTGATGGAGGAACCATTCCTTCACACAGCTCATTGGGCCCTGCCAGGTTCCCCTCTGCCTGGGTCCTATGGCTTTGTGTGGATCCTCGTGTTGTCCTCATTCTTCACACCACAAAAGATTAAAGATAATACTAATACTAATAATACAAAAACGCCTTTCTGAGAATGGCCTGCCGGCTGGTATTATGCCATATAAAGACTCTGTGAAATAGCTCGGGTAATTTACACTCATTAGGAGGAGAATGCAGTAGATTAAAGGTAGCAAGGGTGAATAGCTTCCCATTTTTGTCAAACTTGCCCAACCTTTTATTCACCTGCTGAAGCCATTATTTTATAATAATAAAAAAGAGGAGAAAGAGCCTCACATGAACTTGGGGAGAAAGGGAGAGAGTGCAAGCTAGAAGCTATTTTCTCAAGAGAGAGAAATGCAGCATTATAGATTAAAGGTGAAAAGACAGCCCTCATTTAAATCAATCCACCTCTCTGAAGCATATTTATTCAGAGATTAATTAGAGTTGCAAATGAAAATGATCTGGTTGGTGGGAACATTATTGAGGCCTTTAAAGTGCGGGAGTGAAGATTAAAAGGAAGCACACTTACCCTTTCCTTACGATCTAAAGAGGAGATCAAAAGAGTCGGTGTCAAATTAACAGCCCTGATGATTTCTCTCTTCTTCTAGTCCTCCATTTATTATCTAAGGCTCATGTTGATACATGCAGGATGAAGACCTGTTTTCCTAAGCAGCTGGTGCACGAAGTGTGTAGGGACCCTTTAGACAATTGGGATCAGGTAGGAAGGTCTACAGCTATCTGTCCAGGGACACAGGGAACGTGTGTGTATGAGAGAGGGAAACCTTAAAACTTTGCCTGTCAGATGACATGGAAGGAAGAACATTTTCATTTACCTATTGGGGTGTTGTAGGGAACAGTTCAAGATGCAGTAAGGTAGGACAGCCAGACTGCAGATTAGTCTCCCTAATCTGTGGTTAAAATATGGTTAATTGAATGCCCAGCCTCTTGTGAGGCTGTGGGATGGATTTGGGACTTGCTGTTGAATAAGGAACAGGATGTTGGTCAGCTCAAAGTGAGGAAAGGCAGAGTCAATCCTTGTGAGATTCCACCAGGAGCAATACAAATGCAACAAAGCAAGGAAACGCTGTTAAACCCTTCTGGAAGACAAGAGCAGAGGTGACAGCTCCAGGCAAGGCTGTATCTTGTCATGAGGTCTAAATGTATGCCTGCTGGAGGCAGGGTTAAGAGAATTGCAAACTTGGGTCCAAGGTGGTTGGAAGCAGAGACAGGGCACGATGCAGAGCTGCCAGGGAACACCCCAGCAAAGTCCATCACATCAAAGCTTCTTGCCTGTTGGATCACAGGTTCTTCACTGGAGAAGACCAGGTGAATGGCCACATTTGGAAGCAGAGGGAAAGATGTGCTGTGCTTTGAAGATCTGGCAGCAGACTGGGTATGTAGGGCACAGAGTTGTGTTACTGAATCACACAGAATCACAGAATCATCTGGTTGAAAGAGACCTTCAAGATCATCGAGTCCAACCGTTCACCCTGCACTGCCAGTGTTCCTAAACCATGTCCATCAGTGCCACATCTACACGTCCTTTGAACACTTCCAGGCATGGGGACTCAACCACCTCCCTGGGCAGCCTGTTCCAATGCTTTTTTTGGGGGGGAAAGCTTGCTGGCTTGAGAGATTGACCAGATTATGGTTAATTTAGTAGATATTTAGCAGGGCAATTCTACCGCCCTCCAAATGCAAGAAATCCATTTAGTAAGTATGAGGCTGTAGGTATCCTATCTGTTCTTAATTTTTGAGTGGGTTTCCAGTCTCAGACTGGACTGGCATACTTGGCCATGCTGGAAAGCACCAAGGTCTTTTGCCCTAAACAAACAAAAAGAAAGAAAGATAAACAGCATCACTATCCAGAAAAAAACTTCATGTTCTTCTCCTCATCTTGCCCCATGGAGCATGTTATCCACTTGAAAAAAACTCCTAATAGGAGAGAAAGCAAGTTCACACCCAGGTCTCTGCAACCCCAGGCTTGAGAACAGCTCTGTTCAAACAACCATCTCAAAAGGACCACAAATAAATTCCTCTTGCTGAGATTTTTCAGAGCATAAAAGCTGTACTATTTATACATACTAGGAGGGAATATTTTGCAAAAATATGTTAATTTTATTATCATCTTTAAAAAACCACTCTGGATTGTTCCATACTTAATTTTAAAAAATGAAAATAAAGGTGCACAAAGGGATATACTGAGAACATTTTTGCTACATGTCTCATCTTTTTTCCTGAATTTTGAAGGCTGGAAAAGAAACTTCATCCCTAATCTTGTTTTTCTTACATGGTGGCCTTACCTTTGGATGAATGCTGTATAAGCTGATGTCTTTCACCATAGACTAGCTCTGCTCTGGAGTTTTGGATTTGTCCTCACGTGTCTAGCAAGGATAATGGTACCAGCAGCGTAGATATGGTTCAAGGGGTTGTCCAACTGGATGGCTGCAAAATAACAGAGGTCTCTCTCACTTTCCAAGCACGCCAAAATATTATAGATGCTGCAGATGTAACAAATATGCACTTACTGCAGTAGTTCATCATTTTTTTCTAAGACCTATTAGAAAGAAGAGATGAGAAAGGGAAAACCAGCTGAATCCTCTGTTTGTCTGCTGTCAGCGTGGACAACACAGAATGGCCCTGAAGCACTTACAGGAGGGAGCAGAAGCAGCAGCCAGGTGTATTTACTGGCTCTTTCTGAAGACAGACAAAAGCTTTTATTAAGGACAACTGTTTGGGCAGCTTCCTTGTGTTCAGTGCCTGATAAAAGGGCTGACCATTGCTCCAGAGGAGGCTGTGCAGAGGACAGAGGGAAAGGCAGCCCAACAGACTCAGCTGAGCTGTGGCAGAGGTCTGGACCTGCTTTGAGGTGCAAATGGTTGAGTCCATCCTGAGCCAGAAACGAGGAAAGCCTGGCCCAGTGGTTTGGTTCTGGCTGCAAGGGTTAGCAGTCGTCTTGTAGCAGTAGGTGCTGGTGAATCCAGACACATCCAGGTGATCTGGTGTGTGGACCTGTTTTGTATCATGAGGAAATGAGCTGGTCCTGTGCTACAGCAATAGGGGCTGGCTGCTTTCCTCAAACCCGTCCCTAAAAGGTATTGAATGACAACAAAATCCATGTCTCTCTGCCCCTAATGCTCAGGTCTATGTACGGAGGATGCCATGCCCTGAACTCCTGAAATGCAGTATTTTTTCTTAAGAAATCTGAAGTGGGAGGCGTGTGAGTTGGGTGCTAAAGGCGTGGCATACTTGGGATCCGAGAGGCTAGCTCCTCTGCAGGAAATCCGGCCACCCTGGGACAGGCTAAGTCATGAGCAATGCTCCCACCAGGCACATGTCCTAGACAGCAACTGACATGGGATGAGGGATGGTTCCACCTATTTGTTCATCACCACACATCTCTGTTAATTTGCTGGGTTACCCCCCAGGGGATTTGGCATGTCTGTGCATACTCAGATTTTCCTTGCAATTGAGTTCTTCCACCATCAGACACCCTTATTCTCTCACTCTCTATGTGAGGAACAATACAGACTCACTGGGGGGATGGGGGGAGGCAGGATTGCACCAGCTTTTATTTAGAATCCTGCTGTATTTTTTCTGTGTTGTTTTTTTCTCAAACCCTGTCCTCTTCTCCTTGCATGTCTCTCCACAGCCATGCAAGCATGGCATTCCCTGCCTTCAGCTTACCATACCAAGCCATGCCATTGCCACCCCCAGTGCAAGCTGGGGGTGCTCAGGCATCAGGGGCTCTGCATGTTTTGGAAACTGTGCTCTGGCCATGACAAAGGTTTGCTCATCAAGTCCAAGAGAGGACTTGAGACATCTGCTCCAGACTGTCAGGACTCAGCCAGACTTCCTCCTCTCTTCTGCAAGGTGAGTGGGCACCATAAGCCCTGTGACAAGCATTTTGCTAACGGGGCTTGTTCCTTCTCAAACTCTTCTATATGTTCAGAAAATCCCAGTCATGAAGATTTCCATGGAAGGAGTCAGCTCTGGCTTGTGTTAATGACTTGGGAATCTTTCTAAAATAGCTGACATGGCATTTTCAGTTTAAAACATCCACTTTTCCCCTTGAAGCAGAGTTTGCATTTGGATGTGGATGCAAATGTGAAACCTAATCAGGTTTTTTTACTGTAACTATTTTGTTTCTGGTTTGAGACAACAAAGCACCAGTGTGCAAAAGCCACAGTTCATGTTGAGTTTTCTGTTCTGATTTTGACCTGTCCATGTAGGACAAACATTTTGCATCTAAAAGATTTAAATGAGTCGTGAGACTTGTTCCCCTCCCAGCTCTGCTGACAGGTTCCAGGGTGTATTCAGATGCTTTCCTGAATTGATGATTTCTAGGTCAAGGAGAGTGTTACTTTTTTTTTTTTTTTTTTTTGACCGTTTGTCTTGTGCTAATCGCTGTCAGCCCAGAGATTTATGCATTGATAGTGACAGCAGATGGGGTCACTTTTAATAGGAACTCGCACACCAAACACTGAAAGGCACGTTGGGGTGTACAGCATGGGTAGATACTCAGCTGTAGATATTCAGGGACTCCACTGTGCTGAAAACATTTCCTTTTTAAATGGAAGTTCACAAGCTAAAGACGTGTTATTTTTCTTAGAATAAATGCATTTACATACGCTCTTTTCTTTTGATAGGTTTTATGGGAAATTGTCCCATCTGTTGCCCAATATCTGTGGTTGCCTATGTCTGCCTACATGCTTCGAACACACTTGGTGTGTGTAGCTGGTCCTGCACCGTGAATGGTGAATCTGGTTCAAGGGGTCTCCAGCTATACTCTAAATATATGATCACTTCCCACAATACATACCTCTGGAACTGAATAGCAAAACATCTATTGCATCCTGGTGTCTTTTTCTTGCAGAAGGAAAATCTGCAGTAAGAAAGCAAATCTGGAGTTGTCAAGAATGACAGAACAAATCACTGCACCCAAGTGGCTTGTACTAGAGTGGAAGGTGGTGGATCCTCTTTCAACCTTTACACGAGTATTCAGGCGTATGTAAAATTACAATTCCTAGAAAACCCAATGTCTTGATTTCTATTGCTTTTACAGGATCATATAAATCAAATTACGTTTTTCCGTGTGGTGAATGTGATCATTCAAAGGACCACGATATACTTCCCAATTTTTGTAGTCTGCTTAAAGAATTACATGAGAGTTACAGAAATAAAATAACCTCGATATGGGAAAGGATGCTTCTCGTGCAGCCGTCATGATTTTTGTTTGTGAACATTTTCTTTATCCCCAGTTATTGTTACTGAAGAAAATAAGAGGAGACCTCATCTGTCTTTTGTATATACATAGAGATTTGATGTATGTGTATCTCCCTTGCATTACATCCCCATCTGTTAACAGGGATTTCAAACTTGCTGTTTTCAGGCCTTTTCTGAGTTTAGGTCTACTCTCTCCTTGTTGCCTATGTCTCCCTCATCTCATCTTTTACTTGACCAAGCACATCCCTGGGGCCCAGATCTCTTGTTTCTCTCTTTCTTTCTCTCCCATGACATTGTACCATTTTCCTGTACAGATGTGGGAGCACAGCAATATCTCTGCAAGTTCTTGCTTTAAAATGGCCTGAACAAATCAACTTTAACCAAAGAATTGTGTTTCAGGACAACTTTTCTATGATTTTTGGAATAGGGAATTGTGACCTTGAGTCCTGCAGGAACTCAAAAATGTGTGATATTGACATCTAAGGTTGTATTCTTCTATTTTCCTAATGAAAACTCCCTGCTTTGCATCAACTAACCTTGCTACATGCTAGGTTAGGGTTTTGTCTGAGAGAGGATGTGATCCTACAGCTTTGCTCCATGGCTGGAGTGGCTTCTTGGCCATGAGTGGTGGAAACGTGGTGCAGACCATTGACAGCTTCAAAAGGTCAAAAGACATAGGAAAAAGGTTCTTACATGGTGCAAGCTCAGGCTCTTCCTTTGCCTTGTGGGTCATGTGCTCAGGATGAGCTCTCCCATGTCCTCTTTTCTGTTTGCTGCTCTGGTAGCTGCGTGCTCGAGGGCCTGAGATGGGCAAGCACATTTAGCCGACCTGTGGTTTTGGGCAAGTGCCTTGTGGCAGGAGATGGTGTATGTTGGGGCAGTGTATGTTGAAGGGGTTAAATCAGCTCGGCCACTGTATCATGCCAGCTGGTAGATTTATTGTCAGATCCCTGACTGCTAAACTGGATAAAACTACAAACCAGCCTGTGGACCATGATGATGCAGCCACAAGCTGCCGTCGTTTTCTGTGACATCTGGAAAACATCCCATTCCGGTCTGGTGTGTCAGAGGGGTGGTAGAGGATGGGCATGAGATGTCCCAGCCAAAAAGCACATCCTGAGGAGTTAGAATCCTCTCAGCCCAATTTGAGCCATGAGAAATGAGGTGAAACAGCTGAGAACAAACATTTTGTGAATAGGTATTAAAAAGAGAAGGAGGGAAAAAAAAAAATCCTCCAAGCACCCTTTGAAAGCTCCTGAGCACTGGGAATGATGCAGAGCTCTGGTTAATGGACACTCCCTAAGGTTTCCCCCCCATGTACCACAATTGATTGCAGCGAGATTACGATGCCATTAAAATTCACTCTGCCCATAAACTAACGCTGTGGAAAATGCTGACGTTTATAGTGGCTCCTACAAGAGACATATTTCAGTATGAAAGTGAGTCCTAATGCAAGAACTTTATTTAGGTAAAACAACATCCAAGGAGGGGGGAGAGGAGGAGGAGAGGTGGTGGCAATTGCAAAGAATTTTATTTCTTTCAACTAATGGGTATACGGATGCTAAATTTAAAAGACATTTTTAATAAATCTATTGGCCTTTGACAAAATCAATCCAAACCCCATAAACCAAGAAGTCACCCACTTGGTATTAATGAGGCTACATTTGCATTTATTTTTCCTTTACACTAGACAAACCATTAATTTCGTGTTTATGCTTCCTTTGAAGTCTGAATGCTTGTAGATAGATGGCCACATCAAGTCTCCTGCTGCTACATTAATATTTTGCTATAAATGATAAATTTGACCATTTTCTACAACACCCCTTTTTTCTTTAAGAAAGCTGAGAAAATGCGAGCAATAAGTCTTAAGCCCCTGAAAGCTTAGCTATTTTTTTAAATACTCTGCAGTCATTGATTATTAAAGCAGTCATAGCTTTAACTTTGGGTTGCATTTGATGGCACCCAGCATTTTGCTGCTGTAAATTGAGAGATATTCATTAACCAATCAGGATTGCTCTTTTTGCATATCATCTTTCATTTGACTGATGCAAAAACTGGACACAGCCAAGTCACCTCTGCTTCACCCCATCTCTGGCCTCTTAAGGTCTCTTCTTACATCTTCTGGTTGTTTCCATGCAAGTGAAGTACATCCTCGTGCCTCATCAGGACAGCAAAGGTGCCTTTTGCCAGTTTTACAGTAATTCACTTATTTTCTGCTTTGTCTTTCAGGATGCTCTATTGCCTGCGTAGCTTTCTGGGAGTGCCTGGTACCAGAAGCTCCCCCAAACACCAGCTTCTAGAATCAAAGAGAAAGACCCTTCTGAAAAACTTTCAGGAGCTGAAGATGATGGGTAGGAGGGAGATTTAACTCCTCCAAGGACTCTGAGAAAGGTTTGCAAGTTTTAGGATTCTGAATCCGTCTTTCAAATCACAGTCCCAGAGCCAGAGAGGGGCACAGGTTTGGTGATGCTCCATGTCCCCATGCTTGACATCGATCTGAGAATGGATTTCATGAACTCAATATGAGTGGATTAGACCTCTCTTGGGTGGGGTGGGACAGCTGATAGCCAAAAGAGTCCCTGAGGTCAGTGCATGGAGTTGTCCAACAGGAAGGAAAGCCTAGGAAACCAAGCTCTGACAGACAGAGCATGGCACTGCAGGAAGCCCTGCTGCTGAGCTGGAGCTTCCTTTACCCAGAAGGCAGGTGCTAGGGTGAGAGAGGCAGATTCAGCCAGCTGAGCACTGCCTGGGTCCCAGCTGTGGCTGCAGTGAGCCCCAGTGCAAGCTATGTATCTGCAACAAGTTGGGTTTCGGTTCCCTTCCAAAGTCCTCTGGCAGCACACCACTGACCCACGTTTCTTTTCAGTTTTGCTGCCGGGTCCCCCAATGACTTGGGGATGCAAAAAATGCATTGGGATGTCCGATGGTCTGCAATGAGACTATGGATTAAGGGCTCCTCCAGCATCTGCCTCTTCCCCTTTCCACTATATCTTTTGTCTGACAGGTCTCCCAGCAGCTTATGTGGTGGAGGATAGAAGCTGCATTTCCCCTCTCTGCCCTAATCAGAACTGTTCTGTGCAAACACTTCCTAAACAAGGAGCGGGAATCTGAGTATGAATTAGAAGATGAAATATAACTTTTTCTTTTTCTATGAAGCATCTTTTACAGCTATGCTGGGGTTAGATTTCAAATAACCCTTGTTTATTTTCTTTGCCAGACGCAGTTTATGGAGGAGGGAAGGGATGTTATATCAATAGGGGAGTGGCTATTGACACTTGCTGCTATGAAGTGCCTTTATGTGCTTTCAAATGGCAGGATTATGCTCTGGATGGCTCAGTGCCTGAATTGTCTCGTGCTCTATTAACAGCCTAGATATGGAGGCGTGAACTTATCTTGGGGGTCTGACATGAAAAAGGACTGAGAATTGAATGCGCAAGTTGCACCCACTCTGGCCTTTTCTTTGCTTTTATTTTTTTTTTTAAATTGAAGAAACATTTCTACTCCTATAGATATTATGAAACTCAACCGGCTGAGATTCACTCGTCCCTTCCAACATACCTGGGAAGGGCTTGGGCAGCACTGCAGTCTGATGCGTCCCTTGCTGAGAGTTAGGCTGCTTAATTCAGGAGGTTGGCACGAAAACCTGGAGACTTGTTTTTAACATTGTGTTATTTCTCATAATTCTCATGCAACTATTTCTCATTCAGCTCCCAGTGCCTGGACTTGAAAGGTGCACATGACCAAGCTTCACATCAAACCAGTCGAATGAGAAGCATACTTAAAAAAGAAATAATGCCTCAATTCAGGTCAGTAAAGGACGTGATGTTTCAGAAGTAACATTGATCTTGTGAGAGTCCTTTTTAAGTTTCCCATCTCGGGCAGCAGCTCTGATAAACACAGCCCTAAGTCAGGTTTTGTGCCAATGAATTTCTCCCAGCATCCAAGATTTGTGCCCAGCAGAAGCTCCAGCTGGCCCCTCTTTTTTGCCTGCTGTCCTGCCAGCTGCTCACGTTCTGAAGACAGTGGATGTCTTCTGGATATCCACGGAATTTTCCCTCCCCCAACAAATATGAACATGCTGAAGACGAAGTGAATGTGGTAGGCACTTCCTGTCAATAACTAGAAGTGAAAGGAAGCATGAAACAAGTAAGTCTGAGTTATTCTCATGAAAAACTGAAACTCAAACAGGGATTTCAAAAACCAGCCTCCTGCTTTTAATTTCATATTTTGGCCTCTTTTTTTCTTTCTTTCTTTTTTTCCTTTGAAAAAAGGAAAATATATATCTAGTGTCCAGGACTTGGGAACAACTTCTACCCGACACTTCTCACTGTCATTGATGTCTCTTCTCACGCCACGGCAATACCAGTGTCAGAAAGAGGCTGAATCTGATGGAGAGTCTGGGCACTGGGGATCCTCCCCACCCTTCCGTGGGAGCTGTACTCATGCTCTGGGAAGAGAGATTGGCTGAGGAGAAATTTCCCTGTAGCCCTCAAAATCTGCCTTTGAGCAGGACTGGGTTTGTAGCCACAAACCAAAGGAAACCTCCCAAGCCACAAAAACAAATGCAAGCATAAAGCCCAGACAGTTTTAATGATGGTGGTTATTAAGGGTTTTGCTGCATCTTGGACCTTTTAACTTGTACTGCTCAGGGGCGATGCAACGTGCTTGGAACAACCAACCTTAAGTGAGCAGATCATTCATTTTCACCCTGGCTATCCTCTCCTACTCTGATGTTCTGGGGTGCGTGTTCATAAAAGGATATAGTTAACAGCATCGCTACAGCTTTAAGCCTCTGCCAAAGCTGGAACCTGTGCCGGTCAGAGAAGAAGCAGACTTGGTGGCTACTATTGGTCCTGATTCTGCTCATTGAAGAAAACGAAGCAGAACCTCCTCCCTGTAGAGATGATCTGCTGTTTGACATAGGGGCCATCACCCATGGGATGAGGCATTGGAAGATGATTACTTACTACTTCACAGGTATTTCCACGGAGTGGACATCATCAATAACCTTGTTGTATGATTCACCATCAGATCTTGGCACCTGGATTTTAGCTGCTCCATTGGCCAGAGCCATCATTAATTTACTCCTTGATACATCAGTAGCAGTTTTCCTTGTCCCCATTGCTCCCTGTAGCCAGCACCTACTCAGCTAAGGAAACTTGGAAATGGGGGAGCTGTAAGGTAATTCGGAAGGACATGGTGTCTTTGCCCTACTTCCACTGCAGATCACAATGTGAGAGTCAAATAACAGAGATCCCGTGTGCTGCAGGCTTTCTTTGCTCGTCTCCCGTTAGATTCCTGCCGAAGAAAAGGCCACTTGATGACTGTGGTGTCCCAAACCTTTCCCATCTCATCATGAGCACCAGTGATCTGGACTTCCCACTGTCCATCCCAGATGTGTCCATGTGAGTCAAGGTGGTAAGCAAGCCAATGTTGTGGAGTCCTCCAGCTATTTCTGTTGGAGGGGAGATGAGCTGATTAGTTCTGCTCATCCTTTCAAATCAGAGCCAGAGAGATGGAAAGGGAGGGAAATGGGGAAAAAAGAGGAGGAAGCAGAGAAACAAAGACTGATGGTTTGATAGAAAAGGAACATAGTACTCCCCAGTCTAATATCTGCCCTTTATTCTGCATTACAATACGTTGAGACTTTCAGACTGGTTGCCGGAATCAAGTCTGAAATTAGTTTTCAGCCATTCATTCATAACTGTTACATTTAAAAAAGAAAAAAAAAAGAGGGAGAGAGAAGGTGGGGGAAACAAAAGTAAATACAAAAAGAGAAATGTTAACATGTGTGGCATAGAATGTATACAGCGCACAAAGCTCTGCTTGTTCTTCGACAATGGCTTTGAAAAGCAGGTGTCATAGCAGATGTACAAGGTTAAAGCACAGGGACCATTATGTACAAAATGAGTGAGTCTTTATCCAGGGTCTGCTTCAGCTCTTAAGAATGTGCTTCCTATTGTGCCAGTGTTTGCTGGAAGGACTCCATCTATACAATGGAGAAATTTTTCATTCTCACCTTCCCCCAACCTCCGTTCCACCATCCAAATCTGCAGTTATGGATATAATACAGACCTCTGGCATTCAAGGTCCTCATTGCCCTACACTTCTGAAACAAAAGCTATTGTGCTGCACCATGAAAGCCTGCCTGTGGCAGAATAAAGCCGTTCAGCAGTGGACCCTGAGAGAGTATTTGTGAGGCACTCTCTAAAGTTAAAATCCCGGTGAAAACAAAACACTTCCAATTAAAAGTGTTCTCTCATTTTGTTTTGTGTTTTTGGTTTCCTTTTCTCTCTCTCCCTCTCTTGGATATGTTCAGAGACATGCTCATATAAAAAGGCAAGTGACCTGTCCTTGCTTTCATTCTCAAAGGGAGAAGATGGAAAGAGAAGCAGGAATGCACAGTCTGGGAGACAAGGAGTATTATTTAGGGAAAAAAAAAGTTAGAAACCAAACCAAGCCAGGAGGTATCTTCTTCCCAGTAGTCAGTTGATGTGCTCTGAAATACAAGATATGAGACTCATCAGACACATTTTTTTTTTTTTTTTGTATTTTTTTTTTGTAATAACAAGCACAGGGTGTAATAGGAGAACTCTCCTGTTCCCAGCTTTTCCATACTCTTTCTCATCCAATGTACCTCAGGTCTCTCTTACAGGGAGTATGACAGATGGTCCCTATGTTAAATAATTTGTCCCCTAGGTATGTCTTTTAGAGATAACAGTGCAACAGGGTGTAGGAAAGGCACAGAGCTGCTGACTGCACCTATTGTCTGTCCCCAACCCTGCTGAAAATGAGCCATCAGAGTATGGGCAACCAAATACATACTGAAGTTACAAAAGAGACCAGTGAGCACTTTGCTGTCAACACCAGGAGATGCTACTGGGACAATCCCAACCCCTTATTTCAGAAATATTGTCCCTTTGGGGCTATCAGTCCCTTCTTTCTGTGAGTTGTATTCCCATGCTTGTGGCATGGTCCTTCTGGGCTTGCACACCCTTTCTGGGACCTGGAAACATCAGCGTGTAGCTGTGAGGAGGCAGTGCGAGGCTTGAGTCTGCCATGTGTGTTTGGAATGAGTCAAATGCTGAAAGCAAGCTGGGGTTGATGTCCCCAGGATGATTCACCCATCTTCGCCACACGCAGGGTATGATGTATATCTTGCCTTTGGGATGGGAAAGAGATAGTAAAATGGGGAGGGGAGGAAGAGGGAAATAGTTCGGGCTTACTGTGGCTGGCTTTTTTCTGTGTTTTGCATTTTGTGCCTATCTGGTGGGGATGTGGAGCCAGGCAAGGGAAGTAGAACTCTGTGTAAACAATGTCTCTGAAATCACGGTCTAGTTTATTACTGACACCAGCGTCTAGCAAGTCCTTACATCCAGGACGCAGAGACGACTGAAGTGGAACTGAGGTTGATAAGGTCAAGGAATTATGCTCCAAGACACCAGTCCTTGGACTCCAACAGATGACAAAGACTGGAGTTGTTCTTCTTCCATCCTTGGGCACTTGGATGGTAGCTCAGATGCCAGCTGGGAGTCCCCAGGCAAGCATTCTTCTCCGGGCTTCTTTCCAGTGCACCCTCCCTCTCTGATGACCTCCCCTGCAGTAAGTATGTGGTTTTCATCAGGACCTGCTCAAACCTTCTGGGCTGCTCTCACTTCTGCTCTCAGCACTGATTGGAATACGCATGATCAGGTGCAGGTGGTACACACTGATTATGGAGCTTGGTGGATGCACGGTATTGGGTGGCATCTATCTGAATGTGAATCACTGTTATCTGCTATACTATGTACTAGGCTCTGAAATTATAAACTAAAGGCAACGAGGCAAAGGACAGAGAGACAGAGGAAGTAAGGATGTTTCACAAACCTGTGACAACCGCTTTCTACAAGACCACTGAAGTAATATACACGTTGTGTCCATATCCATCAGTGCAAGGCCCAAGGATAAGAGCCCTTGGGATGCCGGGGAAGAGACATTGTCACAGCAGCCTCTAGGCGTGTAGCTGAGCAGTTGCGGCACGGCAAGTGAAAGGCAAGCATCAAAACTGCATATGGGAGAGGCCTTGAGTGCTCTACCCGTTACAGCACCCTGTACCATCTTCTGCCTTCTCTCACTCTCTTCTCTCTCTTCCAATGGGGAGGGACTAAAGCACCGTCTGTATCTCTGGATGTCCTATATCTGTCTCACCACCAGCATATTGCTCTTTGGTCTACATTTGTGCAGCTGTTCATCCTATTCATGTTGTAACTCCTCAAAGTAGTGCCTGGCTTGAGTTTTGGTTTTATGCTGAACATACTTCAGAACTGATTTCAGCACAAATCAGCTTGTCTTGACACTTTGCCATGCAAATGCATTAAAAAAAAAAAAAATCTCACTAAGACCCTCTTTTCAAATAGTTAGAAACACTCAAGCCCCTAGCTGTATGTTCCCGAATGCATTTTATTTATGTTGCATCGCAGTCACTTGGGTGCTTATTCAACACTGCATTTAGGAAGGTGTTGTGTGCACTCCACATTTAAGCAGTGTTTTTCTGAATATCGGGTATATTCCCAGTTTCATTTTCCTCCAGCACTGGTATTAGCACCCCCCCTTTGTAATGCCATGACAGGTCTCTGTGGGAGCTGCTCCCACTGTGATTCTTGAGGAGTTAATCCCAGCTGACACCTGGCAAATCACAGCTGGACCATTTCCCCACTGCTCTTGCTTTGCCCCAGAGCACAAGCCCAAGAATGAACTAATTCCAGGCATGGGAGAAGGATGGATGTCATGGCCTGGCCCTTGGACACAGAGGTCTTCTGAGTGTAAGAGACAACATTTTGAGGTAGAGGGGCAACAACTGCATTGTCAGTTCCTTCTTCATGACACACTTCCCCTCCTCATTATTGCCCTTTTGAGGTGAACAAGTCCCTTTCAGAGTGAAACCACAGTGGCAAATGGCTCGTGAACAGTTTTTCTGGCTCTTGCAAAATAGCGTTGGGCAATATCATCTTTCTCACAAAAGACTTAGTGAATTTGCAGTTGTTGTGTGGTTTCAAAGCAAAGGGAGAAATGGAGCTAGAAAAGCAAGCTGATGTAAAGAAATGAGCTGATGAAGTGAGATCACAAAATGTGCAACCCCAGCCAGTTGTATCTTTCTCTCCAGTTACCTTGGTAACTGTGTAGTGATATGATGTTGCTTGGTTTTATATCATGCAAGTGAAAGAAGCTCAAAGTACCCACCACTGGCAAAAATATTGGTAAGATATCATATTCATCTACAAAACATAACAATTAAGTTATAAACTCGCTAGATACTGTATTGAATGGGGAAATATATCTCCCCCAAAGGCTGGATTAAATTACTTCTAGTTTTTTATGACTCAGCAATTTAGTGCATCTTTTGATGGGATTTCTCAGGGCCAAATCAAAGGGATCACAACTGGACCACTTTTTCCAGTGATGTGGTTAGCTGAATCTCTACATCCTTTCAGTCTTAGGTCTCTACATTGATGGTAATTTTGATTAAAGAGAGATATGGGCACACGTTCAATAGAAACAGACTTAAATGACGTTTGGATGGAGATGGACTTTCTTAATGGGGAGTTGAAAAAAGCACCAGCTCATAGAGGTGTAAAAACCACTCTGACAGACGATAGACATCGATTCATACAGAGTGACTCTGGGCAGGTTTGGATCCACTGGCTGCCTTTCTTGACATTGGCAAGGAGCTGTTATGAGCTCACTTTTAAGATTTAACAGTAGAAGGAGATTTAACGGTGGAGGGGGATGGCTGCCGTGAGCTCATTCTTTCCTCCAATTGCCAAATAGAGGTGTCTCTTCTCTCTAAGGGTTATAGGCAATACCACTGCATCCGCGATACTTTCCCCATCACACCTCCAGCTCTACGGCTACTCAACACCACTGGGTAAGATAGTTTAAGGTGGTCAGTATGGGGGAATGGACCTTTATGCAGCCACACTACCTCACCAACCACCAGCTCTTGCTCCTATATCCCCAATTTCCAGCCTCATTTGTGGCCCCTGACCCTGAGGTCTGGGGTAATGGTGTTGTACAGGCACAGTGTCTCTGGAGCACAGTGTTGTTCATATGGCCTGGAGAAAACTGTGGCCTGCTTCAGATTTCCTTGCTCTTCTTTGTCGAACAGCTTCCTTGGTCTCTTTACAAAACCTGCAGCAAACTATTGCAATGAAAGGCTCCACGTAAGCTGAAGACTTCAACAGGAAATGGAAAAAATGTCAAAGGGGACAATTCATCCTGGAGGAGAGGAAGCAGCACTTCTTCACTAAGTGGGAGGTGGCTGAGTTTAAGAGTAGATGTCCTGGAGGAGAGCAGGGCTGGATACAGAACATTGTCTCCTCATGCATCCAGGTAAAATGTCAAGAGTCCCCAGCAGGGCTTGTGAAGGTCTTTAACCAGAAAGTTGAAATTGGGTTTCAGAAAAAGCACATGGCTTCCCTTTGCCAATACTGCGAGGCAGCTAAACTAGAAAAACCAACCAACCACCTCTCAGGCTGGATATTAGCCTAGGGGCTGATCGTGGGAGATCTGCATGTATAAGTCATGTCTTAGGTCACTGACTGAACACTGATGGTCAGTTAGGCTCACCAAAACATGGACATTTTTTTTTTTAAAAAGGTCCTAGGGATGCCAATCTTAATTTCCTTTATAATCACCTAATATTTGCTTTTTAAAGAAAAAAAACATAGCCATATTACAGAGAGAACAGGTAGAAAGATCAGGGCAGAGGCAGCAGATTTGAAGTTTGCCAAGTCCCTCCACTGACTGCTCAGACCCAGCCGCTCCTGCATGGTGAAGCGTAGGGAAAGGAGGAAACGCAGATCTGACATCCATACAGTGCTGTGGCCAAAAGCTGGTCCTTGCCTTCAAGAGGAGAGTTGGAGGATGACAGACAGATGGACAGGCACAGGGAGCAGGAGGAGGTTTTTCTTTGCCAGTGCCCTGAGCAGGTTTGCAGGTGCCTGGCTGTGTGTTCCGGGCTGGACAGCTGCTATTGACAGCACAGCCTGACAAGTCAATAAAAAGGAGGGAAGAGGAAGAAGAGCAACAACGCACCTGAAATGGGCTGGAAAGATGGAAAAGCATAAGCATGTAAAGGCTGGCTAACCAGTGTCCTAGAGGGAGGGAGCAGCAAGGAGGAGGGAGTTGGACAAGGTGGACGAACAGCCTTTATATACACACACACATATAAAAAAATATTTAATCTGTGCTCAGTGGTTCTGCAACGTCTCAGATGAAGTAGCAGAGCTCTCCCTTCAATTAACCCCCCAGCCTTCTGCACCATGCCCTTGAGGGACGCCCACGTCCGGCTGGAGGAAACCCATGGGCTGCGGGGCACAGGACGCGTGCCTGGGCACCGCCGTCCTTTATCTTTGTACAATCTCCTTGAGAGGCCAAGGCAGGTGCCTGGATGGAAAACTGCAGAAAATTCCCCCAGACAATAAAATGATTCAATTTACTGCCTGTAATAGAGGAAGTCCATCATCGCAGGCAGCAGAAGTCAGGCCAGCGCTGGTTCGACGAGTTTCTGCTGCCATCCCGTGGCCACGGTCCACGTTGTTTTGCCTGATCCCGATCTCTCTGAAAGTTTTCTGGTCTGGGCAAGGTGGAGGCAGCTGTCCCTCGTGTCCCCTGGGCAGCTGCCTGCACCCACAGCAGCATGGGCTGGGACGGCTCCCCTCCGCCCTGCTGCTGGCACCTCCCTGCCCTGTGCATGCAAACACTTGATGATTTTCCCCTCCCAGCCTCACATTTTTACAAAAAAATACTTTGTTGTGAAAGTTTCTCCTGGGTTAAGATCTTCAGGGTTAATCTGTGCACTCTTCTCAACCATAAAAAGTCCATTTTTTTTTCCCAAATTGGGCAGGTGTGTTCCCATCACTCCTGAAACAGCACAATCATGAAAGCTCCAGAGACTGCACTCCTCCCAACAAGACAAAGCAGTTACAAATCTTTGTGTATTCAGGTCACAGCCCAGAGATTTCTTTTATTCAGATCAACAGGCCTATCAACACATTTAAAGCCAATACCAGCTTGGCGCCCTATGCGGGGTCGGGATGCTCTCAGAGTGACTTGAGGACAAAGCGAGAGCCTCTAGTACATGTCACATGCTCCGGGTCCACAGGATCTCCTCCTGCAGCCTGAGCTTCATGTAGAAATTCATTAGTCAAATGTTTGTGAGCTGCTTTGAAAACACAGAACGCTGGAAATATTCTTGATATGGCCAGCGACAATATTTACAGGCTTTTTTTTCTTCAAAGCCATCCACGCGCATTGAACTTTGTCATTGCTTTGGATGTGATCATTTGTAACAGTTTCACTGCATGCCACATCAGGAGGCAGCTTGAGAAAGTAACGTAGAGGAAAAAGAGGAAGAGGGTTGAAAAAAAAGCTACACTTAAGAATAGGAAAAACCTGGGGTGGGGGGACTCCGGAGTTTTACGCAATGAGGAAGAGGAGATGGGAGAAAGGTAACTTGGAAGAGAGAAGGCTGGTGCTCGTCATGACATGTGACATTCCCACACAAGAGGGGAGGTTTGGCAAATACAAGTGCAATAATTCGGCAGTCCTCTCTTTTTTTCAGGATATGCATTGGACACCCTGTGACTCTGAAGTGGGGATTCATGCCGCCTTACGTCAACGGTGTTGCACAGAAACATTGACACTCCGCGTACTAGAACTATGTTTCACTTGATTTTCCAACAAAGTTTATCTAAAAAATTGAGTCAAAGAAGTTTTTAACTAACAAATTAAGCCTTTTATTACGAAGAAGAGAATATCTGCTTTCCTTGTAAGAGCAAGAGGCAGCAGCAAAGGCTACAGATAGAACAAAAGCAAGTCGAGAAAAAAAGTGTATTTTTCCAGAGTGAAACTGCATTTGTCTTTGTTACTTTCTTGTCTAGCTACATGTAACATCATACCTGAATGTTTTTGAGTAAAAGAATAATCATTAATAATGAACTGAAATTACAATTATACAATGCAAAGGATCTGCAGGCACATCCCCTAGTGGGCTGGAGACTTTTCTTTCCTTGCAAGGATGCTCCCTTGCAGCACTGGCGCTCACCAGTGGCACAGCCATGAATTCTGAATTCCTGGAGTGTGTGGAAATCTGCCCTAGAGGGGGAAAATAAACTCTGACTCTTAGCAGCTATGCAGGGGATGGTGGAAGAGTTTATTCCTCACCCCTTGTCCCCAGTGGACTTTGCTGGAGCCTTGCAGGGACACGTCCACATTGCTCACATGCTACATCTTCCCTATTTCATTCATCCTAAAATCAGAGACTGGGGAAAGCCCTTCCTTGTTTCTTTTGTTCCGCTCAGAGCACTCTAATACAGGCTGAAAGGCACCTTGAGAGGTCTTCTAGTCTGGTCTGCACAGGCTATCTTGGAAGTAAGAAGTAAGCACAAGAAAAAATTAAAGATGATGATTCAGATGAGAGTCCTAGGTGCTTTCTGCCCACCAATGCAGAAGAGCACTGCCAAAGTAAATTTTGTCTTTCCAAAGAAACTGGAGACAGACACAATTGTTCTCTTCCGTGCCAGGCTTTAGGTCTTGAGAAAGATGGGGCTGTATTATTTGAAAGCACAATTCCTGCCTTTCCAGAGGGAATCTGTTGGTGTCAAAGCAATGAGAAGAAAACAAAGGTGTGGAGAAGAAAGTCTTGAAATGGGTTTTGTGACAGATTCTGGCCACCAAACCTGCGACAGGAATTTACAATCTGTGTGGGCTTTAGGTGTTAAAAGTCACCCTACTCCCTCCCCTCTCAAACTAATGGCTGCTGGTGGAGTAGGTTGAATAAGTTTTTCCTATGTATAGGAATGACGTGGTTGGCACACGTGCTGATGGAATTTCAGTAAGTCACTCACTTGTGCCGAGGGGATGTAGTGACTATGGCTGCAGCATCCTGGTAGGTGGGCTGGAGCTGCAGGGGATCGTGCCTGCTTCCCTGTGATGTGATGTGGGAGTGCACAAAGGTGACGCTTCTAACACTGATCTCTTGCAAATAGGCGAGGGGAGCTGGGGTGTGGTCGCGTTCAATCGGGTTTCCTTCCAGCTACCTTAGGTCACCTTCCAGGTAACCCCTCCATCCCTCTAGACTTGTTGCTTTGGTGGTCATCCATGCTGCAAAGGGAGACGTGGGGATAGAGAGCATTTGCCTATTTTGAAGGTTTAAGATTGGGACTTGATCTCGAGATACACAGATGGCGGGTGGAGTGAAGTGAAGCTTTTCTGGTGGTGATGATCAAGAGGTTGAAAACCACCGTGCTTTGGCAAACCACAGAGAAGCAGGGCAGCAGGACATACTCCTGAGAACTGATACCACAAAACACTAAGCTGTGCCTTCTGTACGTGGTGGAGAGAGACATTTTGCAACACGAAACCACTGGACAAGAGCATCATCCTTGCGATAATGTTCAGCGTTAGCTGTATTCATGCCTTGGATATGCCAACGAGAATACGCCCACTCAAGCCTTCCTGCAGCCTCTGTGCAATCTGGTGCTCGCTCAGTTAAAGGGCAACATCAACGTCCAGAGCCAGTTATTGAGAAATTATTAATGACTTCTTAAATACATAGAAGCTGAAAAACTCATTGCTTTGTGGCCCAAAACAGTGTTTAAGGTTGTTCTGATTGGTCAGGTAAATGGGGTTCACCATTGCACATCAAATTTATATACTTTAATTGACATAGTATGTAAATTCTTTCTGTCTACCTCTCACAAGCAGGAAACTTTTTCATGGATCGCTTCCAGTGTAGAAATAAATGAAGGTAGCAGGACTCAGTGCACCATATTGCCTTGAAACTTTTGAGCAGCAGCATGTCTTCAGCTCTGAAGTCCTTGTGCAAGTCAAACACGCTGACCTTTCAGGCAAGCGCTCCTTAATTGAAGACGGTGGGTGCTGAGTGTGTCAAAACATGCACACAAGATATTGCAGTTTTATTGTACTTTAAACTTGGTTTCTGCTTTTCTTGACTTTTAAGTAAAAATTCAACCTCTGTGTTGTATCAGCACAAGAGAAAGGGTTTGTGGAAAGTTTTAAAAATAATGAAAAAACATTGATACACTGGAGGGGGCTGAAATTGTGCAACAAGTACACGATTAGAGAACATGATTCATGTAGTGAGATGAAGGGATAACTCCCGTGCCACCTAGAAGGAAGATGACAAAAGTGGCACACATGATGCTTGTATACAAATGCATGAGTGGAAACAGCACAAAGTGATCAAGAAATTATTTAAGGTGGGAAAAGAAGGCCTATCGATCCAAACCTGGAAAAGAAAGGAAACCTAGGCTGGCTGTCACAAGAGCATCGATTTATGGAGAAGTACATTATGAAAAAGCACAGTGTGCTCGTAGGAGCTTGTCCCTGAGGACCACTCCCACCTGCTTCATCGAGAATATCTGTGCCGTTTGGTTCACACCGCTCTACAGTACAAGTTTCTGTAGTCTCTCAAATCCACCAAGTCAAAGCTAAAATGCATCCGTTAGTTTGGGCAGTACTCGGGTCCTTCCTTGCAAAACTTTGATCCAAGAGAACATGCATTGCTCAGGCATGTATTTAATTGCACAGTTAATTGCACATGTGTTTAGCTTGTATTAGTGTCAGTGAGACAAGATCCTGCAGCCTATTGATTGTTCTGAAGTCTCTGCCTGGGCTCCTGGACTGAGCTTGCTTGGTCATCTTCCTCCAGGGACTTGATTTAAACAACCTGTTCCTAAACATCAATAAATCTAGAGAAGATGTATTGGCAAAAACCCTGCCAGCTAGGTTCATAAAGTCATCTAGGTGCCAAAACAGGATGCTGCAGCCCCTGTAACAGTAGCTAATGTTGTTCACTTTTCCTCTAGACCCACTCAAACGTCCAAGCTCCTGTGCGCTGGTCTGGTCTTTCTGCTTCCTCTGAAAATAACTTTGTCTGGGACACTTCAGTGCAGGTTAGTTTTAAGACTGAAAAGTCAATAGTAGAGAAAGGGAAGGCTGTAGAGGTAAGTCGAGGTTGGGTGGGAATAGAGGTTTCCCTACATCTTCAAACACTACCTCTTCTGTTGCTGCTCCTTCAGGGTCTTTCCTTATTACAAAACAGGGAAACAACCAGCAGTTACTGAGTTCTCCTGAACTGTTTTTGGTAGACAAAACCTCTCCTGCCCGTACGTTTCCTTCTCCTCCTGGGGACAGACAGGAACGTAGGAGTTGAGTGGTTGCATGAAGATTACTTTTCTTGAGAAGCTCATCTTGCTGGGGCATGATCAGAGAGGTGTCATGGTTGAGCTAATGAGCTTGTGGAGGGCAATTGCTCCTCGTGGCTCTTTGAAGACCTTGATAGTGTGAAGCCATGGCTGCTGCTCCGACCTTTTGGGAAAAACAAACACTCAGTCCAGCTATGCTGCCTGTGCCCTCCTGGGCTACAAACACCTTCTCATCCTGCTCTGCTGAGTCATGCCCTCCACCCAGCCTTTCCCGGCTAATTGCAAAATGTACGCTATAGTGTGCCCAAGCATTTCTGGGACAAAGTCTACTCTGCCGTTCTTTGTCAAAGGCCACCCGGTGACGGAAGGAGTGACTTCTTGGTGTGGCCTGGCTTTTTTGATGGTAGCTGTCTTTCTCACCTGAGGATTAACACTTCTGAGTCAAACTTAGCAATAGAAGTCACAGGCAAGTAACACCCATTAGAGGTCTCTAACCTCATATAGGTAAAGAAAAGCACAAATAAATATTTTGGGCACGTAGCTAAAAGAAAAATCACAGGAAAGTACATTTTGGCTGGACTAACACATTTCTTCTAAACTTTCTTTTTGCATCCTCTCTTTTCCCTTCCCTTTACTCTCCTCTTTTAAATCTTTTTATGTTCTTGTAAGTAAAGTTAGAAACAGAAATATCAATTTGAAATGAAAACTTGGATAAGTTTTCACTCTGCTAAATTTGCACGTGAAGATCTTGGCTGCTCTCTCCCCAGATCAGTTTTTAAAACCAAACCTGGAAGAAACCTGTTTTGAGCTCATCTGCTTCCACACTCGCTCCAGTTCTGTGTTTTCCATTGTGTTCACACGTTGCAAAAATCCCAGAGAAACTGAGGCCCCCCAGCTCCCCAAACCCGAACAACATTTAGAGTTCTGCAGTGCCCTGCCAATGATCAGCCCACTGTTTCGCTTGGGTATAACTTGTTTCAGAGAAACAGCGGAGTCCTGAACCACTTTTCGAGCTCGTTTTTATTGACCTCTGGCAGGTACCGCAAGTGCTGTGCCTGGCAGTTTATCTCCTCCACCATGGAGGAGTTCAGCGAGGCCGGGAAGGAGGGATGCAAACAAAGGCGTTATTAGCATGTTATTTGGCTCTTAATGGGTAGAAAAGATGCAAGATTCTTTTGGCACAGTAGTACTTCTTTTCCTCCAAAAAAAAAAAAAAAAAGGAGGAAAAAGGACTTTAATTGAAGCCTGCAATGTTGTATAAATGGAAGATCTAAGTTTTAATTGAAAAATAATTATAACCACTTAATCATTTTAAATGAGGGCTGTAATTGCAGTCAGTTTATAATAGCCAAATACAGACACTTAGATTCCTGCAATAAAGCAGGGATGGTACAGCTTGATTTGCTAATAGCTCTTCCACTTCTCTCTTCTTTTGTCTCAAAGATTAATTCAGGCAAGGGCTATTAGTGCCGTTAATTGGTTCTGCAATTTAGACCTTGTGCTTGTGAATGAGTGACTGATGCAGACCTATCAGCCAATAACGTGGACACTTTGTCAAAGTGTTTCTCATTGTCCGGCTGCACATAACTCCCCCAGCAGCTCCTCCACCACCCAACCCTGGCTCCCTGGAGGGATCAAGAAGAGTGGGGGGCTCCTCTGGGGTGAGGGATTCACTTAGCTTTAGATAGGTCATTTAGATGCCTTTGAAATTACGGCTGGCTTATGAATAAAATAATTAGGCAGTCAAGGCATCCTCCTTGGCAGGAACAAATCCCGTATTCAGGAGAAATATTCTCCACCATGCTGGAAGGAGGCTCAATGGGGTTGTGAAGTTGGTGAGGAGACGTGTTAGATGGAGAGAGGTTATTGCTAGTGAGAAGGGGTTGCTGGCTCTGGACAGGGTCCTGTGTGGATCCCGTTCCTAGGGGCGGTAGCAATGACTAAAGTCAGTCTAAATCATCGAAGTCACAGAGAACAACACAAACTCTACTCTCAAACAGGTATGATTTTTCATTTAAGGAGTCATGGCATCAGTGATGAGCAGTGGGTACAGCTGGTGGGCACAGCTGGCGAGACTTGGGCTAACAGAAGCAGCTAGAGGCATCATCCCTGGCCAGGCCCTTTGAAAAACACCCAAGGAAGGCTTTGCCCTTGTCAAATCCATTTTGTGGGAGATAACTGACTGAGATAAGATTATGCCATTTATTTTTTACCAGAAATAACTGTCATTTTAGGCCCAGCACAAGTGAAAGTGCACATCTAAATTCATTGCTCCATCCTCCTTTTCTGTTTGGTTTATTTTTAAATTCGTCTTCTCGCAGAACTTTTTATTTCAAAGCTGTGTGTAATCTATTGTTTCTTTCATTATATTAATTTATTGATATTAGTATATTGCATTATACTAATGCAAAACTGTATTTATGTATTTCATTATTTATTCTTTTTTTACAGCTTATTTATATTTTTTTCCATAGCTAATTGGAGACCATTTCACAGAAAAAGCCAAACCTGCCACCACTGTCATTTTCTGAAAATCACGCCTCTCCCATCTAGGGGTAATGTTCTAAAAAGAGGTAAGTTGGCTTTCTCTCTACACATCTTTTCATGGGACACTTCACACAGCATAAAGGCCGTTAACACCTGTAGACAGGCAAACGCCAGGTCATCGGCCCATTGTTACATCTTACTCAACTTCAGCAACTCCTACCATTCCTCCTAAGCTGTTTGGAAAACTCACTTGGCTTTGACACCCAGGGAAAGAGTATGAAAAAGGGGTTGTCCTGGGCTGAGCATTGCCTTATAGTCACCCCAATTCTCCTTTCTTCAGGACCACCAGATCTATTTGAAGTGGTTCTGTAGTGGGGGGAAAAAAAAAGTCATAGAAGCTTAGAATCATTTTGTTTGGAAGAGACCTTTAAGATCATCAAGTCCAACTGTTAACCCAGCACTGCCAAGTCACCACTAAATCATGTCCCTAGGCATCGCTTCCATACATCTTTTAAACACCTCCAGGGGTGAGGACTCCACCACTGCCCTGGGCAGCTTGATCCAGGGCTTTATAATCCTTTTGGTGAAGAGATTTTTCCTAGTATCCAGCGTAAACCTCCCTGGTGCAACTTGAGGCCATTTCCTCTTGTCCCATGGCTTGTTACATATGCGAAGAGTCTGACCACCACTTTGCTACAACCTCCTTTCAGGTAGTTGTAGAGAGCAATAAGGTCTCCCCTGAGCATCCTTTTCTCCAGGCTAAACAGCCCCAGTTCCCTCAGCTGCTCCTCATAGGATTTGTGCTCTAGACCCTTCATCAGCTTCGTTGCCCTTCTCTGGATAACACTCCAGCACCTCAATGTCCTTCTTGAAGTGAGAGGCCCAAAATGGGACACAGTCCTCAAGGTGTGGCCTCACCAGTGCTGACTACAGGGGGACAATCACTGCCCTACACTATCAGCTGGCCACACTATTGCTGACACAAGTCAGGATGTCGTTGGCCGCCTTGGCCACCTGGGCACACTGCTGGCTCATATTCAGCCAGCTGTCGACCAACACCCCAGGTCGTTTTCCCTCCAGCAGTTTCCAGCCACTCTTCCCAAGCCTGTAGCGTTGCAGAGGGTTGTTGTGACCCAAGTGCAGGACCCAGCACTTGGCCTTGTTGAACCTCATACAATTGGCCTCGTCCCATCGATCCAGCCTGTCCAGATCCCTCTGTAGAGCCTCCTGACCTTCAAGCAGATTGACAAGATGTAATCTTTTATTGACCATTTCCTCTTGGATTATGGAAACTTCATTCTGCTCCCCTTTCCTGTCGTCCAGCTCAGGGGGGCTGGGCACTCAGAGGACAACAGATCTTACCATTAAAGACTCAGCCAAAGAAGGCATGCAGTACCTCAGCCTTTTCCTCATCCTCGGTCACTGTGTTTCCTCCTGCATCCGGCAAAGGATGGAGATTCTCCTTGGTCTTCCTTTTGATGTTCATGTATTTATAGCAACATTTTTTATTGACTCTTACGGCTGTAGCCAGATTAAGTTCTAGTTTGGACTGCGGCTCTTCTAATTTTCTCCCTGCAAAGACTCAGGAAATCCCCGTAGTCTTCCTGAGTGGCCTGACCCTTCTTCCATAGGCCGTAATCTATCCTTTCCTTCCCGAGTTCCAGCCAAAGGTCTCTGTTCAGCCGGGCCGGTGGTCTTCCCTACAGGCTCATCTTATGGCACACTGGGACGGCCTGCTCCTGTGCCTTAAAGATTTCCTTCTTGAAGAATGTCCAGCCTTCCTGGACTCCTTTGCCCATCAGGGCTGCCTCCCGAGGGACTCTCCCAACCATTCTCCTAAACAGAGAATCTGTCAAAGTCTGTCCTCCGGAAGTTCAAGGTGCAAGTTCTGTTAACCTCCCTCCTTACTTGCCCAAGAATTGAAAACTCTACCATTTCATGATCACTCTGCTCATGATGGCCTCCAACCTTTACATCACCCACAAGTCCTTCTCTTCACAAACAGCAGGTCTAGCTGGGAGCCTTCCCTAGTTGCTTCACTCACCAGCTGTGTCAGGTACACACACTCCTGGAACCTCCCAGACTCTTTCCTCTTTGCTTTATCGTATTTCCAGCAGATATCTGATAAGTTGAAGTCCCCGACAAGAACAAATGGTAATGATTGTGAGGCTTCTTCCAGCTGCTTGTAGAGTATTTCATCTCCCTCTTGATTCTGGTTGGGTGGTCTATAACAGACTCCCACCAAGATATCTGAGTGATTGACCTTTCCTCTGATTCTTACCCATAAACACTCAACCTATCCCTTCTGAAGAGTCTATAGCCATCCAATGTAGCACTCCTGTTGTGTGAATCATCCCACCATGTTCCTGTGATGGGAACTATATCATAGTTTTCCTGCTGCACAATGGCTTCCTGCTCTGCCTGTGTGATGCCCATGCTGCAGGCATTGGTACAGATGCACTTCAGTTGGACTATTGATCCTGTCACTTTTCTGGGGGAACAAGGCCTAATTCCTACCTGACCATTTCCAGGCACATCTGTGTTTTCTAGCCCTTCTATATCCCTTGTGTCTTTGCTATCGCAGGGCACTCCATCCCCTACCATCACTGGGACATCAGACCAGAGGACTTTGCTAGCATGCCATCCCACAAACATCGGTGCGCCATCCCAGGCTTAGCTCCGGCAAGCCTGGTTTTATCCCTCTTCCCTTCAAATCTAGTTGAAAGCTCTTCTAATGATCCCTGCCAACTCCTGAGCAAAGATCCGTTCCCCTCTTTGAGACAGGTGTACCCCATCTGTCACCAGCAGGCCTGGTGTCGTGTAAACCCACCCATGATCAAAAACCCAAAGTCTTGCCAATGACTCAAGGCTCGGAGCCAGACATTGATCTGGTGGGTCTTCCTGTTTCTTCCCTCATCACTCCCTGCAACTAGAGGGACAGAGGGGAACACCACTTGTCCTCCTGGTCCCTCGACCAGTTGTCCCAAGGCCCTGAAGTCTCTCTTGATTGCCCTTGGACTTCTCATTATGAGTTCATCACTGCCTACCTGAAAAGTCGGTAATGGTTAACAGTCTGAGGGCCTTACCAGGGTAGGAAGCTTTCTCACCGCCTCCTTAACCCAGGCCCCAGGGAGGCAGCAGGCTTCCCTAAGAAGTGGGTCACGTCTGCATATAGGGCCTTCTGTTCCCTTCAGAAGAGAGTCACCTGTGACTACGACCTGTCACTTTTTCTTTGTGGACGCAGTTTCGATACAGGGCATAGGGTGACCTAACCCTGGCGATACTTCCCAGCTAGAACCATCATCCGTGTTAGTGTTAGGTTCCACCTGCAGAGCCTCTCTTCAAGTGCACCCAGGAAGGTGGGGCTGTCGCTGAGGGGAGGTGTCTTCTACGCTGGGCAGGAACTTGTCACCATTGGCCCCTTTCCTTCCAGTCACTATGTTCAATCAAACTGTTGCTGAGGTTTGGTGGTGCACACCAAGCACATGAATATTCACAGGCACATATTTACGCTTTAATCTTATTTGTATTATAAAAACATATTTACCACTATGCTTCTGTAGAGTTCAGCTCTGCTGCTGTTCCTTTACTCCTGAGAGGAGATGCTGTGAGATCTTTGACCCTATGGAGATATTTTCATCTGCTGCTGTTTTTTTCATATACCGGAGGTGGCAGCTATTCAGAAGGTGTTTACACTGGCATTCTTTCAGGTTTTTAGAAATAAAAAAATTATTTGCTTTATAGCAGAAATTTCACAGACCCACAGACACTGTTCACTGGAGAGTGGACCGGTCCTCACTCTGGGGAAACCCACAGTCTAGGAATAAGCTTTCACAAAAAACCTAAGTAGGGCAGGATGTGTTTTATTTCAGCGCTGGGAAATCAAGGACGAATTGCTCAGATGAGACGCGCTGTGAAAGGTGGGCAGAGGAGGGGAAACAGCAAAGGCAAGAGCCCAGGAGGGTGGTTGAGCCTCCCAGATGACCTGGGTGAGAGTCGCAGATTGCACTTCAACTTGAGAAACAGTTGTTAAAGGTGCTGGTGAGTTTTGAACAAGGGAAATAAGTGGCACTCTCACGTTGAGTTGGTAAGTTTAGGTGGTTGAAGGAGTTCAGTCCTTGATTATTTTCACCGTGAAACGCTGTCAGTAGATAAAACTGTCCCTTCGGGTACAGTTATGAAATTTCTGTTTACGAATGGTACTACTCACACACCAGGACCTTACTTTTCCGGCTGCTGTAAATTGTCAGAGTCATTAAAATAAACAGCAAGATCTGTCCCTTTGCATGTACATAGCACTTCCCACCCCGTAATTGAGTTGTACCAAATGGAGATGCATTTTCAGGCCTCATGGGTTAATTGAGTGCAAGGTGAATATATCCTTATAGTTAATTGATGGAAAACGATCCCTGGTTGTCATGTGTCTTTCTCGTCATCAGGCGATCCCCGTTGTGACAAACACAGGGAGTGTATTTGCGCTCTAGTCTTGGGCTCTATATTTAGCTTTGTGATACTGGGAAAGCTTTCCATGATTAAGCTCTGTTGACCGATACCGAAAGTAATTACAGCCACAACACGCAGCAGGTGAGGTGTGTCACCAGGACTAGGTATCACTATGTCCAAAAAAGGGTCTGGGAGACAGAGTGGATTATGAAAGTGTACATGAATCACTAATACTGTTCTTTTGGGGAAAACAAGGAAAATGGGATAACGTTATGTTTAAATCAGAGGTCTGCTGGTGAGACATATGGAGTTATCTTTTCCTTGCTAGGTGATAATTTTCAGGCACTGCTTTTCATGAATGATGTGTAGCAAACTTCAGTATTAGGCATAACATTTTCAGAATTGATTTTTGAGACTCTGGGATAAATTACCACGAGTGAGAGCGAAATCTCCTTCATGGATATTCTCTGATGGCAGGTCAGAGCTTTCTGAGAAGTAGAGTTGCTCTGCTCTGGGCATGTGAATGAACTAGATGACTTTCCAAGGTTCCTTCCAGCTTGCTTGGTTCTCTCAAAAAGATGCAGAAACACAGTAATCTCCAGGACCCAACCACTATGTTCCCATAACAGGTTGAATCTTCTTCAGAAGCAGCTTCACACAGAAGTCTGTCTACACAAGAGACCAGGCATCTGGGAAAGATCTAATGGACCTTGAGCAAGGGAGGATATATTCAGATGATAATGGTCCACTTCTTCATGCTCCCTGATGACCTTCCACTTCCACGACCTAAATGTCACCCCACTGGGCTCCACTTCTGAAGTTCCCTTCCTGGATCCTCCACATGTTGTGCGTAAGTCTGGCACTGCTGAAACAGGACTTACCATCTCCCTTTCATGGAGAGCAGCTCTCCAGCAACATTCCCCTTTACTCCCCAGCTGAAAACAAGTTGGAAACTTGGGCTAGGAAGGAAGTGGTGAGGGATGTAGGAAAACAGGCAAAAAAAGATATTACCCCACAAAGTGATTTTCTGCGATAAGATCAGGTCTCAGGTGCTCTTGTCTTACGGTAATACATAGCAACATGTCTGCCTTGCCCTCATTCTTTGTCCATCTAAACAAGTCCAAATTTATATTTGGATGAGGGGGATAAAGCAATAGCAAATCTGGATATACCTTTGCTTTTTTGCCTTGGTCTGCCTGCCTTGGTCCTCCCAATTTGCAGGTTCACGCCATTCACTCTTCAGCAACTGCTGCCTTTCCCATGGGCTCCCAGCCTGACCTTGTACAGCAGCAAGGTCCATCCGAACACCAGTGCACTGTCGCTTGCTATATGCTCTCCTCTTTTATACATTATCCTTTGCTTAAATGTTTTGGTTCTACAAATGTCCTCAGAGTTGTGCTACTATAAGCCTCTCCACTTGGCTCAAAAGCATCATCCCTGCCAGGAAAGGATTAGGTTCTCCATAATTTTTATCTTTTTCATCTGATTTAAGCACCTCTGTGCTTGGTCTCCTGGAGTGCACAGTCGCTTCTGCAGAAGCTCTTGCCCGGCTGTTTCAGAGGGACCCGCTGATCCCTGTCTGCCTGTGCTAGCTGCACCACTGCCTGGAGAGAGAAGGTAAACAGAGAGCAAGGCGTTTACGCTGTGTGTAACAAATGGTTCTTGGTACCGAGCGAGGAAAATTATCTCACTGAAATGGATAAAGGGAAAGGGTAGGTTTGTATGGTGCGGACCAGACCTCTCCTGACTCCCGTCTGTGACGTAGGCAGTGCCTCCAGCTAAAAGTCCCTTCTGCCCTGGCTGCCTTCCCCAGATCTGGCTTGTGGAGGCTTGTGTGCACCGAGGACCTGCCTAACGAGCACTTGGCACCATGTCTGTGACAATATGCCAGTCCATGGGCTTCGTGGTGTCCGCTTTAGGAATAGGAGGCATCATTGCATCAACGTGCATGGACCAGTGGAGCACCCAAGACCTATACAATAATCCAGTGACAGCAGTGTTCAACTACCAGGGCCTCTGGCGCACATGCGTCCGGGATAGCTCCGGCTTCACCGAATGTCGTGGATACTTCACCATCCTGGGACTGCCAGGTAGGGTTTGCTGGTTGGGAGGACAGAGAGGTGGGAGGGCAGAGCCATGGACGTGTGCTAGAAGCCATGTATGAGCAGTGGTCATGGATGATTTTTGGTGCAGAGTAGGGAACTTGGTTTTTAGCCCAAAGGGACCTCAGGCGCTTCCCCTGTTTGGATGACAGGTCCCTTGGAGGTATCTCAACCTGAACCCTCTCCCATGGCCAAGCTGAGGTTCAGCAAAACTCATTACAGCTGATGATGCATCAGGTTGGTGAGGTGTTGTCCAGGCAATACACCCAGGGCAGAGGTTGCTCCACGGGGTGATTCAATCCCTGTGCCATGGATAGCTTGGTTATATATTTCTACCCCAGCTCTACGGCTGTGTGTGGCTTCCCACCAGCAACCACTAATATTCGCGGCATCAAAGAAGATCCTTTTCTAAGAGGATATGTCACAGTTCAGCTCACTGTATTTCTGTACGGGCTAACACCACCAGACTGGATTTCTCCTTAATTCTCCTTTGGTTCCAGTTTTTTCTTCCATGGGTATCATTCCTGCCCTGGTTGTGCCCAGAGTATCTAGGGGTGCAAACAATTAGGTTACAACAGGATTATCTGGGCTTTCTTCTTGCCTTAATACAGTGAGAAAAAAAGGCATTTAAACTATTATATCCACCTAGCCTCTGTGCTTTGGTACAGCAAGAATGGAGGGAAGAAGCCAGTTACATCAGGAAATCATTGCAGAACTTCTGCAAAACAGCATTTCCAAAACACACAGAAATAAGCATTGTGCACAAAAGTTGCTTCTTTCACAAGTAGTCTGTCTCTGTGCAAATCAAACCAGTAAAACCCAATGCAGCGATGGCCTCAGACACCAGTAGAAGAGGTGTTTCGCCTCCTGAGCTGTATCTCCGTGTACTCATCTCTGGATCCTCGCTCCCAGCCGGTGTCTGGTGTTAGCCGTGCTGCAGCATCCCCATGCAGGTGCCAGGGATGCCTGTGAACATCTTCCTCTTGCTGGAGCTGTGGCTTTGAATGCCTCTGTTTGCAAAGAGTGCAAGACATGAATTTTTCCCAGAACATGGGCCTGATCCTGCCTGGGCAGCCAGTTGTGCAGCCCGTAGCAAAAGCGGTAGAAGTATGAGTGAATGAAGGATGATATCCAACGAAGGATGTTTGGGCAGGGCTTGTATTCACACACTGCTATCAGAGTCAGCAAAGCCGAACAGTTTCACCAAGGGAAAATGCGTGCAGCAAGGGGCAGGACGGCTGAGTAACACTTGACTCCAGCAGGCTAATTACTTATAGGTAAAGAGATTAAAGTTGCCATATGAAGAACAAATAGAGGTGTAAAAAGCAAATCCTCCCCATGCACGCATACATCCATAACACACTGCAGAACTTCCTCAGTTCTTCAGCTCTAAAAGCCTAAAATTACAGAAAAGGTAGCTCTACAGAAGAAGTAATTAAACTTTTCAAGTGTTCGGCTCTGGGAACTACTTTAACCTTTGAAGAATCCAGAATACTTGAGATACAGGGTTTTTGTTCTTTCAAAATACCTCCATCACTCATCTCAGCATTACAGTGAAAAAAAAGTGAATTTTTTGCAATTCCCAAGACTCCAGACTGGTGGGTGGGTATTAATTTCCCCAAATGGAAACACACAGCAATGTCGGGGAGCATGGGTTTCCTTCATTTAGCAGATGGGCTGTGAGAGATCAGTCTGTCTCTCCTCAGCTACATCCAGCAAGGTCTGTAGCTTCCTCCTAGTTGCGGACAGAAATGAGCATCCCATCCTAAAGGGCAGGGTTTCTAACAAACTGGTCATCTTAGAGTGGAATTACCATGTGTGTTTGCTGGGCTTATTGAAGTTGCCTACAAAAAGGGATTAAAAAAAAAGCCCAAAGAATAAAGTACAACCTTTAAAAATAAAGTTAGATGGGACCCTGAACCCCTCCAGAAATTGCTCTCCTCAGTCTCAGTGGTGTTGGAGAGTCGGTGTCCTCCCAGCTGGTGTGTTGATATGTGAATACTTCGGTGCTTTTGTCCTGAGATGCTTTTTGTGACTCGTGCTTTCAGCACTGCTCTACAAAGTGAGGTGGATTTTTTTTCCCCCTCTTCTTTTTAATGAACACGGTTTGCTTTTCTGAAGTCACTCTCTTGCCCCCCATCTCCCCCCAACCCCTCCTCCTGCTTTTCCCTCCTGTTATATATTGTCTGACACTTTCAGTCTCTGGAGAAGCTGGTGCAAAACCAAGCGCCCCACTGTTGTGCTTTATAGATTGTCTCTGGCTCCTGAATCCATCTGCTCTTACAGGCATTTCTTCCCACCTACCACCAGCAAAGAACAACTCTACCCCAACCAGAGGGATTGGGGGAAACAATGCTAAAAAATCAAATTATTAATTTGCTAAGGTATTATTTAAGCAGATCATCTCAGTGTTTATTTTAACTATGCCACTCTTTGATCTCCATTAAACCCCCCTTGCTAACCACACCGTAGTTAATGGTTTGTCAGCATTTCTATTATAAAACCCTATTTATTATTCTGACAATGGCAATTTATATTGGGAACAATAATGCCGGAGTGAATAAAAATAATAGGACTCTAGCAAAGCAACGAGGTGACCCGAGTACCTCAATGAAATTTTGGTTTCCGAGGAATTTTTTTCTCAATCCCTCGCTCCCATAGCAAAGATTAAACTTGTCTTGCCCATCATCAATTTAGTTGTGAATTTTAATTTCAAATAGATCGAGGGAAAAACAAGATAATAGATGACGATGAGAAATAACACCGGTAGTTTATGGCTCTCGCCCTCGCTGCTCAGCTATAAACAGTCAGTCTCGGGTGAGAAATGTCGCTTGAGAACTAAGCCTGTTTGTTCTGATTTTGCTTTCTCATATTATTTTTTGCTGCTTGCTTTGGTGTGTGGGCAGACCTTACTGTGATCGTCTGGAGGACACAATCTGAATTTGAACACACAAATAACAGACAAATAGCAATACCTGATCTCTGGCAAGGCTGGTAGGTTCACCTAAAGCAGACGACACCAGGCATTTTCTGCTAAAAGGAGCATTTTTCAGTGGCTTACAAGTTTATTAGACTGCCGTAACATAGCCAGTAATTTTCCTGTTGTCTGTTCTGGTCTCTTTTTCCCAGACCTCTTCAGCTAGACTGGTTCAGCCATTTTTGAAAGAACATTTTGTTCTCAAGTTGAAACTGCTTTTGACACTTCCAGAAAGGCATCTCTCTGTTGTGGAACAAAAGGCTTGTGACTTGAAAAATAAGAATATTTTTGCTTTTACAACAGCAAACTTTGAAAGTCCAAGAGTACCCTATTAAGATTCTACAACTAGTTAAGGGGTATGTGCTGCTAGAGGGGTCAGAGTAAAAATAACCTGATGGGAATGTAATTGTGACTGTCTAGTCTTTTGCTTAAAACAATGATTTTCAGTTTTGCTGGTGCAGGGTATCAGAGATGTTCCCTGAGGAGACTTCATGTCTGGAAAGTTTTAATGTTGGTGTCTTTGGATTTTTTTCTTCTATATAGATGTTCTGACAAGGTTTTCTTTTATTTCATACAACCAACAGACATTTTGAGGCATAACACTTGCTCTGGGGATTTTGGAGGCAGGGCAGCCAATTGGGCAAGGAAACAGCATCTTTGCTCCCTGGAACACTTTGATGCCCAAAATATCTAAGTATGGGGATGACTAATTGCCATGCCATGATCCTCCACTGGTGATGGCCGCAGCAAAGTCTCTTCCAAGCTCTTTTTGCTACTTAAAATCCTTTCATCCAGTCAGTTCTGCTCCAAAATTTGAAAAGTCTGCAGACAACTATGGTAACCTCATTAAAGTCTTTGAGACCAAGTTTCATGCACTGAAGAGTTTAGCTAGCCTAGCTGGGCTGGAGACTTGATATAACTTACCAAGGGTATGTGTGAAGCTACGGTGGGTTTGCACTCAGAGCAGGAGCTGAAGATGTGGGGATGGAGAAAGAGCTAATGTGACACCCTTAGAGAGGTCTCAGGCACCACAATCCCCGGTGACACATGCATGTACCACATTCTTGCGACTGTCTCATGCCTTTTCACCATGGAAGGATAAGAGACATGAAAAATAATATCAAGTATCTGGGCTGAGGGACAGAAGAGAAGAAAGGCAAGGGAAACAGCAAGAAGCTGTGGAGATGTGAGTCTGGGCTACAGCTCATAGGTGTTTAGGGAAGGACGCAGCTTCATGCACCCCAGCTCTGCTGACGGACCTCTGGACCACCTGAAGATCAATGGGGTAGAGTAGGTCTGAGCTGAGACGGGGGACTTCTACGACCTCCTTTTACTGATGAGTTTCGGAAAGGCCAATCCTTCTCATGCTGTGGACTGGTAGACTCCTGGAGGCTGCGTTCATCTCAGCAATGGAGGGACAGAAAGAGAAGGGTGGGTTTGCTTTGTTTCAATCTGAACAAGCTGGAATGGAGTGGCAGGGTGTGAGCTATATTTGCAAATTTTAAAGTAAACATGAGCTGTAGATGATTTTTATGGGAGAGGCAGTGATAACATTCAGAAGTTGCATGGGCCCAGTGAACGGTTTTGAGATAATATAGAGTCCACACCTGGGTAGATAAAGCAAGTATGAGCTGAAATAAAGGTTGCAGAGGGGAGTGTTCACAAAGTACCCTTCCTTTTCCTAGTTTGGGTAAACCACTGGAGATGTCCCAATACTCAGAGTGGGAGCCCTGTTCTCTGCTCCTTGCTGAGGAAACTTGGCCTTTTTAAAGGGCTGTCTCCCCAACATGTCCCTTCCTTAGATACTGCTCAGCATTGCCACATGGTCTGGCAAGCCCTCTGACCCAAGCATTCAACCACCTTGCTGGAGACTGAGCAATGAGTGTGTGCTTGGAGAGAGATCCCCATCCTTCAACCGCTCCTGGCTGTAGACTTCTCCTAGGGTGGCTGAAGATGAGCATCAGGTTGTGATAAAGATGCTTAGACATGCGCTATCCCTGTCCTGTCACCCAACCACTTTTTACGTTGTGCTCTAAGCCAACAGCTCAAACAAAAACTCCCACACGATCTTCTGTTGTTGGGCTGGGTGCTGGGAAAATGGAATGATGAGTTTTTTGCAAAGGGAAGCATGCTTTTCCATATGGTGAGCAGCTCAGAAACAACCACTAAAAACAAGCTTAAAATACGAACATTTCAGAAAGGCAGAGAAAATGGGTTAGGGGAAGGGTTGGGATGGAAACAAGTTTGTGTTTTTTCTCCAGAACTTTGCTTCCACCAACTGCTGAGGAAGGTATTTGTGGGAGCTTTGAGTTGCCTGGGTTTACAAGCATGATGCTAATCAGAGCATGAGAAATGGCAAGCAGCTGATGCTGGGATGGCTGGATAGCATCATAGGCAATATTCTTAGGGATGGACAAATAGGAATATGACAACATCTGGAGTGCTGAGCATGGTTGGATGTTTTTTAGCATCTTAGCTAAGGACTGCAGCATGACCCTCATTACTGAAGCTGATTTCTCAGCATCATTTTTGGAGGGAGCATGCATGAGGTTTCAGAGTAGTATATGCAACCCTGTGCTGGTTTATACTCTTTGGAGACATGATTTAATCTGGTCCTCAAAATCAAAGACAGACTGGTTTGCCCGGGCTTTCTTGTATACCTGGAGACTGTTGATGTTATTTTTTGATTGCTTCACCATTGCTGTAGGGTTTTGATGCCCCTGGGAAAGAGAGATGATGAGAAGTGGCATTCCCCCTTCAGCAGGATAAAACTATATCACCAAGGAAAGGTTAGTGAGGCAGCACTGCCTGGGTGGCAGACTTCAGCCCAGGGCACAATTAGGGGCAATCCAGGGGATGGCCTGCTTTCCAATAGGTTTGTTGGGAGAAGCTATGGGGCTTGGGGATGTGAAATGGTGGAGTGGGAGAGGAGAAAAAGAGAAGGTTCCTATTGGTTTGAAGAGCTAATTCTGCTGCGTGCAGCTGAAACCAGCAGAAGGGGTTAGAGGAAGGAGTGATGGCTCCCCTCCCAGCAAAGCAAACATGCAGCTATGGCAACCACCCAGACGTCCAATTTAGCAGAAAAAACCCCAGTGATTTCAAAAGTGGCAGAAGTTTTGGCGAAAAAAAATATCTGGAAAAAATATGTTTGCCCATTCTGTTCTCCCCCCCGCCTTTTCTTTTGCCTCCCCAGGGGTTATTTTTAGCTGTGACAAGTCCATGGGTCTGTTATTTTGTGCAGTCCTGCGAGCTGCTGCACACTAATGATGCAGGGTGACACTAACCTTGGGAACAGGGGTTATGTCCCAGAGGATTATATCCCTGGGACATAGTTTGAAGTGGTCTATCCTGGAAAGAGTTATGTGGCTTCTTGCCACTAGATGGCAAGAAGATGGCAAGTCCTGGGGCATGAAGCAGAGAAGTCCTGAAGAGCTACCGATGAGCATCAAGGCTTGGGTGCAACCAGCTTTTCTGGACTGAGATACAATTCTGGCTGTGGGGCAGTGAAGGATGGGATGGACAGCTGGCTACATTACTTGTTCCAGCACTTATTGTTCTGCTAGCTTCTAAGTCCTCTCCAGCCCTGATTCATCGCAAAGCATTATCCAAGATGAGGAATGGTAGTCAGCATGCCCTCTCCCTCACGGAGGATGAGCATCTCTTACCACATCTGGCTCTTAAGGCCTCAATTCCATGTTTTTTGTTCACAGTTTTATTTTTGCTGGCAACTTCCTGACCTTCAGAGATATCGGAGCTAGCTCTTCCTCTGATATAAACTTGCCAAAGTCAGTGAAAATTACTAAAGTTGAATAAAATTGCTGGAAAAAAGACATCTTCTGCCTGACCCAGGAAGGCTTTGGTGGCTGTGATTTGTGGCCACTGGACATGTGAATTGTGCTCTGGCTGCAGCAGCAGGGTCCAGTGCCAAAGCATCTCTGTCTGTTGACCACCAGCTTGCTTTGCCACAAAAGCAAAATGGGTGTCCTGGGTGGTTGTTCTCCAGAAGGCAGAAGAAATAACCAACATGTAATAACCCCATCGTAATTCATCCAACCACAGAAACCAGCCTCTCCTCTCTTCCTGGTGGCTTTCACACAGCTTCACGACCAGGCGATGACATCGATGGTGCCAGTGGCACCGAGCACTATCAGAACTGGTTAAAGTGGGAATTTGTTCCTAGGTCAGGGCTGAAGTAAACCAGTTGGGGCAGAGTATTAGATGAGCATGGATGAGTGTGAAGTCTGGAAGGTCCTTGTAAGTCACTGCGCTCCATTGGCAGAGTGGCATGGCAAATTCCTATTGCTCCCCTGAGCCCAGCACTTCTCCAGTGAAAAGAGATAATTGATTTCCTAATTTTTATCCCCTGCCCCCTTTTCCAGGACCATCCCCTTAGCCGATATAGACAGACCTGCAAAAAACCACTTCCCAAATGGGAGGGAGGAGAACAGGGTTGCAGGAGCTTTGCTGGATCAGTTTGGGGCTCTTGGCTCGGTGTCCTGCGTTGTGCCATGATCAGCATCCGAGGCAACTTTGGTGATGCTTGAAGTGGCTGCAAGGAGCAACCACGTCCCTGTTTGTTCCCTGTGTCGAGCTGGTGGCCCTGCATCCTCCCACAGGGCTCACTGCTGGCGTCCCTATCACTGTTGCTCTTGTGCAAACGCTTGCATGGGTGGCTGGATGTCCCTATCTTGGAACGATGACGGATCTGCTCCCCCTTTGCATAAGCAGGGAGCCAGGGAAGCAGTGACCTGGACGAGATGTTGAGTTCACCTGGGAACATGGTCCTTTCCTCTGCCCCTCTCAGTACGTTCGCACCGTGCTAAGCATGCAGGAGAAGCCCCATGGACAGCGAAGGGTTTCGGTGGGGGGATGGAGCACGTTCCAAGTGGGTTGCCCGACACTTGACTGAGTGTGGCTGCTTAGCTGGGGAAGGACAAGCACTTCTGAAGGACAAAAGCTCATATCTCTGGCCCTGCCAGCACAAACCTACCCAGCGAGAGTGAAACTGGACTATCTTGCAAAAACACTTTGAGCAAACACACTGCTCAATGGAAAGCATCTGATAAGGGCTGCTGCATTTCTGGTGGCTCAGTCAAGAGAACATTGGTGCTCCCATTAGGTCTGCGGCTTCATCAGGGCTATCTCACCTCTTCCCTCTGGGAGACACACCATGTCCACGACTACCTGCCAGGTGATGGGGTTCATTGTTTCGTCGCTGGGAGTTGCGGGGTGCATCGTGTCCACTGTCATGGATATGTGGAGTACGCAGGACTTGTATGACAACCCGGTCACGGCTGTCTTCCAATATCAGGGACTATGGAGGAGCTGCGTGCGGCAGAGCTCTGGCTTTACAGAGTGCCGGCCATATTTCACCATTCTTGGGCTGCCAGGTAGGGGCAAAAGATGTACCAGGTTTAACTCAGGAGCTCTCCTGGAGCTCTGCACATTTTTCATGCAAAAGCAAGAGCAAATATCTTAAACCACTTTGCGAGAAATAAAATATCCAGGCTACTCAGTGTATGAGCAAAAAAATACGTGCATATTTGTTACCAAAATAATTCCTTTACTCAGTGCAGGTTACAGCTTAGAGCATGTGCAGGTGATCTCTGGATGAGCATCACGGGTTCAGCCTCGCTGCTGGCATAAATCAGCACAGCTCCACCGATGTGAGGAGAGTGAGTACGTTCAAACCTGCAGGTATTATGTCCCTTTGAAAGGAAGCACAAGGAAAAGAGCTGCGTGTAATTTTGCATTGTTACCAGAATAACAGTTTCTAGAGAAAGAAACTGATTTTTTTTCCCCCCTAAAGAGAAAACTGGAACTGAAGAAATCTGCCTGTGAGCAGCGCGTGTAGGCAGGGTGAGAAGGGGAAAAGTGTGCACAGCCACTTCGTGCTGCCTGGGGAGTTCTAGCGGTTACAGAAATAGATTGCAGAAGGGTATTGCTTTCTTGTTTGCTTGCTTACTTTACAAAAAGAGCTGTTTTTCCCTCCTCACTGCATGTATTCCAGTGTTCCTGAGCTAGTCGGACCCGCGGGAGGGGAGCGGCCAGCCTGGCTCGCCATGCCTCCCTGTAACCTGTGCCCTGCCAGCTAGCAATGACTATGGCCCTGAGAGTGTTTTTCACTCTTAGTGCACAATTGCAAACAGGTACAAGAAAGCATTACTGTTCAGAGGCCTTTTGCATTTGTGGATTGGCGTAGAAGACGGCATGATGTGGGCTCTCAGTCCTGTATCCTCAGGGATGCCTACCTTGCTTCCCTACTCTGAGGCAGGAGGAATGCTTTGCTGAAGACCACTGTGTTGGCTGTGGTGTTGGTGGTGTTGGCTTTTTGAGAAAAGCCTGTGACTGTCCCGAGGGGTGCAACGGAGTAAATGTGTTTCTGTGTGCCCCGCTTCAAGATTGGTAGGCAACTTCTCTTTCATTTGGAAGAGCAAAACTGATGTTTGGAGTCACTTCTTCTACGGGACTACTTGTTTTAAAGAATAAAAAAATGTATTTATTAAACTATATATACAAATATTGGTCTCTATATACATATCCTTATAACACTGTGTGTAGGTGATTGTGTTTTAAAAGAGCAATGAAGCAATGGTAACCGTCATTTTGATGCAATTTAACATAATCAAGATCTTACTTTTTCTGTTATTTTTAAGTAATGCACAATAAGGAAATATTGCAGTTACAGGCGTTTTCTGTTATGCCTTACAGATATTCTGTCAGTTTTGCTCTTCTAATGTGCCCGTTTAGTTGATGGGTACCTTAAAACATAAAGAAGGAATGTCCCTGCTTGAATTTGGTTAACTTTAAAATCTCATTTCCCCCCTGAACTTTCTATATCCCATTAATCATAACTAGGCACAAAGTTAGACTTCCACCTTTTTATTTTCTGCTAGTGACAGAAATGCAGGTGATGTTAGTTTTGATGGCTTTAAGCTGTGTTACTTCACTCACCTCTCACTACTGACATCAACACTGGGGGAAAAGACATCTCTCTAGTTTCACTTAAATCATTTGCAGTGATGCAAACTGGGGTTTCAGATCGCTGACATTTATTTTGGTGAAAAAGCTTACGTTATTATTTTCTGTGCGTGCCATCCCTTTGTATGGAAATCAGGTGTGCAAAATGAGCAGTCACATGTGTGCAGGTATGAAGCAAAGTTATCCTACCTCATGCAAAGTGCGCATGCAAAACGGCAGCTAGTTTCTGCGCTTGACTTTGACTATAGGGCTGTTTGTTACCTGGTGTTCCTGATACAATTTTTTTCCCATAGTCTCCTATTTTGTTTGTCTAAGCCCTTCCACTCCTTCCTTTAAGGGAGGTCATTCACCTTTGGAAAGCAGCTCTATTCAGAGGACTTTTGATGGATGTAAAAATTCACTCGAAACTGCAGGGCTCCCTTTCCAAACAGCTCTCAGTTTCAGTCCCACGAACCAAGTGAAGAGGCCTTCACGCCACAGCGTGAAGAACACTTTCTTCTCCTCTCTGCCCCTTTGAGGAGATGGTGCACAAGCCAGCCTCATGGAGAGAAGAATCGATGCTGATGGCTATTTTGCATTTTTCCTGTTGTGCCCTGCTGTGTTCCTCTCTCCCCCCTTTCCAACAGCTGCAGATTGTTCCTTTCCAATGGAGATTCATGGTATTGGGCTTAAGCACTCCAGCAGAAGGGCAACGTCCCAGGAGCTGCCTGGCTTGGCCTGCCTGTCGTGTTCTTCCACAGGCCCCAAAGGCACTGGGAACAGCTTTCCTAGAAACCTACAATATCTCCGTGAAGTCTCATCTTCTTGAAGGGTTGAGACAACCAGAGCGATGGCATGTAGGAACCGTAAGATCTGTAGGAAGCATCCCAGCTGTCCTGGGGACAAGGACTTCTCATCATGATTCGTAGTGTCTTATGCTGCCCTGAAACAAAAGCAATTGCAAAGAAATTTAAGTGACTGTAAAGACAACTGAGTATTGTGATTTTCTTCTCTTTGCAGCTTTCTGCTTTGCATCAGGTGCTTCACGAACAACCTTCGAGGGCTGATAAGGCATATCCGCCAGCTTCTTGTTCTCTGATGAATAATAACTAATGAGCTTGCACCTGGGGGTTGATGAATGGGAGATTGAAAATCCCAGGCTCGTTAGCACTTGTTATCAGCTGATAAGGGCAAATTGAGTCATAAGAGCAGCAGTCCCAGTGGGACTGCCAGGTGGGAGAAGGTGGTGTATTCCCAGCCTGTGGGATGGCAGACTGCTGGCTTCCTTGTGCATCGTGGTGCCAGCACAGTTCTGCTTGGGTTTGTGGTGCCCCACGAGCAAGGAGGCCCACACAGGCACCCCAGCACCCACCCTTGCTCTCCTGGGGAGGGTTTATAAACCCTTCTCCCAACTGTGCAAGGCTGGCAGGGTCTGCTCGCTTCTGTCCTGCTCCAGTTAGGCCATGTGCAACCCTTGGGCACCATGGTCATTCTGACCCGCGCAGTTAAAAGGGGTGACAGGAGGCTGGGCGAGGTCCCTGGGGCTGTAGGATACATTGCCTGCCCTTCTCAGTTGGTCATGAGCCTACACCACCTTCCCTGAAGAGGGACAGTCATGAGCGGGGAGCATCAAAGCAAAACCCAGGGCTGTGAGAGCTCACAGGAGGGCAAGAAGAGGCTGCAAAGCATCCCAGCCAAGTCACAACAGCCCTTGAAATATTTCTGACCACCCGCTCCCAGTGCTCTGCCAGTGCTGCTGCCCTTCCCATCTCTGCCAGGTGAGGGGGAGAGGAATCTGTGGCCAGCACTGAATTGCAGGGAAGATGGGGTATGTGCCCACCTTATTAGAAAATCACCTTGGTATTCAAACACATGGCCTTTCCCCTTCACTTCTCCATTTTAAAAGGTGTAGGTTTCCCTTTGCTTTTCCCTCTACATTTCTACTCCAGCCAAGAGAACTCTGGAGAGTTTTTGCTACCTTCAGCAACTAACAGCAACACTCTTCTCCCACGGGCGTGACCCACCAGCATCACAGCCTGTTTCCAACCAAGCATTCCCACTTTGATGGCAGGCTTCTGGACAAATTCAGGGCTAGGGGATTTGCGTGTTGTGTTAATGAACTGGACAGGTTATACGGGAATGTCGTTACAAATAACCATGGAAAGCGTATGCTGGGGGAAGTTATTGTCAAAGCTTTGTTGGGCTCTCTTTGTGTACGTGTGATGTTTGTCAAGGCGATTCTCCTGAGCCACGCATTTTACTGTAAAGCGGGAACATATGAACTCCATTTTGAGTCACACGGTGGCTGGAAATACCACGGATAGCCGGGTGGAGCTGTCTGCTTTCATCACTGCTTGGGGAGAAAAAGAAAACAAGTTTTCTCAACTCGGTTATGAAACAATTCACGCTTATCCCAGCTGTACACCAACTCCAGACCACGAATTTCAGCTGAAGAAATCGCGACTGGTGCCAATGAACATTTACAAAAAATTCTGTCTAAGCCATGAAACTCTTTGGGAAGTTGAGACGAACAGCCATATTTCCAGAGGTGCCCCGGATAACGCTGAAAGTAGATCTGGTGCCCATTTATCATTTTATATTACTTTTATTTTTAGACAGAAACAATCTTTAAAAACCTCCCAGGCTCTGCTGAATCTCATTTCAGTCACTCAGTCTGGCTCTTGTCAATGTGTTTTGCAGCCATGTTCCAGGCCGTGAGAGCCCTCATGATCGTGGGGATCGTCCTGGGCATCCTTGGCCTTCTCGTGTGCATTTTTGCCCTGAAATGTGTCCGTATCGGCAGCATGGAGGATTCTGCAAAAGCCAACATGACTCTGACCTCCGGCATCATGTTTATCATTGCTGGTAAGTGGGTGGTGCCGTGTCTTTCATATACAAAGCATTGGAGTTGCCTGCAATTGAAGACTGGGCAAGTCTTCATGCACTTCTGGTCATTGGTAGAAGATGCTCTGGAGCAACACAAAGTATTGATGCTTGCATGAAGTTACTGGCTTCCAGCCTGGCCTCCTGGGGTCACGTCATTTCTACCTGTCCTTAGTAAAAGAAAACCAGAAGTTTGTACGGGACAGAACATGGAAGGCTGAATAAACAGTGCACAGATAAAAAAGGAAATATATCTCTTTATTTCTTATATGTATATTGTTGTTATGTACTATTATATCCTTCACTTACACATAATAGTTTTTTTTTTAAGCTTCTCACGCTTGAGACATAATAATTTTATGAAGATTTTAAGGGTTATGGTATCCTCGCTTGTAATTTTTAAATAGCTTGGGTTATCAGGAAGGCTGCAGGAATGCCCAGTGTTGCCCAGCTACCTCCAAATTGCAAATGTTTAATACATCCCTTACAGGTTTTAACACAATTTTTTGCATATGAGTAATCAAATCCAATTCTAACGAAGGGAAGGAGAGTGTCCGTATTTAAAATCCTTATAGTAGAACAGCACTTAACTTTTGTTGGGATATGAGACTTACAACACAACTTAAAGAGGTACAGTAAGTACAAACTGGAAAGAGGAAACCACCTTCTGTAATGCAGCTTTAATTTTGCACTTAAAATTTATTATTCTACTCATCTGAATCAGTGGGTTGAGAATACGGCCAATGAGGATATTAGAAAAGCCCACTCATGCATTCCTGAAGAAAGGGTGTCTAAAACCATGATGTTACTCACTCTTGGGATGGGACATCCCTTGGTTGAGTTCACCCATTTCAAAACAAGATCCCTAGTCTCAGCTAGCCGAGGAGTTGGGTACTCATGTGCCATGGTGGTCCCGGCCCTTGGTCATACCTCTGTGAGCTGGAGGTTGCATTTCTCCCTAAAATGAGGGCTGCTCTCAGGACAGAAGTGTTATAGATTGTGTCACTGAAGTACCAGTGACAGTGAAGGCTACATGGGGACCTGAGGCAGAAGCACAGTATACTGGCTGCTCAGACTTCCCAGTGCTGTGGGTTTCAGGAAAGACCCAAGGTCTTGGTGGGTGTAGTAGGGATAAATAGGACTTGGGATGCCCAGAAAAGCTGGAGACAATATTTTTTGGCAACAAACACTGACATGAGCTTTAGCTATGTTTTGAACCTACTTCCACAGTGGCATACAGTACGATGACGATGTTCGTTAACATTATTCACTCTGCTAAGCAGAGCAATAGTGAAATAGCAAATCAATGCCACTGCTACCAGGCTTGTCATGGCTGGACTGATATCACAGTGATCACCTGTGCAGATGAGTGGGAGAAGTTCCTGTCCTTTGAGTCTTCCAGGCTACCTGCAGAGCCAAGTGATGAACAGGCAGTGAAGGAAATGTATCTCCTCTTCCACACGACAGAGTGTGCTTTCCCATCCAAAAAAGTAATTTCTGATAGGGTCCTTTTTTTTTTCCACTGGAAAACAAGTCTTTAAAAGTGAACTAGATATTTCAGCAGCTATAATGATCTGTTTGTCAAACTGATTTTCTCTGAGAAAACACATCAGTAGAAAGATTCCTGCTAGTATGACCTGGGGTTTTGTAGTGTGACATTGTATTCTTGCTGCTGGTTTGCAAACACGTGGAAATCCTGGCAGAAATGTGGGTCCCTGCTTCTGCTGGAGATACATGCCAGGACACAAAGCAGTACCTCACCCATCTTCCAGCAGCTGTAAAGTTTTTCCCCAAGGCTGAAGGTGACTGCTTGTGCTATGTGGGTCTCAGTCTGTCCTTCTGTCTGATCTCAGGTCTGTGTGCCATCACTGGAGTGTCTGTGTTTGCCAACATGCTGGTCACAAACTTTTGGATGTCCACAGCGAACATGTACCAGGGAATGCAGAACGTCCAGAACAGGTAGGTGGTCAACTGGCTCAGAAAGCTCCTCAGTGCAGATCTCCCTCAGGGCCAGGGTGTGCTGCAGCCAAAGGAAAGGCAATCTCTGCGTGCATATTAGTCTGGTCTGAGGACTTTGAAAATGTTTTGAGTCTCATTCTTATCAGCACTGGAGATTATTTGTCCAAGAAAAATGGCTGGGAGGTCTCTCTTCACACAGCTCAAGAACAAGGCAGAGAGATCATTGAGGATGAACTTGCACGTGGGACGGTGCTCACGGGAACTTCTGCAGGGCCAGGGGGAGAATGACAACATTCAGTGCATTTCAGAAGCAGCAGACTGGACCACCATCACAGCACTAACCAGCCACGTCTCTGTGTTTTGCAGGTACACCTTTGGCTCAGCCCTCTTTGTTGGCTGGGTGGCAGGTGGCCTGGCCCTCGTAGGAGGTATCATGATGTGTCTTGCTTGCAGAGGGCTGATTCCAGAGGAATCCCGGTAAGCCTCTCTGTGGGAAGGTATTGCATGAAACCTTGGGTGTCAGCATCACGTACAGCCAGACACCACAGGATATGTCTATGTGTAATACTCCTGTTGAAAAAGTTGCCATGATGACACACCTGTTTGCCCTGTATCGTGGGTCAAAAGTGATCATTTCCCTTTCCCGACTACCTTGAAAACAAATAGTGAGGGCAGGAGAGATCAACCTTAGAATTTACAATTTGCAGTGTGCTGTCTCAGTCAGGCCCATTAATTGCAGCTTTGATCGCAAATTGCATAGCAGATCATCAGCAGGTATAGATTGCGTCAGCTGAGCTATGATTTACATCAGGTAGGACTTTGTATGCCCTACAAAGCTGGTTATTGTAGGTGGGTCCTTCACTCAACAAGGACTGACTCAAGGGGAAGAAAGTATAAGTTCATGAAAACACATGAAAGAGACTTGCAGAGATGGTTGGCTCTAGCTCGTGGAGTGGCTCCAAGTGATAACACAGTATGAAGTTACCTAAAATCCAACAGCAATCAGGAACACAGGGTACAATATTGGGTAGCCACAGATCCTCCAGTGGCTGATGTTATCTTTCGTTTCTCTTTCAGTTACAAAGCGGTGTCCTACAACGCGTCAGGACGGAACATCTCCTACAGAACAGGGCCATATAAGGTTGGTTCAGGATACGAACCTGAAACGAAGACTAGGAAGGGAACGGGATATGAAGAAGATCCTCGAAGTGAGGATGGAAGACGCTCATACCCTTCAAAATACGACTATGTCTAGTAGACTTCCTGGGCTTGAGTTGTGCTATATTTTATAAAATATTTTTAACTTCAGAAGCAAACAGTACATGCAAACAAAGCAGTCTGTAAATAGGATTGTGTTTTCTATCACATTTCCCCTAGGTTGTATCCTATCTTGTTATGAACATCAGTTTTATTCAGCTGCCTGTTAGTATGCCCCCCCTAAACAGGCCTATAACAAAAGTAATGCCTTTTTATGCTCTCAGAGTAAAACATTTTGCTCATATTTTACATATAAACTCTTATATCCAGGACCAGGGTTGCGCTTTGTGCCCTTTTCTAATTCTTCTAATAGGTTAAAATATTCCCATTTAATAATAGCCCAGACGTAAAAGTGATGCTACCCCTTTGTCTTCTTCCCTTTGAGCAGGTTTTCATGCAGTGAGGCCATATCATCCCCTACTTTTTCAGGGTTTGGAGGGGTGAACAGTATCCCGTGACCTTGGCGTCCTCTGTTCATCAGAAAAAACAGTGTTTTGTTGAAATCATAGTGAGTCTTTGCTCTGGTTTTGCCACCCAGTTGTTTTTTCCTGGAGCAGGTTGAAAAGCAAAAATTATAATCTAGTAGACTCCTATATTATTTTGCTGTGTATTTTCAGTAAAATCATTTGTGTCCCTTTGGCTGTGGCCAGTGCTTACAGACCCCATAGCCATGGCATTTTCCCCCCCGGTGACTGCTTCTACTCAGATGCATCTTTGCTTTGACGGTTGTACTACAATGCTGATTTGCTGTGATATTTAATCTGATTTATGTGAGTTAGACGTTTGCTATAACCCATAACATCAACGTGTATTTATTTCTTCTGATCTCTTTAGGGAATATGTATAATCCATTGTTATTTCTATGCCAGATATTTACTCTAATAGCTGAAAACCAGTGTGTGTGACCAGTGTTCCTGCAGATGTCATCTTTAATGAAGCCAGAAGAATTTCTCATTTAGAATTAATTAGAGTTACATTTGCAGCAGAAATCCCAGGGAGCATTAGATGTGTAACTCCATACTGACATCAGGACTTTCTTGTGTTAATTCTTCCCCCAATGATGTGAAGATTAACGCCTTAGTGGGGCATTGCCTCTTCTAGCCAATCCATCAGAGAATTTTATTTGAAGGGATCAGAGGAAGAGACACGGGAGCTTACGTGGGAGGGAAGAGCTGTGTGCGTTAGCAGGCCTTCCCACCTGGCTCCATAGCACATCCATGTGAAGCTCTGGAAAGTGCCTTTCAGCAGAGCAAAGAGTACTGAGGAATAAGAGAGGAAAAAAGGGGTCCAAACCCTCCAAATTAGCCATTTTGGAAAATATCTGCAATAGGTTCTAGCCCTACTTGTAGAGGTTATAAATTCTCTGCAGGAGTTCATTGGCAAAATTGTTCTGGTGAAATGCCGATAATCCCTTGAGTAGTTTCTTGTTATGGAGAGATCAGGGTAGAGCTGAACATTTCTCCAGAGCTGGACCTCTGGTAGGTCAAGCTACCAGTCTACCTGGCATCTCCAGTGGCTCGTATATACAGGGGCGGTAGGCTGTCTCACTGAACATCAGCATGCCCAGTGAGCACAAACTGTACTCACCAGCTCTCCATAACCATCACCTCTCCGTAACCACCACACGGAGGCACATCTCCAGCACAGGTCCAGGAAATGCAGAGAGGTTGCACCTTGGGCAGATCAGCGTGAGGTTGGGGGAATGTCTGGCAGGGTGTGGTGCCAGCGACAGATGGCTGGAGGAGATGACCACCATGCAGAGGTGGGAAGAGCTTCCATCCAACAGAAGCGCTTGGTCCCATATCAGGCTTTACATTCACCCCTGATGCCGCCTGGAAAAAAATCTGTACCCCTGCTGGATGTCAGTAAGACTCTCCCTTTCATACTAGCAAAGGATTTGTTTCAAGGATTTGTTTTTAAAGGAGAGGTAAATCCTGTCCTATTTTTAAAATATCTATACTCTTTGCAATGGTTTTGTCCCCATCTCTCCGTATAGACTTAGCTTTCCTGCCTTTATTTGCATGCTGGATTTAATTTTTGTTTGTTTGTTTTGTTGGTTATTTTTTTTTTTACATAAATATTAAAAAAGAAAATGTCTTTAAGACAAACCCCACTGTTTTCACATGTTCTCTCCTTGTCATGAACAGCAGCTACCAACTTCCCGGCTCAGCTAAACTCATCCTAGTTTTGTGTTCTGCAACTTCTTGGGACAAGTATGGGCAAGTATGTGTGGTTGAGGGAAAAAATAAAAGATGAGGTGTTCCTTTGTAAGATATAGTTAGTCATATGCTGAGACAAAATACCTGAGAAGCAGATGAATAAGCATTTGGGGGACCCTAAGTCACTGATGCAATGAAATCAGAGGCCCCTGCTGGCATCCTGGACTTGCTGAGCACAGTTCAGCACATGCAAGGCTCTTTTTGGGTTTGAGACCACTTTGGTAAGGAGGGAGCAATTAAACACTTGTAAATACTTCATTGCTCTTGGGAGGGCAGAAAAATTGCTGCTATGTTCTCGCTTCTGCCAGCCTCCACTGGAAAGGGTTTGAAAAGGACAGGAATGTTTAATTTAGATAGGTAATGCATAAGTAGTGGTTAGGTAAAGGTACACAGGGTAATGCACAATATGGAGAAACACCCAGAAAAATCTGAAATAAAAGTTTCTGACCACATCAGAAGAAAAAAAGTTGTGCACGTAAAATCACAAGGAACGTTACGTGCTATTTTTATGCAACACAAATATTCTGACAAACTCACTGAGCCAGCTATCTCTCGGTTTCACCTCGATGTGTGCAAGCGTGTAGATGACAAGATGGTGGGCAGGAGTGTTACGGAGAGTGGTAGAGGCTTGAGACAGAGCTGAATCCAGGAGTTCCTGCCCTCAGTAGACTTCTAATCTTCCAACATCAGTTTTCATTTCCTTACCTGAGCTGAAAACTTGCAGCATGAAAAATATTAATGCAGTGAACTTTACTGAAAAACAAACTCCGAAGCAGAGAATAATTTATTTATGACCCTTTGTGGTGTAGCAACACCTGATACTACAGCTGCTCCCCTCTGTTTCTGGCTATAATGGACCTTATCTTGTGGTGTGCTTCACCACAAGTGGTCAGCGCTGTGTGTCAGCGGAATGCCAGAATGGGGAGAACCAGTATCCACAGCCATGGAGCCACGGTTCCTGCTGCAGAAAGCACTTGGTGTCTCCCTGTCTTGGGACACAGACCCAAATACCACCTTTTCAGCTGAACTGAGCTGTCACCCGAAAGCCCTGCAGCTGAAACCTCCTGCTTAGGGAAAGCTCTGGGTCTTTACTAAGAACAATGACTCCATTTCCAGGCTTTCCTCTGCAGCCCTGCGGGCTAAAAAAAAATGAGGATACCCTAATAATTTCTTGGACTTTGAGAAAAAAGCGAGATCCAAAAGCCCCCTCGGGATGATCCAACACCGTCTTGGTGGCAGTTCATTGTCTCCCAGTGCTGTTATGTCCCAACGCACACACGCTAAGGACACAAATCCCCGTGCCACGTCCACAGCCAGTGATGTTAAGCGCCAGCTGCATGGGGAGGGGGGGCACCCAGTCCATACCCTGACTGGGGAGCATCATCGGGTCACCCACCCAAAATGCAGCCTCTGCAGCCCGCTCTGTGACTGCGTCTCTCAGCACTGCAGGGAGGCACTTTATCCTAAAGGGTATGACGTTAGGCTCTGAAACTCATCACCACACGCATAACCGAGGTGCTCGAAGGAGCAACACTGTTTTCAACCAGTCTTCCAGGGGCAGAAACTCCCAGAGGGTACACTGCTGTACCAAGGCACGCAGAGCAAAGTCATCACCATTCTGCCTTGCTGCCTGGCTGCAGTTTGGGAGGAGTTGTTAAATGTTTGCTGCTCTGAACTGGGCTTGCTGGTTTGACCAATCACACAGCAACAAGTAGGTTTGTGCCTCTAGAAGCCTTTGGCTGAGCAAAGCCTGGAAATAACCCAAACCCAGACACTGCAGATCTCTTGGCTCCGTGAGTAAAGCCAACATTTCCTCCCGCTGTTGTTACTGCTGAGGGAGGGAAGGCACCCCCCGCTCCACGATTTTGCCTTTATTGACAGTAAACTGCAGGGCAAAGGATGAATTTGGAGGCACTTGCAGAGCCAAGGGAGTGGAGTCAGGGAAATTGTGATTGGTGATGTGTGTTGGTGCATGTGTGCCCTCACTCAGCAATGATTTTGTTTCCATAAATTTGATCATCCTCTGAAAAATGCATATCCTGTTTCGGAGGAGCTAATTAAATATAGGCTTGTCTAATAAAGCAAACGCTGAAAAGGCTGTGTGTATTATCTGCCGCAAGAGCTCTAGATAGGTTCTTTCTGAGCTTCTGCCACATTTTTAAGTATGTGAGACCATGGCAGATTTGCATGGACTTTGACCAAGGGAAGCAAAGACGCATATCTGAAGCTACAAATTGGACTATGAGATAAGAACTCTCCTGAAATCTATACGCAATTAAAAGCCCAATCTCCCTTCCTCCAGTGACAAGGTTATTGCTTTTATATAGATGAACAGAGATGAATGACTCTATGGATTAACAGCAGTAAGATTTATGACACTGGGCTTGCCCCAAATATTACGGGAGAATAGCTCTCTTAGTGAGATAGTCCAGCTGAATAAATTTGATAGCACTTTTCCTTTATTTTTTTCAGCTTGGTATTATTTGGGAGAGTTGTGCTGTGTTCAGAGATTGTTAGTGTTGCCATTTGAATATCTACTAATTGTGCCACAAATAATCATGCTTTATAAAACTATTACCAACAACTGGAGCTCCATGAAGACAAATGCCATTGAGAAAAATAAAATACAAAATATATTATTTTGGAGAGCATGAGACTCCAACGGCACTAAACTCTTGGCAAGGACCCGACCAACATTTTCAGTGTAGCTACACTGCTTTGCCCCCGTGGGAAGAGAGTCATGCCTGTGCCCCATGGACATCCTATATGGTATGGCTCCGTTACAGAACCTGCAAGCTGGAAACAGGTTGTGCAGGCATCAGCTTGGATAGCGTTTGTAAAACCCACCCTTCCATTTGTGATGGCGGTGCAATTTTTCAGAGAGAAATCTTGACTTGCATAGTTTCTCCTTCAATAAATCGTCTAGTTCTTTATCTTGCTGGCTACAAGCTTGTTTTACTGTTCCCAGAGACTCCAGAGAGGATGAAGGCAAAGGAGGCACTTCTAGTGAGAAAAACAAGATGTCAGCTATTGAGGAAGACCATGGAAACCCTCCATGCTGTGCTGAGCTGAAGACAAGGTTGAAAAATTAGGAGGAGGAAAATAAAAACTTGTGGGAATTGAAGGGGAGCAGTTTGGGTATGAGAGGGATGGGGTTACGTGGGGGATTCAGGTCAGGGCAGAAGGGTGAGGACTGGGCTGCTTGCACTGGAAGAAAGGTAAAACCCTGCCCAGGAAAACACATGGGTACTTGACAGGCCCTGCTCCTCCAAATCATGCCATGATGCTAGGGTTGCATCTTCCCTCATTTAACAGAACTTCAGGGTTTTTTGGTTTTTTTAGCTTTTCAGGGAAAGCCTCTGGATGTTATGAAGCACACATGAGCATGTGTGCTACAGCCCATGGACCAAGCCTGTCCCACCACCCGCTAGCAAGCAGCAGGCTGGTGGTACACAGCCACAGTGTCCCGATGGGCAGGATTTGACCCAAGGAGCACGTGCAAAGGCTTGAGAGGGAGAGGATGCGGTGTCAGGCTCTGAGAAGTGCTGGAGCATGAGGGCAGGATGGCAGGATGCCTGTGGTTTGCATGGGCCATCTCTGCCTGCAGCAGCCTCCCCATTGCTTTCATGGCTAACAAAGTCACTCTGTCTCGTGGTGTTGCAGCATCACATTTTTACAGGGTGAGAGAAATGAATTTTGGAGGCAGCTCTTGTTCCATTGTTGTTCTCCTGCGGGAGAGGTCAAATTTGTTTCCTTAATGCAGTCACATAGAAAACTTTGTGCAAAGGGAACACCAGGACACCTGCCTGCCTGTTTAACCTCGGCTGTGAGCGAGAGTTCCCACTTGCATTTCTGACTTTCTTTTCCACATTGTGTTTTCTGATGGCTTTGTTTTGTTTTGCTTTGTTTCGCATTCCTGCTTGGGGAGCATCCCTGCTTGTCTCCACTGGTTCAGCATGATGCAGCACAGCACGATCACTCAGCAGTGCCAGTGGTCACAGGACCCATGCCAGGTACCCAGCAATGTGGCCCAATTTGGTGTCATCAAGAAAAGGATGGTTCTCTAAAAAGAGGTACCCAAGCAGTTTCTTTATCTGGGCAAGGAGTCCATAAAACAACAGGAAAAAAAAAATTGAGTAAAATTTCGTTTCTGGACAAGACACACTGATGGAGCAGCGTGTCCCTTCCCTTCCCCTCAGACAGAGCCCATCACCTGTGATAACCCAAGGTGAATATTCATTGCTCTTCCATGCCACACATCCTCTGCCATGTGGCTCACTGCAGCTTGCAGCATGTAGAGAATAACTTCTCATGGAACGTGCTGGCTCATGATGTCCGGTCTGAAATGGAAATGCTTTGTCTGTATCGGTATTTATTCATCAGAGTATGAGTGTCACCTTTCTCTCAGCACAAGGCCATCAGGTATTTTTGGAGTTTCCCAAACTTAGGGGAAGTTTTTCCCCCCACCTTTCTGGGCACCATCTGGACTTGGTGTTGGTGCATGAAGCTCACTGCAATGGCTCAAAAGCACTTCAGACATGAAAACTGCTGGTAAAACGAATGTGATTCTTGCATTTGTTGGCAGGTGAACATGTGCTGGAGCAGCAGGAGCGCCCAGACCTGGGGCTGGCAGGGTTTGGTCAGCAGCTGGCAGAATGGGTGTGATTTAGATTTTAGCACTGGGCAGGGTGCCTGCCTTGGCACTGATCTTGCCATGTAGTCAAGGCAAAACAGATTCTACTTTCTGCCCTTTTCCTACCTGTTTGATCTTTTGGGCAGATTTTTCCCTCCCCATTGGTTTCGGACCATGCCAGCACCAGAGCGCAGCAGGGACAGAGTTGTGTGAGATGGGACAAGGTTCCTATCACTCCTCTTCTAGGACCAAACACCCACTGCTACCTCCACCTGTAATTTTTTACAGGTTAAAGGCTCATTTCTTTTTCCTGGTTACCAATACCAGTGCTCTGAAAGGAGTGAAAATCTTCCTTCTTTATTTAATTTATTAAAAAGAGTGGTTTTTCTGATCAACACTCACCAAAAAAGAACAACAGCTGTTAAAATAAGCATGAAGTAACACATCTGGCAACAGTACTGTAAGCAACGAGTATCACAAGCCAGGTATAGTTCTTTAAACATGAATGATTAAAATGGAAAAAGTCCTTTTCAAAGTGTGCAGCTACAGAGCCATGCCATATGGGTGGGTATAAGCACACCGGTGAACGTGCACACACCAAGGGCTTTGCAAAATATACGGGAGTTTCTGCATGTTTGTGAACAGTTATCCGGAAGGCACTTCTGCTGCTCAGTGAAATTAAATTAATTCACCCTCTTCTGCTCAGCCCCGGTTGGGCTGTCTGCTCCCTTGCATTAAAACTCAAACGCGAATGTTAGAAACATGGAATGGTAAAGTCTGAACTAGTGATGGAGGGGGTTGGAAAAGAGAAGGTGAGAAGTGCCAGTTTTTCCTGTTTGCATTTTCCGAAATTTCACGCTTTTAAAGGATCAGGATGGTAAGTGCGCTGCTACAAAAGTACAAAATACAGAGAGAATTAGGAAAATGAACTTAATTTACACAGATGAGCATTATCAGTGGAGTCAGGCTTATGCAGTCGTGTTTACAGCGCAGAAAACCATCCTCTGGGCTGGAGTTTCCACCGATTCAAGAAGGAAAGGAGGAAGGAGACAGCAGCTGTGGTTTGTTACTCTGCCTGGGTGCATTCAGGACAGGTTCCTCCTAGAGGAGAAAACAAGACCTTTTCCACCACCCTCAGGAGCACCAGCAGAGGGACACAAGGAGAAGGAAAGCTGCCCTCTTCCCTCCCTGACTGTTTCCTGGACTGCTTAAAGAATAAATAAGCCACACACAAGTGCCAGGCTGTGTCTGGCATGAAGAGTTGCCCCCAGCCTGTGAGATGCAAAGTCCAGTGAGAGCTGCTGGGGCTCCAAAAGCACGTGGCACTGTCAGACACTATGTTATCGCTCACATGCACGACGAAGAGAGAGCAGAAATCACTCCTTTTCAGACCATGCAGTATTTATCCTTGCTGGCGCGATTCACAGTGGCTCACCAGGGACGACCCAACCCTCCTGTGCTGTCTGGGAGAGACACAATATTGGGGTCTTCCCCAAAAGAGGGACAGTTGGAGCCCTGGAGCAGTCCTCGGGAGGCTGCAGAGCAGCTGCTGCCCGTTTCTGGTCTTGTGGCACCATCCAGTGGCTGCTGACAGAGGACTGTCACTTCTCTGTCACCACCATGCATCTGTCCCCTTGCAGCCCAGCTCCCCAGGGCTTGGGGACTGAGGTGGTCCCCCAAGCATCAGCGGTGCTTCAGCCAGGTCCTCCAGGGAGTAGGTCTCCAGATCACTGCCATCACCTGCCGCCTGGAAAGGAGCACAGAGAGGGTGAAGGACAGCTCTTGCATCCTGTGCCCCCTTGCTACAAATCAACAGGGATTTTGTCAGGCCAGTGCAAAAATCAGAACAAAACGGGCCAAACATGGTTGCATCAGGACACCACACAGAAGACCCTTTCTCTATTTCCAGCTCCATTTTTTTTCGCTTTCACAGATGAAGACCTAGAATTTCACTGTCACTGCAATGAGAAAAAAAACCCAGAAAGTCTTCCCAGTATTTGTGCCAAGCCTTCCTTGGGTAAAATCTTTTTACATTTTTTTTTCTCAAAAAGCAATTTGATTCTGACACTGGCACCACTTTAATTACATCAGCTCTCCCCTATAAATTGAGGTTATGTTTAAGTCCCGTTTTAGTAATTTAATAATTTTGCCATTGCATCACTCCAATTATCTCTGGATTTGTTCCAGAGACCTTTTCTCAATCCAATTCTCTGGCGCTTACTGTGTTGCTCCCAGTTGCATGAATACTGATGTTTTTTTTCCCCCAAAGAGGGTGAACAGATAAACATTAGGGGAAGGACAGTTGTCAGCAACTGGATGAAGAGGCCAAGGGTCAAGTCTCTGCTGCTGTAAATTTGAACTCCCCGCGCACAGAACATGCCCTGTGGCACTACTGATGGGTAGGAGCTGAGAACAGGGTATGATGTGCCCTTTTCTAAATGGAAATTCTATCAGAAATCATCCCTGGAGCCATTTGCACAAGGTACCTGGAGTGTCTTCGTGGGCTGACTTGTTTTGGACAACGCCGAGCTCACAGCTGGGAAGACTTTCACTTTGCTGGGCGGTTTCTGTGCCACTGCATCCAGGCGTCTCTCCAAGAGCCTCACCATCGCAGATGTGGCTGTGCCTGTGCACGGTAAAGCAGGTTAAACAGGGAGCCCCAAGGGACGGTGACGACACAGCTAGGTGAGAAGGGAGGGGACCATCAGCCACCCCAGGGTGAGTTGGTTTCTAAATAGCTTAAATTCACTAGCACTCTCTGGACACGTTCCAGTGGAGCTGTTTCAGGAAGCAAAGCTTTGTGCATAGGATAAACCATGGAGGTTTCCCTCCCCGAGCAAGCACTGGGTGGGTAATGCTCCAGCGCATGCAAGGATGCAGGAGGAAACCTCCATCGGCACACACAGCCTGGGCTAGCGGTCTGTGACACAGCACCGACAGCTCTTTTTTGGCCTGGGACACATCACAGCCACGTCCAAGGAGTACCTGCTGCAGTGTGCAGTTAATGCATAGATGAGAGATGCCTCCTGTTGCCCTCAACTCTCTGAGGGGCCATGGGGCAGACCCCACCTGACACATAGTTCACATTGGGTTTTACAGCATGTAGTCAACAGTTAAAACAAGCTTTCCTCCTTGGGTTTGACAGTCCTTTGGGTCCTGTGGCATTCCCTGCATCTTCTAGACAGTCTGGTTTCCCCCTGTGCAAAGAGCAAGCTACAGGATTTATTGCACCCTATGGAAATACCCTGGCAGGGATGGGTACACAGGTTGTAGATGGATAAAGCCACCAGTGCCCTGTTGGCCTGGCTGGGTATGGAGGACAGCAGCGTGAGACTTGTCCCTCTTCATACCCAGGAAGAAGGTGGCATGGCACCGCAGGTAGTGCTAACCAGGACTGTCCCCACCACCTTGGTGACCCACTGTGATTGGTGTAAGAACAGGCAGTACCTGAATCAGCGGTATCTTCCAGCAAGTCCAGGTCCAACCCGTTGAAGTCAGTTTCATCCCCTGGCACCATCGAGGAGAGTGCTGGCCCTTGCTTAGGGCTAAGCCTCATGGGGGACAGGGTGGGCTGCTTCCCTCCCAGCATCACTTCTGAGCTGGTGCAGAGAGATGGATCAGGTGTGGGGTTGCCCTTCCCCACTCCTGAAGCAGATGCAGAGAAGCCTTGTGATGCTCTGGGCTATGATCCAGCTCTGACAAGGGCAGCCCATGAAGAAGCCCCATGTTCCCCATGGACATCACACCCACCAACTGCAAACACCTCACTGCTAGCATCTCCAACAAATACTCACACCCGTATCTTGTCTGTGTTTGTTATTCCTTTGCTTGAGTTTAAAACCTAGGACAGCTTTCTCTTGCTCCTGGAGCAAACAAGTAACTCCTTTTTCTCACCTGCTCTGTGTCACAGATGAGCTACTCTTCCCCTCTGCTGCCATCTCACACTCTCTCTACATTGTTTCTTCTCTGCCTGGTCTGTGCAGTTTCTCCAAGCTTTTATTTTACATCTTTACTACTTTTGCTCCAAAACCCCAAGAGAAGTCCTTCAACCCCTTGGAGAGGTTCTGGGAGGGGAAGAAGGAGCTGAACACCAGCAGGAAATGCCCCGTTTGTCTCCAGCACTACATGGTGGGTACAAGCCCTCAGGACTGACTTTGCTGAGTTGTTTGAGTCAGCCCATACAGACAGGAAGAGCCTAGGAAACTCCCTTTCCAAACAAATGCCTCCTGGGGTGTCACATCACCCACCGCTCCAGTTTCCAAAGGTACTGGTGTTTGGGCAGCAATCAGCATACTTGGGGCCAGGCTGTGGCTGAGGGTCCTCGGTACTGCCCACCTATCTGGAGACCGAAAGGAGGTGATGGGACTCACATCTGCCGTGTGACAAGTCCTTGGTGGGGGCTGCTGGCTTTGGAGGTCTGCAGAGTGCCCCAGGGACTCCTTGGGGGCCTGTGGGTGGAGTGGGCTCTGCTCCGAGGAGTAGTTTGGTGGTTCGCCAAGACTTCAGGCTCTAGTGCAGCTTGTATCGCCAGGGGATGTGACCCATGAAGGGACATGGGAGTCTTTGGGCTTTGAGCTGGAAGGTGATAATGAGAGCAAGGAGAATCACCACCCACCTCCCGGTAGTCCTGGGGAGCCTTAGGGGAGCCAGGCAGCCCACTCAACATGGGGTTGCCTAGAAAGAGAGGGAAAAAGGATTTGCAAGCACTGTCAAAACCGCATTTCATTCTGTTGGGGCTTTTGGGGACAGCCGATGTTTTTTCCTGAATATGTTAGGCCAACCCACAGGATGTCAATATGCAGAGAGCAATTGCAGAAGCTTGCATCACCCTAAATGCGTTTTCCTGCCCTACCCTGTCTTGTCCCTCTGGGTAGGGGACACCATCCCCTGGCCATCAGTGGGTGGCCACAGGTCCCCACAGTTGGTATCGAGAGTGGGCAAGAGGTCACTTTACCTGGGATGGCGGAGAGCTGTCGAGGCAAAGCACCGCTGGGCTTCTTGCATCGCCTAACTTTCTGCATCACTGCTCGGACCAAGTCGTCCCTCAGGTGGAGGAGATCAGGAAATTTCTTAGCCTTCTGCTGCTGCTGAAGCCTGACCAGAGCCCGGAGGCTTCTGTAGGTTTGAGTGGAGATTCCTTTTGCAACCTAAAGCAGAGAGCAGTTGAGGAGCCTGACATTGTCCCACAGCACTGGGTAGTGAAACAAGCCCTTGGCAGCATTACCCATATCTCAAGAGCATTTTGCAAGCTCCAAGCCCTGTCCAAACCCCAAGGGAGCTCTCACCATCGTTTCCCCAGCACAACGTATCCCATGCAAACAGCCCACATTTGCAATGCCCTCATCTGCTTTGGTAAACGGCTGCTGAAGAGTAAATCTCAGCTATTTGGGACGATTTCTAGGTTACAGGGTAAGTGCAGCATTTTCTCTTGGGAGGTATTTACAGCTCAAGGAGGTTTTGCAACCATGAATGTCCTAGAGATGTAAAATGATGAGAAGTGATGGGGTGTGTACACTTGTGGGTCTGATTTTGGGCACCTCTGCTGCGTTTGACACCACCTCAGTGTTCCCAAATACCACGCTGGGAAAAGGGGGGTCATGCCAGGGCTCCAACCTATGCTAAATGAACCCCGGAACGCTCTTTAAAAGCACCTGCAGGAAACAATCACACGAGAAGTCATTCAGTCACTGCTTTCCCTTTGTGCCTGCGGGACACAAACATGAAATGCTGCCTTGCTCAGAAACGCGGGTTGATGGAGCGAAGTGGGTCCCCATCAGCCGTGCCTGCCACCAGCCTGCTCACCGCCCTTGCACCAGCTCTGCAAGGTGCTAGGTGGTGGTGTTGCATTGCCAGGAGCTCGGGAACGCTTGTAGGAGGGTACTATTTGATATGCTTTGCATGAAAAGGACTTGGACAGTGAAAGTCCCCTTGAAATCCCCGTGACAGGGGCTGCTGTGCTCTCAGACACCCTCCTTCCCCAGAATAGCGGGAGCCCTGGGTAATTTAGTATATAAAAGGCTGCTTGTGGGAAAGACTTGCTGGAGAGATACTAACAACCACTCTCAGAGATGGGAGCACAGCAGTTTATTCCCTGTGCTACTCTGTGCTTCCATCTCCACCTTCCTATTTGCCTCTCAGGGTGTGATTGCTCCAAGATAGGGATTTTTTTTAAATGTCTATTACTGTTTCAGTTGCTCCCTCCACAAAAAAAAAAAAAAAAAAAAAAAAACCCAAACGAAAAAACAAACAAACAACCAACCAAAAAAACAACAACAAACCCAAACCAAACCCCAAATCAGTTCAGAGCAGTCTTTGTGTCCCTGCACCGGCTCAGGGCTGACAGTGCAAATGCTGGCACTGAAAGGACAGACTTACCCTCTTGACCCCCATGCTCTTCAGCTTTTCCTCCAGCACTTCCTCCAGGATGGGGCGAAACTGCTTCAGTAGGTTTGGGTTTCTCTGCAGGGCCTCCAGCAGCCTCTGCTTCCCACCCAAGGTGGCCTCCTCCCTGTCTGGAGTTAAGGAGGGTGCTTGCACCAGTGCACCAATGCACAGACTGCGCCTTGACAAGGGGCTGGTGGGACCCTTCTCCTCTTTGAGGGCATAGGTCCCACCAGTTCCAGAGCAAGCAACTAATTGCTCTCAGAAGACTACATCCCTCAACGAAGGAGCAACTTCCTCCTCTAATTTGATTAATTCCTGCCCACAACTTTTCCAAAATCCCTCCCACAGCCCAGCCCCAGCTTCCTGGGACGACTCTCCTGGGTGAAGCGTTGGTAGCAGGGCTGGTCATGGTGCTGTCGTACTCTGCACAGTGGAGAGAGGACCAGCAAGCCCCTCTGCCCCCAGCCCACCACCTCATCACTGTCAGCTTTGCTCAGCACTCCCTTGTTCTCACCGCACAACACCCCAAGCCAAATGCCAGCTTCATCCTGGTGCTCTTGGAACAGGGATTGTCCCAACTCCAGTACCCACCTGATGATTCTTCATCAGCCACCACTTTGCTCACCTCCTGGGCCACTGCAGGGAAGAAAGGAGCCTGTGAGGGTCAAAGAGGAGATCAGGTCTCTGCACAGAAGCAAGTACTGATCACCACCTGGTTTTCCTATAAGGAAAGTATGTGCCTTTGGGGATCCAGGTCTGGCACCAGCCCTTGGAGAACATGCCCGAGGAAAAACCCAGGGTTCTCACCCACCAAGGCCAACATCTGGAGGATGTCAGTGGGCAAACAGCCCTCTGCTACCCCTCAAGTTTGAGGTCAACGATGCACCCCTTGGGTATTTGCTCACAGCCATCCCTGTTTTATGGCTTTTTTTTTTGTTTTCTTCGCAGCACAGCAGTTGGCCAGGTCTGTGGCTGTGCCACAGGCATTAGGGAGCTGAGAAGTCCCCATTTTCTTTCCCTGGCACTTGATTATAGAAATACCAGCCTGTAAAGAAGAAACCACAGCATGCCTCTGATCCTTATTTTTATGCAAATAACCACCGGCATAATTTTGGAGGAGACATGGTCATCCATTTGCTGCAAGTGCTTGACTGAAATCTCGTACCTTTGGGGTACGGCTACAATGCAAAATCCACCCAAGAGACAAGTTAGTTTTGTGCCAGCGACCAGAACTGCGGCCCATGCTGTTGCAGCAGATTGTCAAAGGTGACCACTTCACCTTTCCGTGTGAGAGGACATACAGCAAGCTCCCTGGAGAGGACTCCGTGGCATACTTTTGTAGAGGAGGACGGAGAAGATATTGTGGTCCAAAAGGCTGTTAGCTATGAAAAATGTATCTAGACTCAAACTGATTCACTTTAAAAATGCAATCATTACCTTCAGTTTTGCTTGCAGAGAGCAGCTTGATCTGTAAAGAAATAAGACTGGGCATCATTCAAAGATCATTTCTTTGCCTCTTATTTTGGGTAATTTTTCCTCTCTCCATGCAGCATTATTATTGAATGCATTCAAAAAAAGGAGCAGAAAATATCAGAGCCTTAAGTGGGCACATACACTTAAAAAAAGCCACTTCCCTTAAGAGGACCATACCTGTGAGGGGTAGCTTAGGGCCTTTCCTCTCCGTAATACGATCACTAGCACGTCAGAGGCCGCCCTGTTATAACCCACATGCTATTCACGGATCCGGTAACCAGTAAAAGATGCTCCAATTGTAATGCAAAGTGTTGCTCTGGTGACCTGCACCCCGGTGGGCATGGTTCATGTCAGTGATGTTCTTGCAATGCTTCATGTTTAATGAGTGCAAAAAAGAGCTGAACGTAGCAAAGCAACACAGAATGACCTTGAACTTAGGCTTAGTCCTAACTCAGTAAATATTTTAAGGGTGCTTAGAGTTAAACAGTTGTTTAAACCCTCTTAACGAACCAAGGCCTCCTTTTGGTTTCATTTCACTTGCCTTTTTCTCCTGGGACATCGTGATCTTGGGCTGCTCCCTGAGATTGGTGCTGAGGGCATCCATCTGCTGAAGGACACAGTCCATAACTGAATGCTGGCCATGGCATGGGGTGGCACAGAGTGTCTTTTTATCTTGCTTCAACTGAAAGGGGCAAAAAAGGAACAAGATGACTTGAATACGGTAAAAATGAGTTTGGAGCCATGTCGGAGATGTACGGCCAGCTTCAAAGTCTGCTGGTGGCAAGCTTGTGTCTTCTCATCAGCCGTGACAGGACACAGCTTTGGTTGCTGCGTTTCCTTTATTCTTTCCCCTTGATAACACAATAACTCTATTCAGTTGCCCTGGGCTTTGAAGTTCAGCCAAGCTCATTCAAAGCGTGTAGCCCTGCTCTTTCTGCCTACAGTGACTGGGCTGATCTGCAGAGAGGGCATCCCCGCTGCCTCAATAGCCCTAACACCTCTGGGCTTTGAACCATAAGGGAAACAAGGCCTTTTCTGCATGAGGTGCATGGGAGCCGTCACGGACATCTGGCACCAATCTGGACCTCCTGCGCCTGATTCTCCCTCTGCAGGTCCTTCAGTGCCTCCCTTTACTCTGCCCTCTGTCAAATTAAACACACAGGCATTTCTCTCCTTGGATTGTGGGTTGGGGACTTCTTGTGGGCAAGGGCACCAGATTGCATCTGTGCTCAGAGAAATTCAGCGTCCCTTTGGGTCCTGAAGGACGGCTGGCCCTGCAATGGTGGTGCCATTCCCAAATCACTGCATGTTCAGAGGTACCATGCATGGTGAAGCCTTCTTCAGATGTTTTCAGATGGTGAGGAGACTGATGCACTGGTAAATACATTGCTTTTGTTTATTTGAGTGCTTTTCCATATGGTAAGCTTCTGCAGTGCTCCAGTGAAGATAAGTTTTCCTGCAGTAAGCAGGACTGACTTGGGACTGTGAAACACCCTCTGCACACTCCAGGTCCCATTTCTGGACTTGGTCTGTCAGTGCTGTAAACCAGCAGAAGCCCATTGATACCTAAACCTGAGCTGAGACCAGACATCCACAAAGCAGATGCACACAGAGCTGCGTGGATGTGGGTCCATTGCCATCCAAACGCACCTCCTTGGATGTGTAGTAGGGCTCAGAACATGGGTACCACACTGCTCACCAGTACTGTCGTCTTCTCCTGCTCACCCCGCAGCTCTGCCCAGTTTGGTGCCTGCCACTGTGCCTCCTCAGTGTCATCATCCTGCAGGGTCCCCAGATTAGACTCCGCCGTGTCTCTGGCCTGAAGCTCCTGCAGCTTCTGGAGTGGAGGAAGGAAGGAACTGTGTGTCCCACAGGAGGCTCCACTTTCCTCCTGGGAAGGCCAACCTTGGCCAGCTGCTGCTTCCAAACCCCAAATGTTTGCATGCCCCCGAAGCAAAGAAATGAGGCCTCTTTGGGCTGTGGACCTGTGATGCCTCCTGGACCAGGAGCAGCAGGCTTGGACATCCCCTTGCCTGCCTTGAGGAGCATGCAGGTTGCTTGCTCACCCCCTCAATGGCACTGTTCCTGCTGGCCATGTCCTTGAATGCTGTGAGAAAGAGTTGCCTCAGGCCATCTATCTCTTCATGCAGCTTTGTCTTTTCCTCCTCTTTCCACCTTTCCAAATCTCTCTTGCCCTCCTCTTCTCGCTGGCGAGCTCGCTCCATTTCCTAAAGGGAGTGGAAAAATTGGGAGAGGGGATGTCTTGGCTGCAGAGCAGAAGCACCAAGGGCTGGGGCTTCTTCCCTGGCACCAGTGGGACGAGCACCAACACACTCATTACACCCACTGCTGCTCAGAGCCTGCTTACACCCCATGGGGAGGTTGAGGCAGCACAGCCTCCTGGGCAAGCGTGCTTGCACAGTCCTTTTTTCCATGTGACATCTCCCATGGGAATTTTTTGGGGCAAATTTTCCAAAGAAATAAACAGAAGCCCTACCATACAATATTTTGCAGTGCCGTTTCCACCTGTGCTTTAAAAACGTCCTGCATTTCCTCACTTCTCCTCCCCTCACTTTTTCCAAGCAGATAGCTGTGCCCTCGCCCTGTACCTGCTCCCTGCGCAGCTTCTCTGCTTCCCTCTCTGCTCCCAGCTGCTGCTGCATCTCCCGTAGTTTCACCTTCAGCTCCTCCACCTCGTTCTCCATTTGCTCCACCTGATTCATCTGCTGCCTCTCTGCAGAGCCTGGTGAAAGAGAGGTGCTGTGAATGAGGGTGTGATCTGCCATCTCCTACTGGGATTCTGCTTTGGGTGGGATGGAGAATCCTACTAAAGCATCGAGCAAAACTGCTGTAGGGTTTCAGGGTGGAGAAGCAGGTAGCTGAGCTGCAGGAAAAAACATGACAAATGTGGCCATGTGTCCTCTGATTTTTTTTAATTTTTAAAATTTTGTTAAACTTGGAGAGATTAGCAGCTCACGGAGCAGCATGGCTTTGCACTGGGCTTGCTCTCTCCAGCAGCCAATGGGTCCTGCTTGGACATTTCAGGCTGTACTGGGGAAGGTGCCTCTGGAGCAAAGCTCAATCTGTTGCATTGCATCAGCTCTGGGCTGGGGTTTCCACTGGACAGCAAAAATCAAAAGCGGCTCTTTTACCTGCCAAGTTTAAGTGCCAGGTGCAGGCGAAGCTGCAACGAGGCTCTGGGGCTCTCATGCAGAATGTTACATCTGCAGCTTTCCAAACATTTTGCAAAGGAGCATCAATTTCTTGCTAAAAAAGGGCATGGGAAAAGTGAACCCCTCTCCCCTCTAGCAAAACATTCTCCCAGATTCCCCCGTGTAGCTCCTTCCCTACATTCCCATGGAATCCTCAAGTGGAGAAGATCCTTAGGGAAACGAAGGCACAGAGATGAGCTATAAATGAACATGCAATCTTTTATTCGACTGCTTGTCCTACCTGTGCTTGAGGGAAAGGTAGCAAGCAGAAAGCACTCAGGCAATATTCATGGAAATGCAGAAGAAGAAAGAAGTTATAAGAAGTTGTCTTTAACCTCCTACAGCCACTCTGTTTTCCAGCATCTATATCCAGTGGGGGAAAACCTGCCTGAGAAAGTGAGAGGACAAATTGTCCTAGTGCTCACCTGCCTTGGTGGTCTCCGCATGCCGGCGTTGCACATGGGCTTGCAGGAAGGAGTCGTTCATGAAGGCTTTATCACAGAGGTGACACTGGAGAGGGGAGAAAAATCAGCAGAGGGACTGGGATCTGCAGAAAGGGGCACTCCCCCTGTCCTCTGCAAGGCAGACAAAGCTTTGCTGCTTTAAAGCAAAAGGGGAGACCTCGAGAGACTTGGCTGTTGTGTTGGAAGCACATAGATGAAGGGTATTAGGAGTTTCTTCTGTCTGAAACCAAAGCAGAAGGCAGAAGCCAAGATGATGCTGGGACACTGCCCAGGGAAAAAATGAGCACCCAGAAATCTTTCACTGAACTGGAGGATGCTTAAAGTCTCCCTGGCACAAGATACCCCAGGACATGTGGATCTCACGGTAACTCCCCAGACAGCCCTCTACAGCCCCCTCTCCCGCATTATGTGCAGGTCTAAATACCTGTAATTGGCACCTCCCAAAAGAAGGGAGCTTCCCTCCGGGCTGGCAAAGAATTTGCAGTCTCCATGAATGTGATGAACCAGCACCAGGGAAAGCAGCAGGGCTGTCCAACACCTTTTCTGGGGCCAAGGTGTAACCTCAGTGAGGTGCAAAAGCAAGATGCAGCAAAGGGCATCCTGCACAGGGATCTGCTTTAGACCCCTCACACCTTTCCACCACATACCTTGCAGTAGGTGTTGGGGCCAGCTTGCAGGAGGAGCTGCTGTGTGACAATCAGCTTCTTCCACCTCCTGCTCTCCTCCTTCGCTCCCCGGAGCTGCACCACCTGCTCTGCTGCCTGCTGCTGGGTGCAAGCCAGCTCCACACGGGCAGCTTGCAGTTGCTGGGCATGCATGGCCAGGCTGGTCCCCAGACGCTCCTGGCAGTGCAGCAGGTACTCGATGCTCAGCTGGGCCATCCTAAGCACCTTCAGCAGGACGGGGTCTGCTGGCTGCCCACAGTGGGGGCACTGCTCTCCATCCAGGTTGCAGAAGGTTACACTGGTGATGTGCTCCTGGAGCATGGCCACATCCACCTCCCGGGCCACCCGCTCCACATCGATAGCACTGAAGCGACGCCAGTCCACACCGATGCGGCGGGGCTGAAAGCGGAAGGGGGTGATGTCCACTGGGATGGCGAGTCCTGGGGATGCCCCCGGCATCCCTGCAGCCCCAGGCCCAGGCTGGTGCAGTGGGTAGTAAAAGTCTGCAGGAAACTGCTGGAAGGCAAAAGGGATGTGTTAGGTCTGACCCCGCAGCCACCCTGCGGCTCCACTGCAGCCCCCGCCAGTCTGCACACGCTGCAGGCACTGGGGAGCGGGTCAGAACTTATCTTACATGGCAGCTAAAAAAAAAACCCCCTTTCTTCTCTCTCCCCATCCAGAACTGCTATCTACTGCTTTGCCAAATTCTGCAAAAAAAAATTCTGCCAGTTTGTTCACCATCTGCTTTTGGTAAGGGAGACTTCTCAAAGCATCGCATGGGAACTCTTTACGATCACCCGTTCTGAATGAACTCGTAAATCCCTCCTGAGGGTACCTGTTTCGAGGAAACACAATTAGCCTGTTTTGAAAACAATGCAAGACAAACACTGGACACGCTAATACCACAACTGTCTGCTGCCTTCCGTGGTGCCCTGCTCTGACCCGAACCCAGATCACTTCCAGAGTGGCATTTGCTCATTTTTCTAGCCACGTCATAAACACTAATTAAACAAATACAGTTAAAAACCATAGTTTTAAATCTGTGAAATCGACCTATATTGTTCTTAGCCTCTAGTTTGGGATTTGGTGCTGCCCCATGTTAACATTTCCCCGCTGCTACACCCACCTGCCACCATTAAGGTACTTCATTGTTTAAAAAAAGCTCTTTGCTGAAAGGCCACTTACCATATTCTTGGATGTGGATGGGGTCCCGCACAGGCTGAGCGCCCTGGGACGCGGAGGAGAGCGTGTCGGTATGTTGCTGGGTGTGCTGTGTACAGTGGTAACGCGGCTCCCAGCCAGCCCACTGCCCTGCACGTGCCTGTGCCTCCTGCACAGCCTGCAGCTACTTCTGTGCTCCCCAGAAGAGGACAAAGAGGGGCAGGAAACCCAGGGAGACAGTGAATAACTGTATGCTTGGTGCAAAAGCCAAGCTTTCCTAAGCGCTCTGCTAACTCAGAGGAAGAGCGGGCAGTGGTTATCACCACATGTTTGGAGCAGAAAGATTGTCCAAATCAGTTTTTTTTACCCTAATATCAGTCTCTGAAATGTTTGCAGCTGGGAAGCTCCAAGGCTCCCACTTGGTTTCTCCAAGACCCAGCCCTAGCAGGCACACAGGGTGATGGTGACATGGGCAGGGCAGAGCAAGGGGCTGCCAGGCTGAGCCAGCCCTGCATGCAGGGGTTTCAATCCCAGAGCCTAGTGGAGACACTTTCCATGGTGCCTGCAGGTGTCCTGGGATAAAATGACCCTGTTGTTTTTTTTTTTTTTTTGATGATGGAGCAATCACGGGATTTCTCAGGAGTTATCTGGGGTTGCACAGGGTGGAGCCGGTTAATGATGACAACTGCAGCCAGTGACGACTGCAAGCCCATGCTCATTTTCCATCCCCTAGGACTGCTCTTCCACCCTTCCCCAGGGTCTCTACTACCTTCACTGCCAGGGTTGCTTCATCTGCACAGTGCTTCTTGTGCCCTTCCAAGGCTGGTTTGCCCTCAGTTTAGTTCAGCAGCATTCAAATCCATTGCAAACTCTGCCAAGTCCTCTCTTGCTCTCAGAGACAGAGGGTCTCCTCCTGCCCTGCACAAGTCCCTTCTCTGTAGTCTGCTTAGTCAGCTCACCAAGCACCTAAATACCTTTTTGTCCGTAGTCCCATCTCCCACCAGGGCCTCTCACTGTTGCTTGTAAAAACTAGGGGTCAATGACTGCTCTGAACTAGTCTGCATTGACCTAGGTGGAACTTTTAAGCACTTTTTAGCTCCACACCAGTTTTACCAGACCCTCTCTTCTTCCTCACCCTTCTCTCTCTTATTCCACAGCCTCAGTATGGCAGGAGACAGGAAAGCCTTTATTCAGGGCTGCAGCTAAACTAGGAAGAGTTCACGCATTGCTGCAGTCAAGGCATGAAAGCCTCTGGGAAGGGCTGTGACATTGCAGTTAACCACAGTTTCCCTCTAGGGTTTGCTCGTTTTTTATCTTTTTTAGGTCCCCACCTAAAAACACCAGATCAGCAAGCCCCTTCCCTTCCAGGCTGGTACGACCAACAGGTTGTTATTGTGGTTACTGCTGGAATACATATACTGATAGCAGCACTGCAACGTCAAACAACCCAATTCATGGCATCGGGCAAAGTCAAGTGGACATATATACATATGCATACATGTGTGTAGACATATGTGCATATATTGGTGCAAATAGAGCCCTGACTCGTGGCTGCGTGTTATGGAGATTTGTTGGGTGATCGTGCATGGTCCCTCTAGGCGAGGTTTTGTTGCATGAATTAACTACTCCTAAAGAGGAGGGGTTTGCAGGGACCGCTAATTAAAAATCCCCTAACAATCTACTGCATACCCTGGGGTTTAGGCTGTTGCATAACCTTGTTAATATGAATAAGGCCTTCACGCACCAAAGCCAGCTCTGTTTCCGCTTGCCATCAGTGTTGACGCGCTGCTTAGCAGCATGGCTGTGATTGCCCTGAAATTCCTGCTTCAGGCATGCCTGTGGGTGCTGGAGCCTGCTGGGTTTTCCCCTCCATTTCTTACAAAATGTTATATATAAGGTCTCAGACAGTGCAACCATGGCTTCAGTGGGATGTTGGTACAGTAAAACCACTCTATTAGGCAACCTAGGAACCCAGGTCTGAAGATCTACTTCTCCTCAGTTCTTGCATTTGCCTAGGACAGGTCCTCAGCTGGTGTAAAGCAGTAGAAGTATTTTGACTTCCATGCTGCAATGTAATGCAACATCAGCATCAGCATCAACAATGGAGCTGCCGGCAAAAGCCATCTTTATCACCCACATGGGAGATACTGGCATTCCTTCACTAGGACTGAGATTTCGCCCCCTGGGTGATGAGGACATCAGCCTTGAGGGGTGCAGGTCCACTGCAGAGGCAGCAGCTAGCACCACCCAGTAGAGCACAGAGCTGAAGGAGGTCTCCAGCACCATTTCCACTCCACTGTGCAAAAAACAACTCTGCAGAAGTGCAGTAGAGCCAGGTCTCAGAAAGAGTGATGGGCTTTCATTTTGCAGGCTGGCAGGTGGTGTGTTTGCTGTCCCAGCTCACAGTTGCATGGTCCTTTTACCTGCAATCCTCAGCCTTTAGCAGGGAAATCTCTCTTTGTTTCCTTCTCCTCCACCCTTCCTCACCACCACCCTGCAGCCCTCCTCATGGCTTCTTCACTCCCTGCGAAGTCTAAGGGTGCCCCAGGTGCCAGTATCCCTCTGATCCCCTGCCCATCTGGGAGCCTGCAAACTATGGAATATGCCTTATCATAAAGCAGAGAGGTGTCAGGAGACCCAGACTCTGCTCAGACCTTCTTGAGCAGCTTCCACACCTCCTCCAGACCCTTCCCAAAAGCACCATCACCTCCCTGCTTTTCTCAGCTTCTCCTCTCACCAAAATGTGATCTCCTGGGACTCATTCCAAGCAGCAGCAGCTTGCTCAGATGAGAGAAAGCCCCCATGCAGGATCCTTGTAGAGGTCAGCTGTGTTTGTGGCCATCAGCCCTGCTTTGCTAAAAGTTCTGACCATGAGCAACGCCAGGAGAGAGAAGCTAGATGGGGTTGGACCTCATCTGCAGGAGAGCTGCTACGTAACACAGCAGAGCCTCAGAAATATTTCTGGCCTGAGCTCATCTGCTAAGAGAGCTCAAGCAGGTCAGGTCTGCCCAACCCCCAGGACACAGCCACTGCCCAGCGAGGGGAGCCTGGAAAGCCAAGCCACAGGCAGAAAAAGGAGAATACTCACTTGCTGCCAGAGACAAAAGAGACAAACTGAAGAGAGGGGATGAGGACTGCAGCGAAGCGATCAACGTGGGCGGTGAGAGGCTGCTGCACACAGCCAGGGCTGTCCAAAGCAGTGCAGGAAACAGGACTTTCTGGGCTGCAACCCTACACTCCTCCCCCACACCCCCTCAGCCCAGGAAAGTCAAAGTCATGGAGGAAAAGCACCTCCCCATGCCATAGGCAGGCAAAACGTGCTGTAACGGAGCAGGGAAGCAAATCGAAAGCAGCGTGGACCACGCTGGGGCATGATACTCATGGCCCTGGGCTGAGCCATGAGACCTTCTCCCTGGGAAATATCCCCCCCACTCCAAGTTGCTGCTCTGACAACCCGCGATACTCGGCTTGGACCGCCTGCCCTTACAGTGGTGCAGCTCGACTGACTTTAGCAGTTACTGCGGGTGTGGGGTGTTGGTGCTGGGAGGAGACTCGAGCCCCATGCCTGAACGCAGCACGAAGCACACATCAATCCTGTGTGGAGAGGACTTGCTTCTCCAGATTAATCTGCTGCGATTTCTGGCTGCAGAAACCGGGCTGCTGATTGCAGCGCGCTCATTAGCTGCTGTGTTTACAGAAGATAGCATTGTGCAGATGGCAAACATTTGATGACGGGGAACCGATCCGCCCCCGCCTTTCTGCTCCCGAGCTAAAAACAGCTGTTCAGACAGACTCAGAAGAGAGCTGCAAGATGGGCTTCTTTTCAGGGGGTTGGGTGGACTGGCATTACCCTGAGAAAAGAGTAAATGCAAGGGAACGTGTTGCTCTCCAGCAGAAAGAAGTCACTGTTGGGGTTAAATGCAGATTTTCGCTCAGCTGGACAAGGGTGACTAGAGCTTCTGCACCTCATTTCCAGGGTAGCGGAACTCCATTTGTTTCAAAGGGATTCGGGAACCCTGGAGGGCCATCTCTATCCTTCCTTGGTGCCTCAGCACCTCCTTTCTAGAGGGAAACGTGACTCTTCACAGCCAGAACTACCTCAGAGGATGGGGCAGTGCAGCCCCTTCCTGGAAGAAGCCAAAGTAAAAGTTCAGAAGCACAAATATTTGAAAAATGAGACTAATTTTCCAGAGGTGTTCAGGGGAAAGCAAGCTCAGAGAAGTGGTAGTTTATTAACCATTTTATTTCCGCTTGCACTGGCAAGGTCCCTCTCAAAAATGTAGGGTGTAAAGTTCATGTGAGAAAAACACTGATTAATGAAAAGGCAGTGGTTTGGGCTTCTCTTCATTAGCAATTACTGTCATCCATCCTCTGCTATACATTTACATTACACTTGCCTCAGAGTCTTCAGCCCAGTCCAAAGCAACTTTGCTGACATGGGTAGCTGCTAATAGCACCAAGAGGTGTAGAGATGAAATTCCTCCCAGGAGGCCATGCATCTCTTTAGGAACATTTCCCTTGGAAAAGCTCACTAGTAAGGCCTGTAAGTCTGTTTGATTCAGGAAGGTTTAGTTCATGAGCACCGATAAGGAAACATAACTGAGGTGAAGGTGTCCTTAGTGTCACTGGAGGCTGTGTCTGATGAATACCCACCACCATTCTGCACACGCTCCTCAGCGTCTCAAGTGAGTAGGGGTGGTGGTTATGCAAAGGTCTGTCTTTCTCCTACAAGCCAACTACTGACACCAGTGGTGACTGTGTTTTGGCCCCAGGACGGGGAGGGCTGGAAGGATCCTTACACCATGTCATGCAGTGTCATCAGAGTGTGTGAAATCCCTCGGCTTCACTTTTTCGATCAGGTCTTTGTACGTGGTGGGGCAGTAGGCTTTGTACAGTTTTTCAGCCAGCGTGTTGCTGCCCGCGACCACAACTTTCCGGTTATGGTTCATGAAGTTCCACAAGTGCAGCGCGTAGGAGAGGTTGAAACTGGGGGGTTTGTCCCACACCTTGTAGTACCGGCTCCAGGCTGGGTACGGTATGGGGTAGAAACGCTGAGGATTGAGGAAGGAAATGTTCTTGCAGCTGTGGTCCTCAGTGCCTTTGAAATCTGTGAGATTACAGATGGCTTTAAGCATCCTTGTCATTAAATAGGGCCCCTGGTTCCCCCAGATGTTCCCATTGTACTTGAGAACAAAGTTCTCCATGCAGTCCCAAATAAATTTGTGGTGGGCAGGGAAGCCAAAGATCCCGTTGCTGGAGAACCGCGACTTCTGTGCTGCTAGGAAGATTTCCTCGGGGATGGGCCTGATAGAGATTACATCTGTGTCCATGTAGATGCCCCCATACTTCCAAATGAGTGCCAGTCTGCTGGCATCAGAGCTGACATGGACCCAGTTCTTCTCCTCCTCTGGGACTACCTGCAGAGTTGCAAAGGTGAGACAGTGATGCCATTAGCAGAGGACAGACCACACCCATCCATTGGATGCAAATGGTACCGTAAAACTGCATCTGCGCACCTGCAACGTCCGCCTGCAAACTGACCGCCTTTTCCTCCTCCAGCTATTGAATTTTATTGGAATAAGATAAGGGGCAGTGCAGGGCAATGCTTTGTTAATATAAGTGAATGCAGGAACATTGCACGGGTGTTTTGATGGAACAATGATCAGTCAGTGATACCATGAATCATTGCCTGCTATTTTAGTGGGACACAACCCACTTTACATACTCTCTGATCACTCCCAGCGTTTTGAAACAGGACGGAGAGTTTTCATTGACGCTCTTGGTATTCGGAGTGTTGTTTTCTCAGGAGAAGGAAGAGTTTGGAGGAAATATGCCTGACCTGCACAGAGATGGACCCAAACGATTTTGACAAAAGCTACTTGCAAGCAGTTTGCCAGGAACTAAGTCCAGTTGCTCACAAGACCCTATTCTGATTTTGCATATTGGTACTAAAAAACCTGAAATCTCTCACACATCTTATCTACTGAGGGCTCTATCGGTGTGTGGCAGCATTAACAAGCACTCAGATGACTTGGGCAGCACATTTTGTTCAACCAGGTGCTGTTGAGAAAAATTATTAAGTGACTTTTTATCAAAACATGTATGTAATTTATTTTTACCAAGGTTTTATTTGCCAAAAAATCTGATTCTCCAGATGGGGGTGTGTGTGTGTGTGTGGGTGTGGGTGTGTGGGGTGTGGCAGAATGCTGATAATGCATCAACAAACAGATTAATACACTGCAAAATATGGCAGAAATGAATTTGTCTGAATCAAAACCAACCAAACAAAATTACTTATTTCACATAGCCAGTCTTGTGTTTCTTCATTCATTTTAAGCTTACTTTGGACCTTTGTCTCCCTCTATTTATAACTATTTTCCTATTTCCCTATTTTCCTCTTATTATAATGCTCACCCGGTTGTACCACTGGAGCAGAGGGGTGTTCTGGAAGACAGTTTCCATCTGGAGAGGAAAAATGAAGACATTCTTCATAGAAGACAAAAGTGAGAAGGCTGTATAGCTGGAGTTCATGTCCAACACCGTGTCATTCGTAAGTCCCTTCATGAAGAGGATGATGGGCCGGTCCTGGTAAATCCTGGCAGCAGACTCCACGGAGCAGGACACCAGTGGAGGTGGTTCCAGGCGCTCTGTCGTCTCCAGAAATATGATGCTTTTGCCGACGTTCAAGACCTGCTCAGGTGTCAGGAAGTGCTTGGACATAGGCATATAGGAGAAGAAGCAGCTGGACAGCAGGGAGATCTCATACAAAATGCCTGAGACAAAGAAGCAGCAGAGGCATATCTGGATTTTCTTCAACATTCTTGCTTTCCCTGGGCCTTTGGGGTCATGCCTCAGACATGGATGCTAAGGAGAGACAAGGAACAGCATAAAATATATGCCAGTGTTATTACTTAGCGAGACTGGGAAACGGTAGGACATGGCTTTGGACAGTGTAGCATGAAGGCATTTTGGTGAAGCTCATACCTTCACCCTATAGCATGAAGGCAGTTTAGTAAAGCTCATAACTTCATCACATAGCATGAAGGCATTTTGGTGAAATCCATGCCTTTTCCCCAGGACAAGCCTGGTGAAATGTCTCATGGTGCAGAGGGCTCTGCCCTCTGGGGTGAAGGGCTGACGTCCCACCTCCTCACCTGCAGCCAGGCAGGAGGGACCAGAAGAGGTCTTGAAGATGGGACATGAAGCTATGCCTCATGGCACAGCTATGCAGACATTGGGTCGGCAAAGAGAACCAAGGGACCAAGGGAGAAAGCAGGGAGAGCAAGCTGAGAAGGATCACTTTGACCTGTGCCAAGGCAAGGACCCCCAAGCCAATCCCTGGAGCAGGCTGGTGTAGCAAACAGTTCCCAAGCACTGCAGCATCATGCCAACACATGCTTGTCCACAAGCAGGAGGTGCCCAAGGCATCTGAGGAGCTAAGTGTACTGGTGGAATTAGGTGACCAAGGAGGCTGTGAGTGCCAGTGAAGGTAATGATTACAGTTTGGGATGTGTCAGCCAACGCTAAAACATTAGCATGAAGGCACAAAAGGTTTTTTCCCAATCTGGCTCACACTTCAGGCCTGAAGGACCCCTGAGGGATTCAGGTCCTGCGAGGACGGGGGCTGCAGAGGGAGCAGAGAGAGGGAGATGTAAGGATAGAAAGTGGACGGTTTTGAGTAAGAAAAAAACTAGGACCTACCTGGATTATAGTTCTGACAAATCCACATTTCCAGGTTGCTTGCTTGCCATCACAGTGGCAAGCAGGTTGCCTTAAAGCCCAGCTCCCTGGTGAAGACACCCAAAATGCCTGGAACATGCAAAAGGATTTCTGAAGGCAGGAGACTGATGCACTGTCTCTGCTGCAGGCTGAATCTCAGTCCCAGAAATGGTTTGGGGCCAATGGGACCCACCTAAAAGGACAAAGAAGGGACACGTTTTAGCTGAGACCCATCTCATGCCTACATCAGCCTGGCCTCGCTTCTCATTCCTGGTCTCACCACAACATGAGCCCGTACAGCATTAGGCAGTTCCTGCCCATGAGAGGCAGGATTGAATCTTATCTGCCTCGCATTGTTTGACAGGCTTGTGACGCAAGGAAATGCCCTCCTGAAATGCCACCTGGTTGCATCTGAGCAGCCCACGTTTGCTCTGCAGAGATCATGAGGGAGGGTCCAACAGAGGGGAGGCACTTTGAATGACAACTCAATGTACAGGCTACCCCTGGAAGAGTTTAACTCTTGATTGATTAATTGAGAGGAATGGGAGGAAACACAGCTCTGTGTGTTAGGATAATTAATGAGACGCATTACCATGTCACCCAGCCAGAAAATAGGTAAGTCGGCAGCCCGGCAAATCCTGTGGTAATTCCCCTACAAGCACTGAGTGCACGCTTGAAGCTGCGGCAACTCCTGATCCATTTCTCAGAGCTAGGTTTCATCAAATTAAATATTAAACAATGGCTGTTCCCATCAGTACAGCTTTCCATGCCGCCTAGCACGTGGTGTTTTCCGCTGCCGCTGCGCAGTTTCTCATCACACTGTGGGTTCCCATGACAGCATGGGAGAAGATAGCAGGGGTGAAGTGGGTGACAATGCTATAGCCACCAGGCACCAGTGTGGCTGTGGGTATGATCTGCTGGACAAAGCAGGCTGCAGAGGAGGGAATGGTGCTTTTTTAATTATTATTATCTTTCCCATTATCTTCCCACTCTCTCTCATCGCCCCTGCACTCTGCAGAGGGGCGCCTGCTGTGAGAGGCAGTACCCCGCGCCCAGGGCCTTCCTGTAGATATTGAATTTGGACAGAAGATGGAACGGAGAGCAAATACAAGCAGTTTGGAAACAACTTCTTCCCAAGCCTGCAGATAAAGCAGCCTGTACTGTGGAGCACCACAGCCCCAGCAATGTTCAGGTGCAGCATGACCATCTGCCACTGAGCCCAGCACAAGAGAGCTCAGGAAACACCAGCAGAAGTGAGACTAAAATAAACTATGTTACTTGAACTACAAAATTTCCTTCCACATTCCCCTCCTGCCTCTTTCTCAGACACACGCTTCTGACTTGCTCCAGCCATTTGAAAATAAAACAAAAAGTTGCCCCCTAGCAGCTCCCTCACCAGTCTCAGCTTGGCCAGGTTTTTAGGCTTGCTTTTTTTTTTCTCCCCAGTCCCAGCTCTGACCTAAACCATGCCAGCTGCTGTTTCTGCACTGCTGCTCCAGTGCAGTCCAGGGTCTGGAGCTCCCTCCCTCTGTTCCTTGCAATTTTAAAATAGTGATGCCTCTCTCGGCAACATTTCCTTGAAGCAGAAAACCCAGGCTTTGCTTTGATTAGAAATGGGACCATCAGGACATTCCCATTACTGGGTTAATATTTCTTCTTTGATGGCCTAAAGATTCCATGTCTCAGGCCTTTATGAGCAGCCTAGCAAAGCCGTGCTCGCAATCGTCATTCAAATTTAAAATAGACCAGGAGGCATTTTATTTGCAAATTGTGAGGAGAGAATAAGTAGACAGTCCAATAGATACGGGCTCTGTGTGTATGACATTACTAAGAGAAACGCGAATCTTCATCGTCTCATTCTGGGAAATTGTTTTGCTTGGTTGGTTTTCCAAAACCCCTGTGTGGCGAGTTATGAATTCTCATCACATTTGACCTGCAGGCTGCTGTTATCAAAATGTTCACTTTCCTGCTCAAGTTAAAAGGACTGCAGAACCAAATGTTAAAAATAAATCCCAGCCATTGAAAAGATTACCCTGCTGAGTGGGTTGCTTTTCTGGATGCAGCAGGCGGCGTGCTGGCTTGATGGCCCATCTTGTAAAGATATTTCTTTTCTCAGGGCAATTTCAGTATTTCAAGTGCAGGATGAAAACGGGTGGGAGACTACAAGAGAGATTACTACAGATGCCCGTGCAGTACAGCACTGTTACTGCTGTGTGATAATTCCTCCAAGGTGTCCGTGAGACACGTGCGGTGGGAAGGCACAGCGGGATTTTTCAGTAAATGTCACAGAAGGGAGGGGGTAAATCAACCTGCCAGCGTGCTCGCACCCATGCACATCACAGCCTGGTCCCACAGATGCTGGAGTCCTGGTCCTTCGGTCCAGGCTAGTGGCAGCCTGGCCAAAGGGATCCCCTTTCAGGGCAGCCCACAGGGCACAATCAGCCTCACAGGGACGCGGAACACGGGCTCAGCTTGCACAGGGACTAAGTCTACTCTTCACCTGTCAAAAGGATTTTTTTTAATAAAAAGTAACAGCCCCTGCAGCTTTCAGTCTGCACAGCTCTTTAGTTCAAATCTGATTTCAGTTTTAGACTATGTGAAGCGAGTCACCTGCATCACGAATTACAGTTTATGCATCGCAGCTAAGTAACACACGTATCAAAATTCTCTGGCAATGCCAAACTCCACTGTCCCTGAATCCTCATTCCCATGGCTCCTGGGCATCCCCTGGGATTCAAGAGAGAGACGCCCATCCTCTTGTCTATCTCCAACGCTGCTGTTTTCCTCCGAGAACCAGCGGATTTTGCGTTTGGGTCCACACCCAACCACCTGCGTGACTGTCCGTATTTCTCCGGGCAGGGAATAACCCCAAGGAATAACCTGTTCGTAGCATACATATTGCTTGAACCTACACCAGTTTATTTTCACGTCTTTACAGAATCTGCTCGAGTAAATTACAGCTACAATCAAGTTAGCGCACGTGCTGTGCACTTCAAAGCCAACTTCCTTACAGATTTAACACCAGGCGCATTTGGAAACTTTTTCAAATGGAAAACCTGTAGAAGAATATATCATATTCCTTGCAGGCTGTAATTAATGCAGCCGTTCTGACCTCCAGCAATGCATGCAAATGAAGGGGCTTCTTACTGCACAGCTTCTCCCCTGCTTTCTGATCCTACAACCTGACATATTTAGAGATAAAGCAAAACTCACCTCTTGGCGGCAAAAAGCAGGCAAACTGTGCAGTCTGTTGGGAAGCAAAGCCAAGCTGAACCACACTGGAAGGTACCCACAGCTGGTGGAGAGCACTTCGCCTGTGCCAGACGAGCTGCACTGCCTCTCCACTATCTTCTGCCCTGCTGGGGCTTGGAGGAGCCTCACGGCGTACTCTCCACCAGCTCTGGTATTTGCATTCTTGGTACGCTGAGATAAGGCTGAGCTAGTTTGGAAGCACAGCTAGGGCTGTGTTTTCAAAGGTGCAAGCACGCAGGAGCACCCAATGAGAGGTCCTTTGGGTAGCCAAATGTGAGCCCCACCACTCTGCGAGTTTTACAAGAAATGGCTGGGACTGAGCAAAGTGGGTGCACCTTTTGGGGGTTGGGCGGGAGCGGGTGGGGGTGGTTGCAGCATGTTAAGCCTCTCTTTGTATCTAGAACTGGGCTTATGGAGGCTACTTTACTGTTCTTTGGCCTATAGCAAAGAACAGCTTTGCTGGAGTGGCACTGATGCTCTGAATACTTCCAAGGACAGCAACAACAGGGTCTCCTACACAAATACATCCCAAAACCCACTACATATCCTGAACTGGCTGCCTGACAAGCTCAGATGCCTGCTCAGCTCCCTGTTAGAGATCAGGCAGGTGAGGAGGTTTACTGATTCATCAGAGCCTCTGCTTGTCCCCACAACCTGTCCCCAGGAGGATGCGAGGGGTACAGGAGCACCATCAGGTGCCCCCAGGATGGGCTTGACCCGTCTCAGGTCAGAAGGATCTCCCAGAGCTTTCCTGGCCCTGGGGTCTGACAGGTGTGAACTTCAGTGGCCATCCTGTGCTGGGACAGAAGAATTTGTAAGGGAGAGGTAGAGCTGTAGCACCAAAGAGACCTCCCCAGTGCATCCCTCCTGCAACCCTGACCTGTGCTGGACCAGCTCCGCCCAACCCATGCAAGTTGACCAGAGCATCCTGCTGGGATGCAACTCCTGGATGCCAATCACCCGCAGGCTCTTTGCAGCTTTCCTCCTGTTCTTTTAGCTTTCCCCTTCTGATTATTGGCAAGGCTATATACCCAGGGCAAATTTACCAGAGGGCTGGAAGCATTGTCCATGCAATGAGTGCCAGAAGCCCCGCATGTTGCGCATACGCAAGCATGGTAAAAACCGTCATTTGCCCCTCAGAAAACCACCTCTCTCCACCCACAGCAACCACTCAGTGCTTGTAAGCCACCAAAAAGCGCTCAGCTCATCCCCTCCACAGCTTGTGATGGCAGCAAAAAGCCACCCTGCCTGTTCTTTAAAATTAGCCACCGAACGCACCAAGGCGTGCCCGTTTGCTCCTAGCCAGCTCGGGGTGGGGGTGGGGGGGGCACCCCACCTCACCCCACAGCAGTGTGCAAAGGGCCTGCCCCCAGCTTTGTTTGCGCTCCCGTGTACGTGTTTCCTTCCGCGGAGAGCTGGCGGAGGATGCAAGAGCAGCTAATGTTGCCACAACCAGGCAGAGCAAACAGTACCCACAGAAACCTATTGAGATAGTCAGAGCCTAATCAGCAGATAGTGCCCTGGGTGAAAATGCCAGAGGAGCTCCAATTCCACAGTCGTCCCTCAGGGAATGACGTAGATGAAGAGCCCCTGCGCCGCGACACACCTCTCTGAGAAACGCTCTCCTTCAGCAAACACTCGCTCAGGTCCATCGGTTGCAGTCTGACCTGCAAGGAAACAGGCTGGCCAGTGTCCAGCTCCAAAGCCGGGAGCTCCCCCAGGGGTGAACACATCCATCCATCCATCCATCCATCCATCCATCCATCCATCCATCCATCCATCCATCCATCCATCCCTCCCTCCATCCCTCCCTCCCTCCCTTCCTAGTGCACATATGGAGTGTCTACTGAGCCTAAAGGATGCATGGGAGCAGATGGCAGCTGTTATTAAAAGTTTCAGCCCAACTTTTATCTTGCACAATGTGAAAGCATTCCCCCCCTCCACCAGCTCCTCCCATTGCCATGATGTTACACTGAGCCCCTTGCCCTTGAGTTAGGAGGGTTATTTTCTATGCAATCCACTCATGCAGAGAGGGTTTTAACTTTACATGCAGGTGTAAAGTTACAGCCTGGAGCATGCCGGAGCACCAGCATATAGGGGAGATAATGAAACTGTGAGCCAAAATGCACAGGCTCAACAGGAAGTGGGAGGACTGTGCACAAATACAGGCTGCCCACAGCCCTGGCTGCTTGGTGGGAGTATTTGGGAAAGCACATTCGGGCAGAAATGGAGTTATTTGTCTTATGGGATTCTTCAGTCTACCACTGCACCTCTACAGGCAGAGCCCCAGGCTTTGTCTGGACTCTGATCTCCTAAATGAGCATCTTTGCCTTAGGAACATGTTTTCGAGAGCTGGACTAATCCTGTCTCTTTAATATGTCAGATGAACTGAGGCAAACCTCTTTGTACCCTCTCAGCCACACCCACCTGGATGCTGTGAGGTGCCAACATCTCACCAGGACTCTGCCCTATTCTCCTGCTCCATGGTGCAATGGGCTGGATGCCAATGTCATGGCCTTGCCTGTGCCCTGCCAACCCAGCACATGAGTTTGGGTCCCTGAAAGCCTGCTGGAAAGCCAGCAGGGAGATGACAAGCAGGCTCATACACACCACTGAGCTCGGTCTGCATGGAATTGGGGGCTGTGCTGGTGGAAGGGGCACTGCCAATTTACTTAGTCTTAGGTGGCTGCATGCTTCACATCTGCACGAAAAACATTAAACACAGGGAGTAGCCAAAATCCTGGTGCTGCTCTGCACCGTCCTCTACAGAAACTGTTTTCTGCTTTGCTGCATGGGGAGCCCAGAAAAATAGGAGTCTGCAGGCAGAGCTTGTGCCATCTCCCCCTGCATTCCCAAGGACTTGGTGGCCTGGCCAAGGGAAGCAAAAATCACACCCCTGTGTCACATAAGCAGTCTGCAGCAGACTGAAGCCTCAGCTCCCAGTTTTGTGACTCGTGACAAAGTCATGCTTTTCCCTTCACCTCTCCATGCTGCTGCACATCCAACAAGTGCAGAGCAGCATTTCAGCCTTGACCACCATGGGACACTCACCACAGTTACAGGAAAAGTGTTGCACCGATTTTGGCCCACGGTCTGCCTACTCCAGTTTGATTCATGTGCAATCCTGGCCACTTCTAACAGCACATACATATAGTGGGCTGCAGATGTTCAACTGTATTGCCTGATGCTGTGCAGCAGGGACAGTGCTCACTGGGACAGCCTGGCTCTCTGCTCTGGAGCTCGCCTAAGCCTTAATCTTCACAGCAGAGAACTTGCAGAGATTTCTTTTTATCCTGAATAACCTTGAAGATGGTAATCCTATAAAAATCACCCTGGCTCCACTCTGAGATAACGTTCGTTTTATTCCTGAGCTTGGGAATCTGCTTCAGTTTTGCTCCATGAAAGGTTGAACATATCTGCTCTGGAGATCTCCTCCAAAAAATGGAGGTGCATTGATGTGGCTGCTCAAGGATGCTCCGGCAATGGCTGAGCATTGCTCTCCATGAGCCCAGCCAGCCACTGTTCTGGATTTGGCCCCAGCAACATTCAAATGGATGACTTCTCACCCATTCAGAAGAGAAGCTAGGGCATGAAGGCAAGCATCCCATGCAGGCACTGACGTTCCTCTAGAAGCAGAACACATGATAATATTTCAGTACATACTCTCAGCATCACCCAAAACAGGTTATTAAATAATATTAAACAATATCACATTTTCTAAACCTTACCAAAAGTCTGCTCAGGTCTGTGCCTGTGACTATTGCCAAGAGCAGGGGTTAGATTAAGTTCCTCAGGGATTATCACCTGCTCACATTTCCCATACCTCCCTTCTAAAACACAGACACTTGTCCCAAATGAGACAACTGATGCTGTTGTTTGCTGAAGTAGCTCTAAAGATCTCTTTCTAGAAAGTTTCAGCCCATCTGACAATCATCTTGGGAAGTTACAGCAATTAAATTCAGTTGCCCATCGTAGAGGGGCTGTGGTTGGTGCCCTCTGCAGAGCTCAGCTTTTCACCATCACTGTTCACTGTTTTGTTGTGCACTTCCAAGAAAAGTCTGGCTCAGCCTTCGCTGTAGAGTACTGAACAGGGAGAGACAGCAACTAGACCCCTTTCACCTCCTCTGTTACGGGTTGAGCAAATGCAGCTCCCTGGACCTCTCCTTGTACGTCCCCTGTAACCATCCTGGTGGTCTTCCACTACAGCCTCTCTGGTTTTTCCAATGTCTTTCTTATCCTGGGTCCCCCAAGCTGGGTACAGTAGCCAGCTATGGCCTCCTAAGAGCCAAGACAAGGGGTAAACTCTTCTTTGCCCCACAGTGCTCAGTTTTGAGTAAGACCTCTAGAAGACCAGTCTGAACGTTCACGAATACAGGAAGAAACATGCCTGGATTTGCTCCCTTTATACACTAATCCTTTTAGGCATCCTACTTGCTGTTGTTAACTGCCAGCAAGTATATCTTTCGGTATTTATTGAAAACTTGTGTCTTTCTTAGAATTATGTTGATATGGTAGAAAACTCGTTTGCTCCTTTTGAACAATGGAAAAGTTAGAAAATAATGCTTTCTTAGTTATTTTACCAAAAATCAATAGCTGTCACTTGGGAAGCATTAAACTACTTATACCTCACATGCATGTGGAGAGAAAAGAAGCGGAGCTCATATCACTTTGTTATAAAGAGAGGGACCCACTGTTATATCTCTCAAACGTGAGCTTGTCAGTCAGTTCAGAGCAAGGCAGGGCCATAGGCACTAATGCACGGAGGAAAAAATAGCAGAGGAAGGAATTGTGCCAAATTACAAGCCATTGTAAAGCAATATATTTGTGCTTATATGTTTCTATATTTATATTTCTAACGCTTGCAGTGTCTGTACGACTTTAGAGATAAAGCAAGTGTAATGACTAAAAAGGCAGTCACCATATCTGTAATATGAGAAGAGTTTACTTTTATATGCCTAATTTTACTTTGTTAAGCCTTTTGTGAGTTCCCAGCTTGTGATAGCATCACTCCCTGCAAACACACGTGCATTAACACATATACACGGACTTCCAGAGGGCAGATTTTGACCTTTTTAGGAGAATGGTTGGGAGAGTCCCTTGGGAGGCAGCCCTGATGGGCAAAGGAGTCCAGGAAGGCTGGACATTCTTCAAGAAGGAAATCTTTAAGGCACAGGAGCAGGCCGTCCCAGTGTGACATAAGACGAGTCCGGAGGGAAGACCAGCGGCCCGGCTGAACAGAGACCTTTGGCTGGAACTCGGGAAGGAAAGGATAGATTACGGCCTATGGAAGAAGGGTCAGGCCACTCAGGAAGACTACGGGGATTTCCTGAGTCTTTGCAGGGAGAAAATTAGAAGAGCCACAGTCCAAACTAGAACTTAATCTGGCTACAGCCGTAAGAGTCAATAAAAAATGTTGCTATAAATACATGAACATCAAAAGGAAGACCAAGGAGAATCTCCATCCTTTGCTGGATGCAGGAGGAAACACAGTGACCGAGGATGAGGAAAAGGCTGAGGTACTGCATGCCTTCTTTGCCTGAGTCTTTAATGGTAAGATCTGTTGTCCTCTGAGTGCCCAGCCCCCCTGAGCTGGACGACAGGAAAGGGGAGCAGAGTGAAGCCCCCATAAGTCAAGAGGGAATGGTCAGGGAACCGTTACACCACTTCGATGCACACAAGTCTATGGGGCCAGATGGGAATCATCCAAGGGTGCTGAAGGAGCTGGCGGAAGTGGTCACCATGCCTCTTTCCATCATTTATCAGCAGTTCTGGTTAAGTAGGCAGGTCCCAGTTGACTGGAGGTTAGCAAATGTGATGCCCATCTACAAGAAGAGCCGGAAGGAGGAACTGGGGAAGTACAGGCCTGTCAGTCTGACCTTGGTGCTGGGGAAGGTTATGGAGCAGATCATCATGAGTGCCATCACAATGCACATACAGGACAAGCAAGAGATCAGGCCCAGTCAGCACAGGTTTATGAAAGGCAGGTCCTGCTTCACTAACCTAACCTGCTCCGTTGACAACGTCACCTGGCTAGTGGAGGAGGGAAAGGCTGTGGATGCTGTCTAGCTAGGCTACCTGTCTACCTAGTTTACTAAAGCATTTGACACCAATTCCCACAGCATTCTCCTGGAGAAACTGGCTGCTCGTGGCTTGGATGGGCGTACACTTTGCTGGATAAAAAAACGGCTGGATGACCAGGCCCAAAGAGTTGTGTTGAATGGAGTTAATAGAGTTGGCGGCCGGTCACTAGTGGTGTTCCCCAGGGCTCAGTGTTGGAGCCTGCTCTCTATAACATCTTTACCAATGATCTGGATAAGAGGATCTAACGCACCCTCGGTAAGTTTGCAGATGACACCAAGTTAGGCAAGAGTGTTGGTCTGCTTGAGGGTAGGGAGGCTCTACAGAGGGATCTGAACAGGCTGGATCAATGGGCTGAGGGCAATGGTGAGAGGTTCAACAAGGCCAAGGGCCAGGTTCGGCACTTGGTTTGCAACAGCCCCATGCAAGGCTACAAGATTGAGGAAGAGTGGCTGGAAAGCTGCACAGCAGAAAAGGACCTCGGGCGTTGGTTGGCAGTGGTTGAATATGAGCCAGCAGTGTGCCCAGGTGGCCAAGAAGGTCAACAGTATTCTGGGTTTGTATCATAGTGTGGCCATCAGAAGTAAGGAAGTGATTGTCCCCCTCTTCTTGGAACCGGTGAAGCTGCACCTCACTGAGATCCTATCAACAACTCAGACCTTACCACTCTGCTATGGGCTGGGCCAGCTACAGAGCAGCTCCCCTCAGCGACTGGCCCTCGCTACAAGAAGCACACTGAGGTGCTGGAGCGTGTCCAGAGAAGGGCAACGCAGCTGGTGAAGGGTCGAGAGAACAAGTCCTATGAGGAGCAGCTGAGGGACCTGGGGTTGTTTAGCCTGGAGAAAAGGAGGCTGAGGGGAGACCTTATCACTCTCTGCAACTACCTGAAAGGAGGTTGCAGTGAGGTGGGGGTTGGTCTCTTCTCCCAAGTAACAAGTGATAGGACAAGAGAAGATGGCCTCAAGTTGTACCAGGGGATGTTTAAGATGGATATTAGGAAAAATTCCTTCACCAAAAGGGTTGTGGCAGGGAAGTGGTTGAGCCACGATCCCTGAAAGAATTTAAAAGACGTGTAGCATCTCAGAGAGGTGCTGAGGGTCATGGGGTAACTTGGTAGTGCTGCGTTAACAGTTGGACTTGATGGTCTTAAAGGCCCCTTCCAAACAAAACGGTTCTATGACTCTATGAGTCTATGATTATTATAGCCTTCCTCTGCTTTAATTTAGTCAGCCTTTGTGATATTAATTTATACATCGTCTGATCAGGACTTTGGGAAACTAATTTGAAGTATTTTCTGCATTGGATGGCCTTTGTTTTTTGATGAGGGGTTGTTAACTGAAGACACGATGTTGTTGGTACAGTATAGAGGGAGATGGTTTAGTCAGGGGTGCTTTTAAATCTGCCTTTACATCACAAAGGCTTTTAGTGCTGGTATATCAGAATGCAAACACCATTAAACCTTGGGGGCCTCGCTTGGCAAAAACCCTTTCTAAAAATCTCCTCCCATTAGAAACAGTTCTGTTTCCTCCGACCAGAGCCAGAGCGAACTCCCAGTTTACGCTACCGATTATATTTCAGCCACCAAGATTCAGACTGTGTCAAGTCTGTAGTCCTTGCAAGGCAAAACCCCCCACCAAGCAGAGCCCATCAGCAATTTGCAGGCTGCTGGCCAGCAGGACAGTCCAGATCAAACCCACCCAGGTCCCACCCACTGCTGCAAGCCTGGTTTGGCTGGACCCCACAGAGGTACCAGCTCCTAAAAAAGAGAAACACTGGTAAAACTCCAGGCAAGTGGTTGGTTTGCCTGTAAGAAATGGGTTTTTTATAACACAGCGAGCATTTCTGAATGCTCTGGAGTGCAGTGCTCCGAGCAGGTTGGTCTGCCCTACATTGACCCCTGCCCTCCCCATGCTCTGCTCAGTGTGGGGGGTACAGAGCAGTTGATGCTACCACCTGAATAATACCAGAAGGAAAACGCTGCCTGCACCACAGGGTGAGCAGGCATGCCCGATCCCACCACTGCCATTGCGAGAAGGTGGATCCAAACACACAGCAGGGCCAGGAGTTGGGCACTTAGCAGTGACGGATGCACGTCTGGAGTAAGTCCATTAGAGAGCTACAGAAAAAGTCTGTCAGAAAATCATACTTGATTTTATTACCATTTTGTGGACAGCCAGCAACAAGAGCTTTCTATATTCATGAATTCATCATTCATATATTTCAAAAATAATAAATGTTGTTATTCTTATTGGAATGAACTTCTCTATTATGTACTGAATGATTGTAACTGCTTACTGCCTCCAGCACAGGAACCACCTAAAGAATAATACAAGCAAATAATATTTTCTGTAGTGGTTGCTACAGGGTTGTGTTAGGTTTTTTTAAGTGAGAAAGGTATTAGCCAGAACAGCAGCAACAATCATAACAGAAATAAAGTCATTATAAGGTTGTATATAACACCACCAGGGTTTTTTTTCCTCAGGTAAATTCAGTTTGGAGAACACGACTCATGGTTCTGTGAGATTTTTCTGGATTTCTTGCATCTCTCCCTCTAATAACAGCTTCACCCTTTCTGCCTGCTTTATCCTATGTACAGAGGAAGGAAAGCAAAACAAATCTCAGCAGAATGACTTCCTGTTCCAAAGATTGTGCAGGAGGATGACAAGGCTGTTTGCTTCAAACCCCTTATCGACACCTATAAGCCCATTTGTTCCCGTGGCCCATGTGTGCCTCCTTGGCTCGTGTACTTTGGAGGTGGGGCTTTCCCTGCTCGTGGGCACCTTCAGTACGGTAGCTTTTATTCTCACATGCTTGTCCATAAAATGCTGTTAGTTGACAAAGAGCAGAGGAGTTGAAGTAACTGACCAGAAATTATGCGCTTGCAAACTAAATCTAGCTAACTAGTGGATAGAGTGGATGGGTTGTGGGAGATGGCTTTCTTCCAGCTCGCTGACAGACTGGGGAGTGAAAAAAAGGCAGAAGGGGCTGCAGAGTTGGCTGGGAGGCATTCCAGCGACTGTGCTATCATGGCCCGGCCTCCCCTCCCATCACAGAAGGGTTTATGGTAGAAGTAACGAGTCTCTCTTCACCCTTGTTATTTCTTCCCCATTGTGATCAGCAAGCCCCTCATTGTCTCCGTCAGGCTCCATCCTGACCTCCCTTTTCAACCTGGTGCCCCCATCCAAAAAGCTGCCATGGCATCGTAATATAGAAAATTAGCAAAACACAAGACTTTCCAAGAGGCCCAATCTAGTTGTCAGCGTATTTTGACATGAGTCCAATAGCATGAATTCAAAAAAGATGGTATCCCACCATGCCAAAACACAACATTTGGTTGAGCATCTGCCAAAACAAAACTAGCAGACTGTTGGGAAGGCTGCATTTTCCATTCTTTTTTTATTTAATTTTTTTTTTTAGGTATGCACAATGACAAAGAGGATCACTATGAGCCTCTTCAGGTCCCCAGCCTACATAAGCAAGTACCCGTTGATAGGTGGGTCAGCTGGAGGGAACATTCATTGTAAATGGTAGGCAAAATTTAAACTTATGGTCTCAGCATGATGGCAAGTTGCTCTGCTGCCACACCGTAATAATCTCAGCACACCCCATCAAGAACTCAGGATTTTTTTCTGCAATAATGCGTAATAATTCTGCAATTATACAGACCCTTGGTCCGCTGCAACAGGGTGGAAGAACTAGTCACTTACTTTCATAGAATGGGTTGGGTTGGGAAGGACCTCCAAATGTCATCTAGTCCAGCCCTCCCTGAATTGAGTAGGGACATCTTCAACCCGATCAGGTTGCTCAGAGCCCCGTTCAACCTGATCTTGAATATTTCCAGGGATGGAGCATCTACCACCTCTCTGCGCAGCCTGTTTCACTGTTTCACTACCCACACCAAGAAGATTTCTTCCTTATTTCTAGGCTGAATCTCCCCTCTTTTAGTTTAAAACTATCACCTCTTGTCCTATCACGACACCCCCTATTAAAAAGTCTGTCCCTATCTTTCTTATAAGCCCCCTTTAAGATCTGGAGCCTATGTCAGTCCCTCATATGAGCAGAAATTTCCAAAGAGTGGGGGAAGAAGGCAAGAAGGGATGGCTGCAAGTTGTCCATGCAGGATAGATCTTCATGGCTCAGAGACACTTCTGCAACTCCCAAGTAACTGCAAAAACTATTCTCACCCTTGAAAGAGAAGAGGTCCTCCTCTAAGCATGTCAGCACAGATTGTTGCTCATGGGAAAGTCGTCACACCATCTCTGATGTCATGGATGCTCAAGTGGTCAGCTGAGTTTATGAGGCTAAGTTCCCTATGAATTTTAGCCACCAAAATCAGATAATTTTCATCGGATAATGACATGGCATGACTGAGGGCAGGCTGAGAGAGTTGGGGTAAGGGAAAAAGAAAATCTTTGAAAGTTGCCTTAGTGAAATAGATAAATTTTGTCAGAAAGAGAGACAGTCAGCTCACAAAAGCAGGACCAGGCTAAAGGGTAAACAGTGCATTCTCTCCAATATAAACAGATAATTGGTTTTTGATGGTAAAGGTGATAGGGATTGGGAACTGAAGGCAGGTAGTTACTTGGAATAAGAGGTGGTGAATGAAAGCAGCCTCATCTGCAGTGAAAGCAGGACCCTGGAGGGAACCCAGATGAAGCCTGTGGGGTTGGGGAAATCCCCATCCCATTTGGGGATAAGCGGCACATGGCGTGCAGAGGGGAGAGCAGAGATTCCTAATTAGTTTTGTGGGTCGAATGGCACTGACTGAACCCCCACAAGCAAATAGATTTTAAGGAAAGTAAGAGAAGTTAAGGAAAATGAAAAGCATGAGCTAGCCAGCTATGGATGTGTTAACCCATTTTTAGTTATACACAAGATTGTAGGACAAATTCTGAAGGAAACATTAATTAAAAGGCACTGAGAAAAATGAGATAAAGTGCAACACAGGTTTACCAAAGGCAGTTTGTGCCAGACTGTGCTGACATCTTCCTTTGATAAGATAATTGGTTTTCCAGACAAGGGAAATTTGGTAGATCTAATCTATCTAGAGTTCAATAAAGCATTTGATATGGTGCCACATGGGAAATTATTAGTGAAGCTTGAGAAAATGAGAATTAACAGAAGATCTCTGAAGCGGAGACTGGTGCAGAGACAGTAGCAGGATTGACACGAGGGAAACTGGACCATCGAGAAGTTGCCGATGTCCAAAAACTGTCTGGAGATTGATCCTGGTAAAGGCCCTCCATCTCTAAGGTTGGGAGCAGACTGGTTTACTTACTTACCTGGGTTTTCTGCGGCGGGACTCAGGTATGCCTGAAGCTCGCTACCTTGAATCCTGTGGATGGGAGCATTGTCGCAGACTTTGTAGGAATGCAGCTGCACCATGAGATGGCAATGTTGTTCCACCAAAGAGCATCCTTATCCTCTTCCAGCCCTAGTTTTCACTGTCTGGACACATTTCACATCCAAGAAATATCAGTGATTGCAACTGTGAAATGACGATGATGGTGGAAACTAAATCAGTCCCTGCATGGTTCAAGCAATGTGGCTCTGGACTTCGCATCTCGAGATTGAAAAGATGAAGGTGACATGGGAAGGGAACATGCTTAAATACCTCAGATGAGAAACAAGGCATCGCTATCTTCACTGCAGATCCAGCCCAAATAACCTTTCCCAGTGTACAAAAAACCAAACCAAAACCAGGCAATGTTGCTCAGGGTAAGTGTTAACGCGTGTGTGCATGGCAGGGAAAGAGGGAGAGGAGGAGACAATTTTATATAGAAATAAAATCTGCTTATCCCTTCCCGGTATTTTTAGCTTAAATTACACCCAAATGCCATCTGATCAATTCAGCTGAGATGAGCCCTTAATCCTAATAAGTCTTGATCACCTTTTTAAACCTTGCAAAACAGCAGGAAATGTGTGCGCATTAAGTGTAAAACCTTGATTCAAATTTCTTTGGCATGTAGCTAGCTTACATAAGCATAAAATGCTCCCGTTAATATTAAAAAAGAAATTGGAAAGGGCCAAAGAAATGCTTTGGGCTGCTTTTTCTCCCTGAGTTTCATGTGTGATCACCCCAGCTCCTTCCTCAGATGGGAAGGTATGGAGGGTGCATTAAATCTTTAAGAATTCACCAGGTATTGCAGCAGTGGGTTGCTGCACCTGGGCTGAGCTAAATACACTCCATTTGGGCCCTTTCTGCATTCTAGAGATGTTTTAGTTTATAGCAAGGTAGAGAAGATCACACAAACAAGAGGCACCTGATAGGAAAATAGCCGGTGCTGAGTTCCACCTGTGCTGTGACAGATTTAGCCAAGGATGGGACTCACGATTTTCTTCGACTCTTTGAAAAATCTTGGAGCTCATTATTCCTCAAACCTAGAACAATTCTGTCAGTTTTAATAAGTCTTCAGGAGTAATTTTAAATATCGAATTTGCCAAAGGATGCTGTCTCAGAGAATCATGGGCATCAGCAGTCCATCATAACCCTTCATTCAATCATTAGCTATTATGGTACCTCGTGAATGTTGAAAGTCAGGCATTATTATTGCTTCTTTCTAGATGTCTTACTTTTTTTTAGTACTGGTGCAATCACTTCTTTGCCAGTGCTAGCCTACACAATAAAATTATTTCTTTCTCCCGCTCATTTTACAGCTACCCAGGAATTTATTTCGGTTATCTAAATCTTACTGAATTATGGGTTGGAGTTGTAAGAGAGGAAAGGCTGTCAGGCAGAATCTCTTTTTGTAGTAGTCTTGCACAAGGCCAGCCCCAGCTGCTCCACGTTGGTGCAGACTCAGTGCTGTAAATCAAGATGTATTCACTCGAATGCAGTCTTCATTATTTGTCTCAGCTGAATGTTTGATGGGGGCAATTTTTCTGGTAACTTGCTTATCACACTTTGGGCTCATCAGTAGACTTGGGAGTTCTTGTGGTGTGTGAGCTTCCCTGGCCCTGATGGGAGAGGAAAGGTGTGGGGGAATCCTGAAGGTGGTAGCATTTCCATTGCTAACCAAGAGCAAATTATACTGTCAGCAGCAGTGAGAGCACCTGAAAAAAAAAAAAAAAAGGATGGTGCCAGAGGTGCCCGCATGGAGACAGGGTCAGCTATACCAGAGAAGGTGATGGGAGGCACCAAGTATGCCCTTGCAAGTGGGTATGAAGATGGGGATGAAATGAGAGGTGCAAAAATGCCTGTACTGGGAAATGAAGCAGTGAGAAGAGAACAAAAGTTCTTGTTTCAGCCTTCTTTGCAGCTCAGCACTCAAAGGTGCGGGTCAGCTTGTTGGGAGACCACATTCAGGTCTCCAGCTGATCTCTCTTCTGGGAAGACTGAATATAACCCCTCGGGAGTGTGTGTTACCCTGCTTGTTCACTTCCAAAGCAGGGTGGAGGTAAAACTTGCGCAGGTTCTAAGGGGTACATGGAAATGGGCTCTCCTCCTGGTCTCCACCCAAAAGGCAACACTAGTCTCACACCTTTGAGCAATGTGAATCTGAGTGTTTGGTCTCCACCTTCTGCACATTCTCCTGTAGGACCAAACACTGGCTTTGTAAATCCTTTGGAGCTCCATCCTACGGAACCTCCTTACACCCAAAGCACTGTGTAGATGTTGAACGTGGTTGCGCAGATATCGTTCCTCTTGTCAGCATTTTCCTTACTGAGTCCTGCAATGACTGAACAGTTGTAGAACTCCCCTCCCATTGAGCTATAAATAAAAGGATCAAGGTCTTGACCCCTGCAAACTCACTGTGACCCCAGCATTGTGCAGCCATGCCCAAACCACTGTATTAAAGAGGCAGGGAACATAAATCTGGGAGAAAATAATGAAGACCCCTAAGGCCACCGTTCTCCATAGCTGTCTTGTTAACATGATCGAGGAAAGACAGGGGGCCCTTAAAAATAAAGCAGACATAATAAGTAACTTATCAAAGTCTGAGGGAGACAGAATATTGTCAGGGTGTTACAAGCACTGGACTGCAGAGCATTGTGCTCACAACTGAGCACCACTGCCAAGGAGAGTGGGCTGGGGCAGGCTGGCGGGGTGGGGAAGTTATCTCTTCAGTGACCTTCATGGCCCATCCAAAATCAGCACCATTATTAAAGGCAATGAAATGTTCTATCCCGTGACCCATCCCTCTTCTCACTGTCGAAAGCGGAGTAGATGTGAAAGCCCTTTTGTTTTTGAGTTTGTGCCAGTGGGGACTGAACAGCTTGTGGATGGTGTGATGTGAGGGTCACTCATTCATTTAAAAGGCCTGAGATCAATATTTTACAAGAGGCAGGAGAACTTTCAAAGGTGCCCAAGTTGGGAGGAACAGAGGGCTGAGGTGTAAAAAGCTGCCTAGGGGATTTGTGCTGGTTGAAATGGTTGGAAGTCTGGAGTCTAATATGGCAGGCAGCAGAGACATCACGGCTTGTGCTGCCTTCCCACATACTCAGGTGTTGGAACCTTCAGCAGCAATAAGAAAGGTCGTGGGTTGTTCCGTTGGTAAAATTACCCTCTGCCAAGTCCATGCGTATCCTGAGGTTGGAGATAGGATTCAAAGTCTTTTGGGGACAGAGGTGACAATGACAATGGTTTTGGTTTCAGCTGTCACCTCTGGGATGGCTGCTAGTGTGGCTGAGCCTGGTGCACCCAGGCAATTGTCCAGGTGAGGTTGGTCTAATCAGGAAGCCTTGGTGGCCAGGGCCAATCTGCCTGAGGATGACAGAATTAGATCCAGCAGTAAGTCTCAGATCCCCAAACTAGCATATCCTTGCTCTGGCATTCTTAAAACGACTGGCAGACAGATGGAAAAATTGCATGGGACAACAGAGAGTCAGGTAATGTTTTTAAAACCATTTCCAAGCCTGCTGCTTCACCACAGTTCTCAGATGCTACAGGACAGAATTACACCGGCTTTCCAGGTAATGCAGGCACTTAGTTCACCCCAAATTGTGTTTTTGCCACTCACCATGCTGTCGCCATCCCAGCTGCCATTGGGGATCCCAGTGGCACCAGGAATCAGGTGGGTTCCCATTGTGTTCATCTGTCAGCAAGGACAACATGCCAAGAATGGATTAAACCTCGACACCAGACACCTCAGGAGCCTTGGTACCAGCCTGTGTCCCTCGCTAATCCTATTCTCTATTAATTTGTTATCCCATTAACACTTTGCACATTTCTTTCTCTCACTGCTGTGCTACCCTGAGAGACTTCTGGAGACCTTGTAATATGGTATTTCATTGTTAAAGAGTGTAAGCCAGCAAACTCTTCTCTTTCGAGCCTGGAAATCCCTTGATAGAAAGAAAGAAAACCACTGCTTTGTTTCTTTCAATCAATACTATCCATTAAGATCTGTGTTTAACAGCTCCGAGTCCAAGTGAATAACTGAATGAGCTACCTTCTGGTCTCTTAAACCTTTGGAAATAGTAAATGCTCTTCTAAAAGAAAAATTTGATATCACATCCCTGTCTGGACAAGGCAGTGGGGCAGCTGTCCTCTGTGATGAGTCAAAACAAAATTGCTTGTGGTTTTCAGGAAGAGCAACAGAGGGTAGAGAGAAACATGCTGCCCCTGCTTCTCTGGAGAGCCCCGCAGTAGTGGGTGACATCAGCTGGGTAGACCTCTCCTCCCCAGCACTCACACACTGACGTGTTGGAGTTTGCAGGAGACGTAAGGTGTAAAACCTCCAGCACCAAGCCATTGGTGGTGGAAATTGTGCAGTTTGGTGTACTTTGGGGAAAGGCTGTGAGCTGAGCCTGGCCCTTCTGCACCGGCTGGGATGTGGGGACTGTGGCACAGCAGGAGTTTACAGGCATCATTTTACCCCTGTACATCCTGAGTGCAGCTGACTTCACGCTATAGCACATCCCAGCACGGGCAGCATCCTGCTGCACTGTACCCACGATGACAGTAAGAGGTTTCTCTCTCCAGAAGGGCTCAGCTAAAGCCTCATGGTCAGAAACCTTCTTCTCATTCCTACTGTAAACCTGACCTTGTCCAGCTGACACAAAGTTGTTCTTGTGCCTATTAATACAGGTGCAATCAGTTTTATTGCAATCAAAAGAACCCCAAAAGAACCCCAAAAGAAAGTTTTTGCTTTAAGCAGGGAACCTGACAGCAAAAGACCAGGTTTTCAGCCTAGGATGGCAGACTCTTCAGGTGATCCTGCCATGAAACCAGACATGTAGCCCTCAAACGTCTCAGCTGAGGGATTCCTGGTAGAGGCAGGCATACATTGTGCAGGCAGCTACAACAGAGTATTTTGCCCCATCAACATTTCAGAAAGAAACTACAGCCAGAAACAGGCTTAGAAAAAGCTAAGAAAGTGATGGCAGAAATGGAGAAGCCTGCCTGAGAAGTGCTTGGTGTCTAGAGAAACATTTTCATTAAACAGTGTCTGCTGCAGTGCTTTGCAAAACACGTGGAGCTATGAAATGGTTTTCCCTTCCCACCTACCATCCCACAGAGCACGCCACTGAGTGAACAGTAACTGAATGTGCTATGGGAATGTGATCTGTGTTCATTATTGATTTGAAGGTTCATCGGTTAGCGTCAACGTGATCAATACTTTATTATTCCACCAATCGATTCCTGCTTTGTTTGTGAACTTTACCCAATTGATATACATTAAAAAGTTTAGCAGCATTGATAAGGTTTAAATCATGAGCTCCAGACAGAGAAGAAAAAGAAGCCACTTTTAACACAGAGCTCCTGGCACTGCAGTATCTCAGGTGCAGTGAGTCCTTGCAGGCAGATACTGCTTGGATAACCTTCTCTCCAGGCTGGACAGGCTAATGACGTCTTGGTCACATAAAGCCTAATTAGAGCTAGACCCTGCATTGGAATAAGGTGAACAGATTCAGGAGGCGTTTTGCATATGAAGTTGCTGGGGCAAACAGTCACGAGGCTGTTCCTCCCTGACCATATCCCTTGTGGGCCCTTCTTGGCTATAGGATGCTGCTTGTGGAGTGGGGGTAGTGGCTACCGTTCTCCTAAGGGAAGCTGAGCCTGAGCTGCCAGAGATCCCATTGGGTTGGGAGAGTGATGGTGACACCCTCAAGAACTGTCTGCCAGTCCAGACTCATTTAATAACATCCTGGCACAGTTCTTTTATTTGAGTCCTAAACATTCGCATCTCAGGGTGATCCTGCCCAGTGCAGTCTGACATGAGGCGCAAGATGTCTCCTGACCAGCCAGAACCGAAAGTCTCTGCAGTCCTAACCTCAGCCTGCCTTGCAAAGAGATCAAGGAGCTCCCAGCTACTTCGCTTCCACGAGTAGGACCACACTCTTGTGCCTGATGTCACCTTGGCCATCCAGTGACAGAAAAAACGCTTGAAAAAGACGTAGATCTGAAGTGAAACACCGTAGTTTGCCTTACAGCCAGATGCAAACGGAAAAAGGGCCCTACACAATGAATTTCACTACTGCAAGATAAGAAGTCCCCACTCCCTGCCCAGGGAGATGAAACCAAACTGGTGTTCGGGTGGTACACGGTGCGCTTTCTCACCATGCCCTCTGCACGTCCAGTGCAGTGTTTTGTTCTCGGAATGTCACACTGGCTCTACCTTCTTTTACCCCAGGCTCTGAATGCTCTGGCTGCACATTCGCTCGCTGATTGCAGTGCTCCCTCATCTGCAATTACACGAGGCAGGTGAGTGTGGGAATTTTGGTGCTGAAGCCTGGCCATGGTAGTGTGGGGTACAGGGCCACTGCTAAATACTCATCTACCACACAAACAAACCTGGAAATGCTGTGCTTTAGTTGGTGCCCTGCCAGTCCCAAAGGCCATGAAGGTTATTTACTACAGGTGCTCTTTCAAAATTACTCTCCCACTTTATAACTAGGTGCTGGTTGTCCCTTGACTCCAATGAATGAGCCCATTTCTGGCTATGAAGGCACCACAGATGTGCAGAGCCTGTCCTCAGAGCATGGCATCCCCACGCTCAACATCTGACCTGGCACTTCCTAAATCCCAGCCTGGGCCATCCTCCTGTGTAGTCCTGGTAAGGACATCATACTCTGGACCATCCCTTTCCCTTTTTCTCTGATGTTTATCAAGGCAGGAGTAAAAAATATCAAGCAGCTTTAGGAAAAATAAAACATGCATGTATATATATTTTACCAAAAGCATCCTGATTAAAACTGATTTTATAGCAGGATGGGAGCTGCAGCTGGAGTCAGCATTCGATTTGCTGGCCTCCGCTCTCACCAAACTACTTGTATATTATTCACAGTTGTAAATTGCTTTGAGATTTCTGGAAGACATTAGAGTGGATAAAACCCTATTTCTCTGCAGTCCTTTTAAATGTCCCATTGTAAAATCTATTAACATTCAGAGGGATGCATGGGGATGAAAGGCAGGGGAAAAAAAAAAAAAAAACCAGCATTGCTAAGAGTATGCAGTGCCCCAAGCTTCATGCAATTTTACCTGAAAATGAAGCTTTTGTCAGTGTCTTTTCTCCATGGGGCTTTTCCATTCCCTGATGTAATCTGAACATTTTACTATTTGTGTCATTACTGAACAAAAGGGTGAAAATGTGATTTTTTTTTAAATTAAAGGGCTTTTTCCCCCTATAGAAATGGTAAAAGAATATCAAATTATGGCCTGACAAGGTGCACTTCTGAAAGAGAATCACCAGAGTACAGCAGATCTATATCTTATCTCTCTATGAAATTGCATGTCTGTGTGGTAGCATTGTAACAGATTTCAGCTGGGCATAAATTCAGAGCATTGCAGGGTCTAAATAGGAAGCTTATTGGAGCCTAAATTGCAAGTGAACTATGTACGATCCAATTTCAATACTAATGAGCTGTTAGCCACACAGTCACGGAATAGCGAGAGGCTGGGGGTTGACATTGCGGGGAACTATTCTTCCCTCCCTGCAAGCCCCAAAATTGCATTAGCCTTTGCCTGGAGCCGGGACAGGGATGAAGGGACACGTGGTTCTTCCTCTCACCATGGCCAGAGTCCTTCTCAGTCAGCGTGAGAAGCAGGACGTGGGTCCCTGATGGCAAAGGGGAGCCCAAGGTGGACAGGCTGCTCTTTCTGCTTCCTCTTCACCCCACGAAGAAGCAGCAGTCATGCTTTATCATGTTTGGGTTTTTTTTTGTTGTTTGTTTGGGTTTTTTTTTAATAAGAAATACTAATTTTCAACAGCAGCCGAGGAAGTTACTGTTCTGGTTGAAATATCATCAAAACCACTTTTAACTGAGTTTTTTTCTTTTGTCTAGACTTTGTGGAGGATCCTCAAATACTCAAACACCCACCTGAGGAGTGTGATTAACTAAGGGCACCCCTTTTATCAAATATAACAAAACGCCTTCTCCCTCCTAACACCCTCTCCTTGAGACAGAAGTCCTTTCATGGTTTTAATTGGTGGGTTTTGTTTTTATTTTGCTTTCATGATGTATCTTTTGCGTAATTCATTCAGATAGGAAATATTTTTAGCAAGTATTTTTTCAAATGATGGTTGGATTACTTGCTCTAGTGTTCATAAATAGCTTTACTCGGTAATAAGGTTGCGTATCTGGTTTAACAGAGAGAGCTGTTGATTTACGGTAACATTAAGCAAGTACGTGAACTTACATTTGAGACTGATAAATACGAGTGTTTAATATGCGCATGCATCATTTTTATGTTTCTTTTACAAAGAGACTTTGAGCTGTGTGCATATTATAAAATTACACGGAAAAGAATGCCTGCAGACTGCATGGGAGCTGAGGCTGTTGAGGGATAATGAAATATGCGTTTTCTGGTATATTGTGTGCAGGTTTGCTATGGGAGCAGTATAAAATTTATGATATCCTGAGCTATTCATTTTCATGGGTTTTGAGAACCAGGGCCTTGTAAATGCTGTTACGGCTAACTGTTGAAGCAGTTGTTCGTTTGCAGCTTTAACTGCTTTTTTAATGACCGAGTTTTATTGTTATTGTAATTAGTAAATCAGCCATTTTTGGATTTTGGGCTGGTTTTCCTCTACACTTTCAGCTTGGTATCTTAAGGCAGTGAGGTTGGCACGCCGGCTGGCAAGCTCTCCTGTAACCCTTGCTAAACCGTGGCTTATTTCAACCATCATTTGGGTGTGCAGATGACATCTCGGAGATAATTAAGTTCCTGCAAGCCTTGTGAAAATTGCTGAGTGGAGGAGGGGAGAGACTTCAACCACTGCCACCAGTGAGGGGAAGGGTGGCAGGATTTGGCAGTTGAGTTTGGCAGCAGCTGGCTGCCCACGCCAGCATGGAGGAACCGGCCAGCCAAACTTGTCCTGCACTTGGATTTATAACAAAGGCATTTAGGTGATAAAGTCTTCTCCCTTCAACTCATAGCAGAGTTGCAAACAATGTTAACTGGGAGATGTGTGTTTTTGTATGTGGGAAGGCAGCTGTTAGACACAATCAGGTGTTTTAAGATATTCTATGCCCACCCATCAGTTCCCCTCTAAAACATGAGTTTTGCTTTTTGGTTCCTCTCCTCTATTTCTCCGTTTCTCTGTTTCTGCCTTATTTCTTTCCTTTCTTCTTTTTCTCTCCATTTCATTTAGCCCAGCAATGTGCAGTCCTTCCTCCCATTCTACTCCTCCCCTATCTCTGCATCAACTCTTTTAGTCTACCAAAAGACTGTTTCTGGGGGCATGTAAAGCAGAGATATTACCTGGTCACAAATATCTGCTGCCTACAGCTGGCATGGACTCAAGGGCTATGGGTGGAGAAGACAAACGAAAGCTCGCAGCTTACAACGCTTGCCTGTGCCATCACTGTATGACTCATTCTGGGTACAGATCAGGGAACAAACATCCAGCTGAATGTTTCATGGTTTTTTTTTTGGTTTTTGTTTTTAAGTAGTTGGTGGGGTTGCTGCATTATGAACCCAGCAGGGGCAGGCTCAGCAACATGGGCAGCCCTGAAGACTTCACTCAAAAAAAGAGCAAATGGGTTAGTTTCCCTTCCACACCTTGAGTAAGGGCACAGACAGACACAAGGGCTTAAGACTTGGAGCTGAGCCTCCCTAAGGAGATATTAAGGAGCCTGTTGACATGGTCTGGTACTTCAAACCACCAATTCCATAAGCCCTCAGCATTTTCACAGGGAAAGGAGAGGATAATGAGCTGCATAAGCACCAACAGGAACAGCAGCAGGAGGGAGAGAAGGTTTCTCCAGGTGCAGGGAGGGGGTAAGACCCGTAACACCGTGATTTCCTTTAACGTTTTCAGTAAATGCAGAAAGATGCTTTCTCAGTCAAGCAAAAGTTCTCCTAGCGAGTCAGGACATGAGTAACCCATTTGTTGCAGTGCCACAAAAAAACACAGGAAAAAGGGGATGAATACCCCTATTGCCTTCCAGTGAAGAACAACATCCCAGTGACACCGTGGGGCTGGATGCGGGTGAACAGTCAGACCCGGAGAGCTTAGGAACGGAAAAGATCATCAGGAAGAAGCTGGGATGGGAGAGGCAGGGTGAGGAGCTAGAAGCACTGGGATTTTGCAGGCTTTTCTTCTGTTGCCATTCTTAAAAACTAACAAACCCTAAAAAAAGCTGCATAGTTTTCTCTTTTTTAGGTGGATAGGATTGTGCTCACCTCAATGTCATGAGCCACTCTTTTGTTTTGTGACCATCACACCTACAATGCACAAGCCACACTCTCGTTGAACTCCTGGCTCGTCCCTTTGGGACACCATGCCATAAAGGGTCTGGCAGGGACCACCTGAGGCTCGGTAACAAGACAAAAACACCCAGTGTAGTCATCTTCATTATGGATTTGGAAAAAAGCTCTAAGTGACATGACTTACTCTGCAATGAAGGAAACGGTAATTACACTACAGGACTATTTTTAACAGGTTTGGGTGTGAATTTGCATAAGCTGTCTGCAGACTTACTTACCTAAAGACAAATTTTCTCGATCATTCATCAGATATGAAGGTTTAATATTATTAGTGATTCACAACATGCTTTTTGTGCAGTTAGGATAGTGTAAATAATATATGTTATTAGCTTAAGGGGATATTAAATGACTTCTCCAGTCAACATCTACAGCAGCTTCACAGAGGCTGTGGGTCCTACGCATTCATGTAGATCAAGCTGTCTGTACTCAGCTGGCTAGATGTATCATTGGGGATGATTCTGATGTTTTTGTGAGAGAAACGCAACCCTGAAGGATGATTCATCCTATTGTAAGACAAGGACACCTCAGATGGGTGAGAAATCACCCATTATAAAACACTTACAACTCCAAGGTGTCGAGACCTCCAACCAAACCAAAGTATTCTTATCGGTGTCAAGGGTTTATGAACATGTCTCACTAGAAGCCCCATTTGCAGAGGCCCATGGGGAAGCCCAGCGCACTTCCCAGATGCAGGTTTCTGACAACAGGAAACAAATCAGTGCCTGTGGTCTGGTACTGGCTCAGAAGATGAAAAACCTTTTCCTGGCTGTCCTGGATGAAGGATGCCTGGGAAGGGTGCCTGCTGCATTCTCCCACACTCCAGTAATGCCTGTGTTTCTTGCCAGGAGGGTGGCTGTCTGGTTTTCCTCTCTTCCTCCCTTCCTCCCTTTCTGGTCTTCCTCCCTTTCATTTTTTGAGTTATTCCTAAGTGGTTTAATTGGGAATATCCTCTGCTCAAGGGGTATCAGGCTTGGGGAAGAGTGGCTGGGAGGCTGCCCGGAAGAAAAGGACCTGGGGGTGTTGGTTGACAGCGGCTGAATATGAGCCAGCAGTGTGCCCGGGTGGCCAAGAAGGCCAATGGCATCCTGGCTTGTATCAGCAGTAGCGTGGCCAGCAGGAGCAGGGCAGTGATGATTGTCCCCCTGTACTTGGCACTGATGAAGCCACACCTCAAGTACTATGTCCCATTTTGGGCCCCTCAGTTCAAGAAGGGCACTGCGGTGCTGGAGTGTGTCCAGAGAAGGGCAAGGAAGCTGGTGAAGGGCCTAGAGAACAAGTCCTATGAGAAGCAGCTGAGGGACCTGGGGTTGTTTAGCCTGGATAAGAGGACGCTTAGGGGAAACCTAATTGCTCTCTACAACTACCTGAAAGGAGGTTGTAGTGAGGTGGGGGTTGGACTCTTCTCCCATGTGACAAGAGACAAGACTAGAGGAAACAGTCTCAAGTTGCGCCAGAGGAGGTTCATGTTGGATATTAGGAAAAATTTCCTCACTGAAAGGGTTGTGAAGCATTGGAACAGTTTGCCCAGGGCAGTGGTGAGTCCCCATCTCTGGAAGCGTTTAAAAGACGTGTGGATGTGGTGCTGAGGGACATGGTTTAGCGACCCAGGCAGTGCAGGGTGAACGCTTGGACTCGATGATCTTAAAGTTCTCTTCCAACCAGATGATTCTGTGATTCTGTGAACAGCTGTACAGATTGGCCTTGACTTGTTTTTGGTATGCTGCGCCAGGCAACATGGAAGAACCTGTGAAATGTAACTAGTAAGTGCATTTTCAGGTAATTTTCAGAAGCATATTACTCCAAAAAGACATTTTTTGTGTTTTTTTTAAAAGCCAACACTGGGTTCCAGCTCCCAAAATATTCCACAGCTTGTCGTTTGAAGAAGGCTTTGGAAATGAATGGAGCACTGATCACAATTAGTACAAAGTAATTTAAAATTATTTGAAGGGCTTTCATAACATGAAGTGTTTCAATAATTTGCAATTACTTAATGTTTCACCTGCTCTGAATCCCATTTACTCCCCAAATCAAGCCCTTGAAGGGCTTTGAAGTGGCACATTTAAAAACGAACAGGGCAACCTGGAGTAGCTGCTAATTCTAGAAGCACTTCTGGTGCTTCTGCATAACAACGAGGGGTTTTTTTGGATGTAATCCCAAATGGTCACTTAAAGATTATCCCCCAAGGCAGATGGGAAAGGCTAAGGTAAAGAATGGGAAGTCTAAATGCAAGAGGGATGGGCATCCATCCCATCACACGGCAGCTGTGAGGGCAGCAACAAGCATGGAAAATGTGCCCTGCAGACCAGCTCCAAAGGAGGTGACGTGAGTTGAACCTACGAAAAGTGATGGAAAGTCACCAAAAAGGAACAGAGGAGTCCAGACAGTGACTTGTCAGAGCAATGTGAACACAGCTGCAGTGAGTAAGGGTTGTTACTTGCTCCAGGGCTCCCACATCCACCACCACAAGGAGAAGGATCTGAAGGATTGATGGGCAAACATCTGGTAGTCTCTTAGGTCAGAGCAAACTCAGAAGGTCATGGCTGAAACCAGACTCCATGGACTGCCTCAGAAAATTGTCTTGCATATTTGGAGAATCTCTTTGCTTATTCTTTCTCCCATTTCTGCCTGTCCCCAGGGTGCAGGAGAGCGGGACTCGTACGGAGAGATTATCTTGAGGAGTTTTCATTAAATTTGAGCATAATCAACGGGTGAAGCCCACTTAAGGCTGTCAATTGTTACGCAGTGATGCTTTACAGACTAAGATCATACTCATGTAGCACAGCACGGGTCCTTCCTGCTGCACGCAAGCAGACCCCTGGGAGCAACCAATTTTAACCTTTCACTTTAGAGCTTGCCTGAAGCTGGCAGAAAAACCTGGTTGGAGTTAGTAGCAAACCTTAAATCTCAAGACATGGAGGACAACCAAACAATTATCAGCTGAGGGGAAGAGTAATCATATAGTCATATTTCTGGCCAGCTCTGAAACACCCCTGTGAAATACCTTCTCTGAGGAATGGAGGATATTGTATCAGGTAGAGCGCTGCCTTCATGGAAGATGCTGTTTACAAAGTGTCTCTGCAGAGATGTTTTGGCAACACGTCTAACAAAACAAACCTGTTTTTTCTCCAGGATCAGTTACAGTAAGAACAAAAGTTCAAGGTGACAGCTGCACGCAACTGGCCATCATCTGCAAGGGGAACATATGGTCAGCAAACACCTGCAAGGACTCCATCCAAAGGGCCACAGCCGATGTCCACGCAGGACAGATGCTCTGCATTACCTCACCCTGGTAATCAATGCAAAATTAGTTTTCCTGGACGTCTGTAGTCCTGAAAGTGTTTCCTGTGGCCTTGAAGGCAAACAGTACCTTTGAACAAAGCACCTCTTTGAACAAAGAGGAAAGAGCAGGGAAAAAGTTCCTGCAGGGGTTTGTAATGAAGGCACCAGGAGCCCTGAGGGAGTTAATGATGGGGCTGGTTAGCAGCCCAAGTGTCCCTGAGCAGCTAATTGGGAAGAGAGACTATAAAAATGTACAGTAGAGAGAGGGGCAGTTTTGGAATTTGTGAGCAGTGCTGAGAAGCTGGAAAGGGAACAGAGGGCTCTGAGAGTGATTTCAGTTTACAGAAGAAACCTTTCTCTAATCTGAGGCGGTCTCCAAACACCCCTTCTTTTGGAGGGGAAGCATATCTCTAAGCAGAAGGCTCCCCTCCCTGCAAAGTGGTGCAAGTAGCGGGCAGAGAGACAACTCCATCACGAGAGTCAATGCTCCAACACAACGACCAAGAGCAAAACTTCCCCAGGAGAGTTTAGCAATGATGGCAAATAACATAGCAATAAACAAGAGGGACCAGAGGTCCTAAAATCTTTAGAAAAGAGAGAGAAAATAAGGGGAAGATGGATTGCAGGTCTTTGCTGGTCTCACTGCAGGGAGAGGGGTCTTTTGCTCCTTTCCAGGGAAGGAAAACGGGTGTTGAGGTTGGTGGGGATGTGGATATGGACACCAGTGATGTGGAACTGGAAGGGAGGCTTGGAAGGAACTCAAGAAAGTCAGCTGGTGAATGTGCTGTTGGTGGGATGCTGACAAAGTCAGGCGGTGGCTCCTGATGTTGCTGGCGAGAGGGAAGGCATCACCCCAGCACCATGTGCCTGTGCACCCGCAGATATGTCATAGGGAGAAGGACAGGAGGCACCAGTTTAGCTTCCAGCCATAAAGAGCCTGCAGGATAGCAGCGAACTTTTTATCCTAAAAAGTTTTTCTCTCTTCCTCAAGCACTTCTGCACCCTTCTTCCCTCCATTTTTTTAATGGTGCTGTTATCTCCGAGTGCATAATCTGAAATGTTATTAGTTGTGTTTGTTCAGTAGGAAACACTGATTTGTCCCACTGATTTGGGCAGAGGCACCTACCAACGGCCAGATAACGGAGGGGGACTGGGGGGCTTGCTGTACTACAGCTCCTGTTGGAAAACGGTTTTGCAGACAGGCATGAGAAGAAAGCCATAAAGAGACTAAATGAATATGCACTGAAAACTATACGGGATATATGAACATTACAGCTTGTTACTGTGTTTTGGTTTTGCCGGTTAAAAAAAGCTATTCAAAGTGTCTTCTGAGTAGAACTCCTTGCATCACAAATTATTCTTAACAAAACCTTACATCAGAGAAAGGAATCCATGCTTGTAGCTTGGATATGAGGGGGAAAAATTCCCCTAAAATATTTTCCGGCTAAATTTCAGAACTAGAGAAAGAACTAACGTCTTCTGGTGAGCTCCACAGTCCTGCATCCCTCAAGCTCTTCTGGACTTAGTATACAAAACCATCAGGATGGAGGTATCAGAAAGTGCCGTATATCCTACATTCCCTCAGGTCTTTGCTGGGGAAAACAGACTTGCTTCCTCTTCAAAGAGTCACTGGTTCCTTAAGAGATCTGGGTTGAGAAACGACCCTTTTGGTAATGCTCTGCTACAGACCACTAGAGCGTGTTAGTGGCCCGGGAGAGAAAATTTGCTCTAAATACCTTTGGATGTAAGAATCAAACTGCTGCTGCTTGCAACGGAAGGTATCTGGGCTTTTGATCTCGTCGTGGGGCCGAGATGCACCAGGGACATGAACCTCTTCTCCTCTTCATGATGGGGCTCTGGGAGCTGCATGACAATAGTCCCTTGTGCTGGTCCTGCTGCTGTTGGTTCCTCGTTAGATTTTTGAGAAGGGTGATGTGACGATACACTCACTCCTGCCACCCCCATCAATGATTTTGTTGTTCCTCAGTGAAGAAACAGAGGTGTGAAGTGGAAGGGGAAAATTGTAAACTGTTTAGGGCAAAGGACTTCTGATTCTCCTCTCCTCCAACGAGAATAACATGACATTCATCCAGCAGAGAAATGCAGCTGCTTTAAACTGGCCTAAATTTCATTTGCAGTGCTCTACCTTCGGGTGGTATTTGGGCTTACTTTCTACCTTTCTGTGCATAAGAGAGAGAAAAGCAGAGAGGGAAATGGCTCCGTTAAACCTAGGTTTTGACGCTGTTCCTTTCTGGAGAGACTTCAAGAGGCTCCTGAGTTTTCCATGACATGCAGTTTGGTTGAAAAACCAAGGAACTCATGTCCCTGCCGAGCCCCTGCGTGCTCACTGCCCATGCCCACACTGGTATGAGGAAATGTGGATTTCTTACCAAACAAAACCAATCAATTGAATAAACAAGGAAACGGGTCCCCGAGCGGCGCAGCCCTCGAGGCTGCAAACCTTCCACGATGCAGAGCAGCTCAGCAAACATGGCGTTAACCGAGGGCTGCGCCAGCTCCTCTTGCACAGGCAAACACATTTGATGGCATGCGCACCACAGCAAACCACCTCCTCTCATTTCCACATGAAATGTAAAGGATTTAATGAGTGTGACAAGAGAGGGCAAATATTTGCACTGATGAGCTCAAGTAGGCAAATAAACCAGGCTTTTAACAAATGGGGCAAACATTATGCACAGGCTGTAACTCAAAGGGACGTTTGTATTTTGGGTCTGGGTCTCCAAAGTTGCTCTGTTCCTTCGACAAACTTCTGCAAACTGCCTTCCTTGTCAAAAGGCATCAGAGGCAAGGACATTCAATTATGTCTGTGCAAACACGTACGGTATTAGCGATTTGAATTGGGACGGAGAAAGAGGTGGGTTCTTATATTTACAGTCACGTTCGATTAATTTTTCCCTATTTGGCAAGCTGAGACCAACCTTCCCCTTCTCATGCTGCCGAAGTTGCACATTTCAGCAGCAGCCCTGTACCCTCCAGCACACAGTAGCCACCTCTCCGATGAGCCTTTTGTGACAAATAGCTACTGTTGAAATGCTAAAAGTCTCTTCAAAGCCTCAAGTAAACACAACATCGATCTTTGTATAAGCTCTGCAGGTTTAGCTGGAGAAAATGAAGGTTGCTGGTGCAGGAGCTGAGCGCCTCTCAACCTGTGGAAGCTGTCGTGGTTGCAGAGAGAAATCTGTGCTGCTGATGGCGGGATGCAGAGCTGCCTCGGACCTGCTGCAGTTTCCCTGTCTGTAGCAAAACGTTCACGACGGTGGCCCAAAAGCCTGCGAAATAAATCATGCTCCCTCCTACTCCTGGTGTGAGGCAGATGCTCTGGCAATTAAAGAACATGCGTCTCAGAAGATCCTCTGCCAGGCTGGGACGTGGGCTTATGCTGAACCGAAGGTGGGAACAGTCTCAAAAAGGAACAGCAGCTCCCTGTCAGTTTGCAAAACCATCCACCTACAGCTCGGTGTGGCTGTCCTAACGCACCAGCTGTGCTCCTGCCAGGAAGGGATGAGAGCAGGACTCTGTAGGTCCCAGGGCAGGCCAGTGTGCTGCGTTCAGACCTTCATTTTTGGGGCTTGGCACCCCCAAGAGCCTCTTTGCAGCAGCACGGTGGTGGTGGCTGCCGTGGGGTTTGGGGCTATACTCAGTGGTGGGGACTCAGGGGTGACCCTTTGGCTGGCAGATGCCAGGCTTTCCCCTCGCTGCAAAGGTTTCGGGGTCTTGAATCCTACCGAGGCTCCCCTAGAAGCCACCAGCTATTGCTTCGGGCTATCGGCAAGAAAGATAAAGAAGCTTTCCTGCCCTGCAAGAACACAGCACAGTGGGGGAGACTGAGAAGTCCGGAGTGGACAGGCAGTGGTTTGTTGTTTGATTTTAGGGTCAAGCCCCAGCTAAGCAGCAATTTAGTCAAGAGATCAGACCCAGGCTCTCTCCTACTTTCTCGGCCAAGGTGGGGGGTCCCCTCTGTGCCCTTGACACCACAGTTCCCGGTGCGCTGCAGCGCTCTCCCCAGCATCGCCACCAGCAGCCCAGGAGTGCGAGCTATTGATTAGCGGGCGTTGCAAGCCCATCTAAACAGATGGGCTTCTAGGAGTGAATTAGAGGAAGTGTGCAACTAGAAAAGCATGAAAAATGTATATGATTCCTCAAGCTAATCACAGCAATAATGCATGTTTACTGACAAGGCTTTCTTCACGTAAAGAGTAACCCCCATTTATCCAAATCATCCATTTATCTGAAAAGCAGATATCACGGTAAACAACGACTTAGAGGCCAGTCCACAGCAATAAATCAGCATTTTTTTCTGAAGAGTGAGTAGAAGGACAGGCCTTGGCATGACAGCTTTGCACCTCCAGCAGAAATCACTCAATTCTGAAGTGTGAAAGGACACCAGCAGACCTTGCACCTAGCAGGTGCTGAATTTTAGTTAGGTCCCTTCTTCATTTGCCATGCCAGCACCAGGCTCTGAGTTTAAAATATTACCTTTGCTTTACTTTAACAGAGGACCTTACTCCAGCTGAACATCCCCATTGATTCTAGAAAATGACAGTATATTCTTATTACTTCTCATGATAACCCTCACAATCAAATCACTTCTCATTCTTCTCTCTAGGCTAAATGACTTCAGTGCTTGCGATGCCTCCCTGCATCGTATTGTTCTCATTAATTATTTTTCCTTAGTGCCAAAAAGCTAACAAACAGAAAGGGAGCAAGTGAGTGGGAAAAAAAAGAAAAAAAAAGAAACCACAAAAATTTGATGTGGTTGCAGAAATATTTACTTTCTTTGCATGAAAGGCATCCAGTGTGCTTTAACATTTCTAGGTTCAGAAAAGTAATTTCTGTTTGAAATTAAATGCTTATAGAGAGTCTGCATCCAAGTTTGCCTTCCATAAACAGGAAAGCAATTAATGGATTGCATCAGTGCTATTTGGCTCCTTCTTCTTGCAAGTGCACCTCGCAGGGGAACAGCCTGTTATGAGGAGGAGATACCTGTTTGGGTCAAATGGATGCCTGTTTAGAAATAAGATTTCAAGTCCCAGCCTGGTGGTGATCTGTATTTGCAGTTCCTATCATACACTGAAAGATTCATTAATGACAGAAAGGAAAGGCACAACCGGGATAGGAGATGCAATAAAAAGCCTATTTGATGTTTATTTAATAAAAAGCCTATTCCCAGCAATATGAGAAACTTCTCAATAGATTTGTTTCCATTAGGAAAAAAAAAAAACCCACAAACCCCTTCAGTTCTTGTCTTTAACAGTGCTGTCCGCTGCTGTAGATGGCAACAGCCAGCAATCTCCTCTCCTCATCACTTTGATTATCAATTCTCTTCTGGAAGTGGAGCCCAATTTTTCAGAAATTTTTGGCCACAGGACAGCCAATGTCAGTCTAAGAGTTGTTCCTTGCTGGCTGTCCTTGGGGTGGTCTTTGCTCAGAAAGCTGTGTACAACTTACTTCACATTAATTACAGCCCCATACATCATCCTCTCCAAATTTTTTCTACTGTAGGCATCACATTGCCATGTGTCAAAGGACAGCCTATGTTTGCTGGTGAGCTTTCTTGCAGTGTCTTAAACCAAACACATGAGAGCATTTAGCAAACTACATTTCACTGTAAAACGTGTTCCTGGGTAGCATCCGCACATAAGCATGTCATTGATGTTCCCAAAGTGCCAGTCTTGCCTGATGTGTAATGAGGAAAGCTCCTGCTAATGCTCTAGCTTCCCTGCAGGATGCTGTTTTTGCCTCGGGAGGGTAGCGGCTGAGCGTATGTGTCAGCTCTGCAAACGTGTGCCACCAAAATGCTTGGTGGTCTGTCTGGAAGATGTGCAGATCTGGGTCCTGGGGCACAGGAAAACCTTCACAACGATGAGAAAAAACCCTTCCTTGGGTGGATGACCAGCTGAAAGCTTGCACAGTGGTAGCGAGTGGATTAGAGCAGCTTCCTGGAGAACACAAGATTAGAGTAGATACCACTAAATCTCCTATCACAAGGTCCACGACAGGTCCTAATTTTGCATGAAACTGGTGAGTTAAAAGGATTTTTGGGGTAGAAATAATTGGGGCAGTTCTGATTGGGAGGAAATGCCACCGACAAGGATGGTTTCCTCCCACATGGGAGGGCACCCTGAGTGTGTCTGCATTATGGACCTGTGAGAACGTAATTGTTTAAAGCACCTTGAGTTAGGGTCTAGATAGCGTGTAATGAACTTGTTAAACAGGGAGGATAAATGAAATAAAGGGCGAATGACTGGCCAGAGAAAGCAAAGCCCAGACTCTCCCAAGCACTGAGCAGCTGAAGGGGCCTCCTCTGGCACCCAGGTGTCCAAGACGTCACGCGTTCCTGCAGTTTTAGTGCAACTGGTTCAAAGCATGGCTCCAGCAGATCCTATCTGGGACTGCAAATGCCCAGCATTCTGCAGAGCCAGAGATGGAGTTCCTCACCCTGCACACCCAGCGGTAGCCCTCTGAATGCTGAATATCCTGAGCTGGGTCATTTCCAGTGGGGAAAAGTCTGTTGACCTCTAGAAAATATGAAGAAACCTTCCTGGAATGAGTAGGATGAGTCCCCTTGGAAGAGCGTCTCTTGCATCACGGTAGCTAGGGAAGGAGCCCGGATAACTGCTTATTTCTGAACACTTCGGTACAGCACTCGTTCTTTAGGTCACGCATGAGTGTGTGCATGTGTGTGCTTAGGAAACCTTCAAGCAGGGGGTGGGAAGAATAGCTTCCAATGCACAGAGCAGCAATGCTCACTTTCCAGTACACTCCTCCGAGCTCATGGAGAAACAAGGAGGTGATTTTTTCTTCCCTGCAAATCAGTCTCTGGAGGGAAGGTGAAAAGAAAGATGGCTCTTGCATCTTCCTTCACCCTTTCCCAGCTTCATCTCCGCATCCCAAGTCACACTCTTTGGCATCCTCAGCTCCTATCTGACCTCGTGCTCTCTCCCACTCTGCATCCTTTCCATCCCTGTCCCACTGCTAATCCTTCATCCTTCTGCCTTCTCTCTCTCCTTCCCATTTCTTCATTGTTTTTCTCCTTTGATTAGAGCCTAGCCTTTGAGATTTCAGCTTTCAGTCACTAAAGAACAGCTGCAGGGATGGTGTAAACTGGCTTTGACTAAGTTTGGGTGAGTTTCCAAGAGACCACCATTGACCTCAGCTGCTCTGCTAAACAGTGTGGGGTTTTTTTTTTTTGCCTGGGAGCACAGAAACTCCTTGTAAAACTGTTTAAATGTCAGAGGGAAAATACAAGACTTTGCTTACTTCACTTTTCAAGGAAAGCTGAACCCTGTTAGGCACCCAGCCAAAGAATTAAAATCTAGCAAAATTATAAGCTTTTTTTTTTTTTAAAGGAGATATTGTCAGGGAACTGTAAATAGAAGTATTGATTCTTGCTCTGCATAAATGAACAGTAATAATTGTGTACCATATATGTGCTCTCATCTGCTATTTCTCTCAAAAACATGCATTTAAAATAATTTATTATGAAGATACATTCAGAAACTAAGAATTCTGAATTTATTATTACTGTATATTATTCACATAATGACAACACCCTGCATTTGCTCAACACTGTGCAGAAAAAGAGGAAGATAAAGCCTCTGGCCCAGAGAGACTTCTAAATAAATGGAAATAAGGTTGGGATCTGTCTCTGTGTGTGTGTGTGTATAATTCTTAAGTATTACTGAAGAAACTGTGGGGGTGAAATTGAATTATACATCAGCTTATTCACCAACAGGAAAAAAAAATGGGCAAGTCTGCATGCTCTTGATAACATTTTAATAATTTACAAACTCAAATTTCACCCTGGGAGTGACTTTCATGAGAAGTAAGAAATCCTGTGACTGTAAACACAGCTGGAAGTAAGCAGAAAATCATGGTGAATCCTCCGCACGGGGAGAGGGAGCAGCAGGAAGAGAGGGGGAACGGCTCACGTCGGCTGCAGAAATGGGGACCTTGTTGGAAAGGACAACGGGGATGGTGCAGAGCACTGGCTGCCTAGAAGCTCACGTTCACACTCCTGGCCATGTCACATCCATCCTTATTCCCCACCTCGGACATGCACAGCCTCACTCTGCAAGCAATGAACAAGGTGCAGACGTTCCCTGCCAATGTGGCGCTGTCTCCTTGCTGCGCCAGGCAAGGATGAGCTGCACGCGGTGAGGCCGAGGGTCAGATGCAAGTAAGACAGCTGGGCAGCATAAGCTCCTGGAAGAGCATCCCTTAACAGTTGTCAGAGTAAATCCTCATTTTAATCCTCAAGTCCTCAAAACAGGCAAATTGCAAGTTCACTGGTGGTCCCTTCACTCCCTTGGAGAGCTTCTCCCTGTGGTGAAGCCCTCATACACAGAGATTTCACGCTCTGTGGTCAGTGCCACTGTCCTCAGCACAGCAGGACAAACCAGTGCCATGGAAATGCTTCTGTGGGTGTCTGGATTTCATGCGCCCACAAGGTCTGACTGCCCCAAAACCGCCTGTGAAAGCCATGGCTGAAGGAGCTTGAGTGGTGGGGTTTGTCTGTCCAGGCTGTGCTTGGTGCCTTGTCTCCCATTGGCTGAGCAGGGAGAGGGAGGCAGCAATTCAGAATTAATGAGGTGTCCACAGGGTCTTATTGATGGACACCATGGGCATAACGGTGCGTTACAGGCTGCTTGTGGGGCTGTGCTCCAGCTCGCCCCATCCCAGACAGCGCCATGGCACAACCTTGTGTACAAACTGCTGGAAGTGCCTCAAAATGTGGGGTTTGTGGCTTTCCCCCATTGCTGAGAAATCTGGTGTCAGCAGGGAAAAATGGGGACAAAACTGTGAATGCCATCCTTTATCTTCCCCCCGGCTCCTGCCTGTCATGCTGCGGCGTGTGCAGGTACCAGGGGACTGGTGACAGAGGAACACAAGCCCGCATAAATCTCTCTGTGCTTCCTTCTGCTTCTCAAGCTGCTTTTGTACAAATTCCTTCACCCAGCGGATGCTGTGGGACCGACACTTCTATTTGCCAGGGAACACAGGGTTGCTGTATTCATTGGAGGTGGTGCGAAAAAACCCTATCCCTACCTCCCGGTCACCCTCACTGCCTCTGGTTCTGGGTGGTTCCTACCCCTGTGAATCTTTTGGTGTCTCAGGGAGCTTGTGGAGAATTTCCAGCTTGCCTTAGATGGACGTGCTGGCAGGCAGCAGCATCTGGGCACCCAGGCAGGATCTGAGGGATGTGGCAGCAGACAGGCAGCAGGGTTTGGAAACTTAGCTGGTGGCACAGCCAGGGAACAGGGACACCAAAAGCAGAGTGCACTGAGACAACGTCTTGCCTGACCGCCTGCAAGCGGGCTGCCAGATCACCTCCATCTCCGAAAGGCACATCTCTGTCACTCCCTGCTGAGAGTGGACAGGGGGTGTTTTGGTTCAGAAAAGGCTTTGTTATAAAATGCCCCTACAAAAGCCACCTTGGCAGCGTGAGCGGGAAGCTGGGGCCTCCATCCAGGTTTACAGGGTGTCTCTTTCTCCTTCCCCATTAGCATGGGAAGAGCTTGCACTGGAAACTCACCGTCCCCCTTGCCTGGCACCTCCTCCTGCCTGTTCCTGTAACGTCGCTGGAGCATTTCCAGGCACGGGAAGCTGCACAGGTCTTCATCTAGTGAAACCCATTCTCCCACGCTTTGTCTTCCTGCGGAGGCTGCGGAAAAGCATCCCTCGGGCAGCACAGGCTCTCCGGGCAAGCTCGCCTGCCCTGGCACGGACTGGCTGCCCTGGCACAGGGACTATCAGAGCCAGAGAGCCAAAACCCAGCGGTCTGTTGAAAAAACAAGAGGGACCAAGTAATTTATTAATGACGATGTTACTAACAACATCCCTCAGAGCGTTGATAGTTGCCACTATCTTCTCTTGCCCTTCTGAAAGGCTGTTGGCTGCATCTGTGGAAGGTGGCCTTTGGAGACAGCCTGTGGTGCCTCCTGCTTGGTTCTGCTCCGCTCGGCTCACGGAAGTGCAGGATCTGGGCTCTGGAAGCCACTAGATGTCAGGGTTACTCCGTCGTGACATGCACCAGATGTGGCACAGCTGGCTTGACCTGGGGGAGGCAGGTCCCCTGTGTCTCCCCAGTGCAGACCAGGGCCAAGCAAGGCACGGGAGCTCTAAGTCATACCAGGAATTAGGGGAAAACCCAGAAGATAGATGGTTTGTCCCCTTGTTTTCATCATGAGCAGACTATGCACTATTTGCCTCTTGAATGACAGCCTCGGCTTGGTTTGTCCAGTGAACTTCTGACCATTGAAGTTGCAGGAACAACCACCCACAACGGTCAAAAGCCCGTCCCCAGAGTCAGGAGTATCTTAAAATTGGGTTGCTGGCGGACTCCCAGACAGGAATGTGAATTTATAGCCAGGATGGTTTTGGATTAGCTGCTGGACACATGTCAAGCCATCACCTGAATCCTCCACCTTTGCATTGACCATGACTGTGAACAACTGTAACCCCTCAGCCCCCAGCCCACCTGTCCCACTGCTCAGCTGGAAACACATTTTGCTCCAGTATCATTTAGCCCTTAAAACCACCCTCTTTCCTTAAAAATCTCAGCACCAAACCCTACTGATTTGGGGGGGGAAAAAGTGAGAAGAAGTTCAGATTTTACAAAGACTCCAACATTTTCTTTAGGTTGAAAGCAACGTAAAATGCAGCACTGAGATGAAACTGCACAATTTTCTGAAACATGCCAGTTGTTTTATTACATTTATTCTAATATTGTAAGCTGAGTTTATCTCATAAATAAGGATTATAAAAACCTCATTTTAATGTATTAGAAACTAAAGGAAGTTATTTCATTATAAACAGAAGGATGCGGCAGTGGCAGCTTAAATGATCGCGACTTTTTTTTCCCTGTGGAAATACGTTCACTGGCCTGGAGTTAAACAGCAGATACAGGGATATCTGAGCTTAGCGGGTCAGATGCTCAGCTAGTTATTGACCTTGCTTCTTACCAGATAATTTAGAAAGCAGTACAAGAGCCTCAGTCTTTAGATATTTTCCTGCCCCACCTTAACACTCATCCTGATGTCTGGAAAAAAGTAACGAACTTGAGATATATGCAGCTTCATATCACTTCCGAACCCTTTTCATCCATAGCTATAATAACTGTGGGCTTCTGACTACCCATTTAATGCCTGAACTTTTTTAATCTTGCAATGTTCTTAGGATGAATGACTTTCTGTGGTGAGAAGTCCCACAAACTAATTATGCTGTATATGAAAATTTATTTTCCTTTATCAGCTTAAATTTTCTACCTTTATAGGAAAGCAGGTTATTTATTAGGAAAAAAAAACCTCTATGGCTTTTTGTAGTTATAGCTTCTAAGATCACCTTCTCCCTGAAAGAATCAACAATTAAAGTTGGCTCTGAGTTACATCACTACTTAGTCATGATAGATATGCAATTTCATAGTTTTAATTATAGAAAATAGGCACCAAAGTACATCAATAAACTATATAATGTGAAAGAACACTGATAAAAGCATGCTATTAGATTCATTAGTGCTAATCAGAAGGAAAGCATCTATGGTTACCCATTGATAATACTCAGTTCAGTTTAAAAAGTGGTTTCTTAGGGTGAATGATTTTCAGTAATATGGGATCGCTGAAAAGACAGTCTAAAAGAAAATGTCAAACCTGCCTCATTCGTGGAGTATTGCCACTGAAGAAAGGGAAAAAACGCTTAGATGAGATCATACCATTAACATTTTTATTACAGATAAGGGCAAAGGAGGGAACATAATGGCAGCAGATGAGATGGTGTAAGGAACAAAGACGACAGTAAAGGTCTGGGTGAACATTTTTGCTAGTAGGTATGGGATGGGCACTGCTTTGTAACTACAGCATTGCCTGGTGCATCTCGTGGGGGAGATGTAGGTGTTGAAGACGTTGGAGATGGAGGACAGTCTGTGACCTCCTGGTGTACAGAAGAAAGGGGAGGTCAGGAGAACAACTCTAGACCTGTAGATAGAACTGTGGATGTGATGAGAAGGTTTCTTCGCATGAGCTCCAATGCAACAAATTCATTATCATTTTAGACTTGGTTACAGCTAATGAATTAATCATAGAAAATAACTGTGGTGACTAACCATGAGAAGGTAATTTGAAATTGGAGTGGAAGAAAGTAAATGTAGATCTTTCCAAAATTCACAAGGGCAAACTTGGGGAAATCCTGGAAACTTGTTAGAAACCTGATGGAAAACTTGGGGGCCTGAAAGTTAGGAGGCAATCTGGAAGCTGTCTGACAAGTAACACGGAAAATATGTCTGCAAAAAATTCCAGGTATGACAGGATAACTAACAGTCTCTAAAAATATATTAGCAGTAAGTTGAGAACCTGCAGAAAGGAGAGAAAAAAGACATTGTCAAAGAGAGATGTGACATAGAGGTCAGGAAATATAGAGAGAAAATTAAAATTGAGAAATTCAAACTTAACTGGAACTTGCAAAATATAATAAAACCTCTAACAAAAGGCTGTCTCTAGAGCCTCAGTTCTTCCTTGTTCTTTCCTTGTGTAGCTAGAGATTGTAGCTAATCTAGGTAGGACCAAACTGAAAATGAATGTGTTTCTAGGGATTATGTTGAAGGCTGAAATGAAGGCAAAGTGGAGCTGCAGGAACAGAAATGAGATGGATGCAGAATGAAAACGTCAGTGCACTTACACTGATGGGATGAGGGTCGGAGAGGGGACTGAGCCAGCAGGAACAGTCTCCATCCTGAATCCTGAGATCCTTCCTGTGGTTTTGCAGGTCTCCTGGCAAGGGCTGAATGTCCAGCTGGTGGGGGTATCATCCAACCAAAGAGCAAAGGCAACACCCACGTGTATGACAGAGAAAAGCAGTGACTGGAGCAACTACAGGTGAGATATTCTGAGTGCAGTCATGTGCGGAACCGTAGAACAGGTCTGGAAGGAAAAACTGAAGACTTTGAAGAAACATGGAAAATCAGGAAAAAACAGAACATGGGTCTGCTCAAGCTAGAATGCCTTCTAAGTAGACCAAAGTAAGCTGGGCACTGGTAAAACCACGTGGTGATTACTGGTGGGGAAGGAGAATCCTCTACGACCTGTAAGCTAGACAGTATGTCAGCAATGACCGTACACTGCTCCTGCTCAAGGTATACTCTCGAGCTCTCAATTTTTAATGACAGCCTGCTGTATCTGGCAGCGAGCGGCCACCAGCCTGGGACTTTCAGTAGATGCTGGCCTTTGGCATTTCTACAAGATGAACCACAGGGCAGTCCACCTTCTGCTCTGGGGCATCACCTTTCCTAACAGCATGGGTCTGAACGTAGTAAGACTTGCATCTGAAAATTGAAGTGAGACTTCCTTTGTCGCAGAAACACAGAAATGTTCTCTGCCTTCAGCTTCAACTCCGCCATGGCCCCCAGCAGGGGTACAGGGGTCCAATACGATGCTTGGCTCTGCCACCTCACTTGACCGCCCTTTGGCAAGTTGCTTCGTAGCTCTGTTTTCCCATCTTGTAGATCACAGAACAGCATTACCTTTCTCTGCATGTATGTGTGCTATCCGGCACCATGGTGAGTTGATCTTGAAGCCTGTTGGTCTAATCATGATGAGAAGGACAGATGTTGGCAGAGGCAAAGCATCAGATCAAAAAGCATACAGAATGTAGCCAGACTGCAGGATTTTTTTTTCTGTGCTATGGACAAACACTGTCTGGGGCTGGTTCCAACAGCCTCCTTTCTTAATAGATGCTCTAACATTGAACACGAGCAGTGACAAACTGGTGCAATTACTCACCATGTTACTAATCACAACATTTCCCTCCCCCCGTTATTGATTTTGGAAGCATTGTTTGGAAAGAAAAAAAGCCTTCATTGCCTGTAATACCAAATGGAAATTTAATCCCTCTTCCACCTACCATCCCTTCTCTGTTTTTATTTTCAAGACACATTCTCATTGTTTTGTTTACTGCTTACTGTGTTTATGATTATTTTAATAGAAAGTGGTTTGCGATATGTTTCGTATGAAGGTCACTGGTTAGATATTCTCCATAGATGCTTTATTCGAGCAGCACTGATTCGTAATGAATTCCTGCCAGCCTCTTGCAGGGGTTCTCTCCATTTCCAGACGGGGGTCCCGCTGTAATCCACATTAGCAATGTGCTAAATAAATAACATTATCTGCTGCGGTATTTAGTAGTCGCTGCAAACAGTGTGAAGGCCACTGTGAAGTTGCTGAGGCCTCTCATTTCACCCCGAGGTTAATACACTGTCAATAAACAGGGACACAAATGATGCTGGAATAGTTGGCTCACCAGAAGCCAGAGATGCGGTAAATGGAAGATTTCATCTTTTCTCCAGCTACATAAACACTCGCGCGTGCCTTAGGCATTCCCCTCCTCTCAGTGTCAAGCTCCAAATGAGCTCTGAGACACCGGTCCTCACTAACCGAGGACAGAATCTGGCTTTCCTAAGTGCCCATTTCTTCCCAAAGAATCACTCTCGGCCTGCTGAAATCATCAGTATTTGCTTGTCTTCTGTGAACACCACTGTGAGCACTCAATGAATCCTTGACGATCCCCATGTTCCCACCTGACCTTCTCCCTGCTCCATACTAACGCCACAAGACTTGGTTTGCCTTCTTGACCAACTTGCTTCTGACCCACCACTGGCTCTGACCTCCGTCCTGTGCAGCGATGAATGCTTGAACTACACTCACGGTGAGCAGCGCTGCACGAGGTGTAAGGGATACCATGTGGCAGAAATATCCCTTCCGTGGACTGAAACTAAGAGGCTACATCCACTTGCATTTACCCGGATAAGGTGTAATGACCATCGGAGAACCGGTTTTTCCCAGCTGTGAAGATAATGGTGAGTAAACAAGGATCTAATCTACCTCCACAGGAGTTTTAGTGGATTTTGCAAGGACCTGGACCAACCGGAGAGAGGGAGAAAGGCAGAAAGGCTGTATCAGCGTAATTGTCTCCCTAGAACTTGGCAGATTACAGTCTGTTTGGGCAAAGGATCTATTTCAAGGTGAATTAAGTTCTGAGCCAGGTAGCGCCCACCACAGACTATCCCTCAGACCCCAACGTCAGGGGTTTGCTGTCTGTGTGTAGTTTCTCCCTATTTACAGATTTCCCTGTGAGAATTTGTCCATTCTGCCCTTGAGTCCATGCCGACTCTCAGTAGTCACTGCGTCCTTTGGCACAGACAGCGTGCAGGAGAACTCACGTCCTTCTGTTTGTCTGAACTAGCTTCTGCTCCTTTTCTTTGTGATACTCTTATTCCTGTAGAGGAAGGGAATATTTTCCAGGGATACCAATGGATTAGTACCTCAGGCTCCTGTGGAAAACTGCGCAATCCTTGCTCTGCTCCAGCACAGCTTTCTTGCTCCTTATTCCAGATAGGGGATGGGAAGGGTCCTGATGGTCTCTCACGTGTGTACACCTTTGAGTCTGGTTTGAAAGGGCTGGATCCAAACTGCCTTTGGACACTTTGGGGTGCTTCTCTCTCTTTCTCTCTTTCTCTCTCTCCTCTCCTCTCCTCTCCTCTCCTCTCCTCTCCTCTCCTCTCCTCTCCTCTCCTCTCCTCTCCTCTCCTCTCCTCTCCTCTCCTCTCCTCTCCTCTCCTCTCCTCTCCTCTCCTCTCCTCTCCTCTCCTCTCCTCTCCTCTCCTCTCCTCTCCTCTCCTCTCTCTCCTCTCCTCTCCTCTCCTCTCCTCTCCTCTCCTCTCCTCTCCTCTCCTCTCCTCTCCTCTCCTCTCCTCTCCTCTCCTCTCCTCTCCTCTCCTCTCCTCTCCTCTCCTCTCTTCTCCTCTCTTCTCCTCTCTTCCTTTCTCTTCCCTTCTCCCCTCTTCTCCCCTCTTCTCCCCTCTTCTCCCCTCTTCTCCCCTCTTCTCCCCTCTTCTCCCCTCTTCTCCCCTCTTCTCCCCTCTTCTCCCCTCTTCTCCCCTCTTCTCCCCTCTTCTCCCCTCTTCTCCCCTCTTCTCTTCCCTTCTCTTCCCTTCTCTTCCCTTCTCTTCCCTTCTCTTCCCTTCTCTTCCCTTCTCTTCCCTTCTCTTCCCTTCTCTTCCCTTCTCTTCCCTTCTCTTCCCTTCTCTTCCCTTCTCTTCCCTTCTTTCCCATCTCTTCCCTTCTCTTCCCTTCTCTTTTTTCCCTTCTCTTCCTTCTTTTTCCCTTCTCTTCCTCCCTTCCTCTTCCCTTCTCTCCCCTTCTCTTTCCCTTCTCTTCCCTTCTTCTTTTCCCTTCTCTTTTTCTCTTCCCTTCTCTTCCCTTCTCTTCCCTTCTCGTTCTCTCCCTTATCTTCTTCTCTTCTCTTTTCGTCCCCTTCTTTTCCTTCTCTTTCTCTTCCCTCTCTTCTCTTCTCTTTCTCTTCTCTTCTCTTCTTCTTCCTTCTCTCTCTTCTCTTCCGTCTCCTTCTCTTCCGCTTCTTCGCTGCCTACTTCTCTTCTCTTCTCTTCTCTTCTATTCTCTCTTCTCTTCTCTTCATCTTCTCTTCTCTCTTCTCTCTTCTCTTCTCTTCTCCTTCTCTTCCTCTTCTCTTCTCTTCTCTTCTCTCTTCTCTTATTCTCTTCTCTCTTCCTTTCTCTTCTCTTCCTCTTCTCTTCTCTTCTCTTCTCTTTTCCTGGGAACTGGACACTGAAGGGCTCTGGGCTTGGTTCCCACCTCCTGGTTATGATTAGATGCTCAATAGCTCAGCACTAGCAAAGGAAAAGATCCCTCCAGCTCTCCCCCCAGCTATTATTGTTTGGTTTAGAACAGTCTGGGATCCATTAGCATGAGGAAAAAAATCACAGATAATAAAAAAACCACAGCTCCTAATGACTTTTATGCACTCTGGCTTCTACTTCAACAAAACACAAGCAGAACTATCTTCCCAAAAGTTGCCAGAGAACAGACAGACATAATTGCCTGACTTCACTATACAGACTGCATGCTTTCATCTTGGTACATCAGGAGGCACCACATTTATCTCTGCATTCATCATCTTTTATTCCTACCACCTGCTAATACCTGGAGCCATACCTGGACTGCATTTTTGTATGTTCAGTAATCTTTCTCTTTTCTGTTATTCTGTCCCATAGCTCTGTGCTGTATTTCATGGTTCATTTTCTCCAAGAATTGTTTTCTCATTTAAATACTCAGCGATACAGCCTCTGAAATGTAAGTGGTCTTTACAAACAAAGGGAAAAGGATCTGGAAAAACAAACCCCTGATTGACGTAGCCATACATAAGTTTGTTCTCCCCTGCAAGGCAATCTGGGTACTTGGCCAGGAGGGTTGGCAGATACCACTGGTACTTCTGTGTTGCAAGGAAAAATGTACATAGGTACAATCAGGAAGGAAAAACCAGAGGGGTCTCCAGAAACTCTGGCTGCCAGAACCAGTACTTTCTAATTTTCTTAGTGAACAGTCCATATGGCCCCATTCTGTCACGTCTGGGGCACGGTGGGGAGAATTGGAGCCCAGCATTCATGGCCAAAGAGGTCCCTCCTGCATTCGTCACCTCATCCAGGAGTTAGAAGAAGCTGCATTTGTCAGCTTTGCCAGCCTCAACATCTCATCTTGAGTGAAGGATCTAATTATAGTGTCTCCATTTTCCCCCTCTAAAATGAAATAATAAATGGTCCATGCTTTCTCAGCCTTTCACGAACTCTTTGGACTAGGAACTGTCACCATCTGGGATTTAACCTTTCATGTCGAGACTGAAAAGAGAATCTTTTCAGACTTTGTCCAGAGCTGGTGGTGAGGACAGAGTGACTCCAGCTCCAAGTCATTCCCAAGAAGACTCCTTCTCTCTTCACTGACCAGAGAGGAAACAAAGAGGTCCAACTTTGGCAGTACAGGCTGGAAATCAAAACAGATTTTGTGAAAGAACTCCTGGGTAATTATCAAGGAGGGTCTGGACATCACTCCAGTCCTGGAACTGAATAAGACCATTTCTCACACCCCTTCTACAGGCAGAGCTGGAATCTGTAGCCTGAGAACCGGCTGAGAATTGGAACATCAATGCAGATACTTGGTGTGCTATTGCTCCTCCTCAGAACGTCTCACCTTCCAGAAAAGCATGCTTTTTAGCACAGAGAGATGATGTTTTCGGGAACACGGAATGGAGGGTACGCCGGTAACATGAAAGGTGGGGAAGATGATAACTTACCCCAACATGCTCAGAACAAGACTGCACAATTTTGCCACTGAAGCCCTTGGTGGGATACAAAGGGTGCACAGGGCAGGGCTGGGGAGCATCTCTTGGTGTGTTGTATTAGGTTTTAATGATCAGTGCTTCAAGACCAACAAAAAGTAGAGATCAGATTCAAACAAATCTGCTCTTAAAGCATCCAGGTCTGGAAAACTACTTAATGATGTGAAGCTTAAGGAACTCAACTTAGCTTCAGCAAGAAAGGTGAAAAGTAAGGTTCATCACATTATGTAGATGCAGGGTGCTTGTTCGGAGTTTTTCTCTACCATGCCATAATTTTAAAATATGTTGGTAACATTCTGCTTTCTTCTGTCTTTAGGTTCAGAATATTAGCCATAATTCATATTTTGGTTTGATGCAGATATCTCGGTGACCTTTAACAGCCTGTGATATATAGAAAAGCTGATTACATGTTCTTTTGTTTCATAGGAAGGATCAATATGAACAAGATTAGGAAAAGTTTGTGTTAAACAAATTCTGACAATGGTTTCTTTGAGAAACTCTACACTTCCAGTGCTTGGAACGAGTTTTTGAAAATTGGCAGGGAGTCACACTGCTGTCACAGATGTGTCTTTTGACATAGCTGTAAAACATCTGCCCAGACTTGTCCAATCTATAAACTTCTAAGGATCTTCCTTCACATGGGCTCAGTGCTTGGTTGGAGAGAAGATGCTAAGGTCCCTGAGCAAATCTGAAAACACCAGAGATATGAGAACCTGCTGCTCTTGTAGCCCTCTGTGGAGGTTGTCCTCTACCACACTGGTTTCTTTTTTACACCTCTCTACAGATTGCATTTCCTTGCAGCTTTCTTGGTAGCAGGGCTTCTTTTGGTAAGCCTCAGCCTGATGGAGCAGCTCTCTCTGATTTGCATCAGTATCGTTTTCAGTGTTAATTCAGGTTTGGACAGTAGAATACTCATTGCCAAGCTCTAGAGTAAGTGCAACCACAGCGGGAATCTTGGGGAACAAATTAAGAAAAGCTGTGAGCGTGTGGGTTTGTCCTCCACCTCCAGACATCACAGTTACCAAGTTATCACTGATAACTCCAAACCTGGGGCATGAATGTGCAAGGATTTGCCTCTGACCTTCTATTAATCAATTATCTGAGCGTCCGTGTCTTCATCTGAGCTAGTGTGATGTTATGTCTATGCACACAGATTATACTCATTCTTCCTACATCAGGTAGGATTAGGAGAGCGTCTGCTTTCCCTTCGGGAGTGCTCTGCCAGCTGGCAGTGGAAATGTTTTCTTTCTTCTGCAGACTAACGGCAGAGTCTGAGGGACTGCACAATGCCTTATGAACACAATGCATTTCATCTCCAGCATGAAATCCACTCTCACAGGTACCCGTCTGAGGTGACTTTCTTCACAATCTGTGGAGACTGAGTCAAAGCAGCTCTTGGTCACTGAAGTCTTGGAAGAAAGACCAAACCAAACTGTAATGCGGCAAGGGCATCATGATGCTAATGATATACCCAACTGTAGTCTGCTCTGTGAGGGTAAAGACATTGGCTCTAATCCTCCATAGTCCCTCCTGTCATTTCTGCAGCCACCCAGATGGATAAGCACGGCACCAAAGCTCACAACCTCTACAGCTGCCCTTCTCTGTCTCCATGCCTCCTCAATAAGGATGATTGTTCCTGCTGCTGGGGTGAGCCGCTGTGCTCCTACTGCCAGCTATGCTATCTCATGTTTCCACAAATAAAGCCAGTGATTATCCCATTTGTTTGGTTTCCCTCTCAGATAAATGTGTTTCTTCCATATCCCCCAAAGAATCGAGAATTTGCAGATGCACCTGCAAACAGTCAACTCTGACTTCTGGGTGTAAGAGGACTTCAGGAGAGACTGCGTTCAGTCCTTCTCTGACACTGACAGGCAGTGAAGTCATTGCGTGATAGAGGAGGTAAGAACATCAAGGAGAAATGTCTCCTTCCTCTTGCTTCTTCCTATCAGCTGCCCCTGGGAAGTTCAAAGCAGAAAATCGGTCATGTGAAACTAGCTGTATTTTACATACAAGACATTATTTCTCAGGGTATGATTTCACCAGCTATCAGTGAATGTTACCACCACAGATCTGGTCCTTTTCCCTACCAACGGTGTCTTGAGCTGCGCGTAACACGCAGTGTTTTGATACCTGATTTGAATAGATCTGATACGCCTTGGAAGACCATTTTCAAGCAGATATTCCAAGATCAAATCTGTGTTGCCTTATGCATGAATCTTTTATGCTTATTATGAAAGCTTTTGTCATTCCTAAGCAGTTACAAAAAAGCAGAGAATCAAGGCATTTGTACATTTTTTTCCTAAAAGAGCTTGTAATCCAGAAGAGAGAGAAATACATCCTCTGAAAATAAGGGAAACATATTAAAAAGTTGAACAAACTGGTTTGATTTAATACTAATTACTCAAAGGCATGAAGGAAGACTGGATGCTGTTCAAACTTGGAGTCAGAGCTAATTCTTTTCTAAGACTGAACTTCTGTTTATCTTGTCCCAGTTATTATAGTAGGAAGTATATTATTATCCCAGTACATTATAGAACACCTACAGAGAGGTATAGGTATATGTTAAGGCTGTCTCTGGTAGGCAAGACTTATTATCACTGACATATCCCTGATGGAGGAAGGGAAGAAGTCTTTCTCTGTCCAGCCAAGTGATTGACAATTTTCCTCATTAGTCCTCCCATCGCTCAGAAGTCTTCATGCCATTGTACACCTCTCCCCACTTCTTTTTTCCCCCCCCCCAGAAATATAAGAAAGCCACAGACTGGTTTCAGGCTGCAGGAGCTACCTGCTATTTCTGTATTATCCTCCTGAATGAGTGCAAGCTGTGAGGTGGAAGTGACAATGTGCAAAGTAATTTATGGTGAGAATAAGAGGATCATCTTTCATCTAATACACTCAGATTAAAAGATGGTGATCTGGCCCTAAAACACAAAGCACGTTCTCTCTTGAGCAGTGCTCCTACTTCCCATTTAATTGTTAAATGCATTGGCAGGAGACAGCAAGTCAGTGGGTACCATTACATGAAGTTCAAGAGGACTCTGAGGAGCATTGGGGAGGGTCCAGAGATGAGAGGTGGGCAGTGGTGGCACTAAAACTTGCTGGGGAGGATGTGCATGTCATCCTCCCAACTTCCCAATGAATTCCTCAGCTACTGCAGCTAGTTCTGGAAAGGTGAGTGACCACAAACACTGGCCCCACCACACAGTGCTTGTGCTTTTCCATGATGTGCCAGTGCATTCCATAGCTGGAAAGCTCCAGAGCTTCAGATAGAAGCCCAGTTCCCAGGGGTTTTATGGTGGACCAGCTCCAGGTTAGTCTGCTCAGCACATGGGGCTTTAGCTTGACCTGTCTTCCACAGGGAAACATTGTTTAGTTCTCACTTTGAATTTTCCCCAGCCTACCTCCTCAGTCAGTTTGACAATATCTTCACAGCACTCATGTTTGATTGCATCCTCTGCGGATTTAAATAAACTTGCCAAATGCTAATTGTTCCTAGTTTAAGGCCTGTAGGCGCTGTTTTGCCTGCAGGGTACATAGCACAGAATATACTGGAATGAGTACTTGGAGTCAGTGTCAGGCTATTACCATGAAAGCTTATTGTTGCTATATAATCATACACTTGGTATTGTTAGGAGCGTTCGTACACAAGTACATTCATACCTCATATCATGCACTTCAAGTCATGACATTTGCCATCATTTCAATTAAGTCCTTTGAAAGAAAACGCACGCCAGTCAGATTTCTTTACAAAAGACCCACAATGAAAAGGAAGGATACAGGAAATCAAAATCTATCATCCTGTCTGCAAGAACGACACAACAAACAAGAGGAGGAGAGAGAAAGGTATCTCAGCTATTTACAGGATTCCATCCCGGAGAAATGAACAGATTAAGTCTAGCAGTGACTACAGTTTCCGTCACGTGGCTCTAAAGCAGATTGTGCAGATAACTGGAAACGCAGCATGGTTTTTCAGGAAGGCTCATGCCAACCACATCAATTCTCTGTAAAAGTTATTTGCAGAATTTAAAAGGTGCATAAAATATCAGGATTGTACTGTAAGGACTGCAGGGTCCGACAACGAAGAAGCTCTTTACTTCCTTGCATCCCCACCTTGGCCTCTTGCCTGGGTTCACTGAACAACCATGTTCTTCATCCCATTGACCACATCTTAATCTTTCTCTCTGTTCTGGTTTGAGTTAGAAGGGAATTAATCCTGCTCAGTAATTTTACTTTTCATCGCAGTTTCTGCACTTTCTGAAGTTAATGATGTATTTGTGCAGGCAGTGTCAGTGCTTGACGTTTACAGTTACCACCAGAGACTGGGGTACGGAAAGGCTCTTCCTTATACTTGCTCCTGTGGAGACCAAGGTCACTGCTAAATCCTGCGTCCCATGTTGGGGTGCAGTAAGTTAGAGGCTGTACCTGCAGGGAGGAGTGGACAGGACAGGTGACCCTAAACTGACCAACAAGGTCTTCTATCCCATAGACATCATATTCGGTATAAAGCTGAGGGATCACGAGGGTCAAGCTCTCTTCTTCAATGGCTGGCTTCTGAGGAGGACAATGTTCGTTCTGCTTTCCATCCCAATCAGTGTATTCCCGAATCCAGTTCCAGAATCCAGCTCCTGAATCCTGCTCCTGTCTGCCGCTGAGTCCAGTCTGGCACTTCCCCAGTGCCTGCCCACAGCATCAGTGGTGATGGTGATAAAATTGCCATCAAGGGGGCTGGGTTTGATATTGGGTTTGTATATATTTTTATATATTTCATGTTAGTATTATTTGTATTGGTGCAGTAAAGCTGCTTTAGTTTTCTTTTCCAATCCATAAGTCTCCTTCCCTTATTCCTTTTCTCTTCCCCTGTGGGAAGGAAGACGGGTTAATAGAGAGCATCTGTCATTCATCTAGTGGCCGGCCCAACCCCAACCCTTGACACTCTTCATGGAATGAACCTTCAGGTGGGCTCCCAGCTGCCTCTCCCTGATTTCAAGGAGGGCTGGTCAGTGTTTTGGTTAGTCTGAATGTTCACAATTCTTGTTTGTATTATTTGTGGCAGATTCTGGCCAGACTCCAGAATTACTCATTTCCCTTGCAGTGCTCTTCATCATGGACAAAGGCTGGTGGAGTTATTTCCGTAATCCCCAAGCCAGCTCTGAGGGAGCAGAGGTAGGGAATGAGACATAGCTGAAACTTGGCTCAGCTTTGAGCTGTTTTGCAGGACAGTCCACAGACAGAAAAGGGACTTGGATGGATGGTTTCAGTTGCCCACAGAGGTGCCTAGGATCATCTGAATAGAGTATCCACCTCAGGTATCCATCCTGGGCTGCTGAAAGCCACTTAAGGAGGGCGTGTGCCCTTCATAATTCCCCTGCCCTATTTCCCAATTCTGTGTGGACATCTCAGATACGTTCAGATGCTTCCAGCAGCACTGGGTGACCAGGTGGAGGGTAGAATATTGAAAGCAAGAGGAGTTCCTCCATGTGACATGTAATGTACTCTTTCCATGTTAACTCCCAGCTTTTACATGGAGAACTGAATACCCAGAGACATGTATAGTAGGTTTCAATGTAAGCTTTGTGCCCCAGACGTCTCTTCTTGGCTCCTGATGCCTTCACAGGCATTGCTGGAGAACTTTTCCTATCCGTAGCTTTCCTGCAATAGCCACTTGTCCTTTCCTTGCCCACCTTTCTAAAAGAATTCTAGTTACGTGCACTCCTGAGCCATTGAAATACAGAAAAAGACATTTACCAAGATGGAATTGGGAACAGAAATGCAGTCGGTGCTGAAGTGTTTGTGCGGTGGCGCAGAGCCAAAGGCAATTAGCAAGCAACATGAATCTTTCTTGCTCGCCACTCAACCATGTGCAAATGGCACTTCTTGTCCTGTGGGTTAAGGAATGGCAGTTTAGTCTGTCAAGTCGTGCTAAAGTTTGCTGATTGAAGGGGTTTGGGGCTGCACTATTACAAAAACTATGTTTTAAAAAAATGCTCTTAATCCCTATTTTATGAGGCACGCACTAAAAAAGGCAAAGCCATTTCTTTTTGAAGAAGTAGCAGAATCAGCAGCTAGCGACAGGAACACATTCGTACCCTCCAGTTTGAACAAAGTCAAATTGGAAACTACAAATAAAGGTGTTTATGAACTTGCGAGGGCTCCTATGAATGATCTTGGGCTTTTTAACCTAAGCTGCTGGAAGAAAGGGGTCTCCAAAATACTAAATCTCCTAAAAAAGTCAAAGCTGGAAGAGAGACACACAAGTAATACCTTCACTGAGAGCAGAGCTGTAACTTGAGCTCACGGGTCATTCAACCCTCATCTCCGCTACCTAAAGCAATACAGGCCATTTAGATACAGCTGAGATACAGAAAAAAAGGCCACTTCAGAAGTAAACACATTTTTTTTTTTCAAGTCATGATGATGCACAAGAGGCAAATCCATTCCCAAATGCCTCGGAAAGGCTGGATGGGAAATCAGCAAGCAAATGGGAAGGCAGAACAGAAAATGGACCCAGGAAATAAAATCTTCTAATGCTTGGAACTTTTCAAGCTACGTCCTAATTTTCTCCGTGCTTTATAGCATGGTAATGAGCGCCATGGAGAAATGAATCACCAACTTGTGATACAGACAGGCTGAGGAAGAGGAGTAATTTTATCTAGTTCTATCCTCTAAAGGTTAATTTCTATGTGCTACCTTGCTTTAATTGTTTTCTTTAGTCTGCTGATGTATCCTGTCTCACCCCTAGCCAGCAAGTCCTCACTGTCAGACATTAAACACTTTCCCTCCTTCTAGTTAAGCTGTTAATAGTGGTTGCAGCACAGTAAGGTGAGAAATGAAGATGTGGTTTTGCTCCAGCCCCAGAGCATTCATGGTTTCTGTAAAACTTCGGCACAGGCTGGGGAATTACAGCGGCAGCCCAGGAGGCTGTCAGCAAAGCCAGCCCGCCAGCAAATATACTGCGCGCTGGGTAGGGCTGAAAGGCACCTGAAGCTGCTGTGGTTGCTTCTCCCCAGCTCTGGCTTCAGTGGGGGGTTTGGGTACATTTCTGCTGCTGTGTTTTAGGGACTGTGGTGGGCTGGGGCTGGCCAGCAGAAAGGAGAGCTCCAGCTCGGGCTCGAGGGCAGCGGAGCTGCAAGCAGTGAGGCACCTGATAGACCGAAGTGTTTCCATTTCAGTATTTGACACTTACACGAGCTTCAGTTCAGGCTCTTCCTGACAAAACACAATGTTTTCATGTAAAGTGAAAGTCAAAACTAAATGAGGAGAAAATCAAACCCAAATGTTTTTGTCTCATGGAAATGAAACATTTTGATACTGTCAAAACAAAATGAGAAAGTTGAAACAATCTGTTTTGATACTTCCCAGTCAAAATCAACACGTTTCCTTCAAAATGTTTTGATTTCAGTCGGACTGCATTTTCCTATGGGGGAAAAAACCCACAACATTCATCTGAGATGTTTCCAACCACCTCCAGTGTTCAATTTATTACAAGAACCTTGTAGTAGGTCTAGAGGGCTCGTTAGGGAGTAACGTACCATCAGATTAGATATTGAAAATGCATCCATTATCACTGTACTATGATAGAATAGGAGGCAAAGGCACCCAGTATCACTGTACTACAACACCAGAAGGCAGCATCCAGTATCACTGTATTACAATAGAACAGGAGATAACGGCAGCCACTGCCTTCAGTGTATTACAATAGTGACCCTTAGAAAAATAGGATGATGGTGGTATCTCAGCCTCTTTGACCTTCAAACGGAAAGTGTCGTCCTGCAGAAGCCGGAGCCACTGGACTCCACACAACGATAATGGGCATCAGAGAAGGAATTTCCATAGGCGAATGACTTTGAATGTAGAAAAAAGAGAAGGAATCAGATGAAGATGCCACCAAACTCTTCTTGGCCTTATGGAATGACAATGAAAGACTGAAGTAGGAGACGAAATTGCAATTGCAGTACCTGAATTAATTTTCCAAGCATGCATATGCCACCCATCATTTCGTCGCCTGGGTTTGTAACATCATCTCTAATTGCAGACCACCACCTGAGGGAGGGAAGAGCTCCATGGGACTAGTACCTGAAGGACTGGCCTCACAGTGACCAGGAAGCATCGAGCCACAGCCACCACCAGCCCTGCCACTGGGAGAGGTGCTGACAAAAAAAAAAAAAAAAAAAAAATGCCAGCACCAATGACGGAGGCCCCCTGGTTCACGCTGGAAACCCAACCAAAAGCTGAGAGGCAGTCTGTTCTTGTGTCTATCTGAAGGCATTTCGCATTGGCAAAACACCCAGGAGAGGTCAGTGGGCAGTACATCAGTCCAAGGGTTTTGGATGGGGTCCCAAACTGCAGGAGCACAGACTGTGCTCTGCCACAACCTCACATTGTTTTAGAAGCATTCGTCCCTGGCTGCTCTGCTCTGATCATCCGAGATCAAAAGGCGAAGTTTTTGCTGCTTTTCTTTTAACTCTGCTTTTTGACAGACCAGATGCCTCCGCTCCTAACTTCTTGGCACGTGGATGGCTAATGTACATGGAGACAGACATGTACTTCATGACATTTCTGCACTGTTATTATCTCTTGATCTACTGATTGCATAAAACAGAGAATTATTTTTTTGTGTGCTCTGCTCACCCAGGGTCACCCACATTCCCCTCAGGAAAGAGGATTTCACCATCTTATTCAACATGCACTAATGATCAAGCTGCTCTGGGGGTCACAGAATTAAACCATTCTCTCATGGTGGCATACGAGGAACATTATTACCTGCACAGCAAGGTCAGATCTTTTTCCTGAGTTAATTAATCAGCAAAATTAAATAGTTTGTTCAGTTAATATTAGTCCCTGGGAAATCAAATCACTTACTAAAACGAAGGAGGGAGCCACATGGAGTATGACATGCACCACAGGGATCTGTCAGTACCTCTCAAGCTCACCCTTGGGCACCATCATGACTCTTTCAGCCAGGCATTTCCCTTCAACGAGGTGGGTATTATGATGTGCCATGCAGGGGAAAGGGAATTAGCTGGAGTTTTCAAGGTCTCATCCATGGATGAGGGAAGTCTGTAAAAGGACCCCTATGGATATTAGCAGGCTTTGAAGGGGGTGTAGGCGTCATTGGTTGCCTGAAATGATGGGTTTAGGTTAGGCAAACACACGGGTTCAACCTGACACAGAGCAGGGACCAGGTGTAGGAGGTAGAAACAATTTTGTTAGTCATACCCATAGGGCTGGGATGCCTTGGGCTGGATGCGAGCTCTGTGGGGAAGCCTCTGCCAGGACTCAGATAACACTTATTGACAGCAGAGTCTATGACAGTATTCATCTTTTCCTAAAATAGGAAAAAAATTTAAAACCCTCATTTGGTTGGATGACTCCCTCTCTGAGCTCCATTAGCTTTATTGACTCAACTCCACCAAGTACCAAGGGAAATGAGGTTTCCTGGAGACATCTACACCATAGACATCTAAGTCAGGTGTGATGAAGCCAACACCAGGAGACTGGTTTCTGACCTGAACAGGCTTTGGCCCCCTGTTTACCTTGTCGTGATGCTCAGGTTTAGCCGCTGTAATCTAGCATCTCATCGAAACATGTGGCTGCCCCACTCTGGTTAACACCTTCATGACCAGACTGGCAGCACATCAGAAATTGTGGCAAACCCTAATGCTCACACAGACCCTGCATGCTAGGGAGAAGTTTGGCTCTGAGAAGCCATTGGTGCGGGAGATTTATTTTTATTGGCTTGCAGGAAAACTCAGGGCAAATATGCTTAGTTGCAAATGTAAAGGAAGCAGAGGGGGAAAGAGATCTTTCCTAAATGATTTCCAGTGAATTCCACCTCAAGGCTTAAACCACCACAATATCCAGGTCTTGTCATCACCCTGGCTCTGCATGATGACCCAGACTGCAAAACAGCACCCAACCCTGTAAATCTACAGGAACACCTGACTGAGAAAGCACCACATTTTCATAACTCCCTGTCAGAGCAGAGCTGCATTGGAAGGGCCCCAGAAGTCAGGACTGGGGCTCAGAGATGGACACGCATGGAAAAGCGAGGCACAGGCTGAAGAGCAGCAGTCCTCCTCGCCTGCGAGGCTGCCTGCTCTCACAGTGCTCTCCTGCACTGCTTTCACAAGCTGTCTGGCCTGGGGGTGGTAAATATCTGGGTGCGATGAGCTTGCCTTCCAGCACAGCACACCAGCCAAGTGCCTCAGAATCGCTGGGATGGGAGGGAGGCATTTTCCCCTGGGGAGGCTTATACCTGAACAGAGGCAGCATAGGAAAATACGTGACACAGAGCCACAGAGAGGAGCTGCCCTCGGTGAACACTGCGGCTCTGACTATTGCAACAGGATTCGTAGTCAGACGCTGGGAAAAGAAGATAAAAAATTTCCAACCTGTCAACATTTTGCAGAGGGCCTCTCAGGCAGAATTTATCTGTGCTGTAGATGTTGACCTCCAGCCCTGCAAGGGGAGGCAAAGATAAGGGAAGGGAATGGGAAGGGACAAGACTGCAGAGTGCGGTTGAGAGTTTGAGTCACAGAATAAAATTAGCTCTAACGGACAATTAAAGACACACTCTGTTAAGAGGGACAGCACTGCACGGAGGTGTTCACCATGGAGCTGCAGGACAGCGGCCCTTGGGGGTACTGCAGCTGATAGAAGATCAGCCTGCGCTGGAGTGACTGATCCAGCTGGACAGGATGACCTCCAGGCCAAGGAAGACAATGGGATTTCTTCAAAACCTCTTCTTCAGGCAGTAGTGTGGGGAGGGGGTGTGTGTGTGTGTGTGGAAACACTCTGTCTTACCCACACAAGCGAGGCACGGGGTGGCTTTAGTACAGCTTGCCAAGCCCATGTGCCAATATCCTCCACCTGCCCAGAAGCCAACAGAATTGCAGAGCTGAGCATCAAAGTGAAGGTTGGGGTGAAAGGACTCATCAAGGTACAGGGCAACCATGGCCCTGGCTGAGCCTTCACTGAGCCTGTTATCGAGTCTTGTCTCTCTCTCGGGGCTTGAACATGACCATCATTTCCAAAATCAGCTCTGATTTCTCTGGGATATTGTAATTCTACTCTGAATGGCAGAGCAAAGTCTTGATACAGTCAGTTGGAAAAGCCTGCTACTTCTCTCTAGAAAACTCTAGGGGGAAAAAAAAAGGAGTTAAAAAGGAGTTGACCCTCTTTTCTTCCCAGGATCATGCTGCAACTTCCATTACTTTCATTTTCAAAGACTCTTTTTCCCACAGACTGACTTTTTTTTTTTTGCAATCTATTCTCCTTCCATTCCTCCAGGTTTAATTTATTTAATTTCGAAACAGAAAATATCAGTTCAGCCATCTCACTGAATTTCATTTAACCTCTTGGAACTAAATAACTGGATCGTTTATAGTCTGAGATGGGGTGGATTATTCGGTGACTTGCTTTGCAATGAACTGTCTTGATGTTTTAGATATGGTATCTTCTATGGGAAAATTTCAGCTGTTCTTCAGCGATGTAAATCTCCTTCCTCTGATGCACCGCAAGGTTACTGTATAATCTGCTGCATACTTCATAGTTAGATAACAATTATTGGCAGATATAAATAGATGTTTTCATGAGCAATATTGTTTAGTATGCTAAATGTTGCTTTAATTTGCTGGTTCAATTTAAAGTGAATTCCTGTCATGCACAGAACAAAATAGATCAATTATATTACTACTAATTATTGTTATTATTTTAAACTGTGCTTCTCAAGCAGATTTAACAAATTTGTCAATCCAGCTTGTTCACCTTCTTGAAACCAGACCCAGCAGTCTTGCATGCAAATTACTCTAGATTTTCAATGAGCAACAATGATAATTGCAACTGTTTTGTGATTATCTCACCCTAGACAGTCCCAATTTATCACGCTAGGCCTAAAGGCTCCGATGTCTTCATCTCCCAAAACTATCAGTATATAGTATATCAGTATAGCAGTATATCAGTATACATTAAGACTTAAAAATTGCATTTTGCAGTAATCCTTACTGTCAGAGTCAGAATAAATAGGAACAAATATAAATATTGTGGAAGAAAACATATCTACAACTTGGCCAGAAATTTCTGGCTGGAAAACCAAACCTTTCCAGCAATATCTTGAGGTAATATATTAAAATTATCAGAAAATGTCTTCATTTTCTCCCTAGCGCTGATAAATAGCTTTTTATATTTGTGTTTCTAGCACCAAAATAAAAGTTCAAAACCCATAAACTATGTGACATCCCTCCGGTCTACCTATAACTGCATCTTTTCTCCATCAGGATATCTTTATCAGAAGGTCATAAATCACAGCCGTTCACATTACGAAGCGGCAATTCTGATAGGGCTGTGCTAAGGCAGGTTTCATCTTAAGGTCTTAATTTTTATAATTCACCACTGCATTATTTACTCTTTTTGCTGCAATAACCTATCTGAGGTCAAATATATGTATGTATAAAGCAGCATCAGTGCTGAAAAAAAAAATACCTGTGAGTAATGGTAATGGATGGACAGAAGTTCTGTGTTTGTGAAGGATTCTGAGGTCTCTGGGTGTTTTGATTTCCTTACGAATTGGAGTGAAGCTACACTTGCAAGCCACAAGGAGGTAAAAAGTTAAAACAGAAGTGAAAAGCAGAGGCTGTTCCCAAGTGTGGAAGATGAAGAAGAGCATATACTCTGCTAGGATAAACGTGAAAGCCCATGACAGATGGGACGGGCATGGTGAACACGTGAAAACTGAAACCACAGACCTTTCCAAAGAGCAGAAACAGGGAGCCTGCAGAGAGGGGCAGAGGCAATCAAGGAAAAGGGAAAAGAGAAACAGATTACTTCGTTCTTTGTTCACAGGCAATGCGGCTCCAGAAGCCCTGGCCCTGAGCTGCTGCCAAATACTTAACTCAGCTTGGGTACCAGGGAGATGGGCAAGGGAAATCCTTAAAACAAGCTCAGGGGCAACCCAGGGAATACAGACCAGTGGCGCTGGCCTTTGGGTTTGTTGGTGGAAAATAGGATTAAGAAAAGGGTTAGCACTCCTGGATAAATGAGATATTCCAGACAAGGGCCCCAGCTTTTGCAACTGGCACTCACGTCTCACAGATCTGGAAGAGAGGAGAGCAGTCTGCTAATGTGCTCTCCTGCAGTTTCCCAAGGCTTTTGGTTGGATCCTGCACCAAAATCCCCTTAAGTATCACAGATGGGGGCCAGTCTGTTAGGGAACAAACTAGCAGTTTTCACAGCAGGGCAGACTGGCCAGTAGTGATTCCAAAAGAATCTCTGCTGAGACCTGAGTGGCTCCGCAGAAGCCGAAGTGATGGCAGACCAGGGAAGCATCATGGGGACCAGTATTTCTCTAGGCATCCAGGTGTTCCCCAAGGCACAGAAGTGGGGGGAGGCAAAAGCCTCCCTGGAGGCACCAACAACTGTGCATAGGGTTGGTTCAGTGCATGCAGCCACCTCTAGGAAGACCCCTTCCCCAAGGATGCAGCACAAAATGAGTCCTAAGTGCTCTTCCTAACCTTTTTATTTGGTCTGCCTGGCCCAGCTGCTCTGTGCTCTCTGGGCAGAGCCACCAAGCTCAGATGTATTGTATTTGTGCACGGGTAAAACACAGCTTTAACCCTTGGCAGCGCTTTGAAAGGAAGGGGAAGCTGGTCTGCTATGTGGCTCAGCTGTCTCCATGTCCTGTTTTGTGATACTCAATTATACAGATTCATCACCTACAACAGCGAAGAGCTGCAGTTGAGCCAGAGAAGGAGCTCCCAGTGCTGCGGTACAGCGGTAAAATGGCAGCTGGCATTCAACGTTGTTAAAAGCAAAGTAAAGCACATAGGGGGAAAATAACCTGGCTCTACACTCGCCATGAAAGGAACTAAATTAGCTATTACCTCTGAAATGAGATTTTGGAGTGGGTGGTTGTGTGCGGCTGTCAGCCCAACATGCCACAGCAGCCAGCAAAGGGGCTACAGCAGCGGGGGCTATTAGGGGAGGAAGAAAAGATGAAATAGAGAGGGCAATGCTCCTGCATTAGGCCATGCTGCTATTTTGATCTCAGGTATTGTGCCACTTCAGAGGATACCACAGAGCGAGGAAAAATTCGAAGAGGGTAGGACGGCAACGCAGGAGGGAAGCAGCATCTGCCCAAGCCCAGGGTGTTCAGTGGGAGCGCAGCTGTGATGCAGTCTGTGGTACGGTAATGTGGGGGAAATGATCACTCGCCTCCTGAGATTATAGGATAGGAAGGTGCTCCTGCCCTCCACCTCCTTCCACTTCCTGTCTTTTTTTATCCCAAATTTCCCCAGTCCTTTTATAAGCTTGCAGCCTGAAGGAGCAAACTCCTCTGATATGTCACCCATGCCAACAACAGCCTTCCTACCTCATTTGAGGGCATAGCCTTGGGTGGGTATAAGCAGATTTTATGCTCGTGTTCAGACAATACATAAACAGGTTGAGCCCACGGTGCGATATGCAGGGTGATGCTTCATGGCAGATGTGAACAGCACGGCACGTGCGGTGCTGCTCCGTGCTACTGGTGGGAGCCGGCGCTCGGCACGCTGCCAGCCAGAGCAATGGGATGCAGAGGACTGAGCACAGGATGAGAGTACGTTGTGTTTCGCTACAGCAGATTGCCAATTTTACACATCTCCATATCTCAAAACCCATGTAATGAAGAGAAGACATTTAAAGCAACAAACATACAGGAAATGTAATAAATGCAAAAGAGAATTATGTGGAAAATACACTGAAGGATTGTTTTCCTCGCTGTTGAGATGCTTACAGTCTACTTGTTTCATGAATATTTAGAAACAAGAAGGTTGGCTCAAATGTCAGTCTAAATGTACAGTTTTCCTTTCTATAAATATTACATTTTATTCCAAGACAGCAGAATGCAGAAAAGTAACAGCTAAGACCTCGAAAGCCCCCTTCCCTTGCTCCTTGAAACGGGTTCATTTGGACTGTAAATTCTTCTGGGCTATGTGATAAAGATACTTTGCTTTCATCTTCTTCTAAGATTGCCAAATCCGAATGATAGGTTGACCTGGAAAATAAAAGGGGTACTGTAGTAGATATTTTACACTCTTTCTGCAAGCAAGACCAACAACTGCTAATGCTGGAGTGAAGTGAAATACAGGACTGGCAGTATCATGCATGATAAGAGCTCATTTTATTGGCATCTGGCAAATGAAGATTTCGTCCTTGGAAACAAATACTCTCTGAGGACAGAACACACTTGATTTGTGGAGGAATTGTAAATCAGGTGTAAACAACAGCATGGTGTTAGTCCTCTTGTCCTGCTCATGGAAGGTAAATTTGGGATTCTCTCTTTCTTAAAGAGAGCCAAGGTGCTTGGGTTTCAGCCAGCCAAGGGCACTGGAGGAGAATTTGGCGTTTCGATGGGCAACGGGAAATGAAGCTATTGCGGTATGTCTCTGTACGGGACTGTGCTCGACAGGCAGACTGCAACCAGACACCTCAAGCCAGGCAAGATGGAAGCCGTGCTAGAGGAAATAATTGGAGGATTCCCCCTCCTCTCCGCCAAGACCATATGTCTGCTGACTGTTAATGAGGTTTACAGTCTTCCCTGAGCCCTGTCTGCTTCTAGACCCTGATGATGCACAGTAGCCAATAGGAAAGAGATAATAATTCATTATGAATCACTTATTGGATGAATTGGGGGTGGGGGGGAGGTGGCGTTATATTTGTTTAAATTGCCTGTGAGCAGCATAGTGTTTTTCTCAGTCTTGCAACTGGAAATACTTGCTGACTAATTTCTATAAGTAAATCCTGGCCAATAGACTTCATTCCCAGGCAGTTGCTGTGAAAGGGTGAGATTTCTACACGGAGCCCTGCTAAACCATAGCTGCCTAGAGGTGAATGGTTTCCTGCCCATGTCAGTCTTCCTACGCTGCACCTACACATCCCAAAGAAAGAAATACCAATCAGGAATTACTGATATGACAAGTCTTTCACCAGAAATGGTCCGCAACTTGGCTTTCAGATAGCTGGGGCAAGGGTACCCAAACTGTGGAAGCAGTTGCTGCTCTTGAGAGGTGTTGACTGCTCCCACCTTGAGCTGGGGTCCCTGATCATCCTGTTTGGATGCTCAACCATTTCAGAAAATGGGCCCAAGGACATCCTCATGCAAACACCAAGGTGCAGGCCGATAGCTAGTAGTCTTCCAAGTTTTCTTGTTTCCTGAGGGCTTCATCAAAAAAATCACTCTTGCCCTCCAAACTTGACCAAGACCAAACATCTCACAACTGCAAATGCAAGACTGGGAGCCGGTTCAGAAAATGTAGGGCATAGCTTTAGCTCTGCAGTGTTACAATCTTCAGTCAAAAAAAAAAAAAAAAAAAAAGGTTTCTTTTGAGATGGTTCTCAAAAGAATGCACACCGACAAATTCTGAGCAAATGAAAATTGGGATTTTGTTCTATTTATACTTTCAACAAATCCACAGACAATATAAATGAATTCAAAATACAAAATGGAATGTATTAGCCAGACTAGTGAGAGATAGTTACATTTTGTTCATACAGCAGTACACAGTAATCCAGCCAGAATATTTCAGAAGTAATTACTGTACAGCCTTCTAATCCCTAGTAGACAAAAAAACCCCACACCCCATATATTTTTGGAAGTTCATTGGAAGCATCTGTTTAAGATGTTGTTAATCCTTCATTCCAAAATCATTGGCTGGATGATAATGAAACAGTCCTGTTTGTGCTCAGTGTGTTGAGACCTAAAACTCATCTTGGTTAAAGCTGATTATTTCATACAAAGGAACATAACTCAATCCCTTTTCTTCTTGTTTTGCTTTTTTTTCTTCCAGTGAAAACTTTCCTTTCCTACTTTGGTTTTCTTCATGGCAGCTGGCAGTAGAAAATGATGGGCTTTAATCTCAAATTTCAAAATCAATATGGTGCGGGTACTATTGATTTTGGCATACTGGGATGACCCTGGGGGTTCACAGCAACCAAAGAGGACTTTTGATGTTTCTGGACCTTCTTCAATTAGAATTGCTAAAAATCTCCCACTCTCCTAAAGATCAGCAGTGCCAGAATAACTTTGCTTTGCAGCCGCAGCCTGGGCAGCAGCACAGTGGTGTCCTGGCATGGGACGCCCGCAGATCCAGTAGAGAAGGCGTTCCTCTACACCTCAGAGCAAGGGAAGGTGAAAACACGCCATTGTGCCTATGAGATGTTAAAGAAGACTACAGAACCTCATTTGCTTTCATTGAGAAACACGCACGAATCAGTATTGGAAATGTAGCCAGGTTGGCTCTCGTATCTGAGTTCTGGTTTCTGCCATTCCTGTCAAAAGTGCATTTGCAAGCAGCCTTAAATCCCAGACTTCCTAACTTTTGAGTACCTGACTCTGTGACTTTAATACTCTTTAACCATATGTGTTTCTCTATAATTTTAAATGATTTTTTGAAAGGTCTGGATTCAATTCTTCTAATAGCCTCAGTGTTTTCAGGCCAGCAAAGATCACTCCTGAAGTTTGGTGTGAGTTTGGGACGTTGCCCAGAGCAAACAAAAGAGGAGCTGTGGGGTTTTTCTTTTTCCTTTCTCTTTTTTTCTGCTATAAATTTTATGAATTTCAGATTTATGTTTGTGGAGTCTATACATTTTTTTACCTTACTAAAGACGGACGATGAAGGAAATAGATTCTCTAAGCTGCCGTGCATTGTGCTCCAGTATGGCACCCGTCTCTTCTTCCAGACTGCCACCAGCTTGGGACAAATCAAATGTCATTTCAGTGCTCAGTTTTTTGCACCTACTGAAGACACCTAAACCAGGATTGTATGAGTCACCAGGTCAAGGGGTCTGCCTCTACCTCCAACAGCCATAAAAGCTACATGACCAGCCCAAAGATGACAGATGTTAGACTGATGTGTGTTCCACCAAGTGTCTCTGTAAGTCAGATGTTCAAGAATAAGAGGAATCATTTCTGAGATACTTAAAAATGAGGTTTCACATGAGCTGGTCTTGCAGAACAATTCTGGGGGATGGAATGGAGTCTATCTTTCCAAAATATGTAGTTCATTCTGCAGTGGGAGAGACTGCAGATAAATGGGAGGACAGGTTTTGAACAAAGGCTGATGCTGATAATGTAATAAAAAGGTCTGAAAAAATAAAGCCAGAATGGAATTTAATGGGGATGAAGCCAAAGTATAACACTCAGACAGCAGAGAGGAGCTCCTACCTACCAACTGACTGGAGAGGTCTGGGTGGGCTGTCTACCATCACAGCATGGCCTTTGGTCAGCAACTTCCCACTGCTGTGAACAGGGGTCAGATCCTTCCAGGAGTGTATAACAAGAAGACAAAACCTGTGGAGTAATCGGACTGGGCAGGGTTCCCCAGGAACAGTCCCCCACCATTTCACTATGGAGGTGGGTTGGAGGGAGCCCAGGGGGAGGCAACAGGAGTGGTCAAGGTATCAAAAAGGCACTATTCAAGGAAAAAATGAGAGAACTGGGGTTGTTTAACTCACAGAAGAGAATACTGAAAACACACCATGCTATGGGAATATATACTCAGTGTCAGCAACGAAGAGGTTTTGTTCAGTAGGTCCACGGAGGAGGATAGGACAGAAAGTGCACTGCTTTCTGAGAAAGGGTACACGTTTAAAAGAACATTGTGCCTTACAGAGCTGCTTTGAAACTTCAAAAATGTGTCCATGCTGGTGGGTGAAACTAAGGACTTTGGGAACACCAGAAACAGTAGATGATTTTTCTAAATATTGGTCAAAACTTACTTTCTTTCTTTTTTTTTTTTTTACAGAAGAGGCTTATGTTTTGTTGTTTACCTCACCTTTTTCTTACGAAAAGGCAAAACAAGCCCAAACTGTGAAAACTTAGCTTTGTGACATATTGAGATGGCAACTTAGTTTCCGGCATTCAAAACAGCATACTTCTGCAGCTAAAATAAAACAAAACAATGCTGGGAGGGGGTGTCTTTACTTAACTGTTGAAACCCAAGATGAAATATTTCAACTGGCCCAAGCAGCAGCAACAACTGTTTCACATTCTCTGCTCACTAAAATGTGCTCAAGCACAGCCAGACCCCCGCTGTCCCAGCTTGGGGTGGGATGGAGGGGGAGAAGAATGAGTCTGGATCCTGCAGCTCGTCTTGGGATGGAAGAGTAGCTCCCTGCCATAGTTCCTTGTCCAACAGAAGTTTGAAAACCTGCTTCCTTGAAACATTTTTTTTCTGGTGTGTTTTGAAGTTAGCAAGAGCAGCGTATCTGAAAGTTTCTGAGCAGAAAGATGGCCTGTAACCACTTACTTGGTGAGAGAAGCTGCTGTACGTGGACGGCAGAGAGAGTTTCAGCTCACATCTCACTTATCAGAGATCTTTTAATTGCTTGGGGAAAGAGTTTTTTGAACGTTGTGGCACTGATGGGGGAAACTCAACTGTTAATGATGGTGTGCAAAGTACTCCGTGTCTGCCCAAGCATAAAGCTCATCTGAAAACCCTGAGCTCCAGAGAGGTAAAAGAAGTGGGAAGTTGTAAGTTCGCATCTTACTAAACCATAAGATTACTTTTGAGCTCTTTCTTTAAATTTTGTAGACAACAAAAAAGATTGTCTCAGAAGAGGTAAAAAGACAACAAATGGTCCCCTTTTAAAAGCAGAACAATAAAGGCTATTCGTTCATCATTTGAATTTCTTGCCTAATGAAATTGGATACAGTCTGAAATCCCCCCATAAGCCAAAAGCTTCATTTCCGCATTTGAAATGCGTGTTATCAATTACCGACTGCAGCTCTAATGATTTCCATAGCTAGTTTTTATTCTGATACAAGTGGCTTTGAGGATTTATTGATGACGAGTATATGAAAAGTCAATTCAGAAATGTATACTGAATTCATCTCTGCAGTGTACATGCAGTTATTGGGTCTTTGAACAACAGCTCAGCCAGACAGATAAATATCTTCTTCTCATCAGCAGACTTTAAAGGCAACCTAAATTTAAGAGTTGATCTTGAATTCTACGTATCTCCAGGAGGACCAAGTCCTGCATGAGGACTAGCAATGGATATGGGGTGACATGCAGGAGTGTCACAAGGAAGGTTATCATCTTCTCTCACCCAGACTGGAAGTCAGAAATGTCCACAGTACCTCTCCAGGCTCTAATATTCATGAGTTTCCAGGGGCGTCAGATCATTACACAACACCTTTTTAATGAGGCCATAACCTTATGTGGCTCCCCAGCTTTGCTCTCAGAAACAGGTGAATTCCCTAAGCTGAAACATTAAAATACCACCCCTACATGAGGAAAGCAGTGAGAGGAGTAGCTTTCAGTCTGAATATATGGTTTTCCAGACCAAAATTAAGCAGCCGAGACCGTGGTCTTATCACAGGAAGCCCTATGACAGAGGCTGCACATGCTGTCCCTCCCTCCTTCCCTACCACACGTCTTCATAAATTCCTTTCAGATCAGTGGGGGGTTTGTTTTCTTTCTCTCCCTTTCTTTCTTTCTTTCTTGCTTTCTTTCTTTCTTGCTTTCTTTCTCTCTTTCTCTCTCTCTTTCTTTCTGTCTGTCTGTCTTTCTTTCTTCTTTCTTTCTTTCTTCTTTCTTCCTTTCTTTCTTTCTCTTTCTTTTTTTCTTCTTTCCTTATCATAGCCACATTCACAGGCTCACATTTCCAGGGTGACTCTGAGGAGTCTCCTGTGATACCTTGCTTTAGGCTGAAGCAAGGGAGAAAGTCGCAATGGAGAAAGTCACAAGGGACGTTAGGACATTAGGCTGGTCAGCAGCCCCAGCTTACCCACGGTGGAGCACAGTATCCTGGGAGAAACCAGAGTGGTTTTTCCTCTGTTTGGGGATTTGGAAGGGCAGTATCTGTATTTTTTGCTTGCTTTTTATCGATACAGAACTCTGTTGTTAGTTATTTTTTAAAACTTACATGTGTTCATGGCTTACTCTCTAGAGCTTCTGTTTTTCTAATTCGCCCATTTGCACTTGGGTAATGTACTGGATTTGTCTTCCATGCTCAACCAGAGGGAAAGTCAGTAATGACAAGAATTCTAGCTCCTCATGAGCAGAGGGATCATGATTCACGACGTTCCTCTGATGGTACAGCAAGCACCAGTGTCCCATCAGGGCTGGTTACTGAGGACCCCAGAGTGAGCATGCAGCATTGCATAGTGCTCGTCCCATCAGGCATGGGACGTGTCATACCCACTGGGATTTGTGGGACTTTCCTTCTGGGTAGATGCCACCCCAAGCAGAGGCAGGCTTTGTGCAAACTGATGGTTAGAGGTGTAGGACCAACCATGAGTAGCTCCAGTGGGCGCCTGCTAAAGTAACAAGATGCTGATATGAGAATGGTTTTATTGGGTTTTACAGAAGATCTGATCCCACTCGCATTCCCACGCCTGTGCACGGCAGGATGCATTTTTTTTTCTTTCTCATTGTATATTTTAAAACTGGCTTCACATTTTCTTAATACAGAAAATTTATAGGGCCAGAGCTCCAATCATTATAAATCAAGCAAAGCACACACAAACACAAGAAGTGAAAAGTAAAATAGTACATTGCAAATCATTCAGTGTCAATAATCTCCCTTGTTATTTGTAGCCAGCAAAGGAAATTGGACTTTTTAATATGTAACACATTAACCTAAGTGTCTGCCTAAATGGAGCTGCGTTTCTAATGTGTTGACATATTAACACAAGTACTCTTTCTCTAATTCTCCCAACCTTAACATAACAATAATATCGTTAAATCGTTAGCAGACCTTTAAAGAAATATTAATTCTCCCTAATAAAATATTGAATAACACTTTTTGCTGTTGCCTAGCCACACTGAATAAGCAGTATTCACCTGATCACACCTGCTACTGCTTAGATTTCATAGCTATAGAGAGCATACGCTCATGAGAAGGGGTGCCAGCTTTTCAGCAATAATTCCAGGAGTTTGGTGGACTAGTTTATTGGTGTGTGTGACGATCACAGAGGGTAGGACAGCTAAAGTCCTACTCTTAGTGTTTTTTCTCTGAAGATGCAGTTGATTACCAGTGCGGAAGAGGTGTGGCTAAAGAGGTTCTTCTGATGCCTTCTGCCATTACATGAGCTCCTGAGGATGCCGACCATGCTCTGGTACCCCACCTGAGTACCTCGAGTCTGCGGCCAGCTGCACAGTGCCCTTTGTGGGAGTCTCAGAGGGTCACAGTGGGGACGAGGGGAATCTGGGACTCAGGCAGGGTCTGATCCAGCTCCCTGGAGCTCAGCAGAGTATGACATGTCTCTGGACAGATTAGGACATAAAGCTGATGCCACATCAACTGGATACTCAAGGAATGAAGAGTGGAAAATTGCTACCCATGATTATACTGGAGAAGTGGACAGTGGTCAGCTCTTGTTCATCCTCCTTCTCCTATGGCTGTCTTTATTTTGATGCATTTCTTTCTTGTTTAATATGGTGGTTTTATGGGCAGAATGTGCTCAGGATGGTGTATAATGGGACCAACTGTGCAGAAATGTCATGCATGCGAAATCTATGCAAAGCCCCTGCTATGCTTTTGCCTGAATCAATTTAAAGAAGATGCTCCATAAAACAGGATAAAGCCAGATTAAGTGCATACAAATGAGGCAGCCCAGGCAAGGTTTTCAGAACTTGTTGAGGCAGATGGAATACAAATGGAGAAAGAGATTGCACTGGTGCATGTGTAAAAGACGCTTGGCAGATATATCCAGAGAGGCTGGAGGTGAGAGAAGCAGCCTAACAAGAAGTCCCCTCTGCAGAAGTTACCTGAAGACAGAGGACAATATGCCAGACAGAAGGCCCATCTGACTTCACAGCTACATGCTCTTCAGTTTTCCAGCAAAGTCCCTGGATAGCAGTGCAGGCTTCTGTGGCAGCAGCAAAGCCTATGGCAGCGTCATGAGAAATAGAGGCATTAAATGGATTCAACGGAGGGAAAAGCCAATCAGGATTGCTGCCCCAATGTTATTTGCTTTGCTTTTACATTTATTTGATATTCTCCTATCCTTTTCAGTTTTCAGCCTGCTGCAGATTTTCCTACCGACAATGTGTAACAGCCTCTGCAGGATGGTAATGCCATACGCGGCAACACTGATATGCAAAATATACTGTGAAATAAAGCAAGCAGATTGGGAACTTCTGTTCTCGTAATCTGAGAACAAGAGCAGCGCATTGAAAACTGATGAAAGGAAATACTTTTTTCACACAATTAGCTGCTGAAAATCATTGCCAGGAGATTTTCCTGAGGCGGAAAACTTGGCAGGCTGAAAAAAAATGAATTGGACATTTATGTGGATGGCCAGCACACCTAGCGACAGGGCTTTAGGAGAGTCGCAGCAGGCTATTCAGTCCACAGACTTATCTCAGTAACGGGTTTTTTGGTTCAGCTTCCTGAGAAAATGTGGTCCTACCACCAGTTTGTAAGACCATGTCCATGTGCCATCCTTTCAGTTCTTTCTCCGTCTAATAACTTGTGCATCTTCTGGTCATGTCCCACTGGAGACGACCAAGGGCTATGTAACTCAAAGACTTTCTAGCAGAGCTGTGAAATACCAGTGGTCAGGTAGAGATGATGCTCTTCCAGTGTGTCTCTCGTGAATAACCCAGTGTACATCTGCCTGGATATAAGCGTTGCTAAATGAGGAGGTGGACTCCTCCAGCACCAGGGCCTGGGCACTGCAGTACTCAATGTTTCTCACAGGTATTTTGGGAAAACAATGTGTCCTCAGGCTGTTGGGAAGAGACTCATTTGGAAACAGAGCTCAAGGTCTCCAGGCTTTAGGCTTGGAGTCAGGAGTAAAAACCCACATGAGGAGCTGCTGATGTGTTTCACGCATGTCCTTAGGAAGTATGTCTAGCAGAGACGAGGGCCTACCCCACACAGCACCAAAAACCATCTGCTGCTTTGTTTGCGGGCATACTTAAGAGAAAATTTATTCTGAATCTATTTAGACAATCCTAAATATTTCATTTGCACTGTTTAAGATATTCCCACAACTTCAAACCAAGCATATGGCCCGAGGAGGAAAAGAGGAATTGAAAGTAATGACTATTAAACTCTGAAAATTATCTGCAGTCCCCTTTCAACAAATAAAAAACCCCACAAAACCTGATTATTTCAGAAAGTTAAGTGAATAGAGAAACTTATGTATCTAGCAACTCTAGACTTATTTTCTGTTAAGAGGTTGTTCAAGAAGACTTTGTCAAACTGCTTGTTATTCAACTGCTCAGCCCTTCGATAGGAACCTCTCGTGGCCAATGAACACCTGAAAACGCTGTGCGGGGTAGGAGTTCGCCTTCTCATGTTAAAAAACATGTGGCCATTCATTCTGATTAAAAATTGGAAGCTTTCAGAAAGCTTAATTTTCCAAGTGTGAAAATCTGTTACTGCTCTTCAAATAGTCATTTTTCATGAGGAAAACGAGAAGATGAAGCAATGCAGCTTGTGAACATCACTTTTTATTTTTGTTTGTCTCTACGTACTCTCTCAAATAGCTGTGCTGGGGACACAGCCATGTATTTTTCTGCTGGAGAAGAGCGGGCTCCTGGGGTCTGCTGAGGTGGCTCTGTAATCCATGGGTGCAGGAGCTGGGCTTGGGAGGAGGGAGGAGAAAACAACTTCTGCCTCTGCTGGGGCTCTTGCTATTTCTAGTCAAATAATTCAGGTTTTGGATTTTAATTCAGGTATTTTCAAAGCTGACAGTTTCACTGCCTTCTCCAGAACAACAAGCCCTTCATTTAAACATGAGATTAGTTTTGGCTGGGAGCCCGAACTGCTCGTTGTCGATTTGAGGAGTATCCAGAGGTGCCGAGGGGTGACCAGACGCACTCCTGTGGTCTCCTCCAAGCAGTTTTTTTTGGCCTCTGTCAGACCCAATCTATTTCCCTTTGCTTCTGGCCCTTAACCCCAAAGTAGAAGTGTTTTGCTTTGGTGGAAAGCGCCTGGGACACTCATGAGGCAGCTATATTGAGGTTTTTCCTTAGCCTAGACCAAAGCTTCAGGAGCAAGAAACTTGGTAGGGGGAGTGGGTTGGTGGCTTGGTTCCCCATGGACCTTGAGAAATGTGTCTGTGCAGTATTTCACATCATGGGTGGGATGGGAAGCTCACCCCTACCCACACCTTCCATGTGTGAACGACTGCCCTTAGCCTGGCTCAAAGTAGGTATTTCATACACAAGTGAGTTTTTGCTTTGTCTGCATTTTCTCCTTACAGACAAGGATGTTTCCTGTTCTCCTCTGCCTTTCCCTTTCCCTGGAGGATTCCTGTTCTTCTCGGCTCTCCTCATCGTGCTCCACCAAGGGAGACTGTCTCTCAGTGATATCTCCTTTAACTTTGTTAGTGAATGGGACATAATGCTAGCAGAGATGGTTTCATTGAAATACTGTTTACTGATTTTCCCACCCTCCCCAACATAAAGGCTTTTTAGAGAGACTTGGACTGCACTTGATGAACTGTTTTCTTGTCAAAAAAAAAAAAAAAAAAAAAAGGAGGGGAAAGAAAGAGAGTGGAGAGACAGGGATGGATTTTGAATTGTGTGAAGTATTGTTTCAGCATCTTCGTCCTGTGACATGGTTCCCTTGGTAAATACCTTGCTGTTTCCATGTGTTCATTGCTCAGCCTTTCAGAAACAACATTTCTTTGTTTAAGAACTGATACAGCTAGGAATGCAAATGCAAGGTCGTTCTTGGTACTCTGTGCTATTTGGTCTGCATCACCCCTCGTTAGAGTAATGCCTTCGTTCTAGGCTTGTGCTGCATCTTTGCAAATGCAGAGAAGGGCTTTGGGATTCCCTAAGAAAGAGAGCTGAAAATCTGAAAACCAAGCAGAAAATAAATTATTTTTCCTGGCTTTTGTGTGGACCTCAGTCGGAATTGAAAACATACATAAGGTGAAATGTCCTGGTAGAACGGGAATAGTGCGTAAGGTCAGTCCAGTCATGTCTGGGCTCTAGGCATCCCTTGGGACAAATATCACATGAAACAGCGATTATGAAGGAACGGAGCAGACATCCCATGCAAGACATTCCACAGGACTTTATAAATCCCTAAGGAGAGATAATTAACACCTTTCCTACCAGCCTTGTGAGCTGGTGCGCTGCCAGACAACAAAACTGGAGGACAGCTTCCATGTCAAACACCACGTTTCCTCCCTGATGGCAGTCTCTTCTAGCAACCAGCCTGCTTAAAATTAGGACCATGGATTCATTAGAGTTGATAAGACACAAAGGATCAGGGCCTGCAGCTCCCTGTCAGCCCCAGGATCCTGGTGAAAAGCTGCAAGTCTGTTTACAAAGGTTCTGTGCCTGCTTCTACCGTGGGCAAGGGTATTTAGGCACCACAGGTACAGCTAGAGAGGAGGTTAATGTTACGGGAGCCCCTGGAGTCTGCCTGAGTGCTAAAGGGCAGCAAGGAACAAGTAATGAGAGACCTCAGTTTTAAGGGGCTTAACAGAGGAACACGAGGGATATTTAGTAAATTGCATTTCACCAGCCAGAAATTGGTGCCTAGAAGGTTACAAGTGGGTCTAAGTACAAGGAGAAAGTCAGGCTGGGCCCAAACCTGGCTCTACCATGTGCAGATGTGGTGCTTGAACTGGCACATCTTCTTTCCTGCCCCCTGGGAAAGACTATGCTATTGACTTCCCATTAGAGAGGAGATAAATCAACATAATGAGAATGGACCAATCACCTCTGAGCTGTGTGTCCTGTGAGGAAGAAACTCCTACACTCCCCTGTCTGTAACACATGCTTCTTCTTCCTTAAACTGCATTTTAAAAATGGGAATGTCTAAATCAAGCTGCTTTAATGTCTGTTTGGCTAATGGAGAGTGTCACCCCCCTGCCCTGAAGATGATGGGAACCTCCATCCTAGAGCTTCCCTCAGTCTGGGACAGCTCGTGACAGGATGCTCCAGGCAAGGTGTCTGCACTGACGCCACTCCTCCTTGCGGCAACTTGACTGACCTTCATGGAAGAACAAAAACCATTTTAGGAGCTGTGTGTAGGGAAGGGAAGCCTTATCTTCTTCCTGCATCTACAGCTGTCCTGTGCTTTCGGTATGCTGTTCATTTGCAAAATTATCCTTGGTCATTTATTTAGAAACCTGCAAGGGAGCAGATGTTCCAAAAAGAAACATAGCAAATCCTCTGCGGGGCCCTGTTTGGCTCTGTGCAGAGGATTTTTGGCAACCAGAAGGAGGAACAGGTGAAGGTGACAGGAGCTGTGTGGGTCTTTGTGTTTTTGTGCAAAGAATAGCCATAACGAGCCCGATGTATGGTTGCTACTGGAGCTGGAGCTTTGCTCAGAGGATGTGGCTGGAGATGAGGTTCAGCCAAGTGCAACTCCTTTGAAGAGTATCCTGCAGTGAACTTCACAAGTTTTCTGCTGCCTGCCTGTGTGGGACTGCCTCCTTCTTGCCTGGGCTACCCCATGCTCTGCTGTACAGCAATTGCAAGTCAAACAGGCTGTGCACAGTCCAGTGAAGAGATCAACGTTTGGTGTCCAGGACCTACCCAGTAAAACCAGCTTTCTTAAGAAGCTCCTAAGGGCTCAGAAGAACTTTCTTTGGAAGGAGAGGAGACAGGATTGCTCCTGAGAGAAAGGGCAGTACCTTTCAAGAGGTACAAGTAGTGTGGGGGAGAAAGAGACAAGGAAAAGGCCTGGCAAAGTGGATGGGGGGACTGAGATCTTTGAAGGTCCCAAGCAGTTCAAACGATATTCAAAGTCTTGGCTAATCCCATAACTAGCAATGCGCCTAGAATGGACTGGGAGCTACAGGCCCCTAGTCCAAGTCTCTGGCTGTGGATGGAGTTGGGTCAGAAGGGGATGGCTCTGGGAAACAGCTCTGTGGCCTGACACATCTCATTGTGAAAGAAAGAGATGCTGGGAGGGGGGTCCCTGATATCTCCAGCAGCTTCTTAGGAGGGTCAGCATACCATTCACCAGACCTTCAGTACACAACCCAGGAGCTCCCACCTCATCGTCTCTCTTAATCCCTCTGTAGGACCAGTGCTGGAACCCCTCTGCGAGACCTCCACACACTCCCAGAGGCGCTGCTGGAAAGGGCTGCAGCACCAGCTCTGAACACTGCCCAAAATTTGGGATGCAGCACTCCACTATAGGGAGAGGAGCGGGGAAGCGGTGAGGCAAAGCAGATAAAGATTTGCAGTAACAAAGGAGTTACTTTTTCTGTTCTGATTTTTTGTTCCCCAAAACAAAGGAGAGACTGAAGAGCGCCTGTTTAATTTGTGAATTTCACAGATTCGGCTCGCACAAGAGAGGGGGGAAGAATCACAAAAAGCCCAACAACAGGCATGGAAAGAGCCCCAAGTATTAATGGCAGCTGATCAATAACTAATCCGCAGTGTTCCAGTTACCAACTTGATGGAGAAAATTCATGGTGCTTAAGTAATTCCAACTAATCTTAATGAATGCCTCCATGCCTCCATGCCCGCAGAGCTGTGTGAAATTTATAGAAAAATGTCATTTCAGCTCTCTGAATATTTTTTTTTTCCTTGCAGTCATCAAAGGAGCATGAAAAATGCTCTTAGAAATCTGCTATCTCTCTCTGCCAGATGAGGGCTTCAAAAGGCAAGCACTCATTTTTTTGTCGTAAGCAGGGAAGATTATGAATACATTATCTAGTTAACATTAAAAAAAAATCAAAACACCCAATTTTACATTCTTACTTATTTATCCCGTGCCTCTGTCCCCTTTGTGTGCCTCACCCTCTTCTCTGCTGAAGAAAATAACGCCAAGTAGACAAATCAAATACAAGTAGAAAATGTTGATACGTATTTTTGTTCTATTTTTATTTGGTGCTACTCAGAAAAATTTCAAAGGGGAAGATCAATATGGTGGTTTCAAGCCTTCTCTGTCTTCCCCTGGTAAAAGCTGATGAGTTCCTCTTAAGTTTCTTAGCAGCCTGCAGGAAAGAAGCCTCTGCTAACTTGCCACCAAGACTGTGAGGAACTCGCTGGGGCTAGCAGAAGTGCTGACAGCAAGAAGAATGAGCTTTTGTAAAGACAGAAAGGATTGATGTAGAAGGAGAGTGGGCTGGAAATTTTCCAGTGGAAGTTTATTTTCCCCTGGAATGCATAAGGTGGGGACTTTGCATGGGAATTGAGGGAGCAGTTACAACCAGGATGGGATTTCTCAAGGCGACAGGAGGAAAACTCTGCTTTGCCATGGCCAAGAGCACAGTGTCAACGAAGGAGACAGACTGAAGTCCCTGTTGCACAGATTCAGGTGTCTAGATGAATGCCCCATCCCGTGACATTGTGGGATGACAGCTTTCACATCCTGTGAGCTGAGGGACTGATATTGAAGATGTGGTCCTGGGACTAGAGATACCCGGAGGTATTTGGAGATGGATAAGGAAATCACCATTTATCCATCACTTCAGGTCACTCACCTACAGCCTGAAAGAGGCAGAAAGAAATATTCAGCATAATTAACCTTAGCATGTCGATCCTCCCACTTGAGAAACCAGTTTCACCTCACCAGTAAGGCTGCCTGTCTTCAGTGGGAAGCCATGTCCATGCAACTCTTATTACCTACTGAAAACCCCTCACATCAGAAGAGACCCTTTTTCTCCTCCATTTTCCTCAGGGTCCAGCTATGACTCTGACATAAATTGATGTACAAAGTATGAGCAGAATGATTTTTTTTTTATAACAACTTCAGCAATCATTGTAGTTCATAACTAGGCATGCAGGGTTTTTATTAATTTAACAGTGTTATTCCCCTTATGAAATATTCATCCCATAGGATTTCTGCGCACATGAAGGTTTTGAAGAAATTGATCTGCAATGCAGTTACTCCTTTAAAAGAATGATTTCTTTATTATCTCTCCCTTTCAGTGATACTTTATATACGAACAGTGACTGATTAAATGTGCAATCACTCTCATTAAAGCAAACAGATATGTTTTTAATGGTGGGTGAATTTTCTGTATGGGAGGGGGTGTTTGGACAGCCCAGCAGGCTGGATGCATTGAAATGCGTTGTTTTGCCAGCTCCTCCTCTGGCATCCTTGCAAGCCCTTGGCCTCCCCACCCCATGGAGATGTCTTCACCCCACAGAGATGTCTTCACCCTGCCCGGCATCACCATACATGTCAGCTCGGCTGATGCACTGTCATCCCATCAAACAGCCAGCTGTTCCCTAAGAGGGTCTCATGGTTCTGATGAACTGTGCAGGGAGAGATAACTGCTCGTGGGCCATGATTCAGCAAAGCAATTAAGCACACGCTTTTCTTTCAGCATAAGCTGAGCCTTGTTGCCACTGTCATCTCCCCACATTCCTGTGCTATTTCACAAATAGCCCCGTATGTGCTGATGAGTGCTTCCGTGTCCTTTCTGGGCTGGCTCAGGTGGGTAATGATAGCTGGTTTCCAGCCTGCTACGAGCATGGCACCATGAGATGAAGAGTTTCTCGCGGTGCTGAACTATGAGGAGGGTTCCCACAACACAAATGAGTTTTGTGTAGTTAAAGACCAGAATTTAAAAGACATGCAAAGGGGAGAGATGGGAGATCCTTCATAGGGGGATTCTTGCAAGGACTGACACAGCAAGGCACTGGACTAAAAAGCCATCTGATAAATCTCACAGGGAAAGCACTAGCTCTGCTCCAAATAGCTGAGCATTTCTGTCACTTTTAGCCCACACTTGATCCTTACATGGTGTTTGGAGATAAAACACATGTCCATGTTCATGAATGATGCAATGATGAGACACTTTTTGTATAAACAGAGAGGCTAAGCCAAGCTCATGCCCACTGTGCCCTTCACAGTGTGCTGCTAACACTCTGCTCCAGATCATGCCAGCAGGACCCTCTGGTTTCACCAGCAACGGTCTCTGGTGCCTTCCCACCTTTTTCTTTCCTATCACACCAGCGCTTGTTTTGGCAGCTTCTGTGCCCTCCCACTCTGGGTAGTACTAAGCTGTGCTCCCCAGCTCAGATGCACAAGGCAAGGGCTGAGGCTTTACTTTGAGGCATGGTGAGGGTCCTCCTTGGCTGCATAACCCAATTATCACCTCTGTTTCTTCTTCATGGGGCCCACATTGAAAGATATTACCCACTGACATAGGAAAATGACCCCTCCTTTCATCCTGCACTTTCTGGTCCCCCACTCCATCTCCTTGCACTGGGACACTTTAAACTGACAATTGCCAAGAACCAGAGGAGGGGGGGGCAGAGGCTTTGCTGGTCATTATAAGTATTTATGAAGAGATGCGGTAGTGGCAGATGCTGTGGACCATGTCTAGCCTGGTCACTGCTCAGTCTTGCAGTGTCCCCTGGTGTTTGAAGACATCAGCTCAAGCGGCGGAGGCTGAATGTGCTCACCACAGAGTTCATTTGCCCCAAGAACATCCAGGCAACTGCACTGGTTTGTGAGTTGGACCTGCAGTGCAGGAGCCCTTCTACCATCTCCCACTATGTCTCCAGACACATCCCTGGTAACACCATGCTCCACAAAATGGCAATGAATGATCATTTTCAGTACAAACCTTATCAGAATTGATATAAAAACTCACTTCAACACGAGACATGATCACATGGGAAGAATTGGAGGTAATTGCCTTACAACTTGGTCTTCAGTGGACATAAGGTGGTGTGACTATGCTGTGCCTGCGCCTGTTTTCCTCCCCACAGTAACTCTGAAAGGCTGAATTCACTCAGATGTGAAGAGGGCAGAATGCAGCTCCTACAAGCCTGGCAAGAATAAGCAGCCCTGCAGAAAATATTAATGGCTCTTCACGCATTCACCTCTTTTTTCACTGGGCTTTTGAGAAGCAGAGGGAAATGCTGGGGAATCAGTGGTGGAGCAGAATTACAGCTGTATTGAAAGGTCTAGCATGTAAGGACCCAGACCCATAAAAATTAGGTTTCATTAGTTCCCTGTTTCCTTTTCTATATGGCCAGTACTCTCTAGGAGCAATCCAAACTGTACGGCATGGACTGGGGAAACCGATTTTGAAAAAAAAACCCAATTACTCTTCAGACAGGGAAAAAAACTGCCTTGAATACTGTAAAGTATTCAAGGAGCTGCTTTAAAGACAGGGGAGTCTAACCGGCCAAAGGATTTAATAGAGAAATGCCCATCCTCAAATCAATGAAAGCAAAAACTCTCTGACTACAAAAGAAATTGAAGACATTTGTTACCCAATAATGCTATTTTTTTGGGTATGATGGAAGCTGCAGAGGAGGAAGGCGAGGTGGATGCAGTGTTGTCTGACTGGTGCTCGGTGGAGATGTGGTAGCAGCTCTGTTGGCTGAAATCCCAGGCTCAGGATGAAACGGCACCGTTCAATTGAATGGCACAGCTTGATGATCTCCCACAGACAACCTCCTGGGACTCACTGAGCTGTGCCCTCACTCCCCTCTGCTGTTTGCAGCCTGTGGCAACCTCAGTCATGCTAAATGGAGCAGAACTTGCCTCCGTGTCTGTCGCCGGTCGGCTGAGGCAAGCCGATGCACGGGGACGAGTCCTTCCCTATCCCCGAACCCCTCTCCTCCGGGAGAGAAAAGGGTTCAAAAGCAGAGATACGAGAAGGAAAAAAATTAAAAGATTTTGTGAGACCTCTGAACGTTTGGAAAACTGAAACAAAACTTTATTAAAACTAGAACAATATATATAACATGCAGGAAAAAACCAATGCAAAATCTGAGAATCTGTGCAGGATGGAAAGGTGAGGGTTTTAAACACAAGAACAAAGACAAAGGGGGACGGGGCCACGTGCAGTCCAGAAAAATGGCACCGGCCACGTGTGCGCTTCCGTGGAGCGAACAAAGAAACCGCGGCTGTTATGAACGCCGGGCTGTAGTATGCAGGAAACGCTGTCCCTACCGCTTTCTCGTTGTGCAGAGAAGAAATCAAAGCAGCAGAAAAACCTCCAGGCGAACAGTCTGTCCCAGGCGGTGTGGCGGGGGCTGCCCCGGTGCACGGTCCACTCCGGCAGCCTGCAAGGTCCCCGGAGCGAAGCCACAGGATTTTGGAGAACAAGCCTCTTCCCCGGAGCGAAGCTGAGGTCCTGCAGTGCTCTGCGGAGCCGAGAGTGTCCGGAGAACAGCCGAGGAAGGCAGCGAACGAGCTGCGAACAACCCGAGAAAAGCCCCCGAAGCCGTCCGGGAAGCAGCCCCGCAAGTCCCGACCGCTCCGGAAGTCCCCGAGTAGCCGAAATGGCCCCGAAGCCCTCCGGAAGGCAGCCAGGAAGTCCTGAGTAGCCCCCGGCCGTCCCCGAGCCCGCAGCTCTTAAAGGGGCAGTGCCCTCTCGAGCAAACTTTCTCATCCCATAAGATGGGCAAACCGTAACATGGAAGGGAATAATTCAATTAGTAAGCCTTCAAGCAGGTTTTTTCTTCAACCTGCCACATTCCACCCCTTTATTCCATACCATGTACGTTATGCGCATCTCATTTACATTGTATTATACAGAAATTAACAGCATGAGACTCTGGTTCAGGGTGTTTCGGCCAGGGTTAACTTCCCCTGTGGTACACAGTGGACTTCACCATCCTCCTGCATACCCACCAGGTGTGTCCAGGGCCTTGGGCTGAGGACAACACACGGATGGGTCTGTCTGGAGTTGCAGCAGGGGAAACCCAGACAGCTTTTCCCAGCAGATTACTTTCACATACCACAGGAACTCTATCCCCCTCTATGGTATGTAAAAGGTCTGATTGGGCAGGGCCAGCTCGATTGATTGATCCTCCTCGTGTTCACTTGCCAGGTGGCTTCTGCTAGATGTTTATCCCAGTTTCTGAAAGTTCCACCACCCAATGCTTCAGGGTGGTTTTCAGCAAGCCATTATAGCGTTCTATTTTACCGGAGGCTGGTGCATGGTATGGAATGTGATAAATCCATTCGATACCATGTTCTTTGGCCCAATTGGCCACCAGATTGTTTTTGAAATGAGTCCCATTATCAGACTCAATTCTTCCTGGAGTGCCATGCCGCCACAAAATCTGCCTTTCAAGGCCCAGAATAGTATTACGGGCAGTGGCATGAGGCACGGAATAGGTTTCAAGCCATCCGGTGCTTGCTTCCACCATTGTCAGAACATAGCACTTACCCTGGCGAGTTCGAGGGAGAGTGATGTAATCAATCTGCCAGGCCTCTCCGTACTTGTACTTCGACCACCGTCCACTGTACCATAAAGGTTTTAACCTTTTGGCCTGTTTAATTGCAGCACAAATCTTACAGTCATGGATAACCTGGGTAATTGCATCCATAGTTAAATCCACCCCTCGGTCACGAGCCCATCGATAGGTTGCATCTCTTCCCTGGTGACCGGAAGAGTCATGGGCCCACCGAGCAAGGAATAGTTCACCTTTGTGTTCCCAGTCCAGATCTATCTGGAACACTCTGGCTGCTTTGTCAACTTGGTGGTTATTTTTATGTTCCTCAGTGGCTCTGCTTTTTGGAACATGGGCATCTACATGCCTTACCTTTACAACTAACCTTTTCAGGCGGGCAGCAATATCTTGCCACAGAGTGGCAGCCCAAATAGGCTTACCTTTACGCTGCCAATTGTCTTTCTGCCACCTCTCCAGCCATCCCCACAAGGCATTTGCCACCATCCAGGAGTCTGTGTACAGGTACAGCCGTGGCCAGTTCTCCCTTTCAGCAATGTCCATGGCCAGCTGGATGGCTTTGACCTCTGCAAATTGACTCGATTCACCTTCTCCTTCCGCTGCTTCTGCAACTTGGCGCATAGGACTCCATACGGCAGCTTTCCACTTCCGTTGGTTTCCTATGAGGCGGCAGGATCCATCGGTGAAGAGAGCATATTTCTTCTCCTGGTCTGAGAGGTCTTTATATGGGGGTGCTTCATCGGTACGAGTGACTATCTCGTTCGGTGGCATCCCAAAATCTGCTCCTGCAGGCCAGTCTGTAATAGCTTCCACAATTCCTGGGCGACCAGAGTTACCTATCCTAGCTCTCTGTACAATCAGGGCAGTCCACTTACTCCAGGTAGCATCTGTGACATGGTGGGTAGATGCTATCTTCCCTTTGAACATCCAGCCTAGGACTGGCAGTCGGGGGACTAGGAGGAGCTGTGCTTCAGTGCCAATTACTTCTGAGGCAGCTCGAACTCCCTCATAGGCAGCCAATATCTCCTGCTCAGTGGGAGTATAATTGGCCTCTGAGCCTTTATATCCACGACTCCAAAATCCTAGGGGACGACCACGGGTTTCTCCTGGTGCCTTCTGCCAAAGGCTCCAGGTAGGACCACAGTCCCCAGCTGAAGTGTACAGAATGTTCTTAATCTCTGGTCCTGTTCGCACAGGTCCCAGGGCCATAGCATGTGCTATTTCCCTTTTGATTAAGTCAAAGGCATGTTGTTGGTCAGAGCCCCATGTGAAATCATTCTTCTTCCGGGTAACAGTATAGAGAGGTTTAACAATCTGACTATACCCAGGAATATGCATTCTCCAGAAGCCTATGACTCCCAAGAAAGACTGTGTTTCTTTCTTGTTGGTAGGCGGAGACATAGCGGTGATCTTGTTGATCACATCTGTGGGGATGTGGCGGCGTCCATCCTGCCACTTAACCCCCAGGAACTGAATCTCTCGGGAAGGTCCTTTGACCTTACTTCTCTTGATGGAGAAACCAGCATCCACCAAAATGCGGATTATCTTCCTACCTTTCTCATAGACTTCTTCTGCGGTATCACCCCATACAATGATGTCATCGATGTACTGAAGATGTTCAGGAGCACCACCTTTCTCCAGGGTAGCCTGGATCAGTCCATGGCAGATGGTCGGGCTGTGCTTCCACCCCTGGGGCAATCGATTCCAGGTATACTGGATACCCCTCCAGGTGAAGGCAAACTGTGGCCTACACTCTGGTGCTATGGGAATGGAAAAGAAAGCGTTAGCAATGTCTATCGTGGCATACCACTTTGCTGCCTTGGACTCCAGTTCGTACTGAAGCTCCAAGATATCGGGAACAGCAGCACTCATTGGTGGTGTCACTTCATTCAGCCCACGATAGTCCACTGTCAATCTCCATTCTCCGTTGGTCTTTTGCACAGGCCATATAGGACTGTTGAAAGGTGAGCGAGCTCTGCTGATGACATCTCGTCTCTCCAACTCTCGAATCATTTTCTCTAAGGGGCGCAGAGAGTCTCGGTTGGTGCGGTATTGCCGGCGGTGAACTGTAGAGGATGCAGTAGGCAACTTTTGATCTTCCACCTTCATTCTGCTAACAACAAAAGGGTCATCCGAAAGTTCGACCGATGTGGACAACCGGATAATGCCATCGGCTCCCACAGTTGCTATCCCAAAGGCCCATTTATAACCTTTCGGGTCCTTAAAATACCCTTTCCGGAGGAAGTCTATGCCTAAAATGCATGGAGCATCTGGGCCAGTCACAATTCGGTGAGTTTCCCAGTTATGCCCAGTGAGGCTGACCTCAGCTTCTACTAAGGTAAGCTCTTGTGATCCTCCTGTCACACCCGAGATCATGATAGTCTCAGTTCCTTGATGATCCGATGGTAGCAAGGTACACTGGGCGCCTGTATCTACCAGGGCCTTGTACCTCTGTGGTTCTAATGTGCCAGGCCATCGAATCCACACAGTCCAGTATACCCTGTTATCCCTTTCCTCCACCTGGCTAGAGGCAGGGCCCCTCTAATGCCTAGGGTGTGGTCCACAGTCAGTGGAAGGGTCTATCCGGCTTGTGGTACCTTCTTCATAGGAGTTGCTCCTTGGGCTGCAGCACTGTTCACCAAAGACTGGAGCGACAACTCTTCGATTGCAGTCGTCATGTTGGTGTGGTCTGCTCTGCAGCTCATGTGCTGGTACCCCGTGGTTAGCGGCAGGTCGTTGTTCCCATCTCCTCGTGTCTTCACGACCTCTCGAGCAGCACTGGCGGTCACATCGTGGCCTGTCCTGTCTGTTGCGCCTTGCTCTGGGAGGACGATTTCTCCTAACAGCTGACACGTGGGTATACACAGGAGAGGAAGTGGTTCTTTGTTCTAGCCTATTAATAGAGTCCAATATTTTCTCTGTCATTTTGTCTGTCACTTTCTCCACTGCTGCAATGAAGGCAGAGGTATGAGAAAGGCTGTCCTCATACTGGCGAATCCTGTTAGACACCTGTTCTATGGTGAGTGGCCGATTTTCACCCTCTCTTTCCCACAGCATTGTGGCCAATGTATGGGCATATGACTGGGGTGCACTCTGCACAAATTTGCGCAGCAAGGGCTCGTTACTGTGCACCTGGTCCGGGTTGACATTAACATTCCAGTCACCATAGATGACCTCTTTCATAGCCAGCTCTCTCAGGTAGTTAGTACCTTTGCTCAGGACAGTCCATTTAGTAGGGCGGCATTCTATGTCATCTCTGAAAGGGTATCTGCTCTTCACAGCAGTCAGAAGCCGTTTCCAGAGACTGCACTGTTTTGCCTTTTTGCCCATTGCCCTATCAATAGCACCTTCCCGGGCCACATTTCCTAACTGCCTGGCTTCTTTGCTAGTTAAATCAATGTTATCAGCCCCATTGTCCCAGCAGCGAAGCAACCATACCATTAGTGACTCACCATCATGCCTGCTAAATTCCTTCCTAATGCTTCTCAGGTCCTTCCTGGACTGAGGCTGGGTGTTTACCTCTTGGTCTGATGACTCATCCCGTGATGAGGATCCTTGGGAGGGCTGTGCTGGTGGAGTCGCTGAGGCAGTATTCCCTGAAGGCTTTCCTGGACGCTTTTGAGAGGTGCTTGGTCCTGCATCGTCATCAGAGCTATCTGTTGCATAATTAGTCTTTTTCTGGTGTTTAGCACCAGAGGGCTTGTTTTTCTTTTTCACAGGGGCAACCTGTGCTTGTTTGGGTGGAGAGGCAGCAGCGGATTTGGTGGCTGTAGTGCCCATGTGATACTTATTCTTGATAATTATCCACCCCTGGACCATGTTACAGATAACTGATAACAAAGTTATCAAATACAGAAAAATAATACCATTTGCCGAATATCCAGTTTCAATTGCCATTGATCCAGTACCAAATGGAGAAGTGTTATTTCCCATCATCCATTTGCTAGACGAATCATAAGCAGCCACTATCATGTACTGTGCAAAATACACTGGGAGCATTATAAACTGACTGAGTACAGACCAAAACACCGAAATTACACACGCCAGGGTGAACACCTTCTTTGCTAAGTGCCCCAGACCAGCAAACCATAAACCAGTACCAATTAGAAACAGGTAATTTGACATCACAGTTGGTGTGCCAGGCACCAGATCATAAAGCATTTTTAAACCGTACTGCTTAAGAGCTTCAAACAAAAGCTCGCTTAGCACCATCCTGGAAAAACCTCGTTTGTTTCAGTTTCCAAACTTTAATAAAAATATGAATATTAAATTATTCAGAAGTGCCCACCCAGGGACGCCAATTATGTCGCCGGTCGGCTGAGGCAAGCCGATGCACGGGGACGAGTCCTTCCCTATCCCCGAACCCCTCTCCTCCGGGAGAGAAAAGGGTTCAAAAGCAGAGATACGAGAAGGAAAAAAATTAAAAGATTTTGTGAGACCTCTGAACGTTTGGAAAACTGAAACAAAACTTTATTAAAACTAGAACAATATATATAACATGCAGGAAAAACCAATGCAAAATCTGAGAATCTGTGCAGGATGGAAAGGTGAGGGTTTTAAACACAAGAACAAAGACAAAGGGGGACGGGGCCACGTGCAGTCCAGAAAAATGGCACCGGCCACGTGTGCGCTTCGTGGAGCGAACAAAGAAACCGCGGCTGTTATGAACGCCGGGCTGTAAGTATGCAGGAAACGCTGTCCCTACCGCTTCTCGTTGTGCAGAGAAGAAATCAAAGCAGCAGAAAAACCTCCAGGCGAACAGTCTGTCCCAGGCGGTGTGGCGGGGGCTGCCCCGGTGCACGGTCCACTCCGGCAGCCTGCAAGGTCCCCGGAGCGAAGCCACAGGATTTTGGAGAACAAGCCTCTTCCCCGGAGCGAAGCTGAGGTCCTGCAGTGCTCTGCGGAGCCGAGAGTGTCCGGAGAACAGCCGAGGAAGGCAGCGAACGAGCTGCGAACAACCGAGAAAGCCCCGAAGCCGTCCGGGAAGCAGTCCCGCAAGTCCCGACCGCTCCGGAAGTCCCCGAGTAGCCGAAATGGCCCCGAAGCCCTCCGGAAGGCAGCCAGGAAGTCCTGAGTAGCCCCCCGGCCGTCCCCGAGCCCGCAGCTTCTTAAAGGGGCAGTGCCCTCTCGAGAAAACTTTCTCATCCCATAAGATGGGCAAACCGTAACATGGAAGGGAATAATTCAATTAGTAAGCCTTCAAGCAGGTTTTTTTCTTCAACCTGCCACAGTGTCCCAGGGCTCAGAGTGCACACACAGACAGTTACTAAAACTACGGTTTACTAAACGGTGAGCATGATCCCTTGGAAGAAAATGATGCAGGATGCACCAAGAAAACTGAAGGCTGCGGTGCTGCCTGGGACTGTGGAGCTAACCCCTTTCCAGGGTGAGACGAGGCAGGAGGCCTTGCAGAGAAACACCGCCAGCTCAGCTTGTGGGATCCTTCCCACATTAGCAAAGAAAAGTAATACGAGGGGCTGAAATGAGAAGCAGCACCTCATGTTTCTGCTTTGTGAGCCAAAGGACGCTGGTGTAGGAACACCCCAAACTCCCAGTTTAAGCAATATATATGTGTACAGCTATATATGTATGTACACATATACTGTTTTTGGTGGTTAAATCAGCCCCTGTACACTAAATATTGAAAACCTCAATGGACTAGATTGCTCAGATTTGCTGTAAGATGTGTATATCCTTACCTCCATGGAGGATCAACTTGTGATAAATACAGGAGAGATTCTACAGAGCTTTGACACACTAATCATAATAAAAATCCAGATGAATTGTATTGTTATCTGGCATAACTCCCTGACCTCAGCACTTCCTATGTCTGTGACCTATGAAGCTGTACTGAATTTAGAAAGCATGCCTTAGGGTTTTGCTGTCCGAAGCTGACTGGTAAATAAAACTGACTGGAGGGATACGAGAGTCTTGGTGAGCTAAAATGATGCTCATGGACAAAGTAAGCATCCAAGACTGAGGGGATTATCCAAGATAAAATTTCAGCTGAAACAAAGTTGATGTTAAATGCAGTTATTTCGAAGAAAGAAGTTAACCTGCTGAAATTACATTCCAATATTTATCTGATTGTCAAAACCAGTTTGTTATTTTTTAGCTTCAAAATTTATTGGCACTTCAACAAATTAGTACCATTTATTTCTATTCTTATTTCTACCTTTTTGGAGACAGAGGTAATTGACTATTTTTGTGTAACACCTGATACGGACTTTGGTTAGATTGCTGGGCATTAGTTTTGCAACACAAATAATACACATCCAAACTTTGTATTGTTGACTGAAGACACACACAAAGCCAGCTACGTGTGTATTTTACTCAGTCTCACTTATTTCCTGTGCTTTAGTTGAATTCTCTTATTGTCTTGAAGAGAAAACAATGACCAGGGGAATGCACCGTGCTGACATGTAGCACTTTCTGTGGCACTGTTCACATCCCGTTCTGTTTCTCTATAAAGCAAGACGGGCACACATGGAGAGAAAATAGAAGAGAAGCTGTGAAAAGACACAGTCTCAATGTCCTGATGTGCACCGTGTAGGGGCTGGAAAGCCACCCAAATCCAGGATTTGTGTGAGCTCCCACCCACTCCCAATCTGGAGAGATTTTCAGCAGTCTCCAGGCTCCATTTCCCTTTTGCCGAGGCAATGCAGCAATTGCAGGTTCTTCCAGGAGGTGGCAGGAAGATTTTTGCAGAGAAAGAGGAGAAAGGTAAACAGAGCTAAAGATTTAAAGGAGGAAAAAATACACCTGGCAAGCAGCATCTGAAAGCCTCTTACTCTTCCCATGCTGAGGGCGGTGCAGCTCTCCACAATGTTGGCCTCTCAGAGACATAGCAGTTGGAGTGCCGTGATTTCTGAAAGAGAGAATATGAAATAGCATGATCCCCATTTGGCAATGAGCAGACGAGGGAAGAGGGGTAAGAGAGGGGATGTGCCTACCATTTAGTTAAGTGTTACCAGTAATGGCCATGGACAAAAGCCTTAAATATTCTATCATATCTGGGCAGTTACTGGTCACATACTGCTTCTTACCGGCAATGTCTAGTTATGCTGGCAATATTACTGATGGAAAACTAGTGTTAAAGTGGAGAGGAAACCTGTTCTGAGGCTAACACTTGTTCACAGGAGCAGTGCTACTGTGCACAAGATGGTTGGAGGATTTCTGAGCTGAAGATTCTGGGTACCCACAATTTCTGCTCTTTCTATCTCCACTCATGGGCCTCATGAAGGAGACTGCACATCTTGTATCTCCCACACATCCAAAGCCAGGCAGGTGCATGAAAATTCTGCCCTGCCAAGGCATGCATTCGTGCTTTGAATTTAGAGGGACCAAAACCCATTGTTAATAATATTATCGTTACCCCTGTAGTATCATCAGGAGCTGCTGTGAAGGATCGACTCTATACTGCAAAAGCAAAGCATTACTCAGGGGCTTATTCCCACAGCTTCCTCCTGAGTGTTGCTGAAGCATGGGAGTTTGTAGGGTGTCCTCTGAACTCACTCTCTTGAGATAACCTGGCATTACAGCAGCAGGGGTATTTTCTCAAGAAGAGTCCTCTGTTCAGAAATTGATTTTTGGCACGCTTTAGTGGGACATTATTGAAACCATTTGTAAAATTGCTGTGCTCTATTCATATCGTATCATGCAGGAATTGGAGCAGTAGTGTGGAAATGAAACATTTCAATCTCAGTTAATAGGGATTGTTTCAGTCTTATTAAAACACTTCAAGAAGGTCAAAGGAAAATATTGTCAGAACATTTTTCTTGGTGAAGAAAAATAAAGACTTGCCTTTGAAATTCCACTTCGGGTGACCCTGATTTTGAAATCTGGATTTACATGGATAAAGTAATTCCAAATTTGGACATATTGTAATCCCTCTTCCTGCCCACAGGCAAGGGATGTAAACTGGAGGGATGTTTACAGGAGTTACCGGGATGTTTACGGGAGTAAATCACAAGAATCTGCTCTTGGACTTCAGCACAGCTGGGATTGCAGTCTGCAGTCACAACTGCCAAATGGGAGGTGGATGGCTGAGAGGACATCAGAAGGACTACCTAGTAAACAGGTTCAAAGCTTCGTTGTAGTTAATCGAAGGAAGATTAGAGTGCTATTCATCTTGCCTAATGCTAGCCTTTCCAGCAGCCGGTGTCCAGTCAGGGATGTCTTGGCTCCTGTTATAGCACAGCTAACGCTGGAGAGCAACCGGTGCTAAGACAAGTGAATAAGCTGCCTGTTGGTAGCACCATGTCAAAGAGCGTGAATGATGAGCTTGGACTAAATGACTGACTTTCAGCCATTTGAATATAAGTGTGATCATTTCCCCAACAAGAGACAACTTGTACATGCTCCAAAAGCCTCCCAATAAAGAACCACCCTGCAGGGCAGGGTCACTAGTCCTAATCTGAAGTTTTTTGAACTAAAATTTCCCTACATATGCAGCATCTTAGGAATTTCAGTAAACCAACAGGAACTGCTTTTTGCTGACACACGAGGCCCTAATGGTGGTCCTCCATCCCCTTGAAGCTCCCCTAGGTGGGTTTTCACTGGGTTTGGTGACCGCTGCATAACTTATTCGGACCGAGGCTGGATTTTGCTGTGCATTGACTGAGACATTGAGCCCCAAATTTCACTTGTACCTGTGTGTGCACATGTACTTGTGCAAAGGCGGCGAGGGGGGGTCAGCAGACCAAAGAATTTGTAGGCTGATTTCTGAGTAGGTGGGTGGCCTAAGGGGACCAATAGGAGCAGTGGATCTGTCCGGGGTTGTATCCTGGGACCCTGCTATAGGCATCTTTCAAAGCAGGTGTGTTGTGCACAACAGGTGTGCTCTGGAGGGTCTTCTTCAGAGAGAAAAGTTTCTCCTTTAAGAGTTGATACATCAAAAGGCTTTAAAACCTGGAGGTGGACTCAGATTCTACACCTGTTATCACTTTCAAGGAGAACAGCATGAACTAAATTCAGGAGAAGTGGAAAATCTCTACCAAGCACTTGCCTTAGGATAATGTAATTGCATTTTGTGCTCAACTCTCAGGGCAGATGTATACTTTAACTCTTGGATTTCCTCGGAACTTGCTTTTCAGAGGTGTCAAGCTACTGGGATGATTTATACTCCTGTCTTAAAAATTTGGGGAGGCACACATCTACCTTTGGGACCAAGAAAGGAACAGAGGAAATTGAGGGAATGAGAAAGACATCTCAATCCCAGAAGATTTCTTGAACTGTGCCTTACTGATGGGCTGTCGTCCCATCTTCAGAGCACAGTTCATGCACCTCAGACCCTAAGATAAATGACATGTGTGAATAGTCCCCACCTGAAATGTGCACCAACCCACTCCCATAGGAGCAGGGACGTTGCTTTTCTGTGACCCCAATGGGCAAACATTCCATCTCAGAGAGCTTAGTTTGTGCCTTCTGTCTCCCTAAATTGGGACCAAGTGCCAGGGCCAATTGCTGACCTTTTTTTTTTACCTCTTTATGGTAAACTCATCATTTTTACTGGAATACAAGAGTTTTTTCTCCCCTTTATTGTCCTTCCTTTGTTAATTCCCTTGTTGTCTTCCACCCTCATCCATAATATGGAGGAATGAGAAAACATCTCTTTTAATTATTTAGCATATTATTTCCATTAGGTTTCTATGCTGTCTTCTGCAGAAACCACCAGAATCTCCTTCAAAAGAACAACATATATCTGTAGCCAGGCTTTTCATTTCTAGATAATTACCAAGATGGTTTTATGACATTCTGGCAGTTTGTTGTCTCTTTGTCACTGAGCGGAGAGTGAGAAACAGAAAACCCTTCTGCTCTTGTCTCCTTTGAAAGCATTTAATACCTTCTTTTCATAGTTTGTCTGCAGTTCATGCCAAGAAAATATTCCTCCAAGGTCAGGTCTGCTGGGGAGGCCAGATGAAATGTTGGACCTCAGCGGAATTATGGGATCATCTGGACAGGCAATATTGGCCTTGGAAAAGAGCTTTCCTCCATTAATTCATAGTGCTGGCTCCAGCCAACTTGTTTTTAAAGAAATAAAACAAAGCCTTTGAAGGGCCTTATCTATAACTAACACTCAGTGGCTTAAGCCTTAAAGACCCTGGGCTACTCTAGCTGGTTTCTTTTCCTTCTCTTGCCCAGTTTCTGATGCCACCTCACCTTGTTGTATTGGCTTCCCTTTCCTGGGAAGTGGGAGAAATGGGGAGCTTTGCCTTTGAAGTGGCAGAAAACCTCCCTGCCTGCAGAGAACAACGATATCCCACCAACGGATGTCACAGGAGCTATGAGCAGGACTGGCAGCAAGAGATAACCACTTTCCTCTCTTCCAGACTCTGTGCACTTATCTGTAACCACAGAGTTCATATTTGTCACCAGAGGACCCAAGGTTGGATAAAAAATATCTACTTTTTCCCCCTAGATTCTTGCTTTAGCCTCCCAGGCTAAAAGCACCCTGAGCTATCCAGTAAATAAGGAAAAAGCTGAAATGGAAACCAAGTCACGGAAGGCTTGCTAGAGGTCGCCTGATTCTCACACCTTGCTCTGTGACTGCTGGGGAGGTAACAGCTGAAATGGGTTTCATAGCTATTTTAGCCAGAAAAAAAGGAAAGCCCTAAATTTGCTCAGCAACTCCTGAGCTGCCCAGTGCCAAGGAGTCATTCAAGCCCAGGCACAAGTGTGTGTGGGGCGATGAGACATCTCTGTGCTCCAGTCTTTCAGGGCAAGGCTAATGTTTGGGTTTTTTTTTTCCATCAGAAAAGCAGTTTTATTCCTGGTTTATTAATTCTGGGAAGAGCTGTGCCTGCCTGAGCTAAGCGTGGGAAGCCACAGCTAGTCAGCCACCACCCCCATGGAAGAATCTGCTCAGGGCTTTGTTGTGAAGGAATGAACCAGAGAGCCAAAACCTGGCTATGGTCCTCATCCACATGTGATAATGCCATTACATTAACATTGGCTGCACGTTCTCATGACAACCCTTAACCCAAACAGTAACAACAGAGGATATGTGAAAGGGCAAAAAAAACCCTTTCCTGTCAATTCTTCTCTTTCCGACCTGGTTGGGAAAGCGACAGGCAAGCACCAGGAGGGTGTCTGCTCATGCGTTCCACGAGGCAGGGTCGTGGCTTTGCCCAGTCCCAGGCAGTATTGGTGGTGTTGCCTGCACAGCACCGATCCCCGGCTGGTGCGCTGGGCTCTGGTTCTCTGGGGTTCTCACGCCGAGCCTGGAGTCCGTTTTGTTCTGCTCTGCCTCCGTGCCTATCTCCACCGGGTTCTCCTTTCAGAGCAAAGCCTGTGCTTTCCTCTTGCTTTAGGCCTCTCCCGCATGACCTACTATCTCCTGGTTATATGGAACGGCCTTGTTAGCCCGAGACAGGCCTCTGTCCTGAGGTTTTTCAGACAAGGGGCTCCGCGTCCTCTCCACTGCAGCTGTGGCTCTCCAACACCCGCGGAAACCGTTTCCCTTGCCCGGCTCCCGGCCACCTCCACCCGTGCCTCGGGGCGAGCTCCCCGAGGAGGCGGCGGGGGCCGGACAGGAGTGCGGCAGCGCTGAGGCGCAGGTGGGTCCGACCCGGCCCGGCCCAGCCCAGTTCGGCCGCGGGGCCGCCCCTCACAGCCGGCAGCAAGGCGGGTTGGTGTGGGAGGGTGTTCTCTGGCGGTGGCGCTGTTGAGGGGTGAAGGCTGCCAGGTAATGGCTGCGTCGGAGAGGGTACGGTGAGACTCCCTGGCCTGCGCCTGTGCGGGGAAGGCGGGCTCGGAGCTCCGTTGGGCCTACCAGGTACGGTGTGGGTGTGTGTCCCTGGGGGTCTCTGCCGGGGTAATGCTAGCTGCCTCAGGGCGGCTTGTTCTCACCCTTTGGGGGGTCTGTGGGGAGGGGGTGAGAGAGGGCCCTGCTGTGGGTGTTCGTGGGGAGGCTGTGTGCCTCTGCTTACGGTTTCCTGAGTGGACCTTCGAGTGGGTGCTCTGTGGAGGTGAATGAGGTGGGTCGCACCTTTGCTGGTGTTTTTCTGCTCTGCAGGTAAAACCAGCCCGCAAGCTGGCCTGGTGCTGTTGCTTTGATGAGGGCTGTGGTTCTGCTGTTAGCAGCGAAGGAGCTGGTTTTGCTGCTGGTGAGGTAAAGGGCAGCCTTAGCGGAGAGCCAGCCTCAGGCAGGCACTGCCGAATCCGTGTGGAGTTTCATGTTGTTCGATGTGACTTTGGTTTGTATTTTTAAAGGAGAGCTTCGGGTTTGTGCCTTGGTGCTCTGTTGGTATTGCTGATGATGGGGTCTCTCTAAACCTGCTTGTTCCCCGTAGATGATTACAGCCACCTCGGCACCCCTTTACGTGGTGCCTCGGAACTGGGCTGGCCCTGGGACAGTGGAGGGGGCCTGTGCAGGCACGCTTTGCCTTGGCCACCTCTTGTGCAGGGCTGCTTGGGGCGCGTCCTGGTGCTGCCAGCCAGAGCCGCCCCTGCAGGCCTCAAAACGCAGGAGGGGCATCGCTACTTCTTGGAACAAGGAGTTCCCACGCAGCGGTAAGGGAGCAGAGGAAGGTCTTCCCACTGGTTTCTCTGAGCATCAGGCCTTCTAGGGTGGGGGGAATCGTTCTGTCTAAAACACACTGCGTGGAGATTAGTGAAACAAAGCTGTCTTTATGAAAAAACTTGCAATTATTTAGGAAGAGTTTTTTCTCTGATTAATTGTGTGGGTGTGTGTATATGCTGGGAAAGGCAGTAATGTTTACTGGAATTGTACTATAAATGGTTGCTAACTTCTAATTTGCTGCATGATAAATATTATAATTGATACTACAATATGTTAACATTCAAAGGATGAGCTCCGCTTTTATATGCATTTATTTTCAGGCATGAGTAGCATGGAAGGTTTGAAGATACCTTCTTTGAAAGATCAGGGGAATCTTTGCATCTTTCCTTTGTATGAGGAAGAGGCTAAGACATCTTTTAAAAAGAGACCAGTGTCACTGGGCTTTTGTATGCAGAAGTAAGTTATTGAAATTGTTAAATGTATTTTTTTTTTCAAATTTACAGACTCGAGATGAACAACTTTTATGTGTATTTAATCTGTGCAAACTCGTTAACAAACCTGAGTACTTTCACTTCTGACTGAGCAGGTAACAGTAGGCTTGTGTTAAATGGTGGAAACCTGTCATCATGTAGCAGAACATGGAGGAGAATCCTTCCTTTTAAGCTATAATATAACTTATAGAAAAATTATGCTTTTAGATGTATGTGAGGTTAGAGGACAAAATCAAATAGTGCAGGAAGGAGGGATTACAACAGTATTATACCTCCCTTTCTCAAACACATAATTTTAGACATGGATTTTAAATGTTCCTTTGCAGTATATTTTATGCAGACTCTCAGGTTCAGACCCTCAAATTTTATTTGGGTGATGATTTCTGTCAAAATCAGTAGACATTTAGCACCAAAGTAATGCTGAAATATGAATCCAACGCTTAAGGACTCCTTTTATTTGTGTGTAGAGCCAGAGGTTCTGATCCCCCTTATTATAGGGGCTTTCTGGTTCATAAATATTTTTGGAGTAATAGTTTAGTACAAGTTTCATTCCCTCTTAAATTAGAGATTGAATTCCATAGAGAATCCTGGGGAGATTTTACAGAGGTTTAAATTTACTGTTAGTCACATTAATTAGCAAATAGCCTTGTTACCACATCTATTTCTTTTTGACACAGTAGCCCTCATTTCAGGGCCAGAGAGGACTCTTGCAGTTTTATTTCCTCAGGTTAGGACAGGGTTTCAGGAACAGTTTACCTGTAGAGAGCTTTTTCTTTCCTATTCCAGTTTTCCTGGTATTTTGTTTTCAGCTTGTGGAGATTGGAGTTTTTTGGCTCTGTGGGTCTGCAAGCTCTTAACAGAGTGGTAATGGGTGGGGTGTTTTGGGTTGTGGGTTTTTGTTTTTTTTTTTTTTTTTTCCTTAAGGCAAAACTGTTTCTTTATGTCTGGGCTCAATTTCCTATTGGGGAGACTGCTGATTTTTAATAGTAAAATGGGATTAGGCAACGTTTCACAAAGAAAGTAACTATTTTCCATATTCTGGCATTGTGCCTTCATAGAATGTGAACATCTAGAGTCCTTTGAGATTAAGTTCTCCTCTTTTATAGAGAAGTAGATGCTTAACATTACCTCTGGCTTTGGGAGGATTGCCATGTATCCAATCTGTGCTCAAGTATTAATTGCACATCTCTTCTCGGATTCAAATCACCCAGTCTGTGCAAACCGAGATGTTATCCTGATGTTCCCTAGTGAAAAAGTACCCTTGCACATCAGCTGTTTGATCTGTTAGCTTCGCGTTCTGAGGCTTTGGCTTTTATTTTTGTGTGCTATCAGAAAAAGCCAGTATCCTTTCCAGACAAGTGATCTCTGCTATCACGTTGTTCTCTTCAAAGACTTTTGTTGCCCATTTATAAATAACGTACTTGCTTGAATTTGTCAGCTTGGAGGCTCATGTTGGCAAAGCATTTTGTGTTATTTAGCATCAAAAGGTGGCACATGCCGTGGGACCAGCAGGATCCTGGCTACCTGGAAACCTTTACAAGCCCATCTTTTGCAGTGATGACACCTCGTTAGCCCCGTACATCCCACCCGCTTGACCCAGGTGTTTTAAGAGGAAAGCTGTCTCCAGAGGTTAGACTGCAGGTGGCAGCAACAATCTTTCCCTGTGGCAGCTGGAAATGCTGCAGCAGCCTTCATTGATTCCTGCGCATAATTTAGCTCCTTACAAAACCAGCTCAGTGGTAAAACAGAAAACTGTAAGCAGAGAGTGCAAAGATTGTCGTCTGACAACCGAGATGTGGGGACACTCATTTCCCCCTCCCTTTTCTTCTCCTTAAGAGGAACTCGGATGATTGGAGGAAAGGAAAAAAAAAGTCTTTCTTCATTGCACAGTGCCAGACATACGCAAGAAATCACATTTATGTGCAGTGATTGGTTAGTCTGGCTGGGTTTGTCAGAGTCCTCTATTGAGCAGCTTCAGGCTTTTTGTGCTTTTGGGTGTGTATTTTTTTTTTTCCTTCTCCTGTTCCTTCTGTGCTTTACTATGATAGCACAGAGCTGTTATTTCACAATACCAGTAACCAAAGGCAGCAAGTCATTTCAGTGCATTATTATTCCAGGCAGAGACGCAGACCTCAGAGCTCTGGGGATTTGAGTGCTTAGTACATGAACTTTCTGGCTGAGAGAGGTATCGCTTCCCACAGCTCCTGGTGCTGGCTGTTGTACCTGTCCATACACTAGTGGTGTGACCCCAGTAGTTTACCTGCAAGTGTCATTTTGATAATCTGTGCAGTCTTTGTGTGTTGCTTGCTGCAGCTCTCATATTGCTTAGTGCCGTCACTCAAGAGAACCACCTCCAAGCTTCTGGGGGAAGTTGCATTCTAGGTGGGGAGGCCCTGTCTCTAACTGTATTGTTTTCTGGAAGCTGTTGAGAGCTAAATGCTGCAGGCATTGTCCAGTAGCTGGGCTTGTACTAGGAGGTGTTCTGTTTCTGTCTCTGAAAACCTGAGGGGGCTTCATTAGAGTAGCATGCTGCCTGAATTTTTTGGTTTGTCTCAGGATGAGATGGGCCCCAGCTGGTGACATCCAGTCCAGGGAATGATGTCATCTGACCCATCTCTTTGGCAGAAGGTGACTACCACCAAATGAGAAGAGAAGACGGATTAAGGGAGCTGCCGTCTTCTGCAAGGGGCCATCAGCTGGGACCCAGCTTGTGCACTGAAATGCCTAAACTGACACGTGTTAATTGACTTACCAGCTGCAAGGCATTGAGGTTATACCTCCATACAGATATATGGATCTGTATCACCTTATAGTCTCATAAAATCATTTAGGCTGGAAAAGACCTTTAAGATCATCCAGTCCAAGCTGCCAAATCCACTGCATCTACACATCTTTTAAATACCTCCAGGGATGGTGACTGCACCACTTCCCTGGGCAGTCTGTTCCAATGCTTGACAAACTTTTTGGTAAAGAAATTTTGGCTAACACCCAACCTAAACCTCCCTGGTGCAACTTGGGTCTATTTCCTCTTGACCTATTGCTTGTCAGACAACCCCTTGAATTCCATAACTGGGGTGAATCTGAAGTGCTTAGGTCAATGTGGGGGCTAATACACTAATTAATGTTGATTGTGTCACAAATGGGATCCATCCAGGATAAGATTCTGTTGCTCGCTTATATGCAACCAGTTACAAAACTGACCCTTTAGCACAAGGTGTGGAAATACTGTTTGTGGTGCAGCAAGTTGTTATGGCAGTAGTTCACACCGTGTGTCTGTAGCAGTGGTATGTGCAAGGCAGGTCCTTGAGAATTAGAGAAAATGCATGGACTAGTTTGACACCTTCCTGATCTGAAGAGTATGGTGAGCCTAAAGATTACATGGTGATTAGGGGGAGAAGGCCAACAAAGCCTCTGTGTGCTTAGTGATTAAGCGAATGTAGAGAAATTCAAATTCCTGTAGTGTCCTGCAAGTTGATGATGGTCCAGAAGGTGCGTAGTCGTTCAGTGCATAAAATCATGCAGAGCTTCCCAAGTGACAAAGGATGGCAAAGCATACAGGTGGATGACGCTTCCTTGTTTCCAAGTGAGGTGCTTGGGCAAGGCTGCTCAAGTCGCACTTCTGCATTCAGAAATCTGCAGAAACACTTGCAGTGCCCTTAAGCTGCATTTGAAAGTCCAGTATCTAAGCATTGTCAGGGGCTGGTGCAGTCCCCTTGTAAATGAAGGCCGGTGCTGCCCCGTAACTGCTGTGGTGCTACGTGGGTCTGTGTAGCACTAAAGAATGTCCTGTGGAGGAGAAGAGGGAGAGAGAAATCTGTGAATCTCATCAGCCCTGTTCCTCCTTCCGCCATGGTCTGCGACAGCCAAGCCAGGGGAGGGATAGCTCTCTATGAAGTCATAGCACTTGCATTTGAAGTGCTTAAATGAAACCAATTTCCTACCAGTTCAGAGCTGGGCCCTCCTCTTCGCATGTGAGCTAGAGACACAAATTACATGTGTCACATGTGAAATAGTGCATTAAAATGCCTCCTTATTTGTTTTTGCATATGATGAAGATTTGCAGACACTGATGCACGAATTATGACTCTTAAGTGGTTTGACCAGATTGTTTTAGAACAAAAACCCCTGGGGAGAAAAATACAGGTACTTTCTGCTGACATTTTCCAAACTCTTTATTTTTCCTTCTTTTCTGTTGAGCTGACTTTTCATTTCAAACCTTTATTTAACTTTATTTTTGAGAAGTTCAGAACTGTTCCAAAAGACTTTTTCAATTTTGCTGAAGCAGATATTGTTGAAGCCAGAATAGGTTTGCCTTTGCTCTCTTCTTCTCACCCCCAACTTTCACAATGTGCAAATCAATCAAAGAAAAAAAAATGTATTGTTTGCCTGCTGGACTTCTCGTCTAGCAGCTCTTGGGTAGGGCAAAGTGATTGGATTTGTGACCTCTTGGTTCAAAATGCCTGGGTGACAACACTTTTTTTTTTTTTTTTTTTTTTAATTCCTGCCGAGGGGAGTGCTAAGATCCTGAACTTTCCCTGTATGGTTGTAAGTTGAGAAAAATCTGTCTGTCTGTCTTTGCATTGAGAGGTGTTTGACATCTCTGATTCCCGCAGAAAGTGGTTAGTGGTCAGAGGGCAGGTGAAACTGCTGGAGCAGGATGATCAATACATGTTAGCTCCAGAAACAGTGATTTGTGATGCTGTCTTGTTTGAGCAGTCTGATAGCACAACACTTTAATTACTGTTTATGCACCCTGAGACACTTCTATTTCTTCTGCCGCCCTTTATAGCAGCAGTGAATGCTCCCAATGTAAAATATAAAGTGATATCGACACAGACTTCTGCAAGTCTCTGGCTTTTCAAGGTACAAAATCTTCTTTGGTTTGTGAGATTCTGGCATTGGACAATGGTGACTTAAACTGGGCCAACTGTCTTAATGTTTCTCCAGCATTCCTCTGCTGTGCCTGTCTTGAACTCCTAAGGATGGCCCATTTCTTCCCATCTTCACCTTGCAGTTGTGTGGTGTGTGACCTCAGTGGCTATACCACAGCTGTTATTAGTAGTGTGATGGATTCTGTGGTGGCATGGCGGAATGGGCCTGATCCTTTGCTGCAGCTGTTAGCTGTTGAGCTCAGCTGAATGGCAGGTACACAGAGCTTCAGTAATGCGGAATGGACATCAGCTAATTCTAGAAAACTGATAAATATGTAAATAATGCATTTATCCCACTGTGCCAGATCACCCAAGTTATTATTGTAGTCAATTAAATGGACAAGAAATAATTGAGTAAAGACATAGGATTTCTTTTCCTTCTTCAATCCTCAGCAAAAGAACCTGTTCAAACGACTATTGCTTGGTCTTTTTTATTCTAGGGTTGAGATTTTGGATTTTTAAAAATTATTATTCTTTTGTATTCTATAGAATAAGGATTGGAGGACAGAAACTGGGAAAGTCCTGAGCCTCTGTTGTGGGGCATACAGGCAGACACTTCAGACTGATTGCCAACAGGATTGTGAGTAAATAGACAAATTGCTAGTGGCATAATTTCTTGGAAATAAACCTAGCAAATTAGACTTGTTAAAGCAACTGCTGAAATGGCTAATGCCATTGAATTGTCAAAATAGAGAACTGCAAAGATCCTCCGTTAATTTACATATCACCAAAGCAAAAATAATGGGGAAATAATGAGCAATTATTGTCCCTGGCTCTCCCTATTCATTATTTGAAGTTAAGACATTTATCAATATGGAATTAAGTTGGCAAGATGTGCATGTGGCACAATTATATTGGTCAGTCAAAACTAGGAGAGATGATGAGGAATTTTAGAGGCACCCATTAGAGAATGGCAAATGGGCAGCACCAGTAATATTCATTGTTGCAAGAAACCATGCATCAGAAGGAGCAATCGGGGCCATTGAAATGTTTTAGCAAAGTCTAGGTCACTTAGAAGGGCAAGTGATGTATTTTTGAGAAGGGAACAATGAGAAGGTTCATGTCCAGGGCAAGACATCTCCTGCATGTAATATTCAAGAGTGGTGTAAAACATTAGGACTGTGGCTGGGTTTGGTACATATTAGTGTCATTGCTGTATCAATGTTTCCTGCCAGTTACTGGCAGATGTTGAGTGTCCTGTCTACTCCATCAACCCTTCACAAGTTGCTGTAGCTAGAAGGGAGACCCTCCCCAAGTGTACCAAGTACAGATGACACAGACACTGGAACGCACTGGATTTGAGGACATCTTTTCTTGTAGGTGCCATGGAAAGAACTTACTTTGGGGTGAAAATTTGGAGACTGCTCTTCATCTGCTACCATCTTGATGCCAGAAGAAAATAATTGGTATTAGAATAAAGACTGCTGAAAGTTGTGCTGTCTGTGACCGCAGGCTGTGTCTGAGCTGAAGGTGTAATGGCCCTGCAGGCAGGATAGGCTTCTGCTGTGCCTTGGCTTCCATCAGGGATGGTTCATCTGGCCTTTAAACCCACCTACCACTGCCTCAATGGGGATTGCTGTTGGATCCAGTAAGGCAATTCTCAGGGCTGAGCACGGTTTGACTAGCAGAATTCCTAGCTTTACAATGAGGTTTGACAGATGCTATCAGCGTATCTCCCCATAATAAATATGTAATTGGGCTGCGTGCTACACTTTCACATCCTGAGGAGGAAATTCTGACACTTCTGTCCTTTATCTCTCGCATCCCTCAGCAGCTGTGAAAAAGCCTCTGACCTCTAATGCTCACTTTTATAATTTCATTTCAGCACGAGTTGGTGCCTGTGGAGTTTTGTTACTCTCTGTTATGAAGGAGGAGGAAAGCAGCAGGCGTTTTGTTTAAATTCTTAATTGCAGGCACAGCAGGATTATGGAAATGTCAAGAGGGAAGTGACAGGGAAGACCTGACAAACACACGGGGGTTGGCTGATTCACTGCTTTTGCTTTTCCACCAGGATAGTGGGTGGGTTATGAATCAAACAGATCTCATGGGCTCCCTGACCAATACACCCATGTGCCGGACTGAACTGTGTGCTGTGTGGCCTGCTGTGCTTAGCAGGCTTGCTCAAGACAGGCCCAGACTTAGGAAAAGACAACAGAACAGGCTTGCAGCAGCACAGCTGGAAGGAGTGCCAGAGTGGAGCAACAGAATTTGGTCCCCCTTTTCATGAACGTGTACTGATGGAGCCGGTGTGAGCTGCTGGCATAGCACCTGCGTGTGATGTGCCAAATTCTGAGCAAAGTTTGCTTCTCTTGCTCTGAAACAGTAAGGATGGGTATTGGGGCAGGAGAAACCCAGGAGGAGGCTGACTCCAAACAGCTTGTCAGTAGTTGAAAAATCGCTGCCTCACTGTGATTTAGAGGATATTGCTATTCCATTCCCTCTTCTTTTCTCCAGTTTGACTTTCCACAAGATTGTGTTCCTCATCTCAGGAACCTGAAGCTTGGTGGCTTTGTGAGCGTGCACTGCAATTGTATATGAGTTGTTCTCCCTAGATGTTGGAAGAGCAGACTCTTCACCCCTTGGCTCTGTGCTTTGAAGAGGGGGCAGATGAATCCTGCTGCTACTACCGTGGACTTGCAGGTGCCAGGGCCTAACAAGTGGCACACATGGAATTCCAGCTTGGAGCTGCTGCAGAAATGGGAATTTTCATAAGGCCTCAGGGGGCTATTGCCCTGCCTGCTCCTGTCAAAGCTACCTACGCTCAAAGGGTTTGTTACAGAGCAGACCTCAAGGCTTCAGTTATCCTGCCTGCTATCAGCAATCCTTTCCAAAGCATATCCACCTTCTGTGCTTGATGTCCCAGTTGCTTTCACAGTTGCTTGTCAGCATTGAAAGACAGGGGCATGAAGTCCAAGTCAGCACACAAAGGTTTCTCATCCTTTCCCAAAGGAGAAGGGGGAGCCAGAAATGTTTGTTGCCCAGAAAAGCTCCCAGAGAGAGATAGAGGAGAAGACAGTTTGTGAGGATCAAAATGGGTGGCTGGTTTCAGGGTAGAAAAAGGGAGATGACAGAAGAGAGGAGGATTGGCAGAGAAAAAAAGAGAAAAACTGTCCTTGAAGGACATATTGGGAGCATGCCAGAAATTTGCAGAAAATGGAGAGATGGGACCTGGAGTGTTGCTGTGCTGTCTCCTTTCTAATCGCGTCACCTCTTCGCAAAGGCCATGCTGCCTTATCATATTAATATATCACTTAATTTTGATCCCTCAGAGCTCATGCTCCTCGTTAGGTGCCTCTGACTTCTTAGCCTGTGTAATTTTGCAAGTGTGTTTAAAAAGTAACCTTTGGGAGCACTGCAGAAACCATCCTGTAACTGTACTTCCAAGACTAGTCAATGCAGGAAGGTGTCTAACACAGACACTTGAGAGCTGTGCTGAAATCTGGGATATGGTGAGACCTCTTGGAGAATGGGGAGCATGAAAGGAGTTTTGTGCCTGGTTCCCAGATGGTTTACTGGTTCTGGTGTGGATGAGGCACGTACCGAGTGGACTCTGTGGCTCTATGCCTGCCTGGATCCCAGGAAGGGCTCTGGAGGCAGAAGTGGTAAGACTCAAGGAGACACCACCCAAAGTTATGTGCAAGAATTATTTGTGGTAACAGACTTGCGGCACACAGCACAGGCTTCTTCCCCTGCAGCTGGGCCAGAAACAGCCTTGTTCTTCTGTCGGCTCTGCACTCGAGGCTGTCATGAGTGGTGGCTAGCAGTCACAACTGGAAGGTATTAAACATTTTCCCACTACTGTCAGTGGAATTAAGCTTAGACTCATAAACATGGTTAGACACTTAAACATGGTGCTTTCGGTCTCTGACTTTGCTTATTTTCGCAGCTGTTGGGGAAGAAGGTTGTTCCTGCCTTTTTGGGCTGTTTTGCTGCCTTGTTGCTTGCTAAGAAGGTGTTTTACTTTGGTAAGGTATTAGAAAGAAGATTGTGAGATTTTGAGCTAAACTTTGCTGTTTCAGCAGCCAGCAATGAAGGTGACGCCAGGCAATTGTTTCCATAAGCAGCAGAACTAATGAGCCACTGGATTTGTATCCTACTTTTTTGACCTCTGCCTCTCCCTTCATAATATTAGCTCTTTCCACACAGCCACTGTATTCCTCTCCCCCTTCCTCCATGCTCTTTAACTATCTGGCAATCACGAGTCAGCACTTGCTGTGGCGGGTTGGTCAGTGGTTTGTATGTGCTGATGCTGAGAGGCCTGCTTGCCATGCAGAGCAGGCATTTCCTCACTTCACATGACAGCCGAGGCACTAATTTGGCTCTGTCTCTTCCCCATTCCCAGCATATTTTTTTTCCAGGATTTCTCAGTATTTAATTATCTCTGAGCCTTCTGTCAGTTCTGGGGGAAAGAAACTTAATTTCCTAGATGTCGGAATCTGGTGGTCAGATGGACAAGCAGTTGTACTGTCAGCATGAAAGGAATTTCTGCAGAATAAATTCCTTTCCTTGAAAGTGTAGTTGGTGTCCTTTGTCCCTCTAACCTGTATGGAAAGCCAGATGCTGCCACGCTGCTGTCTGCTGTGCCTTACAGAGGAATAGCCAAGGTATAAACTGAAACAGAGCAGAGAACTGAGTCGTGTGAACAGGGCACAAGGACAGCTGACACTGTTGAGAGGAAATGTGAGATGTTTGGGATATTCTGAGCAGTTGTTTGGTATTGAGGGAGTCCTCCCTCAATTTGCCAGAGAAACTGTCCCACCAGTATTGCATACTTTTGGGCATGGCAAGCCCTTCCCATGGGTCTCAGATAAGCTCTAAGAAGGAGATCAAATAAAGCCACCGAGGGCGCAGGGGGGAGCAAGTGGGTGAATGACCTACTACTTATGCCTTTGTCCCTGTTGAATGTTGTTCTTACTGGGATGTAGTCAGAGGTGAAAGCAGGTCTTTTCCCTGCACTATGCCTTTGCAGTCTGCACCCCCTCAGCCCAAGCATTGATGTTCAACTCTTCCATCAGCAGTGCTGCAGCCTTTGCCCTGCCTCATGACTCACGGAGCAGATGCAAGTAAGTCAAATCTGATTTGTGACCTGCTCCAGGACATGGGATTTGGCTGCAGCTTGGCTCCATGTTCCCTTGCCCTCCGACAGCAGCTTACGCTTGTCTTGCACCCTGGCCTACATGGTTTTTGTTGTATGGGCAGGCATTTGGGGGCAGATGCTGTACTTGGTACAGCCCAAAATCGACCTCTCTCATTTAACAGGATGTGTGAGACATAAGTAGGCTGGAGTGAGCTTGTTTGTAGCTCCATGGTGCAGGCTCTGTGCCTGGTCCAGCACAGATAAATCCCTTGGGGTGGATTCTGATACCATTTCTCATGTGCACCCTGATCCAAAGCTAACTGAAATCCCTAGGAGTCTTTCTGTTAGCTCCGTAGCCATTAGATCAGGTCTGCTGAGCATGACCAAACTCGTTTCGGTACAGTTTGGATTCAGACACTCAAAACTGTGTCTGTGGTGTTATGCATCTAAATGTGACCCAAACCGCTGAGGAAGAACTGGTAAAGAGACAGGGGCCTGCATTGTGCCTGTGAATATACATTCAAAATCAGCATCTTGAAAAGGCCCAAAATTTATCGCTCTGCTGTTGTCATTTCCCATTCACTGGCCTGACCGAATAAAGAAGTGCTGCACAGAGCTCTGCATAACTTGTTTGGCTTTAAGAGTCCAATTGTACAGTCTGGCTGGATTTCAGCTGTTCTCTGAAAAAGGAGTAGAGGAGGGAAATATTTACTTTTGGTACTTTTCACAAGTGGAGATGACAGAGCGTGGGAAAATAAAAGCTGGTCCTGGTGGGCAAGGGTTGCAGGGGAAGAGAATTGGGGAGAATCTAATCTGCTTTCTGGTAGAAAAGGGCATAAAGGGGCTTGGCAAGAAAAGAGCCATTCTTTTGATTTCTCAGAGGCGAAAAATGAAGGCAGCATATTCAATGAACATAACTCCACAGTTGTCAATGCAGTCACGTCTGTTTATGCCAGCCAGTCAATTTGACCCAGAGCTTTGATTAAAAAAAATCGTGCTCCCCAAATGTTCCAATAAAAAAGAGGTTAGGAAAAAAACTTGTGCTTTGGTTAAAGAGCACCCAGCTCCGGAGTAATTTATAACAGCTGAAAGGATTAAATGTCATCAGGGAAACCAAAAAGAAAATGAATCTGTAATTAAATGTTTAGCCCAGCCAAGACAGTATGGCATTGCCAGTCTGAATAATGTATAGTGGAAACATCCCAAGATCTATGCTTACTTTCCGTTTTTTCATTAACTGAATCTATATTAATGCAAAACAAGACAGCTGGGTGATTTTCAACATACTCTGGATTTGTTAGCATTTCAGTGGTACCGGAACTCAAAATCTTCAGTTGATTTCAGTGCCAGCTTGTGCTTGAAGTTGTGCAAACATATAGAAGATCTCATACCCACCAGAAAGAGCAAACAGGAGAGGAAGTGAAAACAAACAGTGAAATGTCTACCAACCCCTGACCACGGCAGAACTGTGTCTGGAAATCCCTGGCCAGGGCATTCTCCAGCCTTGTCTGCGCAAATCTGCACAGATTGCTTAAGAGTTCGGAACAGACTTGAGGTTTATTTCTAATTAATTTTATTAACTAAATATAATACAGAGATGGTGGTTGGCTGGGTAACAAAGAACTGAATGTATGATGTTCTTTTACCTTGGGCACATCAAAGGATATGAGAGATGAATGATCAAATTCAACTTATAATGCATAGCAATCAAAGTGGTGCACAAAGGTCATTTAACTTAACTTGATTATATGTTATGATTCTGGGAAGACTTTTTTGTCCAAATATGGAGGCTTAGTGCCAACAATTTTAAGTCTAATCGAGCTTATCAATTAGCAGAGACATTTTTGGTGACAATTGTCAATTAACCTCAAGGTTAGAAATTCAGGATAACCGGAACCATTGCTTAAGCTCATGTCAGAGTCAAAATAATACACCATAGTATTAAAATAAACCTTCATCAAGTTTTACATGTGTGCAGATAGCCAGGTGACATGCTGCAAACCCCTAATGTACCTGCTACATCTCTTTGAAAACTATTTTCCAATTCTTCTGAAACTTTTTTTTTGCAGCTAAGTGGTATTAACCTTCAGAGCTTTCTGTCCTACTTATGCTAATCAAGGCAGCAGTAACTGATTTTGTTAGATCATTGATTCTTCTGTCTCCAAATCAGTTATTGTTTGTTCCTCTCCTCCAGCCGTGATCATGTTTATTGTGGTATCAGACCTTGCAAGTATTTGAGTTTTACCTGGTCTTTTGTTTTGCTTCTGTTCTAGTTAAAAAGCACGTGCCATGAGTGCCTTGTAGTCAGAAAAGGATTTCAGTTTGTCTCCCTTTCCCTTCTTCCACCCAGTATCTTGCATTCCACACAGACAGCTAAAGAAGCGGGATAGATTAAATGTGAAATATCACAGAAGTTCATTGGAGAGCCGAGACTCAAATCCCCGTTTTCCTGGGAGTCAAGTCAGAAGCTCTTTCTGTAGGCATGTCCTTCTTCCCCAGTGCAAGCAATCCAGTTACAGAGCATTTTCACTTCAAAGCAAAGGGCTGGGAGAGGCATCACTCCTCTTCTGGGCTGTCCCTGCTCTTAAAGCTGAGTGCGCTTCCCCATGTATCTTACTGCTAGCTCCTTCCTTCCATACCATTTATGTATTTTCATTACCCGCTACCAACCTTCTCATCCTTTGATACAGTAGTACACAGATTAGTCTATATGTCTGTAAAGTGTCTGTTAAATGTCCAGAAAATGTCCACTGAGTTCATTTAGTCCATGAGTTTGGGCTCCATCTGTTATGGTCACTCAGGACAAGAGGGGTGGTGTGTTGGGTGAAGTTACTGGGCACCAAAGCCAGCTCAGGCTGGGTCACTGCTGTACTTGCACTGCTTCTTGTAAGGCTTGTTCTTCATTGGTTCAGGTGATGCCTGTTAACATGCAACTCAAATAATGGGTTACACAACTTAAAGATATTTCCATTACGATCTCTACCCCTGGTCCCTTTGGGCCAGGTTATAGGGTTTTAACACTGCAATAAAGTCCTCCCCTTGCTCCTAGCCTGGCTAGCTAGAAGAGGTTCCTGCAATAGTAATTCCCATGACAGGAAGCTCAAATCATGGATTGTTTTCACCCAGGATTAAATCACCTCGAGGTACACGTTAGACTCCCTCATCCTTCTGCATTACCCACCAAGTGTACCCAGTTGCTCTGCTTCCATTACTGTAGCCACCTCCACAGAGCATTTGCCACCACCCATGAGTCAGTACAGAGTTAAAGTACTGGCCATTTTGCTCATGGAGCCTGGGCCATATTCCTATAAACCGCATTTCCTTTGCAGGTCCTTCCACCTTTGTTTATAGCAAAACCAGCTTTCAAAAGAATCTGGGTGATTATTCTCTGTACTCAAGGCTGTTATACCAAAAGCCCACCAGTACTTTTTTGGATCTTGGAAGTCCGTGTCCCATCCCCCCCGCCTTATCACAGGGCGCTGCAAATGCGGAACAGCAGGAGCTGGTGGAATGGACGCTGATAGGTTGTTGTACTGTGGTTTGGTAAACCTGCAGCTCTTGCTGTTACTTGCCCTTTGATGGGCAAGCGAAGATATTTCTTGTTCTGGTGAGCCTGTCACTAATTTCAGTAAAAACCAGCTAATGAAATTATGCACAGACTGAATGTGAAACTCAGACTGTCATTACACTAAAGTAGTGCTTTATGAAAAATTGTCTGCTTGGAAATGTACAATAATCAGAAGCTTCTTGATGTGATTCTACGAATGGGGAAAGAACTCTAAACCTTCACAATGGCTGTTGATAATGTATTTAGTTCTGGGCCTTACTAAAACAGCCAGAAGCAAGAGAATGTAGGAGGTGATGTACCCTGAAAAGATACAGGCCTTCATGCTCAAGGCCACCTTCCTGAGCACTGTCCTGCTAAACTAGCTGTCTCTGACTCTCAGATAGGTATCTGCTCTGCCTTGTTAAAGCAGCGCTGTGTTAAATTGAGGGTTGAATACCTCTAGAATTATTTCAGAAGATGGCCCGCGTGTTCCCAGGAAGGGTGAATCCTTGATGTAGGAAAAAAGATCTCCCTTCAAATTAACGCAATATTGCTTTAGAGAGTGGACAGCCTTCACTTCCAGTACATTAAAAAAACCATTGAGGTGTGATTTGTGTGAAAGGTTCTCCGAGTGTACTGGCCAGCTGCCAAGGGTCAGGCATAGATAGGGAAGAGTTGTCTTGAGATGGTAAAGGCTGGCATCATTTGTCTTAACACAGGCTTCAAGACTTTGTGTATCTCAGCTCTTGCCCCGAGCTTGCCACATGTGTTGGGTGAAGGCGTGCTGGTGGTCATAGGCACTCAGCCAGCTCAGCCAGAAGGGTGTCTGTACACCCAGTGCCTGCAGTGAAGGCACATGGCATCATTAAGACGTTGCACTTTATTTCAGTGACCCTGGGTTACAAGGAGAATTTTAATAGGCTTTGTGTTACATCTCAAGAATTCTGCGACATTTTCAGGTTAATAACACTGACATGTCTTATCGTTCCTTCGCCATCAGAGCTATAATGGGGAAAACCCAGCATATTGTTAGGAGTTTTAAAATTGCCTTGAAATCTGTCAAGGGAGATAAACTATCTTTATATCAGAAAATAGCTTCCCTTTTGCTGTCTTACAGAACAACACATAGCTCCAAAAAGATGCTCCTGCCTAACAGCTTATTAGGAAAAGACGACTCCCAGGGTGAAAGGTGTGAGAACTGAATGGATTTTTGTGCACCAGTTCAAGAGGGGAGACTCTGAGATTTCAACGAGATGAGGTTTCAGGTGGGTAAAGACTTCTGCAAAAGGGCAACAACATATCTTGATGCATGTAATTGGTACATCCTGTAGCAGGATACTACCTTGCGCTCAGTGAAGCGCTTTCTACAAGTGGAACTGAAGTGATGGGAGGTGAGATGCTCTTGAGATGAAGTTGTAAAGAAGTTCCCTGAAGCAGGAGATACGTGGTTCTACTCACTCTCGTGGTGGCAGGAGGGTGGAGCTGAATAGCCTGATTTGCTGGAAATTGCAGTATCACATGAAGATCCAAACATACTTTGGTATAGGGTAGACTGAGGTATAGCATTGTGGTGATGTGAACAATGTTTCTTTTGACTGCTTGAACTTTTTACACAAGTAAAAGCACTTCCTTCCAGGAAACTGTTTTGAGATGAAACCTAAAATACCCATCTGCAAAAATATATGAATGAAATGCTACCAAAAATCAATATCTGAATTACTTCTCTTAAATGTGTGGGCTTTATTGAACAAAGGCAAATGAAGCCATAACAAAAACATTTAGAGGATGGCTTTCTAAGGATGAGCACACTTCTGATAGTGTTGACAAGTAACCAGTTGTCCAAATTACTTTGAGAGTATTAAGGTTTCCAGCTGGAATTTCTGTCAGGCAGGCCAGATGCCAGCTCAGATTGACCAATTTGAAAAATCACCTCTCCTTGCTCCTGAGTCTGATCTCTCACACCACTTTGGATTCCTGTGTCAGCTCATGGTCCATCCTGGAAGGTGAAGCTCTTCTGCGAAGCTTAGTATTTGAGGGTGAGCAAGCAAACAACCTTCTTCTGGTGGGAAGTGCCTATGTAAGAGACATTAATCAAAGATTTCAGAGTGTCAGGTGTTTGAAGAGAGCTGCTCCACACACCATCCCAGCCCTCCATCTCCCCCCAGAAAAGTGAAACCAAAATTGGAAAGCAGACCTTGGCTCACAAAGTATAATTTTGTCAGAGGCCAAACTTTGTGTTGAAAGGCACGTGCTAACAAACTCCCCGTTTACCTTGATTCAGGACAGTGAAAGCCATTTTCTTGGCTGATATTCATTGCACAGTGTTCCTCTGGGAAACACCACACTCCCTCAGATTGCATTTGGGGACGAGTTTGGAGTTGGTTTCGTTTCATTAACAGACATCCCCTTCCTGCTAACAAAGAGAATTAGGATGGAGTTGAAGGGCAACGGATACTTTTTGCTTTGGATTACTTAGTCCTGTCACTGTAGGAGGAAAATATGGCTGTTCCTCAGCAGTTTCTGCATAATGCATCTGAGGTCCTCTGCTGTGGGCCTGGTGAGGACCTGGTCCTGACACCCTCCACCTTGTGTTGCTTCGGGAGGCTTCAGGGGTGGAGCCTGGTGAAAAGTTTAGTCTATGGTTATATTGCACTATGGATATGTCTCTTAGCCATCATCTTTCTCTGCCCTCGTTGCTCTTCCTGCGAGCAGGCTGGCAGCTCATCTGCATGTGAGACAGAGGGAATTGTGAGGCTCTCTCCCCTGTAAAGACCTGTCTTGCAGAACAGCTCGTGTTCTCTCAATAGCACACGTTGCATTGACAGTACAGCATGCTTCTCTGAGGGGATGACTGCATGTGGGGGACTAAAGAAGTCAGTAAGGTTTTGGGGGCTATGGGAAGATTTTGGGATGCTGGAGTTTTCTCCCGCTGGACCTGATCTTGCTGTAGGCTGGCACCTTTTCTAGAAGTCTTCAAGGGGAGCAGGTGACATTGTCCCATGCTCAGCTGTTTAGTATGGATGGAGGCTTGCTGCATGGGCAGGGTTAGGGTTCCAGCTGGGACCCTCGGGACAGTCCATAACTGCTCACAGCCTGAGACGTTTTCTTCGCTCCAGCTTTCCTGGGGGAGCATTTCCAGTTTTAACCTTTGCTGTTTTTCCACCTTGGTCCCACTCCCCTCTAGAGACTTACTTCTGTCCCTGGTGGGATACAGCCCTCTCCCTTCTGGGGATCACTCATCTGGGTGTATGGACTCATATCTTCAGCCTGATGTCCTCTTGGAGACCTTTCTTCTGTTCCCTATTCAGCTGGAAAGAGGAGTTTGACAGTCTCCCCCATCCCCAGTGGCTTCCTTGTAGCTTGTTAGCAGAGAACTACTGAAATTTCATTAGACTTTTTCCAACCCTTGGCATGGTTGGAGCTACTAATACCTTCCTTCAGGTGTGGAGAGATAGGGGGCCTTAGTCAGCAGAGAGATTCAAGTGGTTTTCCAGGTAGTAAGTTCAATGTGAAGATGCTCAAAACCCTTCTTCAGCTGATAACCAGATTTCTGCTGCAGGCCAGACACTGACCTGCCCTTGTCCTGAGGCTGCAGTGATGTTCTGGACCAAATCACCAGCAGCACTTTCTAATGAGGTTTCTTTTCCTCCCTTTCATTGCAGAGCCAGGTCTCCACATCAGGTGCACCTGCACATCCAGGGTTACATAGAGTCAGCAGCACTTGCCTCGGGGTCCTGCCTCATGATTAAGAGACTCTTGTGGGAGACCAGGTTGCAGTCCTTGTTCTTACTAGGCAGGGTGATCTTGCTTCAGATGGTCTGTGGCACAAAGACAGGCTCAGCCTGGAGAATAAGACACTAGATTGTCTCATGCTGGTCCTAATGAAGAAGCTGTGGTCCCCCTTTGGTGACTGGGCTGTGCCATGGACAATACTATGAAGACCTATATGTAGGAGTAACTTGAAGGTAAGGAAGTTCTTTGGAAAGAAAATCAGAGGCTTTTAGTATTGACAAAAGTAACGTTGATAGTAACATCTGGGGTTTAGGAGGTGGGGTTTCTGTTGGGGGCGGGGGGTTAGTGTGTGTAGAGGCCTTTCCAACAGTTTTTTGTTCTGAATCCCCATTCTGGGTGTCAGGTTTTTGGGAGTGGGAGGTTGGCTGTCCTTTCCTCCAGATGGCTCATCAGAAGACTTTCTCAGGGTACTCACTTCCATGGGGAGGAAGCATTCAAAAGCAGGCAAGATAAAACAGCAAAGCTGAAGGTCAGTTTCTGAGCTAGGTTGGTTTTTACTGCCATGAGCCAGGAGCTGCCACTGTGTTTGTGCTCATAAATCGGCTAGTGTAGGAGGGGCAGGCAGTAGGAAGGATGGGGGAAGCAATGTTTTTTAAATAGATATTTATGGAGGATATCAACATTGGCATTTCCCGATTTCAGAACAGTGGAGGAGGAACTAAGAACTTCAATCCTGCCTCCTTCCTTCCTTCCATGCCAATTAGGACCACAGTATGCTACCCTCTGTCACATGGAACAGCCACTTACTAACTTGTGGCAAGCAGCACGTTCCTTTGTGAGCAGTTTTCTTCCGTCCAGTGGTTAAGAGGAACAAAACTGTCCCTGGGAGGTTTCCTGTATGCTGGATATGTGCAAACTGGCTGTTTCAGTGAAATTAGCTTCTAGTTTTTCTCTCATCCACTCCTTTAGTGTATCTGTCACTTGCCTCACTGTTGAAGGAGGTCGGGAAGGCAGTCATGTACTTGACCTTTCAGCTTTTTGTTTTCAACCTTGTAAATAGATGGCCCTTTCTGACGTGGGATGATTAAGAGAATCTGAGTAGAACGTTAATTCTCTGTACTGCCAAGTGTGTGGACACTTCGTACACAGTTGAAGAACCAACCTATATGTTTACGTAAAGAATCATATTCTGCCACCCCCCAACTTTCCATTCACCTCTTGGGTAGCTGCTGAAAGGCCCCTGCTAATCTAGATTTCTGTGAGCTGCCTTCTGTAGCCTGAAGGTTCCAAGTCTCAAACAACCTTTGCCTCTCTGTTCTGGGCTAGTCTCCCAAATATTTGCATTTTCTTTTTCCATATCCTGCATCACCTGCTGCCGCTGCACTTTGCATCTTGGCAGCCTGCTTTTGTCAGAGGGATTAATCCAAAAACATTGCAAGGTGTTGGAAAATCTTAACTGCAGTTAAATGAGAAGCTGTTGTTTTAGCAGCATCTGGAGTTTCCAGCTCCTCTCTTTGTTGCTGGTGATTTCAATCACTGCTCCTTGGCAGGGGTGTAACATCCCGGGGAAGCTCTCTTCCCTTATTGTCTGGTGGCTGTGCTTAGCATGGGAGACTTGAGATCGTACATTTCTCTTGGCACGAGAACGTTTGTCTGTTCCCCACCACATTGTGTCGCATTACAGAGAAAATGAACACTTCTTTTCCATGGAGCACTGATTTCCCCTGAGTGCCTTGGACTGATGCACGCAGGGATTGCAGCTATTTATGCTCTTGCATTTTGGAGCTCCAGAACTGTTTGTGGCACCAGGCCAGAGCAAGCTGGGACCAAGCTTAAACCTTTTCAGCTGCTCCTGGTCCTGAGTGCCACCTGCCCCAAGACATGCTGAAGGGCTATGGTGGAGGACAAGAGCCTGGCCACTGCTTCAGGTTCATTTGGAGAGTTATGCAATCAGTTATAACTTTCTGAAGGAAGCTTACAGCAAGCTGAGAGCAGAGAAACCACGGAAGCCACTCCATGGACTGAAGGAGGACATAAAAGTTGCTTTGCAGGTCTGACCTGTTCCGGATTAAAGAGGGGAAGGCATGGAGCAATGTCTAGTTCTTTACTGTTAGGTTTAGCTTGTATGGGAGGAGGAAGGGAGGAAGAGAAATGATAGAGAGCAGCCAAGAAAACAAGAAGCTCTTATGCATAGAACAACATCTTCTGATTCCAGTTCCAAGAGGAAGATGTTTTTCAGTGATGTCTTCAAACCTTTCTTTATTCCTCCCAGAGCTCAATCCTCAACCATTCTTCATTTCCCCCACGGCAGTCCATGTCTCTAAGCTACAAGAAATGGAAATCCCAGCATGACATGCCTAGGTGAATTCCGTCCCAAAAGCCTAGGGCAAGCAGAACCTGCTTCCAGTAAGAAAAGGCTATTTTGCAGAGAATGGGATAGTTGGAATAGGCATGAAAGTCACACATCTCCTTGCCTCTTGCATATTAGCAGTGCAGTAGAGATCAGTGAGAATCCTCATAGTATATTTCATCTTTAGCAGCAGAGCTTCCCAGAAAGCTTTGGCTTTCTTTTCTCCCTACGGGAGAAAAAAAAAAAAAAAAAGACTCTGAGAGATCTTTTGTTGTTGTTTGTTTTTTTTTTTTTTTTTAAAAACAGAAATAAAAAGGGTTTTGGTAGAGCAACACTGTCAAAAATTGTGCTGCTTTGGGGTTTTCACTTGCTTACTTTTTTTTTTTGGTGGATGGCTTGCAAATTTTGTGCAAACTCTTAACGTTTTGTTTCAAATTGTCTCATGCTATTGAGAAAGAGTGTATAAATTTTCCAAATGAATCCTGTCTGCTTTTTTTAAAAGGAGATGAGTCTAGCAGCAGGGCATTTTTGAAGAAAGGTATGTGCTCTGTTTGGGTTGCATTTGAGTCTATTATAAATATCTAAGCCCTGAGGACTTCAGGATCAAACACTGCTTTTGAAATCAGAAATAAAACCTACAATTAAAAAAAGTATTCCCTGTTAATGCCTGCCTACTAGTTCTGTGTGCATCAATGAAGCTGCCTGAGAAGAACCGGAAGCAGGATTTTATCCCTCGTTTTTTATGTGATGATTAAAGTCAGTGTAAATGTCCTGCTGATCAGCGTGGTGGTGTCAGCTGGGAGCTGTCTCTTGTGCCAGCACAGATGCACAGGACAGCCCAACTAGCGCAGCGTGGAGGGGTTTGATTTTGTGATGATTAAAGAATTTGGTTGTGTTTATGTTTGCACAGGTTAGTACTAAGCCCATGCTGTCCTGAATCAGCAGTGAGGGATCATCTGCATTTCTAATTGAAGTGCCTTTGATTGCCTTCAGACCCCTTTAGTGATCGCTTTCTGGGAGTTGCTGTGTTTGCAGAAGCTGCCCTGGAAAAGTCAGCATACTACGGAGCTGGGGATTTTGGTATTTGCTGTAACATCCAGGTACCTCGTAGTGCAGGGAGGCGGACTGGAGCCTGGGAAACCTTGCCCCAAGCCTGGCCTTGCTGTGACCATGCACAGCTCTTTGTTTGATCTTTTTGCTTTCGCTTGCAATTTCTAGGGATGCTTTCACTTGAGCTGCAAACAGCATCAGCACAAAGGAGTCTTGGCCTCTGGGATAACATGGGTCCAGCTGACTTGTGTGTACACGTGACTCTGGCTCAAGTCTCTGACTACTCCCAGAAACTGGGGCAAGGACTCTTTCTCTTTTAGGGAGTAAATTTTAGAAGGACTCATTGTTCATCAGTTCAGCAGGTGGAGGCCTGTCTCAGGATGGGGGGAGAAGCAAACCAAAGTCATTGCTGCAAACAAAGCAGGTTGTGCTATCAGTGCAGTATTCCTGTTGCTTCTGACTGTGCTCGCAGTTCACAGCTGGGATCTGAGCCCTGGCTTCCAGGCCCTGCTGGTAAAACTTGGCTTTGACTTCTCCAAGGCTGAGCTCTCTGGCAGAGTGACAACACATTGTGGCATCTCACAGGGCTGCTAAGATGTTCCAGAAGAAAACAGATAACAAGGGAGACTCAGGTTGCACCAAGTCACTTACTTGAGCTACTTCTGATTAAACCTATGAGGGACAGAGTGGAGGGGAACTGTCCATGGGAAGGAAATGCAAAAAGCAGTGGATATCCCAAAATACCATCCACCTGGTCTGTTTTCCTGGTAAAGTGTGTTTTGTGGTCTAGTAGAATAGGCACTTCTGTAAGGGTTCAGCAGCTTTAAGACGGTAGATGTAAAGTCCTTGAGACCAGCCTTACTGGTCAGAGCCCGATGATTGTTTTTATGGTAGCTTGAGCTGCTGTCACACCTCAGTGGCAGAGAGCCTGTATAATGGAGAGGTGATGACGTCTTGCTGTGTTGGGACTGAGGCCAGTGTCACTGAGCTCCACGGCGTTCAGCTCCTGGGCCTGCCCCAGAGGAATCATTGTTTACCTGGGAGAAGCACTATGAACTCCTGACTTGTTCTGTTTGCCAATTGCTAATATGTTCTAGAATTAAAGGAGGTGGCCAAGCCCGTGTCCTGGGCTGAGAAGTGGGATCTGGCTCATCACCAAAGGTCAGTGCTCAGAGCTGTGATGGCTAGAGCTTGGTGAGCACAGAGCCTCGAATGTTTACAATGACCAACAATGGTTTGGCTCAGTTCTGAGCCAGATAGATCCCCCAGTAACAGAGAGTCTGGAGAAGATCATCAGCTATCAGTGAGCAGAAGAGGGGTGGGATGGCACTACTTCATTGTTTGTTCTCCTTATCTCGTGATGGAAGATGGAGACTGTGCCATGCAGGGTGTGAAGGATGCAGGGGCAGGATGTGGAGGAGAAGCTCAGGGTTTGTCTGATGTTTGTGGGCTTCAGAAATGAATCCAGAAGGGATCAAAGATGGAGCTGGGAGTGAATGGCATGGAGCATTCGATCGAGGCGTCTGCCACTGGTTGTCTTTATGTGGCATTTGAGACAGCGTGGGCAGTTTGCTCATTTTTTCCTCTGTAGGCGCTGCTTTGTTTGGAAGGTTGTAGACACATGTCAGTGGTGATGGATAGATTTGTTTGACTTCCTGTCAAATCAATGATTACTCATAGAAATCTCTTTTATTTAGTTTATCATAGGAAGTCCTATGTCATTTATCCCAGTGGAGGCTTGGCTAGCTGCAGTCTGTGAGCAGTACTGGTGAGAGTTATTGCTGCATTTTATTGTGCTGCTGCTGCTTTTATTTTTTGACACAGTCTTTATTTTGTCTTGGTTTACACAAGGAAAGGTTTGCTCCTCTTTTTTCCCCTGATTGCAAGCAGAGCGTTTTGTCTTTCCCATTGCAGTCTAGTCACTTGAGAATTCACAGGAATATGCCCTAAGCACTAAGGTTAACCTCACCCTCTGCTGAAGTTTGACTAGATGCTGTCTGGGCATACTTCACCATTTTTGAGCTAATGAGGTCTTAATTTCCTAGGCATCGTAGGAGTCGGAACTAATGGGTAAGAACCAGAGGAACAGGGAGTTGATGAGTTAAGGGAAAAGTCATGGTGATGTATTTTTCATATCTTCTGCACTTGATTTTGGTTTGCTTCATGCTCAGAGAGGAGGTGGAGCTCTCTGTCTCTAATGTTTTCATGCTGCATCCCAATGGATGGGCTCTGCGGGCAGATGGGGTGGTTTGATCGCTGCAGGCACTTCCATGGCTGCGGGAGCTTTTGGAATGGTGATCCTGGGAGCTGACAGCACAGCCTCCCCGCAGGGCTCCCTTGACGTAGCCGGCTTATGTTTGTGTTCTTGTACCCACTCAGGATTTGGGGTGGCCTCTCTGCTTACAGCATTGCAACCCCGCAGAGCTGACTGACACGCAGAAGGCTGCCTGGGTTACAGAGTGAAGTCCCTTCGTGTGGGCCCTTGGGTAGAAGAGTTGGAGCGTGGCTTTTTGGGCTGTCCTGGATGCAGAAACTTTGCTGATAACCATTTCATATGCTTTTAAAATCTCAAGTGGTGAAAGGATAGGGATGCTTTTCTTCATGTGTAGCTCATGCATGCAAAAGCTACTGAGGCTTTTCTTATTTGTCCCCATTGAAAAATTCAGAGAATCATTTCAGATCAATCCAAATAATATTTTGCCGTTGACATTTTAAATAATCTGGGAAAAATGGCTTAGGATCACTTTGGAAAAAAAGACGAGATGCTTCCAAATAAGTTTCAAAAGCTGATCTTCAAAAGGATTTTTCTAAATAAATCCCAGTTTGATTTGAAATAAAAAAAATTCTAATGAAACATCATCTGGACTGTTCTCAACCTTTCTCACCAGTGATAGAATCCCACTGAACCGAGAGTCTATTCTTGGCCTGCTTTGTCCAGAGGGAATTCTCCCAGGGCCAGGCTGCTGCAGCTCTTCCCTGCCCTCTCCAGTGGCTGAGCACATGCAGAGCCTTGGCGACTGCTGCTCATGCCAAGCTAATGATACTGACCTCTGAGTTCAAGTAGGAGAGACTTAATGTTTTCAGGTCAAGAGATCCTTGGCTTAGTCTCCGCAGATAAACCAAGCAGGGAGATGACTACACAAGGCAGAGCTTCATTCTCTGAATATACAGAAATCATTTCAACTACCAGTGAAGCGAAACAGCAGGAGGAATTGAGATGGGTGTGAATACAGCTACACAGAAACACATTTTGTGTCACTTTGCGGCTGATGCTGGTGTAACCTCCTTTCTCTTTTTCAGGGCCAAAGGTTTTGGCATGCTCGAGAGACATGGTTGCCCTTTTACTGCAGGAACTCCTAAGTCAGTCAGTCTGGGCCATGCTTTAATATGCTGACCTTTGTCTTTCGTGAGGAAGTATCTGCAATTTTTCCCTAAGAAGAGATGGAGGCACATGCAAGGTGTTTCTGTAACTGAGCTGGAGGGTGACTTTAACCCGCTTTAGATCTAAGCTGAAGAGTACACCCCACTTTAGGAGGATGTCTGCTCATCGAGGCTGGAGCACCAGAGGCAGGTGGATGCTCCACCAAATTGTTCTCGTGCCTGTGTGCCCCTCGACTGCAAGTGATGCAGTCCTATGTCCCGTCTTCGGTCCTGGTTGTTTGCTGACCTTGAGTTCCGCACGGCTGGATAGCAGAATTTGTACCCAGTGAAGCAAACGTTGAAGGACAAAGATATCCAGCTGATGTATTGTGGCATGGAGGTGGCCAGACTTGGAGTAAAATCAAGCTGTGGGGAGAGAGAGGGAGTCGTGGAAATCTTCAGTGCAGAGATAAATGCCTCTTCTTACATCAATGGCAGTGGGGGAGAGGTACACACTTCCTGAAAGCAAGTAACACACCAAACAACGGGTCTCCAAACACTAGGCTTGGATTATCTCTCTCGCTGAGCTGAGGGCATATTGTATCCCTCCATCAGTAGCTAATCACTTGCTCAGAAATAGTATCCTGACAAGAGACAGCGATTGCCTCCCTTCTGATGGGTTACTAGAACTCTGTTTGGTAAGAAAGCAATAGCCTGTCGCCCTTTCCAATAAAGGAATCTGTTCCTTCTGATGGGAAGCAGTACCGGAGAGAGATATCAATTTGCACTGTTATCAGACTTTCCTACCCAGCAGTTAATGGGTCCTAACATCTGATTTGATTCTCAGGCAGTTCACGAATTAGTGAGAAGTGCATGATGTAGGAGAAGTCACTCAGGAAGGAACAGAGGTATGGAGGAATCCTCGGGAGAGGTGCACAGTGTTTGGTAGCCCAGGGGAGCCCATTAGTTTTGCCATCATGTAATGCAAATGCAATGATTGTTCCGAACAGAAATGATTTAACCTTGAATGAGAGAAACATAACCAAACAGGCAGCGGTGGAACAACAAAGAATTCCATCTCTGATCTCGTGACCTACGTTCTGCTCAAGTGGCTCAGATGTCACCGGTACATTATTTTCATGAGTGATTGTAAGTGCATTATGCATGAGTGTGTGGCCACTGGTGAGTAAACTGAAAATTCTTCAAGGGAGCACATATAATCTATTTGATTTCATGGAGCTGGACTGTGCTCCTTTTTTTTGAAAGGTGGTTGCTGCTTGGCGGAAGAGCGTGATTGTGCCTATGTGAGTTTGGCACAGAAAGGGATTTGTCATGAGGTCCCCTGTGGGTGTAAGCAAGAGGCTTTGCTCTTTAGCTCAGGTTGGTAGTAGCACATTTGGCTGTCTGCATATGCTGGATTTGTTCTTGGTGCATCAGTTCAGGGTGAAGCTGTAGCTTCTCCAGCTGTAGCGTGTCTCCAGCTTTTGGCTTCAACCCAGGCAGTGTGGCAGGTAGCGGCAGTGCCGCTTGCTACCCCCACTACTGGAGGGGAAGTGGGAAGATAGATCAGACTTTGCCGTGCCAAGAGTAATTCGGTGTATCTTACTTCTCTGAAAAAGGCTAGATGTTCTCCTGCCACATTGGTTTGGGAAAGCAAGGCATCTTGAAAGCTACACTGGAGGTCAAAAGTCCTCAGGGACAGCCTGAAACATGCAGGTTTGAATCTCACTTGTGCTCTTCTGTTTTCTGCACATGTTGTAAGACATTTCTGACTCCTGCCCTGCAAGGCAGTCGAAGCCATCCATCCGGCAAGTAAAGGTAACAGAGGATGCATAAGCATGGTTTGGACAGAGCAGGGACTGTTAGCAGTCCTGGCTCTTACCTGTTCATCCCTACTGTTTTGCAGATGGCCACCATCCCTCATCCTTACAGAAGTATCCTATCCCAAAACCAACATTGTGCTCTCCAGGGCAGTACTTGTATGGGCAGTATGCCCTCTGCCTCTCTAAATACAACTGATGTAGTAAAGAAATCGGTCCCAGTCTCCAGGCTGAAGAGCTGTGGCTGTGCCATAAACATGTAAGCTCTACAGGGAGCAGGTGTTGACAAGTGTCCCTCTGCATTGCTCTGAGTCTTCTCTGTCCTTGGAAAGATGAAATAACAAAGCTGTGTTCCCCAGAAGCAGGTTGAGAGTCCAGCAGGGTTGACTCCAGCATCTGAGCAAGTTCATCTCAGGATCCCACTGCCCAAGAGGAGCTGGGTATGGCTTGTTGAGGAGACCTGGTGCAAGGTATGATGACTAGTGTACAGGTACACACTGAAGTTGGCAGGATTTAGCAACTGTATTTGCAATGGGCAGGTGTCCAGGAGAAACAGACCAGGCTTTTCCAGAGACAGAGTATAGGTGGTGTGAGAATGCATCCGCTGAGCTGTCTGAGCATGCTCTGAGACGCAGGCAAGGCTGTTTTGCACTAGTCTTGCAAAGCTAGTCTCTTCGTGAGTTCTGTTGCCCTGTATAAAACCAGTGGCTCCTTTACTCCTACCCTCCTCTGATTTCTGGACTCTTGGGTTTACCGCCTCAAGCACAGGGCCTCTGGCCATACTTTTCTCAGGGACCACAGCATGGTGTACAGATTTCTCTGTGTCTCTGGGACCTGGGCTGCAGTGTTACTGCCCCATGAGAGCTCTGATAAGTGGTAGGAAGTAACAGCCTGCTTGAAATGGGAGCATGTTTTTTCATTAGGTGAAACAATACATCAGAGGGAAAGAGATTTTAAAACAACAAACGGCCCACAGCATATTTTACCTCGTCTAATCTTACACGCTGTGCTTGATAGGCTTTTCTTTTCCCTTGTAGCTTACATTCTCCTAGCAAAGCTCAAATTCCCCTCCTGGGCTTTTTTCTGCTCTCCCCAATCCCTTCCTTGCTCCGTCAGAATACTCCCTGGGAGCACCCAGGCAGTATCAGGCCAAAGGGCTGCCTAGTGCTGAGGGGACAAAAAGGTCATGTCAAGTGGGTCTTGTGTGGCTACAGATCTCATGGACCACATAATGCATCAACATCGCTGCGATTGGTAGCCCCAAGGGAGTGTTTTTCCCCCAAGGATTTGTTTAATTTGGTTGTTTGGGTTTGTTTTGAAACTGTTTATAGACTTCTGGCTACCAAAGGAAGTTCAACTCAGCAGTTGGCATTGTGGAGGTGTAGCTCTATCAAAAAGTGATTTTTCAGTACTGTCATGATCACCTTGTTGGCCCATCCTGCAGAGAAGTCAGAAGGATGCACACAACTGGTCTGAAGGACTTCCGGTTGCCAAGGGACATGGAGGAGCATCCACCCTTCATCCTGTTTCCTCCAGGAGTAAAGGCAAGGGGAAGAGGCACATGTTCCTGGACATTCAATCCCATTCAACAACTTTAGGCTGCACTGACTTCATTTCTGTTCAGGAAGCTGGGAGAAAATGAGCACTACTATTTTCTCCCCTGACCTGAAGAGTTGCTGCTTTGGTATCCCAAAACTCGCCAACCCGTCTGCACTGATGTTGCTTATGAAAAGAAATAGAGAGTCGTAAGGAATCAGGGGAATTTTTCTGTAGCCATGTAGAATATTTGCAAAACCAAAATGTCATATGTATCATCATAATGTCTAAAAATGTGAAGCCCTGGTGCTGGACACAATCAGCTTGTGCTTGCTGCCCTCCCCACCCTCCCTGAGACTGTACGCCTAAACAAAGCACTGGGATTTGCAGCAGTCTGTGGCAGGCAGGGCTCTTGAAATAAAACCTGGGTGGCAGGTCCACCTTTCACTTGATAACCCCAAGGCTGGTGTTGCTATCCAGTAGATGCTGGAATGACAGAAGTAGCAAGCAGAGTACCATTCTTCACTGGTTCCTGCTGTTTCACAGCAATCTCTTACATTTCAGGTCATTTTATGTTCATTTTGTGGGAGAGGAACACAGCACTAATTAAATCACGATCCTGAGCAATTTTGCATCTGTATTTTGTAGTCTGCTTGTCATGAAGGGGTGCTTTTCCACTCCTGAGACTGCAGAGCACTGATCTAGAACAAAGAGCTGTGGCATTCCCATTTTATCACAGGAACAAAAACTGGTCCCTAAATGCTGCGCAATCCCATGTGCAGAGCGCCAGGCAGAGCTCTGGCTGACCTGAAACAATTCACTTCATCTCCCTTCTTTTTCAGCTTTTGTCATATCCATTTTCCTTGTACGTGCTCTGGGGCAGGAATTTTTTTCTTATTATGTATGTGCATGCAGAACGATGAGTCTTTGATCTCAGCAGCTACATCCTGTATTACAGCAGAAAGAGTATTTAATAATAATAGGAAAAATCTGATTAATAATTTTCAACTTCTGTGCGTATGTGCTTCTCTAAGACACATGCAATCCCTGCTTGGTTCCTGAGACAATGCGTTTGCATTGGGAGTGCAAATGGGCCGCCTGCCCTGTTTAAAAAGTCCATACCGTAATCCACACTGGCTATAGCAGCTGGGAGGGCATTGTGCTTTTCTGTCTTTTGGTTTTATTTTTCTTTTCCTCTTTCTCCAGTGTTCTTTAAAGTCAATTTAGGACTCTGCAGAGACCTGTGAAAACCAGTCCCAGCCAGGGCACAGGGAGGATGTGTGGGTGATAGGGGCGTTGCTGAGGGGGTAGGTGGCACTAAGTTGTTGTGCTGTGGTCTGTTCGTAGGCAGGCTTGGTTGGTTTGAGGGGTGTGGGTGCTGTGCGAGTTGGACATGTTCCTGGGGAGCCCTGTGTTTTCAGGAGCAATGGCAGAAAAGCCAGTCAACACTCTCCCTCATTAGCCTTGATTGAGCTACCTCCCTCCCCATACAGAGGTGAAGGATTGTTTGGCACAGCAAGAATTGGAGGGGAGAGAGGGCTTTTCCTCTCCTTGCTCGCTGAACTGAATGCCAAGAGTGTTGTATTTTCTCCCAGATTCTTTCAGGAGGTGCTTCATGAGCTCAGGGATGTTACCTGCTCAGCCTGCTAAGGTGCTTGTGGAGCCCAAGGAACACGTGGCTGACGTGTTTTGTGAAGGGAGTTATCTGCACCTTGCTGATGTTGAAAGTGAGCCTGACACAGCTCGTTTTCCTCGCTGTGCCTTTGTCTTTAATTTTGGAGGATGTACTTTTCCTGACAGAATTTCCAATTCAGTTCATTTTCTCTGCCTGCAGTGGGAGGGAAAAAAAAAGAGGTGGTTTGAGGGGCTTGCTGCATGTATTATTAATTGTCCTCAATTCAAGACAGTGTAGTCTTTTTCTGCCTGATATTCCCATTTTTTCATACCTAATATTGGCTGCAGTTTTGAAAGAGGGTTTGGCATTTGAAGCTGCATGGATTTCTTTGTGATGGTAGTGTTTTTAAAACTAGAAAATGAGGTTCTTCCATTTATCTGAAGCTAAAATGGCACAATGTTCGAGTCATCAGTCAGTTGAACTGTGGTGTAGAGCAGTTGATTAATGAAGTGCCTATGTTTCCTGGGCTGGTTAAAACATCACCCAGAAGATGCTGTGTCAGAACCTAGACATCATTAAATCTGCGGAAGCAGGAACTTGCGTTTGCACATAGATGAACAGGTTTGGGTCACTCCCAGCTCTGTTGATCCTGTTATAAGGCGAGTGTGGTCATGGATAATAAGCAGTATTACATCTTGGGGCTGTGTGGTGCTGCGTGTTGATTTTTCCATGGCTGTCAGCTGGTCTTCCCACAGAGCTCAAGGTCCCAGGTGGAATGAGTTTTGTGATTTCAGCCCTGTTCCTGCTGAACACTGTCTCATAGCAGGATAAAAGTGTGTTTTCAACTTAGTGGAACGCGATTCAAGTTCTGTGTTGTTAAAGCTGTTTAGAGAAATGAAGCACTTCAGCCCAAAGGAGGTGAAACAAGCCTCCTGACAGCAGTCTTGGGGTTAGAGTGAGCATCCCGTTTCCATATGAGCCTCATCTGAATGAGGGAAACAACACATTTCTCAGAGGAAGTAACTAACCTGTTAATGAATCTGAGAAGAGCAGTGGGAAATTGCTCTGCGTTTGATGCACAAGTCTGGTTCCTGCTTTTCCTACCCCCTGCCCCCACCATGATTCTCATTTCTTCTAGCTGTTCTCAAGGCATTTGCACTTTCAGCAAATCTGGACACAGTGCATGGATGTGGTGGGACTGCTACTCCAGATCAGTTGTAAGTGGATGGGGAAATAGTGTCTGCATGGAGCTGAGCATCTCCTTCACATGTATGCCTGAAACCCCTTTACTGAGAGGACTGTCCCTGGGAGGAGTAGGTATTTCAACTTACACTTGAACTGTCCTCATCTCTTGGGTCCACAGCCAGCCAGGATTTGGTAAATCCTATGCTGGAGCGAGTAGAGAAGCAAGGGAGGAATTTGGATTCTTCCATACCAGAGCTCCATCTACGGTAGCTTTCTTGGCCGTTGTGGCCCAAAGGTAATGTTCACACTACCCATGTCTCTCCTGTCATCTCACCTGGCTAAGGCTTACCTGCTGGAATCCCTGTGCCTGAATCTTATTTCTTGTTAGCCCCTGACCTGAGTCCGACCACTTTCTTGCTGAAGTCTAGACAGCCCCTCCACAGGCAGCAGCTCTGCCCTGACCTTGCTTGCACCAGTTCTTCTAACTGTTGTTTGACTTTCCTGGAGCTATCAAAATGGGATTGTCCTCTGTCTTCTCTTTATTTCCCCCAGCTAGCCCCTTTCAGCTCAGCCCCCTCCTATGCTGCCGTGCAGTTCTCTGTCTCTGCAGCGCGTGCTGCTGAGCAGCGGTTGAATCCAGCCATGCTCCTGCTACAAAGGCAAACATCTAAAGCCAATCAGAGCATGTCCAACAGGATTTGTGGTGCTTCCAACCTCTGTGTGTTATTGACTCCCCCTTTCAAGTGTGGCCAGGGCTTTGTCTGTTGGTAATAGGGAGAATTAATAATTTCCTTTTTTTAAAAAAATCAACTTTAAAAAACCTCTATCTTTTTTTTTTTTTTTTACATAAAAAAGCAAGTAAAAGACATAACAAAGTTGTTAAAAGTTCAAAAGGAATGCTAATCCCTGTAATCCCTGTAATGTGGACTAATCAACTTTTATCCAGACAATTCCCTTGTATCTCTCAGGCCTTAGCGTGGTTAAGGATTCCCACAGGCAAGTGCTGGGCTTTAACTCCTTCAGAGCTGCTTTAAGCCTACAGTTACTCTTCCTGGAGCGATACTGCCATACTGTCACTCAGAAACAGTCTGGCGCGTTGTTGGACTTGGAACAGCTTCAAAGGTACTTGAACTTCCCTGGCTCTTCTTTCAAATAGATGTGGAAACACGAAGTTCTTTTCCCTTGGAGTGCTGAACCATCCTAGTGTGAAGATCTTTATTGAAGCTCTTCCAGCTGCAGTTGTATTAACTGCTGGGGATAAAGGAACAAGGGGTCTAGGCAGCACTCTAACAAGCGCACAGATTCTCAGTACAGTAACTCTAGGAGAGACTTCTCTGCAGCAGACCTGTGATGCGTAGGACATAATGGCCAGTGGTGTCAGCTGCACTGAGCTTGTGCTCGCTTGGATGCCTGTTTGCTGCTCCAGCCTTCATCACACTGTATGTGTGCACATCTTGGGGAAGGCCTGTGCCCCCAGCCAGAAATGATTTCTTTATTTTGGCAAGGTGATGCTATTTGGAATATCCTAAGGTGTCTGTTGTTCCCATGTTAAATTTAGTTTTCATTGGTATCAAGCCTACAACAGGAAGCAGGCTCCGCTACCTTGACTTTAAAAAAAAACAAGGGAGGGAAGTTTTTTATTCTTAGGTCTTGTGAGTAGCAGGTATTCTCTGGGCTTTGCAAGTGATTCTTTGGTGCTTTCAATACTATATTACTATTCCTGGATGATTTGTGTATTGCAATGAGACTTCTACAGCTGCAGAGCTGAGAACAGGAGATGGTGATGGGCTTTTTTGGAAGGGAGAAGCAGTGTAGAATGGCTCAGCTGCAGAGACAGATGTATCTGTGCTCACAAAATCTCTGCCAGAGGTAGACAAACAGCCACACTTTTTTAGGCCTATAAACAGTTATTATAATAAAGCCTTTTGCTTCTTTTTGTTTTGGAGAGTAGGATGTAGTTTAATTATTCTTTACTGACAGACATTTCAGCTGTTCCATTTTCACTGAGAGTAATAGACGGTGTTCTTTTTTATAGCTTGTTCGTTGGGGTTTGCTGGGCTTGTGCGATGAGTGGCATGCAAGCAACCCCAAGGAGCTTGCACTTGTACACCTGGTGCTTAGGTGCTAAGAATGAGAAGTTTGATCTTTTACCCCAAACTTGGGGTAGCTGGGAGTGGTTGTTTCCACTGCCCAGAAATCTGAAGCTTCTCAAGAAAGAGAAGCTTATTGTTTGTGATATGTTTGAATAGGGGGGTGGTTGACCTGGTTTCCTTGATACTTGGAGCATCTAGTCACAGTCTAGCCCTTTAACTTGGGGTTAGTTGAGGATGGACTTCACCACCATGTCTCCCCAATGCATGGATGAGAGCAGGATCTGGTTTCGGTTCACTGCCCTGAGATGTGTGCAAACTCTAATCTACCAGCATGATGCAAAGCAAGGTGTGATTGCACCCTGGCTCAAATCTGGCAGCTGGATCCCAGCTAATGTGGGAATGTGCTGGAATGGGTTTGCCTTTAGCAGCATGTCAGCTTGAATCAAAATGGATGAAAGAGTAAAATCTAGGCAGGGTAGAATGAGGAGGGATGAGGGCTGCATCAGACTGGAGAAGCTGCTTGCCACCAGCAAGTGGGTTGCCCTTAAACAGCCCTTCCCCACTTTGCAGTCATCCAGACATCAGACTTCTTAATATTTTGTGCTCGGTTCTCCAAACTGTGATACAGATCCAGTCAGCTATTAAGCAGCTTCCCTTGAAAGCTGGCATACATTGAGAAAAGACTGGAGCATTCTCAATGAAAGTTTAGATTTAAAAAAAAATCAAAGTGATTTTCTGATTTAATAGTTCCTTAAATATTTTGTAAGCAGCTTAAAAAAAACACCCAAAATGGTTTTTTGTGAGTGTTTTTTGTTTGTTTTTTTATTTTTTAATGGGTAAATTGAATTCTGCTTCCAAAAATAATTCTAGGGGGTTTAAGTTTCCTCTTTGAAGATGTCTGGGCATTTTTCTAAAGTTACTTCAACTGCCTGGATTGATTTAGAGGTTAACAGGTTAATTAAATGTTGGAGCAACTCACTGAGGTATGAGCCAGCTTTTCTGTCTTGGCGTTTGAAAATCAAGATGGGATGTGGTGCCGGAATCCCTGGGCAGCCATCTCCTGGCCTGGAGGAGGTGGAGAGGAGGTGGCTTAGCCAGGATTACTGCAGTGGGCACTCTTTGCTATGCAAGCTCTGATCTCTGGGAGCATTCTCAGAGGGGATCCCTGGGTACCTATTAATTACCTCTCCTCCGCTCTACAGATTCCCCTCTTGGGTCAAGCCTCAGTATTGATGCTAACAAAGCCCCACGCTGATCCTCTCTGCACTGTGGCTGCCTGTGTGTGCTGATCGTGGCACCCGTGGGAGGGGAAGGCTGGCTTCAATGACAAGGCTTCTGTCTTCATGCTTTGCAGCAAAGGGTGTAGCAACAGTGGGTACTGTGGAGGAAGGAGACCTCCTTCGCCGGTGCAGTACAGCTGCAGAGCATCCAGTGCTTTCTTTAGTCCCCACAGCAGCTGTGCACACTGAGCAGGTGCTCAGTACCACTCCAGGTCTGACCGATGGGAATTTTCTCTGGACACATCCTACATAAAAGCTGCAAAGTGAGCCATAGCCTTCATGCAAGGAGGATCACGTATCTTGCGATCTAGAGCAATTGGTGCTGTTTGCGTGTGGTCAAGGCCACACGCGGCCCCGTGGCCAGCCCTCCCTGCGTGCCCACCCTCCGCGCTCAAAGTTGAGATGGAGCAAAATGTTTTAATTTATTCCTGCATGTGAATGACTCAAATATGCCACATCTATCATTGTATCTCCTTAACTAAATGGATTAATTTTTTTTGTCCTCTTCACGAGCTTAATTAGCAATCTGCAACACAAATTAAATCACTATCAACTAATTCCAACTATCCCTTCAGAGATAGCCATTAGCTGGCTAAATAATCTGGTTAGCATTGAAATGAGCCTGCATTCTACCCTGGAAACACCGTCGTGATTTCACAGAGCTGCTGCTTTTTATTTCTTCCCTCCAATGCTGATAGCACTTTGTCCTTCCTAATGAGGGCAGCAGTCGCTTGAGCTTGGAGTGTGATCGTTTGCAGGCATTTAAGCAGGGTTTGGGAGTTTTTTCTTTCTTGCTGTGTTTTAAGAGACAGCTGATCGGTGGTTGAGGGTTTCTGTCCTGACAGAAAGAGGGAACAGAAAAGGCAACTTGTCATTTCTCGATGACAGACTAACTTTCATGCATCTGTAGGTAAACACAGGGATATATAGTCTATCTACCTCTATGGGCAAAGGCAGCATCGTACGTATTGGTGTTGTCTTGGCTTAAATACATGAACAAGCCTTCAGAAACTCTCGGGGATGTTAAGAAAGCTGGATAAGCCTGTGATCCTTCAGGCAGACAACCAGGGCCTCACAGGCTCCATCCTGCTATTTCTCCTTTGCCTTGTCTCTTCCATGGTCAGCCCCATCAGCAAAAGCTAGTTGTAAAAGCACAGTTCTCACCTGACATAATTTTATAGGGCTTGGACGAGGACAGGAAGGTCTGATAAAAGTTCTGGGACAGTTCTGGCCAAAGAGCTTTCCAGGCCTCTAAAAGCTGGGAAACTGGAGCGTGCTGAGCTTCCTACTGAGGTATTTTCATGCATTTCTGCTTAGGTTGTTGTCCTGGTTTGAGTTAGAACAGAACTAATTCTGTTCAGAGATATTACTCTTCAGCTCAGTCTCTTCTAACTAACTGCACTTTCTAACAACTTCTGTCTTGGTGTCTCTAAGCATGAAGTGCAAGGGGGTGATGACTTTCTTCCTCCTTCCTCCTCCAAATCCTCCTGGCCACGTGTTTGTCTCAGCTCTGCTGTAGTCAGAATGCAAGCTGTTTGGATGCAGATGTTAAATGTGTGTTAGGTCATAATCTCCAGTATATATAAAAAATATCTCTCTCTCTCTCTCTCTCATATATATTTTTATATTTAATGTTATATATAAAATATATATAAAAATAGTAATAATCAACAGAAGATGTTTGCTATGCTCTTCCTCCCGAATTTGCTTAGCTATTGCAAAGGGACTAGAAAGAGGATGAGAAGAGAGCAGAGGGATAGAACTGGCCTTAACTACGCAGACTCAAATGGGAATTTACTGGTGCTCATGCTTTAGGAAAGGATGATTCAGATTCGTAAGATTCTGCAGACAAAGCAAACCTGGTCAAAACGGTGTTGCTACTTTTTTGACAACACAAGAATCAATGGGGAAATGTCTTCCTATAGATTCAGGAAGACAGCTTCACTACAACCCAGTATCATTGCCCAGTATTTCCATGTTGATGATTTTATAGACTGCTTTGGATTTTGGAAGGAGGTAGGTTGGAGCAACATTTTTTTCTGGACAGAGGAAGTGCAAACCCCTAGTCTGCTAGAAATACTTTCTGAGAAGACATGCAATTTTGAGTGGATGTTGTTGCTTCTTGCTTTGTATAGCTTGCATTTGATTGTTAAGGAGAAATAAAAGGAGAGGGTGTTTGCTCATATTTCACAGTTGTGCCCAAGGGGTCAAAGCCATTATGGCAGGTTTCCCTGGTGGATTATGTGAAGCACTGGATTTGGGTTTTCTTTTCCATTTTCTTTCTCCTAGAATTTAAATATGGAAATGTAATTCAGGTAGAAACGTACAGTAAATCCTCAAAGGTTTGTGTCTTTGAAGAATCTGGGGTAGAGGAGAACTGGTGGGAGTGGAGGATGGCAGAGATCAGACAGGAAAGCATCCCCTTTCTTTGTCTCCAGCCATGCCATCCCTGTGCCTGACCCTCCGAGGAGCAATGTGAGCTGACTCATTCTCCTTTCTCATAAAGGCTTCTCTCGGTCTCCCCGTCTTTCCCTTTGGGGGGTAAATTGTATGTGAATTTTCAGTTGTGATCTCTGCACCTCTGGCTGCTGTGCTGGGTATATAAAGAAGTGGCAATGTTGGAGTTGAAATCATCTGCGTTTGGAAAGAAAGTGGGGAGCAAACCACCTGCTTGCTCCTCTTTAACTGCAGTCTTACAGCTCCCTGCAATCTCCAGGCACTTGGGTAGGGAATGAAAGCGCAGCGCCTGCTTTTTCTTTGCAGTAGTAAGCCCAATGTCAAACCTTATTCCTAAATCTAAGCATGTATTTAAATGCAATAACCTAGTCTGTAGTAGACAGAGTACTTGAATAGCTCTTGGGGAATCCAGGTGGCTTTGAGAGAGCCCTTTTGCTGCTTTGTGCTTCATTTTTTCCACCTTGACTGTGGGGCAGATTACACTGGTTCCCTTCATGGGTTTTCTAGCAACCTTGGGGCAGAGGGCAAGGGAAGTGTTGCTTTGATGTTGCTTTTGCACTCAAAGTCCTTTTCTTTTCCCCTGAATGGGGGGGGGAGCTTCTACCAAGTGAGTATATAAGGGACTAGAAGCAGAAACTAGTGAGGGAACTTAATCAGGGAATATACAGGAGGCAGAGTCCACTGCTAATTGTCTCTTCAGGTAATTTACTGAAAACACTGTGCAGGAGGTACCCTCTGAAGTCTCTTCCCATGGATAATAAAGATAAGATACCGGTAGATAAGAAGGTACTGAAACAAAAGTACACCCTTAAATAAATGAATTACTGGCACAGGTTGGGAAGCAGCTGTGAGTTAAACAGAGAAGACCAAAAAAGAATGATCAATTTTCAGTGTGGCAGTAGGTGAAGAGGAGGATATCTGGAAGACCTAGCTTGGGCCAGGCTTTTAAAAATATAATTCAGAATTAGAGAGGAGGAAAAGATGGAAAAAATTATATTTGCCCACAGTTATTTAGTGAAAGCTAGTACAGGCTCTGAAAAGCTGAGAATAGCTCTCTCCAGGCAGGTGAACAGGCAAGGCAATGGCAGATGAAATTAAATGTTGACAAATGCAAGTTAATGTGCTTTGGAAGGCATAATATGACCTACTCATACACATTGCTGCATTTTAAATTAACTGTAACCACTCAGGGAAAAGACCTAGAGGTTATTGTGGACAGCTCAATGAAAACATCTGTTAAATGAACAGAAGCAGTCAGTAAAGCAAACAAAACATTGGGCTGTACAAGGGAGATTTTCTATTATCATTTATATTATGGTAATGTGTCAGGACACCGACAACTGCCCGACAGCTTTCTGTTGTGCCAGGCTCCATGTGAGCAGAGAGCGAAAAGGCATCCAAGGGCCTCAGAGAGCAATTCACTCCGAGTGCGACCAAATATCAACGAACTTGGGATACTCTTGCCCCCAGCCAGCCCTGAACAGAGGCTTGCTGTCAAGCGAGGAGAGCTCGGGGCCGCAGCCGTTGGTGGGGTGTGGGTTTCCTGGGCAATGTGATGTACAAATCTTCCTGGCCCTGTGTGCAGCACGCCAAAATGTGCGTATGGCCAAAAGCTCCTAGAGTTTTGTCAGAGGAGACGTGCTTGTCAGCTCTAAGTCCCAAGTACAAGATCCTGGGGTAGACTTGCACTTAACGTGCTTGTGGTTAGGGCTTTGCTCTGTGGCCGAAGGAGGTCTTTAATCCCTTGGTGTTTGACTCCTTGGTGCTTCTTCCATTGCTGTCCCGACTTGGTCAGACACCTTTTCCTGTTATAGGGTAAGAACAAGGTTCAGCTTCTTTGGGTCTCCAGGTTCTTTTAGCACAAACAAGGTCTTGGGATTTTTTGTATCCAGCAGATCCTTTTGCAGAAGAGATTAATACAACCTCTTCCTTCCCTCCTTTCTCTACCCAAAGCAGAGTTGACGAAGTTTCACGTAACCAGCATGCCATGGAGGCTGTGCAAAAGCTTATTGCTTTCTCCAGCCCCTGGTCAGAGTGATGAATCATTTCATCACAGGGCAGTACTGCTACCCGTTAGACATGACGGAGTGGAGGCTCAGGTGGCACTTTCATTATATGCTTCAAGCAGCCATTGGTATGCAAACGGTACCGTGAGTTTAGTGCTTATACTTAATAGCAAGGAAATTCAGAGTTATACCTGTTGTGTTCCCTCTGCCTATGGCTTTATTATAAAACATAGTTCTTGATTTGATGACTTTGTTTAAACTTGCCTGAAGCCTTGTCCTAAGCTTAGTTTACTATTTTAAAATTAGCATATATTTTTATATATGTTATAAATATATAACCTGCTGACCAACACTACTGTCAGCCCTCTAGCCTTTACAAGGTAAAGTAATTGCAATGTAAAGTAAACTGTACAGAGTGTGGAAGGATGTCTGCATCAGTATTCCTCTGTTCAAAACAGTCTCTCAGACTTGATACTGAAGACATGAATAAAATCGAATGTACTGATTATCATTTAGGCTGAATTTACTTTCTGCATTTGCAGGAAGGAGCTCTATTAATCAGCTTCACTTCCTGGCTCACATGAAGAGTGCCTCTGTGTATCTCAGAAGCTCAGCGATAAATACATATAAACATATATATGCATGAGCATAAATATATAGATGTTAAAATAGCATTAAAATCTTTGTCATCTGCTCTATTACTCCTGTGATAGGTGGAGAGATAAAAACCCTCAAGGTTAAATTTTTCAAATTTAATTTTCTCATTTCTTGCTAATTTCCAAATACCTGGACCCACAGAGAAACTGGGCTATTAAGATGTGGAATTAAATTAAAATTTCAGGCTTGCGTGGAAACAACCACCAATGGAAATTTACTGAAAGGTTAAAGGAGAGGACAAGAGGCAACCTGGGAAAAATCCTTTTAAAATCGAAGTATAGTATATGTTGCCTCCTGCACTTTAATGCACATAAATTAAGACAATAATTCTAGGAGCTGAAGGCTCCAGTTTAACACTTCTATTTTCTGGTGGCCCTTGAGTCTCTCTATGGAACTGCAACTTCATTATGTACAGCCGAGGAGACATTATTCCTTACATTATCTGCTGTGCTAACTGTGCTAACACAGTTACCACCGATGCGCTAGTGCTATTTGGTTTCTCAAATGTAATGGGCAGGTATGTACTGCAACCATTTATGTGGCTTTTCTGCCAATTTGTGACTGAAAGGACTTTTTCTTTGTTGAGAAATGTGTACCCACTGCATCTAATTCCTGAGCTTCTCTAGGTGAACTCAGCATTCCTGTTTGGATGGATGCTGTGGGCTGGTCCAGTTAGGGGTTGGGTGCCTAAGAGCTGTCTCCTAGGGAATAACCAGACAGGGCTTTTTGCATAGCTGGTACACTGATGTTCAAGTTAAACACATTTTTTACCTATTGTGTGTGGGTTTTTTGTTAATTCTCTGAAGAATCTTTCCTCTTCTCCCCTCCACCCCCCCATTTGTGTGTACAAGATAAAAGTCTGAGTAGAATGGAGACTGCATTTATTTCTCTTCTGAGGAGGCTTAAATGTACAGGTTAAACAAATAGATTCTTGTACTTTCATTTAAGAGAAATTTTAGGTCAGAAAAAGGTCAGTGAGCTCCTGTTAATGGAAAACAGTATCTCACGTCCTTTGTAGCAAAAAATACCTACATTTGGTCCTGGAATGCTGTAGAGCTCAGCAGAGTGTATCTTGAGAGATTGGGTTGGGTAGTACTGGCCCCTCTTCCTCTTCGTTTTCAACAGCTCATTTTTGTTCAGATGACAGTTAACAGCACACTTCCCCAAAACTGCATTAAGCTGAGGTCAGTGTTTAGGGTATGTCATAGCAGCTGGAATGGGGTATGACATTTCAGATGGCAAGGTGGAGCTACTTTGGTTGAAAAACTCTTGGGGCATCAGCTCCTGGGAGGCAGGGAGCTTGGAAATCCTGGGAAGATTGTCTAGGGATAGCTGAGGCTGGCATAGCTGAGGTTCAAATCTGCAGCCTAATCCTGGTTATCCTCCTCTGGGGGGTAACCTGTGCCCAAGGACAAAAGGCACTGGCCATCCCAGAGCTATTGTCCACCTTGGAGGAGCCTCTTGGTTCCCCCGTGGCTGCTCTGAGAGCAGATGGCTCCACCTCTAATGTTCCTCCTAAAATATCAAGAGGCTTGAAATATCTGCAAGATCCCAAGTCTGCCAGGATCTCGAGGACCATATAAGAAGAAATTTTAAAAAGCAGGTAAAAAGCTATTTGACCAAAGGGAGCTGCAGAGTGGCTGATCTCTCTGATTTTTCACCACCTCCCCTCTGATTCTTGAAACGTTTGTTTGCTTTTCAAGGCCCAGCTGTTGGAGTCAGGGGATCACACAAGAACATCAGGTCTTCTCTCTCAAGCAAACAAACACAGCAGACTTTACCAGAGAAAAACATGAAAGTGCAAATCCCAGGGGCTAAAAACCCTCTGGAAGACAAAAGCTGCAACACTTATTAATTTGTTGAATAACCTGTTGGGGCCTGACTTGATTTTCAAATAAGTGGAATTAGAATATCAATAGCAGAATGCCAGGTTCCTAAAATATTCAAAAGCGGCTTCCTTTTATGTAGTGCCTTTCATGAAAACTGCATCATAAGGTGATTTGCAGTGCTAAATAATAAATAGCAACACACATGCATGCACATAGAAATTAACAGCTGTGGCCAAGGGAGGAAAAGATATATTTTCAGATGAGATGTAGAAAGAAATGGGGAGTCAATGAGGCAGAGAGATACAAGAGAGGTTAGATCTGGGTCAGCTGTTTGATTTTGACCTTGGTTATTATTAGTCATTGGAGATAAAATATAGCTAGTGCCTCTGGAGCGTTCTCCACGTACTTTGAATTGCAAGAGCCAGGAAGTATGGAGGGAAATAAGAATCCAGCTGGATTCCGAGCAGAAAAGGGTAGATTGGGAAAGGTTTTATCATTGCAGAAGGCAGCTTGCACTGAAGCAGACTGCTGCTGGCTGTTCAGTCTCAGTACACACACATAAAGATACCTGGTAACTTCAAGAGATTTATGTTAATGCTTCAGCCAGAAAACTTTCCAAGAGCCATGGAAGACCTACAATTCACAGGCGTAGATGTTCGCCTTGACGGAAAGGAACAGGAAATCTGTTTCCCACCCAGAGCTTGACTCCTGAGCGTTTTTTGCAGATAACACCAAGTTGGGTGGGTGTGTTGATCTTCTTGAAAGTCAGGAGGCTCTACAGAGGGATCTGGACAGGCTGGATTGATGGGCTGAAGTCAACTGTATGAAGTTCACTGAAATTAAGTGCTGGGTCCTGCACTTGGGCCACAACAATCCACTGCAGCGTTAAAGACTTGAGGAAGAATGACTGGAAAGCTGCCCAGAGAAAAAGGACCTGGGGGTGCTGGTTGACAGCTGGCTGAACATGAGCCAGCAGTGTGCCCAGGTGGCCAAGAAGGCCAACAGCATCCTGGCTTGTACCAGAAATAGTGTGGCCAGCAGGAGCAGGGCAGTGGTTGTCCCCCTGTACTTGGCAGTGCTGAGTCCGCACCTTGAATACTGTGTCCAGTTTTGGGCCCCTCACTTCAAGAAGGACATTGAGGTGCTGGAGTGTATCCAGAGAAGGGCAATGAAGCTGGTCACGGGTCTGGAGAGCAAGTCTTATGAGGAGCGGCTGAGGGAGCTGGTGTTGTTTAGCCTGGAGAAAAGGAAGCTGAGGGGAGACCTTATTGCTCTCTACAACCTTGTAGAGAGGTGGAGGTCAGTCTCTTCTCCCATATAACAAGTGACAGGATGAGAGGAAATGGCCTTAAGTTGCGCCGGGAGAGATCTAGGTTAGGTATCAGGAAAAATTTCTTTACAGAGTGCGTGGTCAAGCATTGGAACTGGCTGCCCAGGGAGGTGGTGGAGTCCTCATCCCTGGAAGCGTTTAAAAGATGTGTAGATATGGTGCTGAGGAACATGGTTTAGCGACCCTGGCAGTGCAGGGTGAATGGCTGGACTTGATCTTAAAGGTCTCTTCCAACCAGATGATTCTGTGATTCTGTGATTCCCATGTAGCAACAGCCATTTTCCTGTTTCTCTTCTGCACCTTTTGCTTTTGTGTTGAGTGCCATTTCCTTAGCAATTTATGTGTGCTTGTATGGAATTACGTCCCTCTACTGAATTTATGCTTCTTACTGGGAATCAGGCCAGCCCTTTGAAACCCCTTTCAGCCTCAGCACTAACCTTTTGGGCTTACATGGCACTAAAGTGCGATCCATCCCATGCCAGTCTTGGAACAGGAAACAGCTTGAGTTTTTCTGGTCCTTGATTGGATGTGTACAGTCAGCTGCAGTGGCTTTATAGCACTATAAGAGCAGCAGTTTCTTGGAAAGTTAAGATAAATTATGAATTGAAGCAGTAGTGGTGTACATGGTGAGCTCCAGAACCTTCAGAAGGCAGTTTATCCTTTATTTCCCTACCTGTGAATGGGGAATGTTAGCACTTCCCTACCCTCAGAGGGGTATTAGGACACTATATGAAGAGTCAGTGAGGCCTATACCCATTTAAGTGAGTAGTTAAAGCAGCGCAGCTTTCCTCACTCTCTTAATTTTGCTCTACACATCTGCTCTTCAGCTAAAGTTTGGGAGGTCAGGCAATCTGCTGCCACCAGGAGCTTTGACAGCTCGGCCTCCAAGCATGTTGCAGTGGACAGGAGTGTGTCCCCTGCACTTCATGGGGAGGATTCATCTTCTTAACTTTAGGTGTTTGTCTAAGGGCGAGGTGTGTACCGTGAGCTGACTGAACCTAAGCTGTGATCGGTGGAGGGTGCAGCAATCAGAGCGTGATGAATCCCGTTCAGGAGAGGTCTAGTACGGGAAGCTGAAGTTCAGCAGCTGAAGCTAGAAAATCAAAGTGCATGTATATGCCTGTATATGAGTGAGGAGTTGCAGATGTGTTTCTCCTTTCTTTTGTAGGGTTCCTCATTTTTTCACTGTGGAAACCTCACATACTCTTTATTTTGCCCCTAAATTTTGGGTTATTGGAATTCAAAACCCTAAGTCCTGTAGGTTACAGCAGTATTCCAGAAATGGTCACCTTAAAGCATATATCATGTTCTGTTTGCTGTAAGTGCTATAAAATACAGATTTTCAGGTGTGGGTTTTTTTTTTTTTTTCCCCGAAGAAAGTCATCTTACGAACCTGGCAGAATTTGTAACTACCTCTGGCTGGTTTGATCCCTGCAAATCTCATTCTGCTGTCATCTTATGGAGGAAAACCTGGTGGACTTGTACCTTCCAGATGTCTTAGATTTGGCTTGATTCTTTAGACAGGAATGCTCCAAGCACTAAATACCTTTGTTTCCCCTTTCCCTGAAGGGTTCATATTAGCAGAACAGGTTTCTAAGCTGGGACTGGGAAGACTGGACAGCCCTCACAGATGTAATCACAGCCACAAACCGCCCTTTCTCTGCTAATCGTGTGTTACCCCTGTGCCTTGGGTGCTGTGAAAGACACTGGGATCCACTTTACAAAGAGAATAGTTTGTAAGCACACAGAATACATGCAAATTAGCATTTGTAAGCACAGAGAATATGTAGAAATAGAAAAAAAAATACCAAACCAAAATATTTGCCATAAATCTTCATCATGCATTACCCTATTTTCTGAAGTTTATCCTGTTATCTACTTAGTGGGAGTATTATTCCATTTAAATGGGCTTCTTCACAATTGCTTGCAGCATTTAAGTCTTTAGATGCTTTCTGTGCTTGACGAATTGCTGTTTTGGTTCTAACTGTGCTAATTCTCCACAGAACTCGTCCCTGTGGTTTATGGATAGGCCCATTCATTATGGACGTTAGTAGTAAAGTATCAGCGCGGAAGCGCTGCAGTTCCAGGCTTTATCAGGAATTCCGGTGCTGGTAGCAGCGAGTGCTTGCAGAGCAGACCCTGCTTTGTGGATCTGTTCCTCTCCTTGGTGGTGAAGAGGGGAGTGCTTAACTTCCATGATGTCATTCCTGTTCTAGAGGAGAGATGTAAACCTTTTCTTATCCTTCCACAACTGATGAGTAAGAAAACAGCAGGGATTCCTCTCTCCCCACTAGTCACTGCCTGTAATGGCTGGGGACAGGCAAAATAACCCAGGACCCAAGCCTTGGTCATTGGAAGCTGCTCAAAAGCCTGCTACACAAGTTAGAGTGGTCTTAGCATCCTGTGACACCTCAAACGCATGCTGACTCTCCTCCCTTTGAGGCTCAGACCCACAAGAGCCCCCAAGCCCAGGATGAGTGTACCATGAATGTCTTGCAGGGAATATATTTCACATGTGGTACAGGCTGCTCATATTATTGTGGAGTCTGGTTCATCTCAGCTCACTGGTCCAACTGCCTGTCAGCTCCTTGCAGTGTGTACATAGTGTTTCTGTCCTTCTAGGGGATGTGATGTAGATTTATCCTACAAATGAGGGTGCAGGATTCCTACAAAGGAGTAAGTAGGCGCCACCTCATACTGAATCCTAGCCACGTGTGTGGGTTGCAGTCCTGCATTCGCGTTTAGCACATAGAGCCTTCTAGGTGCAACCTCAGGGACTTTTTTGCTGACTTCAGGCTGGCATTGGCCGAAACCTGTATTCCATCTCTTGTTGGGGAAATCACGTGCAATTCTGACTACCAGTCTGATGCCCTTCCACGTGCAAGGTGGTTCTCAGACAAGCAGTCAACAGAATTGCCAAGTGAGTAAAGGCTGTTGTAGGCAGAAGGGCTGTAGGATCAGGTCTCTGATGGCCAATTTTGTGGAAAACAAATGCTTTATTTTTGTTTTATATCTCCTTAAAAACATGAGCACCCATAAGACCACAGTCATGAGCAAGGTAGCAAAAACTTGCTGCTCAAACCACACTTCACTGGGTGGGTAGAGTGGGGGGAAAAGGCTCTGTTAGGAAAACAGTTTCATTATAAAATATCTGAAAACCTTTCGTAGTTGTTTTAAGGAGCTCCTGTTCTTGCCTTTTGGTGAAAAAAATACTATGAAGCAGTCTGTCACTGGGCTGGCTTTGAATTGTTCTGCCTAGTTGAGTGATCTGATTTGATGTAAAGCTTAGAGTTCTCGATCTTTATTTCCCTGCTCTGTCTCCTTTCTCATCAGCGGGAGCTTTGGATTTTCCCCTTGCCCTGCAGATCGCATAATTCCCCGCAAGTGGATTATACTTTTGGTGTGTTCACAACTATGTGTTTGCTCAAAGCAAGAGCCTCCTGCTATCACCCAATTGTGGAGTTTCAGTTGAGTGGAACAAGTAATAGCAGAAATATGCAGCTCTCGCTGCCTTCATTTGGCTGCTTAGGTGGCAGGGAGCAAACTGCATGCTTTTCTCCTGCAAAATGCTTAACTAGGATGTGGGGCTTTGGGAGAGGAGCTAGACGAGGATTTCATACAGCATCAAATGCAGATAAATAATCCTCTCTGGCCCTTTGAACTTGGCATTATTCCTGCAGCCGCTGGGGAGGGTGAGTGTTGGGAGGGAGGGGAGCTGATGGCAGCTCTAGCGGGACAGCCCTTGCAGTGCCTGCCTGCTGTGTCCTGAAGGCTGGGGACAAAGATACGAGCATGGCACTGTGAAAAGGGATGGTTTCAGTGCCAGGTTGAAGAAGGTGGCACACTGTGTTTGATGACCGCTGCCATGAGGGCTGTGACCATACCTGCCCTGCAAGTAGGGCATGTGGCAGTGTAAGGCTTTGCTTGCACAGCAGAGTGGCTTTGGTCAGAGGGAAGGAAAGGGCGGTGGAGTAGTTAGGGCTCTGTGCTGGGCTGATTTTGTCCTTCCTCTTGGAGAATCACTTGCTGTCTTCTTGCTTCACTGTCTGAGTGTGAAGATGAGATCGTTAGCCTTTCCGCTACTCACAGAACTGAGAGAGTGAGCTCTCTGAAGAGCTCAGAGGCTATCTTGAGCAGGCTTAGAAAAATATGTGGATGCTCTCAAAGTCTTTCTCCTCTTAAACTTGAATGCATGAGGAGCACGTCTGTGTGAATCTCCTGTTCCCCCTGTCCCCCAGCCCTCGGTTGTCCTTGCTTGGTTGAGTTTCTGCTACATGCAGGTTGGATGGCCGATTTCACCACTAAAGCAGAGCAGGAACTGCCCTGCCCAGCAGCTGGAGCGGGGCAGTTTTAGTGCAATGCTCTGTGAGACACTGAACATCATGTGAAACATAAAGAACAGTACTTTCGCTGTTGTGCTCGCTTGTTTCTGGAGGAAAAAGACCCCTTTGGGGCACAGAAGGGCAACCCTTTCCTCCTTCTCCGCTGCCTGGGATGAGAAGGGAAGGCAGAGAAGATCCTCCTGGGGAAGGTGAAAAAGGCTGCAGCTGTGGTTTCCAGCCCCTGTAAGAGGTGGTGGTCGAGGGCACTTGTTGGTAGCGAATGGGTGCCCAATCCAGCCTCTGCCTGAGAAAGTGACCCCTACCAGGAGGACAGAAACAGCCTCAGCAATGATTATCTGTTTCAAAGGAAAACATAAATAACAAAATTGAGTGCAGTGGTGGTGTTCCTTTGAATTGCTGTTTGATGCCCTTGGGCTCTAGCAGGCTGCCTGGAGTTGGGAGGGGAGAGAGGGCAGTTTGTGCAAGCTGTGTTCCAGTGATAGTGTTTTAATTTCTTCCTCTTCTGTGCCTGGTCTACTCTTTAACATAGTTTAATTTTAAAGACTCCTCTTTTTTTTTATCCCCACCCTCCCTCTTTTTTTTTTTTTCTTTACAAGGTGAATGTCGAGCAGTAATGTAATGAAAAGTTGACAGGCACAGATCTTTTTTAATAACTCTTATGTTGTGTAGCTTAAATTGGTTTAACTGTAGCTGAGCTGAATAATAAGCAGAAGTGAATTCATCTCATGAACCATGGATATTTTTAAGTCTCCTTTGGAAAGAGTTCAGTAGCTCTGCCTCTTATTCCAAAAGAGCTGGACCATGGTTTGTCATACACTTCTGGTCATGGTGCGAGAGCTGCTAAGAGTGTCAGGGATGGGGCACAACATCCTCAAGTCGAAGCAAGATGAGAAAGCAAGTCTGTTCACCTCCAGGCAGTGCAACGTTTCTTCTGTACTGCACAGCATGGCACCGCACTACCTCATATCGATGGGCAGTGTCGGGTTTGAGTGGGATTTTGGAAAGCACTGAGACCGAGCTGCTTCCCAGCACTCCTCGACTGCACCTGTCGTGTGAAGCTGTAGTATAACTGTGCATGGGCGAGACCCTGGGGCAGCAGAGAGAGCTACCAAGCAGGATTAAACCAGACAGAGGTGTGCACCCAGATGTTAACTACCAGGTGGAAATAGAAAGTAGCAGCTGCTCAGAAGTGCGTTAGCGATGCATGTGAGCAAGGCTAGTGGGGGCTGAGGACCCCTTGGAGGTTTTGTCGGGGAGTGGTGTTACAAATCCCAAATGGAGAAGGAAGGCCTGGGGAGCAGAGGAGGGATGCTTGACTGCTGTGAGAAGGCTGCGTCTCTTTTGTCTGACTGTAGTGCAGGCAAGAGGCTTCAAGAGCACCGAGGGGCTGGAGGACAAAAGCTGTTAGACCTTGGGTGAAAGCTGGGAAATAGTTTCTGTGTAGTCAGAGGTGTATATACAAATCCCCTGTTACCTTAAACATTTCAGGCTCTAGTGAAAAACTGGTCTTACAAGACAAAAGTTCTTCCCATGTTCTGTGTCTAGGTGTTTCCTCTTTTCTTTTTTCATCTTCTCGTTGATAATACCATTCATATTTCTTTCAGTCTTGTTTTTTTCAGTAGTGGCTTTGCTGTTTTTTCTCAATTTTAGCCCTTTCTTCCAAATGTTTTGTATACATTTACTTAATTCTCTGTCATCACGTCAGCAGCAACACAATGAACATCCTTTTGACCCTCTGCTACATACAAAATAGGTAGGAAATATCTCAGTGGGGGCCGGGAGAGGAAAATGCGGTGTTGTAAGGGGCTGGTGACTGCAGTGAAACACCCAGACTCTGCTCCATGGGTGCAATGGCTGCGAGGCAGAGATCGCTGTGGTAGGCTCCGTGTTAGTGATTTCCTTGTTTTTCAGGCTAGCATTCAGAAAGGTTTCAGTGAAACCCAAAGAAAAGTAGCCCCTGTGATAAAAAGTGTCATAAAATTGCACTTAATCTTGTACAACCTTTAATAACATGCTCACATATTAGTTATTTTGCCTGCTACCTTGATTGGTGCTTGCAATGAGAGCTGGTTAGAATATTCATTGCACCAATTGCCATTATAAAATACGACTGGGATTAAAGTGATTTTTTTTTTTCTTGTGAAATTGTACAGATGTCTAAAATGTCTTTAATACTGAAAGTGTACACTTTTAAACAGCAACATTTTGCATTTGCTCCCTGGCTGTAGGGTTAGCTTTCTTTTGAATTGGAATGAATTCTACATTAAGAAGTTTGAAATGAGGGGTTGATCTAAAAATGAGACCTTTCCTTTGACCCTGAGCAGTTTCTTCACCTGGAGCTCATTCAGAAAACAACTTCAGCATTGTGCTTTTCTCATTCCGTTTGGACTAAAAAGATGGGATGGTGCTTCTTTTTCTTTTCTCTTCATCCTTCAGAAACTCCATCCTCAGAAAGCTCTGCATTTGGGTGGGGACAGATGATGCCTGCGCTGTGTGTAAGAGAGTAAGGCAGGTGTTCCTTCAGGTATGGTGCATCGGTGGTGATGGCTGCGGGGTCAGGAAGAAACAACCTCATGGAATAAAGCTGTAGGCCAGGTTGGAAGATGAGAATCTCTAGTCATGCATCTTCTGTGATGCAGAGCAAGAAGCTGAGCTGCATCCCTCGTCCTCTGAATGTAGATTGTAGGGCTGATGTGTAGAAAAGCAGGTAACTTTAGCTGAAAATTTACAGGAGGTTTAACTCAGTGTATTCAAGTCAGGAAGATGTGAAATGCTCCGGAGTTCATCAGGCTCGTGACGCCTGGAGTATTGCAAAACTAGTCGTTAGATTTGGTAGCTTTAGCTTTAATCTCCATGTGCCTCAGTTTCTCACTTTTATATATGACGTTGCTGAGAAGCTGTTTTATAAATAAAATCATTTATATATAATGCACTGTGCTGAGAAAGGAAAAATTTCTGAAGTTTTCAGCTACATTGGTTAGAAAACTTGAGCCAGGTTCAAGAGGAAATGAGCATTTTTCTGTTTGATACAGGATTTGAATGTTGTGTACTAAATAATAATTAGGGTCATAAAAGTCTGTAGTGAACAATTATCCATTCAGCGAACAAGGCAGGTGTTTTGGGGGAAAAATAGGAGGCAATTGGGTAATTAGACTGTACCATAACGTGTGAGCACAAGAGGGCTTAATAAAATTTGCACAGGCAATTTTAAATCTGGCATGACCTGCTCTCTGAACACCTGACTTGGAAACCTGAGTAACTTCCTGACACAATTTTTGATGTACCACCACATTACCGATTAGAAATATTCCTGAGCAAAATTACTCACCGCTTTCTGGCCGAAGCTCAGGCGCTGTAACAATCTGGGCTATAGAAGAAACAAAACAGAAAAGATGGTTATTTGGTGTTAAGAGAGGAAATGCTAAATGACTGGCTTGAGCGAGGGGAGAGTTGGCTGTTGCACAGCGGCTGGTTTGAACCACCAAAGTGGCTATTGCACATTTGTTAATCCACCCTTTTCCTTCAGTTCACTTCACTGATAGTCCATCCCCGAAGAAAAGAAACAGGCATGGGGGAATTATTTGCTGCTTTGCAAATAGATTGCTCCTCCTGGCTGGTCAGACAGGCTTAGCAGGAGAGTCCTGTCAGCACGCACAGTGTTGATGAGGCTTTGCCTGCACCCCTGGTACTGCAGAGCCAATTACCCATCGCTGCCGCAGTATTTGCGGAGTGGGAGGAAGGCAGCATGAGCCATGTCCCTGCTCCCAGCGTGCAGCACGTGGGCTGTGGGCAGCCTATGCCACCCTCCCGTGGCTGCTGACAGCAGATGCCTTTACATGCCCCTGCAGCAGGGACAGTGCCAGCTATAGACTGGCTCCCTTGCTGGCTGAAAATGCTTCATCTCAAACAAACACTTGTCTCATTATCTGGCTGTTCTAGCTTTGCACTGTCTGGTTACTGCCTGGCTTGGAGACACCTGTTCTGGGTCCAAGCATTTTAGACAAAAAAACTATCCAAAGCTGTCAACAGACATAAAAAGGCTGCCTGTTTCCATGGGAACGTGCTCCACTGAGCCCTGATCTGCTCTCTGTGCTGCAGAAACACTGGACATTGCTTGAAGTACAAGGGGAATTGTTCACCAGGCTAGTTTAGAGATGCAGTTCCCTTAGGTGGCTGTCCTGTTTGAACAGTGTTCAGAGAGGATGCCTGTGGGAAGGCAGCACTGTGTCTTGGCAATGCCCACAGAGAAGAGGGATGTGTGTTGGAGATGTCCTTGAGGCAGGATGGGCTGGTGGAGTGGGTGCTTGTGCTGGAGGAGTGGTGTGCATGCACTGGCTGCCTCTGGGCTTTTCCCCAAACTTGCTCCCTCTGGAGATCAGCACCTCCAGCTTCTCAAAAGTGCTGCATGCCAGGGATAAAACAGCACCATGTGGATTGCTATAAAATCATTCTGGGTAAGAATCTTTAGCCATGGGTTCTACATCTCTTTTCAGTGAGGAACTATTGAAAGAGTTCTTGTGCTGCGACTTCAAATGTACATCATGTCCACTTTGAGTCTCCTGTGCCCACTGTTTGTTTCCTTCTGCTGCTGTAAGTGCTTTGGGAGTGGAGGCAGGGGGCACAGCTGAGGGCTCCAAAGGTCCGGTTGCATTGCATCCTTCGCTGAGGAGGTTTGTCTCTTCAACTGACACTCTGCTCATCCATACTTCTCAGCTCTTGAAGACTCTAGTACGCTGTTGTGTCTACTGCCTTCTTAAGGTGTCCATAGAAAGGCTGTCCAAGCCATATTGCAAGTGCAGAAATGCCTAGGAGTCTGTTCCAGGTCTTTTGGTGGACTGTGAGTCCTAACTTAACGATGGAAAAGCTGAACTGACTGCAATGGACAACCTTTCAGTTAAAACTGCCTTGGCATCAGAAGTGGTTTTATGAAAAGCAGCTTATGTGATGCTGGTTCTCAAAAGGGCTCTGTGGAGGTCCAGAGAATTAGAGGCTTGAACTGGGGCAACTGCAGAAAAAAAAGAACAGGATCAACAGGCACCTGGATAAGTAGGACAGAATGTCGTTCAAAACGAGTGGGCATGCAGCTTCACACGTATTTTTAGAAATCTTTGAAGGCATCAGAGAACGGGTAGACAAGGTAAATCCACTTGACAAAATCCACTTAGACTTTTGGAAGGCTTTTGACCAGTTTCCTCCATGAAAGAGCTTAAGGAAACTAAGCCACTATGGGCTAAGAGGAGCAATCATCTGGTGGATAACTGCGTCAAAGACAGGAAGCAAAAGGCAGGAAGAGCCACTCACCTCTGCAAGGGCGAGAGGTCAGCAGTGGGACTCTGCAGGGATCTGTGCCAGCAGCAGCCCTGTTCCGTGTATTCATAAATGATCTGGAAGACGAGTCACGACTGAGTGTAAAGGCTGGTGATGGTAGTAAGGGTAGAAAAAAGAAAGCCAACTTGTGAGACAGAGTGACTACGCAGTGAACAGCGGGTGAAATTCAGTGCAGATAAATGAAGTGACGCAGATGGGGAAAGGTAGTTGTTACTTTACATACAGAATAGTGAGTTCTGAGCTGGGATGTCATTCTTCAGTGAGACTTGGTAGCTGCTGTAAATTATTCCATGGAAATTGCATCATGGAGCCCAACAATAGTCAAAAAGCAAGAGGGTTGGTGGGAAAGGATCAGAGAACAAAGCAGAGGCTATAGGTAGGCCTCCGTGTCTTGTCTGCTGAGTGCAATTCCATACCCTCATCTCAAAATGACTTCTTGGAACTGGAAAAGGCACATAGAGGAGCAGCAAGTGTTAGCAGCATGGGAAGCACTTGAGTGTGAGGAACGATTAAATGATTAAATAGACTGGGAACAAACCTACAGAACAGGTAACTGCAGATCACTAGTCGTACAATACTAATATGAGTGGGAGGAGAGTTGGATCAAGGAGATATTGTTTCCTGCCTCGTCCAGTACAAGAATTGGTGGCCACCAAACAAAACTAGCAGATGGAATATTCAAATGGAAGGAGATACTTCTTCATGAAACACATAATTAGGCTGCTTGTAGCTACCTTGAGTGCTGCAAGTTCAAACAGCATTTCTATGAATTAACAGGGAGCAATCCATCAAGGAGTACTCACAAACCTCTTCTGGTGCCCCAGTTGCTGGAGGCTTGGAGCAGTTATTCAAGAAGTATTGGCACATTACTCTTCACAGGCTCTCTTCAGGCTGGATGCTCAGGTTGATAGACCTCTCTCTCATCTGATGGAATACAGCCATTCTTCTGTAAATGGAGGGGAAAAAAAATTGAGTCAAAAATGTTATTTTCACATTGTTGGGTTTCCATTTCATACTGTGGTGTCTGGTTGTTAACATAAAAATTGCACAGGCTCCAGATACCACTTTGTGCTGCTGCTCATCATTTTTTTTATCTAGGAACTCGTGGTCCTTTAAAAGCTCAAACAGGTTCCCCTCTCCACGAGGCTCCAGGTTTTCTTAAGTGAGATTAGACAACGTGTAAAGGCATCAGACCTTTCTGCAGAGAAGAGAACGGTGAAGTGTAAAGCAGGGAAAGAGGGAAAACCTCTCTTGGGAGCACTTGTCACTTCTCTCTGTTATTTCAGGTGTCTCAGGCTCCTGTCACGGAGTTTCAGAGCACCTTGTTCTGTTTACTTGATGTTCTAGACCAAAGGAAAAGGTCAGCTGAGGAGGTGTCTTTTACTTTGGATGACCATGATCCCAGAGGAGGTGAAAAAGTCCACTTGCTGCTGGTGAGTTCATCTCCTAAGACCCAGAAGCTAGTTATCAGGGATGCATCTAGCCCAAAATAAAGCCAGCACGAGCTGAAAGCCAGCTTAGTGCTCAAGCCTGTAGCTGGAGTGCTATAGGGATTATTCTGCAGCTTCTACAGATTTTTGTTGGGAGTATTTCTGCTTTTATGCCCAGGAGCCACTATTGCGCCCTGCCACTCTGTTATGTTAGACGCTGTAGGAGAGTGAAAGCAAGTAAGTCTAACTGTGGAATAAGTCATCATAATGTCAGGGATATTAGGTGTAAGTATCCTGCTGATGGGATAGATGTGGTTAGCCCCAGGTCAGTAAGGTGTGTGATCACAGAGCAGAGGACTGCTGTGTGCTTAATGCCGAGAAGGTGCTTCAGTGCGCTGTGAAGTCATGGCCTAATAATACATCCCTGCTCAAATCTCTGCAGCTGCCTGGCAGCACTGGTGCTACATCTTCTGTGAAGTTGGTGCCTTGTCCTGTGGAGCCCTGAGGGCTGGCTGCAGTGGTAGAAATCTGTGCAGTGCAAAACCTGAAGGAGAAGCCTTATGGGAAGATCTGTTATCCTGGGCTGCTCTTTAAAAAAGAAAAAACAGCAACAAAACAGAAAGAAAATTTAAATACAATAATGAAAAAACGTAATAAAAAGGTAGTTTCGCAAGAGGCTGACAGGGTTGGCGGAGTGTTCATTATATGCTGTATCAATAAGTATACGAAATGTCAGTGTGAAGGGAATTCATTTCCCAGTAACAAGCATGACAGACTGTTGAATTGAGAGACTGTCTGCAGGCGGCAGGGTGGTGAAGCTTTAGTCAGAATTTCACTTCAATGGAGTTTACTTGACGAGTGTGTTCATTTTAGCTTTTAAAAGTCCAATTTTCTTGCCTAAAGCAAAGACGCTGGTCAACGGTCTGTGCACAGACGCGCTGTTGAGTGGAGGAGGCTCAGTTGTTCACGGGATGGGGTGCCCCGGAGACACCCCGGCTTTTCTGCTAGGCTGCAGGGGGATCTTTGCTTCCATTTTCTTGTTGTGTTTTGCTTCTCCCAGGTTCAGAAATCCCACTGAATATCTGTGCTCAGCTCTCAAGGACTTTATGCCTTCTAGTGTGACTTGGAAAACTTCTTATGGGCAAATCCTTTCCCTCCATGGGGCTCTGCAGGATTCAGAAGTAGCTGTGTACTGGGAAGACACGTAACAGTGGAGAATGTGAAGAGAGGGAAGGAGGAAACAAGCTGAACCACAGGGATGCGAGTTGAAAGGGAATTGGCAAGCAAGGGCTAAATCTGGACTATGTACGGAAGCATGGGTCTTGTCCAAAACCTACTCTGCAGGGTCAGGCTGGAGGCGAGGATTATGCAGGCTGTGGAGATCAGTCAACACAAAAGCAAATATACACACGCACATACGGCCTCTCAGTAGACGGCCCTGCCAAAGCGGAGTCGCACACAGAGAGAAGAGTGTGATACGGTTTGTAATTAGGGGCTCCTCAGCCCCAGAGCACGGTGCCTGCTGGTGGGAGGATTGTGGACAGCATGGCATGCTTTGGGAGCACAGGCTTGCTCAGCCAAGCATGAAGCTTTCACCAAACCACAGTGTTTTAAAATCCAGAATTAAACTTGCTTTTGGTCTGCCTTAAAACCAGGCTGTAGTTTGCAACAGCTCAGCAAACTAAACTGTCCCTTCAGTGAGCCTCGGGAGAGGGGATGGTGGAGGGGAATCACCTCTGCAGGCATTGCCTGCAGATCAGGGCATGCAGTGTTACTTTAGATCAGCTAGAAATCCTGCAGAGCTCTCCCCTGTAATAGTCACTCTCTCTTCCTTGCACCCTGCCCTCTCACATCCCCGACGGTCATTAAGTGCCACCCAACCTGCGGTGGGAGAGGTTTCCTAGTAGGGTCCCTTTGGAGCTGCGTCTTTGTCTTTTGTTAAAATTGTTCTGGATCCCCATTGTCCTGGTTTTCATTAGGGCTGTACTTTTTTCTCTCCTCAGATGTCTTCTAGAAGAGCATGACCACCCTGCTGGCCAACCTGCTTTATCTGGGCACGAGCTGAGCTCAGGATACAGCTGGATGGCTGAAACTCAGTGTTCTGTATTGTACAAGTCAGACCAAGGGACTGATGGTTCTGACACATCTCAGACAGTGAATATACAGCTCCAGGATGAATGCTCTGCATATGAGATTTATATTAGGTTAAAAAAAACCAAAGAAGATCTGAGAGATAGGAATGTAAAGATGGAAGTCCTCCAAAAGAGAGACATTTATTGCACTGTGACTTAGAAAGTGAGACTTAGTATATTTTTTTTTTTTATTGCTGCAAGAGCCTGCTCAGTAATTGGTGCTGCCCTATTATTGCAACAGAATTAATTGCACGGTGGCTATTACTAAGCACTGGGGATCTGCACCAGGCTGTGATGGACAAAACAGCTGAACATCTGTAACCTTCAGATCTGGACCGGTGTGGGAGTTCTTGGCCACGAGGCTCTTTCCTCCCAACTGAACAAGAAAATGGAAGACCTGAGAATTAAAGGCTCAAATAAATGACAGTGCTCAAACATTACAGTATGACTTTTAAATTAATATCTGCATCCCCTCTGGGCTACCTGCATAGGCGGTACTGGCTGTCTCATTCAGTGTTCGTGCCAAGGGCTGGAGCACCTTCACTTTGCTTTTAAGTCCTTTGATCTATCACGTGAGGCACACTGATTAAAAAAATGGAGGGAAAAAATAGAAAAATAGTGCAGCAGGACTCAGGACTATGGAGGGTCAGTGGGTTTTTAGCCAGCAGCATCTGTGCTGCAAATATTTTGCTGCCATGTGGCCTTTCTCCATGGCTGGTGTCAGCGAGTGACTCAGTCACGCAAGGTCTCTCCAGGGTGCAGACCTCAGGTAGCAGGAGGCTTCCCTGCTCCCAAATGCTGCTGGAAACAGAAGCAGGAGTACTTGAAGCTCAGTTTAGTATGGATTTTTGAGAAAATAAAATGTACTCAGCTATTTGGGCGGCTTAGTTACAGGCTGCAGTAGATTCTCCCAAACAGAGAAGCTAGACAGCATTTCTAGAATACAGGAGCAGGGGAATCTGATTGAATTTCTGGTTAGACCCCTGTGTTCTGAACGAAGGAAGACAATGCAGCAAGCTGTGGGCCTGCAGCTGCTAAGTACCTTGCAGGATCAGAGATGCAAGGTGATGCTTGTTTTGGGCAATTTTCTCCTGTGAAATGGGAATCCAGCAGCCGTGCTGCACTGAGCAGTAAGCCTGCCTGATGCAGCGCAGCATCTCCTGGCTGTGGTGGTGTGTGCCTGTGACCGTGACGGCTCAGCCCTCTGTGTGCTGTATTGATCCAGTTAGGGACACAAACTGCCACTCTGCATCTGCTCTGCTTCCACATCTGTGGTTGGTGGCTCTAGAGACTCTGGGTCTCTACATCTGTGTCTTCTTGGCCTGTCCTTTATATTTCTTTCTCCTGTTGGGTAAATCAATTAGTATGTTAGGAATTATAATACAAGTTCAAATACACCCTTTCCCACAGGGTCTCCCCTGTTTTCTCTTTATTTTATCCAGGGCTACATATACCATAGTCTCGGCAGTTGGCAAGACTGGGGGTAAATCAGCATCTCCGATTCCCTTCCTGGGCAAAGGATTGCACATTCTCCTCCCAGTTTATTTTCCTGTTCCACCTCATAGACACCTTTCACAGTGCTTAATTATTTTTCCTTTCTCCGGAAGGGACCTAGCGTGTAAAGCTGGGTGGTGCTTTTACCTGTTGCGTTTTTGCATGGCAGCATGACATCAGAAAGCCTCATGCAGGCAGCAAGGAGCACAGCCCTGCCTGTGACTGACACGTCTGTTAGTGTGTACATCCTGTAAACCCCTGGGACCTTGCCCTGCCTTGCGGGGTTGCTCTGGGCACAGTAGCTGCCTGCACCCCTTCCCCTGCCTGCACTGGCACGGTGCAGGTTTCAGATTAATGTCTGTTTCTCTGGCATGACTTGCAAGGGAATAGTCAGGGTATTCGCCTTGTTCCCATTGGGCTCAGATTTCTGTTAATTGTTTCAGTCTTCCTGACAGCAGAAGTCTCTCATCAGGCTGTTCTCCCCAGACCCACAGCTCTCAGCAGCGTTTCGGCTGTTTCTCTGAGTTGGAGCTGCTTCCCAGGCCCCTCCTGTGTGTGCTTGCTTAAACTCCTCTGGCCAGACCGACTGCTTGCTGAGATGGGGGAGACGGTGCTCAAATGCGGCTTGGAGGAGGCCACCCACTTTGGACGCGTGACCCCGACGCTGCCAGAGGCAGGAGGAGCGCCTGCGATGTGTTAGGTTTTATAGATTTGTGTTATCTGGCACAGGGGTGGAGCAGCTCTGTGGGGACCTGGCCAGACAGCTCGATCTGTAACAAATCAGTGGGCCATCAACTGCTTTGTTGTGTTTCTGGCTGAGGAATTGAGCAAGTTTCCTGCCTTTGCTCCTCTCCTGCTCCCCGGCAGGAGCCGAAGCCTCATGGCAAGGCTGCGGTAACAAGCACAAAGGCTGCAGGGTGCCTGCTGGGGAGAGGATTCGGCTAGAGGAGGATGAAGACTGCACCTCCCTTTTTACTGCCTCCCCTCCCTGCAGCAGGCTTCGTTCCAGGTAGGCACAGAGATCTACTTTAACTGGCTTTGCCCACGAGCAAAATTCACCCTGTGGCAAAGCACCCGGGGCTGGAAATGCTGTGCTCATGCCCTTTTGGCAGGATAAAACAGTCCCTTGCAGGCAAGTCTGTACACACGCACAGTATCTTTTCCAACAGCATTTGTGATGTTTTCGAAGACATAAAATAATTTGGATCTAATTAGATCATTGAAACTGCTGGCGATGGCTGATTTGCAAATTCATCTCGTGGACTGTTGGCAGCTGTCTCAGGGAAGAGTGAGAGCTGCTCCCGTGGTCCAATAACCATGGTCAAAGGGTCGTCTGAACCCCCAAAGCTGTATGTAGCAGGGATGTCTTAAATAATTTCTTCCATAGAAGAGGGCTGTTGTATTGTCCTTGTTTTGTGCTCCTGAAGTCTGGTGCTCTGGAGGTCCCTTTGTCATCTGTGCCCTGAAGGATCTCTGGTTTTAAAATAATAAGGGAATCGTAGAATACCAGGTTGGAAGGGACCCCAGGGATCATTTGGTCCAACCTTTCTTGGCAAAGGTGTGGTCTAGATGAGGTGGTCCAGCACCCTGGAATGGTGGAGTGAGTCCAGAGGACAGCCATGAAGATGATCAGAGGGCTGGAGCACCTCTCCTATGAAGACAGACTAAGAAAGTTGGTGTTGTTCAGCCTGGAGGAGAAAAGGCTCTAGGAAGACATCCCAGCAGCCTTCCAGTACCTAAAGAGGGCCTACAAAAAAACTGGAGAGGAACTTTTTACAAGGGCATATACTGATAGGACAAGGGGTAATGGCTTTAAACTGAAAGAGGGTAGATTTAGATTAGATATAAGGAAGATATTCTTCACTGTGAGGGTGGTGAGGCACTGGAACAGGTTGCCCAGAGAAGTTGTGGGTACCCCCTCCCTAGAATTGTTCAAGGTCAGGTTGGATGGGGCTTTAAGCAACCTTGTCCAAGTCGCAGGTGTCCCTGCCCGTGGCAGAGAACTTGGAAATGGAAGATCTTTAAGGTCCCTTCCAAACCGAACCAAACCATTCTATGATTCTGTGGTTTCTGGTGTACTAGACAGGTTTTGGGTATGTATTTAAACTCAGAGGCCAGTTGTTGAGAGAGGAGCAATGACCTGGAGACCATGATATCTGTAGTGTCGTGCTCACAGTGGGCTGCAAAGGCCCCCGGTGCTAATGCAGGACAAACCTGAAACAAATTGAAACTGTGATGGTTTCCTATTCCATTAGAAGAATAATCAAAGGGAAGCTGGTATCTCACTCTTTTCTATTGCCTTAGATCCTTTTGCAACCTGCTTAAAGTGGGATATTTTAGGAATATGTGGTCAATATTGCTTGTGCATTGAATAGAAACAAAAATATAAGCCAGTTACCTACCAACATCAAGGGAAAAGAAGGTCCCAGACCTGGGGACATTGATCTTTGGGGCTTACAGACTGTCTGAAGATGACGACAGGCAGTCTCCCTTTCTTTAGGGCTTGCTTGAGGAGCTATTCTGCATTTTTCCAGCTGTCACATGAAGAGGTTAAGAAGCATCTGGAGCTATTGTACCTCTGCTTCTTACAAATGCAAATCCCAGAGATGCATCAGGGCTGGGATGCCTCCATAGAGAGAAATCCTGTGGGGAGAGCTGTGGGAGCTACTGGAGCTGCCTTGCGAAGCCGAGAACAGCCTCAAAACCTGCTCTTGCTTTCTGGAGCTCACCGTGTGGTCCAGGCTTTCCTACGCTGGTCCCTTTGTGCTTATCTGGCTTCGTGAGCCTCTCCCCTTGTTTGGTGCTGCGCAGTAGAGAGCTAGAGGGAGCACGGAGCGATTGCCACTGGCAGCCTGGCATTCCCAGTCGTGAGGACTGCACATTTTTCCAGCCACAGTTTGTAGAGAAAACAGCTCATGAAAATGTATTGCAAAGCTGATTCTGCGAACCAAGGATGCTTTTCTTTAAGGTACTTAAGGAGAAAGACATTCATGTTAAATGTAATAAGTTAATAGAAATGACACAGATTAGATGTTTTGCCTCAGGATCAGTCAAAGAGTCGCTTGCTTTTGTCACGGAGTGGTGCTGCGTTAGGTCTTCACCTTAAGGAACGAGATTTACCCAAGGGAAAGCATCACTCCTGTGCAGGAATTAATTTCTGCTGATGGTTTGGTAGGGGGTTGTTGCAACGTAAGGCAATGTTTTGCTGTGTGATTGCTACCACCAAAGCCCCAAAGATTTTCATGGTTTTTTGAAAAATTCAGAACCTTTGGAATAAAAATTTCTCCCAGGTGAAAACATTTAATCAAAAATATACTAGGAAGAACATGATTTCACCACAATTCTTAGACAACCACATCACGATAGATAAGGAATAAGATTTTCCATACCTAACAGTCCTGCTACATGTCACTTTTTAGAGTTGAAACAAGGTTTACCTAAAGCTATAGAGGCATATGCTCTGCATACACTGCAATCACTTTGCACGCAGGAATATATGTTTGCAAATTGAAGACTAATCATTCCAGGTTTACCAGCCTCTCTCTTAGGAATACATAATGTAATAAAGCAGACAAAAGTTACTTTGAATAGAGTAACTTTATCAGAACTGCTCCTAGGGTGCTCATCACAGGCTCATCATGGGACGATGTGACAGTAATGCCACGTGGAAATGCTCTGCCTTCCTTCCCAGCAGAAATGAGGAGCTGTGATACTGGGGCCTGTCACACCTTGACAGGACTCCTATAACATCTGGTGACAGTGTGGTAATTAACTTGCGTCACTGGCGAGCACTAACGGTTTTGCTTGCATGTGGTATGTAATAACGGGGATTAATTTGGGATATCAGTTATTTATTTATTTATTGTGAAGCTGATCACCCTCCTGCGAGTACGACGATGCTGTCAGGGGGAAATTGAGCTTTGGAGATGTGTCCTTTAATACTGACTGCTTCACTGGCTCTCACGCAGGTAGAAACTGGCCTGGCTGGAGCAACAGCACCCGAAACAGAGAGATGCCCTTGAAAGAGGAAGATCCCTGCAGGGAATGCAGCAGTGCGAGTGGGTTGGGTCTCTTTGGCTCTGGTGAAATGGCTAAAGGAGAAGGGGCAGCATGTTTTGTTCTGCCTGACGTAAACTGAAAGCAAGGGACACTATGGAAAGATAGATCAGAGGTGGAGGATGTGCTTGGAGGGAATTTAAAAGCTGCGTTAAGGGAAGTGATTTGTGCAAAGGCTCAGGCAGCAATGGAGGTAACCAGTGGGAGGCACTGGATGGCCATGCGCTTTGCTGGTGTCCCATGCCAGCCCCTGTGTGTGCCCTGACAGCACTGGGTGCACCACTGTGTCCAGCTGCTGTGGGTCCTAGGCTGGATGCAGCTGTGCGCTCGTGGGACTTCCTGATAGATCCTGCCTTCGGTTTTCCCTTTCAACCACTCCTCCGTGCCGTGTTGACCTTCACTGAATATCACAGTCCAACCTCTTCTCCTGCTGTTTTCCAAAGCCTGAAATAAACCAATCTCTTATTAATTTCTTTTTCTTCTTGATGTATTTCCATAGTTTAAAATTCCCAAATATTTCTGCATCTAAAAATCTCTTTACTACAGTGTTTCATCAGTGGGGGTACATCCCCGCAAGAGGAATATGTGAAGTAGAAGTAGGTTTGGGCCATGGTTGTTACTTTTTCTGTTGACTTCTAGAGAGACTTAAGTAAGGGTTATGAAACATCCCAGTTTATCCCAGTTGAGATTTTGACCTCAAATGACAGTAAGGACTCTGCCAGTGACTCTAGGTTTCTTACACATGTAGAAAGTTAAACATCTGATGCCTCTCAGACTCTTCTCCCTTCCACATGTTAGTGTTCCCCCACTGGAGTTACTCCTGTGTGGAATAGCTCAGGCCACACTCCCCGGAGGGCGGGAGGAGCATCCTTCCTTGTGAATTCCCCAAACCTATGCATTTCGGAGCATGATTTTCTACGCTTTGCTTCTTTTCATGTTCCTTGCTGCTCCAGCATATGTCGGAGGAGGAGGAGAGAGCCTGCTGCTGGGAAATATCCTCCTTCATCTAGTCTATGCCAAGTCAAGGCTTTTCCAGTAAGGTGGATGTATATCCTTTCCTCCCCTCCCAGTCAGCCACAGCGTGCGGCAAGCTTGTTGAGCAGTTCAGCAGCAGCTCGTATGCATGGCCTTGTTCCCAGCCCATAATGGATTCTGCCTAATATATATTCTCCCTCTTTCTAATTAAGCGGTAACACCTTGGTGGCAGAGTGAGCCTGTAAAATAATAAAGGGTTTTGTACTTGGAGGCACGGGAAGGCAGGCCCTGGGGAGTGATCCTCCCCAAGATACAGAAATTATTGCAATTACAGAGCAATTGTATGGAAAGGAGAATGGAACAGCAGACTTTTCAGACACACTTTTCCAGCATTAATATTTTTAATTAAGGTTATTGGCAGAGAGTTATGACTTTGGCATAACAGACGGCACAACCTCCGCTGGCAAAGCATGTGTGCTACTATCTTCTCCTTTGGTGGGTGAGAAAGTGCAGACGTGTTTCTGCAAATACTACCTTGGTCCTGTGCAAACCCTTCTTACCTACTGGTGTGGGGGCACTGCGGGAGCAATTCAGGGACAGTGTTATTATTGTCAGGTATTTCTGAGAGATCGTCATGGCTCCTGGTAGCTGCCTTGACTTCTGTTCCAGCAGGTGAGGGTCTGCTTTTTCACAGTGGAAAGCTGGGATCCAGGAGGTGTGGTGGGGGTGTCAGATGAGCCAAGGCATTTAATTTTTTGAAAACATAACTCAGCATTGGTTTTAAAATCAGTGTGTATTAGGTGCTTCTGGACACTCTTCTCCCTCTGCCCCACCTTGGACACCTAGTAACACTTCTGTGAGTCAAAAGATCTTTAAATATCAGATGGTAAATGTTCTCCCTGAGGTCACATGGAAAGACAATGTCAGATCAAGGACCCAAAGCCAGGTCAATATACCCGTTTATCATCCTAAACCCGCAGGGCAAAAGGTTCTGCTGTGAGGGTTCTTTTTGTTACTGTTGTGAGTGTTTTGGGGGTATTCAGCAACCATAAGGGGCTAACTCCCCACCTACTGTCCTGCTTACTCCCACAAGTTCTTCAGCTTGAAAATGCTATGGCTGGGTTATTCTGCCAAAAACTCAAGACCCTGAAAGCAGACAGTCAGTGCGAAGAGATCGTTGACCAGTACAGGGGATTACTTCAGCTTCTGCGGGGAGGACGTACAGCTATATGGTGGTTTGACTTTGAAGATGGGAAGGCAGCAGTAGCCAAGAAAACAATTATATTAATCAGAAGTGTTTAGTTTTTGGAGAGTCTGCTGTTGCATGTCTGTGTAATGAGGTTATTTGCTGCTTAAAAAGTATCACGTGCAGGATTTGCAGCTCAGGCCAATGGTCTCAGCATTGGAACAGTGGCTGTGAGTGACCTCAGTTTTCTCAGCTGTGAAATGGGGCTAATAGTGCGTGTCCTTACAGGACGTCTTTTTGTCTGCAATTGTAATCTAAAGCAGGCCAGGTATCCTTTGCCCTCGGTTACAAGAGCTATGCTGTTTGACAGCAGCGAAGAAAGGTGCCTTGCCACCCCATGGGCAGGCTGGAGACAAACCAGGAGCAGTACCTTTTTCAACACCCCCCTTCAGCGTTCTAAATAGCTGGATGCAGCTCTCAGCATAGCTGGCAGACCCTGAACCTACTTACCTGGGTCACTTCTATTTTGTGGGCTGCAGGTCCAATAAGCTGAATCTATCACAGTCTCTGTGGCTCTGAGCAAGACATTTAACCTCTTTGCATCCCTCTGTCTTTATCATTAAAGTTGAGGATCAAGGCGTGACCTCAGGAGAGGTCCTATGGGTGTAGAAATCAAAGAAGAGGTGAGAAGTCATGGAGATGCAGAAAGGGACAGAGGTCTTGAGTTCCTCTGAAGTCTGTGGTAGTCCTTGCTGTTTACTTTAGAGTGTGGGGGGAAGCAGGAGGTTTCCTCAAGGTCTGCCAAAATTACATCTGAGCAGACTATGCTTGTGTCTTGTAGCTATTTTGAAGCATTTCAGGGTATTTTCAGCAGTCAGTTTAGGTGCAGTCAGTACGAACGTGCGCAGCGTTATTAGAGTGATTTGGGGTTTCAAACCTCACTGCATTTAAGACTGCGTTTTCTGGAGCTTAAATAAAGGTCAGCTCCACACGATGATGCCGTATTTCAAGATTAACACCTTTTCTTCCACTTCGTAAAAACTTCACCTCCATGTTTGTCAAAGCTGACAGGAAAAGTTTGGTCCAGACTTTCCAAGTGTATTTGCTGTGGAGTAGAAAGACATGTGGGACAGGTGAGCTGAGAGAGACAATGTCCTGAGCTCTGCGAGGTGTAATGCAAACTGTCCTGCATCACACGGACAGCAGTGATAGCCGAAACCCAGCATTTTGCAAATCTTCCACAATTCATGTGTCTGCGTTGCTGGATGTTGGTATCGTAAAGGGATATTCATTTTAGTTACATAGACAGCAGGTAACTCAACCCGTCTCCACTATTTTGCTTTCGCTTTGGAAACAGAAGCAATCTATCAACAAACGGTAGTTGTTTATTACATTAATTCACAGTTTGTCAGGAATACACTCAGAGGATTTGATTAACAGTGTAATTTCCCTAGGATTTCTTATTTTACTATGCCTATTAGTGTGGGTACTAATTTAATCATTTAGATTTCCCATATGACTTGTCCTCAAACTCTTAAAGTTCAAACCGTGTCTCTGCACGGTGGAATATTTTACTCTAAGTATTTCAGCACTTTCCCTAGAATTCTGCTGGAGGGCTCTGCACATGGGATATTTCTGGGTATTGCTCCTTCAAAGGGCCACAGGACATGGGTCCTTTATGCCTTTGCTCAGAGCCCAGCAGCCCTGACCCCCAAGGCCTTGCCTCTGGGCAGCCAAAAAGGTGTCCCCATCTTTTGGTGTGGCCACAGATGTCATCAGATCAGTCTTTTTTTACATGTGCTCCAGATTAATCCACTTGGCTGCCAGGAAGGTGACCTCTCTCCCAGCTAGGTGATGTTCATCAGAGTCACCCCGCTGCCTCTTCCTTGGGCTTTGCTTTGCTTCTCCTTGCAAGTTGGTAGTTGCAGGTAGATGAGGGAAAAAAAATCTTGGATACAGCTGTGCCGTATGTGCAGGTAAACTCCTTCTCCACTGGGCCACAGGCCCAAGAGAGGATGAAGGCAGCCTGCAAGCTCTGGAGGACAGGCAGCTCATGGAGCAAGGGAAGCAAAGCACTGATCTTGTCTCTTTGCCTTTGACAGGGCGCTGGTGCTACGGAGCCGTGCACTGCCTGGAGCGTGGAGCTGAGCAGCAGAGTGCATCTCACCAGAAGTAATTTTCAGGTGAAATTGCTGTAAAGCAAAAATTGACTTTTGACATAGGCTGATAAGCACTGATGTTTGTTTCCAAGAGTTTGTATTTTATGCAATTTAATACTTAACGATGACTGACAACAGTAGTGATGGCAAAAAACATTAAAAATGAGGAAACTGCAGACATTTCAGTCACCTGCAAGCTTCTCTCCTGGTGGGTTTTCACCTGTCTGAACCCTGTGACTTTCAGCATAAAGCCTGGTCTTTCATATGCCACTGGTTTTGGAAGCTGAGGCTTGCACCCCAAATATCAAATTTCCAGCTGAATGTAAGGCCAATAATCTCCACAAGGGATGCATTGAAAGTTGTTTAACCTGTAAAGGGAAGAATTCTTTTCCCTCTATGATTATCTTTATGAATGGGGAAAATGAAATGAGCATTAACTTAGGTTTTGTCTTTCTGAGAAACACCCCTTAATTGGGGTTCTTGCTGAAAGCCCTGTTTTGAAGGAAAGAAAGACTCCGTTAAGCTTGGCGATTTGGGTCATCAGTCATTTCTGCTCAGATCGATACTTCCGTTCGGACAAATATAACAAGGATTTGGAGACAGAGGACCAGAGGCAGGGTAGAAAGGAATAAAGAGCATCAGCATCTGATTCTTCTTTACTAGTGGTTAACGTGGTATGGTCTAAAATAAGTCACTCTGGGACTCTCAGGACTTCTTTTCAGTGTCTTCAGCTTGGTGTACCTTCTGCCCATTCCCTGCTCCTTGTCTTTCACAGCATGAGACCTTCTCACTTTTCTCTCATCTGTTCTGTGAACGTGGCAATGATGAGGTAGAATAGCACCCATTCCCCAAGCAGAGCTCACTGGGGGTGGCACAACAAGGGAGTGAGCAGGATGCAAGAGGACAGGTGGTTTGAAATGTCCTCAGAGTGAGTCACGAGCATTTCAGGTAGGGCTTCTTCCAAAACTGGAACTTGCCAGTGTTTGAAATGTCCTGTCCCAGATGCTTGTTGATTCATGGGCAGAGTGGAGATAGAGGGTGAAGGATGCAGCCCGTATATGGTGCCTGGAAGCTTGGTATGAAGATACATCAAAATCCTCTGGCATTTCTCCTAAAGAAGTTTCCTTAGAGATAGGAGCTGGCCACATTTGCATCAAAGTGTCTGGTTGAATGTGGTAGCTAGTGGTTCAAATGCCTGTCTTCACTTTGTTTCAGTACAATTCTCGATCATCACTGTGGCAGATATTGACCCAGTCGCTCAGTTTTTATAGACTGTTGATCCAAGGATCCTGAGTCAGTCTTTTCTCATGTTGTAGCTGAGAAATTTCAGCCTCGATTCTGTTTGACACCTGTATGTAATCCTGTAACTACCAGTAGCTTGTGGGCTGGCTAGAAAGTGATGAACTCCTATGAACTGAGAAGGGGGATCAGCAGCAGTAGTCTGTTGAGAGCCTGAAGCATCAATACTTCATGCCCAGTAGAGACCCCTTTTGTTTATTCCCATCTTTATTCATCATCATCATCGTTACTTATTAATTAACTTTGTTTGCCAAGCCAACAGTGTGAGCTCATGTCTGGACTTGAGTGCATCTATAATTAATTGCTAACTGTTGCTTTATGTTGTTGTGAACAAAAGTGGTGAGTCTTAACAAAAAGCTCCTGGGAATTCAGAGATTATCTGCCACAATCTAACTCCTCTTTGAGCAGGAGAAAGATCTGGAGTGAAATGTATTGACCATGTACCTTTAAGAGTTATACGTTTTCACTACACCTTAAGAAATGAATGATCCTATGTCACCCTGTCAGAAATCTTCCTTAACAGCTCGGAGTCTGCTCTAAATCAAATAAAGCTTTTCCTTTTAATAACAACTTACTTCCTCCGCTCTGCTGACCTTCGAATGAGAATCAAAGGGAAAAAGATATCATACATAAAACAAAAAGAAAGAAAAACACAAAGAAGTGAATTGAATTCCACCTAAATGTCACCTTGCGAGTTGGGTTTTATTATTTTGATAGCAGGGCAATTTCGCTGACAAATCTGTTATCGGCTGCATGTTGTACAAAAGCAAAGGCAGGCCTGTTATAGGTCATTGAAAAGTCGTTTTTAAATAACACTGGTCTAAGTAGCGCGTCGGAGCACTTGTTAGGGAGTACGTATATAAATGCATTCAGAGCATATAGACACGCTGGAGAACACTGTATAGGGGGCATAAATCAATCCTATTTAAGCTGTTCTGTTCCCTGAACAATCTCAGCATTTGGATGCATTACAGCAGAGGAAGCGTGAGCTCTTCTGGGCAAGGGACAGAGAGGCAGCAGCCTCCTGTTCCAGATAAGAGGATTTTATGCTAAACTGCAGCAGGGTGCCCTTCCCTCCCTCTGCGAGAGAGCAGCATGGTGAGAAATTTCCATCATTAACGTGAGATCAGGGGAGGGAAGGGGAAGGAGGGAAAAAACCTCAACCCTACCCCGCCCTTTCTAATTTTATTGCCCTCCTGTGCCCTAAGCCCTGTTACTGATTTATACATAAAGGTGCTTTTTTTGCCCCAGGACAGAGAAGTTGCATGAACACCTGCTGGCAATGGTAATATGGGTGCTTGTAGCTCCCTGCATCTTGTATCAAGGGCAGTATAAGTGCTATGTCATAGTCAAGCTCTGTGCAGCCTCACCAACTCACATGGGCACCATCTTGTGCCTGCACGTCTGGAAGATTTTCAGCATAGAGACGGGAAGGTTTTTAACAGCTGGGAGTGTAGGTGGGCACAGGTCAGGAGAGTTTGAATCTGAGCAAGCCAGCATGCACTTAGTCAGCTTGACTTCTGGTAATTCACTTTCATTTTGACTGTCTGCCATGATAGTGATTTATACGCTGATCCTCCCCTTTTCCCACTGTTTGTAAGGTTTCTGCCATGCTTATATTTTCTAATGCCAGTACACATAGTTTATAGTACAGTTTCTGACTCTTTGGCTGAAAGAATTTAAAACCATGCAGGGTTGAACAAAAGTTTGTGCTCAAAGACCAAGAGTAAACTTGGAATTTCAGCAGTTTAATGTACTTGCCGTTTCTTTTTGTTAAGAGAGACATACATCTTTTAAAAAGCCAATGTGAAGCACCTAAATACAGGGGGGTAATTCCGTGTTGTAAGTTTAACTTTGTGTCTTGAGCAGTCGTGAGACAGCACGGGACATGACCTGTTCAGGGAACCACACTGATCTTTTTTCAGGTAACTCCATATGTAGCTGCTTCGCTGCAGTTTTTGATCACACTTGTGAGATTGATGGGCAAACCTGAAGCTGAAGCAAATGAGCTACTTAGAAGTCAGGCCCATTACCTCATGCTCCCAGGCTTAATTTAGTGCACTAGCAATCCAGTAGCTCCATACTGTTATGTTTGATGTTTTCTTATCAGGGCAGAATTAGAACACAGCATGTTCTCTGTTGAGGAGGGAAAAGCAGTGCCCAAATGTTCTCGATACCCTCTGCAAAGGGCTCCATTCCTCCATGGCTTTGGGGCTGTAAATCAAACAGGTACAGGGGACAGTTGCACCCACATCACTGGAGGCAGCAACAGTATGGTAGTGCTAACGATTTGCGTTGAGCATCTAAGACAGTCCCACATGTGTAGCTGTGAATGTGTTCATTTTTTAGCTTCAACAAGGTCATTCACACTGCTAAGCATAATCCCGACACGTTAGCAGGAGTGCTGTCCAATTCATTCTCACTCCATTAAGCAACACGCTAGTCAGGTTTTCCTCCTCTTTCCTAGTTCTTTTTCTCTCAGTCATGTACAGTGAGTCATCTCTCAGAAGCCCAGGTACCTGTGAGCAGAGCAGATCATATTCTGCAGCGCTTGCAGCCTGTTTGCTGAGATGGGTATAAAACCTGAGGCTTCCAGAGTGAAACATTCTGGTGGGTCTGGGAATCCCCATGTGGTAACTGGACTGTAAACTGGACATACTTTTCCTTGTACTGCAGAGTACATTGACATACCCTGGCCTCCGTACCACTTGCTGGCTTGAGGATCTTCATCTACACTGCAGGCTTCAGCTTAAGAAAAGTCAATCACGTTCCAAATGTCTTCATTGTCAGGATTTCATCTTTACAGAGGAAGGAGGCAAACTGATTCTTCTTTTGCTTCAACCTGGAATTTGCATCAAACTGTCTACAGACCCATGCTTACATTTCAGCCTTGCTTCCTGCTAAAAATGCAATGCTGGGCTTTTGACAACAACCTCTCCACTCAATCTGAAAAATTCTCTTTGGGTTTGTTTCACTGACCTGATTTTGTGACAAAGCTCAAGGAGAATTGCACTGCCTCACCCTGCTAGGATAGATGTCAGTTCTGCATGAGCTAGGCCAACTCGAGAGGTTTTCAGAAGGAAATATGACCTGTCAAATAGATTGTAGAAAGTGTCAGCAAGAGAGGAGGGAACCAGTCTCCTCTGAGAACTCTGAGGAGATGAGGTCCCTCTCCTGTGTAAGCCAGCAGTCCATGTACTGCTTGGCCATTCAGACGTGCTTGCATCTGGGAACACAGCCTGGTAGACTGGGAGACAAACTACCCATCTTGTAGAGCTTCCTTCAGTTTCATTCTGCCTCCCCAGCACTGGCTGTCCCCAATTCAGAGTTCTTCTTAGACATGCTCCTTATTTTCTTTATAGCTTTTAGACCACTAATTAATCAGCTAATTTCCAGACATCTCAGTAGACTGAGACTGAGGAGACTTCTGCTTTAGTTCTGGTTATTCCTCCCACAGACTTTGTGACTCTAAATAACTGAAGACTCCTCTGTGTGTGTCTCTTTCCTCTTTCCCTCTTTGTCACGCCTGGTTAGATCACAAATTATTTAGGGACAAGGCTTCCTCTGTCCCTGTGTGCAGTTCTGCTCCCTGAGCTGCCCCTGAAGCCATGGCCGTAGAGATATGGGGTAGTGAAGATGGTTTGAAAAAAACCTTGAAGCTGAAGTTGTCATCTTTCCTTGGTCAGGTACGTAACTCTCTTTCCCCGTCCTGAGGAGAGCTGGGTCAGCCTGCAAATGCCTCCTGCATGGTGCTCACAGTGACACTCTGTCTTGGTTCAAATCTCCAAGTTTAACTGAAGTCTCGGTAGAATAATATGAGTCCATGGAAATCAATGGAGAAGAGCTGAAAACAATTGATTTGAATCAAAACACACTGCAATCAAATTTGGAGGGATTGAACTAATGGATCATAAGGTGGCTTGTGAATGGCTCTGATTGAATTGAACTGAAAGGTCTTGCATCTTCATTACAGCTAACTGAAACGAGGATAAATGATGAATTTTCTAACAATGTTTAGTGTCTTTTTTCTGCACTGATAACTGTATTGTAAAACCAGCACTTGGGAATTAACCCATGTACACAGCGTTGGGAGAGGCAAAGGATGGAATTTGCTGGTCACATGGATGTGGACAGGCCAATGACTGGATTTTATAGTTATCCTTGCTGCTAACTCCTTTGTTTTGCCCCACTCACCGCCCCCAGAATTAGATATCCATTTCTCCTGCGCGGTTATGGCAGAATTTTGAGGTGAGAGATGTTTCCCGCCAGAGGATCTGCATTCAAGCAATGTGGTGACCAAGGTGAGCTTCTTGTTGCATTTTCTTTATTTTGACAACAGTGATTTGGAACATCTCCTCCTACTCCACCAAATCCTGGAAATCCTTCGTAATTTCCGTTATCCTAATGTAACTCTCCTCTATATCACAGAAACAGAAGGCATGAATGATTCAGTGGTTTTTATAAAATCTCATTTTTTGGTCAGAGTGAACTTCCCATGCTATAAAGTATGATTTATTACTGCAGTGATTAAGGGACATTGTTGATATTTCAGAAAATTTTCTTTCAGAGCTGAAGGCTTGCCTACGAGTCAAAAGACAGTAGAAATATATGAATAACTGTGTGTGTAATGGAGCATTTGCGATTTCCTATTAAGAAGACGCTCATATTTGTTTCATGCTCCTATTGATGGGTGTAGTGAATCAGGAGCCAAGTTGTCTAACTGCACTTGTTCTATGGGAGCCCTGATATGGATGTGAAAGGAAAATATTTTCTCATGAACTCAGCACCTTGATTTATCTTGTGACAGCCTTAAACTGATAGACTCTGATCTTATTACTGTACTTGCCTACTAACTTTCCTTCTGGTTGGACTCAGCCTAGCATTGGGGCACACTGCCTGGATTTAAATCCCTGCTCCAGGGTGAGGAAGGAGCTGGCTGTGTTGCCATCCTTGACTGGTCGGGGGGGTTAACCATTTGATGGTCATGTAGCAGCCTCAGGTGATTCCTGAAGTAGTGGGACCCTTCTCTGTTTGGTGCCCTCTACCAGAATCAGACCCTGGGCTCTGAGAGACACCACGTAACATCCAGCCCTTGATCAGCTCCCTCGTCTCCTGGGCAGGATGAGAAGCTCTGGACATCCAGTGTTGCCAGCTAATTCATACTGGGAAATTTCACTCCCTGCAGGGCTTTTTTGGCTTAGCCCTGGCCTTTGACAGGGTTCAACCTGGAATGCCTTTTCCCAGAGCCTTCAATAGCAGATTATCCTCCCAGGCATTTTTACCACAGAAGGGAAAGTGAGAAGTCCTTCCAGAAGCTGTGGCACTCCTGCATCCCCAGTATTTCTGTGCAAGGCAATGTTCTCTGTGCCCCCACGCAAGCAATAATACGGCACATAGATACCCCCTCTGGGTGGAAGGATAGCAGGGGAAGAGATGCACAGCAGCAGTGAAGCACTGCCTCTCCCTCAAAGAAGCAATGTATGTATAAGCAGTCCTGAATCTACCACTGCATATCGTATGCAGATGGAGCTCCTTGGTTATGCCTGTCAGGTATAAGCTGGCAGCTGATTTTTTTTTTTTTCAGCTTGTTTATTAGGCCTAATAGAAAATGAAGTTTCTTCGGGTTGATGAGCAATGTGAATCTCTGCCTCTTTCCTTGTCTACCCACCTGAAAGATGCACTTAATAACCATTGATTGTCTGGGAGGAGAAGGAGTGTGGCTGTAAATGTACCTTTCCACCCTTACAAGGTGTCTGATTAAAGAGCAGAGGTAGCAGCAGATCGATGGGAATTGTAGGCAGAGGACTGATGGAGTGGGTCCTGGTGGTTCTCATTAACGCCCTGCTCGCGCAGCTCAAGTATAAAGGCCTGCTGTTGGGTTTGCAGACAGCTCCAGACACAGCTGCATTTGCACAGCATGGTGAAGGTCCCTGGGAAGCTGGGGCGAAGAGCCAGTGAAAAGTAGCAGGCCTGGTGGGACAGGTGTGGCTTGAGTGCCGGTGAATGCACGAGTCCCAGAGAGCAGCATGTTGACATTCTGGGACTTCAGCTCAAGTAGGGAGAGTTACACAGAGTTAATTGCTTCCGTGCCTCATGGTCCAAGGTCCACCTTGCTTTTCAGAGGCATTTTCTTGGTGACAAAGCGCAGCTGTAGGCCACATTTCTGAAATCCCACAATGTCATTCTTCTAACAGTTAGCCCTCAGCCTAATCTGAAGACCACAACAAGACCTGGTAATCGATTGCAAGAGGTGGTTGACCAAGCCCTCTTTGAGCCCAGCAACACAAGCTGGGAGATTTGCTGCTGATGCTTTTTGTTTAGTCAAGACCAGAGGAGATCGCTAGAAATGGGTGAATGCGAGTGAGGTGGGGTCATGTTTTTGGAAGGCCTTTGGCTAAGGATGCAGGGTGTTGGGTCACCAAAGAATAATGAGGTTTGAAAACAGTCGTCTTCCATGCAGCTTATTCCACAGTCACCAGAAAGCAATCTGGGGTCCTTTGGAGGGTCTTTTGAGTGTTGCCAGTCATAGCTGCTCTCAGGAGTCAAACTGCTTCACTGTTTGCTTCAGTTCCTCCTTGACCACAGCTGAAAGCATACGGACTCTGGTTTTGCTCATGTTCAGCAAAACTGCAGCTCAGGATCACTTTTGGTTTAATAAAATTAGCAGGTCAAGCTAGTGCTAGGTTTGGGGTCTCCTTCAGTTCTTCTGTTCCGTGCCTCTTTACCACAGGCCTGTCTCTGCAGGGCACCGGGAAGCTTGATAGCTTGAGCATAAATGTTTGCATGAAGGGTACAAGTGAAAAAAAGTTTCCAGTGAGCTAAATATTTTGGAAGTAGGTTTAAATCGAACCTAGTCTGTTGATTTTTGTTTTCCATTCTAACGCAAAAGTTAGGTTTAAGTTAAGAATCTTCTCCTGAATATGAACAAAGCTCTTCATTCCCGATCCAAGTGATTTTTCCCTCTTCCAAAGCAATCCTGGGCAGGCAAAAGTGACAAAGTGGCAGCTCTATCTCCCAAATTTTAAAAATAATTTGACATTTCTTTGTGCGGTGAGGTGGCTGTTGAGGGCACCAGAACGTAACATTTTGGTATTGTTCAGGTATTCTTCCATGAGTTACAAGGACAATCTGAGCCCCTACAGCCGCTCGCTAATCTCTAGGCGTGAACTGTAACCAGTTTCTCTCTTAAAGTTGCCCTTCTCCCAGCTCTGCCCCAGAATGAGTCTTTAGGGATTCAGACTGACTTCAGTCAATGCTTTGTTGTTGTTGTTGTTGCACTTGACAACAAACCCATGTTTGTAAGGAGCCCAGATTTGACCTTGAAGGTGGGACTTAGTTCCTTTAAGTTAGTCTGATACCTTTGAAAATTGTATCTGTCAACATAGGGTGACAAATACTTGCACAGGAATGTGCAAGGCAAGGAAAGAGAAAGTAGAAGAGACATTTCTGTTGCTTGGCACTGATAAACGTTCATCCTCAGGGTTTGTCACATTATTTGCTCTATTTGAGAAAGTTTGAGGCCACAGAGTCCAGATCACCTGTTCCTTATTAAAAGAAAAAAAAAATCCCCCAAGAAAATGGCCTCTATTGCCATCAGCCTGGGAGGATGTGTAGCAAAGAGACTAGCAGAAGTCTATTTGCATAACAATTCAAATCAGTATCAATCACCTCCCAGAGCAGGCTGTCAGCGCTGGTAAACATGTCCCCACTGTGACAGATTAGCTTGCCTGTGAAGGAGCGCTCTGTCTGCAATCATGGACTGTCAGGACTAGCTCCAAGACAGCACATCCTTCAGAGGGCATCTCGGAGACCAGGATCACTTCCTGAGCTTCTGAGGTCAGTGGGGTTGGCCTGAGCTCTTGTATATCATGGTCCAAAGAGATGGCTGTAGATGGCAGTTTTTCTTTCCTTCTTTCAGCTTTTGATCTTAAGTTCTTTTCCTTTTGCTCTCACTACTTTTGAGAGTCCTTTCTAGCAGCTAGGGAAGATTTTGTCCGTCAGCTCTAAATCTAACACCAAACTAGGTCCAGTTTACTTTGCAGAATACAAATCTAAAATGAAAACTAAAGCTGATCCAACTCAAGCCTTCTCTAGTAAGTGATATTCCTTGAGCAGATACGAGCCACATGATCATCCTGCAGTTGGGAGAGCTCTCCTCCACTGAACCCAATGCTTACAAATTCTGCCAGTGATTGTCATGGTGAACACCACATTGAAAGTCTGCGAGCAAACTCAGAGGCATTTCCCAGCAGCTGCAACCCACGCCTTGCAAGACCCAACCTAGACTGGAAGGAGGTCACAGCTGTGGCAAACACCTTTGAGAAATAAGCAGATCTTGCCCTTTAACAGACAGAAATTTAGTAGTACTGGTGTTCAGGGATAGCAGCAATCGTGTTCAGAAATCAAAAGAGCTTTTGAATTGACTAAACTTGCACTAGCTGGGGAGAACATCATGTTGGACTCACACCCAGGGGCAGTAGGCAGGTCAGTGTTCAGCATCCAGGCTCCTGGCTCCGTATTCTGCCATCTCCTGGAAGGGACATGTGATTTGAACAAGTGCAGAAGCTCTGTGCAAGGACTGCCAACGATCTTCTGCAAACTCTGCTGGTAAGCGAGCCAAGCCTTTGATTGGTGCACCTCATGGCTAAGCAGCCAGCACCAAGATAACTCAGCAAGCTCAACTCACCCACAGGTTGGACACACCAGCCAGTAGCTCTGGAGTTTTCTCAGGACTGTGGGTCTCTGCCAAGCTGGAAAGTGCTTTCCTCTTTCCTTCAGAAGAGGTGATAGCATCATAAAATGGGTCTGCAGGATGCTCTTGGAGCAATGGCTCTGTCATTGCAGCCACATGCGGGGTAGGGTGTTTGGTAGATGTGCAGCAAGACCTTGCCACAATACATTTGCTCGTTTAATCAGAAATAATACAAAGTCTCTTGGATATGAATTAACAATTGTTACTCAGCCACTTGTAAAGCTCATGAAATAAGTCATAAAATGTATTCAAATCACCAGAAATTTGTTAGACACTGAGGGCAGCATTCACTTCGTTAAACAGAGCTCATCTCACTAGAATTTAGGCATCTGTCTTCAGCTAATTGTGTAAGTTCCTTCTACCGTCAGTGATGGGAGTCCTGCACTTGCAGATGCATCCAATCTCATCCTGAGTTAGGTGAGATAGAGCTGGCCTTACAGCCAAATCCCCGATTCACGGAGCTCTGTATGTAGACCTCATATGTATTTTTATTCATGGACATGGGTCCTTGAGTACTTACGGTAGCTCTGTCTCTGTTTATTCATGCTGCTGAGTGGTGTCCAGAAAAATGGATTACTGTTCAGCCTCATGTGCTGTATTGTCTTCTGCATATCTCAGCAAGACCACGGCTATAGGAAATGAAAAAGAAGCTTCAAAACCAGATTTACTGCAGAACTAATTTCTGTTACTTGGAAAGGGCCAATGTCAGTCACCTGGAGGAATGGCCAAGGGTCCAGACTACTCTTCACTTTTCACATGTTCTCTGGTGCTCCATCCTGCTAATGAACCCCACGGTGCACTTCACACCCTGCAGCACTCAGAGGAGTGTGCCTGTGGCTATGGGGCAATCCTCAGTGATGGCTTCTCTTGTAACAAGGATGCCTAAACTTAGCCCAATGCTTTGGTACGTTTTTCAGAGCTTCTCTTTGCAGCGAGTCGCGGTTGAGTCGCTCTGTTAAACTCAGTGGGGCTGTGTCAGTTTATGACAGTGGAGGATGGAGAGGGCAGTGCTTAAACCTCAGCTCCTCTCACTCATCTTTAACAATTACTACATGGGAGAGGAAGGGAAGGCTTGCATTTGTCAGTAATAACTGTGAAAGCTGAATGTGAGGATCCTTTTTTGTGCTCATCCATTCTTCCCCCACTAATTGCTTGGCTCTGCAACGCTGCTGTGGGCTATTGGGCTCTGCACTTCACAACTCGCCCTGGGAAATTTGGCACTGAATAAAACGCAGTGTTCAGGAGAACACTGCAATTGTTCAGAAAGTCCACAGGGGTTTCAACCCTGCCTTGGAATGGCTTTTTTTTTTTAGGGGTCAATTTTTTTTCTAGTAAATCACCGAGGAATATAGCATTAAACAATAGGTTTCTGTAAGCATCCCATTAATTTTTTTCATTCAGTTTGAGCTAAGCTATTATCTTCTGCTTTTGTGACAAGTAAAATGGGAGCTGTGACACAGTGTTCAGGGCAGTACTGCTGCCTATCAAGTCCCAGAAATACACGTGCTTATTCATCCCTTTTGAAACTAGGAGGCAGCTTTTTCTCCATTGTCAAATATGTTCAATTTTGTTGATCTAGAGAGAAAAGAGGAAAAAAGTCTTAAAACACAGTTCACGCTTTTCCTTGTATATTCAATATCAGCCCATAGATGACACTCACCTTCAGAACTACCATTTGACTTGCATCATATGAAGACCAAGAAATTCTTGTTGCTTTGACCAAATGCTAGCAGATTACATTCTGATTTCTTTAATACAAAGCCTTTAGAAATAGCCAGGGGTCTTGTTTTGGAAAAAAGTGTCCATATTACGACAGGTTGTTTCATTATGATACGGAACCCAGCTTCAAAATACCAAGATTTTCTACACGTTCAGACAGCCCTCAGATGGGTGTTCTATTAAAAATCTATAACCATTGACCAAAGTAACCATTATGCTTAAATCAGTAATCTGAAAATATCTCACACCACAGATCTTTATTATATAGCACGCTTAACCTGACTTAATGTAGTATATAGCACCCATTAGCAGAATATATTAACTTCAGATGTTCGCCTTTCTACATTAATAATGCGATCATGAATTTATGCCAGACGTTTTGTGGTTTAAATTGTGTAAGAAAGATCTCAAAAAATAGGAAAAATCCTTGTGTGCACCTACTGAATAAGAAATGTTTTATTTTGTAATATTTTGTGTTAATCAAAGAACTTGAAAACAAAATATTGGAGTTTTGGAACAACAGACGTGAAGACAAGCAAACCAACCGAACAGCAGTGTGTTGGTCAAGGTTAAGACTCTTTTACCGTAATGAAAGATATGTTCCTCTGAGCTTGCCATGGGCAATGTGTTTGTTCATTATATGGGAAGCGTTAGAAGCCTGGTATCGTTTCATTTGCTGGCTTTTAACTGCTTGTGCTTTTGAAAATGAGATGATACGTAATTATAATATAATTGCTACTTAGCGCTCTTTATTAGCCTTTGGCATGATGGCCTTTTTGTGTGATTTGGGAGGCTTTTAATATGGCGGCCTGAGCAGATTCTTTATAGTTAAGAGAGGAACTATTTGGCATACACTCTCGGATGCTTGTCTCGTTGCAACTTCTAAATGGATTTGTTTTTTGTGAAAGGAGAGAAGAGAAGGCAATGCGAACAAGTTGCAATCATCTGGTTGTAAATACCCACTATTGACATTAGATATCTTCTCGAAATCCGCTCACACAGTGAAAAAGAAATGCTCAAAATCACCAACCAGTGTGTTGAACAATCTTCAACAGAAAGAAACCACAATTAGTTCATGCACGTTCCAGGAGCAGAAAGAAAGACCGAATCTGTCACGTAAATCCTTTCTTGTAAATTATTCACTCCATCTTACTTCAGATACTGGCAAGGCAGGAAGTTTTCCCTGGAAATCAATGACTGAATATGTTAATTAGGGGAAAATGCACTTACCTGGTACCTCAAAAATACAACCGTTTATTTGAAAATGAGTAAGGTCAAAAGGTATCATTTGAGGACTAGGTAATGTCTGTTGTCTTCTGGTTGTTTCTAACTGATGAGTCCTTGGTTATACCTATTGTTCTCTTATGCTGAAATTACTGTGCTCCAGTTCTTCCCCTCTGCGTATCCATCCAGATGTGGTCCCCCAGCAGGGCTGGCTGTGGGGTGCAATGTGTGAGGGTAAGGGATTAGATGAAATGCTGCAATACCTTCAAGAGTTAAAGCTGCTCTCTCTCACAGTGCCACTCCGTGATCAGCACAGCCCATTGCAGCCAAGTGCAAGACACATCCCAGAAGGACTTCCCACCAGGACAGAGGCTGCTGGTGCTGGGACTCCCTCGTTCCACACAGCCCTTCCGAGGTGTATATGAAGCCATGCTGTTCCAACGCTCCAGCCCGTGTGCTGCATGCCTCTGGCATTGCGCGGTGTCCATGACGTATTGACCATTCCTGAGCCGCAGCTGTGACTTGCCCACTGCCAAAGGGAGCTTTTCGCTGTGGACCTGCCCTGCCATGAGTTTGCACAGTGCATCCCAACAGGGCTTTGGTCTTGTTTTGGTTCTCCAAGCACTGCCATGAAATAAATAAATCATAATCAAGAAGTAATAGGAGTGCTGAACGAAGATGCAGCTAATAGAGCAGCCGTCATTAGAGTACCCAGCTGGCTCTAATACATCATCTCTGCCGGGGCTGGAGGAATTTGCATATCCAGATTAACAAGCTCCTGAAGCAACGATTGCTAGATAAGCTCTTGGCTCTGCCTATCAGGCCCATCGTGGTGGACTGTGGACTCCCACAGTTGCCCGGGACCAGCTGCCTCACCAGCGACCAGTACCTGCGGGACATTGAGCAAACCTGGTGCGTCTGGTGGAGGTGGGTAAAAAAGATGCAGGACTGGGATCCTTTTCTTGACAAGACCAAACTCTTCCCCCTGAGATTGAAGACTCAAAGAGTCCCTCCATGTCTGTGTATTTAAATTGGGGTTCTCTTCATCCCTGCCCTTTGCAGGAATGGAATAGCTGCAAGCAGGGCAGGTTTCACACACAGTGTGAGGTCCCTCCCACCCGTTGGTAGGTGACCTTTCTTCTCACGGCCTGGAGCTGCAGTCCCCTGCCTGCTCAGCCATTAGACTTGGCCTGGTCCTCCGGCTTCCCCCCTCTGCCCTTCACCCTGACCTGGAAGCAGTGAGTGAAGGAGGAGGAGGACTGCTCTGGCAGAGAGAAATCCCAGCCCCATCCTTCAAAAGCAGTCCTCAGAAGAGGATCTGCAGGAGCTGAAGGGCACTTCTTGCTGCACAGGGCTGCTCTCTAATGGAGCAAACTGTTTGAGACTGGAGCTGAGGGAGTTGCTGTCAGTCAGCTGTGCAGTGAGCTGCAGAGAGCCGCCTGTCACAGCTGCGTCTTCAGAGAGAGCACAGATCTTCTTTCCCCTCCCTTCCTCGCCCCAATGGGCAGCACTGGGACAGAGGGAGGCAGGGGGCAGGTGAGGATGCCATCCCGGCAGCTCCCGCGCTCCCTTCTTCAAGCATCTCAGGAGGGTGATGGCTGGTGTCAGTTGTGCTGTGAGTCTTGAGGCCGTTGTGGCAGTGCAGAGGGGATCGAGGCATCTGGAGGTGGCTTGACCATGTAGCGCGTGTCTTTGTGTTGGAGCCCCTGTGGTGACACTGGGCTGGGGTTGCACTCAGGCTCTGCTCTGCTTCTTGTGCACCACCCAGCACACAGTAAGTATCTGAAGAACAACCCTGGGATGTGGGTCAATACCAAACTCCTGGCAGGACTGATCCAGTGGGTAGGGAAACTGAGGATTCACCCTGTGCCATGCCCATGGGGCTGGAAGTGACCGGCTGTCCCCTCCATGTAGCTCCAGATATGCCCACAACGAGGCAGGTGTGGCATGTGGGGGCTCGGGGGTCTGTGCTAATTTTTCTATGCAGAAATACAGAAGGAAGAAAGAAACACAGAGACAAGTCCTGCTCTTTCCGCATTTCTGGCTTAGCGTAGTCTGCTAACATCTGCACGCTGATGGAATGGCTCGGCTCCGTAACTCTGCTCCTGATGCCCTGACACCTTCTAGCAGCTCTACTCTCCACCACAGCTATCTATTTTTTATTTATTGGGCTCACCAGATGTAACCTCTCCAACAACACCGGAGAGACTTGAAAAATAATTGGACCAAGTGAGAAATGCAGCAGTTACCTTCCTAAATCTGCCCATCTCTCACAGGAGTGGGGAGCAGGCACAAGTCCCAGCCGGGAGATTCGGAGCTGCTGCCGGCAGCAGCGCGGGGACCCCAAGCCTGTGTCGGCCACAGCACTTGCAGTTGTACCCAGGGCACTCAGAAAACGGCTGCCACTGTGCAACAGCAGCTCTCTGACCTCAATTTTCTCAGCGGAGAAAAGAGCAGGTCAAGTGGAAAGTGCTTAAGGAGGAAATTTGTTTCCTTACGGACAGGGAGTCAGGAAGATAGGCGGCTATTGCATGGACTGGAATAAACCAAATTAATTTTGTACTGTGCGGTAAATCGAGGAGCTGGAGGGCAGGGTGGAGAAGAAAAGAGAAAACGTGGGAGATAATGGACTTTGATGTTTTACTCGAACTCAACAAAACACCTGGCAAGAAGAAGGGATGCACTACAACTGCAGCTCAAAACACTCCGAACCCAGGCAACTGCTTCCCTTTTGTTTTCTTTCTTTGCAATTTAATCCCCAGCCTTAACCAGAATGGCTTATATTGCCAGTGTAATAAAAGGTGCATTGTGAAGGGGAGATGGAGACAAGAGACCTTCATAACTTCCTCTGCTTCCTCTGACCAGTTTGTGCCATCCAGCTCTTGCAATGCAAAAACCCCCAGGCGAGACCCCTGTGTAGAGGGGACAGCTGGAGGGGAGAGGCAGAGGGTGTAGCCCTCTGAAAGCAAGATGAGTGCTGTGTCTTCCTGGCAGACTTCTTCCAAACTGCTGCGTCTTCTTGCCACTGGTGCAGGGGCAGGAAGGTCTCTGAATCCTGAACTCTGATACCCTGTTAAAAATGTTTCTGTCAACATCACCTTCCTCTGCTGCCTCGTTTTCTCCCTGTTGGTCATCTATGCAAGCCTCTCTGCATCAGATTCAAATTCCTTGCACCAGGCTCAGCCTGGATTTTTTTTTTTTTTTTTTGGTCTATTGATACCTTGCTTCTGTTCCCCAGTTTTGGGACAGGAACAGGCACAAACTATTCCAAATCTTCCCATGAAAACCACTTTAAAGTCAGGCTGGAACAAAAGCGACGGTGCTCTTCTAATGCGAGCTTCTAAAAATACGTTACATGGTTGATAATTGAATGCGAGACTAAAAGAAAGTTTTAAGCCGAAGTACGAGCTGCCTATTTCTGGCAAATTCCCATCTCACCCAGCCCCTTGTGAAATGCCATTGCCTATCAGTATTGTCTGGCTGGAAGTCTAAATTTTGGTGAACTGACAATCTCTGCTGAAAAAGCATCTAGCTGGGTAGTTCGGGGCTTTAACTAGAGGCTGGAGGAGGGGATTATTGCCTCCTTGACATAGATTTGTCGCCTATGCCATGCGTGAACCCCAAACAAGAAGTTGCTGGGACAGGATGCTTGTTAGGGATGTTCTCCGTTGTTTCACAAGTTTGTGCTTCCTTCGTGTCTCTGTGCGCGGTGTTTTGTTTGTGGAGGCTCAGAACCTGGTTACAGATAATGTTTAGTAACCAGTTTTCCAAGCAAGGACATGCTGCCTTTTTTTTGGATTGCTTGAAAGCATTCTGGTATATTTATATAAACTTGTGGCAATGTAATAGAGCTTTTCAGGATACCTTTCCAGCATTATTTACAGATCTGCAGATAATAAAGCGTATCATTCTGATAAAACTTAGTTATTAACCCCAAAATGGTTTTGCCCAATTTATCATCCCATTCCAATGCGCTGTTGTATCTGTTTGGTTGAGAATGGGAAGGGCGAGCTCATTAGCTTTAGCTTTCCTCACACAGTCATGTTTTGCAGCCTACCAATAAATGCGGTTCCACAAACGGTATGGATGAGGTAATGTTGGGAATTTGCATTTTCCTAATAAAAACAGGAGGTTTTGTTCCTTCCCTCAAGTAGGTGGTTTGAAAGTGATGAAACGCCAAAGGTATTGTATGAGAAGCTGATCCCGAGACACGTTCTCCCTGTAGTGAGCAGGGTCTGGTGTCACAAGGAGCCCTACAGAGGCGAGTGGGAGGAAGGGTGACAGCATTTCCACCACGAACCGCATGTGGGCAGTTCCCGTTGCTCGGCTGTAGCTTTTTTATACCTGCAAGGTTGTATGTGGGTGTTTTAAGGACAGGACCTCACCTGCTGACTTTTGAGCCAAAGAAAGCTCTTTTCTCCCTATCTTGTATTCTGTACCATCTGGGGTCTGGAGGCCAGAAGAGGGATTTCTCTAAAGCATATAAATAATAAGAAAGCAAAATCATTGAAGGGCAATGGCACTTACTCTCCTACGTGTCTTTTGAATATGGATGTGTCTAGCTCAAGCAGGTCAGAGCGAGCTGTGAAAGCCAGACCTGTTTGAATCTTGCCCTGCCCTTGCACAAGCTGAAGTCCATTCCCCTTTTCTGTGTGACTTCAGTAATGGTTTCGGAAGCGGCTGTAGCTCTGCATTCCGCAACATAAATCCTCGGCAGGAGTTCATCCAACTGAACCTTAAAGCTGACTGCTTCGCTTTATGGAGATCTCTCACATTTTTCATTGCCTTTGCATCAGACCTCATTGGTCCTACTCTCCTGCCAGAATATGAAGTGCCATGAAAAATCCCATCTCTTTGAAGCTGACATTAAATTATGGCAAATAAATATGTCACTTCAACACAGCCTCAGGTGTCCACATTGTTCCAGTGTCCTGTATGAAGGCATTGTCCAAATAAGTAACTACCCATCTGACCTCCATTATTACCTATAAGCTTTTTGGAATAAAAGTAAATTGGCCTTTTCCTGGGGACTTCTTTTTCTTTCATGCAGAGTTTTGCTAGTCTGATTTTACCTTGGTGCATGTATCTGCTTAGATCCAGTTCTATGGATTAAAAAACTCCAGCCCGTTCCTAGTGCTCTATCTGGTAAGACCACAAGGTCATTGCAGCAATGTAGCTGGATTTCGAAGCGAGGCGAAGGCAGAGTCCCAGGCCCTCGCTGCGAGACCGCATATTCTCAGATGTTCACACTGACTGCAGTCGCATCGGGAGCTCACCCATCCTTTTTGTCCTCTCATTTTCTGGAGCAGTTTCTATCCTGTATGTTTTCATCCTGCGCAATCCTCCAAGGACTCTCAATCTGTTCTCCTGTTATGAGTGTGTAGTGTTGTACTTGTAAACACCTGCCTTTGGAGTTTTCCAGGCAGCAACGCTTGGGCACACAGCTACTAGTGCTAGAAACAGGAGTGAGTGCCTGCTTGCGGGTGCAGAGTACACAGGGCCAGTTAGTGGAAAAGGGAACTGATCCCTCACCTTGGAAGGAAATGGCTGGTGAAGTCCTCTCTGCACCTTTCTGTACTAGGTGTGTAGCTTCTATCCGTGGCGGAGCCAACACAACAGCCTCCTGCTAATCGTGTGGGACTTATGGGTGATCTGTTGAGTGAGTCCAGGGGTCTAGTAATTAATTAATTAATGAAGAAGAGGAGACTCAGTGTTGTCAGCTCACACTCTGAGCAGGAAGCTGTCAGAGCTAAATGCGAGGCAGCTTTGAGCCTCTCGGAGCTGTTGAAACTGAAACATTAGCATCGATCCACTGAAGTCTGATTTTGTGCTCCCTGCATCTATGAGTAAAAATGGAGTTGGGGGTTTACAGTGGAGTGATTTTTGTTGTTTTGTTGATGCTTGATAGTCAGATGAGCAGTAAGCCAAGCAAGTTCTATAGGGAGACGTCATTACTAGTCCCATTGCGGCAGCAGCAGGTAATACGCTGAGAGCAATCTGGTGTTGGTATTTCATACTTGGTTAATGATGCATTTCCCTTATCTGGGCGTCTGACATGAGTACATTGTAACCAGACTTCTCATCTTGCTAATGCTGCCTCGGTAAAGCTGCTGTTTTACACCGGTTAGCTTTTGTCGAGGAGCCAGGCTGGTAAAAGGGCTCAGGCGTGCACTCGTCGTGCTCCGCATCACCGCACCCTGAGTTCACTGCCTGCTGCTGGGTGTGAATCTCACTGATCGTGTTGGGACTGATGTTCCTGCTACAGGAAATTCTGTGCCTGGCACTTAGGGGTTACAGCCGGGATGCTCAGCACTGTGACTCCAAAGAAAACCAGAAGCTGCCTGAAATGCTCTCTCCCATCTAAACCAGCAGCTCTGTGACCTGAGACTCAGAGACCAAACAGCCTTCACCTCCTGTGAATAAGGGCATATCATTTGTGGCCAGTCCTGATTGCTTCCTGGTCCTGACCCTGTCTTGGGACATGCTTTCCTAACCCATGGATCCCACAGGCTTTCCTCCAAGAAAGCCTTATCTGGCTGCGTGGTACTTCAGAACTCCCGTGCAAATCAGACCCCTTTGCAGGACTGATCTCCTTCTTACTTTCCGTGAAGGTGCGGTCACCGGCAGAGGCACGGCGTGTATTCCCTCTCCTCTACCCAGCTGGGCACAGTCCACCGTACAGAGGGGCCTCCTGTACTGTTCATAAACACCAGCGTGTGGATCGATGCCTCTTATAGTGCTATTGCATAGAAATGTGGTGCTATCGATTCTCTGTGCTTTACTTTCTTTTACAACCCCCGAAACATCTCTGTTTTTGTCAGGCTCCTGTGAGCCGTTCCCACGAGCCAACAGAATGGGCATTGTTATGAGAAACCTTGCTGCATTTCCTTCACTGAAAGAAATTCTGCCCTTTTGTCATTCATACAAGGTGTCTAAGCCGCGCTGTTTTCTTGGTATGTTGTTTATGATCAAAATCCAAGAATTCTGCTCTGAAAAACAGTTTACCTCCTTTGCCAGCGACCTTCCCGAATAAACACGTGAGCACGTGGAGACGGTAGCCAGGAACGCATCTGGGAGCGTATTGAAATGTGCTGGGACAAATGCAGTAAGAGAAACGAGCATTGTGCCTGTGCTAGCAATTAGCATAATCCTCCTCAAATCTGCGCAGAAACGATTGTTAAGAACTGTGTCTTCTCAAGACTTCTTTCTTTCCCAAAACCGACGGGGAGCGTGGTGCTGTTCGTGGACCCTGTTGAGCTCCCTGCCGTTCTGGTCAGGATAAGGACTGTTTTCCTGTTTGTGCGTGGTGTGCGAGTGCAGTGCAGCAATTTGGGCTCTGTGCCAGTGCTCTGGGGTGACACGGAGGGGAGGAAGAGGAGGTTTTCAGAAGCAGTAACCATTGGTTTAAGCTGGATCCTGCCAATGGCAGAGGGGTCAAGCACCGGTCCAAGTGCTTTTCTGTGTCCTTGACTCGGTGTAGTGCCTGTTGCGTTACAAAAGCCGTGCTCCTGGGGAGAGCTCTTCAGAGAGGGAAGAAGCTACTGCCTACACCTCCGCTAGGCACCTCCATTCACTGCAGATCTGGCCTGTATTCCTTTGTCCCATTCACTTGCCTGGAGAGAACCACTGCTGCCAGCTTGGGGATTAGCGCTGAACAAAAGACATATCCTCTTTGGCCCTTGATCCCTCTTGTACCCCATGTCTGTCTCGTCTAGTTTGGCTGCAAATTTGTTGGAGCCAGGATTTCTCTTAGGAGACACAGCTCTTTACACCGTGGTACTCCATGTTCTTTGCTGCCTCCCAGCATGCTGTAGCACAAGTAATAAATAATGTAGTCTGTTAGTTTTATTTTTCATCCACCACGTAAGTGAGTTGCGAGAGAGCATTCAGAGAATTGAAGCTCAGGTGCTGGGTGCGTGGGGTGGCTCTGAAGTCAAATGCTTAGTAAAAGGCTCAGCACAGACATTGCCAGTGCAAACAGTGAAATCTTCCAGGTGCTGTAGGAGACCCTTTTGTTTACACCCTGCTTTTCTTAAACCTCGTCTGGGAGAAAAGGAAAGCCGCTGTATGTAAACAACCAGCAGAGCTGGGAGGATTTGGGGCACCTTGGGGAGCTCACCATTAGTGTGGGAAAGGGCTGTGGAGGACCAGTCAACATGCCTTGGCCACGGGATGCGGGAGCAGCAGCAAGAACAGCAGTTGCACGTGAGCTTCTTTACAGCTGTCATTTTTGCGCTGTATTTTATCTGAGCTCAGTTGTTATTGCAAGGAACTGAGCTGGGACTGTTCTCTTTGTTCTCAGAGGCTGGTAAGTGACATACAACAGTCATTGCTGATGCGTGTCAGATGTATTTCTGTAACATATAAATAAAGGACTGTGTTGCACCAAGACAGATTCTGTCGCCTAACTAGCCACCTTGCTTGTGACTGGCAAAAAGACAGAAGTTTTCTTCCCTGCAGACAGGTAGTACATTAATGGAAAGATAAGGTGGCCAGGCAGGCAGGCAGGCATGTGTATGATTTGCAGCTCCAGTTTGAAACCCCTACAGAGTGTAGTTCAGGCTTTATAAAATAAAAGCTAATAAGAATCATAACAATTTTGCTTTCTCTCTATAGCCTGCAGCAAGCCAGACACAACATGGGAATTGAAGAATAAAGGCCATCAACTTCCCATGGCTCTCCTCCTACTACCTTCCTCCTCTTGCTCCAAATTGTTTTGAAAACATTGCTTCTCCCTTGCCTATTTCATTTTTGCAATGAAGTCATCAAACAAGATGACAGGGACTTTCGGAGACTGAAATCAATCAGCAAGTTTCTCTTTTGCTTTTTCTACTCAGGCAGGAAATAGGGGAATAAATTTTAACAGAATCCAAGGGAAGGGAAGGGGGCGACGAGTTGGTTGGATCCAGCATGGGGAGGTGTAGGTAAACAGATGGAGCTTCTGGACTACATCCAGCCCATCAAAAATAAATAAGCCCCTAGCATGTGTTTGTTCTGATGCGAGAAGTTTCAGTAAGTCACGATGGTTTTCTGGTGTCCGCCGGCAAATAAAAGAGACATTCTCAGTGTATCCTGTCCCCTGCCACAGTGGTTTTGCTTGAAAGGGAGTCGTGGTTTCTCCGGAGGACTCCCCCCACCACCCCAGATGAATAATCCACTTTCAGTACTAAAAATCATGTTCAAATCATGCCAGGCTCAAACTTTCCTACTCATATCAGTGATTAAAGACCTCACATGCTGCTCTGTGATGCTGATGAACTGGTGCCTGCATAGTGCCTGGCTGCAGACCAGCACGAGCCCACGTGCCCAAGCAGACGGGGGATTGTCATCTGGGGGTGCTTTTCTCTGGTCGCTTCTTCAGGGAGAGCCTGAATGATGAGCTTGGAGCAGACATGTAATTATGGAGGTGACTGAAAGGGACGGAAAGAACTCATCCAGGAGGATCATCCCGCTGCAGTTTCTTTGGGTTAGGCAGAATAAAACTAATCGTAGGGGTTGTCTCAGCTCAGGCCATGGCTGCTTTCGGAATAGATTAGCATGTCAGATTTATTGTTATACACAGCCAGTAACAGAGTGATGCCTGGGCAGTTAGGTTTTCAACACACAGAGGTAGGAAAAGCTGTTGTCATTTTTTATGATGATTTTTATGCTGGCTTCTTCACTATTCCTTTCCACTCTTCGGTGTGGACAGGCTGTGCATGGGAAGTGTGGTCTCTGTAACTGCAGCCCTTTCCTCCAAAGGCAATCTGAATGCAGTCAGAGAGCAGTAATTTGCTCGTACATTATTCAAGGAATGTGCTGACCCAGTAGCGCAAAAAAAAAAAATCACTGTCACAAACCAACAGGTTTTACTGGAAAACCATTCGGTTTCAGAAAAAATATTTGAGGTTTTGAATGAAAAGTTGACAGCTTGCCCAGAAATTACTTCTTCCTTTTTACAGTGTTCACTTTTTTGAGAACCTCAGTATTCCTGCCTTCTTCCAAAAAAAGCAAGCAAATGAGAGGCAAAAATGACAACACTGACCAAGCTCCGTCAGTACATTTCTCATTGGCAATTTATTTTAGGGAGGACTTCGGATGTATCTCAGCTTCACTTTACTAATGAGCATCAGCCAAGTTGGTAACTAAACCAGCTTTTCTTGTGAGTCTTTTTAAGTCTTCTAAAATGAGAGTGTTTATCAGGGAGTCTTCTACAAGGTTTTATTTCTTGCCTGTAAAGATGCACACTCATGGCCAAAACATTATCTCGAGTAGAACCAAGCGTTGGCTCCATTTATTGTTATTTATAACATTCGCCCACATAGTCGGGCCAAGCCAGAGTGTTCTCAGTGCCAGAGACCTTAATTTGGCCTTCATTTGGGTAGGAAATGCAAAGGGGGCAGTTGCGGCATGCCCTGGTTATATCAGGAGCCTGGACAGTCCACCGAACCTCCCTGGGCAATGCGGAAGTCCTTCAGGACAGGGACTGCCGGATGGAGGGGGTTTGCTAACAGGGTCCTCTGCAAGGTACCAGGGAGAAGCCATGAAGGGATAGAGTTTACTGTGAGAGTAGTATTTCTGAGGATGGAGATTCGAAGGACTCAGAGGCACCAGAAGCACATTTCCAGGGGCAGGTGGGCTGTTAAGGATATCAGGTGAGCACCCTCATCTTTTTCCACCGTAGTCCAGCCATCACATAATCTTAGCTTTTATGTCACATGCCTTGGGTTTGCCTTGGTTGTAGCTTGGTGACTTGAGCGGAGAGCAAAAGACGTACTGCTGTTTTGCTTGTTCCTTGGGGAGCCTGAGACAGCCGTGCCAAGGTCATGAGTTTCCCCGTGCATCCCAAAGACATTTCGTTCCACTTTGGGGGGGGGGGGGGGGGGGGGGGGGCGGGGGGGAGGATTTTTGCTGTGCATGAGCTGCGTCTCCTGGGACGAGAGCACCTTGGGGTTCATCCCTGCGGCACCACAGAGTAGCACCGGTGCGAGGGTGACTCCTGGTGTTGGTGCCAGTGGGAAGACAAACACGGTGCTGCCTCCGCTTAATACCTGATGGCAGACTCCAGCTACAGCAGACAGCATTAGGACGTGCTGATACTTTTATGTGAGCAGCAGCAGTAGAGAGTACAAGTTTGGTGTTAATATGGAAATATGGATAAGAGCTTATGCTGTGACAGTGATTTACTGCTTTGGTAACTACACCTGATAACACAAATTTATCTTGGTCTCTCCACTTCAATTATATTTTTTCTAATATGTGTTTTGAAATACAGATTTTCTTGGTCACATGAATTTGTAGGAGCCACTGTGAGACTCAGAGAATTCAAATTGATATAGGAACATTTCTTTGCATTATGCTCCAGTGTCTTCCCATGTATATTGTACCTTGCCATATTTTCACACGCTCGGTTAAAAAAAAAAAAAGTAAAAAAGCAGTCAAATTCGTTCCTAAATGAAAATGCTGGAGTTTGGCAGTGGCAGCTGGATGTCTGCTCAGCATTTGCAATCTGGATGGGGGATATTTGCTTGCGGCCCGACAGGGCTGAGATTGAGAGGGGCAGTCCACGAGCGCTGCACTGCCGGCAGCACCTCTTTGGTAGAGATGCTGTGGCTGTGGGGCTCTGCTTCCCGCTCTGCTGAGGGGACTGGCAGCTGGCAGACCCTCAGGGAGCAAGACTAATACCTCCTCTCCTTGTTATGACTTGGAAGAGATTAGCAAGGGAGCGTGCATCCATGTAGAACATATATTCCGCAAGTGTTTCTCTCCCTGTGTCTTAATCGCTGCTTCTGGAAGAAAGCACTAACAAAGCTGCTCTCTTACGGCGGAGGCAGTAGCAGAAATCTGAAAGTCGGCACTCTGCCTTACCAAAGTAGGGGACAAATCCCCGGTGGGATATTCGTGCCTTTCTAATGATGTAACGGAGAAGCCAGGCCGGTCCCAAGCAGTGTTATAAGTAGCGGTTAATCTTTAATGAACATGTTAGTCAAGAAACCACACCAGGCAGCTGCAGCAACCAGAAATATGTTCCTGCCACGCAGCAGTAACTGAGGTCACTTTTCAGTTTACTTGAAAACACAGCTTGTGGTGGTGGTTTAATGCTGGACACGAGAAAGTAGATCTGACCCTTGAGTGGGAGCAAATGCCGGTGCTGCATTTGGTCCGTAAATAAAAAAGTGTTGGAATTTTGCTGGGAAAAGCCATTAGTCCACCTGCTTGTGCTTAGCAGCTGATAGCTGCTATTATTCTTAGTCATTCTCCAAACTTCCACAAAGGGAAATGGGTCCATTATTTTTTGGAGGCTGCTGTTGCTCTCACAGTCCTGCTACTGCTGCTTTTCTCTGGCTGGGGAGCAGAGCAGCTCTTTCTAACTCTCTGGGTACACAGGTACGTGGGAGAAGATGTCAGGAACTGGCAGGGCTGGTTGTCTGGAACAAAATATCCCACTGCAGCTACTGCTGAGGGGTGGACAGATGTCTTCTAGCAGATGCAATGCAGATCTTGTCTTCTCCAAAGCCAAATGTATCTCCCTCGGTCATGTGTGGAGTCTCTGGATCCCACATATTTGATATGATGCCATGGCTCAACCCTGTTAAATAGAGACATTGCCGGTCTTCTGTTAGTCTCCTGATTTCTTTCTCCTGGGAACTGTGCTGTCTCCTGGATGTGGCTAACAGCAGTCCGGCTGAGATGCCTGGGGACTCAGCATGAGTTTGCATGTTTTGCTTGTGCTAGCAGCAGGGACAAGGAAACTTCTGGGCAATTTTCATCAGTGGTGTGGTACAGACCATCCTATCTTTTGGAGCCTTGATCCTTCAAGGGCCTTCAAAGAACGGTAATACAGAAAACGTGAACAAGATTCACCCCATCTTTCTTGTGTCCTCTTTGGGTCTGGAACTCTTTTCTCTCCCTGAAGAGAATGTGACTGATACTACCCCAGTAGCACATCTCTACTTCAAACTATGCACAACACTTGACAAAATGCAGTCTTGATTCAGCTGATGGTTGTAGCTGCCTCTAGAGTCAGAAGTTAGGGAGGTGGACACAGGAAGCTGGGGTCTACTACAGTCACCAAGCGTCACATCATTGGATCTCCTCCCAGTGGGTGCCTTCCAAAGGTTTTTGAAGCAATCAGCATTTAGAGAAATCTTGATTTATGAAGCAGCTTGGATTTTTTTTTCAAGTTTCTCAGCAAGCATTGCTAAGGAAGGATCACTTGTTTCACATCTCTCTGGAATGACAGGTACTCTCAAAGATACTGAGATTAAAATGGCAATGCTTCCAGGGCAATATGATATTCAAAATTATGTTCAGAAGAGCTTCCCATGGACATTAGTAAGGAACACAGTGTAGTCATTTCCATTTCTGTAAAACCGAGAGTAAATGGGTTGTCCCCCCGAAGGAGAGGGAAAGTGGAGATCTACAAAATACTGTTTCAGTTTTTTTCCCCCCGCCCCAGGAAAAATGGCCTAACAAGGTGTCATTATCAAAAAATACTGTGTTTCTGCCTGAAAATTGTGCCTTTCTCTTATCTGTACACTTATCTTTTATATCTCTAATAGTTGTCTATATGGTAGTGGAAATGATTCCTATATAGAAAAAGATCTGTTAAGTGCATGGGAATATATGGATGGATAGAGTTACATAAAATGAAGACGTTATCCTCATCGTTGTTATTACTACTGCTGTTAGATACATCAGCCATATATAAGTCATTCTGTAAAAATAACACTCTTTCCAAGTGTAAGTCAAGAGTCAAAGAAGATGTAAATCCTCAGTGTTTGCTGGTGTTCCTAAGCCGTGTTGCAGCGCTCAGTGAGTCACGGTTACACTCAGCTGAGCAGTGTAAATAAAGTATTCGCAGACGGTTGCCAATTCCAACTCAGAATTCAATCCAACCATGTCAGTGCAAATATTTTGTATTTGCACAAAGGTACAGAGAGGAATTTTTGTTCTTGTAAGCATATGGAGTCTGGAAAGGCTCTCTGTGCTGGTGAGAGCCTTAGCGTGCAGACAGACCCAGCTGCAGGGTACTCTTTGTCTTGTTTGGATGGGAGCGTGACTGCCTGTGGGTAGAGAGGTGAAGGATGGTCTGTGGCTGGGAGAGGAGAGTTCCTGGACTGTAATTCCTACTCTAGGGATTGTTGCCTTGGTTTATGCCATCGCTGTTTTATAAAATACTTGTTATCCAGTTAAGAAACTTTTCTTGTGAGGAAAACAAGAAACTCGTGAGGAAAACAAAAAAGTTTCTTCTGAACCCTTTTTGTGAGGGATCAGCTAGGGAGTCACACTCTCCTGATGTAGAAATTTTTACTTCTCCCTCCTCTAAGTGTCTTGTCTTTTTTGCTGAATGCTTGCCTAGCTTGAGCCAGAAGACTGAGCTACGATCCCTCTCTTCTCCAGGAGCTTTCTCCAAAAAGCAGAAGACATAGCTCAGCCTGAGGAAGGCATTAAATCTGCATCTACCGTTTCCCCCTGAAGAAGAGATGTAAATTGTGGGTGCTCTTCCTCTTCACTGCGTTTTGCATAGAGAGTTGCTTCAAAGGAGGTGAAGGGATGCAGGCAGGCGTAGGATTTGGCCAGCCCCAAGATCCTTTTGGCTGTGGCTGGGGTGCTTCTGGTCCCTAAACTCCACTCGAGCTGCTCTGAGGGTGTTCGCACATCTGTGGGTAGGGGGAGGAAGAAGAAAGAGTCCTTAATGAGTCAAGGTCAGCGTAACTGAAATGTGAGCCTTGGAGCGGTGTGTGAAAATGTCTCTTTGGCTCCAGAAGTTGCTGGGGTGATTTGGAAGAAAACCACACAGTGTACTTCAGGTCTCACATTGCAGGGAAAGAGTTTGTAGCGCTCACTCATCACACATGGGTCTTGCACCAGAAACATGGTAAAGACTATGCAGTATCTAGGCACGACTGCAGTGGGAATTGTGTGGGTACCACAGGTAGAAAAATCAGCTTAAATATAAATCCCACCCAACAGCCAATAAATCTAGCTTATGTTCTTTCTTTCCCTCCTCAGTCAGGAAAAGTCCTGGAATTGGTCTAAAAAAATAAAAATGCAACAGTCTTCATGGTGGAGGGGAAAAAAAAAAAAAAAAGATGACTGGAAAAGGTTTAGGATGAGATTTGGGAAAAAATGGAACCTTATATTCTGCAAAAAATCCTTCAGACAACTTTAAACAGAAGTCAGATTTTCTAGGTGTAATCATATTTAAAGGTTAGCACCCTCACAGCTCCAGCCCCTATTTCGGTCAGCTCTTCAAGGGGAATGACAGAGGACGGGAGACACGACTTCATTAGCAACAGGTACAATGTTGACAGGTTCCATTTTTAAGTGTTCATTTGTCCTTTACTTCATCTTTACTTCTATCCCATAATAACATTATGGAGGGTGAGGGAGAGATGTGTTTATTTGTATCTGTCTAAATTCTGTCCTCCAGGAATGGGAACAAGGCTTCATTTATCCTTCAGTGCGGTGATGGTAGAATAGAATTACTGCGTAATACGTATCAGGTTAAATTATTTTCCTTTAACGCTTTAGGAGAAGAACCGTGCCCACCATCAACCTGATGTGAAAACCCCCGTGTGAACAGTCTGCGCACAGTCATCAAAGTCTGTGTTAACTTCATAAATGTCACAAAACTTTTTTTAATAGCGCCTTCATGCTTTCCTATTGGATGCTAGTGCCCACTGCTTAAGTCCCCACTCCGGTGGATCAAACTTTCTGTCTGCGTACGAGTAAGTTTTGAGAACCCAGGGCAGAGCAGGATTATGCGATGTGGCTGTGAGCAGTGGAAAGTTCCTGCAACAGTCACTTGGTGCCCAGAGCTATTTTGTAGCTTCAGCAGGAAAACTTGATTTATTTGCTTGCATGCCTTGTTTTTCCCTTTCCTAGTTTTCTTCTCCCTTTTGAAAGCACTTTGTCTTTTTCAACCAAACAGAAGTAGTTGGGATAAACGTTTTCACTGCAGTAGCAGTTTTGCTGTTAAACAAACAACTCGAAGGTGAAAACTTCCTGCCACTTCACATATTTGTCCTTTGAAAACCAAGCTATTTTTTTAGACAAACTGGAAAATATAACCACAAATAACCCCTGAAGAGTCTTGCTCCGTTTTGGCGAGCTAACTGAAACCGTACGAGGAAATGTTGTTTGTCCGAGTATTTTCCTTTCCTCTTCAGAAATAGCCTTCCCATTTCCAAGCCCCTTGTGTTTGTCCCCCCATGGCACCCAGTGCTCCCACCTGCTCCAGAAGCTGGGAGGAGCAGTGAGAGGAAGAGCATGGGAGTTTGGTGACTTGCGCAGGTGAAGGGATCAAAGGTCTGCGCAAATCCTGTCCCCTGCTTGCTGCCTGAGTGGGTGCTCTGGCTTTGTGTGCCAGGATGAGAAGCCCGATGAACTCTCAGCCCCAGCCCTCTAAACTCCTTGTTTCACCTTGAGAAATGAAGGCGTTAATCCACAGCACCACGTGGTCTGTCGTGCTCCTAATCCTCTTGCTGATGAAGGACAATATTATCGTGTTGGCAAAGTCAATGGTAATGGCTTACGACAGCCTCCCTCCCTGCGGCTGCTTCTGCATTAGATGGACTTTATCTACAGATTGCTGAACCGCCGGCAGAAAGAGAGCGGGGAAGGAAGGGATTTTGACCTGACACGTTAGACAATAACCTGCTTCAGAGATGGCCATGGGGAATATTAAAGAGCTCAGGGAATGAAAGGGCTCCATTTCCAAGGGGCAGCCCCCCTGCACCCTGGTTTTGTGAGGCAGCCTGTAAAGGTGTGTGCTCCTGGGCTGGGTACCCGCCCTCCCCAACATCGCCATGCCCACGAGTGGAGAGATCGAGCCACCGCCATCGATCTCTCATTCTCCTCTGCGTTTCCTCCTCCCTCTGAAAAGTCACCTCCTCTGGAATTACAAATGACACCCGTCCATCCCCTGGGTAGCTGCTTTCCTTCCCAAGCCACACCTCTTGCTGTAGTTTTGAAGAGAGGAACGTGTGCTAACAGGAGATGGGGAGATGATGGAGCGTGAAAAGCCAAGAGGCACAGAAAGCTGCTCTGCACTGCTCAGGGCCCAGACTGGACTGCGAGGTTTTGTTCCATCCTGTGCACTGCTCAATTAGTTTTGGACTGCAGAGGAGAGACTTTGTGCAAGATGCTGGGTGGATGTTTCGGGACTCAGAGCTGCTCGGTGCCTGATGGTGGTGTAGCAGTGGTCCATGACTGAGGGCAGCGCAGCTCAGCTACTCCTGAGCATCTGTCTGGGTTACCATGGAAGAATTGGGTGAGGAATAGGATTTGGGGGCTGCAAAATATCTCATGGCTTTGGCATTTCCTGTGTGTTGAATTATCAGGTCTTGCAAAAGCTTTCACATAAAACAAGAGGTGGAAAAGCAGCTCGGGGATACCCGCTGTCTAGAGAAGTTATGGGGAGGCTCCAGTTCATGTGTTTAACTTGGAACCAGGGCTTATACGTGAAGAAGGCCACATCAGTGCCTTACATTCCATCTCTAGGGTCAGGAGCTTTCTTTGTCCTCCTCTCCCTTGTCCCCTCACACTTAATTTTGCGGCCGAAGAGCCCCAGTAGATGAGGCTGAGTGAAGGGACTGCATCTTCCCATGCTTTAGGCCGTGATTCAGCATGGGTCAGAGTCTGGTTTTCACATTATCCCTCCAGTGTTCCATGGTCTGCCTCTCCCTCATCATTGTCATCTGGGCTTTGGGAAACCTTCACATCGAAATCAAGAGTTTCTGTGTCAAATCTACATTTTCAAGTCAAAGCCAAAAAGTGAAAAAAATCCCTGCCTATGGGTCCTGCCTGGCCTGAGGTATCCACATACCCTCTGTCCTCCTGGGACGTGGCTCTGGGAGAAGGTCTTCAGTGATGGTTTCCACAGTTTTCCTTCACTCTAGCATGACGCCTCCTCTTGCTGTATCCAGGGCTTTCAGGGCCAAGGGGAGGGTCTTAGGGATGGAGATGGATTTCCTTGCTTGGTTAATTTAAAGCATGTGCTGCACTTTTACTGAAGCGGGCCAGGGTTTAAGCATATGCTTAAAGTTAACTACAACTTTATGAGGCTGCAGACTCAGGAGGCTATCTCTGTTCGTGGATATCCTCGTGTTTGCCAAGAACATTTGCTTGCGTAGACATTTACAGAAACACCCCAGGACAGATAAACCCCAGCAACTACTTCCCTTCCAGCAAGTGTTCTCCCATCGCCATCCCTGCCGCGTTGTTCCTGCAGCACTTACCCAGTCTCTTCCCCTGGGTACCGTGTGGCCTGACCCTTGTTGGTCTTCCTCCAGCACCAGCATTTTCCTTCCTTAAATACAGTCTCGGTAGGAATCAGTCTCTCCGTTGGCTAATGGCAGAGCCTCCAGGCTGCAGGGAGCTCTTGGGGCAGGCAGTGCATCGCTTCATCCTCTCTGTCCAAAGGCTCTTTAAAGGCTGTCACTAATAGTGATGTTTCGAATTTCCTTTGCCCAAAAAGAGCAGTAAGTGAAGGGGAGGATCTGAAGTTTCCTTGTGTGATTGGCCCGCGTGTAATACACATTAAAGAAGGTCTGAGAGAGAAAACCAACTGCTGTGGGCTGACATCCTTGGCATTTTTGGAGCCTGACTTTGTCAAACAGCCACAGAGCTCAGTGAAAGGAATAAAAAGATCCTCCCTGTCTCCCTCCATCTTTTTCCCTCTTTAAATCAATCCCCTGCCCTTCCCACACTCGCTGGCAGAATGACCCTGCCTTTCACCTTTCCCACAAGCAGCAATCACTCTCCTTTGATTTTACCTCCAGCCTCTGGGCTAATCCACACTATTGCCTGACCTTCAGAAGGCTGAGCAAGGGGAACGCGTCTGTGCCTGTGCGTCTCCAGGGTCGGTAGTCGAAGCTGCCACAGAGCACCTTGGGGCTGAGGGGGACTAGAAAAGCTGTTTGCACACACACAGCCCCGGGGATGAGAGTGGCCATGACAGGGCCAGAGTGTTTCTAATTGCCATCCCAACAAAGTGGTATGAGACATAATGCTACTGTGAAAGGGCCAGAAGTAATCACAGTGGACAGCAAGGTTGCTGGAGGAGCATTTCATTGCGGGGTGGAGGGGAACCCATGAAAAACAAGGCATGGGGTGAAGGAGAAACCCAGCTGGGCTTTGTAAGCTTTGTGGGTAATGGTTCCTTGCTTTTTCATAGCCTCCCTTCTTCAGCATCGTGTTTCCAGTTCCCTCCCTTGCATTTGGCTCCATCAGCACCCTGAGCAAAGCAAAGCTAAACCTTCACCTCAGGGTCTTCGTTGAGGTAGTACTGGGACATTTTTGTGCGATTCCTTTTGGCTGGAGTTTGGCCTTGCATGAGCTTTGAGCATTGCCACCCATGCTTTTGCTGGACTACATCCAATGTCTTTGCTCAGGCAGGTTCTTGGGCTCTGCGGGAGTTGTGCGCTGTGGGTATAGGGCAAGAAACCTTTCCTGGGGCAGGAGACCCTGTCCTTGGCACTGGAGTGCTTAGACAGGTGGAACCTTGTCTCAGCGATGTACCCAGGTGGAAGGGGTGGTGTGTGTGTGGGTCGTACTGATCCTGGTTGCCAGGCTTACGAACCTTGGAGTGACTCCTGTGCCAGCAGTCCTTTGGAAGGGTTATATTAAGTGTTAGAGGAGGAGGAAAGAAGGGAAATGGTTGGAAAGAGGAAAGGGAAATGCAGATTTGGGGGCTTCCTTTTACCTAAGACATCATACCATTCAGTCCAGAAGTAGGATTTTTTTCTTTATTTTCCTCTTTGTTTACTATTTCCTCAGCAAGGTAGGGCTGAGACAGCCCTGAGCCAGAGTGTAAACCGTTTTGAACTTTGCAGAGTGTGATGAGAGAAAGAGTTGGCTCCATTTCCATGGCCTCACCGCCCTCCCAGCCACACATGCCTTCTTGCAGTCTCAGCCAGCCTCAGTGAGACCAGTACCTCCCAGTGCTGAGCTACAGAAAGCCCCAGGTTCAGCACTGGCCTCCGCTCCTCTTGCCACAAATCGTAACTTGGGGGTGGTGGGGGCAGGAATCCTCTGCTGATCCCCCCAGCTGCTTTTAAGCGAAGCCCAGACCCTGGGCTGCTGAGGCACCACTTTCCCCACCTGCCCCCAAGCCCACAAAGACGTGTAAAGTTTTGTGAGCTTTTCTCCTGCGCCTTTGGCCAGGATTCTTGTCACTGTCCAGACACCCATTTATGAACAACAGCGGAGAGAAGGTAGGTAAATCATCTCAGATTTGTTGCAAGGTAAATACCGTTCCCTCCATTGCCCCTGACAGCCTGCGACACAGCTGAATTCCCCCCAGGAGCGCGCTGCCATTAATCACCTTCAAAATGGATCGTTCCACCTCACCGTTTTTGCTGTAGCATAAGGTTAGGCTGGAAAACTGCTTCCAATCCCACACGCTCCTCGTTTGGGGAAAATCCGATGCTGGAGGGGAGCCAGCGCTCACTTATCTGCCTTGCTTCCAGCTGCTGAGGAGAATGAAATGTTTTTCATTCGGTTGTTGCACTGTGTTTTTCCTCTCCCCTTCACCTCCTTTTTTCTTCCTTTTTTTCTTTTTTTTTGCCCCTTTCTTTTAACATCTGAGCAGAGCTGAGGGGGAATCCACTTATCGCTGGCTGCACAGGGCTCCGGCGCTGAGCCGCAGCAGGCGCCGCGTGTGCGGGGCCCCGCCAGCACCATTATAGCTTTGGGATTATAAAATGACAGTCCGCACACTGCTAATAAGAAAAGGAGGAGAGAGGATTATAATTTTTTTCTGAAAGGAGTATGGATTATCTGTGCCAATAAACATCGCTGCGACATGCCTGTGTTTTCTTACAATGGGTTTGTTGGTAACGTTTAAGCCTCCAGATGCAATTTGCGAGGACTGGCTCTGAAAGCCGCCTGCAGTCAGTGGGAGGTTTTACACTGCCTTCTCTGGGCTCCAGAACAGGCCTTTGCTGACTTCTTGTCCCCTCTCATTTTATTGTTGGTCTTGAAAAGCTTCTTTGTCGATTTGCCTTTACTGAAAGCTGAATTTTGCCTCCTGCCTCGTTCCCTCCCCATACCAGCCCCCTCCCTGGGAATGTGCCCGGTGTTCCCACAGCCCCCACTGCGTGCTTGCTTTTCTAACCAGGGTTCTGCCGTGCCACAGAGTTGCCTTCCTCCCTGGAGCTGCCAAGAGAAATGAGCCCTGAAGGTTGAGGGGAAGCAGGTCCTGAAGGTCGTGTAGACCCCACCACCACTTACCTTCCACATCTTCAGTTAAAAACATGTCATTTGTGCAGTTGTAGCTAGAGGCGGTGGTCGGTCCTGAAAACAGCCGGTCTTGAGCATCAAGGAAGAGATCTGAATGGGATTTCCAGAGGTGCGTTGCAAACTTAGCCAGGGCTACACCCTTCCACTAGCTAAGCAGAGGGTACCTCCCGCAGGACTGTTGTCTTGGTGAGTAGCTGGGACTGGTCACACGGGGAGAGGATGAAGCAACATATTGGGGACTGGCTTAGGCAGAGGCGACTCTGTTGGTGCAGTCAGGATCAGTCCGTGGGTCCTGGACAAAGAGACTGCCTCAGGCGTTGCCCTTCACCACAAGTCACCAGCACTGGGAGCACTGACCCATCAGCACACGTGTACAGCTAGAATAGGGAGAGATATGCTCTGGAGCGTGCTTCCAGGGTCCCTAGCCTATGGACCAGGCTCACATGGTCCATTGCCAGCAATGTGTTTAGTGGGAGGATGTGTTCTGCTCCGTCTTGCTCTTGTCTGTTACAAACACTGAACATAGCTTTATTTTTGTAAGGGGACCTTTAGGATGCTCGGATGTAGTCTCCTCAATACACCAAGCTGTGCCTTGAGTCCCGTAAGGTGCCTTGAGGTTTAGAAGACTCCAGCATCACCTGGCTGGAGATCCAGCCTTGCTCTGGTCTCCCACAAGAGACCTATAAATCAGGGCTTAATGTTGCTGGACTTTCTGACTCGGATTTCTAGTAGCCTTCGGACACTTAGCTCCTGTGATCTCCCCAGACCCCTCTGAAATGAAGGGCTCTAGGGGCCCAAGCCCTTTTAGAGATGCCAGCTCTGCTGACCAAGGTGGGGCACAGTGCCGCAGGGAGGGAGGACTGGCCAGGTTAGCAACAGGGACTTTGCTTGTGGAAGCAGTTAATTGGAACAATTACAATTAGCACTTAAAAGCTTCTGGACACTGTATGCTGGGCTTTCCCTGTCCTAGACCAGTGTCTTGCTGGCTCGTTACCTGCAACACATGATTTTCAGTGCTGCTAAAAACGGCTGCTTCAGGAGGATCCCAGCACTCGGGAGAGGAGACCAGCAAGGTTTCCCGAGGTGTGTGTTAGCATCACGGAAGCAGCCAGCTGCTAAGGACCAGAGCCACTCACTTTTCTCCCCCAATTTTTACCACAGGCCACCTCACTCCACCCTCCCAAGCTCCCCACAGCTGTTTAAAACATGGTTCATCTTCTCAAAGTGCTTTTAATTGCTGCACCTCACCCAGCAGACTCACAGAAGCCGATGGAAGACTCAAAGGTCTCCTTTGCTGGAAAGTTAGGCTTCTTTACGTTTGGAAGACCTCAATTAATAAAATATTCCTCGTTTTGCTAAGGTCAGTTTTAGCAGCCAGGCCTCGTGATCAAATCAGTGTCTTTTCCTCGGGATGTCTGCTGGCTGGAATCTCATTAGTGTACACTCGTGCAAACTGGAGTGAAAACTAAACAGGACAGAAAGTGGCTATTTTGCTTTTTCTCATCCATTAATCTGGTATGAGGCAAGTGGACCTTGTGCCACTGCACTTTCCCCTCTCTGCCCCACTAATCAAATTTATTCTTCCACCCGATGCCTACCCATCCTTCATACCTTTACAAATCTTTGCTGATTTGGGCAGGATTCAGGGAAAAATGGTGTCTGGCAACTAGAAGGGGGGTCCTCTGTGCTTCTGGCAGTACAGATCTTTGCAGCTCTGGCTGTTTGAATCGTTATCATCTTGTGTGAATGAGGCCAGCAGAGCGACCCCAGATTTCCATCCCGTTTAGCTGGAAGCAGAGCGCAGCTCTCCGTTTCTAAATTCATAAGTCACCATCAGAACATCCATTTTAACAGGGTTCAGGCTACACACCCTTGAACAAAATTGTTCTGCAGTAACCAGTTCACGTGTAATAGTTATGCCCAAAGTGAAAGCTTCTCGCTGCAGGATATGATTTGACTCCTCCCTGAGCTGCACTTCTTCGATGACTTACTATTATTATTTATTATTGCTATGGTAACGTAATTGTGCATGGCACTTTAGAGCGAGCATGGGACAATATCCCTGCCTTGAAGAGGTCACAGTGTCCCTGCCCTTACTCCAGCCAACCTTGTGACACGATACAGATAAATAACTGGCATGCAGGGAGGGAAGAAAGAGTTGCCAGCAAAAATAATGTAGCCTGGGTCTCCACTGCCTGTTTGTGGATGAAATACCAGGCAGTAACTCAAATGCAAACCGGGAAGTAACAGGGAGACACAACTAAGAAAATAAAGCTGCAGAGCACTGGGGAATCCACAACCGCACAGGATCTCCGGGACCGGGAAAGACCTTTAGAGTGACGCTTCGTGAGATATTGAATGACGAAGTGTTATGTGCCCGTCTCCCCTTCAACCGTGGTGCTCGACACTGCATGGCGAGGGGCTGATCTTTGTACGTCCCCTGTGGGAATGTCTGCCCCAAATGGAACACTGACCCCAGGCAATGATGTCACGTTCACGTGCTGTTAAAACTTGGTAAACCCAGGACAGATGTCCAGATGGAAGTGGAGCCCAGCCTGTAGTGTCTCCAGTGTCCTCTCTGATGTGGTCTGAGCCCCGGAGGAATTTCCTCCAGAGGTTTTTTGCACGTGAAAATATTTTCCTCCATGTACTTGGTCATTTGTGAGCACCTTCCACCTCTACTCGCCAGCTCTAGTTAGGAGAGGTCCCTGATGGCTGTCTGCATGCCTCCCATGGCACATATCTGTGTACTTCCAAGAATGTATTCCTGTGAAAAGAGCGTATTCCTGACATAAAAACTGGAAACCAGACTCCTGGCTCAGTCATATGATAAAGGTGGTACCTTTGCAGCATTGCAGTAGCCCAGAGCAGAATTTGGGAGCTTTAATTTATCATTACACCGAGCTTGATTGAACACATCTCCATTATTATGAGTTGGAGCCCAGAGCTTGGATCCATATGTCTGTCTCGGGCACCACCACCCGTCCACCGTCCTGCCAGAGAACAAGCTTCCTAAGGCCATTCCCCGAATTTCCAGACAGGATGTGGTCATCCCCATTTTACACAAGCACAAGACCAGTGTCTTGCAGTGCGGCTCCAGCAACCATGGATAGATCTGAGGATGTGATGGAAACAAAGCCATCACAAGAGGTTTTGCCATGCCCCAGAGGCAGGTTCTCCAGTGCTGTGCTGCCCTTTCTGCCTACACTGCTTTCCTCTAAGCAAACTCCTCCTGTATTTTCTGCAGCAGCTGGGCAGAGCAGAGCAACGTTGCTTTGACACAAACATTTTTGCCAGGGATTTCACAATTGGCTGCCCTCCCTCACCTCCGAACCAGGACTTCTTGCCAAGTACGTGTTTCCCAGCAATGCACTTCCAACCCTGTCACCTGCAAACACAATTACTTCTTGCTTTCCATCAGCTTCATTAGTGATGGGGATGGAAAAGGACTGAAATGGAGCATGCTGCATTCACCAGGGGGGACACGTTGTTAGCAGGCAAAGGAAAAGGACATTTGCCAAACCAGCTCTGTCAAACTTAGTGCAGCTGTTCTTGGTGAAGCTTTCACTCTCTGATTCAAGTCAGCGAGGCATGAAGAAGGCTTCTGGGAGCTGGAGAAGGGACCTTATTAATGCTGGTATATTGAGCATACAGAGAATGTAGCTGTAACAGATCCACCGATGCTGTTGGCGCTGACTAGGACTCAACACCTTTCCTTCTCAGGGGTGCTGGAGGCGGTGCTGGTCAAGAGTGGCTGTTCAAGGACTTGAACCTGGAGGTCTTGTTCTTTTCTTTTTTGTGGTCTTCGACATTAGAGTTTGTTTTCATGGGGAAAAGCAGGCTGGGAGGAGAAGCATGGTCACCTAGTGCATTCCACAGTGGTCTTTGGTAAGCACAGAAGAGATAATTAAGGCTTTCTTGCCAAGCACCACTTTGAGAACTTTGCTTTCTTTTTTGAATGTTTTTACCAGATTGAGAGGACCTCTAGATGTCTGCAGTACCTGTGACCTTCCCTGCTCCCTCCCCGCGTGGTTAGAATGGTGGCTTTGTCATTCTGGGAGTCACATTTGCTGTAGAGTCTCAACAAATGCTTCTTTATGGCAGATGGTGTAGAATTGGTGGGGGTGGTCTGTACTCTCGTGGAACTTGAAGTTTTGCACAGTCACTTGCCATGTTGTGGGCAGGCGGAGCCTTTCTTGAGAACCAGCCTGATCTCCAGTCCATGTTCCTGGGAAAGACAAATAGTTTGGGAGAGGTGAAGAAGGGAGGAGAGGAAGAGAATTCATATCCTATTCTCTGCAGTCATTTCCAGGTCAGTAAGTTTGAATCCATTGCTGAAAACACAGCAACAGCAGAACCCTCCTATTAAAACCCAGAGGCCAACTCCAGTGTGGAGAGTTTGGTACCCTCTTCACCAGCAGCTTGAAGTACTGAAGGAACATGGTGGATATGGTTGAATAGTCCCTTTCCCGTACCCAGTACTGTGGATTTGGCAGCCTGGTTTTAGGTGGCGGTGTGGCCGAGGGAGTGACTTTGGTGTGTCACAGTAGACAGCTGTGGCCTGTTCCTACACTCACTTTTCATATACATTTTGGGAACTGCTAATTCCTAGATTCCTGCATCAAGGATTTGAGCTTTTTGGCTGAGGCGCACTGTGAGAGCTAAGCCCAGGGTCTGCTGGTTGGCTCCCAGTACTTTTCCCTTTAACACTGGTCAACTGGGTTGCTTCCCCTGTGTCCATTCTCATGGGGATACCATGGCCTCTAGGGCTGCAGGGGTCTCCCACAGTTCACACACACACCAATCACTTGTGGAAAACCCAAAAATGGAGGCACCTCTCACAAACACTACTGTGTGAATGCGGTGATAAAAAAAAATACATGTATTTAATCCAATCTGGATCGGATTTTGTGATAACAGCAAATTTCATCACAGAGAACTAAATTTCTGTTGATTTTCAAGTACAGAGCACAAAAGCCTCATGTTCTTCCAAAACAGGCAACGTTTTCCTGGCATCGATTGAAAAAGTGGTGTCACTGCTTTTGTTAATGTTATCAGCAACAAGTTTGAGCCCAAAGCAGGCAGTAGGCATGGATAATTTTTTCGTGAGTCATTACGGTTTGGCAGGCTCTGGACAAACCGGGGAGTGTTACGCGACCTTAATAGTAGAGTCTCCTGTAGTAACTGGCAGCTTGCTTTTGGCAGAGAGCACTGTGCCGCAGGGTTGAATCGCCCCTCTGGCAGCAGAGGTGGTGGAAGGGGGCTGAGGAGGAAGCGATGGGCACAGGGATCCCTCCTGCGGCGCTTGTTCCTTTGGGCAGCTGCAGAGCTCGTGTCCAAAGAGCCTGTGCTCCAGGGCATTTCTGTGGAGGTGGCTGGTAAAATGCACTTCCCTCCTTCATGGATGGAAACATGGAGGGATGGAGAGCTGCATGGAGAGAAAGGAGGAGATGGTATTTGTCACACTGTCCATTTCTTTCCTTTGTTGTCCTCCTACTCTTTGCCCCTAAACTTTTGCTCTTGCTCAAAACTTCCTGAGGGACTGTAGGAGGGAAAGACCATGCAGCTACACGTTGACCTTCTAGCTGGAGCTGGGCACATAATAACCAACTGTGAGCTCATATTTCATTTCTCCAAGAGCTTTGGGCAAGGCAGGCTGCTTCCAGCGAGTGATTTACCCAGTGGATTTTGAATGCTGGCAGAATTCAGTATTTTGCTAGTACAATTCATTTTCCAATTGTCTATGTGTGTTCCCAGCACCTTGCTCTCTGAACACCTTCTGGTAGTGCCTTGAGCAATTCAACTAGTGCCTGCTGTACGTGGTTTGTTTTCTCATCCCATTCCCTCCAAGTGAATGCGAGAGAGTTGGGGAAGGAATATTGCTGGTTTGTTTTCCATTTATTTATTCACAGCTAGTGTCTACACAGGGTTTTGTTCATGTGAGAAAAAACACGGAGGAAACATTCCTCAGACTTGGAGCTGGTCTTCCTGGAGAAACTTTTTCCCCAGATTCTGTTTTGTGGCACAGGCAGGATTTTATCTACCTGCAGAGCCCCTCCCATGGTGCCATAAAGCAAGGCTGTCCACACACCCCTCACCATGGGCATGTCCTAGACAGCCCGAGTCAGTGCCGTGGAGTACGGTCAAAAGAAGGGACAAGACTTGGTCCTAATTTGTTTTTTTATAGGGAGTCGGTGAAAAAAACCAAAAGGCTGGTCATGGTGCCTCCTGAGAGACTGTGGTTGTAGAGCTCAAATGTGAGTCCAGAATCTTTCAAGCATTTCTCTCTGCCAACTAAACTTTTGCTTCAATCAACCTCATCCAAATGCTGCTCTTGGCCAAGCACTGGCCCATGTTGACAGCAGTTGTGTGGTGAAGCAGGGAGCCTCTTGAAGACAGCTGGTGCTTGAATCTGTCTTACCCAGCCAGTTTGCCTTCAAGCTACTTTTGGTGATGGAGTAGGTCTGGAGAGAGAATGGGTCTTTGTGTGTGGATGTTGTGGGGGAAGTGCAGGTTCCTGTCGTGGTTTGGGTGTATCCCACCAGAAAGATCTCCAAGCATTTCTCACATCCACTGGATCCATGCCACCTTGCAGGCAAGAGAGCGGTCCTGCACACTCTTTCATTATCAGCCAGTAGTATGGATGCGACATGCTGCTTTCATTATCTTTATTTTTAGCCTCTGTCTCCTTCTAGCACATCTGTTCCTGTACAAGCTGTGCACCATTAGCCAGGAGCAAGTGGCCAGAGATGGAGGAGAGAGATCTTTGCTGATCACACAGAGAGGCCTGAGAGACACTAAACCTCTGGAGTTTGTGAGGTAATTGTTCCCAGGTTTATTGCTGAGCCTTTGGCATTGTAGGAAACAGCACCTCTCTGAAACCTGGTGATCCTTCACATGTTCCCATCTTCCTGCTATGTCCCAAGAGGTGGTTACTGAAAGCAGCCAGCTGGGATAGCTGTCTGCAAACAAGATCTCACTGCTCCTGAGCCGTCCAGGTTTTTGTACAAACAGCAATGCCAGCACGGCCCCTTCGTAATATTCATCCAAAACAGCAGAGCTCTTCCTGCAGTCTCTTCCAGGGGCTGGACCTCTCCACTGGCTGTCCTGTGGGTCTCCCCAGTGTCACCTTCTGCTGTAGGAGTGCAGAATGCAGTTAGCAAGTAGGTTCTCATTACACCGGAATTACTCTTTCAGCCTGTTTTATCTTCCTCTATTATATTCCTCAATCCACCACATCCTGCACACGCACAGCCAACCCCTTTCAGTCACAGTCAGATTAGCCTCTTCCTCCACAACCTCTTCTCCCCTGCTCAGAGCTTGGTATGTAGAGGAAGGACGTTTCAAGAGGTTACATTGAAAGAACAGCATCTCCTGGGATTTATATTTTTCCCATGTCTACAAGATCAGTCTGCAGAAGACTTCTTCACAGGTCTTGTGAGGAGCTGCTTGAGAAGCTGAACCCTCAGCACCTCACCTCACTTTAATCCTCCTTTTTAGTTCCCAGTGGAACAAAGACATGAAAGCCGCCAAAGCACTTAATATAAGAAGAGACTGGGTAAAATGCAGCTGAAGAGGATGGAGAGTACACTGTTTCTTTGTAAAGGTTTCAAAAATGCCCTCATCTGATAAGCAGAAGTGGTTTGTTGCAGAGAAATAGGCAGAAGCAGAGACTCAGTTACCTGCTGACATGTCATTAATTTTCATTCCAGATCATCAGTAAAACTGTTACAATCCAAATCCTCCAGACCAGACTGAATGAGCTCTAGGTGGTACCATGAGGTCAAAGACTGAAGGAAAGGTATGTGGTCCACTGGGAAATGGACTTTCAAAAAAGTCTTTGGGTCACAAGGAAATGTCCAGAAGCAGCGTGACCAAATTGATACAGTCATTGAACCTAATCTTCTCTGGTCCAAGTCCGTAATCCTTGTACAAGCCAGATAGTCACTGTGGTCCCCGTATGCTATATGAGTTGCAGATTTTTTGATGATATTGCAGGTTGTGGTGACCCACAGCAGAGGAATGTCATTTGCTGGGCACGTAGCAGCTTTGTGGTGCATCAGGGAGTCCAGGATGTGTTTCCAGGATTTCATCCAAAGCAGCAGGTTTCATTTCTGCTCTCAGTTGTAGACACTTCTCGAAAGAAATGAAACATAACCAGGGATTGTAGACTCAGGCGTTAATTCAGACCCAGGGGAGGTAGATGAAACACTGTGTAAATGAAGACTAGCACAACGTAATGGATGCAGTAAGCCGCCTGCTCATCCCATCCTCTCTGTGCTGGTATTTTGTTGGAAAGGGTTATTGTTAGATCTCGCTGTGTAAATTATGAGTCTAAATGTCCCATGACTCACACCGCAAATGCCACTAAGGGAGTCAGTATAGTGTCAGCGTAAAGCACATCCCCTGCCGGATCCCCAGAGAAATCACTGCAGGGTCTGGTTGACCTTTATATAGAAGACGAATCTATCTCACCTACCTTTGGGCTCCTCAAAGTTAGACTTCCAGGCAAACCTGGTTTTCTGGGCTCCTATATTCAGAGACAGAGATCGGCAGCCCAGAAAGATGGTCCTGCCCTTCTGCAGAGGGGTCCTGAGGCCAATCTCTCTCCAGAAACTGTTTGAAGGAGGCTAAGCTCTCTCTTCGACAACCAGGCTAGGTGAGATTGTTGTCACAAGGATTGTAGAGCATGGACTGCTTCCCATTCCCTCTCCCTTGTCCCTTCTTGGTCACTAGGATGCATTATTTGTCTTGAGTACCTGCTAATGTCTGAGCAGTGAATTAGGCCTATGGTAAGTATACTAACTGAAATCCTCACAGCTCGATGTAGAACATACGTCAGAATGGGGTTTTACTATATTATTCCTACTGCCAAAATGAAATTAAATTAATCCAGTGTGTGGGAAGTCAGGAAGAAAGCCCTCCATGACATGGCAGGGATCTTGTGTGATTCTTTTGGCTGAGCCAGCAGCAAGATGAAGTTAGGAAGGTCTCTGCTTTGTGACTGAAAAGACCTTGAGACCGTGCTCCCCATGCTGCCCTGGTCACTCAAGGCTGATGCCTTCCATGTGATTATGCTGAGCCAGCCTGAGTAGCTCTCGTGTAATAGAAAATACCCCACAAACGTGTGATGTTTATACAGCGCCTGTTTTTTACATCTTGAGTGCGTGTTACAGACCCTAAGGAGGTCCTCCTCCTCCTCGGCACCGCTGAGTTACCACTTCACCAAAGGCCATGTCTTGCTATCTTGCTCTGCATTTTGCTGATAAAATGGTGACGTCTCCATGCTGTTGCTTGGCCTGTATCACAGAGGAGAGCAACAGAGTGGGTATGCAAGTGATGCACTGATCCTGGGACTTGGATTTCCCATAGAGAGCTCAGCTCTGAGTCCCAGGAGTCAGAAGGATCCTTCCATTTACCACAGCGTCTGCGCTCCATTCAGCCATTCCCACTGACCCTCCGGGCACTATGTGTGTCCCGTAGCCTGGGGGGTGACACGGGCCGGCTCAGCCAGCTCTGCCATCCTTCTTTTTGAACACCAAGGGTGGCAGCACATCTTCCTCCCACCTCCAGCCAGCTGCATCCAACACAGAGCCCTCTACCCAAGCCATGGAAGCTTTTGGGCTCCAGAGGAGGAGTTTGCTGTTATCAGCTCTGAATGGCAGTCATCGTTTTCCATCTCTGATGCAACTTCTATTCATGTGTGCACTGTATGTGCCTCCTTGCTTGCTTCTAGAAGCCTTGTTTCTCCTTTCCTCCCTACTGCTCATGCGTCTGCCTAGTGAGCCACCAATATACCCCCTTCTCATCCTTCGTCAGAGTCTTGCTCTGCTCTTGGGCATGGCTCTGGCATCACCTTTTAGAGCTGCTAGCCAGGGGCAGTGGGGCTGGGTCCTGGGCTGGCCGTGATTCACAGGACATGATGGGCAGTATGAGGCAGGCTGTTTGGCTCTGAGTGATGGCTGAACAACCCACAGATAAGTACATCCAGGCATGAGATAGCAGAATGACTTGGATCTGGCTGGTGCCCACTTGCACATCAGCTGTGCTTCTGGAACAGGGAGTCTCACACCTGAAACACCCACTTGCAAAATGCCAGGCTGTGCAGAGAGAGCCGATCCTGCGAGTCCTGACAATCATCAGTCTTCTGTCAGCAAGGCATGCTGACTCATGAAGGAAGAGCAGGACTGAAGCATGGAGATGAATAAATGAGCCTCTGAGCAGCTGTTGAAGCCACACCTTGGGGCACATCCTCTATAGGACGAGCGTCTGGAGCCCCACCTGGCTTGACCAACAGGGGAGCAGGTACTGTATTACACCTCATGTGATGATCAAGGTGACAGTCCCCTGTCCCAGACTTCATTAGGATCTGTAATGCAGAGGTTCCTCACACATTGCTTGCTCATCTGTCTGGTCAACACCATGTGATCATCCCTAATGTGAAGCCTGCTCTTTTCCCTGCTGTTCAGTGCTCAATGGCTGGTAATTTCCCTGGCATGTAAAAGCTTTGGAAAATTAATGTAGAGCACAGGTTCACACCTTGTCACAAGGATGCAAAGTTTAATAAACTGTGGAGCCAAACTGTTGGCTCCTTTGCATCAGTGCAGGCAAGCAGCTGGAAATAGCTCTACAGAAGAGGCTCACAGCAGGACACCAGAGTCAGAGCACCCAGAAGTTTCCCAGCAGCTGCTTTGCTCAGCTGCTGGAGCGATTGCCTCTGGAAACAGGGACCGTATTGAACCAACCAAAGAGCAACAATGCCCCAGGCCAGAAAAGATCAAAGTGCATGTACAGCCTTGCAGAGATGTAGGAAAACATTTTTTTCACCGCCCTTCCTTCAACCTCTTGCATCTGCAGAGATTTTAAAGATGAGCCCAGCCCATTTCAATGTGTCACTGGAGTATCCACCCTGCCTAGAGCTTTCCACAGCCCTGTTGGTCTTCTGTACAGCAGACTCCTTCAGACAGGTCCTTTGGTTTGGGAATAATCTGACTTTTTGTGTCCCCAGCTTCAAGCAGCAGCTGTTGGAGCAGGGATTATGTGGTGCAGCATCTTGGCTTTCAATAGGGGTTGTAGGGATAATCTAGAACACCCAAATCACTACTCAACGCATGTCCGTAGAAATACCTATTTACTGAACGAGAATGGAGATACTTTCTAGCACCGAAGCGCTCCTGTGCCTCTTAGAGCAGCCTGATTACTTTGCAGAGCGTGTCCTTTCCTAAAAGTCAGACTGCTCCACTGGAGCCGTGGCTTTCAGGTATTGATAATTGGTAGAACCAAAGTAACGTAATCACACATTACCAGCTCAGCTGCTGCCTTTGCAGCACGGGGCGGGTCTCACCGCCTGCAGAGCCCCTTTCAGAGTGGCGTTTGAGCAGGGGAGCGTGGCGTAGGTTTGCCTCCATGCCACGGGGCTGGCTGGCTGGGGAAAGAGGGCAGATGTATACCATTCAGCCCCCAGGCCCGTGGGCTGCAGAGCCTCCATTCTTATTGTCACTATAGGATCCACCCACCGCCTTTAATGACTGATGTCACTCACTTGTGTCATTTAACCCATTCTTAAAGCATGCACTTAAATAATTTTCAGTCTGTTACTTAATTGTATTTGCTAGGCCTCCTTTCCATTAGTGCTCCAGCTGGGAAGGGAACTTGTTCAAGAGCATGAACGAGTAAGTCATGCACTGCGCGAAGTGTTTTGGCTGTGGGATGGGAACAAATGTAGGGACACTGGTTTCATATCGTGGAATTCTCTCTTGACTTGGTCTGGCAAAGCGTATTAGCGCTGCCGTCTCTGCAGCTCCTCTTCCTTGTCTGGTTTTGTTCAGGGGGTCTCATCAGCTGCACGCTGGTAAGCGATTCATTGCACGCCCAGCCGCGAAGGTTTGCTGTATTGAGCTAAGCACAGGAACGCTTTGGCTGCCTGTGGTTCTGGACAAGGTCTTGTCCACGGGCAGTCTGGATGCTCTGGCACTAGAAAGCAAACAAGAGGAACCCAGTCTGGTATTTTTTTTAAAAAAATCCCATTATTTAAGCTTATCTTCTACGTGCTTGGCACCTGAATGGTGGTATTTCGCAGCCTGGCTGGCAATAATGGAAATATCTAAAAATTCAGATGCCAGTGGGATGTAAATCTTCTGCAGGAAATCTCTCAGCATTAGAGTTCCTCTGGGTTTCAGCGATGTCTTCGTACTACCCACGGTCCAAGTACTGCAAATATAAGTCAATCTGGGTGTTTCCCCAAGTGCAGAAAGTACACAGGGCATACATAAGCTTCTTAAAAGAGGCCCAGTGTTCTCTGAAGGGACCAATTCATCTCTGTTCAGCTTTGCTGTGACAGTTCAAATGGTGGAAAAAATTATCCTCGTCTGGAAGCAGCTTGAACATGCCTTATTTTGGGACTGAGCTGAAAAAGGCCCTGTGAAGAAGAGCTCCTGCAGAGGGAAGAGGAAGAGCCCAGATTAGTTACGACTGCCGAACCAGGAAGGGTTATGGCTGGTTTTTACGATGGATTATCAGGCACAGCGGGAGGGCTTATTGTGAGAGCTCACGCCCTCCTCTCTTCCCAGCCGTGCGTTGCACTTGCAAGTACTGGTGAAGCAGCCGGCTGCCTTGTTGGCTGTCTTGGCATACGTACGGTAGGTCACGCTTACCAAGCACAGGCGGCAAATCCTGATTGCTCTGCGGGGTTTGCTGCACCGGGAAAGACGTGTGGGTTTGACAGCGACCATAGCATGGTCCAGCTCCCGCATGTGGGGTCCGGAGAAGCAGCACAAGGCTTGCGGGAATAGCATGGCAGGGCACGGGGCACTGGTGATGCGTCTCAGCTGAGTGTGTGGCATCATCCCATGCTGCAGGGGTGCTGTGCTGGCCAACTGGGCCCTCTGCAATCATTCATGATGCCCTGAACACACAGGGAAGCTCAAGGAGAGGGTTTTCCGGGTTCTGGCATGCATTATTCGGCTTTGTGGATCGTTTCTCTTGCTGCAGGCTTCAGCATTTTTTATAGGCATGAGCTTTTCCCCCTAACAGTCGTGAAAAAAGATACCTTCCAACACTTGCTTGAAATTGGAGTAAGAAACATGGGACAGTCTGAAAAAATATTGATGTTTTGCAATTACTAGTAGACATCAAGAAGCTCCAAAAGGCTGAATAAATTAACATGGTGATTTTAAATACTGAGCCCATAACAAGGAGACAATTAAAACATTCCTTCTTAGTCATGCACACAACATCTGGATGAAGTGCAGGTGGAGGAGATCTATCTTGTAAAGGAGAGGGAAAAAAAAAGAAAAGAAAACCCAGTGGCACATTTATTTTAAAACTGTTCTTTCTTTGTTGTGTGCAATATGCTGGAAAAGGGAGGCAGACAACCAGTTCCCACCAAGTTTCTGCAAGAACTGAGCACGCACGTGCCTTTCAAAAAGCCAGCAAGCACTTTTTGCATGGCAATCATGTGGCAGCAAGCCCAAGAAAGGACCTGTGTTGCTGTTCCCTATATGCCGTCCCCCCAGCACCAGCAGCAGAGCCTGGCAGCGCTGTTTGCACGAGCGCGGGAGTCATGTGCATCCACCCTCACTTCCCTTCAGGTGTCCTCAGAGAGGTGTGAAATCCAAAATGTGCATGATGCTTCACTGCTGAGGTAGAGCTTGACGTTTTAATCTCAGCTTCATGAACACGAGAAGCCAGAGGAGAAGCATAGTCATAAAAATACACGGCCATTTGTAGCACTTTAATAAAGGGAATGGATCCAGCGACGTCCCTCTTTAGCAGGCGACCATTCCCACTTTGCTGACGTGACCTCGGGAGCGTCACGCCTTGCGATGGGCTGGGTTGCCATGGAGACTGCCGGGATGGCATCAATAACTGTGCAGCAAGGTTATGTGCAAACAGAATATAGGGGCCTTGGGAGTGTAAAAATTAAAGTAAAGCAAAGTGGGATTTGTGTGAAAATCAGAAAATTGATTAGGAAATATCTGCACTCATCAAAGAACTGTGGTCTTCCTTGGTGGACGGAGCTGAGGTATTGCAAGAGGATACGTTATATTGACTGTGTTTCAGAAAGCGCTTTGTGCAGATGGTGGTCCGTGGTTGGGTTGGGGAAGGTCAACTCAGCTGGAGATGGGCTGGGGTTGTTTTAAAAACTTGGTAAAGCTGTTCACTGTTCTCTCCCATCATTCCTTCCCCTTCTCTCCAACTTTCCCTTTGGATAACGGTCTTTCCCATTTCCCTGCTAGCTGGCAATTTTTCTAGCTTCAGTATTGTTCACCTCTAAGTATGAGCCTTTCTGGCAGGCAATGCAGAGCCACCCTCAAGCCCTTTTTAAGAGGAGAAGGGCAGCCCTGGGCTGCTCGCTGGGACCCTGGGCTACCACCCTGTCTACACCATGAAGAAAGATGGTTATGGGTTTACAGTCCCTGCGTGAGGTTTAGCAGCTCTGGGACAGAATTTCAGTGCAGCAGTGGGAGCCCAGGAAGGGTATAGGGGGATGTGACATCCCAGACCAGCCTTCCTCACTGCCCATATTAATTCTTGGTACCTGTGTACTTAGAGGCAGCCTTGCCATGTTCATACCCACTCTTCACCGTATCACGTGCACAAAGTCTCGAATCTTTAACATGTTGCATACTGTCTGTAGAAGGAAGGATATAGTCTTAGCTGTTCTCATGCCTCAAATGTAAGTTGTTTGAAACATCCATGGTCCAGTTTCTGTACAACCCCTTGCCTGAAGGCTCTTTGATCCTGCTGGGGGCTGCTACCCCTGACTGCATTAGAAGCAATAAAGAGGAATCAACGTTTTCGGGGTTTGATCTTGGCAGCATCCGTGCACGGCATAGCCTCTCCTTTTCAGTGTCTACGCCAAGCTGTGACAACAGCACACCACCGCCGCAGCACTCAGCTTTGATATGAAGGCCAGCTCCTCTTGTCCAATGTGCTGCATGGTGTCAGAAGGGCTAAGAGTATTCAGCTGTACAGCTTGACTTCTTCCCAAGAGCTGGCAGGACAAAAACACCGACAATTTGCAACCTTTCATATTCCATTTTCATTGTGTCTAGTCACTGGCTGCCCCATCCAGGCAGCGGCGTTTGAGGGTTGCAAGCAGCGTCAGTGGGTCTGTGCGCTGAGAAGGGGCTTGGCTGGAACAGACTGTGAAACAGAGATGAATTTTATAACCTTTTCTTTTTTTTCTGTACTCATGAAAAGCAAATGCACCATTTCTTCCTCCCCTTCCATCTCCCAGAACCAATATACAATTCTGACAAATCAGCCCTGAATGCAAATCCAATAAAGTTAGCATAATTGTCTTTGTTATGAGGAGCTGGAACAGGCTGCTCTGCATGAAAATCAAAATAATAAACCACTAAAACATAATGCAATTGGGTGATTGTAAACCTGGCTAAGTGTCCCCATGAAGGTGTGGGTGTGGGGTGGGGGGAGCTGAGCCAGGGGAGGTCCCTGGGGCTGAGCTGGGCAGCTCCAGGCGGCTTTTTTAAGCTTGCTGGCAATTTTAAAAAGAAAACATGCAACAGAGGGAGGGGCAGATTATTTTCTTGTATTAACGTTTAACAGATGAAGTGAAACTGAATCATTTCATGATCGCAAGAAACAACTGCGAGATCTTGCTCCTTTCTGTGTCGTGTCTGATTTTAAGAGATAGCACAAATGAGTATTGCAAATAAAACAAATCCAAATACTCAAAATATTTTGCTTAGAAAACATTGACACAAAAACAGCTCTTTTTTTTTTTTTTTTCCCCAAGGAACTGTTCCAAAACAAACAATTCAGTTAACATGAATCTGAAAGATGTGATGCGATGTGATGTGAGTGGAGCGCTAACAATCACTGAGGTGGTAAAAGCATTTCCTGCTTGTTCCTAAGCCCCAGCTCCAGGAGTCCTGAGAATACAGAATCATGGCTTTTGTTAAAAAACATGCAAACACAAAAGCTGTGTCTTTCCTGATTATGGAAATGCAGAAAATTAAATAATCCTGCTGCGCTGCTTGGGGGAGCTGAGCTTTACCCCCATGCAGTGGAGGCGGTGGCTGTGTACCTTCGGGGGTGCTGAGGGTCTCCTCCCTTCTCCCTCCCCAGGCTTTGGTCCCCTTCTCCCGTTCTGCAGAGAATCCTGATCCCATCCGTGTTAGGAGCACGCTCGCCAACTGCTCTATAAATAATAGCTTTTAGCAGGTTTCCCCATGCACCCTGGGGCCATGGGGGTGATGTGACCAGGGAATTATTGTTGCACTTTCTTCTTCCTTTGCTAAGCAGGCATCACATGCAGAGGCAGCCCAAGCCTCTGGTCCTCCTCACCCTGCTCCCCACCCACTGCGGGGAGCCGAGGGGCAGGGGCTGCTGCCAGCCTGGGGAGAAGCAGCATCCCAAAGCTTGCCTTTAGAAGAGACCTGGATGCAGGAACTTTGAAAGTTGGGGAGCGGGACTTGGGGTGCTGGAGGAGCACAGGAAGAGCAGTTTGCTTCCTTGGGAGAAATTGATTTTCAAAGCTATTGATGTTGCTTTTGAAATGCAGCCTGCTGTTCTCCGGCATTTAGATTACCTCTCTTTCTGCGCACCCGCCTTTGTTGTTTTAACATCAAAGAAATGCTGCCCTGATCTGCTCAGAAATCACCTCCCTCCTGCTCTTCAGGGTATTTCCAGCCTTACGCTCCACCCATGGAGGCTGAACAACGGTTCAGCTCCTCAGCAGGCGGCAGCAAACCTGGTGCCACATGCACCCGCGCAGCCCGGAGACGAAGGCGGGCATTGGCCCTGCCGTGGGCTGAGAATTGCATATGTAAGAGGGGGTGTCAAGATGTCAGGGTGGTGGGACCCCACAGTGGGTGCCCTGCCACCCCATCTGATGGAGGGCTGGGGTTTAGGGTTTTCCCCTTCATATACCTGAGCGAGGTCCACTGGTCTCCTGTTGCCTGTTCTCCAGTATCCAGTGTTGCTCAGTCCCTAGCTCTTGTGTGGTGTGGTTTTGGGTGGCCTCACCGGTCTGCTGTGGCCCCCACGGCTGGCAGAGCCCATTGCAGCTGCCTCTGTTCAGGATCAGGGTGTGCAGCAGTGCAGCCTTGCTTCTTGCAGAAAAGCTGGCGCTGCTCTGCCTGAGCAGGAGGTATGGGGAGGTTTGGCAAGCAAATCACGTCTGGAAATGACAGTGTCGGCTCCTTTGGCTTTACGTGGTTTCTTCTCCCTCCCCCACAATCTCCTGCTTCAACCTGTGCTCTTGAAGAGGCTTTAGAGCTCATCTGTGCTATTATGCAAAGGAAACCTAGAAAAGGTTAAACCAATCCAAATTGCTGAGTCTTTGAAATAAAATAATAGTCCCTCCTAGCAGGAGATTCACTGAACAAAAGGGCTTCAGCAGTCAGCTTGATTTCAGCAGTTTTTCCCAGAAGACTCAAAGGGGCGACCCCGCATCCAAATTCCGCGGAAAGCAAGCTGAAACTCCTTTCAGATAAAGTTGTCTTCTCAGAGAGTCTCTTTCTCTCCCTGCACTCAGGCTCCCATCTTCTACCTGGATGAATGCCATGGGTGAGCAACCCGGGCTGGGGTGGTGTGGGGATCCCCCTGCTCAGCACTCGGCCGTCAGCCCTGCGTGAGTTGAATCGACAGGAGCCAGCAGAGGCCCTGGCTCATTCTGGGGCATCATGCCCGTGGGGATGCCGTTTTGTCGGCATGAATGGCAAACCGCGGGGTGGAAACCTCCACCCGGTACAGAGTGCCTCGTAGGTGTGGAGGGGTGCTTTTTGCCTCCGCACTGCAAATGGGTTTTGTGCTTGCAGATGCTTCTGTACAAGTGCTCCCAGTGCTAGGTAGAAAATGTGCTCCCTGACAGTTTCTTCTCTTTTGCATTTGCATAATTAAGAGAAATTACAGAGCGTGTGACCTGCTTGTTGTATTTACATCATAAACCTTGTGATATTTGTTTTTCTTAAGTCTTCCCAACGAGGCCCAGAAGTACCCCCTCCCAAACCAGCCAAGCAATAGGTAATTTCATTTGCGAGCATTTTTGCAAATGCAGCTGTCCAGAGCCTGAGCACGCAATGGTGACTGGCATTGCCAGAGGTGCTCTTCATCTTTGTGTAAGTAGTTGCACATCCTTTGGGGCACAGAAGGTAGAAAATCGTAGAATGGTTTGGGTTGGAGGAGACCTTAAAGATCATCTAGTTCCAACCCCTCTGCCATCGACAGGGACACCTGCCACTAGACCAGGTTGCTTAAAGCCCTGTCCAACCTGGCCTTGAACACTTCCAGGGAGGGGCCATCCACAGCTTCTCTGGGCAACCTGTTCCTGTGCCTCACCACCCTTACAGTGAAAAATTTCTCCCTAATATCTAATCTAAGTCTACTGTCTTTCAGTTTGAAACTGTTACACCTCATCCTATCACTACACTCCCTGATAAACAGTCCCTCCCAATCTTTCCTGCAGGTCCCCTTTATGTACTGGAAGCCAGAGCCTTCTCTTCTCCAGGCTGACCAACACCAACTGTCTCAGCCTGTCCTCACAGGGAAAGTGCTCCAGTCCTCTGATCATCCTCATGGCCCTTCTCTGGACCTGCTCCCACAGGTCCATGCCTTTCTTAGGCTGGGGGCCCCAGAGTTGAACACAGTGCTCCAGGTGGGGTCTCACCAGAGCGGAGTAGAAGGGGAGAATCACCTCCCTTCAACTGCTTGCCATGACTCTTTTCATGCAGCCCAGGGTGCGATCAGCTCTCTGGGCTGTGAGCGCGCATTGCTGGCCCATATTCAGTTTTTCATCCACCAACACCCCCAAGTCCTTCTCTACAGGGTGTTCTCAATCCACTCATTGCCCAGCCTGTGTTTGTGCTTGGGATTGCTCAACCCAGGTGCAGGACCTTGCACTTGGCCTTGTTGAACTTCGTGAGGTTTGCACAGGTCCAGCTCTCAAGCCTGACAAGGTTCCTCGGGATGGTATCCCATCCCTCCATTGTGTCAACTGCACCACATAGCTTGGTGTCATCAGCATTCTTGCTGAGGGTGCACTTGATCCCACTGTCTGTGTCCCCAACAAAGATGTTAAACAGCACTGGACCCAATACTGAGCCCTGAGGGACACTGCTTGTCACTGGTCTCCAGTCAGACATCGAGCTGTGGACCACAACTCTTTGAGTGTGACCGTGCAGCCAATTCCTTATCTGCCGAGTGGGCCATCCACCAAATCCATGTCCCTCCAATTTAAAGACAAGGGTGTCTTGCGGCACAGTGTCAGATGCTTTGCACAAATCCAGGTAGATGACATCAGTTGCTCTTCCCTTATCCGCAAAAGCTGTAACCCTGTCATAGAAGGCCACCAAATTTGTCAGGCACAATTTGCCTTTAGTGAAAAGCCATGCTGGCTGTCACCAATCACCTCCTTATGTGCCCTAGCACAGTTTCCAGGAGGATCCGCTCCATGATCTTGCTGGGCACAGAGGTGAGACTGACTGGCCTACAGTTCCCCGGGTCTTCTTTTTTTCCCTTTTTAAAAATGGGGGTTATGTTTCCCTTTCTCCACTCAGCGGGAGCTTCACCAGACTGCCAGGACTTCTCAAATATCATGGGCAGTGGCTTAGCCACTTCATCCGCCAATTCCCTCAGGACCTGCAGAGGCATCTCATCAGGTCCCATGGACTTCTGCACCTTCAGGTTCTTTAGATGGTCTCAAACCTGATCTCCTCCCTCAGTGGGTGGTTCTTCATTCTCCCAGGCCCTGTCTTTACCTTCTGTGACTTGGGCTGTGTGGCTGGAGCACTTGCTTGTGAAGACTGAGGCAAAGAAGTAATTGGGTACCTCAGCCTTCTCCATGTTCCAGGTAAACAGGTGTCCCATTTCCTTCTGGAGAGGGCCCACATTTTCCTTAGTCTTCCTTTTATCACTGACATACCTAAGGAATTTTCCTGTTGCTCTTGATGTCCCTGGCTAGATTTAATTCTATCAGAGCTTTGGCTTTCCTAACTCAATTCCTAAATGAGGTAGAACATGACATCCCTCTGGTTTGGAACACCTACAGGAGTCCTTGGCCTCTTTTGCTGTGCCACATACATCGCTGAGAACTAGGGGAGCGGTGTGGAGTGATAATCCCCTTTATGAATCAATCCCTGAGTTGTCTGCGACAAGGACAGCATGGGGACCTTGATCAGAGCCACAGGACCTGGCAGCGTTGCTGTCATAAAAAAAAAAAAAAAAAGGCTTTTAATCTTCTTAATTGGTTGCATTACTGATACTCTCTGGTGCTGGCTGGGGAATGAGAAAATCTATAAACTGGTCTGGTTTGTCCATCCCAGCTTGTGCCTGAGACAGCGTTGTCATTCAGAGTGGGGAGAGGAGAAAGCACCCAATCACTCACCAAAAAAAGTCACCTCCCCTCTCTGTCAGCCCTGCACTGGGAAACTGGTCCCACTGGACCAGTTACAATTTGTAGCACCCAGAAACCATTTACAGTGAAAGACATCAAGGATCTCAGGAGGGAAGGACTTTTTTTTTTTTTTTTGCTTTTGGAGGAGACTAATTTTCTTCCCCAAAGCTTTGCCAATGACAGACACTCTAATAAAGCATTTTTATTGGATTTTCAAACAATTTAATTAGTGTCTCCATCCGTAATGGCTGCAGAATTGGTGCAGAGCTGTCTCGGGGGATAGTAAAACAGAAGTGGTGGCGGTGGTCTACGTGCACAGGGTGGAGAGGGAGGACAGCTAAAATGGAGAGAGCTGAAGGACGTGGAGGGAAAGACAGCTTGGTCGTATCTCCTACAAGGGCTGAGAAGAAGCCAGGTGCATTGACGTGTCCACCTGCCTCCTTCATGCTTTCTCGAGGGCCTTTGCAGGGTGGGCACTGCCCTGAAAGGAACAATCCTGGTTAGGCTCGCTCCTGGCTTGAAGCAGAGACTTTGTTTTTGCTCTGGAGCAAACCGAGACATTCCCCTGGCAGAGATGCTTGGCCTTGAGGGCAGCATGAACGTATCCAAAAGACCAAGGAGCCTACCACAAGTTCAACCTTGTTGCCTCTTCACCCTTTGCCATGGCAAAGCTGCCTCAAACCACTATGGGCCAGGCATTAATAGGAATGAAGCTCTTGTTCATGGATGCATTGAACAGGATCTACCCTGCTACCTCCTACATCATGTTTGAGGAGCATAGCTCAAGGTTCCCAAGCCCTATTTAGATGCTTTGAGACCAAGTTTCGGCGGTTGTGGTCACCATCTTAGATGGGAAGGCTGCACGGGGCAGACTTTAGCCCACACATGAACCCGTTTTTCCCCTCGCAACCCACCACAGTGCAGGCATGTCGGGGCTGGGTGGGCCAAGAGGAGGAACGTGCTGGCTCGACATGGAGCTGGTGCACAGAGTGGGCAGCAGCGCTATCTCCACAGCCAGCCCATGTGCTGCCGGTCGTGGGCCTGACAGCTCCTTTGTTAAGTCAATTTTAGTTATTTGGAGGAGTGGAGATACGAAGGGAGTCGGGGTAGCTGCACCGTGCAGAGGCAATATGTTTACAAGCTTGAATTCCAGTTAATACCCAGGGGCTGTCTGGTTTATATCAGTGCACGGCACTGGAGTTCGGCTGTTCTTTCATATGGATAAAGGACGTGCTGCATGATTCCTTCAGGGCCCACCGAGTCTCACGGGTTCCTGCGTCCCAGCGGCAACATCTGGCTGGCGCGCTGCCGCCCGAGTTGTGCCAGACTCGGGGGCTTGGCGCACCCCCACCCAGCCGTGCCGCCCCACGCCGTGCCGTGCTGGAGCTGTGCAGCGGGGCTGGCCCCAAAGCTGACTGATCACCACATCCACAAGGCAGGAGATGAGAAGCAGGACAGGAAAGAAGAGGAGAAAACAAGCGAGTGAAGTCATGTATTAGGGAAGGGCTAATGGAGAGCAGCCAAGCTGAGTGCTTCCAGCCAGCTTCCTGACACAGGATTCGGAGGAATTCTGCAGTTTCATGGCAGGAACGGGTGTTGTGCACCCTGAATCTTCCACTCCTCCCAGGGATGGGCCCAGGAATTAACTGTTCCCTGGAACAAAGCCTATTTTTAAACAAGACTGCTGGAAAAAATGGTTTTCCGCAAGGAAAAGAAAAAAAGATTCTGGCTGGTCTGGAGCAAGGGAGGGAAGGCTTTGCTTATGTTGTATTAATTTTATCCAGTTTATTACTAACAGTTTCTGTTCCAAGCACAGCGATCGGCCCCAGATCATTCTCACAGACCTCTTGCAATCCTACATGCACAGATTTTCCTGCCTGGCTTCCGGAGATCAAAAGAACCCCTAAAACGTTTCTTCCAAGCTGAAGTGTATGTGGACTAGGTGCTCAGCCCAGCCTGCTGGCCAGTTTTGTGATGCTCTTCGTGCTCCCCCGTGCCTAAATCCCCCACTGCAGTGCCTGGGTGAGATCTTCCTTGGATTCAGCCCTCTATTTCTTTGGGAATCTCCCTGCGCCTGGCTGTGTGACACCTAATGCAGCACAGCATCGCCGCCTTTGCTGCCAGCGCAGACTGCAGCGGCGGACAGCCAGGTAGCTTGGACCCAGCTGCACACCCCTGGGTTAGCGCTGGGCCAGTCTGAGCTGCTGGACTCAGCACATTTAAGGCTTGTCAGCTGTTTTCGCAGGCAGATTCTCCCTTCCCTCTTTCCAGCCGTCGCCTCTCAGCGCTCTGACACAGCTAATGGATTGCAGACCTGTTCCCCCTCCGTCCAGGCGGAGCCCCCGTGTTTGAACAGGCGTTGCTGTTTGCATTAGGTGGAGGTTTTTCTGGGGAACACAGAGAGGTAATTTCCCCCTGCACAGTGGATTTGTGCTAAAAGAAAGAAGGCGAAGCAACAAACACTTCAATTTTTGTAGTAAAAGTGCTGGAAATTACTCCATAGCAGCAAATCTGTCCCTGTGGGCATCATCTTTGATGTGCAAAGGAAAGGAATGTTTTAGCTGATCTCAATATTTTTAATTCTCTTGCTGATTTCGAAGCCCTCTTTACCCTGAGCTACCAAAGGATTGTAGATTACCCTGTAAAAGCAGTTCTGTTATTGTCTCTCTTAACCCCAGCTAGCCTTCAATTTCCTGCCATCATTTTTATTGGGTCTTCTTTCAGCTGGGAGCGAACAATGAGCTTGATTAGAAGAAAAGGTAAGAAATGTAATAAGAAAAGCCCCTTCTGTATCCGGCCAGCGGCAGACACCCCAGTTGTGTAAGCGATGCCGTGCGAATGCAGCCCCCGGCTCCTCCGGAACCTGCTCATGCTCCCCCATCTGGAAGGAGCTGCAGGGGCTCCCTGCTAGCCCAACTCTCCGAAAGCAAAAGGTCTGACCACAAGTTTTGCGATGGTCTTTTTAGTATTTCTGTAATCGATTCACACCGGTGACAGCCTTGGCAGTTTGGTGAAATCGTGGTCCTTTTCTGAGCCGGGTTCTGAGTGGGGTCTGCTCCTCCTGTTTCAAGGGGAAAGCATTTTTCTTGTTGTTGGCATAGAGGAGATGGGAATAACGGGAAAAACGTGGGAGAAGGGAAGCTTCTCCCGCCTTTGTTTTTTCCATCACACAGAAAACAGTTTCTTTCTTGCCCCTCCCATCAATATAGAATGTATTTGTTCAGTTAGAAACAAAAGAGGAGCTGCCGGGGAAATTTCATATTAAGTAAGCACCCTACTAATTTATTTCTAAATTATCCAGAAATATAACGAATGCTTCTTAAATCCAGACCCTTAAAAGCCCTCCCTTGCTCCCCTCCCCCGTTGTTACAGTCTGCTCTGCGACTCCTGCATTTCCCACACAAAGATCTAATATTGTCAGAATCTTTTTGATACCAGGACCAGGCGAGTGTCTCCTTACAGTCTCAGAATACTAAAGATTTTTTTTTTCCAGTGGAAATAGTCAGTAAGGTTTACAATTAAGGAACCAAACGCTGCCTAAATTTCAGCGGATACTTGCCTCTGACATTTAATATATGGTTTGCGTGCCGATTTTATGGTGCCACTGGTAAAGTAAAGAATCTTTATCCCTTACATTGAAGATTTCACTCCCTTTCCTTTGTAAGGGTAAGCCTTTGTTTGCACCAAGATTGACTCCTGATGATGCGACTTGCTTACTCGGTGGATGGCTGTTTCAGATAATTGTTCTATTGCTATTAACACGAGTTCAAATGTTGTTTAATTGTGTGAATATACAGAACGTTGTGGCTGATCAGGGTCATTTGGAAGCGAAGCCGAGTGCTGATAGGAGTATAAAGGCAGCGTTTATGCAGACAGCCTCGCTTGTTCTCGTGACGTTTTATTTTTTCATATCATTTTAAGATCTTAAAATAGTAGCTGTCTAGGTACACTGAAGGGTTTAGCAAAGGAAGATCGACTGGCAGATATCATACGGCGCAAAAGCCTCAGCTGTAATGGAGCAGTGTTTTTGAAGCAATAATACAAGGTAACACTAATGTGCTTCTCAAGATAAAGGATGTTCTTTGGGTTGTGGGTGTTCAAACAGAACACAACAAAGTTTCTATTCAGCGCAGCTTAATTCTCTGTTAAAATAGATCCCGTATAATTGTAGCTCAATCCTGGTTGAAAACTCTCTGACAATTTTCAGTGGAAACCTGAGATTTATCAGAGAAGTGTTTTCACTTTCAGATCTTCTCTTCTTCAACATTTGGTTTGCTAAAATCATCCAGCAACAACAAAAAGCCCTCAACCGCTGTAAAATGCATCTGGAACCTGACAAACAGATTGGGGTTTGAGCCAAGAAAAAATCAGCAGCTTCCGTCAGATTTTTGTTTGCTCGAGGGCTTTAGGGGGAGGTGGCAGGTTTAATACAACAATTCATAGTTGCTGTTTGCAGGGTTTGGTTTTCCAACACGTAAGTCAACAACATCTCCTGAGAGCTGGCACAAAGACAAAATAAATCTACTTTCATTTAAATTTTCAGCCGAGTAACGCTGCTTTTTCCTGCCCGTTTCCCCTCTCAATACATGTTCTAGTTTTACCTGAAGGAAGCAGCCCTTCATTACAGCGCAGTCATCACCGGACTTGCATCCATCACCAAGAAGGTATCCAGGGCATTTTTCTGGCCTGGTTCAAAATGAGAAGGCTCAATGGAGACGATTTTGTTTCCCCCTTCATTTGGTCTTGCTCCACTTTCAAGTTTCTCACTACAGCACCTGGAGAGGACCAGTTTGCTGTGAAGGAGTAGCCCAAGCAACACTAGGAAAGTCCTGCCGTCTCCTGGGTTAGTCACGAGGGGGTGTGGAGTTACCATGAGGTGAAATGCTTTCCTCTTTTGGGAAACAGTCTACAAAGTTTGCATCTCATTTCCCAGGCTTAATCTGCTATCTTAAACCTGGGCTAGGAAACCTCCAAGCTACTGAGAAAAGAAACTGGATTCAGTGTAGCTCGAAAGGCGTTTGTTTAGCTGGTAAAGCATTTGCTCACTCCAATGATCAAAAAACTCACCCCAGTTTTTCCCTACTGGGAAAATCCAGTTGGGGTTAGGGTCAAATCCCTCTGCTTACAGCTGAGTCTGGCCATGTTGCTCAAGTTTGTGTCTTGTTCCAGCATCCCTTTGTAAGTTTGGAGGAAGGAAAGAGGTGTGTGTACTCGAGCAAGCCATATTTGTATGACCAGTTGAACAGGGGCAGATCTGCCAGTGCTCAGACCATGGCATCACTTTGCCATGATGGCCTTGTTCCGTTGCATGGGGCTGAGGACCATGCGTACCCTCATACTTCCATACTCCCAGGTCATCAGGGTCTTTCCCATGGGGAAAATACTGCTTCATCCCTCCTGAAAATGGAGATTAACATCTTTAGACTATAAAAAGCCTAGTCTGCAGGCTGACACTTCCCTGTAATTGCCTTGCCTCTCTCTGTGCTGCACAAGGATGTCAGCATCTCTCTTTAATTGTTTAACTCCCTCACCCACTGCATCTCAGTGGAGATAAAGGGCTTCAGAAGAAACTGTCCGTCCAGAATGAACTCTCCTTGCAATGGCAGGAAGAAAACCTCTATGCAGCTCAACCCAAAATGCCTGGTTCCTATAGGACCTAATTCCCTTTTGTGCCTCCCGTGGTGTTTGCTGACGTTAGGAGCTCTTCTGTGGATTGCAGTGCTGTAGCAGGGACTGAGGGGCAGGCAGGTGGGAGGACCAGGAGTGCTCCCCACTAGTGAGTGGGCAGTGACGGCGGGTGGCTGAGCAGTGATGGGGCCCAAGGCACTGATCAATGCTTATTCCCTACCAGTCCCTGCAGTCACCGGCCCATGGCTGAAGTCAGAGGGTTGCGCTGCTGTGCAATGATTTGTAGGCTGTAATTGGCTTAATGCTTGGCTTACCTGTTTAGTATCGCTAAATGGCATAAAATCAGCTGCCTTCCACTCACACCAGAAATAAAGCTCCACAGGCGTGGAAAACTTTTCTGGAGTTCATACTGCAGTTTGCTCCCTAGCCTTGCCCGACGGTTCCCCATCTACTCAGAGTCTTTGAGCTGCAGGTAGGTGGGCAGCACCTTTGGGCATCCCTTGGTCATGGCATTGTCCATCCTGACTCCAGCGGAAAGGGGGGATTTATCTGCTGCTCATTCTGCCTCTTGCTCACCCCATAAATCAGCCCACTGAGGTGCTGGGCTGAGAGGGCCTTCCTACCTCCACTGCCTTGGATGAGCATGGTGAAAGGGGAGAGGAAGACTGTGGAAAAGAAAGTCTGCCCTATCTTTGAGACCTCTGCGAACTTCGTCCAACAAGGCGGTGCCTCCTGCAGCAGATGCACTGGGCTGATGGGATGCAGCACAACACTTAGTTCAGCACTCTTTAGCCTTCTCCTCACCCTCATCTCAAATTGCAGCGGGCCAGATAGCAATGCAGCGGGAATGTGCACATGCCTGGGTGAAGTCGTGGTCAGCCTGTCCTTGTCTCAAATGAACCCCAGCATGATTCCTCACTGGCTCTTGGAGGACACGCTTGCCAGGCTTTCTTCCTCACATCCCAGCTGTGTGCAGTGGGTCTTCTGCCTTTGGGCTCAGCTGGAGGAGGTCTTCATCTGGAGGGATGCATGATTCTGGTGAAGCCAAGTCACAGAGCCTGCAGAGCTGATATTGAGAGAAGTCCTGGTCAGAGGTCCCAGGCTGCTGGAGCTAATGTCATTTTGTGGGCTACGTGAGAAGGGCCCCTTGACTGTCTTGGCCATCTTGATGGGTGTGGAGTGGCTGGTGGACTGTAGCAGGCAGACAGGGGACAAGGAAAGCAGCCATGGTACCAAGGCCCTGAGAGCACCTTCATTGCTCTGACCATCCTCATCTGCAATCTCTACCCACACACCATCTGCCAGTGGCCCAGCAACTACACTTAAGCTCTGTTTGGTCTGGAGCTACCTCTGATGCGCCCAGGAACTGAGCTGGGTCATGCCAAGCTTGCAGGACTGCCACCCAGCCCAGGGACAGGGCCAGCATGACCGTGGGGCTGCCATGGAGGCCATGGCCTTGAGCTGGTGTCTGCAGCAGGAGCTTGTGCTGGTATTGGATTTCCAGCTACCGGTGAAAGATTGCAGGTCTTGGACGGGGAGGAGGGAAGGTGTCAGTTCCTGTCTTAGAAGTGTGTAAACAAGATTAAACCCCTGTGAATCGAGGAATGCTGATTGGGTTTATCTGCATGATGAAGGTAGGAGCTTACTCCACAGTGCTAAGTGATACAGGTAATATTTCCAAAACAAAATCTCCAATTTGAAATCCAATTAGGGTTGCTAAGTAACAACTCAGTTAACCAGCCAATATTTGCTAAACCCAGGCTTTTGCAAGCAAGGAAACAGCTTCAACAAATTGCACTAACAATGTATAAATACATTAATATTAAACCAAAACAAAAATATATAGTTTACTGCAATGCAAAACCTTTTCACACCGACTGCCAGGATTTTCCTTGTGTGATTTCAGAAGCTGTTGCAGTGCTTTCCCCTTCGCAGGCTGGGGGGTCTGTACTTAAACTGCAGTATTGCAGAGACAGGAGGTACTGTGCAACCTCATTGATGAACATATATCTTACGTGCTTGAATTGAGGGTCCGAAAAGCAATTTTGATGAAAAATAGTTACTTGTGAGTGCTCTTTAATTGTCAGCTACTTCAGTATAACTGATCTCCCCCTAAAAGTTACTGCAAGTTTTACTAAAACAGGTTGTTTTTCAAGCCCGTTCTGAGCAGACACATACATTGATCTAAAAATACCCTGCTTGGCTCTGTTCAATGGGGAGCTTCATTGGCTGTCCTACCTATCCCGCCTTCTGCAGCACCAGGTGGTTGGTATGGTTCTAGGCTTGCTTGGGACAACTGCACACTACACCAGGAGATCCTGAAGTGGGACCAGTGCTCTTGCTCCAAAACGCCATGGGTCAACTTGCAGCATGAACCCGGAGTCTGCCAGGCAGTCGTCACCACCTCAAAGTCTGCCTGTCCTTGCAGCTGTGTTGGCATAATGCAGAAGCCTGGGGCTGAGTGTCTTGGGTTTTATTTTTACTCCAATTTTACATCTTAAGCACTTGGTGGTCTTTCCTGTTTGGTAGGACTCCAGATTGGCTGAGGGGTTTGGGTAGGGCTTGTCAAAGGTTCTTCCCCATTTCTGTTCCTATAGAAAAGCAGGATTTCTCCGGTAGAGCTGACCCGGGGCAGAGACACCCTCTGCAATGAGGATCCTTTCTTCTCTAGTTCAGTGGCTTTAGGACTTAAACTTTGGTCTCTTCTGAGTGTTGGGGGGAAATGCTCCATTGAGGTCTGCACCCCTGCTCCACACCCCTGCAGCTCTTGCAGTCCGGGTGCCGTGCCCAGCCGCGTCCAACTCTACCATGCCATGATGGAAGGGAAATGCCGTATGTGTTGGGTAGCTGAACTCTCCCAGCACTAATGGTTTGAGGCAAAAGGCAGTGAGATCAGGATTTTTCTGGCTGACAAGACTCTGGGGTGCAGATAAGCTCTCCATGCTTGGCTTGTGTGGATACTTAATGGCTGAGCCACACTTGCAGCAATCGAAGGTCCTTGTCATGCTGAAGAGGCCTCTTCTTGCTCCCTGCTTCATTCTGCCCTGGCTGCTGCTTTGTTCTGACTCCGTAGGCTAGCAGTCCTCTTGCATTTGTTACCTGCTTTGGGTCCCTGTATGGGTGGAAGTCCAAGGCAATGGCCTTTGGCTGATGTGGGGCACATGTTAATGTGCCTGTCGGGAGGAAACCTGCTGCTTTGTTTTTGGGAGTGTTGATCCTGGCAAATTGCTCTGCCTTTGTTCAAGGTTCTTCGTAAACGTATGGGCTAGAAATGGCAGGAGCTACAAACTAAGGGGTTTTTTACCAAGGAAAGATTGTATTTCAAGACTTCCTCTTTTATTTCAAAGGATTGCAGGAAATCTTTCTTAGATCAACCAGTCTTGAAGCAGATGTCCAACTTTGTTAGCAGCTTCCTCCTTATTTGTGCAGTGCTGTTTATTTGTTCTGTCCAGCAGCTCCTTAGCTTGAGGTGAGGCTTCCAAATTCCCTCTTCGAAGGGGCTTTCCAGCTCCAGCACTGAACCACATGGAAAATGACCCTTCAGAGAAGTGGAGCACGAAACTGTGCTGTAGCGAGTGATAGGAGGCTTGTGGTTCAGCTTGTGCCTGCTGCAGTGAAGTCTCTGCCATCCTGAGCTGCCCAAGGACTGCCTGCCCAGGCTGTCTTCCCAGGAGAGGAGCTGGGGAGAGATGGAAGCAGGTGCCTAAGTGCATGGAAAGAACCAGCTGAAAAGCATCTACATTTCCAGCTCTCTGCCGGCATCTGTTTGATGGGGAAGGTTGGGAGGAGAACACCAACATTACTGTACGGGCTGAGGATCATATTGTTCCTGATCCAAGTGGCTCCTTTGAAGTTTTCCAGAGACTCTGGGAAGTTGGGCAAATACGTCACTGAAAGAGCTCTGAGGCAAAGGACTCCAGGCTGATCAGTAATACTTCAGCTTCTCTAGCTCGCTGTTGTAGCCAGCGGCTGCTTTCCAGTATCTGAAGCCTCCGGCCTTGGGCTACTTGTAGGCTAACGTCATGGTTGTATAAGCTTCCAGAAGCTGAGCTGATGCTTGGAAGCTTCTCTGATAGCAAACTGACTTGACTCCTGACTATCCACATCACATTGGCTCCAACCTTAGGTAAATTAAAGCATTTCTGTGGCAAAGGGAATGGGAACAGTGTTGACTACCCCCGAGTCTGCCCAGACCCACAGTCACCGCCTGCTACAGAGGTATGGTTTGGTGCGGTAGAGAAGTGGAGCAGTGTTCTAGCAGACCCATGGTATTCGCATGTGAAAAACAGTGCCCAGGTATCACTGCTGGTCACATGCAGCTGGGACCTCAGAGAGAAGAGCATCAGGCTCTTGCCCAAAGTCAGCAGCAGTATAAAACATCGTGCCAGCCAGCAGAGGCTGGATATAATGGAAGTAATGAGCAGTGCGGCTTCAAATTAAAATAAAGCTAATGGAAAGGGCAAAGACCTTAACTGTCACTCTGATGCATCTCAACAATGTTGCTTATACTATGCTGAGCTCACCAACTCTGGGTAGCGTGACCCTTTGGGTCTGAGGCTGGTGTGCCATTCTAATGATGCGTACCTACCCCTCCCAAAGGGAGCAGGGTGAAGGGCTTGAGGAATGAGGTCTCAAGGGCAGACACCTTTATTTAATACACCATGACAATGCATAACTAAAGCTCTTTATCTCAGTAGATTTTGCTGATAGGTGGCAGTTCTAGCATGGGTCTGATGAAGTCTGTCCCGGTCTTTCCAATGACAGTGCTTTAACTTTCTTCCCCTTACCGCCACTTTCCTGTTGCTATTCTTATTTGGAGGTGAGTCCTTTGTCCCTTAAACAAAGAAACTAAGCTGGGAGACCTTACTAACACTGGTTCTTTTGCCCTCCCTTGATAAGGACAATGAAATCTCTCCCACCCATGTGGTATCCTGCCCTTCCACATAGCCACATCCCAACAGTTAGGAGTTTTTCATCATAGGAGGGGGAAAACGGATAGAAACTTCCATCTGACTTCCTTGAAGGTCTTCTCCAAGCAGAGCAGCAAGTGGAGTATGAGGCCAGTGTTCTCTCCAAGACACCTCCCACAGCTGCAGCTTTGGTTTGAAAATGCACTTGAATTGCTAGGAAATGAGTATTTGTCAGGAGAGTGCTTTTGAGGAGGAGGGCTTTGTGTGTTGGATGTCATAAAACCACTTCTGGGAGCTTTGTCTCACTCCTTAAGAGGTTTTGTATCTAATTGAGAATTCAGCAAACCCTCTTGTGGGTTGAGAAAATAGAGCTTGGACCAACTGCATGTACAGGAGGATGACTGGGGTGGGAAGAAATCTATTAAGGACCCTGAGTGTGAAAACTGCTGGGTTGTGACCCCCAGGTATTTTCCTCCTCCGAAGTGCCTACCACATTGCTGTGTCCTTTTCTCAAAGGGGGAGAAGGGAAAGTGCTAAATGTCCTCATTATTTGTCCAGATGGAAAACCCTGTCAGGTTTTCCATGTAGTGATAGACGGAGAGGTCGCTGGTTCCCTTGGGTCTCACTGAGCACCTTTCCCCTTCTAGAACAGAAGGATGCAGCAAAAATCAGCCTCAGTCTCTCTGAAATGCTTCACCATGAGCCTCACTCTTGAGAGCGAGAAGAGCTTAACCTCCATTTTCCATGGAATGTGGCATGGGGCCACAACAGCTGAGGCTGGAATCGCTGCAGGGGCTGGACTGGGACTTACTCAGGAAGCAGAGTGGGCATAGCTCCTGCCCCACAGCCCAAAGTGGGGAGTATCATCATTACAGCAGAGCCAGCTTGAGCAGAAGCTGCTGCAGGTTGGCAGAGCTGGAGGCCAGATGTTGTGATACCAAACCTGACCGGCATCACGCAAAGACCAAAGCGTGCAGGCACGTTGTACTCTCTGCTCTGGATGCACAATTGCCAGTTGTTTTTCAAGCAGAGGTGGAGTTGTGTGCTGGACTCCAAAGCCGGGGAGTGTGTGTACAAATGATTATTGCAGGCTCCCAGGTGTGGTGGGAGGCTTTGTGCTTTTCCAGCTTCCAGCACAGACTAGGCAGAAGCAGAAAATACCTGTTTGAAGGAGAAACGGTCAAGCATCATGACAGGAATGGGAAATAGATGTACTGTGTACAATACAGCTCTCCTGTGCTGCTGCCTCCCTTTGCAGCCCTCGCCCCTGTGCACCAGAAATTGCTGGGAAGGAGTTGCACACGCAGGGCTGACTTGGTGCCTCTCAGGCTCACCATGCACCTCTGAGCCAGCGTCACTGATCTGCTGTGAGCTGCCTCTGCTTTCAGCCCCTTGGTCCAGAGCCTGGTCTTTACAGCCGCCCTCTCACTCCACGCTGCTGGGATGAGGGCAAGTGACTGCAGGCTCTTCCTGGGGAACACGCAGAGCTCACAGGTGATGTCCTTGCACCCCTTACAGCCTTCAGCCGGATCAGCAGCCCCTTGCAGGGTGCTTGGCTGCCCCTGTCACTTGCTGTTCCTCTGGGCTTTGCCCTCCCCTTTCCCACATCTTGCTGAGACAGGAGGGGAATTGAAGCTCTGAGACCTGGCGAGCGGCATCTCTGAGACCTCGACATAAATCGATCTGTCAGTAACCTGAGCAGAAGGGCATCTGCTGACTTGGGTGAAACAACCCAATGATAAATTGGATTAGAAAAACCGCTGGATATTGACACTTGGGGATGCAGGACAGCGGGGACTGTGTTAAGGGAGAAGTGGTGTAATAAATGGCTCCCTCTCGGAGGCTTTGAAGTGCTGCCTTTGCAGCATGTGCTGGTGAGGTTTTACAGGGAGCTGCAAGGAGTCTCTGGACCCTGGCCTTGCCTGACAGAGGTTCCCAGTCCCGTTGGGAGTATGTCCTCCTGTACTGTGCAGGGACCCTGCACCTTGTACCACTTTCAGGAGTGCTGCTGATAAATTAGGTTGATTACCACGGAGGGTAAGGTGGAGGAGTGACATGTAGCAATAGCAGGTCTCCATGGGAGATAAGGGGTTGTGAAAGCAGCCCAGGAAATCGAGCTGCATGGAACAATTGCTCTGTCTTGCCTGGAGGAAGAAGGGAGAGAAAAGACTTCCAAAACCTTCTTTCTTCCAGGAGCCCGTTCTCCCCCAAAAAGCTGGTTTGCTGTGTGTCGACCTGGTAAGAACTGGGCAACCCATGGGGAAAGCCGGGGCAGTGCCTGACCCATCAAAATGCTTGTAGTAGTGTGTGCCAGGGAATTTTCTTACAAAACAAACCACGACAGCTTTGGAAATGTGGTCCAAGCCTCCTTGCAAGGTCTTCTCTGGGCATCTAAAACACCTTCATGGTGGCTGTGCCCAAAACCTCACTTGTGAGGGAAGGTTGGCTGGCTCAAAGCAAAAAAGGTTGGTGCAGGTGAGACATCTCTGCTAGGAACCATTCGAGCGAGGCAACAGGGAGAGGTACATGGCCAGGCTTGGGTACAGCCTGCTGGGACTGCATCTCTTGCTGCTTAGAGCTGCGTGCTCTTGAACTCAACGCAGAAAACACTTTCTTGCAGCTCAGATGTTTCCTGGAGAAGCAGCAGGATGACAATCCTGGGTTTGGGCTTCAGGAACAGCCCCAGTTTTGGCAAGCTCTAGGTGCCAGCAAGGTAGCATCACATGGAGGGCAGAAACTCTGGAGTGATCTTTGTTGCAGTGGACCTGCAGTGCTTCAGGACCATGTGAGAGACCTTGCTGGAGTTTGCGGGCAGGCTTACGCTTCTCCTTCAAGAGGGGAGAGCTAAGGGGGAAGACTGAGTCATACAACGTTGCCTAAGCTCCTTCCCAAGTCCATCAGAGTACAGCTTAAGGCAGAGAAGTGATCCTTGCAGCAGGCTCAAGGAGGAATTACTGAGCAGCAGGCAGTCTGACTTGGATATGCTGGGCACCTGGGGCATGGCAAAGGGGTGACCATGGGCCTGTAGCAAGGTGAACTCACATCTTGCTACTGCCCAGAAGGCTGAGGGTGTGGGTAGGTGGAGAAGTCAGAAATGATTAATACCAGCCCTGCTGTGGGAAGAAGCCTTGCATATGTATTTCTAGTACAGTGGTTACTGCTGATGTTTGCATCAGCACTGCTTAATTCTGGGGTGCTTCTGCCTCTGCACGGTGACCCAAAGGAGCTGAGGATGGGATGCTCATCAGGAGACTCAATGGAGCGTGAATACCTCCTGCATGTGTAGCGCAGCGCTGCAAACCAATAGCTGCATTAATATTTAGCATCAGCTGCTCCCTGCTCTGAAAGGATTTTCGTGCTAGGTCCTCCTGCTCCTCTGGAGATCGTGTTATTTGGTTCTAGTGAGGATAAGGCTGCATGTGGGTGAGGGCAGGGAAACAGCCGCTGTTGGAATCATGTGCCATTGGGATGTGCCTTTCAGAGGAGAATGGAGACAAATGGCATCACTAACAGCTTGTGTGACGGAGAAGCCAGAAAACTGTGGAACAGCTGGCACTGGCCACACAGCACGGCCGAACACATTTGGAAGGTATGGATCTGTAGAGCTGTGGGTAATAAACCATGAAGCTGTCGACAGTTCCCCAACCCATCCAAAGCAGGGGAGAGGAGGAAATGGGTTCAATCATTGCTCCTCCCAGAGGTGGGAAATGGATTCTGCCAGAGCTAAGGACCGTGGGCACCTGCAGCACTGATCGGCTTGGAACCGCGCAGTTGTAACGGCTGGTTTGAAATGAGATCTGGAACTGGAGAAATACAGAGAGCGATGGAACCATGCTGAAACCATGAAATGGCTGGGGACATCTGAAGGAAACAGCATAACATTTAAATGTGTGACTCTGTCCGGAAGAGTTGATTAAAATGTCACTAACTCCTGGGAAAAAAACCAGGTCTTTATGCTGGCCACTAATACTATACGTGGGTCTGGAAGGACATGGCTTGCAAAAAGGAACCTCCTGGAGAGACATTGGTGAGTAACTGGGTTGTGAACCCACCTGAACAAGGCTCCAAGGAAAAATAGCTGTGGTACTTCCCTCGTCCCTGAGAACAAGAGAACTGGTGCGCACAGTCAGGCTGGCTCCTGTCCCCTGCCTGTCCCCAGCGTGCTTCAGGCATGTAGCTCTATTCAGACATCCTCATCTCCTGTTACCATCTGAACCCCATTGCGGTGCTACAGCAGAGCTTTTCCTACAACACTTCTTTAACTGTGCAGAGACTTTGCAAGCTGTCTAGGACTTGTTCATACTCAAATGAGTGCCTTATAACTTCCCACCAGCTTGCACTATACTTGGGACTACGTCCACCTACACCCACACAACACCCACACCTCCCTCCCCAGCCCTGGCTGCTCAGCTTATGAGTTGATGGCCATCAGGAAACTTGGTTGCAGATACAGGTTTACGGTATAAAGCACTCTCTGGCAAAGCTTCAAAGCAAAGGTCATTAAGATGCAAGACACCTTCCCCTGGAGATTGAGTTTGCTAATTAAAAATGCATTAATAAATCCAGTGTTTTGGTCACAGACATAGTGAAGGAGCAGTCAGGAGCTGTTAAGCATAGTGAGGAGGCAGTACCAGATGAGTCGAAGTCTTGAGTGCTTGGCATGCTTGAGGATTGTCTAGACTCTGCCTCAAAGAAGTCACTGAGGTGCTTGTGGATGGGGAAGGGAGGAGACCCCGGGCACTCGCTGGGAAGAGCGCTGCTTGTCTGCACTGTAGTGAGGGGGTCGTAGCTATGGATGAGGATTGGCAAATGGCCTGATGCGCCCGGCAGCTGGAGTCTCTGACTTGCTACCCTGATAACCTTGCTGAATCCAAAACGGCCCAACTAGCCCAGACTTACTGTAGGTTTCTGGTAAAGGCTGTGCTGAAAGTGTCTGTGGAGTGTGGAGCTGCTCATAGGTGCTCCTCAGTACTGCATTGCCTCCTGCATGGTCTCAAACATCCGTGCTGTGTTTGTTCTTCACATACGTGAATTTTGGCATCAAATCCTCACCTCGTCCCTGAATGGATTCATTGAGTCACGGTACGTCTCGGGCAGCTTAGGGGAGCTGAGAGAACCCAGGAAAGGTTAAGTGGTGTCACTGTCTCCTGGCTTAATGATGTCCCCAGATGATGCAGGCAGAACATTATTTACTGAGGACACCAAGCAGGCAATTGTTCTTTTGAAGAAAGTGATAAATCTTGTTACATCTCAGTGATCCCATCACTGTTACTTACAGTGGCAGCAGCGCAGGGCTCTGCTTGTTCCAGGGACAGGGTGGATGGATTTTGCTTTTGTTAAAGCAGAAGGACACGTTAACAAACTGAACGCTGGGTTTTGGTGGACCTGTAGGGAGCAAGCCTTGGGGAGGCCAACCATGGGGTGCTCTTATGATGGTCAGCCAGACCAGCTATGTGGTCGAGCTGCACGGTGGCATGGTACAAACTTCAAAGGAAGGACCCCACCCACCAGGACACATCTCTTTAGCTCGCAGCCACCTTTTCTGCCTGCACTGGTAGCTCTTCTTGCAAAAAGTTTACAGACTCTACTTGGTGAGGAGACTCCCTGTCTTTCCTGCCTACTCCCTACAAGTCTGGCGCTCTCTGAACCCATAAATTTTAACCCTAACCCACACCTTCTCAGTGTAAGCTTTGTTCTAATAAAGCATTTGTCAGGTTGAATTGCTACCAGAGCAATTTGCCAGTAATTAATGCTTTCCATTGAAACTGCCACATGTCAGGAGCAGCAGGTGTCTTATTTATGACAGCAGGCTGACCTGTGACCTGTGCACACCACATGCCACTGCAGAGCTTGGCTGAGGATTGCTGGAGAGCTGCACGGGGTGTGCCAGGCTCCCCCACATCTCCCTCTGCTTGTAAGGCTTCAGTCATCACCAGTGAAAGCTTCTGAGGCTGGTGGCTTGTGTCCCAGTGACCACATGGAGCAGGAGAATCTCATCCCTGCTGCCAAGGTAAGCCAAAACACTCTAAAACTGACACAAAACTGCAAACATCTGGGTAAAGGTAAAGCTCTCACAGAGCTGGAAGTGGAAAGGGATGAGGACATAAAGACAAGCTATTGCTTTGCGGAAGTGAGGGGATCATTCACATGCGGGAAGGCAGCAACATCATGGAGGACCATGCTTGGTTTTAACAGCTCCTACTTGAGACTTCTTCAACTTGGTGACAAGAGCGTTCATAGAACAGAGGCCAGGGATAAGGAAAAGATAGAAGTTCCACAATCCACGGATGTACAGAAGAGTCACACTGACATGTCGGAGCAGCTGTAAGCTCCATTTTCTTGAAAGATGTTGAAACTCTTCCTCTGTCTGGCTCCAGCCTTCAGTTTCTACTCTTCGTCCTTTGCTGGAAGATGTGACCTTATCCTCCTTGGGAGGAGTCATCCTGGCTGGTCGAGAGAGGCATGCTTCTGTCTTGTCAAGCCACTCAGGCACTTCAGAGTGGGAATGGCCATCGATAAATGGATTTTTCTTGGCTCAAGCCCTGCCCAGCTTAGTTCTTTGATAATTTAGTGTGTCGTTTCCTGATGCACTGCTAAAATGTATAGCGTGCAGCTGGCAAGAGAGGACCCAGATCTTGTCTGCAGAGATGGGGGTCATGTCCTGATGGAGGAGGGGATGTAGCGGCGTGTTACTGACTGCAACCTATGCGGTGTCCAGAGAGGATTGTTGTTAATTGAATTGAAGAAGACAAATGGCCGTTAGCTCAGTCTCCAAAGGACAATAACTGTGCTAATAATGAAGCTGAACTCCCTAATAGTGATCTCTAGTATCTGTGAAGTTATATAATTGATGGAATATCATTAAGTAAGAGGAAAATGACCAACTACAGGTGGGGAGGAGGGAGTCTACAGAATTTGCTGAGATCTGATGCTTACAGCAGAACTTCAGAACCAGCTTCTCTGAAGCACAGAGACCTTTGAGTCTCATTTTTTATCTTCATTCCCCTCTTTTTTTTTTTTTTTTAAAGACAAAATTACATTCCAGGCAATGATTGCAGTGACATTAAGCTGAAGTGATCAAAACCTGTTTTGCTGCAACAGTGTCAGCTGTTGAAGGGACAAGTGCCTGTGATGAACGTTTGATATCTGCCCATCTTCCTTAATATGTATCCCAGGAGGAAGACGGGAGACAATCTGATCAACTCAGCAATGCCCCTGGCATTTCCATGGCCTCTGGAGCTGTATTTCTCAAAGAGCTTCAGGCCATCTTTGCAAGGGGGGAGCTGATGCTGCTTTGACTCACAGCTTTTGGCCATGGCTGTGAGGCAGAGCAGGTTTTCTGTCAGAAAACACCAACTTGTCGTAATTGAACCTTTTTGCAGGTTCTGAAGAAAACTTAGTTAGGAAAGAATGCTTTCTGTTATTAACATTGGGATGGAACTAGAGCAGCCAATGAGCCATGGCAGCATCCTGCATGCTATCACTTAGCCACCAGTCCCAAGTCCCTCCAGACCAAGGAGGGTGAACCGGGCGCATCTTGCAGACTTGACACAAGATGATGATAAATCGATAAATTGCTGGGTGACAATGCAATGAATTGTGTTCATCTCACCCTGCCAGCAGCCCCACGTGTCCTCTGCTCCTTGCACCACATGGTGTGGAGTGCTCTCATCCTTGGGACCACCTCCTGGCAGCTAAAAGAAGGGACTCTAGGTTGGTTAAAGGCATGTGGGTTCGAGGAAAGTCTTCCTCAGTCTATGGAGGGCTGCAGGCAGTTGGTGGGGCGCACAGGTAGATTTGCTCCCTGGAAGCCGAAATGTTGCAGCTATTCCAGAAACCTTGTGCATAGTCTTCCATAACAATCCTGGTCTCCTAACTGCGTGCTCTCCAATAACATCACCTAAGCGATTTCCCCCTAGGCAATGAGGTTAAGTCATGGGAAACAATTTCTATTTTTAATAACATTTTTGCTAAATATCCTGTCCCTGACTTTCCCCAGAGGCCCAGAATCCATCTGCAATAAGGGGGCTTTAAAGGGGCTTTAATAATACATATAATACCGCCATTCTTTTATGCTTGTAACTATTCATGCTTGAGTGAATTCCCTGATCTTTTTATGGGTCTGTTGAAATGTATTGCGCAAGTCAAGGGCAGGCCTGTTTTTAAGCTTCTTGTGATCCCCTGCTTTAATTCTTTTTATCTCTAGGTAACAGTCTGGATAATTTGCAGCCAAGCCCAGAGAACAGCACGCAACCTTGCTGTACGCAGGGAGGGGAGGGCCCTGCTTTCCAAGAGGGCTGTGACAACTCGGTGCTGTCTCTGGAAGACAGTAAGAGCTCCCCTACGAGTACTGCGCGGAGCTACAGCACCTCTGAGGAACCTCACCCACATGATGAAGGGGAGAGAGAGCTACTACTGGCCCTGCCTTCAGTCTGCCTGGTAGGCAGCCCCCCGTGATTTGGCAGGGGGTTTAGAGCCATCAGAAATGCTATTTTACCCCATAAAAAATAGAAAATTCTTTTAAATATCTTTTCAGCCCAACCCCATATATGTCCTGCAAAGGAAGATGTTCCCTCGCCATTCCTTTTATTTACTCTGAGATTTCAGGCTGCCTGGAGATCCAGTGTCTTTCTCCTGTAACACACCTTCAGAGAGTCCTTAAGAAGCAAACATCCTCTCTCTGAAGCTGTCAGGGCTGTCCTGAGGAGCCTCACCTGGGACCTCCACCCACCCATTGCTCCACCAGCTCCATTTAAGCTCAGGTCTGAGCCTTCAGATCTGATCTGGGCTATGCTCTATTTGTGTCTGTGTCAGTCCTCTGCATCTGCTGCTGCAGAACCCCTATAGCTTCTTTCCTTGGGCAGTTTTTTTTCTTCTGAGCTGTTGCTTTCTCTTTTTGACCTCTTTCATCTCAGAGCTTTCTTCTACTGAACAGTCAGGCTTGTGTTTCTGCCCTAGATGTGTCTTTGCTCAGCTTTTTCTTGTAAATGAGCTTGCATTTGCTGGAGTCGGTGAAGTCCTTGGCTGGCTGGGTGGTAGAGCTGAGAGAGTTTACCCTCTGAGCATGACAGGCAGAAAGATGGGAATTTCTGAACTAATTTGCTGTAAACAATGATCCATAATAGGTCACTTCTCTCATCAGCAACTGAGCAATTAAATCCATCAGAGATGTGAATGTAATTGGACTGCTGGCAATTAGCACTTGCAAGTGCTGGAGGAGTCCGGAGGGCCCTTCCAGTGATTTCCATCAGGCTGCTTTAGGGTTTTTTTTCTTTTGTCTTTTGGCTGAGCTGTTTGAGCCCAGGAATCCCACTGCCTTGCCCAAGGGTACTAGAGCACCCAGGGATTTGAGGTCTGTAAAACTGAAAGCCCCTAGGTAAGGAGAAGGTGTGGAGCACCTTCATGATAGTGAACCTTCCTGTGGAGAGCGTGGTCTGGGACTGACTCCTGCTTAGACCTGGAGTCTGTCTGCTCTGTTAAAGCAAAGCGAAGGGCTACATAAATGCTTTTTCATTTTCAGAGAGACCAGCTCATGGTGGGTCAAAGCAGGGTCTGTTACTGGGGGTCTTGGTGGCTCTGCTGTGCCTTTGCTTCCCCCTGAGGAGAAGGGATCAGTTGGGACTAAGGTGGGAACCCTTAGCTGCTGCCTGGCTCATGTGAGGTGTCAGAGTGGTGCTGGAGGCCACCTTATGGCACGTGTCTGGGCCATCCCTGCCCATCCTCAACTGCAATGCAACTGCAGTGGACAAACTGCTGAAGGTTGGAGATGCAAAAATGACAGAAGTCGCTAATGACTTTGTTGCATCCAAGCCAGAAGCTGCCAGCGTGGACACCACCCAGCCAATGAGGGACTCTGAGCAGGACTGGTGGGAGACTGATCTGCCCTCCCAGAAGGTAAGAATGGGTTTTGCTTGTGCCTTTGGTTTCATGACATTCAAAGAAGTAGAATTTCTTCCAGGTAAAAGAGAAATAAGAAACTTGGAAAAAATAACCTAGAGCTAGGACTAAACAAAAAAAAATTAGTTCTTGAATGAAAATGTTTCTAATCCTAGATCAAAAAGCATGAAGGAGTTCTTTGCATTCAAACTACAGAGCAGAAACTTTGCCAAGATCAGCCTTTGCCTAAAGAGCTTGGATTGGGGCCAAACTGAAGGCCTGCTGCTGTCTTGCTTGGCAGGTCTCTGGGGACAGCTTCAGAGTGCCTTGCTGAGATTTTCAAGAGTGGCCGGTGATGATAGAGGGTCTGTTTGAGACAGCTCAAACTAGTCACCTTGAAAATCAGGGACTTTCATGTCGTTTCCAGTTGGACCATTAAGTATCAAAGCCCATAAAATCATTCAACCTCTTCTGCTGTGGCCTCTTCATTCGGCCTCCCCCTTTCCTTCACGATAAACTGTTTCATCCAATAGGGTTTGTCTGAGGTACTTTGGATTTCAGCCATATATATTTATTATTTTTATCTATCCTGCTATTTTGCTTGGCTTTTGTACATCTAAGTTCACTCTTTTATCTGTAATTTTAACAGTGAGGATGTGAATTAGAGGATTTTTATTTCACTTGTGGGTTTCCAGTCACTACTGTGTAGTAAACCGAGCCTTGCCTGAACACAGTAAAAATAAATATCCTTTGTCTTTCCCGTTATAACGTAGTGATCTGTTTGCCTGTACGAGAACAGTTCTGCAATATCATCACCCAAAGCCCCCAATATCTTTACTGTATCCCAGTTAATTAAATGCTACTGCTGTTTCGTATGGACCACAGTAGGATCATTCTGCTGCAGATGTTTTTTCAGGAGGAAAGTAGATGATATGAAGTTTAACAATTTTTTTAAGGAATCAAACCTGTCAGATTCTGCCTTTTTACAGAATTTCCAGGATAAATCTGTGATGCGCATGTGCATGCTGGTGGTGTCAGCACGAGTGGAGCTGGCAGGATTTAACCAGAGAAGCACAAAACTACTTTTTTTTTTTTTTTAATGGATAAACCTTGCTTTCAGGGTAGCAAAAGTGATTGTCGTAAGTGGTGGATTGTTTTAGGGTCCTGTCTTTTCCCCACTGCCCTGCCAAAACCTTGCTAATACAATGGGTTTCACTGAAAAATAGATTAAAAGTAGTGATTCAAGGAATAGAAACTGCTGTGGGTTTCAGTGGAAGAAGCTTTGGAGGGGCATTTCATTTTTGACAGGAAATAAAGTATCGCTTTTTGGAGGGGCGCAGTTGGAAAATCCCATAGTCGTGTATTTGTGCAGCTTTGATCATATCACAAGGCTAACCATGTTTGGGGACCTTCTCCAGTGGCACTATCTGGGGAGGCTTGCTCATCCTGTACTGTAACTATGCCTTTCGATGTCCAGTTATCTAGTTCACATAATTTTTAGCCTTCTGCTCGTTCTTGTGATTGTCTATTCAGGACAGTGCCTTGGCTGTCTGCTCTTTGAAGACAGCGCAAGTCAGCAGCAGCCCTGACTCGGAACTGGGCAGCTTGGAAGCTTGCGACAGGAGGAAGGGACAGAGGTTGGCATGGCTTAATCTCAAAATTTTGCAAGTCAGGTGTTTATTGAAGTGGGAAGAAGACCTTTCCACCTCTATAGCAGTGGTGGTGAGAAGGGGACACTGCTGACCTCAGCTTACTGAGGGACTTGGGCTGTACTTGGAGCAGTTTCTGGGAAACCCTCCACAAAACATCAAAAATGAAGCTGGTATGACCTGAGATAAACAGCAGATCTTCCTCATCAGCCTAGTTTTAAAACTTGGTCCAGCTGAGAAGTAGTGGTAATTACTGATCTTTTCTGTAGCTTTTGTGAAGAGCATTAAATGCATGGTCTGACCTTCCTCTCAGGCAGAATAAATAACCGATAAATTATTCAAAGTAGTGTTTAACATAGGTGGAAATTAACACTTGTGTCAGTGCAGGCATCCAGCTTCTGTGCAGGTTTGGCACTGGTCCGGCTACAGGGCGGGATGGGGAGCAGCCAAGAGGTCCACAAGCCCTTAGCTCAGCTGATGTGATTAGAACCCCTTTCTCCCCAGGAGCTCTTCTTTGTCATGGCCTGGCTACTCCCCGAAGGATAGGTAGGGGATGCAGGACGATTTTTCCAAGGCTGGCAGGAAATCCCAATGCCTGGATGAAGATGTGCAAGGGAGATGGAGAGAAGAGAAGTTGAAGAGGCACTTATGTTAGCTCATGCTGAGAGGGGCTGGGTCGTTAGCTTGGGGGAATCTCCATTGCCTGTGGAAGAAGGTAGCTATCTGCCAGCTCCAGTGGCTCTTGCTCCCTTTCATGAGGAAAACAAGTTTCTGTTTGCAAAAGCAAAAGGCAGGTGAGAAACTAGATTCCACTCTGTGGAAATTGGGACGAGGCAGAGGAGATGATGCCACAGCTGCACCTTATGGAGCTGTCTTGCATCTGGTCATTAAGGGTGACTTTTATCCACCCATGTCACTATGACTAGCTGTAGCTGTGGGGTGTGGAGGCCTCCGGCGCTTTCTGGCAGCCCTTCAAAGCAGCAACCCTAACTTGTGCAAGCGGGTGGTGTGCGTGCCCTGAGGCTGGTTCGTCAGAGAACGTGTGCCAGGAGATAAAAGAGCATGTGGGCCGCGCTACAGCGTTAATCTGAACATGCTCATCAGAGTTAGGACAATGCTTGGAGCTGAGCTTGCAGTCAGGCAATCCCTTCTGCTGCCGGTTGGTCTGGTTTGAGCAGTTACTACCTTGACACTGGTTCTCTGTGTCTTTGACCTCCCCTCTCCCCATCAGAAGTTGCTGTTGCTTTAGCCCTGCTGGCACAACCGTGCTCCTTTACTCATTCCTGTTAGATGCCCTGAGTTAAAACGCATGCAAGCGTTGTTTGGCATGATGTCCTTTCGTATTTAATCACTGCTGATAATAGTTTTAAAATAACAAAATAGTCTGGAGTTTGCTAAATCACACCAGTGGCAAAGTGTAAAGCAGGGAGGAGTGGGGCCAGGCTGGGACAGCATCTTCCCTGCTGCAGCTGGGGCAGTTTTCCTCATGGTGCTGGGGCTGCTGCTGGCACCAGGTGACCAGGAGGTTGTGCCCAAAGGGCCTGCTCCAGGTTGGCGTATGGTGCCTGGCAAGGCTGGCTATGGTGGTTGATTCGCCCTGCTGTGTGCTGGGAGCTTGGTCCCTCATCCGCATCATAGTTCTACAAGCAAGGTAGGGGCTACTTAAGAAAAAGAGTAGTATTAGTGTAGTGAGACTGAAGTTGAGGAGGGTGCGTGGAAAATACACAATTCCACATGCAGCCTTTATCTCAGACGGATTCGGAGGTCGGCAATAAAACAGGGTCTGAGGTACCCAGGTAGCCCTAAAAACTATGTCAGGCAGCCCGTGCTTGGCACTGATCAGTATTAGTGAGCTGTGAAACTTGAGTCCATTGTAAGTGAAAAAATTTTGAGGGGAAAAAATGTTTCTTTAAAAAAAAATTTTTTAAAATATAACTGTTCTTTTTTTTTTTTCCAGTCTGTTTCTAGCCTAAGGTCTTGCCAAGAGGGTGGAAAACCATTTCAAAAGCTGGAAGAAGTTTTTCTTTCATCAAGGCTGGCAAGAGAGCAGTCCGAAAACTCTAAGCATGTGTTTTGTTTGATATTAAAGTGCTTCTTGGACAAAAATTACTTTACTTGAGAGAGTATGGATCACTTCAGCTAATAAAGGAACATTTGCCCCAATAGGGAGGAGGTGCCCTGAGGGCTGCAGGACGTGGACACTGGCGCCTTGGGCTTCCTATGGTCCCCAGACTGTCAGCTCAGGCCCCAAAGCTGAGGGCCATGAGCAAAGAGAAGAAGCAATGGGAGCTGGACCTGCCTTTCCAAGCCTTGCTGGTCAGATCAGGACACCCATGGGAAAATGTGACCTGAGCAGACAAAGAAGCGGACAAAAGCCCAACGAACATGGGCATTGTGCTCCCACCTGCAGGGCCACCCTACTGCTCGTGCTAGGTTGTGCACAAGGCAGAGACTGGTGTTTGTCTGTGGGCTTCTTTCCCTGTTGTTCCTTTGCTTCTCCTTCCTTGGATGGAAGGCAGTGGAGTGATATTTTGGGTCCTTGCTTGCAGCCATGCCTGTGGTAGCTGCACACCTCGCTGATCTGAACCCTGATGTGCAGACTCAAGCTCCCAGCTAGACCATGGACCTGCCTCATCACCATGGACTTGCTTGGTGACCTCAGCCCATCTGGTCTGCAGTGCGTATTGTAGAAATCACGGTTTCTCAGCTCGCGTGCACAGAAGAGAGCTGTTGTGTTTTCATCTGCAACACTTCTCGTCCACGCAGAGTGTTCAAAAATGCAAGAAAGCGTGGTCAAAGTGCACCCTAATGGCACTGAAGAATCCCAGGGCAAATGAGATGCTCTCCTTGCTTTTTGATTTGACTGGAAGTTTCTGAACTGCCATTTCTTCCCTTGGCTTCTCATGCTGAGATGCCTGCTCATCCTTTTGCTCCAGTTTGGCAGTTAGGTTACCAGATTGCTCTCCACTATTCGGCTGCAGCATGGAGAACCTAAGAGCTTTCTGTAGGTATAATTTATTTCAAGGATAGCCCTGAACCCTACAGCAAGAAAATCTGAGCTCCCTGCATAGGTACAGGTTGATTTCTAAGAAGCAATGGCCTGAGTAAGATCGCAGCTGTAATGTTGAGCTTGCTTTTCTCCCTGTCTGTATCAGCCCTGATAGGTGTGCTGGGTGAACGGAGTATTTCTTCTCGGAAAGGTTTAGACATTTAATGTGGCACCAGTTTGTTTTTCAGGGAAAGCATCAGGACACTTATTAGACTGGGCCAGGAAAATCATCCTGCCCGAAAGTGCTAGGTAGTTCCTATAGTATTTTAGAAAATACTAACATGGGTTCTTGGAAGAGGCAGTCCAAGGGGATGGGAGTACTGAAATATTCCAGGAGTCCATTGTGAAATAAGGCATGAGAACTTTGCCATGGAGAATATCTTCTCTAAACTAAGCCAGATAACTCGAGAATAAAAGCTAGCTATTAATATTAAAGCCAAGCATTACCTGATGCAGGAGTCCCCACTGAATTCAAACACTCTCAGAAAGTACAAAATTAAGAGGGATACTCATGGCAGCTAGAACAAGAAATGTCCCTGTTGGACCGAGGATGAAACCTGAGGAAGAGATGTCCTGTTAGTGCTGTACCAAAGTGCATTAATTACAAACCATGTCTTTCTAAAGAAACAGGCATTTTTGTAATACTAGATTTGGAATATGAAAGAGAAGTGTCTCTTTTCAGAGAGATAATTCTCACTGTTTTGGCGTAAGGGAGGGGATAAAAACTAAGAAATGCTAATCTTGAAGTGAATTACATTTATCGTGACTCTCAGATTTTGTTCCCAAGGAAGGCAGATTGCATCCCCTAACCAGCAAAGCATCCCTAGTGCTGCTCCCGGACCCTGGCCCGACCTGCCGACAATGCCAGGTAAGTGCTTTTCTTTCTTCCTGCCTCAGTTTCCCCATCAGCAAACTCAGATTAATGGGGACCAACTTAAACTGGTGAAAGCTGCGGAGCTGTAAGCAGCAGTACTTACTGTCAACTATAAACTGAACAAGTTGCTTATTTCATGCTAATCCACATGTAATATAAAAAGTCACTCCAACTGTAGAAGTGAAGTACTATTTTTAGGCATAAAGATTATTATTAAAGTGGAAATGGAAAATAACCTAAAAAGAGCAGTTGAAAACACAATACAAATGTTACCCATATTTCACTGAAAACAAGAAATTGCTTGAATCTTGACAGCATCCTTCCTCCTACAGTGATGGATTTTTATAACAGTGCATTATTAATAGTCACATCAAGGCATGACTCAGAGGAGAGACTATCTGGTAAGCAGAGACTGGTTGGGATATTGCCATATTACGTTAACTTCATTTCTGTCGGGCCAAGTATTTCCACCAGTTTGGGGTTTTTCTCTTTTCCTTGTCAGTTAGGATGCTTGAAATCGTTTCCACAGAAAGGCCCGTTTGTTCTCGGCATGAACATTTGCATTAAGTCTACACTGTCCACAGAAACAAGATCCTTCCTCCTTCTCTACAAGTGACCACGTAAAACCAAAAATACCTCACGGGAGTTGGAAGGGATTGGTGTGATTTGGGAGGGGTTTGGTGTAGGTCACTGCTTGGTCTGTCACTGGTCTCCCTTGTGGGCTCAAATCTGAGGGAGCAGGTGCCAGAGCAGAAATCTCCGCCCTGAGATGCTTCTGCCTTTTGGGGAGATGTTGTGCTTTGGGGGTTCTGTTAAAATTTAAATGCTTCTAGAAAGCTCAAATTAAACTGACATCTCCTGTCTAGATTTTCGGGCCATCCTTTTGGAAGGAGCCAGCTCTTTCCTGTTCGTGTCCTGGAAGCAAGGTGTTAGGATAGGCAGAAGTGACCCTGATGCAGAAGGTGCTGGATCCAGGCACTGGGTCCTGGCTCCCTCCATTTGTGAATCCACGACACTGCCAAAAGGAGCGACACCCCGCTTTCTTTTCGGCTCGTTGGTACTGAAGTGCTGGCTCACCTCGAGATGCTGCCCAGGTCTTCCTCCAGCCCTCACTTGGTGTGTATCACTTCCAACACAGACGGAGGAGCAGGGTTCTGGAGGCACAGAGAAACAGGCTGCTGGAAGTGTAATTTGTAGGCGTTTTGGAGAGGGTTTGTTAGAGACAAGGATGTCTGGGTAAATTTTGATGCCAGCATTGCCGCGGAGCTCTTCTGCTGTTGAATAGCCTGTGCCTCAGCGCACGGGGAGCCTTGCCCTTACGCGGGCAGGCGTAAACCCTTCCTTGGTGAGCACGTTTAGGGGCTGTTTCCGCAGTAATTCCTGCGGTAGGTAGCACCGCTGCCTTCTGACGTGATTAATGGTGCGAAGCCCTGAGGTGTTGCCAAGATCAGGCCTCCAAATTAGGTGCCAAATAACAACGAAGCAGGGAAGCCCCCAGTTCCAGGGAGGGCTGGGAACAGGGGACTAGTTCATGATTCTTTGACCTGGAGGGTAAATACAGAAAAACTCGGTGCATGAGCTCAGCCGGGCCAGGAGCCGGGGTTTTCACGATAGGTGCTCAGGACTTGTTGGTGCCCAGCAGCGCCGCTCCGAGCAAGGGGCCGGACTGCTGCCTGGCACAGGCTGCCTTTGCTGCAGCATTTTCCAGGGAGAACCAAGGTGTTTGCGGTAAGAAACGAGTGTCGTTTCTACTCCTGGATGTGGATACTGTGAGCTGTCATCTTGGCTTGCTCTTTTTTATTAGTTAAAAGACAGAGAACAAATAAGAAAGAATGAACTGCAAATAACAACTAACAGCGCTTCCAGTCCAAATATTTGCTCGCGTAATCGTGTGGAAACTTTGAAGATTTGTCAATGGTTCTGGTGTTGTTTCTAATACAGCTTGGCCCCAAAGCAGTCAAGATGCTTCTCTCCCGATGTCTGAAGAGGCCTGGCCACCGAGAGCTACGTTCAGGGCTTCTCAGCACCTCTTGGTCCTGCAGCCCTAGGAGGCCATGTCCCCCTTGGGCATGTTGGTCAACATCTCCTTGCTTTCAAACAGGGCTGCTTGTAGAGGGTGTATCTGTGTTTCCCAAGTTTGAGTCCGGGGCTTAAACCAGCGTTACCCAATGCTTTTTTTTTTTCCTAGTTTGAACTCTTGGAAGCTGAACCTAATTTTCTTCCAGCCATGCAGCACTGAGCAGAAAGGTTGTGTTCACTTGACTTCTCAAGCTAAATAGTGCAAACTTTCTTATTTCCGTGCAGTTTTGGTTGGTTTATAACCCAATGAAAGTTCAGGAACTGTAGCCTGTGGCGAGGGGAACTCACTGATGGAGAGTGGCTTCCCAACTCTCATGGTGGTATTGCAGCTGCCATGAGACTTAGGTGAGTACCCAACCATTTGATTTCTTGACAGCAAAGCAGCCAGCCAAGATGTGGACCTTAACCTGGTGTTTTAAGCACCATAATACGCAAGTTAATTGAGTTCTTGTCTCTTGGCTGTGCTGGCTGATATAATAATGATAAATAAAGCTCCTGGAAATATAGAAATCTTGTTTTTCCCCATCGTCACATTCATTGATGCACTAGCATCCTTCTGGGCACTGAATTCAGCTGTGAATGTGTAGGCTGGGTTTTTTTCCCTGTATCTGTGAACACTGGTCAGAAGCAATGCCTGAAAGAAGGGGATATGAAGGAGCCTTGCAGGACAATGCTTTAGAAGTCTTCAGAAGTGCCCCTCTGTCCTTTCTGGGTGTTCACCAGTAATGCTGCTGTGGGCCAAGGGAGGAAGACTGCTCTCCTGATTGCAGAGCCTAATGCAAGATCCCTTAGAGTCTTTTCTCCTAATTACAGTGTTTTAGAGGTTCAGCTGAGAAATGTTAGCATTTATCCCAATACCACCGGTGACCGTAGAACTTCTGGAGCCAACGTTAGGAGAATCTGCAGCCCTCCAAGTCCTGGTCAGTAGTAGTCGTATTCTCTCAGCTTGGCTTTTGGCATCTAGGTTCAGCAGAAGACTTGAGCTACTCATGCTCAGATGGTTCATCAACAGCATATGGTATCAGTAGGTGGGGAGCGAACAAATCTCCTACCATGGGCATGAGTGAAGAAGAGCTTGGGCACAGAGCCGCTAAATGCCCTGCCCAAGGATAATTCTGCATGTGCAAGAGAGCCAAGCCTGAAGTACAAGGTTTTGGAGATCTTTTCACTGAGTATAATTGATGATTTTGCTTCTTGTAATTAAGGAGGTGCGATTAAGAGTGGCACAAATAGCAATGTTTGGCATTTACAGAAAAACATGGTCTGTGTGGTTTAGGATGTATTGCCATTAGTGGCCAGGCATTTCTTGGCCATTAAAATATCAAGACATCCTGTAGAGCAGTGGGTGATGTTGATTTGTGATCAAATCTAGCATGCAGGTAGCAGGTAGCATTTCTACAGTGCCTGCAGGGAATATATCCCAAAACGTCAAATTAGATTATTCGGTTCTTTCTATTGGAGAAAAATGTGTGGGGAAAAAAAGGACTAGGGGAAGAGTAGGATGATTTTTTCCTATTTTTAAATTAATATTTTAGCTAGCAAGTGTTAAGGTGGCTTGCAAAAATTAGGAAGTGTTAAAAACCAGAGTAACAGGTCCCTTTTTCCACCATTTTCTCTCTGACTCCCAAACTCCTGTCCATCAGAGAATATACATCCTTTCTAGACAAAAATACTCAGAACCTGTGAAACTTTAGGAGGAGCGCGTTTTTCCAAAATACGCTGACCCTTAATGCATTACTCCCAAATTAATTCTTCTGAGGAAGAAATACATTGCGATTGTAACTAACCCCTGGTTTTCTTCTGGCAGTATTTTTCCTCACAAGACATTAAGCCACTAGTGGTTCTGACTTTGCAGGGGCCACGTGTGCCTTTGAAAGCCTCCTCTAGAGCATTATTGCCAAATCCACTTTTTAATGGAAGGGACAAAGTGAACCCAGCTATTCCCACCCACAGAAAGGACTAACTCCACTAACTGGGATCCTTGCTTCAGTGATTGTTATTGCATTAACGTTGGCAATAGCTTTGTGTTGGAGAAAGTTGTTTGCTTTTTTGGTTTCCTCCACCAGTCTTAAGAAATTATTACTTCCTTGCCACTAGCAGCTGATACTTGGTCTCAACACAACAAACCAAGCTGATACTGGTGCACTGCTGGCCTGGCCTTTCTCCGGCATCCCTGGGAGATGTGTTGGTGTTTTGGTTCCTTACAGCCAGTGTGCCTTGAAAAAGAGAATGGTTTATCTCATTTGAAAGGAGTTGGCCGTATCATGGCCCTAGAACAGCGTTCACTAAATCTATGATGACCGTTAATGAGATCTGTTCAGTATCAGTAGCTGAGCTGGCAGATGGGCAAGGACAGTATCCCAGGTTCTGGCATGGGGAGAATAATTCTTGTGGGACCATTTCTGCTTGCATAAGCGTTTTCAGAGCATCTTTAGAAGTGCCACCCTCTAAGTTTTTTGTTTGTAAATCCCACCTGAAGAAGGATTTAATCTCAAACCTAAAGCTTCCTTTGACCTGAGTAGCTCAGGGCTGTGAAGTGAAATGAGCTTATTACCATTATAAATTTAATCCAGAGCTTGTGGTGAAAATAACGAGCTGCCCTGCAAAGCGATTCTGCTTGAAAGCAGAGTTGCCCACGCTGAAGGTCTTAAAGACATGATAAACCTGAAAAATACCGGGGGGGTTGAACAATCAGGTCCCTCTCAGCTTGCTTTGAAGATGGAAGCGGTCGACCCAGCCTGGAAGAGCACCATCAGCCAAGCAGTGATTTCTCAGAGGCTTGCATCCCCCCTCCTTAAGGGTGGAGAGAAGTTTCCAGAGACTTTCCAGATTCCTCCAGGAGAAGCTTCCCATCCTCAGACATCCTACTGCATCCTGTAGAACAAGAGAACACAAGAGGAATTCAGAGATGATGTTTGGCTTTCTGCTACTGAGATGCCTTCACCTTTGGTCACCCTGTCACCAGAGGAGAAGTTTTCTTTAACTGCTCAGTGCGACCCTATTTCATTTGGTTCTTGACAGCTCCCATTTGAATAATTTAATCCAGCGCCCTGCTCTGCCACGCCTTGTAGATCATGGTGGGCGGTGAGTGGCGTGTCAACTGGGACATGCTCTGTTTGCTAGGGAGAGTCCAGGAGCATGCACGTCCTAGCAAAGAGGGCTCACCACAGAGGAGCAAACAAACTGTCAGGAGCCGAATAAACCATGGGGGTGCACTGCTCTCAGCAGCAGGGGGTGTGGATGTGAGCCAGGTATTCCCGCCCTTCATCTCCTTCTGTCTTTTCATCTTCTTTCCTCCCACCCTACGCCTTTTCATTCATCTCCTCTCTTCCGTGGACTAATTCACACTTTTCCAGGCGCCTTTTATCACTGCCACTTTTTCCCACTTGCCCTTGATCCGCAGCAAAGGAACGAGAGTGTCAATTGGCAGGGTCTGGGGAGGGGGGCCAGGGTGGCAGATGGCTGCAGCGGCGGGGCCAAGCCAGGGCTCATCCATCACCGCCGCAGGCAGAGCGCCTGGGCGGCAGCAGGACCGCCACTGCCATTTACAGAAGGGTCAGCATTCGAAGGGTTGAGCCGAAACAGGTAATTGTTGGCGGAGAGGAAGCATTTTTCACTGTTGACGAGGAGGAGAGGGATGGGGCTGGGGTTGTGCTAATGCCACAGTGAAGGATGAATTCATCATGGTTTCTCCTTTTTATTTCTTTTTTTTTTTTTTAATTCATCCTGCTTTGATCAACGCGGTAGTACTCCCAAATGCCAAGCAGCTGGTAAGTCTAAAGCAGAAACCTTTCCGCAAGCCAAGCTGCCGGGAAGCAGCCAGGCTGTGCGGAGACCCGTGCTGCTCTTGTCATTGTCATCCCCATCACTAAATTCAAGGGGTCAAAACATTTCCACCCTCCTTGCCTGGGAGCTCTGCTTTGGGTCGTGGTGCTGCAGTGGCATTCATCTCCATTAGATCCATAAGGTGTCATCAACGCACAGACAGCACGGCGGAGCAAAAAGGCAGATGCTGTTAGTGAGGAGCCAGTTTCCCAGTTTGCACACCCCAAAATGTATTTCCAGCAGAGACAGACATCTGTACCAGGGCTTCGCTCCTGCTGGATCCCAACCAAGAAGCCCCCAGAGGCTTTGTGGCTTGGGGACCTCTTACAGGCGACAGTCCCACAGGCCGATGCCATTTCTCCGAGGCTGCTCTGAGGAGGCATTCTCGCGTTTACGCTTGCTTTTGGCTTACTAGAGTTTGTTGTGGTTGTGCTTGGATGCCGCCCAGGGCTGTCAGTTAGTCAAGAATAACAGCAAAACTGTTTGCTGTGCACAGGCTCGTAGGCTGGATGTAAACTTAGAAGTGACCCCAATGTGAGGAGCAAAAAAAAAAAAAAAGAGAGAAAATAATTAAGGGAGGTGAAAAAAATTCATGTTTCCCTCTATTTTTAGTTTTAGCCATTTTCAGAATCGAACCAGTTCTGAAGCTGATTTCTAAAATTATTCTGTCCCTTTTTAGAGAACTTTCTGCATTTCCCGCCCCCCGCCCAGTTTAAGTATTTCTAAAAGTGACAGTCTCGGCCAACTGAGCAACTACTTTGCCTATTGAAGTTATCTCACATTTTTGTTCAGCAAAAAGAAAATAAAGGCGTTATAATGGGAATTGGCAGGACTATAAGAGTCTGTATGCAGCAAAATTTAATTGTAGGTCTGAGTTATGATTTGACAACAAACCCTAAATGCTGCTCTCCTCCTCAAAATGCATCTCTGTTGGAAAGCAGTTCTCAAATGGTTTCAAGCAGGATTTTCAAAGACTTTAGTTCATCATATCCCTCTGTTTTGCTGCAAATCTTCCACACAGCATGCAGAAGGGTGGTCATTCATCTAACTTCAGCCATTCAAAACGGAGGTTTCAAGCCTAAATTCGCTGTCGTGGCTCCCTTGTATTTCAGAGGGAGGGTGGCACCAGCAGCACCAGTCGCTCCTGTACCGCTGCAGTCAGGATGCTCGGTATCCACATGTGCACATTCAGGGAAATGGGGCACTTTCACATCTGCCCAGATCTCGCTATCCCTCCTCATGTTTTTAGAATAGTACGGGGTTTTTGCTCCCTGCCCTATCAGTGCTGAGTTTGCACTACCTGCCGGAAGAGGTTTTGGCCAAGGCAGGAGGTGCTGTCCCCCTCTGTAAACACCGCTTTAGTGGTGCTTTGCTTTGACTTGCTGTATTATGACTTTTGCTTCACCTGGGCTGTAAGTTATTCATTCTGTGCAGGCTGCAGAGACAATTGTATTCGTTCCTCTTCCTACTTGTGGAATATTTTGACATTTCTCTGTGTCTGTTGCAATTCAGTCCCATCTTTAAGTACGTGGCTTACCCATGGGAAGAGGTCCAGGAGCTCCTACCTGGATGCGTCCCTCCTTCTGTCTGAATTTTCTTTGTTGGTGTATTGAGCTGTGGAAACATTGGAGGGGTTTGGCTGGGTGTGCGTGTTTGGTTTCAGGCAAAAAAGAACACACCAGGTCAGAGTTCGAGCAGTTTGCACCCACCATCCTCTGTGGTTGGTTATCTTTTGGCCAAAGATTTTCAGTTTTCCGGTCAAATAGAAAAGTCAGTATTTTCTGAAGCGGGGGGATGGACAAGGGGGAATTTGTGTATTTAATTAAATACCGTGCTAGGTAATAACCAGGGGAGGATTTTTCCAGCCATGAACAAAAGCAATTCTCAGATTTGGAAAGAGGGAGTTTTTCCTGCTGAAGTTCTCAGCATGGATGTTTTGGTACTTCTGTGAAGTGCTGATTATTGCTTGTGAGATGTATGGCTTCTACTGAGTATGTCTTGTAGGAGCGGGCTGCACTTTTTGTTCAGCACAGGCTTTGACATCTCCTGGGTGCCTGGAGGAATGTTTCAAGGCCTGTTTGAAGTACAGAGAGGGTGTAATCTCGCTGTTAAAAACTGCTATCTCATCCATGAGATCTCATGAAAGCCTACCCAGCTGCCAGGTGGGAGACTGCTGGTAATGTCTTCCCTTCCCGTATTGCCAGGCCAGGTTCTCCTGCAGAGAAAAAGAGCATCGACAGCAAAAGTCAGTTTCTGTCGGACTGTGACTCCATCGTAAAAAAGGAAAGCTGGAGTACACCAGACATCCTGTGAAACGAGGCAGTGTGGCAGGTGGGGCTGTCTGCTAAGGGTGGTGGTTACTGGTGTGGCGGAAAGTCCAGGAACAGGTCAAATTATAGTGGTTAGGAATACCCCAAAGGATTAGGTATCAAGCATCATAAACTCCAGTGGGTTTTTTGGCGGCCGCTACCGCCTGCCAAACGCTCCGGGATGTTTCCTCCTTCTTGTTTCTGAAGTTGCCTGCCTTTGGCCACATCAGAAATGCTGATGTTTCCCTCAGCTGTGGCAATTCCCACCTCCCCTGTGGCTTCTCACACCTTCTTGTCACCTCATCAGCCAGGTGATGGGTGATCTCACCCCACAGTACTGGTGGGATATTTTGCAGCTTGCCACCTGAAGGATGGATCTATGCAGGTGGGCTTTCACTATGCTTTAAACATGAGTTAGACTTGCGTCAGCAGAATCACATGTAGGTATCCCAGCTGTGGAGCTGCCCATCCTATCAAATCCATAGGATAAATGAAGATTTAAGTGGTTTTTCAGCAGATAGGAAGGCTGATTGTGGTTAGAAGCCCTGATGGTGCCATGTATTTTGGATGGTCTATAAAATACCTGATTTTTGGCTAAAATTTCAGCTTAGATGTGGACAGATTATCACACTGCTGCCTGCTATAAAGGTCTTGAGGTTTCCCTGAAGCATCTGGTTATGGGCAGAGATGGGGCCATGGGCTGGATGGACCCTCTGCCAGAGCTCCACGGGGAGCACAGACCACGGAAGGCTCCAGAAGACTTTTTGCTCCAAATTATGCTTATTGACAAACAGCCATGTCAGAAATTAATATTGTCACTCCCCAGATGTCGGCACTCCTAACGTTTAAATGAAAGGTCCCTGCTCTCATTTTAAATGCTGGTTTTTTTAGCCCTGCTAAAGGACTTAATGTGTTTGAGTGAGCACATGTGGTTCGTGGTAGCCAGACATGCAGAGCGATGCTCTTGGAGCGGAGATAGGCATTTACAAGTGCACGCGCCCAAAAGCAAACCGTGGGGTGGATTGGCCCATGCTATTGCGGTGCCCTTACCAGCCCCCACACAGTTCTCAGCCATGCTTAGCCACTCTTTGAGCTCAGGGTTGCTTGTCCAAGCTGTGCAGCAAGGACGCAGGCCAGCTCGTGTTTTCTACTGTTCCCTTGCTGGAAAGGACCAGATCTCTTGCAGTGATGTGCTGCAGATGGAAGGTCTCTGCAGCAGCTTGGTGCTGCCCTGCCATCTGCACGGAGGCAATGGGCACCTCCTCCCTATTCAGGTATGGGAGAGAGGGCTGGTATGTCATGGTACCACCCAACTAACTCAACACAGGGTAGTCGGCTTCATGCTAAATTGAAAGTGCTTATCCCGAGCCCCAGCTCCATGGTCCAGGATGCACCCTCCGTGCTCAGCAGTGCCGGGGCACTCACAAAGAGGGTCACTAATTCACGGTGAACCTCTGCAACTCAGAATAACAGGTTGCTAATTTTTTCTTACTTTTTTTTAACTGGAAACTTATAAGCAACAGGTTCATGTTTCTTCTCACATATGCCTCACATACTTGCCTTTTGTTGTTTTGGCTAAGGCTATCCTCCCAGGACCCCACAAGCACACCGAGCAGCATATGGCCTTCTACTTGCTTCATTTCCAGCCCTCATTTTTTCCCACAGTAAACCAGACTTTTTCAGGCAATACTAATCCCTTGTGCCTGTCACTGGTAGAGAAAAACATTAATAACTGCAGTTATCCTGGAAATATCTGTCACCCACATTTGGTTTTTGTTTCCCTCTGGGTAATCATGCTCCAGATCTAATTACTGCAGAAATTTCTTTTGCTCCAGCGAGCAGCATTTTGGGTTACCTCCCTGGCTGGTTGTAAGTTTAACTCCACCGATGATGGGAGATACGTACTGATTTACATCAGCTGAGGATCTGCTGCTTCACATCTTTATTTTGAATGTGGCTTGGGGTGGTAGAGATGGTGGTGATTGATGGCTTCAAAAAAACATGGGACTAAACTTGCACTAATGAATTAGTTGTGGATCCAAAGTCCAGCAAGGTCGGGTAGAGACTTTTGTTGGTCTGAATGGGCTCAGGATGAGTCACTGCAAGAGCAAGGAGAAAGGAAAAAACGCTTTCATCCTCTCCCAGCAGTGCCCTCGGTTCCTGTGGGCTCCTGCTTCAGTGCAGGGACCCTGAGCAGCTGTTGTGACAATGGTGGCAGCTCTCATGGCGTGAGGACAGTGCCATAGGGAAGGCAGGTCTCCCACTGTCACACACATTGGCGAGGAAAGCGTTTGGGAGCTACCATCAGAAAGACAGAGCCTGAGCTGGATGATTTTTCCTCCTCCTTGGCTGACTCACGTCTGTGAGGCAAAATGTCAGGGATGAGGCTTGTGAATGCGCAGAGGAGCGTATTGCAAATACCTGAGGGATGCAAATGCCAACTGACGGGCATTTTTCTTGTGTTTCCTCAAGTTTACATTCATTTTTTTCTGGATCGGCAATGACACATGCATGAGGAGGCATCTTTCTGCCTGTCTGCAAAGAGGGACTGATAGAGCCGTCTCTCGGGAGCGCCCTGGCCACCTGCAGGTTGGGTACAGTCTGCCACTGGGTGAACTGGTCAGTCTGGGGAGAGAGAGGCAGAGCTGTGAGGACAGTCAAACTGTAAATTAAACCTCTGTGTAACATGACGCATGAGTTTGCCACTGAATAAAAGGGTGAAAAATAATCACTCAAGACAGATGTTACTGGAGGGGAGCTCAGGCAGGGTGGGGACTGGGCGGGGGCTGAGGGAGCGGAGCTGGAAGGGTAGCAGGACAAGGGGTAGCCCTGATCTGTAATTGTCTCGCATAGCTGAGACCAAGGCGGGCTCAGAAGCAGACCAAATAGCCTGAGCTATAGCAAACGCATCACTGCATTTGGGATTCTAGGCACATGGGGCCATGGAAATGACCATCGCACCATGATAACCATAGGTTATGGTTCCTGATAGAAGCAAATGATACAAGAAGCATGTGTATGAACTGGTGCCTGGACAAAAGCACCAAATGACCTTGTGGCGAGCAAGATGGAAAGCACCATGTGACCCTGGAAACGATTCAGGGACAGGACACCGACCCCTGAGATTGGGGCTGTAAGTCTGAAACAAGCACTTAAAGCAATCATAAGTCAATGGATTTGGGATCTTTCCTGGCTTAGCTTTAGCAGCCGAGGCCACGCGAGAGAATTGATGTTCAGGACAAGCTCGCCCAACCACTTCCACTTACAGAGAGGCAAAAAAAAATTTGATATATTACCCACAAGAGGGAAGAGGAAAGTATTGAGTTTTGCTTGTTTTGCTCCCCAGCAGTATTCAGGACATGAAGGAAGAGAAAGGGGCTGTGAAAAACAAAAAGGCGAGGAAAGGGGAAACAAAAGACAGACAAGATGTCTTGTCTTTTTTCCTTAATTAATCTTGGAAGGTGGTGACAGCATAGGATGAGAAATGGAAAGTAAATGCTCTGCTAACAGCCTTTCATAAAGATCTCTGGGCTTGACAAATGAGCTCAAAGCCACAGGACTGGGAAACGGAGCCCTGCCGGTACATTAGAGAGGATCCAGCGGTCAGAGGGAAGCAGCGAAGGGGTTGGGAGGGGAAAAAAAGGCCTCAACCCCCTCCAGAAATGACCCCAGCCTCCCAGCCTGCAATTACTCAGTTTCCTTGGGCTGCAGATTGAAACCCACCTGGTGCATGCCTGGGTCTTGTTTAACCGTTTGCCTGTGCGCGGCGGCCTTGCTGCTTTCACGTCTGTGCAGGAAGCAGTGGCCTCCCTGCCCAGCTGAGCAGCGCTGTGCCCTGCTGAAGGCTCCCCGGCTCCAGCCTGCCCATCCTTTCCTTCAGGGCAGATATTTTATAATTGGCGTTTTAGCAGCAGGGCTGGTGGATCTGGCCGAGACTTCAGTGGCCTGTCATTAGCGCTGGCCGCTGAGAATTCAGAAGCTGTCTTGCTCCTGCTGTGGATTTTTGTTGTTGTCGTTGTTGTTGCTTTGGACAAACTGCTTGATCATTTTGTGCTCTTAGAGGTACCAACCCCAGCCTACATCAGAGAGGGATTGTGAGAACAAATGTGGGAAAGGCTATGAATATGTTAAGGGTGAACATCATAAATTCCAACATTTTGTGGGATGAAATAAGAAAGAAGAAACAGAAGAATTAAACAGAAGGATAGGATCAAATGGGATGAGATGGGAAGAACAGAACAGAACAATTAAAGGGTGGGGTTTTTTAAAGTAGTAAAATACTACACTTGGGAGGAAATACTTTTTAAATTGGTCATCATTGATTTTCTGGAATTTTGATTCCAAGACGAGAACCGAATTTTGACTTTTTGCCTGGATTCTGTTTATTCATCATCAAAGTCGTGCTGGAACTGGCAACAGACTCTGCAGTCGCCTGACAGCAGTTAGAGACATGAAGAAGTTACTCCCCGAGGACAACTCAAACTTTAAACTTTATTGCCCTATAAAGAGTAACCTGCAACATCAGAGGCTTTTCAGGGATCAATAAAATCAGCGTTAACTAAATTGTCAGCAGTCACTATCCCCTTCCCCCAACCTGCTCTGCTATTCAGTTCCAATTACGCTAAATTGGGACTATGAATTTTGGGTGAAAGCCAAACTGTCAATCCCATAATCAGTTATGAACAATGTAAGCAACGTGTATCTAATCTGTAAATGACCAGCTAGTCAGAGAGGGTCCCATAATGATGCTAAAACAACCGTCGGGTTGGTAATTATTCATGTCTGGAAAGAGGAAAAAAAATCCCCTTCGGGAACTCTTGGTCCTGGCAGTTCAGAGGGCTTCAAAACCCAGTGCAACGCAGTCCCTCAAGGGTTAGTGGAAAGTGTAAGAAAATGGGAAAAAAGGGAAAAAGTTTCAAGGTGGTGGGATTTCATATATTTTTAGGGACACAAATAGGTGCCCAGTAATTCTGCAAATGGCCATGTAGGGTGGAGGCACCCAGGGGCTTCTTGGCATCAGGTGTGAGATGTGAGCGCTTTGAGCTCGGCAGAGGTACTGCCCAAGATAAATCATTTTTCACAAGGGCATCTTCCTGTCAGCCAGTCCGAACACCTGAATATTCAAGTGTAGGCAGCGAACAAACTCCCTGCAGCGAAGCAACTGCCAGCACGCTCACAAATTTCGGTTTAACCAAGGCATCGCTTAATAGGTGTGAAAAGAGGCTGCATGCAAAATGCAAACATCTATCGAGCAACACTAAGCTTCGTCTAAGGGCAATGGCAAATTGTGCAGAAAAACCAAGTAAATAACATTTACTTGGAGGTGGTGTCGGTGGCAAGGTGGTATTGTTTGTAAACCAAGCAGCGAGACAAGCGTGGCTGGAAAACGCTGCAGAGGATGCTCAGGCTCACTGTCATGGGAGCTGCTTGGCACGAGGTTTGGGCCAGAAGCACAACTTTTGGGGGCAATTTGGAGGGAATCCCACGGTGTGAGCCCATGAGTGAGCACTGGGGTTTTCCCTGCAGAGGGGACAGGGTCTGAGTATCCTCCACAGACCATGCACAAACTCAGATGGGGAGGAAACACCCCGCTTTTTCCCCTGCTGTCAGGGCAGGCTCCACCACAGCGTACACCCTGCATGAGCATTCAGGAAGAATTTTATGAATTCATCATTTACCCTTGAATACATATCAAAGCTTCTGTCTGCTCTAATGCCTTTTTTCATCTCCAGCCAGCCATCATCAGCACAGGTAAGAATACCAACGATAAAAAATTAAAAGCTACAATAAACATTATTGATGCCATCCCTAACGAGACAGAGAAAGAGAAAGAGAGGATGCTGTGGTGATAAATATGGTCTGTCAGCAATAAATTACAGCCGTCATTAGGTTGCTACAGTGGGGCCTGACAAATTATTTTGTGGAAGTACATGCTTAGCTGCACCTTACACAATCTCAGCTATTCCAAGACTGCACCTTGAAAAAAGATCAATTAAATCGATTCTGTATCAATCTGAGATGCACCACATCATAGTGCTGCAATAGTGCTCTGAGCTAGGTGCTGCTCCCATCCCGGCTGATCTTCTTGGGTAGGGTGAGGAGCATCAATGGGACTTTTTGTAATGGCAGTGGATTGAGTTTAATGGGGTAAGGAAAGGGAAAGGCTGGGCTTCGCACAGCTGCGTCGGTCTTGCCTGCAGGTCCACAGCCAGATTTGCAGGCTGCCATGACCCTGCCGGCTTTCTAATTTGAGAATTTGTGCTCTTTTTTTTTCCACGAAGGATGGGCTCTTCGCTGGTCACATGGCGATGATACCCAGCAAGCACATGCCGTGTTCTTTCAGGAGTCCTGGAGCGCTGCTGCAGAGCCGCAGAGGCCCAAATCTGTAGGTGCAGGGGTTGCCTCAGGCTGCTCGGTGACAGTGAAGTGGCAGCAGCCTGGCCCTAGCAGACGGGCAGTCCCACCTGACGATCGCTGTCTGTCCATCTGTGACCCTCCGATGCCCCAGCCATGGTGACACCCCTTCTTCACAACCTACACCCTCCTCCCCAACCTTTAAGTGATCTCATGGTTTAAAAGGTGTGTTTGACGCGTTCAGAGGGAGCACGCTGCAGGATGAGTCCACCTCTCCCTCAGCCCTGGCACACACATACCACTGCGGCTTTATTTTAGCTTCTGGTTCTTTCATTGGTCTTGTACCCCATGCTCTGAGTTTCATCCAGCCTCAGTCCAGAACACCTTGTCTCACGCCTGCAGGTGCCAGGTCTCTTGCATGGAACAGCATCTCCTGCGCTACGGCATTGGCACTGCCGAAAGCGAACCCGGGATTGCCCCCACTGCACACCTTATAGACCTCAATTTGCAGAACAGCGGAGAAAAGGGGGAAAAAGCATGTTGCAGTGCAGTCTTTACAAAAGCCATTCATCCCGGTGCTTTTACTAACAGGCATCAAATGAGATTCCTGCAGTAGATGATTTGTTTTGTCCTTCTCCTGCCGGCTCAGATTAATCTCTGCTCCTGAAGTAGTAGTGTCATTTCTTGGAGACGTACAGCAGCAGGAATCACGGAGCCCCATAAATTAGAAACAATTCAGGATCCATCTGTCTTCCTTCTCGCTCTCCATCCCCACACCTTTCTGCAGAGCAAGGGCAGGCCCTGCAGGTACCGGCACAGCCGCGTCTTTGTAGACTAATAAATAAAAAAAGAAGACATCAGGATGGGAGAGGTTCGAACGAAAGAGGGATCCTTGTGGTCAAAAGCAATTTGCCTTCTGCTGTTTTCCGTCCTTTTGGTTTGTCAGAGGAGTGAGACCGTGGCTGTCTGTGAAGTGCCATGTCCTCAAGAGTGTGCCCGCTCTCCCGGCTCAGCCTGCACTCGGTGCCTTCTTGAGGCTGCTTCTAAGATGCGACACCAGCATTTTAAAGGTTTATGGAATCCCGTACAGAAACCATTGCCTCCAGGTATGCTGATCACCGTATTTCTCTGGATTTTGTTCAAACGGGAGCTGGGTTTGATTCCACACACACACAAGTGGTGAGCTTTTTGTGAAAAACAGCTTTGAGCAAGAAGAGTGATTTTGAATCTTCCAAAACTCATTGCACGAGCCGGACTAAAAGGGCCAGGGCTTCAAAGGAGGGAGCAAGGGCAGGGTGACAGGGTGTGGGCATGGGTCTGGGAATGGTACGGGAGCAGAGGAGCTCGGTGTATGCCTGACACATTACTGTCCTGCACGCAGTGGTCTCAGACCTGTCCCCTCTGAGTCCATATAATGGTGATATAAACACTAAATACCGATATTGGTGTCTGTTTGTAGATACATACCCAACATACATATATATCTATGTACACACACAAACACGTACAGGTAGATAGATAAATGGATAGATATGTAGATTATACCTGGGTAGCAAACCAAAAGCTTGGAGGAGGCAGGAGCCACTATTTATTATTTATGGAGCCCACACTGTGACAAGCAGCGTACAGGTGTAAAAGCAAGTGCGGTCTCTCCCCTAAGGAGTTTACAAGCTTGCTCAGACATAGACAAAATAGTTGGAGAGCCCAGAGGGCTGGAGGGAGCCAGCCAAGGCTGGAGGAAGGTGATGAGGCTTCCGCACTCCCCGAAGTCTGGCCATTTCCTAAGCATCCCATTGGCAATCATGAGCATACCGCATCGGCCACCATGTTACTCCATCATTCGCAGAGCTGCCAGATGCTGCTGAGGATGGGCATCCTGAGGGTGACAGGGATGTGGAGGAGGACACAGCCCTACCTCAGGATCATGCTCCTGTCAAGAGCCACCACCTGCCCATCCCCTTGCCCAAACCACCTGGGAAACGGAGCGAAAGGCTCACTATTTATTTTGTATTAATTTTTAAAGATGACTTGTTTCGGATGAATGCCCGTCTGTTTCTGTCTATTTGCCACTGCTGAGAAGATTCATTACTTTGATGGATTTGTGTAATTTTTTCAAGTGCTTCAGGTGACAAACAATAAAGCACACTTTACGCTCGCCTCCAGAGCCACAGTGAGGCGAGAGGCTGGGGGGAGAGTGGGGGATGCTACGGAGGGGATCTCTCCTGGGGAAAAATTATTCATCCCACAGTTTGGGCTGAGCCCCTCTCTGGGTGTCAACACCAGGCAAAGCCCTGCAGGGCAGGAGGAATTTGGGGTATTTAGCGATGGAGCTGCTGGAAAGGGCAAGGCCATGGATATGAGCAGACTGCTGAGGCTCCAAAATTCAGTTCCTCTCTGGGGCCTCTCCATCCCTTCATTTCTTCAGCTGCAGCGTAGCAAATATGCATGATCCATGGTGCCAGGAAAAAGGGTTAGGAGAGGGATGAGGGCATCACAGGGAAGTGGGCAGGTGGGGATATAGGGTATATACCGATGCTGATGGCTTATGGACACAGCTGTGTTTTTCCATAGGAGCTCTCAAGAGGGAAAGATTTCATCCCACGCGTTGCTCCTTGAGCAGGTGATCATCTCTGCGATAACTGCATGGGCTCCCAAGGAATAAATTATGCCAGACAGGCTCAATCACTGTTAGTGACAGAGGCGCAGGATTTGTGGCTGAGAGGATCGTGGATGTGGGGTTGCAGCATGGCTTCAGAAAGCTGTTTCCTGCGATGACACTGGACCTAGACAGCAGAAATAGCCCAGTCCCATAGTGCCCATGCCAGGTGAGTGGAGGGGGCACAGCAACAGTGACAAGGATGGTAGCCAAGGCTGTCCATGATGGTGAAATCAAGACAAGGTCGAGACAGTGTCAAGTCCACGGGGCTCTGGCTGAGGTAATTTGAATGGTATTTTTCTGTCTTAAACGTTTTGTGGTGAGGGGGAAGGGAAGGGGCTTGCCCTGTGGCAGAGCCAAGAGCAAGCACATTCCTTGTGCTCAGGCCATGCATGCAATTTTAGCTGCAGTCTTTGATTGGGCTTTCGAGGTAATGGGGTTTGTATGATGAAAACAGCCTGCTCCAATGGCCAGAATACTCGTCCAGCTTTGGCTTATACTTGCCCAATTTCCCACACCTCTAACAAGACTTTTTGTGTCATGTTGGAAAGTCTTTAAGCCCTGTGACTCGCAGGGCAGGAGGACTTGCGCTGGGATGGTTGATGGCAAAGCAGTATCCTCGCGGAGCTGAGCCTGAACCACGGACATTTACCCAAAAGTCTTTGTTACGCAAACACAACCCAAGAACCGTGCCTGGCTGCCCATAGCATTTGGCCATTTGGGTGGCCACTGGGGAGCTGTGGTCTTAGCTTTCCATGTGGCCAAGACAAGACAAAGATGGAGAGGTCACTGTCTCCCAAAAACCAGCCCACAGGCTGCTGAAGACAAGTGATGTGTGACAAGAGGATGCACCGGCTGGAGGAGAAGACACCCCTAAAGGCTCTGCAGTACAAAACCCCACCCACCTGATGATTGATAGAGAATAGTCTGCATCTTCACCCAGGCTGTATGTTGTACTCTGAAAATAACCTTTCCTGTGCCATCTGACAGGGTTAAGCAGACCTGGACATCTGCATCCAGATCATGGCATGCAAAGAGGAATATCACAGGCAGCAAAGCTGCCCAAGTCCAGAACATCAGCAAGATGATGTTTAGCCAATTCGTACAACCAGGCAAGGACAAAGTTGGGAAGTAGAGGTATTTTCTTGTTCCCCACCCATCATGTAATAAAAAAGCAATAACTAAGGAGAGTGGGAAGGAGAAGCACTAACAGCCTGGATTTATCCAGCTTTTGGAGAAAAACCTCTACTGCTGACCTCTAGATGAAAGTGTAGATAACTGTTTTAGTTTTCACAGAAGATGGCCCCAATTCTCTCATGAAAAAACTATTTCCAGTCTTTGGGGGAATGAGCAGGGCCTTGATCTATAGCTTTGGCTTCCAAAGAGCAAATGAAACACTTTTGCTTTTCATCCACATCTTGAAAGGATTGGCCGTCATGAAAAATGGGAGCACCTCCCTCAAAGGGAGATTACCAGTGCAATTTCCCATCTGAAACCCTGGCTTCTGGTCAATGCCGCTGGCACAGATGTGTGGTGCCCTAAACCTTCTCTTGCCTCTGAGAATCTTCTCCATCATGCATGCAGTGGGTGACGGGGAGAAGGAAGGGGAGGGAGGGCCAAGGGGAGACAGAGATTTAGGGCGATGGGGAGAAGGAGACAGAAGCAAGAGCTTTCTGTGCTTCTTACTGTGTTACGGGGTAACAGGGTAACATGTTCAGCCACTTGCAAAATTATCCCTGCTGCTCCCCAAAGGACTCCTGACTCTTCAAGCGGTGACTGAGAAACAGAAAATGTGTCAAGAAACTTTTCACCAAGTAGCTTTGGCGATTTGTTTTTTCTGAGCTGCGGGTAAAGAGTTTCCCTTTGCTCTAGGGCAAAAGGAGCCCCGTGCTCCAGGCTGGCCAAAACAAGTTATTTTTCTAGTTTTCTTCTTTGGACAAAAGAAATAGAAGTGAAGCTAACAGTTTGAAAGAAATATCAAAATCTGCACCACCAAGCAGTTCAATCTTGTTTCTTCTATTCCACTCTCTTTTGACCCCAGGATCCTCTAGCAGCATTGGTACAAAGCCTCAGGTTTTTTTCCTCTGCCATGCGCACACACTTGCTGGGCTGAAACCTGCCAGTGGAAGGTTGATTTCACACCAGTTTATTCCCAGGAGTCAAGAAATGCAGCAGCTGCATCGTACCCAGTCCCCTTCCTTTGAAGTGGGTTAGTCTGAAGACTCACCTCCTAAAATTTCCAGCGTGTTAGTGCAGTTGCAGGGCACTGACTTTGCAGGACTTGAGCACATGCATGTGGGGGTTGCTCAAGTGTCAAGGGTTAGAGCTGAGCTGGCTACTAGATGAATGACGGATGCTCTGTATTACCCCCTTCCCCCTTTGTCCCTTTCCCAAAGAGGGGAAGGAGAAAAGGAGCAAGGGAGAGAGACTTATGGATTGGAAAAGAAAACTAAAATTGCATTAATGAGAACAATAATAATAAAATGAAATATATACAAATATATACAATACCAATACCGAACCCAACCCCTCTGATGGCAGCCGCATCACCGTCACCACTGATGCTCCGGGCAGACACTGGGGAAGGCCCAGGCTGGGCTCAGCAGCAGGTGGGAACTGGATTCTGGAACTGGATCCAGGGATGCACAGGTTGGGATAAAAGGCAGAATGGACAGAGTCCTCCTCAGATGTCGGCCAGAGCAAGAGGGAGCAAACCCTCAGCTTTATACCGAATATGGGATGGAACAACTTGTTGGTCAGTTTACGGTCACCTGTCCTGTGTGCTCCTACCCCCAGGTGCAGCCTCTAACTTACTGCACCCCAACATGGGGCACAGGATTTGGCAGTGACCTTGGTCTTCACAGCAGAAAGTATAAATGAGCCTTTCTGCGCCCCAGTCCCTGGCAGTAACTGTGAACATCCAGCGCTGTCACTTCTGGAAGCAGACACTGTCTGCACAAATACACCGTTAACTTCAGGAAGTGTCTCTTACTTGGAAGAGACTGAGCTGGAAAGTGAAATCACTGGACAGGATTAGTTCTGTTCTCACTCAAACCAGGACATCAGGAAAGGGATGCTTTCCTGATTTGGGGCGGCACGTTTTGCACTTCAAGATTTCTGGGAAAGGAATTATGCATATGCTAAGTATTGTTATTATTTAAGCGACAGGAGTGAAAATTGAAAAGAAAATCTGCTTACCAAAAGTAGTAATAGCAGATATTTGTCATCTCTGTCAGATATTCAGACCCATGCAATTTCATAGGTTTTATAAGCTCTCGTTAATTTTCTTGTTTGGGAGGATTTGCTATTTTAATGAAACCTATTTACACTAGCGACTGCTGGAAAATCATTCATTAGTGGACAAGAACTATTGATTATTTTCGTCCAACTACTCAGACATGTTCTAGCCAATTACTGTAACCAATAAATAAAGAAATATCAACCTTGCATTCCTGCCACTACCTCCAGTAGAGCTTTATTCCCCTGGATAACACGTGTCATGCCAGCCTTGGGGAAACGCTGTGCCAGAGAGACCTCTCTTAACATTTGTGTCACATTGCCATCGTCTGCAAGCTTCTGGAGAGCAGACTAGCCCTGAGAAAGTGAAGGCCGCTCGTTAGTGCTTTAATGTATTTACTAAAGGAAGTATTTACTGGGCACACTGTGAGAATTATCAGAGAAATAGTGCAAGGCTTGAAGAAATGACTGGCTAATGGCTGCATTGTAAACTCGTATTTTATTATGCAAATATTTGGCCTGTCCAGAGAGGGAATTCGTCTCAGCTGACTTCCCTAAGCTAAGTAAGAAACCTGCATAGGTCCCTCCGAAAGTAATGCCTTATTTGGAAACTACACGGAAACTACCACAGATACGAAGAGCACAGTAACGCTCTTTGGTAGAGCAAATTCTCAGCTGCGAAACACTTTTTCGACACAGTCGCCACCATGGGCAGTGCATTTTCACCAGCAATGAACACCAGCCTGCATGCTGTGCTCATAAAAATCTGCACCAGTGGAGGTGACCCACTGTCAGTGTCGCCACAGCTGGAACGCTCCACCCGTCACCTCACCGTGCTGACACCCGCTGTTTGGTCTCCATATACGTTCAGCAAGCATCGATGAATGTCCATGGGTGCGACTTTTTCCACATGGAGTAATTCAGTTACATACCTTTGCTCCATACGCACTGCCATGTCAGACACCTTTTTGTCAAGCTGTCCCCCTGCTGCCGTCTGTCACACGGCAACAAAACTCAACAGAATATTGGCAGGAAGGTTCAACCTGTACTGCCAGACCACCAAGACCCACCTCTGACATCATGGGCCAACACAATAAAATAGGAGGCATTAGTTTCGGAGCAGCCCTCGTAGGTTGTTCGCAGAGGTTGCAGCCCCCAAAAAGAGAACAGCACCATTGGCCACCACGGCCAGGGAAGGCTCGAGCCTCTGGCCGACACCTCACTTTAAAATAGCAAACCTTAATCAACTTGTATTCGTCCATGCATTTGGACTGGTGGCTTTGCTGGTACCCAGCCTGCTTAATAGGGAAATGTTTTATTTAAATATTATATTATGATAGGAGCCATAGCTTTAAAACCTTGGACATTCGCATGCTTCTTAATGGGCTTGGGAGAAAAAAAGAGAAATCTGTCTCCAGTTTTTTTGACAGAGTTGTAATTAAAGAAAATTTTTCATAGAGAACATCTGTTTCTCTTGACAGATATATTCTTGTTGGGAGAAAAAGAAGTGCCTAAAAAAATAGTTTGTCAGACTGAGCTTTTTATAGGTATTCATCCAAGAATATTTATCTTGAGGCTATTTTGACAAAAAAAAAAAAAAAAAGAAGAAGTTGATATTTCCTGAAAGGAGAGCTCTTCTGATCAAGGCTGAGTTTCAGCAAATGTTGCCAGGGCGGTGCCAGCCCGAGGTCTTTGCCAAGCTGCCTCTGCCTCCTCCACAGCCCCTAAAGTGGGAGAAAGGCAGCTCTCACCCTTCCCAGCCGCCTTGTCAACAAATGAAATCATCATGATTAAAACCAGAGATGAAGATGAATGGCTGGCTGAAGGGGTCACTCTCACATACACGGGCATGCAAATGTGTGTGTGCGTGCATATATATAGATATAAAAGGATTTTTTTCTATTTCTTTCCAAGCTGAGAGCACGGAAAGTTCGTCCTGAATGATTTCCCAGTAGTCCTCGTTAATTCCTTAAGATTTTCCCCACCTCTTTTCAAAGCCTGAAGTTCAAAGACGCGGAAAGGAGCTGCCTCAGCACTTTCTTTTCCCATTTTTTTTTAAGTTTTTCAGCAAAGCCCAATCAACCCTATTACCTCCTTTCTTTCATTATTTTCCCACTCCTTGAAGGGAAAATGTCCACGGGGCTCACCTAAGGCTGCGAGATGCAACTGTCTGGAGGACTTCCCTCTCCCTGCTGCTGTGGGAGATGCCCTGTTTCTTGGCTGTCGTGTCCATGTGGATCTGCTAAACACCAGTAAATCCTGTCCCTGCTCCTGGAGGGCTCTGAGCAGGGTCTGGCCACCCTGCCCAGGAGCAGGGTGAGCTGGGGCATAGGTTCCTTTGCAGCAGAGTGAGGTTCCTGTGTCACCCGTCATCTCCCAGTGCACACTTCCCGGTCCCAGGTCAGGCAACACAAGGAGACTTTGGGAGAAGTGCTGCAAATAAGCACGCATCCTGTGTTAACATGCCTCAACCAGTTATACGCTCGTTCTCCTCCTTACACCTGCTGTTTTCCTTCTGATATTACAAGAATAAAATTGAAGACCTTCGCTGGATTATAAAGCAGCGCCCGGCCTGCAGGCTATGCACAGCGGTATCGTTCCTGTGGAGGCATTTCAATCAACTGTGGGTGCAAGCGCCTTGGAAAGCCTCAGCCTCTCCACACAAGGCACAGTAATTAATTGCCAGATCGTACGCAATGATTTTCCGTTGCCCCTCGGGATGCGGATCTCTTGGTGTCTGAACGGCTTGCTTCACTATTTCACCCTGAGCATTAATGCAAACTGCAGACAGTAATTATACCAGGCATTAAAGTTCTGTAATTGTATGTACTGTGCGCGTATTTATAATGCAACAGCAATCTTGGAGCTGCTGCAGTACTTCTTTCTCCGCAGCACCGTGTGTCTGTGAAAAGGCAAAGGCAAGCCACATAAAACATAAAATAAAATCCAAATATATAAAGGTCAGGGTAGTAAATATAAAGATAAGCATTGCATCCCTTTAAATATTTATCACTGGTGATATTTTCATTACAGGAGAGCTGGGACTTGCCGACTGTGTAGCAAATGTGGGCATGGTGGGCCCCAAGTCTTGGCTCAAGGCCACAAGGGCGGTGAAAAAAGGCTTTGAAATGGGATGAAAATATGTTGAAAATGAGTATGGATTATAGGCATCTTTATGCCCCCTTCGAAGCAGCTTTAGCTTAGTAAGTAGTTCAGTGACGGTGCATCGTGCTCCCCAGGGGTAACTCCTGGGGTGGCCCAGGGCATGCCGCTATCCCAAAGGATATCCCCCTCGCTGTTCACTGTTCCCTTCACACAGTGGGAGCCTGACCTAAAAAATGAAATAAAAACCTACAGGGCTTTTGTAGTTGACAGAGCAAAGACACAACTCTAAGGAAGACATTCCGGAACGAGAGAAATGGGATTGTAAAGCAAGAATAAAAGCTGGTGATGTCCAATTCCATGCAAAATACCACATGGACACCAAAAAAAACCCACCCCCACCTTAGATGTGACAGAAGAAGAATCACCATGGAGAAAGCCCCATCCTGGGAGTGCCTGACCACCCCCGTGGGGCACCAGCAGATATGCCCAAGCAAACCCTGCTCCTATGGCAAACACTGCTGTACTATGTACCCTCGGCACTACTGATGGAGAACCACCGTTCCGAGCTGAGAAAGTACCCCTCAAATAAGACAAGCTCCCTTTTGGGATGGCTCTTGAGAAGGGTTTAGTGCTTTTAAACCCCTTGACTAAGTGCCGATTCATCAATGCATTAGAAACAGAACATTAATCTGTTCCTCCCGTCCATACCTTAATTGTAACATTTTCCTTTTAATGAGGTGAAGCAGGAAAATGGGAAGGTAATTGTGGCAGTGCTGATAGAGGATTTCCTTTATAATTTTAAAACTAATGATGACATGAGGCGTGTATTATTTCTCTTCAGAGAAGGGCTTTCTCCCCCAGAGGAGGTGGATTAGCAGAAGAGGAAGCTCTAACCCCATAGACAAGGTGGGTCTTCATCTCATCTGCCCTCTTGGAGTGGGGAGGAGCATCACTGAATGCTGGGGAGAGCAGGATATGGGGCAGACAGCTCCTACTGCTGCAATGCAAAAGCGGGTGAGTGTATATAAATGTATACAATATTTATGTATATAAATGTATGCCTATTCACCAGGCTCTCCTCTGACACCACTCGTGGCTCCCCTAGAATAAAACCTGGCTTCACTGGCAAGGGACACATATTTCGTAGCTCTTTTTCTGGACAAATCCCAAATATTGATCATCATAAACAGTGAGGCATACTCCTGGGTCACCCTCTGGTCTCCTGTAAGCAGGAGGAGTGATGGAGACTTTAAAGCGCTCACACAGGGCTCGTTTCCAAACCAGCTTTGGAGCCATCGGGTCATTCTCCTCTGCAGTGACTCTTCTCATCTCTTTCTTCGCCCGCTGGTTCTTGCTGTCCTACAGCATTGCGTTGGCCTCTCCTACCCGTGTCCCACACGTCAAGTGGCTTCACTCCCTGCTTTGGGGTCCAGGGACCAGGGTACCAGCAAACTCTTCAGTAGTCTTCAGAGGAAAATCACAGGAACAGATTTGGGCAATGTTGCTGTATACAGTGGTGCTGAAAGCCATCAGCAATGTTTTTGACCTCCCACCTGCACGGCCTGAGCACCAGGACAGCTGGCCAGAAGCTTTCCATTGATGCCTCCTCAAAAGTCATCTAAATTTCTGCCCCTGCCGTGGTGCCCTGACTGTAGATCCAGCCTTTTCTACAATCCATGCACAAGGCAGGTACCACAGTGAATGCTTCCAGGACAGATCTTGTCTTCCTCCGAAGCTCTGCCGTCAGGAAGCAAGTCAGCAAGGCTGCAGAATGTGCATTTTCATTCCTTTCCCTTCCTCTGTGCCTTTCTGCCCAGCTCTGACACCTCTGTCTTTTTGTCCTCCTCTCTGGGAGGCCTCTGTGGAGGAGTCACAGACTAATTGGTCTTCTGAGTGCTCAGACCTGTCCCTTTGAGTAGGAGCTATTAATGTTAGTTATTGCCATTGTCCGTGGCCCAGGAGGGAGTCCTGGCCTTGTACAGCCTATTCTGCACCTACAGAGACATTCATGAGCACAACCGTTTCATCACCAGGATGTATAAATTGTATTGAATTTGGCTTCCCAAACCACCATCCCACAGGGAAAAGAGGATTTTACTGTGTTGCCAAATATGAGGACATCTCAAGCCAACACATCTGTGTGACAGAAAAGTGGAACCTAGTGAGCCACCCCCACCACCACAGGCAGAGCTGGATGGTGCCCAGGGCTGGGAGGATTGAGAATGAGTCCAAGATGTGCCCTATAACATGCACGTTGCAGCCACATCCTTATTCCTTTGACTAAAGGCATAGAGGGAAGGAACAAACACGGGGACATCAGCATGGGAGAGACCCACAGATCCGAATGTCCTCAGAGTCCCCTCACTTCTGCAGGAGCTTCTCTCTGATTGTGGCAGGGATTAGTTCAAACCAGAGTGGGGTGCAACAGGCACCTCATCACATGCTGACCAACCTATGCTTGCAAAATACCACTGGTTAGAAGATGATGTGCCTTCTGGCTCTGAGGGTCACAGCACATTTGGGGTTGATTGGTAGCAGGAACTGTTGGTGATCCAAAGACCTGAGAAATGACTGGTGCCTCCAGGGATATTGTTGAAATGTTCTCATGTTCCTGGGGTCGTGCCGTGGCAGTCATCAGGGAAGATTTAACTTTGCCTTGGAGTAGGGTTGCATGCACAACGCTTGGGTCCCCTTCAGCCCTAGTTTTCTCTAATTCATCTAATCACTTCTACACTGTCAGTATGGGATGGTCTAGCCTTCACCTACTGGAAGGCTGCCTCCTTTTCTACCCGTTACCACAGGAGCCAAGGTAGTCAGGCCTGGAAATTCACCTCACACTTTTTGGAAACTTTATTCCTCAAAAATAAAAGTAAAATATTTTGGCCTAGAAACTTCAAATGTGATTTAGTGCCTTGCCTGTAGCAAAGAGTGTTGCCCCTGGAGAGACTGGGGCATCTTCCATTATTAACAACAGGATCTGCGCGTGCAGTGAAGTCTGTGTGGCAGATACGTGCTTCAGAAAGCACAGCTCAGGGCCTGACTCTGTAATTGTTATAATTATGCTGGGGCCCTGAGAACTGTTTCAAGCACTGTTGGTTTCCTTGTGTTGACTGCGCTGGTGTGACATCTGTACCAGTGACCTCAGGGAGTTAATGCAAGCGGAATTGCTGAAGGCACGGAGGGAAGTGTGCTGGGAAAGCTGCTGTGGGCACATCTGGGGAAGTTCTGTCTTGCAAAGGGATGAGAAGTCAGAATAGCAGAACACTGCGACAAATTACAAGGTCAGAAACTCATGGGTTCAGAAAATTTGTTTCAGGTCTCCGCATATTCACAGATCTGCTGGAGCGGTGGCCAGAGGATAGTCAGAAGACTTTAGCCCTCAGGTGTCCCCTGGAAGAGGAGGTGTCCCAGATTCAGCTGGGCTCCTGGGCAAACACTGTTAATCGCAAAGCCATAGAAAAGGCTGCAGGAAGGCAGGCCACCAGGACATTTCTGCAAGGGATCCATGGCCCTTCCTTCACCTTGTCCAACCTCCCTGTAAAACCGGCTGGTGTCAGAGACACCATGCCCTCCCCAGATGCTCTTAGAGCATGAAGGTCAGAGACATTTCCCAGCCTACAGGATGACTCCTCATCCCCTTCCCTGTGGTACCTTTCCTCATGAACCGCTCTTTCTCAACAGTGTTTTCATGCCCATAACAGCCCCATCACCCAGCACTGGAGACCAGTGGTCCAGCCCACCTGCTTTCTCCTGATTCAATCCTCCTTTCATGTCTTCCTCCTCACGCAACCCGTGTTCCCATTGTCTCCTCCAGCTGATTTCCTTTCCCCTCCTGGGGAAACGTCGAGACTTGGCTCTGCCTTCCCCATCTCCCCTCATCCTGTGCTCGTGGCTCCTCCACCCCCTTCTCTTCACAGCTTCATTCTCAGATCCACTTTCTCCTTCCTCCCTCTCAGTAAAATGTCTTAAGAAGCTCAATCCTTACTCTGTATTAAATCGAAGTCTGAACAGTATGCAAAGGCTCAGGAAAACGTGATTTAGATGGTGCTGTGCCCATTCTCATCAGATTAAGTCTATAGAGATAATTTACTGCATATAGAAACTGGAAGGCAGAGGGCAGCTCATTAATGTCTAGGATTATTATTATTACTGTACTAAAACAGAAGGGTTTTTTGATTTTATTTCTATTCCTAGTGAATGCAAATTTGTGATACAAATAAGAAAGCCCGCCCCTACCAGTCCTTACGTGTCACTATTGATTTCAGGAGGCGAAAAAAAGAAAAAAAAAAAGGGAAGAAAGCAGCAGAACTAGAATACACCAAGAGTCTAAAACCTCACAGAGACAACAACGTAAAGGATTTCAAAGGCTGTTTTCATAAGCCTTTGGGGACTCAAATGTAGCATATTGATTAAACTTCGGAAGCAGCTAAAAGCAGCTTCAACATGGCTAATTAATACAGTGATGCCCTGATGCCCCTTCTACTTGTTTTACCAAGCTTCAGCCCATCAAATCAATTAATATTCACAACCCTGATGAAAGCAGAAACTCTGTTTATCATTTGATAAAGTGATCAATGTATTGACTCGCTCAACATAATTAACTGACCTGTCCTGGGGGGTTGAGTGTGGTGTCCTGCAGATGCTTTTGGGGTGACACAAGACAAACAAACTCATAAAGACCCTTGTTTTGACTCTATAATCAAAACAACAGGTTTTCTCACTTGAGGCAAGTTTCAATGTTCAGCCTGTGTAGATTGTTCTCTGCAGACCCTTGGACAAGGATCTCCTTGGCGTTTCAAGGAGAAAGGTCTGTGATTATTCCCTTTTGAATGGAGCTGCCTGTGCTTGTAGGAAAACTCGATGGCATTTGGATGTGATCTGCTGGGGTTCAAGGACTGCAACCCCTTCTCTGAGGAAAACCCCTTTACTTCTGACATTAAAGGCAAAATTTCACACAGGGATGCAATACTGACTTTTACATTCATCAGCCTCCACCCACCCTTTGTTGTAGACCATGACCTTCATTCTCCATACATGCCTCATTTCCTTATCTGCACAAGGAAATAGGGTTTCCACTTTTCCACCCATTCAGTGGAGCTTTTGGCAGGTGCTGTCTTTCACTGTACAACAGTTCAGAACGAGTTTAGTGCTGCCACAGCCGCCACAGCAATATAATAATGTACAATGGGGTAAAATACTCTAAAATGGGGCTTTTGGTCTCCCGGGTCTCCTTGAACTGAAGATCACACGTGGCTTCAGATTCCTGTCTTCTAAAGTTCCTCGTCTGAACCCACTCTGAAGAAGTCAGATGGTTCCATGAGACCTTCTGGAAGGTCTTTAAGGCAGTATGCATACTTTCTTATAGGACTAAGGACCCAGATTTTCAGCCTTCTGGCTCGTCGGAGAGGGTGACTTAATGGGCAGAGGAGTGATACAAGGCAGGACCATGCAGCATAGATCATCTGCATGCTGCCATGACCAGGGTGATAGCAGACACAGTGGAGGAATATGTGCTGGCTGTGCTATGACGTGTTTTGGACAGTCTTTGATAGCTCCCAGGATGACCTGGGGGCAAAGGATAGCTTGTGACTTTCAAAAGTAAGGCAGAGGGGTGTTGGTGCATGTGCATGTACTTTGCTTTGGATGAGGCATCGGCTTTGATTTAGAGCAAGTTTTTGGCACCCCCAATAAACTGCCATGAGCTGTTTATCAGATTTTAATTCAATGTGCCTCATAAAGAAAACAAGGGAAGAAAAAGGGAGAAAACAGTTGAATGAAGTAATTTCAGCAACATCTGCTGCCTTTCTGAGATATTTCACCAAAAGCCTATGGAGATCAAATATTTTCCTCTAATTAAAGTGCTTTCCTCATGAGCAGCTCCCCTTTATGCAAAAATGTATTGACACCTCCCTCGCTACCCGAAGAGCCTCCTGGGACCTGCAGCATTGCCAACACAGAGAAACACGCCATCTCTTTAAAGTTATCCTTGGTGCAAATACATAGCTTTCCCAGGAGGGAAAAAGTTGTTCACTGCCTCTCTTCCTCTCTTCATCAGACCACGCTCTCCAATCCTCCACTTGGTTTTGCTCAGCTGGAACAGCCGCTCCCTGGCCAAAGAAGCCAGCACGCTCCCAATGCCCAGCGATCACTGTGCTGAGCACTGCTAGTCCATTCCCATTCTCTGCCATTTCGTTTCATTCATGACTATTGGGAGAGCTGGTTCACATAGGCAAAACCTTTTTCAGAAACCTGGTCTCTCTGTTTTTGGTTGCACTGGCTGTACCCCACTGCTGTTGTGATAAATTGCACTACACCCATGATGCATTTGCTAAGAAAACATGGTTTACCATGGCCTTTTGTGAATATACATGCAGGTAGATAAAGCATCCTGGGTGCCTGAGATGTCCCGCAGTGAATGAACTCTTCCACCTACTTATCCATGACCTGCCTTGGGTACCAGCTGGGTGACTATTCTTTTCAAACTTGAAGATGCTCCAGAAGCTCACAGATTTGTCAGGTGGTTTTCTGAGTCTACCGCAATGCTGGAATGAAAAACAAGAAAGTGAGAGCTTTGGCCCAAAGGTTATGTTGTCGTGCTAAGGCATGCTCCTAGGTAGAGCTGGTCATGCTTCATGGACTATTTGAGTTGCTGGAAAATCAGTGTGAATAGTTATTGGGCATCTGCCATTTCTCCTAGCATCCTCCCAGCTGACCCTGCAAGGATCCTCCCAGCTGACCCTGCAAGCATCCTCCAGAGAGCAGGAGTGCTTCAAAACCCAGCCCTTGGCTGCTGCTGAAGAGGATTTCTACCACGTGCTGTGATCCCATGGGGAACAGGTTGGTGTCGTGGCAATGCCACCTTTGATTGGCCAAACCCTGCCTCAAAACCCTGAGTAGCTTCTTGGCCTGCTGGCAAGTTCTGTAGAGGAGGCAGATTGCTTTCGAAGACACTGCAGGGAAATCATCCCAGTCTCTGTACCCCAGTGTGTGGATGCCCTCAAGGATGGCAAGCTTTACCTGGGAAGGGACTGGATTCTCCTTCTCCACTTCCCTCCCTTGTTTTTCCCATAGTGAACCTTACGGAAAACAAAAGGAAAAAAAAAAAAGAAAAAGAAGAAAAGAGATTTATTGTGCTGTGTCAGAGAAGAAAAGGCAAACCAGGTTTTAGCCTTTGTGAAATAAATGTGTTGCAGGAGAGAGAAGGATCACTGTTTCTTTAGCCTCTGGGTTAAGACAATCAATTCAGATCTGATCCATGTGGAAATGTGCAGCCCATTCCCATGGACAGGGATGGCAGGGAAGAGCTCTGAAACAATCCCAGTATTCTGTGGGTGATTTATGAGGCACGCTGTAAAGAGCAAAGGAAACCTGGGTTGTTAGCTCTGATATTTAGAGATGATATACAACATGGAAGGGAGATCTTTTTTAATGCCGCTACACAGATGCAAAACAAGTAGTATGGGCTTCAATTACGTATGGGAAAATATTGGCTTTAAAGCAGGGGAAAACTTCCTGGCAGAGACATCTGTTATGAACAGATCTATGCTGTGAGTTGACTTCCCAAAGGAAGAGCTCCAAGCCCTATTCCCTCATCTGGTGAAAGCCAGACTGGCATACATCACGCAGCAGAGCACCGCTCTGCTCCTCCAGCAGCGGGTGGGTCATCTGAGCAAAGTGCGTGTGGTTTCTCCACATTTTCCAAGCTCTCCCATGTAGCAGGAGTTACCACGGACCTACCCACTCTCTGCCTTGCAAGAGCAGGAGGCCTGGGAGGGTATAAATCCCTCGTCTTCCCTTTTCCGTGGGGAGAGAGAACTATTTCCTCTCTGACTTTTCTGGCCCATCCTCAGATGGACAGTGTTTTACCGATAGCGCCGTGGGCTGCCACAGCAGTGGGACCACACAAACCATTACTTTGCCTGTGTTTTGTCCTTCGCATGCAATCACTACGATTAATTCCTAAAACAGGGCAATTATTTAAAGAGCACGGCATATGTGGCTCAAGCCGCAGCTTGGCACAGCAGAATCCCCAGCCCCAGGCGTGCGAGGGGACCCTGAATCCAAGCAGCAGGCAAACAGGAGCGACAGCCCCAAACCTGGGCAAACACAAAGCTGCCTTAATTACTGCTCCCGCCGCAGCCTGCTAATTTGCTGATGCCAATGTCTTCCAACACAGCCCCTGTGATCTGCTTCGTAATTGGGATACCTGCAACAGGCTGGGAAGATGAAGCCAAAAGGAGCGGTTTTTTGCTTCCCCCACATTCCCCGGTAATCTTTAATCACAGCGTCTGCAAAGGTCAAACGTATTCCTCATTAGCCTCCAGACCAGCATCTTCCTGAGAGTCTGGAGTCCTTGAGATCAAAGGGAAGAAGGAGGCGTAGCATGAAGGGGGTGGAAGGCACATTAACAACCCAAAAGCCATTGGATCTTCCCCCAGGAGGCTGCTGGACAGATTTATTGGCAGCATGGGTCCTTCACAGGGTGCAGGGACCAACCTGCTGGGAAATGTCAGGCAAAACATCCCAGTGGCCAACTGGGGAGTTTTACTGGGGGCCCAGGTAGCGCCTGGGGAAGCCAGGGGGTATCCTGACATTGAGGTGACAGTTCAGATGGAAAAAAAAATGTGTTTTGCAATGAGAAATAGCCTTTCCCAGAAGACTTGGTAAAAAAATGTCGCATCTCCCTGTGCACTGTAAAAATTACCATCCCCATCAGCGTTGCATAGAGAAAAACTAGCTGTATAAAAAAAGCCTGTGTCAGTAAGTGAGATATTTCAAAATGCATTTGAGAATTATTCCTAACAAAGATGGATTAATAATTTTGCAGAAAAATTTAACAAACCCCAGAAAATAATTTCTCCTTTTGCATTTGCAGCTGTGTTTTCATGGAGGCAGGTTACCTTCGCAATGTCCTCTCTGAACAGAGAACTCTACAGCAGTTCTTGAAACTGCTGTTTGCTGAACCTTTCCTGGTGCAATTTCTCTCTGTCCTTTGAGAAAAACAGTGTTTGAAGGGAGGAGGACACGCTTCCCAGCAGCACAGCACAGCAGAGGGTAGGAGCAGAGTGCCACTGGCTCTGGATAACCCTACCCTGGGGCTGCGGGATGCAGGAGATGATGTTTAAGGTCCCTTCTACCCATTTTTTTTTTCCATGATCCTTTAAATATTCGAGAACCAGCCCCCTTTCCAGGAGGCCACAACTTACCGATGTCAGCTTAGCAGCGTCCTATCTGAAGAGCAGCGGTAGGAATAGCCCTCCCCTTCCACCCCCCGTGCTGCAAAGGCAGGAGGGCTGTGCAGGAGGGCTGTGCAGTAGACACAATCCTGTCTCCTTTGACTGTCTGGGAGGCTGGGCTGGCAATGTTTGAAAGACCAGTGGTAAAAGTACGTGTATAACCTGCAAATATGCCACCTCATCCTCTCTGACACCGAGCAGAGAAGGATGCCGGGGCTGCAGCTGAGTTACTTGGGTTTTCCCACCTGGAGGAAGAGCCGCCGCACTGGGGCAGGCAGGGTTTCTCCAGGCAATGGGGGTTCATTTAGGGACCCATTTCTAATTAATATGCACAGATTCTTGATCCTTCATTTGCCTGCTGGGACTTGCAAATCCCATCCTTAAAAAATTCCCCAAATTTTCAAATAAATCTAGGGCCCACTTTTGAGCTTGAAGCTGTACATTAGTCAGACTCATTTGCCTGGGAACATGAAAGTCCCTTCCTATTTATCTCCTCATTTGAACTACGTAAATAGCTCACAGCAAAAGCTCCTCATCTTTCCTCTATTCCAACAAATATCCGCCTTTGAAGAAGAAAAATTAGTGGTGGGTAATTATTTTTGAGGCAGATACCAAAATGATAATTTCTTAAACAATTACTTTGAAATATTAACAATTGTTCTCTAAATTCCAATTTAATTCCTGATATGAATTATAGTTTGTCAGATCTGTGCTTCGGAAGTATTTGTTCCTTGAAAAGAACATAAAAAATGCCAGCGTAACCTTTGCCTCCTCGCCCTCCAAGCGGCGTAAAATGCCTTCGCTCTTGTTTTATCAACACAAATAATTAAAACACAAGAGAATGTTTGGGATTTATACAGTTGTTTTTGGCATCTTATTCATATTTATTTGATCTGTAAGATATCATTTTAATTAAAAGCTCACTCTCTCTTCCTCCCCTGCTGCCCAGAGAGTAAATTATTTATAATACCCTCGCTGCCTCGTGCTGGCGGATAGACACCTCTCGTGATGCTGGGTGCCGGCAGTGAGCTACCCGCCAGGAGCGGTCCCAGGGTCCAGGCGCTGCCATGGGCAGAGGTGTGCCTGCCTCCGCTGCTCTCTGCCCTTGGGAAGGGTAAAGCCCATGGGGTGATGGCTGGGTCCATCAGGCTGCCTTTTACAGAGGAACCCCCTGGCAGGGTTCTTCTCTTGAAAGAAAAGGTGTTTTCGTCTGTGTGAGGGCTGTATTTTTTTAAACATTTCTCTCTCTGTTGCTGCGGTTTGGGGCAGAAGCCAGGATTATTCACACACCCTCCTGTAAGCAGAAGGGAGCCCAGGAGGATTCAGCTTTGCCCCGGCGTGGTGTTCCGCGCGATGCGCACAGGACTCCAGCCTGCAGCTGGGAGGTCTCTCACTGAAGCACAGTTACTACAAAGACCTTCTCATTTCATTTTTCTCTTCTTTCCCTTTGCTCCCCATCATACAGTCTTTACTTACTCCTCTGCAGTGGGCTTTAGATGCACTTCAGTGTAAAAAAAAAAAAATTAAAAAAAAAAATAAAAAAAAAGAAAATCGTATTTTCTATATTCTCTTTGAAGTCCAAGGCTAAATCTAGAGAAGGAGCCTTCCAACTGAATTCATTGCTTATCGGAGCCAGCCTGAAACCCCTTAGTTTATGTGAAGTTTTCCCGTGCATGGCTGGCTTGCATTTGCACTGCAAAAAGGCTAATATGCTCTTCGCAAGAGCATTATTCAGAGGTAACAGGGTCCTCCAGTTTGCAGACCAGAGTCTTCAGCACGTACCAAGGGCCACGTACCTCAATATTAGCAGGAAATATTACCCTACTCCTAAATGGGCTCCGCTGGGACTCCTGATGGTTAAAATGCAGCTCCCAACAGTAAGCACAGAAGTTGTATTTAAGTTCAATTATTCTTGATTAGTGCTAGTATTGGTAAGAAGCTGCAGGTAAGCATTAGGCTGGATCCCCTCCTTGTCTTCTGTATGGCTGCTCTGGTAGCAGCTCAATGGCCACTTAATACCCTGGTCTCCATTCAGAAGGACTCTGATCTCCATAAATAAGTAAAAATTCCTCCACAATATAGGTCACGTAATTAAATACTAGTACCTAGAATTATTTATGAGACTTTATAGCTATGCAAATTGAGCACTTGAAGCATTTTCATAAGTATTTATGAGTAACCACGAGAAGATCAACCCGCGCCGCCAGTTGAAAGCAAGGGTTGGGTTTTATCTAAAATTAGCCACCCTGCCTGTTGGTGAGAGGGCTTTTTTCCAAGTTAACAGCTGTCCTTGCACCTTTGGGAGACCTGCTTCTTAGATTTTGCTCTTTACCATGAGGAGTTAGAGATTAAATTCCACCATTTTAATGCAAAGGAAAAGGCTGTTAATGTAGCTACAGGGACAGAGTGGAAGAATGTGCCATTGCGATTCAAGGGCAAAGCCCAGCTATGGACCCAGTGCCAAAGGTGGCTATGGACAGGTGCACCTTCCTGGCCCAGGGGGCTATGGAGGTCATGGGGCCACGGAGGGTTATCAAGGCCATGGGGTGCCTGACAAGGGTTTGGGGAGCTCTTCTCACCCCACAAAGGCAGCATTGGTTGGGGCAGAGCTGGCCCTTGGGTTGGAGTCACAACATCTACTGGCGGTCCCTTGCACCATGCTTTGCGGCTCCAGGATGGTCACCTCCATGATGTGGCTGCCTTCTTTCGGAGTCCACATGCTCCCAGTACAGAGGCTAATTGGAGAATTGGGTGCTTAGGGAAAAGTATAGAAAAATAACCCACCAGGGTTAAATTAATGGGGTGCTGTGAGGCAAACGTCAAACCCTGAGCAATGTGAATCCCCAGTGGGAACGTTCCCGTTTCAAGCTGCCCGTGTAGGCCAAGATGGGAAGTGTACGTATGTTAGTGAGCTTTCATTGCTTCCCAGTCCGAATGAAAGAGGAGAAAAAACAAGTCAAATCCCTGTCATAATGGCTCTGAAGCAAATCCTTTAGGAGATGCACAGATACGATTAGGGTGAGGATCAAGGGAGTCACACAGAAGACACCTCTGCTCCCCACATGGTCTGATCTTACATAGAATAAATACAGCCAGGCTGAGAAACACCCTGTAAGGCACCGTGGGCATCTGCTTCCCTCCACACAGGAGCTTGCGCATGTACAGCGACAGCCTCCTCCGGGGCCAGGAGCAGCAGCACCGCCGCACCCACGCAGACATTTGTGCACGCACACGCATGTGCATGAACCTGAGCTCTCAACGCAGGCAAAAGGCAGTGCACTCCCCGCTTATCCCCAGAGTACTGCCCCTGCCATAGGCATCCGCCCGTCTCCCCCAGGTACGGCACTTCATCGAGGTGCCAAGCCCACACGGGTGTTTCTCCTTGGAGAAACATCAGCGAGCAGACAAGAACTTTTCCAGCTCGTTTTATGTTTATTCTGTTTCCCATGTTTCTTCTCTTCGCCCAGATCCTTTTTTTGACTTTTCCCTTTCTCACTGGCCCCTGTCTCCAGGCATCTCCAAACTTTCACAAGGAAAGGAACTGCTTTCAAGTAGGAATAAAACAAACAAGGTCATTGGAAAAGATAAAAAATAATGAGTTCTTTTCTGTAAGACTCCTTGCTTGTCTCTCCCTCCCCCTTCCCCTTTTCATCTCACTCCAGAAAAAGAAAAATAAATCTTTACTAATCCCTTTGGAGCACTGCCTCCAGATCTGCCTGCGATGCAAGTTGTAGCCACGCTGAAAATGGCAGCGTGGCTTCAGACTCCATGAAAATCAATTTATTGCCCATTTCCCCAAATCTCCCCCTTCCTCCTGTCCTAGACCCAGCACCCCCTATGCAGGAGCATCGCAGTCCACCTCTCTGCGTCAGGCTCAGACCAGTCAATGTGTTGTCTTCTCCTGGTTTATTTAACTTCTTTAAAAGTCCTAGGGATTTGAAGAGCTATGAAAGCTTCTGAACTGGGTTTTAAATAGTTGATTAAAGAGCAGTCAGTGGAGAAATAGGAGGAAGCTCTTGGGGAATGAAGATGATTTTTGCCAACCTATGCTGCATGGCTCCAGCGATGGAGGTCTGCCCACCCCAGGGCACGGTCGCACACTCTGTGGACCTACACTGCCGTGGGGAACTACCAAAAATATTCACAAAAACCATACGTTTTTCATCAGAAAACAGATTTGTTCCTCCATCATGCAGGGGAAAAAAGTTTTAAGAGATGAACCTTTTTCTCTGCCACTTTTTAAAAAGGAATATTATTCTAGTTAATGTTCTGAAATGACATTTCAGTCTGAAATTGAATAAAACATTTTGTTTGATCTAAAATTAATCGGGGTGGGTAGGAGACGGGTTTATTTTGGTAGGGGAAAAAAAATCAAAGGGTCTGTACTTTGTATTGATTCAAATCATTTCTTATTTGAACCTTTTTTCTGGAGGATTGGTCAGTGAGTGAGAAGCTTTTCATTTGCCCAACTCTAATTGGAAGCCCTGAGCCGGTAAGTACTTTACATTTGCAAAATGCAAAGCACGAACAGTCTTGGTGGGAAGAGTTTGGCCCTGCTCTTGCATTTGCTGTATTGGCTCGCCTGCTGATTTTAAGCCTGAGATGCTGGACACGCAGTGTGGCGGGGAGGCGATAAGATCAAAGAAAGGCCGTGGCACATCCTATCCTCTTCAAGGTGCTGTAGGGACTCCTCCTTCTCATCGGATTTCCTGAAAAATCAGTATGCCCACTTTAATCGCTAATGCCACATCATGTTTTACCCCAGATTGTGTGTTAGTATTAGCCATGGAGTTTGGAAATCCCTTTGGCTGACATGTCTGGTCCAGCCTAGCTCAGTGGTTCTGGGGATATCTTCAGATGTGCTGATACCTTGGAAAGACAAGATGGTTGGACATCCCCAGCTCTGGATTGACACTGTGAATGCTGGTCTCATGAAATATATTTTAAGTAAAATAGGGTAAAAAAATTCACTCACTGCAGATTTCAGCCTTCAGCAGCTCAGGTTTGATGGAGTGGTCATGGCAGCACCTGTGCCAATGCAGCACATTCTGTACCAAGGCAGGCGGATCTATGGCAGCCCTTGAGGTTTGGTCGCTGTTTTGCCAACTGTCTTGGTATGAAGCCTCTCACTCCCTCCTCTCTACCTCCAGGGTGGAGGAGAGGGAAAAGAGGAGAAAAAAGGTAAAGTAAAGCCATGTGGGTTAAGATAAGGAGAGTTTACTTGAACAACTCAGAGAAAACAATAGTAACGACAATTAAATAGCAAGTGATGCACAGTGCAGTGCTTACTGCTGCCGCCACACCGAGCCGAGCCACGCTGCGCCACTGCTGGAAACCACGCACTCTTATACATCCTGGGTAGTATGGTATCGAATATCCCATTGGCTGGTTTGGTCCAGCTATCCTGGCTGTGAAAATTAACCCTATCCTAGCCAAACCCAGGACACCAACGCTGCCAGATAAGCTGACTGCCAGGTCAGGGAGCCATCCAGCTAACAGCAAAACCATGCTTAGATATATCACAAACTGGCCCAAGGTTGGATGGACAAGCCAAGCTAGGACAATCTTGGGTTTCAGTTTTGGTGGTTGGCCATCTCCAAAGGAGCCACCCTGCCCTGCGGGAACAGCACTGTGTCACGTCTACAGCTGGACACCAAGACACCCCATTATGACGCCAGCTGCCCAAGTCCTTGCACTGGGCTGGGCTGTAGCCCCAAACTCATCTGAGCCAGTCCAGATAGTGAAGGACCTTCAGACCCTCCTCTTCCTCCCTGATGCCTCCACTTCCAACTTCAACATATGCTTTGCAGCCTCAACCTGCACCGGGGTGGGGAAGGCAGGATGTCACCTTGTGCATCTAGCCCCTAGCAGCCCTGCCTGCAGCCCTGCCTGCAGCCGTGCCTGCAGCCCTGCCCAGCTGAGACCTTGCTCAGCCCCAGGGATTGCCGATGCCCCTGACCTGCCAGGCTAGCACAGAGGGCCGTTTGCTGCTGTGAGATGAACCACATCCCTGCCAGGCTGCCAGCATGGCCTGTGCTGAAAACAACTGATGGAGTCCAGAGCGGATGAAATCAAAAAAGCTTTAAATGAAAATTGCTCTGAAGAGCAGTGCAGAGAGGGGGGAGGCAAGAGGCAGGGGGAGGTGCAGAGAGGAGCTCCGCAGCTGTTTTCTTTCATGTCCTTTAAAGCTCCTGTTATGTCGATTTTTTAATTAAAATGTTTTTTAAGAGGCTGCAGGGATTTACTGCTCCTTGTCCTTGATGGAGGTGAGGTGGGCAGAGAGCATCTGAAGGCTGGTGGAGGACTGGGGCAGACAGCACCGCAGTGCAGAGCCCCCCCAGCTGCATGCAGACAGCATGGGGCAAGAGGGCAGTGTGGCAGGATCCAACCTGCTCCAGCCTTTCATGTGCAGGTGAAGGGGAGATGCAGGAAGAAAGCATCAGCCCGACGTGACTCTGATTGAGACCCTTAGATAGGGCAGAAATAGCTCCCAGCCCTGTGCTCGTGCCTGGCTTATCTAAATGCGTTGCTCTCTACCAGCCCCATGGCTTAAGGTTGTGGCTGATGGGTGAGCAGCCTGGCTGCAACTGCCTGTGGAAGCATAGATCTGTGTAGAACTAATTCTTTCTCATGGTAAAATGTGCCCGGAAAAACTTGCCGACAAAGAAATGCTGTGCTTTAATCCCAGCCAGCCTGAATTTTCTGCATATTTGTAAAATAAATGATCTTTCTGTGCTTAGCCAAAGCAGTTATTAATGTTTTCACACCAGAAGAGACACACATTGCAATTTCAGTACCTGCTAGTGATGAATAATGAACACCAACCAAAAAAAAAAAAAAAAAAAGAGAGAAAACTGGCATTTGTTTGTAGGTCATTGGTAGCACGAAGGCAGCGCTGTGATCAACAGTTAAACTCACTGTTTGACCCACGCTTGATTCAAACCCCCAAAAAAGCCTCTCAGTGACATGGAAAACTTATCACAGTCCCTCTCCCTTCCCTCAGCTGTAGCACCTGACAGCGACGAGGGGATCTGATCATGATAAGCAGGTAAATGATAGCAGCGAGGTAAGCAGCGCTCCGCTCCGCGCTGGGGCTTTGCACAATATCATGGTTCATTATAAAGGAACGCAAATACCCCGGCAGAAGCCTAACCTAATGAAAGTCTTATTTTCCAGAGTAACAGTTTATTACTGGACTTGCTGTGCAGTCTAAACCCCTAAGGTGGAAAAAAACCCTACACAGGGCTGCTGGATGTGTAGCGAAATCCTGGGCTTGGACATTTGCAATTCTGCTACATCTCTTCGCAGGGGGGAAGATGCTCCTTGCTCTTAATCAAAGAGCAAGTGGTTTTTTCAGTGCTCTAAGGGGTTTTTTAGATCTCTGTGGGTGTTTTATGGTACAGATGCTGTCCCTGCACAGAAACCCAAGCACCTCTGCCCAGTCTGGCACTCACCCAAGGACAGGCAACCTCTTCCTGATGGTACAAACAGGGGTGTCTGTACGCAGGTATCTGTGAGTCCTGGCACAGATCTGACCAGCAGCTTGGATGCCGAACTAAAACACATTTACAAATCATTTACAGGATGAGCTGGGAGAAGTACCGAGCCCCAAGCACCTGAGCTCCCTATACCTTCTGCTCCTTGCAGGAATCTCAGCTTTTTGCAGGCTGTTCTCGAGGCAGTGCCTGGGAGCAGGACGAAGGCTATGATTGCAGGGGACGTTTTCCAAAGCTGCATATGAAAAAAGGAGGAGGATGCACCTTCCCCCACACCAGTGAGTCACAGCTGTCCCGCTCCCAAGTACAGCCGTCACGGACTGCAGTCCGTGGATGACCTGCCAGGAGCTTGCAGAGACGTGTCTGGTAAAACAAAGTTGCTCATCCTTGCTTTCAGCAATAAAAGGCAGAAAAATATTGTCATCTGTGCCTTTTTCTCCCCTCATCTGTTCACAAATAGAGAGAAAAAATAGCAAGACAGCCGACTGAGAGCCTCCCCTCTGCAAGGGCATGCTGGGATCTTCAACCTGGAAGAAGATGTACCTCCCAGTGAAGCGATGCTTTCATCCCGGCCCAGTCAAGCACAAGCAATGTGGTGGGAGCAGGGCATGAGTCCAGCCCACAACAATGGTCCTTGACACATCCAGCCCACCTCCACGCTCTGCAAGGCAGCGTTAATCCAGGTGGCTCCAGAGCAAATGTAAAACACCTTCACACCCTCCTCAAAAAGAAAGAAAAAAAAAACCAAAACCACAACAGACAAAAAGCAACAGCAACTGATCAGGCAACTGGACGGAGAAAATAGTTTCCTATTTTCTGTTTCAACCTTATGCAGGAGAATCTGTCCTCCAGGTTGGTGGTGCAATAGTTACATTTTTCAGCCCACTCATATGTGGCTCATGAATCTCTTTGCCTACACTATGTGGGGACATAGGAGACAAAGTCCCAGTGGCTTTTGGTAAGACTACAGCTCTTCCATGGAAAATGTAAAGAAAGCTCCCTGATCGCCCAGGTCCGCAACACTGGGCAGGGCACCCCTGCCGAGCACCAAAGCCAATGAGGGACGTCAGAAAATGCAATCACGTTGTCAGCCTTAAAGCAGCAGTAACTCACCGTTCCCTCACTTCACTTTCCAGCCACCACCCGTCTTCTTCAAATGCATCAGCTATTCCTGACAGCTAGGGCTGTTTAAAAAATGAAGACTCACTGTCAGAAATTTTGTGAAATTACAGTTATTTGTGCTTTTTCCAGGAGGGGAGAAGGCTTGTCTCTGCTAACAGCACCAACTAAAAGTCACGTATTTAGTCTAAAAGTTGTCTACACTGTCTCTATTGACAACAGGGTGAAAAAACCTCCAGAGAACTACTGAACCCATCCATCACGGACAATCCTTTGGGAAAGGACAAATCACCTTCTGGAAGAAACTTGCTTCTGCATGGACTAGAGAGCGAACTAAAATGAGCGTGCACCTATTTTTTACATGATTGGTGAGGTGAGAGGAATCCCAGCCCGTGTGTTCAAACACATTAGTTCTTCTTTCTTGACATCCTTTGCAATTATTAGTAGCACCTCTCCCTTTATCCAGAATATTATTGAACATGTCCATCACTGCAACAGGGAGTTCTGCTGTAAATAATAACAAGGAAAGAGTGCTCCTGTGTGAACCGGCGTAGCCTCCAAGCCTTGCTCATCCTTTCCCAGCACACTGATGTTTTGTCTGCTTTACACCTTCCTCCCCAAAGTCAGTCTCTGTAGGCTAAGCCCAAATGAAATGCAGTAATCCCCTTCTCTACAGCAGCAGTCTGAGGTGACAAAGACATCCATGAACACGTATTTACTGATAGTAATATTAAAACAGCCCATCTTTCCCAGTCCTATCCGACTATAAATGGGATCCTTCTCAATCACAGATGTCAATGCCATCTCCCGGCAGAGTTCAAAAGAGCAAGAAAACAAAAATTAAATCACACCTGGCTTTCACTGAGCAGGCTGAGGATGACATGGTGATGGAGAGATCATAGAATCACAGAATCATTTAGATTGGAAAAGACCTTTAAGATCATCAAGTCCAACTGTTAACCAGCACAGCCAAGTCCACCACTAAATCATGTCCCTCAGCATCACATCTGCACTTCTTTAAAATACTTCCAGGGGTGGGGACTCCAGCACTTCCTTGCCAGCCTGTTCCAGGGCTTGACAACCTTTTCAGCGAAGAAATTTTTCCTAATGTCCAATCTAAACCTTCCTTGGCACAACTTGAGGCCATTTCCTCTTGTCCTATCAATTGTTACTTGGGAGAAGAGACTGACCCCCACCTCTCTACAACCTCCTTTCAGGTAGTTGTAGAGAGAGATAAGGTCTCTCCTGAGCCTCCTTTTCTCCAGGCTAAACAACCCCAGTTCCCTCAGCCATTCCTCATAGGACTTGTTCTCTAAACCCTTCACCAGCTTCATTGCCCTTCTCTGGATACACTCCAGCACCTCAATGTCCTTCTTGGAGTGAGGGGCCCAAAACTGGACACAGTATTCGAGGTGTGGCCTCACCAGTGCTAAGTACAGGGGGACAATCATCACTGCCCTGCTCCTGCTGGCCACACTACTGCTGATATACAAGCCAGGATGCCATTGGCCTTCTTGGCCACCCGGGCACACTGCTGGCTCATATTCAGCCGCTGTCAACCAGCACCCCCAGGTCCTTTTCTTCTGGGCAGCCTCCCAGCCACTCTTCCCCAAGCCTGTAACATTGCAGGGGATTGTGTGACCCAAGTGCAGGATTCGGTACTTGGCCTTCTTGAATTTCATACAGTTGGCCTTGGCCCCTCAATTCAGCTTGTTCAGATCCCTCTGAAGAACCTTCCTACCCTCAAGCAGTTCAACACTCCCACCCAACTTGGTGTCATCTGAAAACCAACTGAGGATGCACTCGATCCCCTCATCCAGATCATTGATAAAGACGTTAAAGAGAAGAGACCCCACCACTGAGCCCTGGGGAACTCCACTTGTGACAGATGCTTTACTATCTTTTAAAACAAGGATCAATAAACCTTAGGCACCGCAGGAAGCAGATCTCTGGTCCCCTAACCGACGGTGCCTGGCTGATGGGATCTCTTGCTGGCAGACATCCATCACCGTGCAGAAGGGACATGCTCTGATGTGGGCAAAGCCTTAGCACTTGCCGCCTGCCAAGTGCCCCGAGGACCCATCCCCATTACCCCTGTGGGACACTTCTCAGAGCAGACCTCATAAGGTCCAGAGAGGAACAAAACGCTCAGAATCCATGTAGGGAGGTACTTGCTGGAGCTGTGAGCTTCCCGGTGCTATGTCAAGGCAGATAAAAGAGCTGCTTAACACGCAGAAGTCAAGATGGTGTCCAGTGGTTTTGGAATGCTCAAGGACCAGAGCATACCATGTAAAAATAAAAAGCCAGTGTTCTCATCTCCACCTCTACCATAGGCTTGAGGGGTGAATGCAAGAGGTGCTTCTGCTTCAGTTTCCGTTGGTACAAAATAAGACTAACCACATCAAGCCACCTTCAGAAATCATGCAAAATTCTTTGGAGAAAAGGGAACCTAAAACTGATTGGTCTATTTATAATATTTGCAGGTAATGGCATGCTAATATGATTCATTAACACTCAGACACTGCTCATTAGTGTTTTTTCACTTTTCCTTCACAAGGCCCATATTTCTATTTTACACATAATCTGTTTTATTAAGCAGTTTCATAATGGAAACGAGTATTATCTTCCATGCAGGTTTTTTATAAATCCTCTCAAATCTAATTAGGCCCCTAAAGGTTCAGGGAAGTTTGGGTACGTATCTAAACTTCAGAAAACTCACTTTTAACTCCATTTTCAAGGCATTTAAGTTTGACTGATTGCTGCTGCATGCTCCGTGTTCTTCTGCCACATGACATCAGACAATATAATTATTCTTTCCACAGCTGTCCTGGGAAAGTAAAGGGATTTTGTAATATCTCCCCATGGGTAAAAGCCCAGGACCAGCCTCTGCAAGGGGCTCTGCCCACCCTTGGAAAATGAGAACATCCATCTGCCATCCCTGGAAAATGAGAACTGAGCAGGACTTCTAAAGACCTTCCCAGTGTATTTTCCGCACTGAAATGTGAAACCTTCTGGGTGATGGATTCTCCCACCAGACTCAGTTCTCCTTGCCATTGGGATGCTAAGGCTGAACCCCCTCAACTGCCACAGCGGTTGAGGTCAACTTCAGCCAAATTTGATTCAACACCGGAGAAGGGAATGATCTACAGCTCGTTATTTAGCGCATCTTTCTTGGTAGTCCCAGCAGGAGGCAGGGCATCTCAAAGCCATCTGGGGAGAACTCAGCCTGGCACCGGGCTCACACTAGACCCCACATCATCATCCAATCTCAACTCACAGACATTGTGGGACAACCACCACAGGATCACTTTTCTGCTAGTGGGGTTTGCTAGAGAAAGTATCCCACACATGAGAGTGGTGAACCTACAAGGCCTCCAGATGTGCCTCTGCCAGCTGGGATGCACCTTCAGCCCAGGACCTGGATCTTCACCAGTGATTCCAGTGGTTGTCCTTCCCAGGGGCGAACATCCTCAAGTTCTCTGATGCTACAGAGGTGCAACCCTATGCAACAGGGGCAGCACACATTTCAAAGCCAAGAAGCTGCCACATGTAGAGCACTCACCATCTCTGGGCTGGTGGGGGCTGGTGGGGGCACAGTCACCTTCCAACCCAGAGCCTCTTCTATCTGTCAAGCTTTCCTCCAGTGAGCAGGGCTTGCATTCCTCTGCAGCCTTGCTATCCCTTTCCTGCTGCTAAAACTTCCCCTCCCTGCCAAGGAGAGGATTTTTTGAGCTGCCATTCCTCCTCATTACCATAAAACAGTTAGTTACGTATTGTTCTACTTTATGTAGAAATTGCAATTTCATCTGTAGCTTTAAACAAATGGGAAAATGTTCTAAAACATGGGCTTTTATTGAATTAAATATTAACATAAATACAGAGCTGAATGCAGCACTAGATTATTAATTTTAATATTTAATCCAACAAGAAACCTTATGGTTGTTTTAGGGTGGTTTGTTTCGTTTAATCCAATTCATTTCCCGTCAGCACTAAAATTAAGTTTTCTTAATGAAGGAATGTGATCAGGAAAATGTACTCTTGTGGTACAGAATATTAGGGGCTGGTGAGTGAGAGCATAAAAATAATAAAAAGAGAAAGCAATAGCAATAATGATACCCTTGTGTTGGCATGGACAAGAATAAGAGGAACATAATTAATACAACGCTGCTCAGATGTATATGAGCTCAGAATGAAAACAGCACAGATGGCTAACTTTGAGGAAGATATTTTCAAACACAAGCTCACCTACCAGGCAGTAACAGAAACATTTAAGGAGACCCCTTCAGCCCAGGTCTGTGTCCTCTAGCTGGTGTGACCGTCTCCACCTCGGCGCTGCATCACAACCCTGAAAGCGTTGGGCTTAGTGGGCATGTCAGCAGAGCTGCGTGTGCCAGCAGTAAAGTCATCCTTTAAGATGATGCTCCTCCTTCCAGCTAGATCTGGCACATCCACCAGCTATCAGGTCCAACAGCCCCATGACTTTGAGGGATGCTTGCTGCCTGCTCTGGAGGAGGTGTACTGGAAGCGCTGGCAAAGGCAACTTGTTGGCCTTATTCATGGGAAAGGTAGCACAGCATTTCTGCCTCTGAATTCGTCCCAGGTCTGATGTTTCTCAGCCACCCTGCTGTCTGCTGCTCCCCAGTAAGGATGCTCCCAAATGGAGCAGCATGCTTTCTTCTGCCTTTTTTTTTTCATCCAGACTTTAGACATGTTCTGTTCTCTGCCACAATAACGCAATAACCTGGGGGCAGTTGCATTTCCATAGGACAGATTATGGTGGGCAGAAAAAGCCACCTTTTCAGATATGTGATCTGTCTCTTGGTCTTTCTTTGGATCTTTGGACAACTGCTGCTCCTCACAGTGTCTACGAGGTGGGAGCTCAGGTGCTTGTTTTGGAAGGTTTGCTGTGTGATACGAACTGGATGTGAAGTGAGAGAAAGAGAGGGGGAGCTGCTGAGGCCAGCAGAGGAGGATGAGAGGCAGTCTAGAGTGGAGGAGACCAGAGAGACCAAGCCGGAGGCAGGGGACGGAGAGGGTTCATTGGGATTCAGAGGCGGCCAAGCGAAGGAGCAGGCAGCGGCTGACCACTGATGCTGAATATCAACAAGCTTCCCTGAGTGCTGGGGAACTACCTGCAATTATTTTCAGGCAGTGCCATGCATCTGGAACGAGGTTGGGAACAGCAGCACCTGGGGTGGATTTCGGAGACCCATTGCCACCTCACCCGGCCTACACGCTTCTCCAGGAGAGCCCAAACCCCATCTGCTATTTTCCCCATCTCTGAACACACCCTAGAATGGCAACCTCCCTAAAAGCTGTGGGGAACCCCAGCATACAGCACCCACAAAGCCATAGGCGCTGGCATCGTGGGAGAGCGAGAAACCATGCAACTGGTTGCCGGGCAGATTGGGTCAGCAGGTTTAAGATGGCACAACCCTGGTAGGATTAACCCTGACGGACTAGCTGAAGGTCTGCCCGTGTGTCTCACCAAGGCAGTGAAGAGCCTGGAAAGGCTGATCACTCAAGGCATGTTTTTTTCTCCCTAGGCTGATGCCAAGCAGAGCTTCACATGGGCTCAGCAGGCAGGGAGAGGAAAGATGTCCATGCCAACACATCCTTATGTTTCGTTATTTAAGCTCTTAAGCTCCTATTTGAATTTGAGCTGTAAAACATTGAACTGATTAAAAAAAAAAAAAAAAAAAAGCCAAAAAAAGAGCCCTCCTTAATCCAGAGAAGTGGACTGGATGAAGCAGCTTTGTCTGTCAACTCTGTCATTTCCCAGAACGATGGCAAGGGGACCTGTCCCTTCCCATTGCATAGCAGAAAAGCTGGAGCTGGATCTGCCAGGTCTCATGAAACTCCTGACTGGTGCTGGTGGCTAAAGGGGCAGAAAAGGCAGGAAGAAATGTGTCTGTGCTTCAGACACACCTTCTTGCGAGGGAGGGGTCTGCAGTGCAATCCTTCAATGATATCGTAGCCTCTGTAATCTGTCACTACAAAGCCAGCAAAACACACTGACCTCCAGCATCTGCCGGTTGGGGGGCTGGAGATGAAAGAGGGCCAATCCAAAGCCTGCCTTGGAAACAGTGACATGATGATTATTACTATTGCTTGTAATCACACATAATGACGGCACAGGAGAGCACCATGGCCACAGGGAATCAATTTATCGCCAGCTCCTCCTGGTCTGAGAGAAAGCAACAGAGACAGATGTCCCTAAATGCCGAGGAAGTCAACAATGAGCGTGTTCACGTCTTGGTCACAATCTGGACACTTGCACTGATGATGGTGTCTCTTGGCCCACTGTTGGATCTCACATTGTGGAGGAAAATAACCTAGTTATGGGCTGCTGTGCCTGTCCTTATTTATAAGGTTTCAGTTTTTCATTTTCATGCATATACAGCTGCATACCATGGTGCACAACCAAGCCCTGGAGTGATGAGCATGTGAGCAGCTCATGCCCATGCTCGTCAGCCTGGCCCAATCCAGTCCGGTGGCTCTGTGCTCTCCTGGCATAGAAAGGTGTGAAGAATATGGCTATCATAGGTGGAAAACCAGGTCTGTGAAAGGGTGCAACTGCCTGGAGGATGGCTGGAGGAATGATGGCTGGCACTGCAGCCACTTAAAGCTGGAGCAAGCTTGGGAAGCAGAAGGGATCCAGTCTTGCTGTTGCAGAATGGGCTGGTCCTAGACTGAGCATCGTTAACCGCTTATCACTATGGAAAGAGCTGACAAAGAAAGGTGGGAGCACCTTCTCCACAAAGCCAGGAAAAGCCTGGGCACTAGAGCTGCTGGTGTGCAAAGCAGTGTGGGCCTGGTACAGGGGCTGTGCCTGGAAAGTAACAGAGCTGGAACAATAAACCCTGCCCAAGTTTTAACCAGGTTAGCCCAGGTGTGAGCTCCATGCAAATACGGCCACACTGCTCCTGTGCTGGCACAGCCACACGCGGCGGAGCTGAATCCCCGTGACTCCCGCAAAGGTATCTGCTAGTTCTCTGCCACACCACCTTGTTCAACACAGGCAAGCCAGAAGGATGAATTTGTGACTAACTGTGCCTGGCACTTTGGCAGACCCCAGGCAACCTTGTGGAGCAGAGGGAATCTGCAAGACAACATGAAGTATGAGCAGATGAGGGATGGTGAAAGGGGTTTTTTTTGGTTTACAATGATGATTTATTTGTTTTGCACCTGGTTACAAATGCTAATAAACCATGATTTTCATCAGCATTTTTCACTCTCCTTTTTTTTTTCCAGGCAGAAGAATAAAAATTCTGACTATTCTCCACTCCACTCCAGGAGAGGCTTCCCTATCCCTGTCATTACACAAAGCCACTTATGAGACCTTTTTTTTGAGATCTAGAAGTGACTTGAACAGGACTTGGGAGGAGAAGATAACATCACCATGACCACACTTCCTACTCCGCAGTTACAGGGAGAGAAAAAAGTTATCAGGGGACAGAAAACATTGGTAACCTGATGATGCCACAGAGGTTTCTTGGAGGGTGGTGTATAAAAGCAATCACTAACTGTGCTCACAGGAGCAGAAGAGCTCTGGCACAGATTTACTGCAGAGCATCCCCTGAGAGAGGCTTCCATGGTCTCCTGGGACACAGCAGAGGAACGGAGCCCACGAACCATCTCCCAGTAAAAGCCGTAGAAGCTCCAGCACCTGCTGCCCCCCACTCCTCCATGCACTGTGTGCTACGGACACACACCACCACCGCGGCCATGTGTCACATGCGGTTTGCAGGAGTCTTGGTGTCACAGAGGGCTGATGCTGCAGAGGCGGGGGAGGGAAAGGGGCCAGATGCTCAGGCCGCGGTGGATGGGCAAGAACTACCCTCCTCATACATGTATTTACATGCCATTTACCTCCTCATATAGATCTTATTGAATTCAGATCATCCTTAACGCAGGAAATCGCTGCTGGGTATGGCTTTACTCATCTCTTATTTTCTTTCAGACTCCGTGCCTGTCGCCCCTGTCTGTAGCAATTTCCTGTCCTGCTTTTGGCTTTTGGCTTTTACCAGTCCATTTTGCAGAGACGGAGAGGAGCCCTACCAGTGAGGCACGGGGAAACAAGTACCTGGGAGGGAGTAATCCCACAGGCCACGTGTGCCTGAAGAATGGTGCGTGGGTGTGAGAGAGTTAAGCCCCATGTATGCAGCAGTATGTCTGGCTTAAGCCCTGAAGGTGTCTCCAGAGAGATCAGGTGCCCAAGCTGCAGGTCTCCTTCATTAGCTGGGCTGGGAAGAATTTGCAAAGCCAGCTCAGCTCCAGCAGGGATGGACGCTGCCTCCCCCAGGGCACTGTCAAGGCTGAGCCATCAAAGCAGACATTGCAAATGCACAGCGCGAACTATGAGGCAGCGGAACCGTCAGGCTCCTTGTCTTCCTCACGCCCCTTCGTGGACAATAAACCGGAGCCGCTGCTGTGCAGAGGCAAAGCAGCAGACATTGGGGAGGGGGCACGGTGCAGGGGGACAAGCGGGTGGAAAGCAGTGTTGTTGCCCACCATCACGAGCACTGTGATGCTCTCTAACAGGCACAGCTCTCTCTAGACATGCACACTTTCCTAGGACCCGCTTCCTCTGCTCTGGAGAGCATGAGATCATTCCCTTCCTCATGCCTCCTTTTCTTCTTCCTTCAACTCACTTCAGTCAGTGATGGGCTTGGGAAACTGAGTGCGGCCAGTGGTCCCCTGCGACACTGAATGTGTGCAGAGCAAACATCGGGCTGTATTCCTCTTTGCCCGTATCAGGGGGATGGAGGCTGCCGAGATGGCTTTGAACGTAGTTGCCAAAGTAGGAAGCTTCAGCCGAAGAGGTTTGCCCCTAAATTCGCATGCAGTTCCAGGACCCCTCTTTTCCCCCTCTCTTTTCATGGGTGCTATTAGCACACCTCTCCGAGGCTGCAAAGATGCCATTTACCACAAGAGGACACCATCCTACCTCCGACTTCCTCGGCGCTCAACGGCTGTGTAAAAATATCCGTAATAGTATTACAGGGACCGACTGGAACACACACGTCGAGCGGAGAGCAAGAAAGAAACAATATGTTTATCATCCTGCTATATCCAGCAAGAACGCTACCCTGCCATTTATTTGTGCAGCGAGTACCCCTTTAAATATACAAATTGCAGGAACATTAGGCTGTAATAGGCAGACCAGGGATTAGTCTGAATATACCTCATTTGGTGATTTGTGGGTGCCTGCGTGTGAGAGGCTGCGTATGTGTGCGTGCGCGCGTGTGTGTCGCTTGTCTTTAAAATGGAATAAACCACATTTAGCTGCTAGGTAGCTATGGAAACATAACCAAAATTGTGCTACCACCTTTCTGCTGCACTGCTTTCTGCAGCCCTGCAAATACTGTCAAGGGAGGATTGGATATTGTTTCTTATAAATAATAGAATGTAAAGAGCTACAGAAAGAATCATTAAATTAGGATCTTGAAGTGGGGATAGTTCAGGGGAAAAATGCCCGGTAGCTGTAATACTGGTTTCTGATGACTTAGCAATGATAAGGAACTTAATTTTATTCTTTTGTCTGTATTTTTGCAATTTACAGAAAGATGCAGGCTGAGGAAGTATACGTACCTCGGTGCACGTACTTGTGGGGAGGTAAGCATGTGTGTGTATGTATAGAAATACAGATGCACGAGCACACTCCAAACGGCATATGCATGAACAGAAATACATCAATATCATTTTCGTGTTTGAAAAGCAAAGGACATCACTGGCTACCCAGCTTTTTCTGCACACTGCAGCCACAACCAGAAGCAATTCCAGCTCTGCAGCTCCGCTCTGCCCTGGCCGGGCTCCCCAGTTTCTCTCCCGACCCATGGATTTGCCAGTAATCCAGCCCATGGCCCTCCCAAAGTGCTGCCAATCTTGTGCGGTATTTAGAGGCTGAGAAGACTGGTTATATATCATAGCTGGTTTTAAAGAGCCTTTAAAACTGGGAATTAAATTCTGGCCCACCGGACTCAATCAGCAAATGCTCAGTTGGTTTCACGGGGCCAGGATTTAATCCTCAGTTGCACAGAGGCTTTCCAGGGCTGAGCAGTCAGGGTGAGTCCATTTAAGCCTTTTAGGGCTGAAGTTTGTCACCTGGTGCAGCCCAGCTGACAGCCTGATATACAAATGGCACCTTTCTGCTGCTTGACTTGCAACCCTCCCAAGCAGGAGAGGCCCACTGGGAAGGGCCAGGGCAAGAAGAGACAGCATGGGGCTTGCTGTCCTACAGGCACATGGCAGAAGTGGTCTGATCGGGTGTGCCACTTCGTGTTCGTGTTCCCCCATTGATCTCTTTTATTTTTGGGGTGTTGGCACAGTTAGCATTCCCAACTGCCGAATACAAAGAGCCGAGGTCGGAGGGTCTGTACAACATCAGCCCTGGCCAGAGCAGAGGTACATCCAGCTTCACATCCACCTCCTCCAAGCCACCCATGACTTTCTTCCTCTCATTCAGTCCTCTTCAGATCAAGGTCTCCTGGTCACTTGAGGTCCTGCTGCTATGACAGGGACTCTCACATCTTTCCTTGTGCCTGATCCCCGAAACACAAACAGCAGAGCTACACACAGCATTTGAGCACCACAGGGTGCACCATGGATGCATCTGGTCTCACAATGACAGGCTCTGTTTTATCCTCCATTTCTTCCTCTGTACTGCCCTTGCCTTTGTGATCGTTGCTGACATTTCCAGAAATGGCCTGCAATGCCTCTACAATCTCCTTCCAGAGAGATAATAGCTCATTTAGACTGTGCCGCTGCATAGGTATAGCTACTGTGGATTTTTCTCCATGTGCAGGTGTCAACAACAAATCTCCTCTGCCGTGTCATCACATAACCATCAGTATGCTGCAACCCCTCTGCACTTCTTCGCAGTCAGCTTTTGTTGGCACTGTCCTGGATAACATCGCATTCTTGCGAATTTTGTTTTCTGTCTGCTCCCCTTTCCAGATCATTTGCGGATAGGAGAGCACAAGCCCTACCACATATCCCCGGAGGATGTCAAGTGTAATCACTGCCCGCAGTGCAAAGGGATGCTTCTTCTCAGATACTGTTTGAGAAGGCTGTTGGTTCACAACAGCACTGCCATTCCTATCCCATGGCAACTATGTTTTCGAAAGCCTATTTGGAGGACTCTGAAAAGCAGCTCAGTGCCCAAAATGTACTGAGCTTATGCAAACACGTCTTTACGCCAGGACCTTGAGCAATCAGCCCTCTCCTTTTCATCTTGGTGCATGTGCACCCTTGTTTCTGTCCTTCTTCTCCCTTCAAGCCTAGCAAAGGCACATCTTACCCTGCTTTCACATTCAGGATCTGGTCCATTGCATAAAGCTCCCTAACGAACCACCAGACTGGCCTCCAGCAGCACTTGGAGTTCACACCCCACTTCAGCACAAAAGGAGGGTAGAAGCTTCTCCTACATCTGAACCAGTGACCCTCTTATGTGATCCACCAGGCACCCACTGGATGGGAATCTTTGTCAGGACTGAGGCTCAAGCTAGGAGGTAACTTGCTTTGGGCTTGTCCAGGACTCAAAGAACTCAGTAAGATGCGGGAAGACCACCACCCCTCAGCAGGGCTGCTGTGCTTACAGCCAGGTTTCTCCAAGGCAGCCCAAGGAGGTGGTTGTTGAATGACACATCGACTGTGTTTTAGGGTCTGAAGTAAGATTTACCTCTGCAGACATTGGCCTGTTTCCATGTCAGATGTAGAAAAAAATTCATATGGATTCCCACTACAATCTGTGGGAAGAAGTCAGCCCCTCTGGAGGCTGACTGAACTCTCTTAGACAAGATGAGTGATCCTAGGAAGTTCTGTCTTTCCCCTCTGACCCAACCAGCTCAGCAGAAGAACCAGGCTGAAAAGGTGATGTCACGAGGGAACCCCATAGCCCATGGAATTTGGAAAAAAAAAAACCAAAACCCAAACCTTAACGAGCCATTTGTTCAGTTCAGAACTAGCTGCCAACCTGCACCGGCGGATGCCTGGACGTATATTTACATGCAGCAATCACAGGGCCTCTGGGTTTGAACCAGCTTAGGCTGTTATGAGGACAGAAGAGCTGGCAGATATTGTCGTCCTCCAGACCCATGCAACACTCTGGAGAACTTGGCTCCCACTAGGGCCTCTTAGCAGAGATGCCTTCTGCCAGGAAGGAAGGAGAACAGTTGATGAAGCAAATACCTTTGGCAAGCTTCAGGGTTAGTGCTGCTGATTAGCAACAACAGAGGGCTTCAGAGACAGCTGTGCTGCTCCGTCTCCTCTGCCGTTATCAAGCCAGCCTTGTGAAACAGCCCAATTAGGGATGAGGTCCCACCCTTCTTCAGATACTGGATTTGCCAGACACGGAAGTAGCAAAGCCAACTTCTTCATCCTGCCTGATGGAGGGAGCACTGCCCAGTCACGTCACAACCCCATCTTGTCATTCTGGATTCAGAGACTGGGAACAGGTCCCTCTCCAGCCCCATGTTTTGTTGCTTTAACAATCACAAGGATGGAAAACCAAAACCCTTTACTGTCTATTGTTAAACTTTACTGTCCGATCTTTTAATAAACAGTCAAGTTCTTCCTCCAATCATTAAATCAGCAGTAAAGCAGGATGGAGACTGGTTTATGAGATTCTATCTTCATCGCTAACAAACAAATGTGAGGTCTTGGCAGCTGCAAACAGCTACTCCCAGTTGCATGGCTTCCTGCCCACTTCAAGAGCTAGATCTGCTGCTGGTTTGGAAGAGTTACAGCTCATCCCACCTCATGGGAGATGGACAGAGAGTGAGACCTCTCAAGGGCTCTCCTCACCCAATCCTTCTCTGAATTCTACATCAGTGGAAAGAAGATAGTGCAGATAAAATGTTCTGCCCCAAAGAAGGATTAATAAATCCTCCTGGAGATGTCAAATGGGGCACATCTTCTCAAAATTGTTTAGGACAGGCAAGCTGAGCAATGCTGCTTACTCTTAATTCTTTGGAAATTGAACGGAAGCATTTAAATGGCACCAGTTGACCATGTTTGGTGGTCAGAGGCACACTTTACAATTAGCCCATAGCTTCTGCTACTGTACCCACAGTGTCACAGAGGCTGGAGGTTCATCAGGCGTCTCAAAGGAGCTGGATGATTTACTAGATGGGAACTAAACCACCTACAGATATGGGCTTAAAAATAGAAATAATTGAAACCATGGGGCTTGAGGTGAGAGGGGTGGGGCATGTTATCACACAGCTGAGTGCAACCCCACGGTCACCCTGCAGCAGCAGATTCTGGCTCCGCACTCTGCAGCACCAAAACTGGGACATTGCTCAGTGGGCTTGAGTGCCACAAAATCAGACAATGTCTAAAGAAACTTAAACCCTTCGTTTTCTCTGGGGTGATTCACGTTTGTTTGAAAGCATTAACGCCCTTTAATCTTTGTTTTTCCAGGAGTCCTCAGCCCAGCAGCTGTGAGCCGTGTTGACCCGAGTGCCAGCAGACATGGTGGCCCATCACACACACTCCATGTAGGACTCATTTCTAAACACCTTCCAAAAAGCTTATCTGCCACTTTTACTTTGTAAGTAATAATGATCACCCTACCACCCATCCCCAAGGTAATTTTTATTTAATAGCTCACTGTGTTGCATCAACTTTGATTACTAGCAGTGAGGTTTTATCTCCTCAAGGGTGGCTCTGTTGGCAATAGATACCTGGTTTCCTGCTTACCACCATTTCTGGGCTGTTCCAACCATTTGTCCACTCATAAAATTATTAGCACATTATCCCTGGGCGATGACTTGTAATTTTCTCTTTTTATTATTCAATAAACAGTTTGTAAGCCAACCCCCTAGAGTGAGAACAGGAACCAACTTACTACTTACACATACATAACTGATGCCGCAGAGAGAGACGGTGCAAGGAACACAGAAAAGCCATCCACAAAAGAAAGGAGAGGAGACTATTCCGTAAAAATTTTTTTTTTGTAGTGAAATTAAAATGCAGTATAGGACATTTATTTGAGGGGAATTGGGGAAAAGAGACAAAACCTTGAGAAGTCCTGCAGCAGAGGGTTGCTGGAATAAATTTCCTCAACAACAGTTCCAGCAGCACGCACTCTGGTTTTCCATACCTCAATCCCAAATGCTAATACTCCCAAGTGAACGTGCCTAGATGCCTGGAGAGGCTTGGGAAAGAAAAATACAGCAGTTAGCTGACACAGTATAGCTATAGTCGTTCCAACTATATTATAGCTATATATTTCCAGCTATAGCTAGAAGAAAGGGCTTTGATGAAGGAAGGAGATTGTTCTAAATGAAAAAGAAATGCAGTTTACGGAGAGTGAAAACGAGTCCTAAATCTAAGCCTAACTGAATTATAAATAGCCTGGATGCTTTCTTTCCATTCACAAGCTTGTTAAAACTTCCAAATGTATGTATATATAATCTTATATTTTCTAAACATTTCTATTCAACTTTCTGTTCAACGTGACATTTTCTATTTCAAAGTTGACCTATTTTGAGGAGTAAGAAAATTAGCTGAATTCCCTCAAATCAAAACGCTTCCCTCTGGGTTGAATAAAACATTGTGAGGGTGGTTGGTTTTTTTTTTTTTTCTTCTTTCTCCGAAGAAGTATACTCCTCCCTGGGAGCTACCAGAACGGATTTTATTTATTCTTTTGAAATCTGTTTCAGCCATGGAACAGAAAAAAAGCCCCCTACACAATTTGCACAGCAATGATTTCCAGCCTACTTTCACATTTCAAATTAAGCTATCTAATCTATCCCATGGATTTGGGATATAGGAATTTGAAGTGTAACTAGGAGTTGATAAATTGAGTAATGGGTTTTGTCTATAACAACAGTGTCTTGGGGCAATACCTCCTGCAGAAGAACTGACCGTAGCCTACTCTTCCCTATTGGACACACGTTTCTCTTGACACCCATCACTGCGGTTTGTCTGCAGCTTTGGAAATAAATGTGAGCAAAGATTTTGTATTGCATGCCAGTCTGGCAGGCCAATCTCCAGATGAATTCGCTCACAGTCAAGTGGCAGCTTTTAGAAGTCATTCTTCAAATATCTTGAACACTTCCCCTGCCAGTATTTGATTAAAGAGATTTTTTAATCGACACAAGATACCTTACAATACAGCTGCCATTGGTGAGAGAGGAAATGAAAATCTCACAATGGTCCTGAAAGCAAAAGTTATGTATCAGAGTATCTGTGCAAGACAGCATGTTTCAGTTTGTTGTTCTTGGAGCAGCTTCTTAATAAGGTTGACTTACTCTTTGCATCAGCACCAGGGCTTTTGGTACATGAGAGATGGTCCTTGGCAGAGCTGGGCAAGGCTGTCTCCCTGAAAGGTCTGGGCAGGATGACACGGAAGAAGGTTTTCTTTCTGATGTGTGGGTTGGGGTTTTTTTGAGCTATCCTGATGCCATTCTGCTACTCTGCAACAATGCTGGGCTGGAGGGGGAAAAAAAAAAATCAATTTTGATTACTATTTTCACTTCTCAGAGCCTTTGCTCCAGGCTGCCTGGAGGCTGTTGGACAACTCTGCCCCATCACCAGGTTTTCTTGACAATGCCTACAAGATTTTCTTTCTAAAGCCAGGCTCTGAAGAACAGATCTCCTATGCATACCACCCCCTGCAAACCAGTCCTCATTTGAAGAGTCAGTTACCAGAATATGTGATGGAGTGAGATCTGTGTAGCTTTCTGATAGCATAGCACGGAGCTCAACTTTGCAAAACTTTTCACAAAAGGTTGTGTTGGGACTGCTCGGTGCAATCAGTGCATGAGCTGTTAATGTGGAGCTCATGATTGCTTGTAGCAATCACGGGGTATGAAAACGCAGCAGGATTCAAAGGAAGATCAGCCACTCGCACAAGGTAACAAGGACATCTTAAAATGAGCAGCTATTGAATTGGGTTTGGGAGCTAATTTATCCCAAGGGAAGGTTATTTGTTAACTGCCTCTTGAAGAGTTTCTGATAGAGCTGAAAGAAGGGTGACGATTCCTCTTCACAACAACACCCAAGGATTATTCATCCTCCTCTGGAATGAAAACTGGAAGGAGAGGGACAGAGACTACAGGCAGCAGGTCAAATGCTTCAGGTTCAAATCCCTGTTGCCCCAGTGAGACAGATGTTCTCCAGCCTCAGAAACTAGGGCTGACACCTCCCTTTTTAGAGTGTCCCAGGATATTCCCCGCAGTTTCCGGCAAGTCCAGGTAGATGCCAGCCCCTTAAGGATGCTATGTCACATCTGCATCTACTCTACAGATGCTTAGTACCTGTCACTGGTACCAACTACCAAGGTTAGGTGCCTGCATTCCTACTCCAAAATGTCTTCAGCCAAATAGTGGGCATTTGTGAGACAGGAGGTCCTCTTATTCAGGCAAAGATGCCTCTTCTGACTCCACTACCATTCTTACCACTTTGTTTTGATAGGTGGCTCTATCACTCATGGCTTACTAGACCTCTGATTGGCCAATTCCCAAACCCAGAAATATCACAAACACATCAGTCCTTATTTCTTTCCCTTAATTTCTTGCAATATTTCCCAGTCCTTCTCTTAATACCTCTGTGAGACCATCAGCCTGAGACACACATGGGCCCTGCTCACCTTCAGGCACTTAAAGGACACAGTGTGTTTCCATATGGACGCCGTTTCGCTATCTTGTGGAGATGAGTCTCCTTTAAGCTGTTTGGAGGCTTGAAGACATGGTAGAGTTGGTCATATGGAGTAAGTCCCATAAAAGATCAAGGGCATGGGGTTGAAAAGAAGAGGTTTAATTTGAACAGCCGGTTCTGGGTGGCTGCAAAAAGTCAGAATTCTGTGATTGAGAAGCAGAGTTATTTCCTCCTAGGAAGTCTGGTGGGTCATGCTCCTCACCAAAACTACCAGACCATTCAGACCCAGGCAGAGACAGGCACCCATTATAATCAGTCCCCAAGCATCCTACAGGATGGAGACAGTTTAACCCCTGGAAACCTCAGTTGAGTGGACCACAGACCTGCGGAAGGGAGGATGCCCTACACAGGCAATGCATCCTGGCATCGCTGCAGGAGGCATCTGGCCCCAGGACTCCACTCCAAAGACAGCGACTGACTCCGAACGCGAGCGAAGACAAAAATGAGTCTCATAGCAGCAAAATAAATCGGTGACAGAATCTCAAAAAGAGACAAATGAAGTTGAAATTCATCCTTGTTTATTTTAATGTTTGGAATGTTTTTGAGGTGATTTATGCCCCCACTTCAATGTGTTTCTCTCCCTTTTTTTTTTCTTTCAAACAGAAAAAAAAAAATTTGGGAGTTAATTGGATTTCCAGGCTTTGCAGCCAGACACTGTAATTGATCTCTGAAGAGATGGATTTGTTGGTTAGCTGGGCATGAATTTGACAACAGGAGAGGGAAGGGAAGAAAAATATCCCCCTGCACACAGAGCAAGAGGGGGTCGTGCTGGCAGAGCCAGCCACCCAGGGGAAAGCCTCCCTTTTCCCTGACCTTGTCCGAGATTTCCAAGGTAAATAGCACTTGGATCTTTGGATCCCTTCATGTAAGATGGCCAGAGGTCTGAGCTGACTAGGAAATCCCCTTGTTTAGAGCTATGTCTCAGAGGAATTTTTTTGGCTTCTATTTTGTCCCAGCTTTTTGAAGCCACGCATGGAAAAATGCCTGTTTGCCTTTCATCCATGACATGGGCTACTCCTTGCCTTCCCATTCCCTCCGCTTTTTTGTCCTGCCTGGAAGGTCCATTGTCTCTAAAGCATGGACGACTCAAGCAAGACGCCCTGTAACTGCAGCTGCCACTGCACACATTCCCCATCAGCATTTCTCTTCACCCGAGCCCAACCTTCACCCCAAAACCCACATCACTCACACCTACCCTCCCCAAAAGGGGAATTTCTTGACACAGCAGACAAGTTCACACTGAGAGATGAAGAGGCATTAAGTTGGGGGGCACAAGGATGCACCCAACTGCCCATACCAATTTTGCCCAACCAGTTTCCAAGAGTCCCCCCAGAGCCAAGTTCACGCTATCAGACCGGCAGCTGGTCGGCAGCACAACAAACCTTGACCATGTGAAAGAGGTTTCTCCTCTGTTATATGCAGCAAAGAAAATTATATTCTGGTCTCAGCTTAGCTACTGCAAGAGGCCTGATCCTGCTGTTCTGGACACTGGAGGATGCTGTGCCTGAAGGTACCTCACTAAAACCTGTCACATTCCCCTGCTTTCTGCTGTCCAGCTCCACAGCAGATGGCAAGCAGCCATTCCTGGCAGACTGCAGCGCACTCAGGCAGTGCCCATGGGGAATCCAGGCTCGCACAGATCTCTGCAGATAAGCCCGCATGGGAATTTGGTACACAATGAACATAGGAGCAAATTTCCAGAAGTCATCCCTGCAGTTTAGCATTATCTGCCTCCAGAGTGGGCAAGAAAGGCTTTTCTGCCAGCGTTGCCACCCATTGCAGCCCAGTGCCGCAGCGCAAGCACTGGTTTCCCAGGCACAGCATCCTTCTCCCCTCACAGAGGTGCACCCATCCCCCCATCCCTGCACACTCAAACCCCAGGCTACTGAAAGACCTTGGTTATCTTGGAGGGTGCCACATCCCAGGGAAAAAGCTCTCTGCAAAATTTGTCTCTTTAACACAAGACTATTCTTGGCTCATTTCACTTTTTGCTGCACAAAATACCAGTCTGGCAGTCCACTGGTAGAGCTTGCAGACAGCGACGAAAAATCAACAGCATTTCTGAGGCGGACCTCTGCTTTCCCCTTTTGGGTAATCCAAAGGAAGGTAACACCTGCCGACCTGCCCGGGAGATGAGAGGTTGCAGTCCTTTTATCCGTTAGAGCCTGTCTGAAAAGCCAAGCACAACCCGAGCCTGCACTAGTTATGCCGTGCTGATGTTTTGCTGTTCAGGAGCAACCCTATAACAACTGACCCAGCATTTCTGTGCTGCTGACACCACCCTGGCACAGCCCTGCAGAAGGAAACACGGGGTTTGCACAATGCATGATTAAACTATGGAGCTAACTTCCACGGGAAGTTGTTGTGGCCAAGAATTTGTGACATTTCGGAGAGGAAGCAAGCTTGTACGTGGATAACAAGAATAGCCGGAGTTACAACAGCTAAATACCAACATCTCTGCTGAAAGTGATATTAATACTGCAGGCACCCTCCAGCTATTGGAGATGATGAGCAGATCTCACATGGGGCAGGTTTGCCTTCTGTCGTACCTCCTTTGCAACACCCGCTTCTGGCCACCCCTCAGAGTTACAGAGTTATGTGGATCCCATCCAGTTCCTGCAGTTTCCTTCTTTTAGGTTTTTTTTTTCCTAAAGCCTGTGTCAAAAGTACGATGCAGTCGTGTTTTGCCATTGTTTGCATTGGATATAAAGCTCTGTGTAATGGGAGATTTCTGGAACTGCAGAGCAGGTTTATAGGCAGGATCACCGCTCTGTGCAGGTGTAAGATATCACTCACTTCTGAGCAGTACAGCTACTACGGTCTGTGACAGAGAAGCAGCTCACAAATGGTCACGCGAAGGAAAACATCTGTTACAAACTAGCAGGTACACAGATCGTCTGCAAATTGCACAGCTTGTGCCCGATTTTCCCTTGCTTTGTTTAGCAACTTGCAGTGCTGCGACACGGGAGGCAGCTGTTCGCAGAAGGGACCTCTGCACTGCAGAGTGGAGGATGATGGAGGCAAAGCAGAATCAGGCACAGCTTCCCTCCGAACCCGCAGAAGGTGTAGGTCATGCCACAGATGTTATTTAACTTGGGACCACTCCAGAAAGTCAGGTTATACTTTACAGCAGGCATAGTGCCCCTTCCTCTGCAGAGCCAGAACTCTCCTGCCCCAGAGGTATCCGATTTTGCCTTCACACGGACTCTTTGGGCTGGCAGCACACAGAGTCACCGTTTGCCTCCACCTCGCACACAAAAGATTTCCTGATCTCAGCTAGACCTTTACATCTGCTTTGTGCTACAGAGCTTAGATCAGGAAACAGAAGGATTCTGTTTCCATCAGACAGGATCTCTGGTTGATCTCCAGCCAGCCTTGGGACTCAACCACACTTCCCAGCACTGCATGGGAAGGCTGGAAAAGGGAATCCTCCTGCACCTCTCCTGATCGCCCATTCCCTCTGTTTCCACCTGGGTAAAGGACTCAGACATCTCAGATGCAGACCGCAGCACTGGCTGTGTCCAAAATCTCCCTCCCTGCTCAGGATCCAGGTCTCTGAAATCCTTCTCAGCCTTGCACAGACTCTGCTTCCATCCATCAGGGAGACAAGGGTACAATTTTGCCTTTTTTTTCCCCCTCTTTAAAAATGATTTAACAATATTTATATGCTCTTTACTCCTTGAGCAAAGCAAAAGGGGCAGGAGGAGGGGACCCATCCCTGGGCGCACACTGCCATCGCCTGCTTGGAGCTCCTTTTCCCCTCGGCTCTCCATCAGACACATCAACGCCTTTGGCATGTGATTTATCATGTCAAGAGGAGTTCACCATTTCTGGCACTGAGCAACAAGACTTATTAAGTCCTGGACACACACCTCAGCAATCGATGGAAATGTCAAGTGTGACTTCATTGAGAAAGGGATCAAACCTTTCAAAATCCCATTGCACAAACACAGTGGTCTTGCACGTTGCAGAAGCCCCCCATAACCACAGGGGCTTCGTAAGCATCTGACGGTGCTTCAGGTGGGAAAAGGGTCACGATACAGAGTCTGGTGAGACTGCGTGTGAAGCACTGTGCAATCCTTGTCACCCAAAATTGGGGTCAAGGGTGATGAGCTCAGACTGGAACTGGCTCAGAGGAAAACTGTCTGGAACCATCACAGCAAAGGTGGCCTTTTCACAGGAGTCAGCTGCTAGGAGATCCTGACTTGTTAGTCTAAGAAAATGAAGGTGGAGAGGTGGTAAAATTGTTCTCTCTCCGTGTATCAGGAGGTTTAACATGAAGGAAGAGAAAATGCTATTTCAGGTGAAAGGGTAACATCAGCAAAAGGTCATAAACCACCCATGAATAAATTTAGGTGAGACAGTAGAATAAGGCTTCTTGCTGTCCAAACAATTAGGGGGAAAGCTAATGCGATACGAAGGGGTTTTTCAGCCTAGGAGAGGGACAAGATGCTTCTCCGGCTGCAGAAAGCAGGATTTCATGGCTCGGAGGTCCTGCCCCATCTCTACTTTCCTTGTTAAAGCAGCATTACTGCAGCTGCACAGAGTAAGGATGCCAGAGAGGCAAGGCGTGCTGGGAGACAAAACACGTTTGTGCACGGTCAACTGATTTAATTGGAAAAAAACTTGGTAAGTTTGAGGTTTGGGTCTGACATAGAGCAGGAAAAGCCAAGGGAAATATAAATCAAAGGATTATGATAAAGCACAGAAGCCAGCTAACCAGCCGCTGAGCACTGGGGGAAGAGAGGGCGAAGCGTGAGCAGAGGCTCGCTGCTGACGAACAAGTTTTGGCTGTCCCATAGCGGCCCACATGGAAATCCATATAGAAAATCATTAAACAATTACAACCTCCATTGGAAGAAGATCATCTTTCGAAGACATTTCCCCAGAAGCCACCATCCGCAGCTTTCAAATAACCCCCTGCCTCATCAGAATAATTGCCAGGAGCAAATGCTTTGTAGATCAGCAAACACTAAGCAGAAGGAGAACAAAGAAAAATGAGCCAAGGCAACCCCACAAGCTCTGCCTTCGTGCAAAGTCATGGGCCCCATATCAAGTCACCCCGAAATGCCACCGCACCAAGCATCCCGTGGGGATGTCACCATTTGAGCATCAACCTTCGCAAGCCCCGGTGACCTCCAGGGAAACGAGCTGTTTTCAGCAGAGAAAGGGGTTTTTTTCATAAAATAATCACTCTGTGCCAGCTCAGTTGTTTGCCAGAGGAAACGATCCACCTCAAAAATTTACCCAACTGAAAAAGTAAGGTCTAATACACTGGCTGATTTAACACACAATATTATCACTCCCTACAGACAGAAGCTTCTCTTATTTTGAAGGTGCTTGAACACCTGATTTCTGTTGGGCCTAAATACTTCTCAAAAATGGCCCTTCGTGCAGAACCAAGATAACCTTTGAAGACATAGCAACTCAACCAGCTTTGCTAAATCAATCTCAGTTATTTTATTCAGCGTAAAAAAGTTCCCAGGGATCACGTTTCCACCAGAAGTTGTTAACAATTTATAACTATCACCCTAATCATTAAAAATAAACAATGCAGAAGGAAAAAAAATCATTAAATTAATCCCCGATCTGGAATCCCAGAAGCGAAAATGAATTATTTTTCAAGACTGCAAGAATTAGGGGCTAACCTTCCAGATCACGTAGAAACACGAAGAGCAAGCGTATGCATATGCTGCCAGACAGCATCTGAGATCGCTGGAGGACAGGAGCAGGGTTTGCAGTGCTTTGAAGCCCTTTGCTATCATCCTCTACGGAGCCTGACAGCCACATTGTGATAGAGCAAGGCGGCGATCAAGGCAGAATGAGCCTTTCAAGTTTTCAGTTATTTCCAAAGGAGCATGGGCTGAGTCTAACATTGCGGTTAGTGCGCTGGAGCTGTACTGCGGTCAGTTCAGCCTGAGCGGGGAGAGCCAAGCCCTGCAGAAACACCAGGAGGACCTGGACCACAATCTGCCACCCCTGGGCTTCTGTGAAAAGCACATCCGTATTTCCTGGCTGCTCTGCCTCGCTGTGTTCCCATTAAAATTAGGATCCCTCCCACCCATTTGTGATTCTGACAGCCGAGCGGACTCCTGGTCTCTGACCAAACTCGTAAATTAAGGCAGCAAGGCCTGTAGGAAACATTAGGAGCTTTTATTAGACCAGCTGATAGAGACAGAAACAAGGACGCTTCTTGGATGCAAATGCTACGCTTCTCTCACGAGACCGCAAGCCCACACACTTGTTAGGTTTGGGTTGGATTTTTTGGTTGGGTTTTTTTTTTCCCCATTTGGACTAATAAAGGTATTAGTTTTCCTGCAAAAGCCATAGATCACCGCACTTACAACACTACCACCACTAAAAATAAATGCCTTCATTAAATGGAGAAAAAAACGGCACAGGGGCAGGAAGGGGGGAGCATCTTTCAGTGTGGTACAGGTGAAGGCAGCAGCAGGCCTGGTGAGAGGACCCCAACCTCAATCCCAGCCCACGGGCTTGCCAACACGCCCCGCATGTAATTGAGTCATTGAAGGTGATAATGGGAACAGATGGACTAAAGTAAGACAGCTGGAGGGAGAAGACATGCTACCCAGCTAACTGCATGTATACACAATGCTGGACCTACATCATGTATGGTGAGGCTTGGAAAATCCAGGATTTTTTTCTGCTTGGCTGAAGGAAGCATCCTCCTTCAGCAGAGCAATGCGCACATGGCTGAGCAGGCAGGTCCACCCAACAGAGGGCACTGATACACTGACCAGGCACCAACCTATCCCGGTCCTCCCCACCAGCGCTGCCTTCTCCTCCCCACCGCACCAGCAATGACCTTTCCACTATCGAATTCTCCATCACAGTCCTGGCAGGGGTTGCCACGTCCCCACCCACCACAAATCAATGGGGCGTCACCTCCGTGGGGCGAGGACGGGAAGGGAACGTCCTCCAGCCGTGCCAAACAGACTTCCTCACGGGTGCTGCCATGGTGTGAAGGGGTGGTCGCGAGCAACGCGGCTGGAAAAACCTGGGCGGGGAGGAGGAATGGGGGCCTTCACTTTTTCAGGCTGTTAACTGTAATTACCCTGGTTTCTGAGATGTAATTATCTCGCAATCTCAAAGCAAACACCCTGGAGGAAATTGCACAGTTAAAGACAGCCTGGCATTAAAAATAAATTATGAGAGTCCTGCCTGCTATGGCTGTGGATCTGTCAGCATTTTCACTCTAAAAGCCCCGGCTTGGGGGAGCTGGAATCGCCCAGCTGTGACTTCCCCTGCCAAACTGTCTGCCTAGACAGAGGATCGCGCCGCGTCTCTCTTCCAATGCAGAATTACAAACAACCGCCCCCCTCCCTGATCAGGAGGCATTCATCTTCCTCACAGCCCAATTACAACATTGGTGCACTTTGGGGGTGGGGAGGTTGTTTTGGTTTGGGTTTTTTCTCAGAAGAATTAAATTCTGAAGGCTATTTAATAGAGCACACGAACAAAGCTTGCTAGGTGTTTGGAAACAAGTCAGCGGCTAACTGATCACAATATTCCTTCTTCTTGCAGAAGGAGCTCCCAAGCCTCCTCTCCACTGCCCTTTTTGTTGCTGCTTGAGTGATTCCCATAACTAGGACTGTGTTTTATCTCAGGGACACATCCTGTGAGGTGGAGGAACCCAGACAATTCAAGAGCTGAAGTCAATGGGGATCTGGATCTCCCCAGAGGCTCATGGCTCATCCTTTGCTTGGCTCCCACTCGCAGAGCTTTGCTTAGCCTCCAGCTTCATGGCCAGGCCACCGCTCTGAGATGTGGTGAATCACGGGTGAAGGAAGTAAGGGAGAACTGGGAAGCAGGGCTGAGCTCCTCATGCAGCTATGGCGCATGCAATGAGGCCACCAGGGAGGACTCGAAGCTTGCTGCTGAATTCTAATTTTGGAGCGTCTTTTCCATCCACTGCTGTGAGACACCACCAGCCCAGATTCAGACCTAAAGCCAACAGAGCTATGATGGGTTACCTCGGCAGAAGACCCCCCAGTGTCATCCCAAAACGCCTTCCCTTGTGTCACTCCTCTCCCATGGCAAGTCCCCTCACATGGGCAAAACTTCAGATCACAAGAAGGTGTGGGTGATGTTAACAGAGCACATGCCTCAACCACAACATGCTGCATCACACATTTCCTTCTGGGAAGGAAGGAGTACCTTTATGTCTTTAAAAGCCGTAAGCAACACTCAAATACCTCCTTAACATCTACAGAGAGCTGGGACATGACAAAATCTTGAAACCATCACGTTCATTACACAAAACAACACTTATTTTTTCTGCAATAGCTGAGGTGGACAAGGGACTCCGAGAAACATGCTGAACTTCCGGTAAGAGGCTCTCTCTACAGGAGATGAGCCAAAAAAGACCACCATTGTACCTTTCATCAGAAATACAGCTTCCCTGAGGAATGCTGCAAATGGCCCTCTCCAGAGCAGAGTTCTGCCCTGTGTTGTGGGTAATTAGTGGGTGCTTCTGGAGAATGAGATATGACTTCCAGCAACACCAAGCCCCACTTAGTTAAAACCCTAATACTTCTTACAGTATGAATCAATCCCACTGTCTCTGCTCTCCGCATATCTAGTCACTCACAGGATGCAAAGAACAAGTCTGGAGAGCCCATTAAAAGCCACTCAACTGGAAAATAGTTTCTGGCCTAATTCTAGCACTGGGGTCTTCGTCAAGGAGAGAAATCTGACAGCGAGAGTGTGTCTGCAGGGAGGAGGGGGGAGAGCTGTTAACTACTTCACCAATCTAATGTATAGCACTCTCCAAGAGCAATTAATAATTAATATTTGTAGCCTGCTTTAATCTGTTGACTCTGTAAACCGCAGCCTCTCACTTAAAGGACTCTCGGCATGCTGAGACAAACTGAAGAACATCCCTCACAGAGAGACTCAGCATAAACAAGAGCAACAACAACTCCCAGATATTCAGCCCTAGTTGTAATCCCTCTGCTTCTCTTGCCCTCTTTATCTTGTTGAATTAAGCATAATTCCTTGGCAGTGTCTCTGACCAGAGGTGGATGGAGAGTCCACTATGATGGCACCTGGGTTTCTGGTCACTGCAATGCAACTCCCACTGCTTTAATGGGAGCAGCAAGATCCTGCGTTGGCACAGGACACTGAAGTCACCAAGTCCAACCTCCTTCAGAGCGTCTGCTCGGATGTTTCCAGGCCACGAGCCATGCACTGCATGCCAAAGGACATACAGGACGGCAGTGGCGGGTCTCCAGTACAGATAAATGCTGCCAACAATCAGTAGTCTTGTCTCTTTTCAAGCACTTGAGGTTATCAACTAAGATAGATTATCAGATTTATAGACAGATTTATCTCATTCGGGAGTTGGGCTTATTGCATCAAAGATCAATTAGAGCTTTCTAAAGACTGAAATACATCATTAGAGCATTGCAGCTCATCTTGTAGAAGTCCTGAGCCTACCAGAGCTCAAATGGTTGCTCTCTTTTGCAACGTCCTAGTGGTCAAGGAGTTTTTGAGGAGGCTGCAGCTCTACACACTTCTCTCAGCAACAATTGACTATATTATTGATAAACTGGTCACCAGTCCTCCCTTATTCTTCTAGAGTAAACATTCAAGCACAGCTCTGTGCCTGCTCTTCACTAGCACCCAGACTCACTCTAAACCCTGCACTGCGGTGGGAGATCCCAGCTGTGCAAGGTAAATGCACGGAGCTGGATGGTTTAAAGTCAACACAGGCTTCTAGGCTGGCTCATGGGGGTGCAGCACTGCCAGCTGCCAATGTAAACCTGGCCCTCTGTGAGCGTAATACCGGTCAGGGTCCACTTCTTGAGTGACCTCCAGGGACCAGTGAACTAAAATGACCCAAAGACAACATAATAAAGTCAGGGCAATAGCAAGGCCTTTCTCAGAAGAAAAGAGTGCTCAGGCTGACATGAAAAGGCATGGGTTTGGTCACAAAACTCCAGTTGCCTTCACTCCAACCAATCCTCCTTTCTGTGGCGCAGCCCACAATCCACTTATCCCTCGTTCAAAGCTCCAGATGTAGTTCACAGTTTTCCTCTTTTCCCCACCTCCCAACATCGTCACCATCATAATCTGAGTTTCAGCCACCGAAAGTTGCCTGATATCTAGGCACAGTGGTCGTGGTATCTGTGGCATCAGGGTCATAATCGCATAGGGTTGTGTCTCAAGAGCATGCTGAAATCAAGCTATGAGGCTTGGTAACCCAGATTACACACATGGAAAGGTGGAGAAGTGAAACAGGACAGGACAGGGTTTCTCGATGGGAACCACAACTCCCAAGGAACAAGGTCTTCTCCTCTAAACGTCACGAATCAGAAGAATTTGAAGGTCTGGACCAAGAATTAGGTACATTTGTGAATCTGACCTATGGGATCACCAAAACTGTCCTGATTTTGTCTCTGAGGCATCATCTCCAGGGACAAGCTGACTTCACAGGAATCACAGATCACCTTTTCTTTTGACTTTATTCAAGACGTGAAAGAGACCTTTAATAACTTAAATATCTCTTGTTAGGATAATTCAATATACAAACAGATTACTGGCTTTGTAGCAGATGTGGGTCATTCATTATATGTCTATATTACTTTTTCTGCTGTACTCCCAGTTTGGTACAACACGAAATATTCCTTTTTCAATATAAAGAGCATTATCATCTGCGTTACGAGTTGTATCTTATCATAGTTACGATTTAATCTTGTAATAGTCTTCTAAGATACAGGAAATAGTTTTACTCAGTAAGTCACGTTTCATACCTTATTTCTCATGTAAAGTCTAAATTCTGTTCAGTTACTTTAATCAGTATTCAACAAATACAATCCCATTGAAATTTGTTTTTCTTTTCAAAGCATAATGGAAAAAGGCCTGCTTGCTATCATTCAGATGTGAGCACACCTAAAAATACCTAATATCAGGAAACAATTATACATTCTTCCTTTGAATTAATAATTTGCATTTAGAAAGGAAAATATGCCCATAAATATTTGCCCTATAAAAAACAAGGACAACCAATGTGATTCTGTACTTAAAAAGTACTGAGGACGTGGTTGTCCTGCAAAGATGTAAGTAGGTTTTTAAGACTGAGAAACCAAGCCTTGTGAGAATGAACCAGGGAGAATGTGTACAACTTTTGGTGAAAAAGATCAATATTTTGGGAAAAAAAACAAACAAATGAAGCTTGCTTGTTACTTGCCTCCTTGTTTGTGCGTATTGTCTTTACACTCCACGCCAGTAAGTCCTTCCCTCTGGAGTCTCATAGTGAGCTAGACAGTTACCATAAGACATACTTTTTAATTTCCTTTTTACCAAAATGAGAAAAGCAATCATTTGGGTTTGAATGAAACCTAGTAATCAACTTAAACAAGATGCTTCATTTGGTCACCAAGTGACTGCAAACTGTTTAGCAAGATTTCAAGAAAAATGTCTGCGAGAGTTCAAATACAAAGGTCAACGTTCTCATTGTGTCATGAAACAGAAGGCATCAAGGTAAACCAGGATTTTTTGGGGGTGTACAATTGCCCTCCCACATTCCTCCCCCTGAAATGAGGAAAATCTAAACGAATTTCCGAATTTTTCAGGGTTGCCAAATTTTGGGAAGGAGGCCACAGAAAAAAATACTCTTGAAAAACATAAGCTACCCAACCTGTCTTTTTTTGTTTGTTTACCAAGGGAGACCCAGTGGCTCCAGCACTGGAGCTTCCAGCTGCTAATGAGATGGGTGCCACCACGCAGGCAATGGGACTACACATCACTGGACTCACCTTAGAGCAGCTGAGTGCTGTCAGCCTGATTCCAGCCTTTTCCCCTTAATCCATGTATGTCCATCATGAGAGCAAAAGCATCTATTCAGATCCGAGAAGACAGACTTAAAGGAAGAGGTGTCGGGCTGTACTGCCGGGAACAGTCCTAAGACACACCAAACACAGAAGGAACATGGGGAAATCACTGCTTTTTCTCTAATTTCTACTGATGTTGCCATTAGCAGCTTCTCTGAGCTCACTGCTGCTGATCTTAACACCCACCAGCACTCCCTCAGACCAATTCTTCTCCACGTAATCTCTGTTCTCCCTTTGCCCCCTTAGGTTCAACCCTTCTGAGAACAACAATATCCCTCTGTAACAAAGATGGAGCAAGCAAGGCTGGAGAGCATGAGCCTCCTCCTGAAAGCCGCCCCACAGCCGGCTGCTCTGGACAACAGCATCCATTTTGCTAATGACTGGAATAATGATGGCATTCTTGTTAGTAACTGTGGAGATAACAAGGCAAACACTGGTCGTCATTATTGTAAAATGTGCAGAAGGCAATTTAGAATAATAAATGTTTCAAATGCAGGGAGCACACATGTACACAAAAGAACCCGTCCTTAGCTGAATCTCTCTGCCTGCGGTGTACAAGGACCCTCCTGATTGCATTGTTTGGAGCTACGCGTCATGCGGCAGTGCTCAAATTTAACACCAGATCCCCCCCACTTCACTGGAGTAAGTGGCATGTGCTGGGTCCTTTGTTTGAAAGGGATCCTGCTGGTTTTCCAGTGAAAAACAAAAACAAACCATAAAGGCTGGACCCAAGCCCTTGGAGAGGAGAGGAAGGAAACGATGCTCATGGGAGGGACAACCCCAGAGCTGCGGTTCTCCAGTGTTTCTACAGGGTTGTGTTGGCAGTGGTCTTCCTGCACCTGCAGCTGCCCCGTGCAGGTACCATCCCAATACTCCAGCAGGATGTACACCCTCTGCCAGGCCATGCAGCAAGCTCCCAAATTCAACAAGCCTGCTGTTGAACAGGGACATCTCGTCGTGGTGGAAGAAGACTGGTTCCCATGCACAGGTCAACATCTGCTCTCATGTAAGGCAGCATTTGAAGTACAATATGAATCATGGGCAGCAGTAGGAGATGAGAGGCCAGGAAAGAGACCAAGGGGAGAAGAAATGTGGCATAAGAAGAGAGGTCTAGAGGATAAGCCAAGGAGAAGAAGAGGGTGTCTGGGAGACTCTCATTTAAAAAGCTGAAGAATCCCCGCCAAAGCAAACAGTTGGACATATAGAGCTCTGCATGTCTCTGGTTAATTTTGAGCATCTGGCATTTATTGAAATTGCCTCCCTTTGTGTTTTCTACAATGAAGTGGGGTTTATATTCCTGCTTTCTCTCTCTTCTTTCTCCTCTTTGCCTTTTACTCAAGCATCCTTGCAATAACCATTGAGCAAAGAACACGACTGTGGGTACCAAGGATGGGGAGCAAATGCCTGCATATGGACAGCCATGGTCCATAGGCTCTGCCTGCCCTGTTACCCCTCATCTCGTATATTTTGCTTTCTTTGGCTCTCAGTCTGGGAAAGTAACAGACTGAGAGGAAAGATGGAAAGAGAAATCAGAGCAGAAGTTAAATGGGAGAACAGAAAAACAGGGAGAAAAACCTTTAAAAAGGTGCAATTGCAAAGTGATGACAGGCTGGTGGAAGGGAATTAGCAGAGAGAAGGGTTCTGTTCACATCCTCTTCCTAAACTGCCGTGCGATTAGAAATAAGCCAAAAGAGCCGTTTTGTAGGGAACTTTGGCATCAGCCGCATTCCTGCAACAAGGGCGAGAGACTAAAATAATCAACATTTTCTGCGGAACAGAAATGCAAACATTCAAATTCATATCTTAACTGACAGTTTCAGTCAAAATACATCACCCTGACGTTCTTCAATTAGAAAAGATTCACAGACTCACTTCATGGCATAGACTGCTGCCCCAGGACAGATTATACAGCTATGCTGCCTTAGCTGTATTTTCTATAAGTCAGCACGAAACCTCTGAGGCTCATGACGTGCTCCCAAGCCTATTACAAGGTGGGGCTTTTGCAGTAGTTTTTCAGGAAGCCTGTCCCCGTGGGAAAATAAAAAAAAAATGAAAGCAACACTAGTGCAAGGGTGGAGAGATGTTTCCTTTGCCCTATTCAGCCTCTGAACACTTCAGAGACAGAACATTATTCGTTGCAAGACCCTACCCAGCAAATACACGCCCCCATCACTCTGTACACTGCTGCGATGCTCCCCGTAGCCACGATGCTGGGAGGTTCCTGTGTGCTCTGAGAACTGCAGGCAGCAGCTCAGCAGCTCCGCTGGCACAAATTAGTGGAGCTGAAACTTTAGATCAGTGACAGAGAGAATCTGCCTCCTGGGAGCAGTAAATTGTGATGCTGGTCCCTAAAGACCGTCCTTGCCATTAAGTGATTAATGAATTCATTAACACCTCTAAGAACACAGGAAATATGACACAGACAGCCTGCCTAGGCTTTGCAAAGTTGGTTGGTTGGTTTTTTTTAGGAACAGCAGAGAATAGTGACTAATTAAGCTATACAGCTCGTGGCAGCACTACTACATTTATCCAGTAGGGACGAGGAGCATGGTGGGATTATGTCTTATGCTCTGACCAGCTTTTATCTGACCCATAACAACATGCTAAAATAAGGGGTTTATTACTACTATAAACCTTTCATTTGAAAGGGGAAAAAAAGGGCTTTTTTTTACTGTAATGGCTTTAAATGACTTTCCCAGCATTCCCAGTCCAGGGGTGGAATGGTCCCAAGGTAACTAGAGGTAACAGTCAGGGCAAGGAGAGGGGGAGGAATTGCACAATAGTCTCTTCAAGCCCTACAGAGAGCTTTAATTCTTGCCCTAAAGCCATGGTCACATGCTCAAGACTATTTCACTGACAGTTTTTTTTACCAAATGTAACATAACCAAGAGGGTAAATTCTTGGGATAAGGTGTAAGCTGGACTCGGTGTCTGACACCTGCCTTAAATCAAGGCACAAGGTTACCTACCTCTGTACATCAGCAGGACACTTGTGGTGCTCCCATGGCACCACGGCCAAGCAGCTGACAAGAGGCAATGCCTCCCTGCCGCAGTGATGACAAGGGTCTCTCACCCCATGTGTGCCTTAGACGGGTGTCTCAGGCCCAGCTTCCCAATGAGCCTGCGATTTAACCCCACTGACCATGGATGAAGATGTCCCAGCACCAGCCAGGTGAGGTTAGCTGCCTCACTCAGGAAGGGATGCCCACATTACCCTCCCTGCAGGGACAAATAGCCACTGCTTGCAGCTCATTTCCCTTCCTTTTCTTGGGCTTGCTCATACCTACGTCACATATTTGCTGTATTGTTGCAGAAAACATGGGATTCGTTTCTACAGCCACCAATTGCTGCAGAATTGCCTTTCCATAACCCAAGTGGGACAACCGTCCTTCACCTCATAATGGCCTAGCAGCATTTAGGCTGGCTCGTGCCTTGGCTTTCAGTGTCCTCTAAGTTCACTTCCAGCATAGGCTTGTGAAGAGCCACACCGCTCCAAGGGGACAAGTACGTGACGCTTAGTGCCAATTGAAACTAAATGGAGGTGGCAAGGAGCCACCACACATTCCTGCTGTGGGCAGGTACGGGGGCTTCGGGACGTTTGAAATTGTGGAGAATCAGGCCCAAAAGACAACTCACTTTCAAAGACAGTTAAACTGGAGAGAGCTCAGAGAAAGGCACGGCAAAGATTAAAGGGCGGGAGGTATTGATTTATGTAGGAAGATCAAAAGAGCTATATTTGTATATAGTGGTTTAGCTAAGTGATGACTAAGTATTTAAAGGAAAGAGTTTGAAGGACATAAACCGACAGAGGGACCATTAGCGTGAGTGCAGTGAAGAGAGCTTAACAGGAGCAGCAGAATGAAAGAAAAGGAAGGGAGAAGAGTGAGATCTCGGCTGCCTGCCTGCAGATGCTTTTTGGCTTGGAGAAATCAACAGCCCCATCCACACTGAGCCCCAAGCCACATTTGGCAAACAGTTTCCCAAGGCATTTCAAGTTCTGTCCTGCACCTTGCTCACTGCAGCTCCGCCGCCAATGCAACAGCATGTAGGAGCATGTGGGAAGGTCCTCAAAGGGACTCAGGGTACGGTCACAGCCTGTGCAGCACCCTTCAGCTTGGTAATACTAAGGCACTTCAAAATCTTAACCATGGGAGCCCTGTGACTGCTCTAACTCACACAGTACCCCAGACAGAAAGAGAAACAAGGAAGATATATATCTTAAATCCACTTCTGAGGACTCCACTGTCCTGCTCCATCCACTTGTCCCCAGTCTTTAAGTTTATTTAAACATTATTGGAGCTATTGCTTCTTGTATGGTAATAATGTTTGCAAAGCACTAACCTGAGTATGGCACAGAACTTAATCTGTCTGCATGGTCCAGTGACATCCCATCTTGTAGGGGACCTTCTTGATCCTGCTCTCTCACACTGCTCAGCCTTAACTGACCTACACATGATTTGCAGGGCCAGGGCTGGCACCACAGCCAGAACACCCAAAGCTATTCTGTTCCTCAAGATAATTCAGACCCAGGTGAGGAAAAGTTACTTAAAGTGACTTTTTAACAAGTGACCTACACTTAGCCTCCCTCCACGGGCTCAAGTTGACAGATGTCTCTCTGGTGCTTCCAAGAAGAGCAGCAGCCAGGAGCATTTCAGAGATGGTTACTTTGGAAATCCTCCATGGAGAAGAAGCCTGCGTGCATAGAACAGGCAAGAAATACGTCTTTCCCATTCTGGGAGTCTGACGGTGAGCCCCAAGGCACAAAGATGTGGAGAACTAGAGTTGGGAATGACCTGGAGGCCAGATGTTTCATTAAGGAGCTGAATTTTTAAGTTATCCCATAGTCTCTTATCTGCTTACTCTGCTGAAGGCTGCAGCTGCCCATAGCAGCAATGCGTCACCAGCCCTTTAGAGAGGGCATTTCCTACCCTGATGAAGAAGAGAGGCGAGAGATAAGTGAGACAAAGAGAATCTGATAAGAGACTCTGATTGAATTGCTCTGCCATTGCCTGGGATATCCTGAAAACTTTATGGCCTCAATTCTTAGTCTGAAAACACTGAAAAAAAGCTTTTACTCTGGGATCGTCAGGGACTTCCGGACAGTTTAGGTCACTGCCAGTGCTCTGCTCTCTGTCCACGTCATTCAGCATTTTATCCACCATTTGCTGGAGTGATACTCTTTGCTGGGAACGTTTATAGACAGCAGAAAGAGAGGTCCTGCAATAAGTAATAACGAGAACAGGGCAGGTTACAGAGTCAGGCACAAGGGTAAGGATTCATGGCCCATTATAGATCCACTAAATACATTTTTGTCACCCTATCAGGTGTCAACGGAGTCTACCCCAGTCGAGAGCCCCTTGATCTGTGTGACCACTCACGGATTGAAGAGGATAAACATTCGTACGTGGTTGAAGCGGGTGACACAGCATGCAGGCTGTTTTGTTCAGTCATATGTGGTCCCTTGACCACAAGCTGCTCACCTCTGATCAAACCACCTAGGTACATTACTGTGGAAAAATGCATTCTGATGCAATCAACTGCAAGATAACACCTCTGGGAACCAGGAATGCCAATTACAGCTACTTACAATGTGAGAGATTACCTCAGAAAGCACTGACTCCAGCAAAGACTAAAGATGCTTTCCATGGAGTAAGTGAATATTCATCCAAGCACGAACAGGAACCGGGCTTTTTCTGACCATTTGGATTTGATCCCTCTCTTAGCCCTATTTTGCCCCTCTTTTACCCACATTTACATGAATCCAAACTAACTCTCTCCAGCAATTTCAAAAGAGGTTCGGAGGGCCCTTCTGCCGACCATACCATAGCTCTACATTTACAGAGCTTTTCCAGGAGATGCAGGGATGTCTTAGGCAATACAATTATCTCTTCTTCAGCAACCTCATGAGCCACTCAGAGGCAGGGTACATCAACATATCCCCTTCGGGGTGAGCTGCGGGGTTACAGGCAAGTGTGCCCGCTGGACCATGTGAGGTTAACGTAGGGTACTGGAGGTTTGGGCTCAGCACCAGTTGCTCAACCCTGCAACAGCACTGCCTCAGGGACTGGCCAAGCAGGGCTCAGGGATGACGACAAAGCTGCTGAAGATTCAACCATGTGCAACCAGTTTGTGCAAACAGCCTTCTCTCAATGCCTGCTCCCCCGCAGGACTGTGCCCCAACCCTTGGTGTCCACACAGGGAAGGGGGACACCAGAGAGCATTCAAATGGAGGCCAGACACATGACTGTGAGCTGGAAAAACTCAGCTCAGCTTGTTCAGTTTGTTGAAGCTTTGCTTAAGAGATCACGAGGTGTCTAGACATCTCAAACATGGAAATATCCTGGGTTACAGGGAACTTCCCAGGCTTTTGACAACGACATGGTGAGATTCAATGCCTGGAAGTTCGGGTCAGATAAATCCCAAAATACAGTGCAATTTCCCAGCAGGGAGGGAAACCGAATGCTGAAGGACCTCACAAGGGTGTGGGTCCTCCTTGTTTGACATCATTAGCCTAGCAGGAGATAACTTTTGAACAGCTAGGCTTTAATCCAGCTCCTGGGAGACAGTCCAAAACCCCGGCTCAGAGGGAGCGGGGCTGGATAGTGCAGGGCATACCTCTGTGCCCCTGCTCCCTTCCTTGTACCCTCAGTCATGACAAGAGCAGGAAATTCTGCGTTATCTGCTGCTCAGCCTTGGAGCTCCTCATTAAGCCAGTAGCTGTAGTCCAATCTCATTCCCCAAGACCTCAGCTGGTTGCCTGCAGACATAAGGAAGGAATTCCTTTGTTTATTTTCCTCCTCCAGGCTCATTTGGCCAGATGGATGTTGCTTGCTATTTCTTTTATTTTTCTCACCTTCCTCTGAATCATTAGAGATTAGCCAGAGATTAGTGGCTGGAGGCACAGCCCAGGGTTTGCAGATGTGCCAAAAGCGGGGAGTGGGATGTCCCCTTCTTTTGCACCCTTCAGGGTCAGGTAGTGTCACCTCACCCAGTTACTTGGACAGCGTCTACTGTAACGTGGGTCATAGACATGGAGGTTCAGTGAAGGTTTGTTACAATGGTCGGTATCGAATGCAGAGTTCGTAACCCATCCGTGGGATGCTCTAGTCCCTCAAGTGATAGTGCTATTCAGAGCCTTGGAGGACTGCCTAAACAAACATGTGTAAGAGTTTAAATTCAATCTCTCCCCTGCCCTGTCCCCTGTAAAACTCTTTGATGACTAAGCCCATTAGGGGAGGAGCAAATCTCTCTGAAATGTCACAGCTGATCTCTGTTGACCTTATCAAAGTGCAGGATCAATACACTGACCCATTTGGAGTAGGAAACCTTAAGCAAAAGCCAGAGAAAAGCAATTAAACAGAATTTCAAGAATGGGAGTGTGGAGATAGAAATACCCCCTGTTTTATCTCTAGAGAGCGAAAAACAAATGAGCCAAAAGTAACCATGATGCTTAGAATTATCATATACATAATTAGTATTTGATAAAGCAGGAAATAAAACATAGCATCCATTCATCATGCTGACAGCTGCAAAACCATACTGCAAGGCTCTCAAGTGTTGTGGTGTCTGTGTGCGCCTTCAACATTGCAGGTACTAATCCACGCCGCCAGCTGAAGGAGCGGAACATGCCATGGGCTCTGCAGGATGCTGGCAGCACATCCCAGGGACTGGTTCTGAGCATGCAAGACATGATCACATGCTCTTACTTGCTTGGATTTGAAGGATGGAAAGGCATCAGTAAAAGTCTTGGTAGCAAGTAACGAGCTTCCAGCAAGTCTGTGACTTCAGGTGCACAGGAACCTTAAGGCATCCTAGAAAGCTAAACTGACTTTCCTGACATCTTGAACTTTACCAGCTCCACCATCTCATGGCTACAGCAGTCTCTGTCATGGTTTTGAACTGGGCCAATTGTCACCATTTCAAACAATGCCTTGTCCCATCCCGGGAGGTGGCAAAACCATTTTAAATAGACAGTCAGCAGGCAGACAGCCTACTTTGGAGGAGTAGTGACATGGGCCAAGGAATGGTCCTGGATACCCAAACAGATGCAGCCAATCAGTTTATGGTCAGACACAACCCATCTCCTCAGCCCCTATAAACCATAAAGGAGCACCTCCACCACCTAACGACTGGTGCCTGTGATTCTCCGTGAGATGGAAAGGTGTTTTCAGATAAACTTGTTATTAACCCTCCCATTAAGAGGGCAATCAGCAGGGTAGAGGTCACAGGGTGCAAATAGGAGCTATGGTTTCCATAAAAGAGGGTTTAGAGGAGCAGATGACAGAGAAAATATTAAACAAATCAAAGAGAACGGAATTAAAAGGTAAATAACTTGTAGGACTGTGGGGTCCGTCAAGAGTAGCTTTTTCTACAGGTCTTTGCCCAAATTAGAGAGAATTTTTCTTTTCTTCATAGGTGTTTTTAAGATTTACCTTTCCTCACAAGGATGAACACGAGCCGTTTGCAAGCAACTTGGCAATAAAACAGGAAAAAATAAACTTCAGCCTCACCTGACAAAAATAGCCAAGTGCCCAATGGTGAATCCACACACCCCTCCTTGCTCTGCCTGGCTGGAACGGAGCTGTGCCACAGTCTCCCGCTGTGCGTGCTGGTCGCTAGATTGCCAGCTTGGGATAGGTCCCTGTCCATCTGTCAGGGCAGAATTATTCCGCTTGAAAAACACTAAAAAATGTTCCCCAGAGTACCGCAACTGTCCCAATTTCCATGTGAACCATGTCACCATCAACTGCACGCTGCTTGGAGGAATGGGAAGGGCTCCAATCCCCACTCTTCCTCCTTTCCCCCTGTTTTTATTTGCAGGTAAAGCCACTACCTATAATTTTATCAACATTTTTTTTGCAGCCTGCTCTTCATAAACACACCCCATTGATCCAGCATAAGGCAGGATCCTCAGCTCTCTAGATGACCACCTTTTTCCAGCACAGAAAGAGCATGGTAAACTACCTTTTTTGGAGGGAATCAAAAAGCAAGTCTCTCCTGTCCTGGAAAATTTTCTATGCACTGGGAGTCTCATCAAACCAGGAGAAAGAAAGCAATAGCAAATTTAACAGTGCAATCCATAGCAGACACAGATGGCTGCAGTTCCTAAATAAGCATTACATTAGTGCAAAGGAGAGGGGGAAAAAAATTAAAGGAAGAAAGAAAAATATAACAGCTGCATCTTAAGCCTGGAGGCTGATGCTAAATCTATGTTGGTAGGTGCTTTCGGTAGTGGCAGTAAAAGTCAAGTTGCTTCCATGTTAAAGGGACACTACTGAGTGTTTTATGCACCGTCCTCAACCTGCTAATCATTTGGTGGGAACGTCCTCCAGCTGTCCAGCAATCTGGGGGACCCATGGCAGAACAGGCAGAAACGGGGACAGAGGAGGAAAGCAGTGGAGAAAAGCATTAATAGTTAAAGCAGCATTTTGCACTGCATTAAATGGAGGGTTCTGTTTTAAAAAAAATTAAAAATCAATAGCACGCGATGGCCTTCGATGCATTGACAGAAAGATCAGTCGCCCTCTCATCACTGCCGTCAAGCTAAGACCACAGCTCAAACAGTTTTCCCAGCACATTCTGTAGTTCTGCCAGGCAGACAACAAGGAGATAAAGGAATTGGGGGGTGGTGTTGATGGGGGTGGGGGCCCTGTACTTGAAATCTTGACACCTCTGAAGTGGAGGAGGTCACCAGTGCCTTGCTCTGGAGGGAACCAGGAGCTTGGCTGAGTTCAGGGAAAGCTCCCCTCTCAGCCCAGGGATGCTGGAGAGTTTTCTCCATGATCTGGAAAACACGAGCTTGCTGCCAGCAAAGATCACAGCTGACACAAACATTGGAGGAGCAGTCAATGATGACATGAACACGCTGGTTACAGCAGGCAAGCTGTGTTGGCAGACAGGCAGGATAAAAGCAGCCTTTGAAATGTCCACATGCCAGTCTGGGCCTGAGAAACAAAAGATTGTGGGTGCATTTACAGGTGCAGGCAGTTTGAGGAGAGCTTCTTGGGGCAGGGGGATAATCCCATTCCTGGAGGTGCCAGCAAGATTGCAATGAGGAAGGACACCCTCCGATAGCATGCAAGACTGGCACCGTGGTCCTAAGTCCACCTTGTCTCCACACTTGTGACCATGTCCAACCTGCAGTGAATTCAGCGAAGTGCTTGAGAGAAGAGTTTTCCTGACCAAGCATCTCCCCTGTGCTGCTGAGTAGCAGCAGACAGGCAGCTCCGCCGCAAGGCACCTGGTCTTCATAAACAAAGGCAACTTCAATCACTTAAGATCCCGGAACACCAAGCTCCACTGACACACGTATGTTGGCCTTCAGTGGATGAGGTTTCTTGCAGTCTCACGGATCCATTTTTCCTCTCCTCTGCTTTTCAAAAGCAACCAGTGAACTTTCATTCTTGCTAATGTTTCCATTAGTCTTTAATGAAGTGCAAAATCTCCCATCTCTGCCCTGTCAGAGCTGTGGTATCTTCTGTCTCCTGTTGACCTGGTCAATGTTTTTTATCACATGAATTTCTTCTTTTTTTATTACAGTGCATTATAACATTTGTATCCTCTAAGATACGTAGGTGCTTCAGCAAGCCCTGGTGGCCCTCCATGGCTACCTCATCACTCCCAATCGAAGAATTATTATTTTCTTGCTGTCATATTTCTTCTCTGTCTATGAATTAGCTACACTGATTAATTATCAGCCTTTGCTCATAAAGCACAAGCCTGAAGGCTGAGGAGTGACAAGGATGGCATTACACAAGCGGGCAAGGTTTGCCTGCTCTTACCAGAGCCGTTCGGGGATTTTGCATCAGGAGAACGTTCATTTCTTGCAAGAGAAAACTCACCTGGGCATGTCAATACCAACGTGTTCTTGTTTCCAAACGAAAAAATGAGCTGAGTGTTTTGAAAACATCAAAGCATCATGTTTCATTATTCAGAGGGCATAGAATACTTTGATTTTCATTCTAAAACAACTTTTCACTTAGAAGTTTCTTGTATATTTCAATTGCTTTTAAATGCCAAAATTGACTCAAAATATGTAAACAATTTTTTTATGGTTTCACAGGGACATTTCAGAACAACAAAAAAAAACTTAAACTCCAAGATTTTGCATGAAATGGAAAATACACTTCTTACTCAGCTCTAGACATCAGTGTGACATCTCGACAGGCTTTAATGTGATTGAAAGAACCCACCCAGGTGTGATGGAGAACCAGCCTAACATGGGCTGCTGGGGGCCATGTAAAAGTTGAGACTGAGCTGGGAGAGCAAAGAGGTAGAGAGATGAGCTGAGAGCAGTGCTGTAGGTCAAGGAAATGTGAGTTTGTGATGCCAGGGAGGTTATCTGCACATGGGCCAGCTTTCAGAGAGTTCAGAGATAGGAATGGACAAGCTGGCAAAGAAGGACGGTTTAGAGCACTCATTTCAAGGACGTTGCACTGAATCATTTTAAATCCCATCAATTAGTGAAAAAAACCCCAAATCGCCATCCCTTCTCTCCAAAGCAGACTCCCTGCTGTGCCAATGCAGAACTGCACAGGCGTGCTCTTGGTGGCATCAAGGAGGAGATCTGGAAGCATCACCTCCATCAGCCCAAGCTGCTCTCAGCCCTGGTCATCAGAGAAAGTGGATCAGCACTGAGTGGATGGCTGGGATAAAAGGTATAGCCATGCTCTGAAGCACATTAATTGCTTCTTAATTATCCCATTAATCACTGTGACACCTTTGTCTGCATTCCCAGCAGCACACTTGCAGTTAGCTGGGACCCTCACACCGCTTTGTGTAAACTGAGCTCATTTTGCTGCCTCACTCCAGACCCTCCTAGGTCCTGAAAGGTGAAAAACAAACCCCAAAACTCCCCACATGTTATTGAGCGTCCCAGTGGCATCGCGACAGGCTCTGAACCCAGTGCAGGCAGGTCAGAAACATGCTGCCTCAATGGCAATGGGCAGGCCAAGAAAATGCAGATGACAGAAGACTTGTAAGACAATGATGGTCTGAAGTCCTCAAAGTTCGAGATTCAGACTACAATTTACAAAGTGTCGGCTTACGGAGCCTGTCCAGGGCTTTGCTGCAGCTTAGCAGAGGGAACTGCAAGTTTCCATTAAATCACAGAAAGCTGTAAACCAATCACCAGGGAAAATTTCTGTTCCATCAACAGTGCTTTTTCTTTATTTTATTATTTATAGCACTCTCTGATTTCCAGCAACTTTTTTATTATAAAAAAAATTATTTTCTTTGTCTGAAAATTGATATAAAAAGAAATCCATCTCTCAGCCGTCATTTCTCTTAATGATGTTTACATCAGCAGATGGGGAAAAAATCACTTTTTAAACAGAATTTATTACCCGCTGACCCAAAGCTTTACCATACATCACTGTGGTTTCAGAAAGTTAGTTTCCACAGCAACATGATGTAACTCTCCAGTGTGTCTGTGAGCTGCTGATATTAACTCTTCCATTCCTAGCCATATTTTTTGTGAAAGGGTATGTTGGCCGCATGGCAGTCACTAGGAGACTTCGAAGTTGGTTAGATGGGAAAGCTCAGGCTCAAGAACCCTATGCAAATACATCCATCTTTAAATTCCCTCATTTAACGAGGGATCAAGTAACAGCTTCAAGCAAGACTGAAAGCCTGCAGATGTGCCAGGCAAAGGGAGCAGCTCTGTGCCCAGCAGCCAGGACAAGCTGGGTAGAGGTAGCACAGAAGGAAGAAGAAGACGGATGTCTCAAAATGCCTACCAGTACTGCATGCTGAAAGCAAGGTCATCAACACCCGTAGCAGGAGCACCCAAGCCTTGTAAGAGGTTGTCTTCCGTGCCCATCTTCTGCAGCACCAAGCCCAGGATGCCAAGAGAATCAGGGAGCAAAATATAATACAGACATTGGGGTACTTCAGAAAAAGGGAGGAGAGTCTAGGGGCTTAGCAAAGAGGGACAAGCAGATAGTACTTAAGACTTCAAAAGAAGTGGTGAATTCCTCTGGCATGAGCAACTGGGGTGAGTGTCTTGTTCTGTGGTTCACTTCTTCACTACGGAACTGTGGCTCGGTGTAGAACTACCCAGAGACCAGACACCTTGCTGGCTCCTAACTGACCACATGTGTGCAAGCATCTCCAGAGCTCGCTCAATTAGGCAGCAGAGGCCAACAGATCAGAGAGAGTAAGTACAGAGCAATAAGCACCACTGTCCCGAGGAAGGGAAAGGCTCAGAACCGCAAAACACAACTCTGTTCCTCTGAGGACTTGTGCTCTGAGACCACCTCCATGCTTTAGCACCACAGAAAGCCAAGCGTCAGACACAGGTGGCTTTAGCACAAAAGCTGGCTACTTAGCAATCAAGGTTCAGCTGCAATAGAGAGAGTTGCACCTATCACTGCATTAATTGATTGCTGGGATGTTGATAAACAATTGATTTTTTTTTTTTCTGCAAATGTCACCTGAAAGTAGTTTTATATTTCTGTCTACAAGAAGCAAGCAATACCAAGAGCCTAACAAACACGAAGAAAACAGGTAATTCCAGGTAGCAAATGGCTGAGTAATAGAAGTAAGTTGCTTCTACTGGGATTTGGGAGTCTACCATGGTGGGAGACGGGAAAAGTATTTACTCATTGCTTTGGCTCAGATATCAGAATGTCACTTTGGCAACTTATCAAAGAAATCCAACATCTACAGCCGCTTGGCTTGAGCCAGATACAGAGCAATAACTGATCCACCTGATGAGAGATGTTAATCGGCTTTCAGTGCATGCCTGCGATAGATCACAGGCCAAGAGAATAAAGGCTGTTGGGACCACGGGAGGCATATGACAATCCACAGAGACACCAATTGTGCAGAGGAGAAAGCACATCCCCATAAGTCATGTTTTGAGAACACTGTACACGGAGCTTTTGAGAAAAAAACCACAGGCATATAGAGAGAACAAGCAAACTGCAAGTTACCTGGCTCTAAGACTGCCTGAAAATTGATGCTAGATATCATGTTAGAAACCAGAGGAACATTTAGAGGACCATGCATCACACTAACCTGAGAAAATTTTAAGTAGCATTCACAAGAGACAGGAAAGCATGCAGGGCATCTCTACACTGGAAACCAGACCCTAACAGATCTGATCTCCCCAGAAATCCTTGGGTGCTGCAGAGCTCTGCTGGGAGAGTTCTGTAAGGAATTCCAAACATACTGTGTGATCTGGGCATTTGTTTCTGGACATCAGGCCTGTGTGTGCTGTGCAACCACACACTGACATAGGTAGTCAGGGTCTACAGAGGTAGACCTTCCTTCCTATACCAAGGTCAGGAAACTCTCAAAAGCCTGCTGCAGGAATTGAGATGCCATTGCCAGTTCAGTACTACGAACCACAGTCTTCCATCTGCTATAGCGGTGTAAACCCAAAGGGATGCCCTTGCTTTGTACAGGGGTGAATGAGAGCAGACCTTTGCTTCAATGAGGTGCAGAGGAGAAACATCCAAGTTAAAATGGTTTCCAGCATTTAGGCTCCCGTTCGTCTCCAGGAATCAGACCCCTTCCCAGGTCAGCTGAGCCCTGTAACGTGGCTCTTAGATGGGGGCAGTGGGGACCACGCTCACCTCTACAGAAACACAACCGTGGCCAGGCTAGAGTTATCAGCTCTCGGGAGGAAAGCTTACCACTTTTGTTTCCTGTCATGCCACATCCATGCTTTTAATGGTGAGAACCCAGCCTTGGAGACCAAGGTCCCAGTGCCATTGAGCCTGAGAAGGTCTAAACCCACTTCACCACATCCCTGGTACTTTAACCATTGGGACTGAAGGACAGATAAACCTCCCCAGTCCTAACATTTTTCTTTCTGCTCTCCCTTAAGCATTTCCAAAAAAAACCCCACAATGGTCAGAAACCTTCTCCAACATATAGAGCATGAAAGGCGCTTGCTTCAAAATCTGTTGCCTACAGCCTAGAAGAGTGTGGTGCAGCCCTCTGCTGAACTGCTTCTCACCTTTCCCAAAGCGCAGAGCTTCCCAAAACTTGTAGCTTTCCTCAGTATCACCAATAAAGGGCAGTCCCTGTCCTCCTCTGCCTGCGTAAAAGGATTTCTAGCATTTGAGATGTTTTCCAAATCAAAAGAATCTCCACCCATAAATGCATTCTGACTGGTATGTCAAATGCGTACTCATCACTACAATAATTAATTAGCAAACTCGTAACAGGTTTGGGAAAGCTGACTCAGGAGATTGCGACCATATTTAGCCAAAAACACTTGCTCTGATTGATTTTTTCCAAAAAAAAAAAAAAAAAAAAAAAAAAGAAAGAAAGAAAAATCAAGCTTCCTTTTCTGCATTCTGTGTGGCAGCTCTTACACAAGTTGAAGTCTCCAGTAAAGCTACTGTGCTAATAGGCATTGGCTCTGCCAAAAAAGATACCAGCTACAAAGATATGAGCAGTACACTGATGGGATTAGTATCGTTATCAAAGATCAGATACAAGATTAGTATCACTATCAAAATCAGCCTACCAATGCTATTTCCTCCACTTATCTTAAAACCCTTGAGTCAGGGGATGTTGACCTTTATATGAAAAAATGTTGAGCAGCCTATTTATTAGAAAGCTTCAAATTAAATGATCTAGAAGGAGAAAGCTTTTCCAGAAGCAGCTCCCACCCTGTTCAGCAGGGAGGTGGTCCACACACTGCAAAATACACGGGCAGGTTGGAGCCCACATCTCGGGAAGCCAGCTTCAGGCTCACGCAAAATAGTCTGCTTGATTGAAGGAGATGTACTAATCGATCGGACAGCGCAGTCATGAGGTGTTGTACAATTCCTGCTGAGGACTGAGAGATACATCCATCATCACAGCTGGCTACGTCAGGCGGGAGCAATGCGTCTAGCAGAGCTTTAAAACCTCAGTCTTTTTAACAACGCTGTCCCGTGATATGAGATTAGGTTTGTGATTGAGGTTGAAATGGAGAAAGCCTCAGCAGCACCACACTGTGTTGAGGCCAGGACCGTAGCCTTGGGAAATGTGCTTTCCTGCCCTGCACCCCGTGCAAAAGCCACGGTCCTTCTCCTGCTTAGCAGGAGAGAAAACACAATGGATGCAGTATTCTGGACCGGGATGTGGATGTGCATTCCCACATCAAAGACAATTCTTTCCCAAAGCTTTTCACATCAATTGCTTCAGTCAGGATAAAGCTCATCTCCAGCTCCAACAGCAATTTGAGATAGTGAAAATTGAATCTGTTGGAAAGAGAAGACCAGCATACACAGACCATGACTATGGCTCGAGCTCTGGCAGATGAGTGGTAGGAACAACCGCATGCATGCTCCCAGCCCTTTGATAAAAAATATGCGAGTGTCCAACCACCACAGCTTGGCAGGCATCTGAACAGAATTTGCCTGAGATCATCTGTCCATCCTCAGACCCAGCATTCCTCATCCATTTCCAGCAATCCTGAGGTCCTCACAACTTAGCCATGCTACCCGTATAGCTGGGGTCACTCGAGATCTTGCCACCAACACTACACACCATGGGCTCCTCTTTCACAGCCTTTCCACTGGATGATTTTGCTAGAGAGATCTGTCATTGAGCTCAACCCCAAAGTCCTGCACTGCTCATGCAAAATTCCCACTGGAGTCAAAAGGAACATAAAATAAAACCAGCTGCTCTTCGCTGTCACAGCCTAAGTGCATTAATGTCTTTTTATCTGCATAGGGGCACTGTGGCCAACCCCTGTTTCCATTCAATTGGCATTAATAAAATCTCTCTCTGCAGAAGTGACAAGGGAAAGATACACTTCAATTATCATGTTTTACCTGAATTGAAATTTGAGTGCAAGTCTTGTATTTCCCTCTGTTGATAACTGTAATCTGCGACCCTGCTCAACGACCAGCTTTTGGTCTGATTATTCACAAAAAGAAAACGCTTCGGAAACACCTATATAAGGCAGCCCTCAGCTTTGGCTTACAGTCAACAAGTCATCTTTGAATCAGTTATTTCAGCCAGTTTAGGTTATTTTCACTGCAAAATTAAAAGCAAAAATTGTCTGGAGATGAACCATTACGAAGAACATATGGAAGGTAAGATAGAGAACAGGTCTCGAGTCTTGGCCAAAAACTGGTTAATTTAGATTTAGGTAAGAGTGGGGTCCTTGGAGCTGAGAGGCAGAAAGCTGAAGTGAGATCTGAGGAAATTAAACAGCTGTTACAGCATTTTTTTTCAACGAGTATGGGCGAAGGAGGACAGTAGCTACGGGCTGTAGCTGAGCGCAGGTGTCCAAGAGCTCCACAAGAGGAAAAAATGCTATTGCAATAGATGGGAATGAAGAGGAGAACCAGGTGCGCAGCTGAGCAAGAAACACACCTGGCTGGATCCCTGGGTGCAGCAAAGGAGAGCGAGCTAGCAAGCATTTTTTGGCTAGCTACAGGAGTGGGAGGTAGGAGGAACATCTCCGAGGCCTAAAGGGTTGGCTTGCCGTGTGCCTAGGATGTGCAGAAAGGCAGCAACGTGGAAGGGAAGCAAAGGGATGCTGCAGAGGGCCACGTTAGCAGCAACCTCTCGTGGATGCTGTGGAAAATGAGCTGTATTCCCCCGCCATCACAATACACGCTCAGATAACTGCATGCGGCTGCGGCTGTTAATGTGCTGGTGAACTAGGGGTTATGCAGATACTGTGATTGTACCCAAAGGGCCACCTTCTAGTTAAGCCTGAATAGCCAAGTAAAGTCCTCAAGCCATACAGAATTTCTTCTGGAGATCTTTCACTGGAGCCTTGATGGTCTAAGGACAAAGGCACGATGTGGTCTTAATACCTGTTTTCCCAACAGCTTCTCTGACTTCCCCAGCTGTACTTACTGGCCCTACCTTTTCCTTTCCCTGTCTCCAAACTTACCTCATTCTGCTTAGATTTTCCTCTTTGCTCTTGAAAAGATGTTCATAGGGTGTTTTCTTCAGTTTCACACTACTGCTGCTTCTTTCCTGCAAATCATTTATTTCGTTTTAAATTGATACGAACCATTTCACCAGAAGCTCCTTTTCTAAGCAAGGTGCTATTAAGAGCAACTGTATCTGTCCATAACAGATGAAAAGAAATGATGAATGTGCTTCATCAGTCAAGGCAGAAAAAGTGATAGCAATGTGAAAAGACAGTAAATAAGCAAAGCATCCACAGAGTATTTCAAAAGTAAATCAAGTTACGCAAACAATTAAAGGAAATAGAGAATTTGCTTGCAATTACTAGTCATATTGCTTCTGCCATCTATACAGTCAGTTATGCAGTATCAAGATAAAGAACCGACTTGCATTTTTAAAGTTTCAACATTTCAGCAGTAATAGCAGATTTTTTTCCAATTAGGAGAACAGGTGTATATCTCCCTCTCTTCTTCCCCAGTTATCCAGCTCTACTGAGAGGGAACTCGGATGTAACTTGAACATTAGAGTCAAAAATAGGGCAGAACCGAGCTACAGTGGTTGAAACCCAGCCAGGACCTCCCCACCCATACACTCAGCAGAGCTTTTTGCAGGAGGTGAGACCAGACAATAAATAAATGCACACCTACAGCCCCCTCTGCTCAGCGAACCACAACTGGAAGAATTAGTTTGTCCTTTTCTTGGTGCATTTTTTGGTAAGTCTGAGTTGTAGCAGGTGAACCCCACTCTTCCCAGTCTATATTAAAGCAGTGACAGTAATGATCTCTTCGTCTATGCTATTCCAGCCCAATGCACAAACCATCATACTGCTGCCTTGGTATTGAAAAAGGCTAAAATATTGACTGGCATGATCTAATTGATCGTGGAAGGCAAGTGATTATAGACTGGGAAAGAAGGCAGAGATTCGTGTAAGTTTTACAATTAATCTAATTAATAATCCTCAATTAATTTATTGCTATCTCTCAATAGGTAAAAAGGAGAGGTGTGACTGCGGCAGATCAAGACACAGCCCAGCAGCTCCGACAACTTCAGGGTGACAGCTCAAGCTTGCGAGTGTCACTGCTGTCCCAGGCACCACTTCTGCATCAAAAACCCCTTCTGCGAGCGTGAGGAAACGGACCAGCCCCCCTCAGAGATATTCCCTGACAATAAGCGCACATCAAGTCCTGATGTGCTCAGACACCAGGTGGACAGAAGCTGGGACAGAAGGAGATGTCTCTCCTGCAAGGCACTGAAGCATAGCAGCCCAGCGGGGTCTTGCCTTCAGCAAGGAGAATGCCCTTGTAATGCTCTCCTGCTTGTTAAAATCTTGCACACTTTGAGCTGCCCGCAACCCTTTCCATCCTGACCAAGCCGCTTCAGAAAGTCAAATGTTGCAGCAGAGATTCTCATAAATAAAATAAATACAGATTTTGCCCTCAGTGTGGACCTCTCTATCTCTCCATAGATGGTCAGAGTGACATTTGTCAGGAAGCATTTGTTGCAGAACTGCGATGGAGACTCATCACCCAGTCCAGCCTGCAGTAAGGGTCTGACTTGCCACAAGACCCCACAAGATCTCCATCCCTTCCTCTCAGGGCAGCCTGGGGTTTAAGGAGCAAGAAAAATTGAGTTTCTTTCACTTCAGCCAGAATTAAAACAATGATTTTCACAAGTCAGAAACTGCCTCAAGAGGGGTCCAACCCCAGATACTGTGGAGACCTTCCTTAGCATCACAGCCTGGGCTGTGATTCCCTATCCTTGCTCCTGCTCTCCTCTTGCCTACCTTGCTGCAAGCTCCAGTCTCCTGTGTGGTCACCTTAGCTGAAGTCCCAGTGGGGGTAACACAGGGGTTCACATGACTACCTCATTATTCTAATCACCTCATTAGGCACCTCACATTTACTCCAGCATGAGCTCTGCTCGAGGACAGAGCAAGAGCGGCAAAGCAGCCTTCCTCACCATCAAGCTCACAGCCCCGGGGCAGGAGTGAGACAGCCCCTCTGAAAAAGTCACTGTGCAAAGAGAGCCTCTAAAAAGGCAGAAAGAGAAGCCAAAACCGGCTAGAAATCAGGGATATTGGAACAAATGATGCAGCATGCTTGTTGGACACACAGGGCAGTGCCAGGCTTTGCCTGGAGCTTCCCTGTCAGAGGTTTCCTTCCCACTAAAAGTAGAGTAGGGAAGCATATACTGTTGTTGTCCTGCAGGAGCGGGGGAGATGTTTTATGTGTTTCCCTCTCAAAACAAAAGGGCAGCAATTTCTAAAATTTGCAAAAAACACACACGAAAAAAACCCACAATGGAGAAGAAATTTGATCCAAGGATTGTGGTGCTCCAGTATGAACCAGGGCAGACCAGCTCATCTGAAAGTCCCCCACAGGAACTGGTGCTTTTAATTTAAAGAGAATATTTTAAACATCCCAGATTTGCTGCTTGTTTTGTTTTAATCAAATGAGAAAATTAATTTTTAAATACTCCGTGGAAAAAGCAGGCTTTCAGTGGAAAGTTTCTGAAATGAGAAATTCTTTTGCAGGCTTCCTCTGAAGAGGAAATGGCATTACGTATTTTTTCATTGAAACAGATGGTATCTGTTGGTTTTTTCCTGATGAAAGAGAATGGTACTTCTGGACAAATCCTGAGCTGGCATGGAGGTGGCTTATAACCTGCGCAGCACTAGGCAGCCGTGAGGAAATGGTATGGGGAGCCCAAGCAATGCTGCTGCTTGCTTAACTGACTCAGATGTAGTGCAGTTTCCCCCAAAGTGAGACTCAGAACAGAATCAAGATAAACTTAGTTTTATCTTAAATTGGGATGTTGTGAGATCGTTTCAGAGCTGGACTTTTACACAGTGAGTTTCTGCAAATTCCTGTGGAGTCACAGGAATGGTAGTTTGGCATTGTCAGACTATGTTTTCCAGGATGCTCCCTTCCTCTGGCTGGGAGCATGACAAGAGAGTGCAGTGGAGATGAGCTCACCCCAAAGAGGACATCCATGCCATCTCATCTCCATTACAGTTTCCCCAAACCAGCCCTGGCAAAAGCTCTCCTGTGTTGCATTTGTTGCTAACTGCAGGCTTCAGTTCATTTAAAGCAAAGCGTTTTACTCAACTCAAAGCAAAGCTCTTCAATTTGGATTTGCCCCAGTTGGGTTCTTTGAGGGGTTTTGTATTTTGTAAAGTGTAATCTAGAAATCAAGAATTATGGAAATTGTTAAGCCTGTGTAACTAGCACTGCAGAGGAAAATTCCCACTCAGCTCTGGACCCAAACTGAGATCAGGTCCTGCACACAGGATTCGCTTTGAAGAACCAAATGGATTTTCCTCTAAGTTATCAGGAAGCAACAATGAAATATCCTCTTCTGGAATAAATAACATCCTGCTAACTTCCAGCAAAAATACCAGCATTAAAAGGGTTCAATATTGCAGGCAAGATCTGCCCTGCCAGACAAGGGCAGCGGTGCCCTACCAGTGCAGAGCGTTGTCTCTGGAAGTGCTTAATTCCATATGCTTCAGAGGCCAGAAGAGGAAAAAAAAAAAATAATTAAAAGGCTCTTAATGCATCTGGCCAATTAAATAAAGCTGTAAATGGTGAGGAAATAATTCCTTCCTGACCCCTGCAGCAATCAGCTGCTGACCTGAAGCATGGGAATTGATTAGCCTTATCTTACTGTAGCATGTATAACTACAAATGTTATTATTGGCCATAAAATCATCCAGCCCTTCATGGAACCCATTGGTGACATTTGGCTTCAGGACCTCCCAAACCATGAATTTAGCTAGCTAGAAGAAATGTTCCTATGGTGGGAGAAGCCCTGTTCTGCTTCCCTGTGAAAGTGGGTCTGGGAGAAGGTGGTTTCCATCAGCGGGCAGCACTGCTCCAGTTTGGCCCGAGTCTAGCCCTCAATAAATTTGGTGACGTGCGGGGTAAAGCACTCACAAGCATAAGGTAACGCTTACAGCTCTGAGCTGCTTGTGTCATTCTTCACTGCCGATGGGTTGGCCTTTGCGCTGACATGGGGGTGAGGAGGAAAGCCCAGGCTTCCCCTCACCTCCCCTCACTCAATTAATAACACTGCTGTCAGCACCGGGCTAAGCGAAACTCCTCACATTTTCCTCAGAGACAGCAAAGCCTGGGGTGGATGGAATCTACCCTCCTCTTCCTTGCCCTTCCTTACCAAGAAAATCCCATTCCCCTGACGCAGGTGCTCACTCAGCCTCTGCCCTGGAGCAGAGTCCCCCTGGCCAAATGACACTTGCAAAAGCTGGAGCATCACCTTCGGAGCTAATCAATAAGTAATTGCTGGCTCTCTCGCAGCGCAGAGCAGTCTCTGGACCTGTCACAGTTCTTTCCACTCCCTGCCTTGACCTTTAGTGCTGGACTAGACACACAGGGACCGCATTTGCTCTCCGGGAGGTCTGGGGAGCAAACTGCCAGGTGACATTAGGAATAGGGAATAACTTTTCTTCTTTAAGAGCTGGAGCTGTGTTATCTGGTCACCCGAGCTAGTGCCAACAGCACTGAGGTAGCTGCATGGTATGTTCAGAAAATCTGGATGAGCAAGAGCACTTGGTGGCTTTACTACCTAAAGGGTGTGGAGGGTAACTCAGTAGAGATACAGGAGTTGCAGCCCAAAATCTGCCATTTCTGATGAGTTTTTGTCCACTCCAACCTCTCAAGACAATCAGGGAGCAGGTATTTCCTATGTCCCAGGCAAACCTAGAGGACACAGGCATTTGGAGAGGGATTGCTCCATGGCATGACGCAGAAGGCCCCATTACACTTCAACCATCACTATAGCCCTGGAAGAACGAGAAACGGGGAGTGTTAAGAGTGCTACCAAAAGCGGTGATCCTCTGAGGACATAATTGCATTCGCACTGTGTTGAGAAAGGAGTCTGAGAGAAGAATGATCAGCCCTGGCCAAAGCCTGAAAGAGGAATGATCAGCCCTGGCCACTCCAGGACACCAGCAAAGCCCAGCCTTTAAAGCCCAACAACACAAGATGAAGTGCTGAAAAAATACTGAGGTGGTACAAATGATCAATGCACAGGTCTGGTGCCTCTGGGGACCAAGGGCAGCAGCCAAACAGAAGCAACCCACCCTGTCTGGGGCACAGCATTAAGAGACTGTGGTCAAGTGAGTGGTCAGAGATTATCTGGAGGGATGCTGAGACACAGGCTGGAAGAGAAGTTAATTGCATCAGGTTTCTCCTTCCTAGCCTTTTCCAGACGGGTGGCTGCGGTCAGGAGATGCTGCATACCAAGGAACGTACTCCCCCTTACCATCGCTTTCCAGTACCGGTGTTACAACATGCCCTCAAGCAGCAGAGCCCTGCACGGCATTGCACTGCCTGCATGCTTCTGTAAAGGGACTTGGATACTGAGATTCAAACCTTCTGTTCAAGGGAGCACATTCATAACCTCGAAATAAAACATTAAAAAAAATAAGGGGGAAAGGAACAAAGGCGAGAGAAGAAAAAGGAAAGGCAGAAGGGGGAAGGAAGGGGGACAAAAAGGAATGGGCAGCTGCACACTTCAGATCCAGACCTGCTTGAACTCAGCTCGCCTGGAAACTTATTTCTTTTGATGACAGCCCCAATTAGCGTGTGGCTGGCTGGCAACCCAGGCAGCAGGGAGCTGGTCTCTATGGAGAGCTGAAGAGGGAGGGAAGATTTAATTCACCTGCACGTCTGGCAAAAGCCTGATGTGCTTAAATCTTTTAGATGGCTGCCTGTGGTCGTATTTAACGTTGCCACATGACTACAGCTGTGAAAGGTGGTGAGTATCTTGACTTGAGTCAGTGTGAATATGCAGCACCCCAGCAGGCTTCTGCTCTGGCTCTTCCCTCATTGGCTTGTGACACTGAGGTCCGGCTCAGAGAGAGGCACATGCCATGAGGTGCCGTGAATTTGCAACAGAAGGCAGGACTCACGCAAGCCACGTGCTTTTATGTGATTTCTCCAAAGAACTCCCTGCAATGGCCGCGGGTGAAGCACGGCACAAAGGCCAGACGAGTTGAGACTCCAGAGCCTTGCTCTTCCTCTTCACTTAAATGAAGGGAAGGAGGAGCGGAAATGGGATTTGTCATCCATTCTGACTATCAGAAGCTTGAAATAAAAAAGTGACCTGTGTTTTGCTCATTGCGTCTCTCCTATCTAGCACCAAGTCTTCCCAGCTCCTGGGTATGGACGTGTCCCAGCAGGGTCACGTGTTACGGTGGATGGGAACTGTGCAATCTGGGTGGCAGGTGCCAGGAACAGAGAATTGAGAAAGGAGTGGAATAAAGAGAGCAAAGAGATGGCAGTGAAGAGAAAGGAAGCAAAATAAAGAGGTGAGCGGGCACAAGAACATGAGGCAGGGAGCGCTGACTGAATCCTTCAGGGGAATGTCTTGCCAGCTGCTCCCTACCTTCACCCTGAGCTTTGCGGGAGCTTTATAGCTAAGTCCAACAACAAATACCCACTGTACCAAAGAGATTATCGACGTTTAAACAAGCGAGAGGGAAAGAAGGCCTGAACGGAGAAACAAAAGGCATCCGTCAGGGCTGCGCAGGGAGTTCCATCTCCTGGATGCCAGTGGTTGCTTCGCACCCCATTGCTCAGCCCATCATGGGCAGCACTCCTGCTGGGCAGCCCAGATCAAGGGCAGTTCGAATGTCTGGACTAGGACAATGTAGCCTAATGTGGTATCTGATCAAGTCTTTTTAATCACCTCCACAAGCTCTAGATTTCAGCTTATTTCAACCACACATGGCTGCGCTTGTGAAAGCTTTAATTTATGGGTCACTCTCCTTGGGGTGGAAACGAACATAATTTTGGTTCACACACATGTGCTCAGATGAATGTTTTATAGATACCTTTAGCTGCTTAAAAGAGATCCTTAAAAAGAGTGGTACGCTCTCATCTAGAAAACCAGAAGATTCAGTAATGAGGTGGTGCTGAATAACCCCTGAACAAGTCAAGACAGCAAATGAGATGCTATTGTCAGAGTTAAATAATAATGTTTAATAATAAATAAATTATAAATAATAAATAATGTTAACTCTGCCTTCCATTTTCAACGAAAGATCAAAACACAAGACAAGCCTACAGGTACACCGAGATGTTTTCAGGAAGCATGCAGGCTTTGAAAAGTGGCATACGGGTAACAGTACCATTGGACAAAACGTAATGAATCTCCCTTATTAAATCTGTGCCTGTAAAATCTATTGCACAAAAGTCATGGCTGGGCCTTCTTATTCAGTCTACCCTCAGCTTAAATACATCATCCTAACCAAGGCAAGGCTCCAGGACATACAGTTCAACTAAATTCAAGTGTTTCTGGAGTTTTTTCAGCCAAGCAGCTTTTGGGGATTTCGAATTGCAAACCAAGTTAGGACTATTACCCAGAGATTAAACAAAATGCTTTACTAGACTCTTTAACAATATGCACCTTAAAAGAAAAAAACAAAGGAAGAAAGAAAAGGAAGAATAATAAAAGAAATGCTGCTGCATCTGCAGGTGAAACTAGATTGGATGAGTATGTTCATTTACGATTCTTTAGAGTTCTGTTTATGTTTCTATGTCTCCTCATCCTCACTGCTGCCATGTGAGTGCAACTTGTGTGTCAAACAGCACGACTAACATCTGCAACACATGGTACCTTCTCTCACACCCTCCTGTCCCGACCTCCCCTAATCACTCCTCCCCACACACAGAGGAGGAAAATTGTTAAATGTAGTGTTTTCTTTCAGTGGGATTTTGCTTTAGGGAGTTATTCTTTTACTTTCTATTCTTCTAAACTGATACTTGACTTAAAAGGGGACAAGGTATCACACTCGTGTTTGAGGAAAAGCCGAAATGTAGCACTCTCATTCTGAACGTGTAATTTTTTGCGTGATGCCACCTGGAGTTATTTTCTTCTTGTTCTTTGAGTAAATACCATAAAAGGAATAAAAACATCTGAGGCTGAACAAAAGGGCTCCAAACTAACATATAAAAACCTGCCTTTTAGTAGAGCTTGGTGAGCCCTTGAAAAAATCCAATAGTCACTTGACTTAATGCTGGAATCCACTAGACCACTTTTTTGATCTACTTGTGCATGTTTCCAAGGAGGGTGTGAATAGAAACAAAAGCACAAGAAAGCACTCACAGATATCATTTGATGGTACTATGAATCCTGTTCTAGAGCTTCTTATATGGGACACAAAATACTGACCCAGTTCAGACTCTTGCTGCTGACTCAAATCTGCTCAAGACCTTGTAGTCGCAGGTTTTATGCCATGTCAACTTCTTTTCCTCGGCCAACATAAACCCTCTGTCATGAGATCTGGATAATTCAACAGAGGTGAAACAACATGCCAGCATCTGATCTGAATCAAATGCGCCTGACTGGGTTAACCAGAAGTTCACAGATCCTGAAACCACAGCTCCCAAAACCAAATTCTCAGGAGACTTGACCCCTTGCACTTTACTGAACTTCCAACAGGTGAAGAAAACAAATGACACATGACCTAATCAGCCCATTTGAACTAAATTATCTACATACGCAACAGATATGCTGAGCACTTTTAGGAAATTGCTCAGAGCAGACCTGGCTTGGTTTGCAGCTTCATCACTTGTGTGTCCCATTTCAAAGGCCAACAAAGCTATACCAAGTCATTCTGGGTGCAGCTGAACTTACAAAGCAGCACAGGGATACACCCCTGGCACTGCAGCCAGGTACTTTGGTTTCCTCTCTCTACAGTGAAGCTGCCGTGTGGCCAGCATAGAGCAACCTATTTCTTTTTTTAATTAAAACTAATTGATTCTAAGCAGGAAGCACTTTTTAATTTCCTTTAGCATTAGAAATAATGTTAGCCACCATAAATGAAATGAAAGACACCTCCCAAAATGCATTTTCAGATGTTCCCTAAATAGCAAAGGACATTCAAATAGGTTGCAGCCAGGATTGTAATTGGAAGGTGCAGAGAGTCCTCCTTCACGATTCGTAATAATCACCGTTTTGCTGAAGAGGTTCGTGTAGTAAAAGCCTTTGCAAGTAAGGGCCAGCTTCTTCAAAACACACAGCTAGTTCTGTCACTTAAGTGTCCCAAAACTTAAAGTGCCCCAAAACTCTCTTTAGCAGCCAGGTAAACTACCTGGATAGTGTCACCAGATAGCTACAGCGGCGCGACGCAGAAAGGATACATCAGGGAATGGTTCACAGAAGGACAGCAGTAGGATATAAGGTCTGGAACAATTTCTTTGCAAAGAACTGCCCAATACATTGGGATGCTTCAGCCTGGAAAAGAGGCTGGTGAGGGGGATTTTAAAACGTCTTGAGTCCACTGGACGAGTGGGTGAGGATTACGTGTTAACCATTTCATCCAACCCCAGAACTAGGAGTATCGGGAATGTAATTAAACAGGTCCACAGCAACTGAAAGGAGATGGTTTGTCGTGTGACAGGCAGTAATGGGGGTGTGGGAAATTTACAGGGGTTCAAGGCAAGTCTGGGCAAGTGTTTAGAAAGGAGATCCAGCAAGAATTATTAGACAGGTAAGTCTTATCCAACACAGAAAATATCCTCAGCTGGAAATACTTAGATGCCAAGAGAGTACTCAAGGAAATTATCCTAACTGCTTGCCTCTTCTTACTGTTCTCTAGGACAGCAATTATGGCCAGTGGGTTTCTGCGGAAGTGTTGTTTTGGTTTTTTTTAGCAACAACCTTTACTGCATCCTTCCTGCAGTGCCAGGTATCAACCTGACCAAGCTAACCCTCAGTGTTCTCCTGGAGAAGAGGAGAGCTATGCGGAAAGAAAAAAAATGCAGAGAAACCAACTGACACCAGGGGACAAGAAATGGAAAAATTGGAGCGTAGAGTGAGACGAACACAGATGTGTAGAGTTGAATAAGTTGTTCTTATGGCTCTAATCCAGGTCTTAATGACTTAAAGTGAGAGGGAGGAGAAGGATGAGCTTCTGTATTTAGGTTGTTGTAGCTGTGGTGGTGTTGGGAGAAGAGGAAGGTCAAGTTTAACAGGGAAAGGTAACATCTTCAAACAAGGCACCTGCTCAGGTGGGGAAAGCAGTCAGCTTTCTGGATAGGCAAACACGCTACGCTGAGCCTGAAGTGGCCTTTGTGCATCCCCAAAATTCACCTACTTCACTCTCAACCAACTATATCACACTTAAACTAATAAAAGATGCTACCTCTCCCTCCAAATCTTGACACCCCGAGTCTCAGTAAGACAAATGATACCCAGATAAGAATCAATAACCAGGTCGTGAATAAGGAAAGATGTACTACGTAGCAAATGGATACTGAAAAGGGCAAGTTCTAGGGATGACTAATGATTGAAGGGGGTGTTGCAGTGGAACAGAGGAAGTCACGTTGCTCAGCTCTTCATGCCTTCAGTAAGGGAAGGTTTTGGAAGGAGAGTTGTGTGCAGAGGATTTAGGCAGTTTGGAACTCAGATGCCAGTGAAAACGCGCGAGCACTACAGGAGTCCTCCTATCTCAGTGCTATGGTGTTTAGAGGGCAGGAGGGACAGATATAGGAACCAAGGAAGGAGGTGGCAAGTAACAGAAATAGTGACGTTCCACAAAGGTAGAGGCTTGTGCTGGTAACAGGCAGCTCAAAAAGGGATTGAAAAAAACCCAAATCCAGTTATCTCAGAGTCCCGGTCTAGCTCTCCTGTAACACCAGACTAATTTTCTTCAATTATCATCTCCTTCTAGTCCACAGTCCTGTGCCCAGCCAGGCTGCCATCACACTAAGAAATGCATTCCTTCAGACTCGTGTCTCTATCAGGACGTGGGGGGAGACAACACATACACCTTTTCTAGCAGCGGCTGCACAGCTTGCCAAACAAGCTAAACACAGGGTGCTTGGAGTAATGCTACCTCTGAGGAAATTATTAAAAGCATCAGGCTAATTTTGTAATTCACACCTGGGCTGCAAATGTGAAAGAGTCTGCAATAATCTCTAATGAAATATTACATTGTTTAAAGAGTTCCCAGTGAAATTCACCCTTAATTGATTTTTGATCTGTGAAAAAACACTGCAGAGAGAGATTAGTCATACTCCTGTTTTATCACTCCTGTGAGTGTTTTCCTTCCTTTGTTTCCTTTGTCCCCGGAGAATCAAGACGACACTAAAGAAAGCAGCCTGGAAGATAGTACAAAACTAATAAATAACTCTCGAATGGGAATCCTGAACAACACATCCTCCTAAATCATCCTGGAAAAGGTGAAGTAGTCTCCTAGGACAACTCAAAAATTGGAGAACATGCGTTCATAGACAGCACTGTCCTGGGCAGGCTCCATGGGCTGAGGTCTTGTCCACACACCCAGGGACCCAGGAGGTCCCAGATCGACCATTTGTGTGGATGTGTGTTTCTTCTTACTCTCAGGATATCGCAGGGGAGCTTATGCCAGAAATGAATGACATACAGCAACAGCCAAGAACATTTACTGCAAAACGCTGACCGAAAATTCATTACAGCATTAGTGTCCAGATCAGGATGTGCCAGGACACGAGCAACTGCTGAAGCCAAGGGAGCAGGTCGGTATTAACTCCCAAGCTAATTCATTGGAAAGCTCTTCCAAAAGCCAGCAGCAAACTGTCATAAAGCAAATGACCAAACAGTGAAATACAGCTGGAAGAGGCAAGAGAAAATGCATCAATAAAAATCACCAGAGACCAGAAAAAAACTGCTAGAAGAGATGACTGTAAAACACTAGCCACTCAATAAGATTTTAACTAACATTCACAGGAGCACCTGTTTCAGATAACCTGAAGTTAATCACAGAAAAAGAAAGAAAAAAGAAAAAAGATAATTATGTGCAAAGGTTTTTTTAAAAGCTGCTGTATGGAGCCACAACAGACTTGCCAATCAAGCAGTCACAGTAACACCTTCCATGGTGAACAAGTTGTGATGGGTGCAATAGCAGGTTGAAATCTTGGAGGCTGTCTTGTGAAGCGGAAATCCCTGGACATGCTGCACATCTTCAACAATAAAGCTTTTGATAAGAAAGAGAATATTTATTAAAGAATAAAGGGGAGAAGAATCCTCCAGAATTATGGAAAAAACAAGCAGTGTCAAGTTAGTGAAAGAGAGATGACCCAGCTGATTGTGGTAGAAGGTGAGGTGGAGGGGTGGGGGGGTCCTTCTAAGTACGGTTGGGACAGCAGAAATCTACACAGTGCCAAGCAGATTTAAAATGCCTTCAGAAATAAGTTGTCTGGGAAACATGAAGCATTAGTAGAGTTCAGAAAGTAGGAAGTGTGAGATTCATCATCACCCAGCAGACAGCTGGAAAAGCATTGTCTGTGGCCTGGCTACAACCCTACTGCACAGAGCACCATGAGCTGGGATGGTCACATAGGAGATCAAAGTTGTGGGACAGTTCACTGACTACTTTTCCCATTTTCCTTCACAGCTATTTCCAAGACTGGCACCTGTTTCTTCTCTAAGCCCTCCTCTCTACACCCAAGGGAATTTGTCCCTCTATGACCTTTCCCAGTCTCTACCTGGCGTAACACATTCTGCATCAAGCAAAACCAGACTGTCCTGCCCTGGCACTGGGAGGTCTGTGTGCCTCCACTAAGACACCGAGCACCTTGGATTTCCACTGGTACCTCACCACTTTAGATGTAGATGTTTCCATCTCTTTAGCCCTACATCTCTTTCTTCCCGTGCAGCTAAACTCCAAGCATGTTTGCTCTGAGTCACCGCCTCTACGTTGTCCCTGTGTTTACCTGCTACCTTTCAGCCCATTGACTCCATTCGCTTCTATCAGAGATCAACAAAGCAAGGTGAAAACTTGGTGAAGTAGCAAAATAACAAGGGAAAAGACCATTTAGCAAATTACTCATTAGGATGAAACTCACTCCATCCATACCCAGCTCAAATATTTAGCTTTGGGGGAACTGGACCAGAACAGCAGCTGTGGGGAAGTCAGATGAAATTTGGCTCCTTTTAGACTCAGCAGAAAAGGCTACTGCAGATCTTGCTTGACTTTTGACATGCTTTGTAGTGATCCCCACTTATTAGGGAGTTACCCGGCCAGGCAGGATGGCTCAAGAACAGGAGTCTGATCTGAACTGCAGCTTCTGAGGTGGGAAGGGAGGTCCCAGCAAGATATCCCACAGCTTTTTGCACAGCAGCCTGTGCAATGCTAGAGCTGAGCCCCCACACAGAAAGCCAGAACCCTCGGAGATGCTGCAGAGCCTGCTAGTGCACCCAAGACCCCAACACAAACTGCCTTCCAATCAGCATTGTAAGTAAACGTATCTGGACAGGGTAAAGTCAAGATTCCCTCAACACTGTCACATCCTAGCTTTTAACACTGGTGTTCACTAGTTTGCTTAAGCTTTTTATTGATTTGATTAATTATATTTAATTTTAGAGGTTTTTAATGAGTGATTTAAAAAGTACCCAAACTCCAATTTTCCTGGGGATGGTGGAATAAATACAGCAAATTTTGCATGTAGTTATACTAGCTAACCTTAGATCCAGTCAAGCTCCAATATAACAGGATGGTTCACCTATATAACAACTTACTATGTGCCAGCTGGCACACGGTGACCATCCATGTGCTTACTCTCAGCCCACAATAAATGTGACACAAGTTGATTAAAAGAACATACCTCACAACTGCCATGTTCAGATCAGTTGCTGCTCGGTAACCTGTTCACGCGCCTAAACCTGGGATGACAGGTAACGCATTTCCTTCAGGTTTATGTCACCAACGTAAGAATTATCATATGGTTCTTACGGGAACAATCATATCACTCTTGCCTTTTGTAAAGTGTGCGTTGGCTTATACTCCCAGCAAGGGTTGTGCACTTCAGCTACCACAGTTAGTGAGAGAGTGAGATGATGTGAGAACTAGGAAAATTTCAACCTTGGATGTGGAGCTAGGGGAATCAGCCAGACAGGATCTGAACAGTGTCTCAAGTGTGACCATGAGTTTGAACCTTAGGTAGGACTCAACTGGGATCAGTCTCTTCTGTACAGGAGTGGACAGGCAGAAGCACTGAAAGCAAGCTCTACCTGAAAGCTGTCCATCTGAAGGGTTTTTCTTGTCCATGCAATCAGAGGAACTTCCTTCTGCATCTGTCCTGCAGCTGCTTTTTCTAGACTATTATGCTGAGCACCTGAGACATTTCACAATCATCTCAAGAAGCGTGACCTTAAGTTCTGTGTTACAGAGTGACCTGCAAGATTGTCCAAGAAAAACTTGGGCTTGATTTTAAAAATACACAAACTTCTCCAGCTCAGATTTTCCTAGGCAGGTCCAAAACCATGCAACAGTTTCTCACATCTGCAAAAAGCCGTTGTATGTGAAGTATATTTCTTCCGCTCAGTTTCTTGGGCATAATCATGCACCATTAATTTTTTAAAATTCAGCATGAGCAAAACCATTTCACACCTTGTACAGCCCTTTGCCTTCTGGAAAATAATAAGCAAAGAACCAGCTACGTGTAATAGACAGTAGTGATATACCTGGAAGATGACAAGTGCCAAGACAGTCCGTGCAGAAAGGACCTTCAGCTAGCACTTTTGAAGCTAGATCTTAAAAAGCATGCTTTATGTCAGGTACTTCCCTCTCTCACAAGCACAGAAGCTGATGCACAAGGATGTATAGTGATGTCAGCAAGGTCACAAAGTCCAGTGGCAAGGCAAGGACACAACTGGGAACCAGGTCTCTCAGGTCCCAAGCCACTGCTCTATCCACTCTGCCTGAAGGTGGAGGCATTTGTTTTGTTGCCTGAGGTACAATTTAGCATGCTTCTTACCTGATTCCATTCAATATAATGGTCTACGCTTTCAATTTGATTTTTCTGCCTTGAAACTCTGCTCCTTACTAACTCACATTCATCTGTCTAGTTCTCCTTGTTCCTTATACACTGTCATTTCTCTAACTGCAACCTATTCAACTATATCATCCCAGGCATTTTATTTGTGTGGTTCTGCTCTAATGATTAGCGTAGCTGTTTCAAGTTATGCCTTGCTTTCAGTGTAAAAATGTCGTGTAGAAATGAACTACCCTCTGATGAAGGCTTTCAGACTTTCCATTTGAGGAACAGCATGCAGCTTTTTTTTGGGAGCAATGGGTGAAGGATCAATCCAGCTTTTGTTTTACAGATTGCTACAATAGATAGCTTCCCCGTAGGGAGTGTTACAGTACTATATTATGCGCTTATAAAGGGTAATGACTGGGAACTTGGAGAACTCTACCCTTAGGAAGTGCCTGACGAGCGAGAACAGCAGGTGTGGAGGAAGAAGAAAGCCTAAATGTCTTTCTGCCCTGACTTTCTCTTCTTTCATGTTTGGAGACTGAACTCAGTGTCAGAAGCAAGTCAGGTCCTGCAAGTACGTGAAAGCGGTAAGGTAGGAACGTGGCAGGAAGAAATACCCAGACAAACAGGGGAAACAACCCCAAACGCTGCCCCTGAGCGGAGCGCCTTGAAAGGGGTCATGTTCAGCAACAGGACACTCTCTAGCTCACTACGGGAGCCACAATACGAGTCATAAGCTGAATGTCAAAGGAAACTACAGACACTGAAATACTAAGTGGTACCATCAGTGCAGAAGCTGCTACATGAACCTAAAATCCAACTTCATCCATGAAGCTGCAGTACAAAAGCTGCAGAAAATGAATTTACAGCAGACACACATGCAACAAGAAACTGGAAGAGGGAGTGACATCCCCAATCCCCACATCATCTCCGCAAGAGAAAACATCAAATGGTGTTTGAAGAAGCGGGATGGCTCTCAAACACACTACAACCAGAACTGGGTGAGAGGAGAGCAGTACAGCAATACATTACAATAGCAGTATACGCTGGGAATGTATTGCATTAAAAGATAGCCATTATGAGAGCAGTAGATATTTCTGATCCAGAAGCGTCCCCCTCACAAGGGAGTCTAGCAAAAAAATAAAACATTTGCATGCCACTGAGCAAATTCAACCCTGGTCAGAGAGCTCACACCCAAATACAAGTGACTGAGGAAATACTAATTCCTTCAGCAAAAGCAAAAGGAGCCAGCAAACTTAGCTCTGGAAGCAGAACCCACACCAAACACATGCTTTGGAGCCAGGGAAGCACCAGCCTTACCGTAATCTCAACACTGGCAGTCAGATGTGCGGGGACAGGAACACTCCCTGGGATCCAGTCTGCAGGGGAAGGTCTCCAGCGCCACCAGCAAATTGCACAAGCAACACTCCAAGCAGTTAGGATCCTCTCTGATGCTGCTGTGCTTTATGCTTGAACTCCCCCCACCTGGTTTAAGATCTGGCATGCAAGGACTAACTGCTCTCTGACTGCTGGAATCAGCCAGGAGGGGAGAGCTAAAACCGAGATGAAACAGAGGATCGTACACAAGCGACTTCCCATCTTCAGGTTACAACCCCATCCCACACAGCAAAAGCAGCACAGCTGACATCCGAAAATACTAGAGAGACTCAGAGATTATTAGAACTTGTGAATGATCTAATAAAACTTCTTCCTAGTCCTGCTGTCCCCCAAAGGCAATGCCTGGACAAACACACATTACAACTGTGTTAAGACAGCACTGCTGCTATATAAAACAAGCAGCTTTTTCAAAAATGCCGTGATGTGAATGAAGGTGAAATCAAATCACATGATGGCAGGGAACGGGGCCTAAGTCATCCCTTATACAAAAGGAACAGCTAATACCTCTGTTCGTAATAATCCCTGGAACAAGTCTGTCTTGCCGTAGTGCCTGCATTCAAAAAGAGATGCAATATCTATTCAAAGACAGTAAGGCTTCAGGAAGGAAAGCTCAAACCACTGTTGAGTGGGTTTTTTTAAAGCTACAGTTTGCAGTCCGAAGTATCCCCTGTGCCTCCTGCCTAATCTGAAATATCGGTGCTTTGCCATGTGCTGCTGAAAGGAGGATTGTCTTCAAGGATGTTTCTCTCCCAGAGCATTCTCCCAGCATCACCTGGTGTGCTAAGATGTTCACCCAAAATAAATTCAGAAAACTGCCCAGAGACTTGAAAAGCATCAAAAGCAGGTAGCCACTTTGACAACTTCAAAGCCAGGCTTGGATAGGCTCCAGGAGCTATACCAGACCAAGCTTTCCTCTGCAGGAGCTCCCATCCATCACATTGTCAGGATTGGCCAATGCCATGCTGCCTCCTCCTCTGCTGGGCAGCAGAGAAAGACTGAGCGTGAAGCTTGGTGCTGGCAGTGCACCGAGGAAGTTCAGGATCCTGTGTGGAAGAAGCAGGGCAATAAGTAGGAATAGAATCCTGGACTTCAGGAGATCTAACTTGCGCCTCTTCAAAGACCTGCTTGGAAGAAACCCATGGGTTAGGGCTCTGGAAGGCAGGGAGGACCAAGAGAGCTGGTTAATATTCAAGCACCACTTCCTCCAAGCTTAAGATCAGTGCATCTCTATGAATAAGAAATCAAGAAAAGGAAGCAGGAGACCTGCATGGATGAGCAAGGAGATTCTGGAAAAACTCAAATGGAAGAAGGAAGTTTAGAGAATGTGGAAAAATGGGACTGACCACTTGGGAGGAATATGGGAATGTTGTCAGAGTATGAAGGGATGCCACAAGGAAAGCTAAGGCCCACTTGAAATTAAATCTGGCAAGGGATGTCAAGGACAAGAAGAGCTTCATCATGTACATCAGTAGAAAAAGGAAGCCTAGGGAAAATATGGGCCCTCTGCTGAATGAGGCAAGTGCCATGGTGACGAGGATACAGAGCAGGTGGAGTGACTGAATGACTTCTTTGGAATCCTAGGAATCCCCAGCCCTGGAGGTAAGAGAAAGTCTGGGGAAAGGAAGACTTTCCCTTGGTCAAGGAAGATCTGTTTAGAGATCAGCTAGGCAAACTGGACACCCACAAATCCATGGGCCCCAAAGCAATGTACCCACAAGTGCTGTCAGGAGCTGGCAGATGTTATTGCTAAACCATTCTCCATCATCTGTGAAAGGTCATGGAGAACAGGAGAGGTGCCTGAGGACTGTTACTCCAGTCTTCAAAAAGAGCAAGAAGGAGAACCCAGGAAACTACGGGCCAGTGAGCCTCACCTCCATCCCTGGAAAGGTGATGGAACAGCTCATTCAGTATGTCTTCTCTAGGCATATGGAGGAAAAGAAGGTTATCAGGAGTGGTCAACATGGATTCACCAAGCGGAAATCATGCTTGACCAATCTGATAGCCTTCTATAACAGAATGACTGACTGGGTAGATGAGGGGAGGGCAGTGAATATTGTCTATCTTGACTTCAACAAGGCTTTTGACACTGTCTCCCATAACATCCTCGTAGGTAAGAGTAAGAAGTGTGGATTAGATGAGTCGACAGTGAAGTGCTTATAAATATCTAAAGGGTGGGTGTCAAGAGGATGGGGCCAGACTCATCAGTGGTGCCCAACCATAGGAGAAAGGCACAAAACTGGAACACAGGAAGTTCCATCGGAACATGAAGAACTTCTTTACTTTGAGGGTGACAGAGCACTGAAACAGAGAGGTTATGGAGTCTCCTTCTCTGGAGACTTTCAAAACCCACCTGGATGCGATCCTGTGCAACCTGCTCTAGATGAACCTGCTCTAGCAGGGGGCTTGGTCTAGATGATCTCCAGAGGTCACTTCCATTCTCCTCACCATTCTGTGATTCTGTGAATGCAGGCACAGCATTGGCGCTGTGATACAGAGGGGCTCTCCAGATTAGGTCAGGGCCTTTCTGGAGTAGTTGGAAAGCCATAAAGCTATTTAAGATAGTGCCGGAGACCACTGATCTTCCTCGTGCCTCAAATCTACCTGCAGTACTCCCAAGAGCTCCTTTTCCGCAGGTGAAGTTGAACAGGAGGAGGGATGTCAGAGGTCTGGCAAGTGTCAAACACATGTCAGTAGAAATGCTGATCAGAAAGCAGAGAGACACATACATGAAATACATGCTGTCCTTGAGAGACCTTACAGCAAAGTAGGAAGGAACCTGGCATTGAGAACACCACCTTAGCGTTGACCTCCCCTCTTCCGCCTTCCGGAGAGCAGTCCAACAGGGCTGCAGGAGGCACTAGAGAAAACGCAGTGAAGCCTTTTGGAGGCAGGTTAATCCCCACATGTGCTCGTTCAGACAGCAGGCTCCGGTTTACTTGCTGTGCTTTTGTACCGTTCACCTGGGAAGAGAAACAGAGAGAGATCGTTAGCACCGGACCGGAGTAACAGCAAGAGTAGAATCACTAGCTCAGATAGCTATGAATTAGCTAAAGAAAAGCTGCAGAAAAAAAGGAGGGAAGCAAGCCACTGCTGGACAGACAAACACTCCTGCTTGGGCAGTGTGTGCTTCCAGCACCTCTCGCTCCCGTGATTCTCCATCTCGCAGTGCTGGGAAGAGTGACAAGAGATAAAGAGGGCACATAGGTGAACATCAGCATCACTGCATAAGCAGCCTAAGAGTCCCAAAATTACAGTCTGCCCGATCCTGGGAAAAACAACCCTTTTCCTCTGGACCAGCCACCCATGAGGAGCAAGCTTAAACACGCAAATCCCCACTCCTGAAATATCCCCAAACTACTAGTACATTCCGCTCCACAAACCTAAGAAAGAAGAAATGAGCAGAGGAAGATGAAACACAGGTGATAAGAGTCAAGCAGTGGGAAGGAAGGAAGGAGAACAGGTTGACAATTCTCCCACAGATGCTGGCAGAGGCTCTCACCCCCATCACGGCCAACAGGTCTCATGTGCAGTAATTTCCTGCCTCCACAGGAAAGATGCTCCTGCCCCAAGATAGTACCACCTGCAAGAGAGATGCTTTCTCTGCATTTCCAGGGAAATGCCACAGATGACAAGACACACGCTGTGGAGCGCAACCAGAGCACCTTGCACAGATGGAGCGCATGGGATTTGGACTGCTGTCTGCCATGCCACAGGAAAGCAATGGTGTTATGACAGGTGGCAGAGGGCACTGGGATAACTGGGACAGTGGGGAGACCAGGAGACTGCCAAGTGTCCATGTTTGAGGATCTTGAAAACAAGATGAGACCTGTCTGTCAGGAACAGTTAAGCAGCTTTGCTCTGGTTGGGGTGGGAGACCACCAAAAGCAACTCAACCTGCATGGCCAAGCCTCATCTGAGATGATGAGACCTTCCTTAGAGCCATGAAGGTAGCAGAACTGTGACACTCCAGTGTAAAGTGCACCCACCTTCCCCTAAGTCCTTTTCATCCATGCAGAGGAGCAAGACATGATGATACGGGGATTTCTGCCAGCTTTCATGAGCTCAGCTGCTTGCAGCGAGCAGCAGCTGCAGGAACTAGAGGAAGCCTCCATGCAGGGAGCTGCAGGTGCAAGCAGGGAAGAAGAAACCCCATGACAGCTCCTATACCCCATCTATATCTGAACACAGATGTACCTGTTTAGCAACATAATTCAATATTTCAGACCCTGGGTTTCCAGCTTCAGGACTGGGACAGTGATGGGGGTGAATATTCCCATTCAGCAAGTGCTGACAACAGGTTTGCTGAGGCCAGAGCCACACTGAAGTCCAGGAGAGAGGTACTGCCTGCACGGGCTGGAGTGGTTATTGATTTGCTACATGACCTTGGCTAAGTCACTTAACCTCAGTTTCCTCATCTGTATATTGGGAATTATGGGACTTGCAGAGTGCCACAAATTCATCAGAGGGAACTACTTAAGCGCACTATTATGATTTAATGGGATTTCCACTTCAAAATCACTCCCATGAGGATTGAAGCAGCTGGACTGGGATATTCATAGCCTGACTCCTACTGTAAGTGCAGAGCATTATTTATTCTTTTTAATGGTTTTCCCCCCTAAAAACACCCGTGTAAATCTTATAGCTGAGGAGCACACAGTCTAAGTGTGTCCAAGTTCAAAGCTCTTTACAAACACTTATTTAAATGACTTTGGCCTCATCAGTCATCCATGCCAACAAGCCCTTCTCCTTGCCTGATTCATACAGTCTCAAACATATGGAGTTTCACACTGTGAGCTGTTATGGTAAGATGCTCAGCTGGGTACTCATGGTGTGAAGTCTGCTCAAATTAAGCTGCAGACTGTCGCTTAATGGTGCCCTGGAAGAGGTGAAAATCCAGAGGATCATCTTAAAAGCTAAAAGCAGTAACAATGTCCTGGTTCTCTCAAGAAGGCCAGGTCTAAGGTCCAACTTCATTTATGGTGCTAGTAAGTGCAATCCTACCATTCATAGCAGGGTTTAAATCACTTCATAACAACCCCAGAACCAAGCGTGCCTCCGAGCTGCATTATGTGCCACTGCCTGACATAGAACAGTCATTGAAGGTTCCTGAGAACAACCAGTGCATTGATTTGGAAAGTAATTCAAGACACCTTAAGGATGAAGCAGGCTATGTGGTGAGAAGGTTAAAACAAAAGACTTCTCTCTAGTGGATGCTTTCCCAGGGATAAAAATACACGGTGTTAGTGCCTTGGTACAACTAGTGCTTTATAGGAACACTCACAGACCAATACACACAGCCACATCACTTCAAGACCACAGGATGAAATCTAAAGAGCTTTCCCATGCCAACTTGCTTTTCCATGGGGAATGCAAACACTTCCAAGGCTGAGGAATACCTAATTCTGCCCCATCACACTCCCTTGCTCCTCCCTTACCCTTTCCCTCATCACCCACACAGTTACTTGGTATTTATTATCTTCTATTTTATTTGGATTTCCTCTAAGCAGAGTCATTAATCTTCTCTACAGATGCACAGCTCTGACAGCTAGGGTCTTGACATCTCCAGTGCCAGTGAAGGACATTCGCATTCTCTTCTCTTTCCCCCACCCCCCTTTCTCTCTTTAAAGAAACTCTTCATACCTCCCCAGCCACAGGCTTTTGGTTAGAGGGTCATGTGAACTGTAGACAAGGGGGCTGTGGGAGAGGAAGGCAAGAGAGGACGATGCAACTCCCACAAGGAACTCCCAGAGTCCCACTGAAAAGGTCAGCATGCTTTTGAGTCATATGCACTGCTCCCCAACACAAAAAAAATATGCTCAGCCCAGTGCAGAGATACTTGATAAAGAGTCTAATGAAGTGGAAACAGTGTTGTAGGAAAAGAATAGTCCTCTCTCATCCTGACATCCCATGATGCTCCATCTTGTTGCTATGGAGACTTAAAAAGAGAAGGGGTTTTGTTGTCTTGAAGGGCCTTCTCCCGTCCCAGTAACCTTGACCTTTTCCAGGTTTGTGTGTGCATGTGTATATATTTTTAAAAAAGAGATAAGGAATTCCATTTCTTCTTATCTGGTCATGGCTCACTGGCTGGCACTGATGCATGTGGGGGGCCATCAGCCTGTCTCAGGGTACAGATTTGGAGAGGATAAGACCAAGACAATATAGAAGGGAGCAGTTAATTAAGGCTGATGCTGCAAAGGACATTATTTGCTGAATAATGAATTCCATATGATTCAGAAACACAAGTGCAATTAAAGGTATGAGAGATGAAGGGCAGGAGAGGAGCGATGGATCATGTATTACCATACAAAATGGCCCAACTGGACCTCCAAAGCTAGGGGTTCAAACAAAAAAAAAAAAAAGTCACCATGCATCACAGCCAGGGATTATTTCTCATAAACAAGGCAGAGGGGTTGCTGCCAGTTCCCACACGTGAGGAATGGTTTCCAGTAGTTGACAGCCATTAGTGAGTGATGGGAGAATCAGTTAGACAGGTTGAGAGTAGTTTGCTTTACATGACATGCAAAGCAAGATGAATATAGGGTTAAGCAGACAGGCTAATGCAGAATAGTGCTGCACACCAGAAGTTCATGTTCATTCTGTCCCCATTACCTGAAGAAGCTAGTTTCCATTTTTAGCCAGCCCTATAATCAAACTAATTAACAGAGATGCTCAGGTATGGGGTTGTCACTAGTAGCCCACCATTTGCATACTCCATTGTCGCTCACAATACCAGCCCCCCATCTATGTCCCAGAGAGACAGCCTCCACTCTCCCTATCTCCTTCCCAAGGGAAAAGAAGAAAGCTGGTACTGGAGCTTGTTCCTTCAGCTTGGGTCCTCTCCTGACCCCTCCAGAGGCCACTACAGATCTTGCCGCTTGCTCTCCATTTGAGGGCATGAGCTTCACTGTTCCATCATGTCATGGGACAGACAAAAAGTGAGGAAAGATGATAGAAAAACAGTATTTTGGGGGATAGAAGCTACAAAACTTGGCTTAGAGAACATGGATATCAAGAGTGGAATGAAGACATGAAGTGGCCCCTGCCATAACCTCTACAACAGAAGAGAAAACCAGGCAATGGACTCTACCGAGACTCTAGCCGAGAACACAACCACCTCCAGGAGTAAGATCTGGATTTGGATTGAGTATTGCACAACGTATCTTTAAGAAATGAGGATAACTCATATCAGATAAGATGATCAGAATTTGACACCGTTTTACACCTGGTTTGCTCAAGTTGTAGATTAATGAGAATCTGATGTCTAGGACACCTTTGAACCCCTCTCAATTACCAGCAATAGAAGCGTCCCAGTGTCGGATTTCTAAGTCCTTTAGGGATTTAGCCTCTTTGTCCCTAAGGAGATCTTGGATAAGGTTTATGGTCACTAACCCTGTGTCGGTGCAGTCCCTAATTAGCACAGCACTGACCCAGGCAAAATAAGGAATTAATCTGAATGAACTCCCCGATAAGTAACCTTGGCAGCTGTCTGTTGTTCACTCCTCAAGCTGGGGTAAGCTTTCTCAGATTCTGACTGACTTGAAGCAGCTCTACTCCACTTGCTGTTCCTGACAGCTTGCCAGATGACCACGCCAAGTGAGAAGAGAGTACAGACAGAAAAATCATTTTAAAATTATTGGGAAATATTTCTATTTTAGCAAAGAGTGCTGTCGATATGATCAGATTTTCATTTTCTGCAAGAATATGTGTACATGTGTGTGTGCCTCTCTCCCCAGTCCATCTCTCCAACTTAGGACCTGAACAGTTGCATGGGCTTGTTTGTCCATTCCCAGCCTGTCAAACCATTTTCAATAATAAGTTCCATCTCCTCCTGCTCAAGGCTGCATTGTCTTCATATCCCTGGAGATCAGATGTCTGTTCTCCCTTTTATCACTTGAGCCGCACGTGTTTTGATTGTAAACACCCTGATAACACTCTTGTTAGCCCCTCACAAGTGAAATAATAAAGGATAGATAACATTTCTAGACGTGATACTTACACTGTCATTCTATACTGAGATAACAAGGAGCAGACAGCCTGTGAGTCTGTCTTACTCCGATAAGGATCTTGTCACCATAGATACAAAAGAGATAAACTTTCTAAAATAATATCCTTGTTCATGTCACTTTGCTCAAGTTGGATAATAGATAGTGCAATTCCTCTCCCTCCCCCTCACTAAGTGTATTTATGGTTCCAACCATCTCCATCACCAGTGAAACAAGCCCCTCATGTGTTACAAGACGAGAATTTACATTTCTCACCCAGGTGAGAGTAGCTGACAGATATCATATCTCAGGATCACGTTTTGGGCACATCTAGTGAGAGAACGGCTGTGATCCCCAGCAGATTGCCTGGCAGACCAGAGAACACACCTAACATTTCTTGTGGCAGAGTGCTACCCATTACAGCCCAGACAAACACAAATTATCTGTTCGCACAGACCTGCTGCATCTCCCTGGTCCCAAAACCCACCCAGCGTCAGTGTGGTCCATCACAACAGCAAAGGCTGGATGCCGCTCACTGCAGCAGGTGCCAACATTCAGCGCCTGTCTTTATCCACGGTAACTACAAGAGATGCTTGACATTTCTGCGTTGGAGCATTTCATAAATGAAAAACGGCTTTGCAATCAAAATGAATACACGTGCAGAAAAACCTCCAATTGGGTCTAAAGTTGCCAGGCTTAGAAATTGTAAGATGCGTGTTTCTCTAATGAAGTAAAACACAATAAAATTATAACAGTTATTCAAGAAATCTGGCAGTTCAAAACTATTATAACTCTTAGGAGTTGCTTTTTTTGCTTGGGTTTTTTTTTTTTTTTTTTAAGGAAAGTACTTTTAAGTACTTAATAAAGTATTTCGAATAACAAAAATATCCAAAGCAAATGTTTCTAAATTGACATTTTCTCTAAAAAAACAAGGTGAAGTACCTGTTGGTAGTCTACCATATTTAGTGGTCTCACTGCAATTGGCAACAGCCAATACCAAAACAGCTGACATTTAGTGATGACTGGTCTGCATGGTCTCCCCTTTGTAGGAAATACAAGAATTTATTCTCCTCCTGGTGAGTATTGACCCTGGCTTTGCCTCACTGAATATTTACCTCTTGTGTCAATAAATCATCATGTTCATCTCAATAGAAGTCAGTATCTGCTTATTATTATATTAACCTTTACAAGGCAGGTAACAGTTGTTTTTCCCCGATAATAAGATATTGCATGAATTGGATAACTAAGAAAGATTTCTTTGTGTGGTATTTTTTTGATTACTAGCACTTTGGCTCAATTTGAGGCATGTGAAACAACACACATTTAATACACCACATGGAGCTGTCTTTCTCCTACAACCAGCTTTCAGAGCACACATTGAGAGCCCTAGGAGGACTCCTGGGACACCTGGAAGACACGCATGTGTGGTGCCCATCTTCTGGCCAACGTGATAAAATTGCTGCATCAGTCAGTTCTTGCAGGCAGCTGCACATGGTCAAGTTTTCATCCTGGCCAGGTGTTAGCACGAGGCTTTACAAAAAGCACACATCACAAGGAAAGGGAAACTCAGCCAGAATTTGGGAAGAAAGCAGATATGTGAATTTGTGAGGAAGGATGGCTAGGCAGAAGGACAGATGGAAAGCGTGAAGACAAAAACAGGAGAAAAGAAGCCTGACACACAGGAAAGAAGTGAATATTCATCACAGAGAGAAAAGGCCACATCCAAAAGTTGAGGCCAGCCTCCAGTCACCAACCTGCAGGAACGGTGTGGAAAAAGAAGCAGGAGATACCTGGTGAAACAGCGCGTGCTCCCCTCCTGTCACCAGCCTTTGTAGATTAAAGACAGCGTGGCACTTCTTCAAAAGTACAGAAGACAGTCTTGACATCCTGGCAAATTCATCCCTTCAATAAAAATAAATGACTTCCAAGGCTGCATGTGAGATATGGCTACACATATGGCTGGCACATTTTCCAACATATTGCCTGAACTGACACTCTCTACCTCATTGCTTTGTAAAGCACTTTGAGATATAGCTCCTTAGCTATTAAAATTACAATATAATGTATAATTCTCCTTTATACCTTAAGCTCAAAAGCTCCTTTAAATATGATATACACACTTCTTCACTGAAGTCTGATTTTAACTGTGCTTCTTTCACATAAAAGTGCTGCCCTCAGATGCCATCCAGACTTCCTGTATAGTGGAAAATAAGTACTGCCCATACATTTATTGTATGTTCCATTAGATTAGACTAGACTGTGTGTTATTAACCTGGTACTCTGAGCATATCTGACCAGTGTGGGGTGGTTGGCCTTGGGCAGCTGCTGGGACTAAGGCAGAAGGGTGCTGAAGGGAAGGGGGAAGTTTGACCAACCTGATCTCCTTCTACAACAAGGTGACCCGTTTAGTGGATGAGGGAAGAGCTATGGGTGTTGTTTACCTGGACTTTAGTAAGGTCTTTGACACCGTTTCTCACAGCATTCTCCTGCAGAAACTGGCTGCCTATGGCTTGGATGTGTGTACTCTCCGCTGGACAAAAAACTGGCTGGATGGCTGGGCCCAGAGAGTGGTGGTGAATGTTGTTCAAGCCAGCTGGCAGCCGGTGACCAGTGGTGTTCCCCAGGGTTCAGCATTAGGGCCTGTCCTCTTGAACAACTTTATCAATGATCTGGATGAGGGGATTGAGTGCACCCTCAGTCAGTTTGCAGATGATACTAAATTGGGAGGTAGGGTTGATCTGCTTGAAGGTTGGGAAGCTTCACAGAGGGATCTGGACAGGCTGGATCAATAGGCCAAGACCAATTGTATAAAATTCAACAAGACCAAGTGCCAGGTCCTGCACTTGGGTCACACAACCCCCTGCAATGCTACAGGCTTGGGGAAGAGTGGCTGGAAAGCTGCCCAGAGAAAAAGGACCTGGGAGTGCTGGTTGACAGCCAGCTTAATATGAACCAGCAGCGTGCCCAGGTGGCCAAGAAGGCCAATGGCATCCTGGCTTGTATCAGCAATGGTGTGGCCAGCAGGAGCAGGGCAGTGATTGTCCCCCTGTACTCAGCACTGGTGAGGCCACACCTCGAATACTGTGTCCAGTTTTGGGCCCGTCACTTCAAGATGGACGTTGAGGTGCTGGAGCCGGTTCAGAGAAGGGCAATGAAACTAGTGAAGGGTTTAGAGAACTTATCTTATGAGGAGCAGCTGAGGGAACTGGGATTGTTTAGTCTGGAGAAGAGGAGGCTGAGGGGAGACCTTATCGCTCCCTGCAACTACCTGAAAGGGGGTTACAGGAAAAATTTCTTTACACAAAGGGTCGTTAAGCATTGGAACAGGCTGCCCAGGGAGGTGGTGGAGTCCCCATCCCTGGAAGAGTTTAAAAGACGTGCGGATGTGGCACTGAGGGACATAGTTTAGGGACCCCGTCAGTGCAGGGTGAACGGTTGGACTTGATGATGTTAAAGGACTCTTCCAAACAGGTGATTCTGTGAAAAGGGTATTGGGACAGAGAGCAGAGCAGAGCAGAAACAGTACAAAGTCATACCCGTAATCAGGATAAAACACCACTGGAGTCTGCTGATTGACTACGGATCCAAATGTAGTCTCAAACATCCCTCTGTTTATAAATACTCACTTCCAAAAGCTTCTGAGCTGCCGAACAAAAACAAACTCCAGCCATGATATGTGATAAACAGGAAACAAGCCAGAGTAAACACTGCAGTGGGAACAGAGCCTGGGATAGCAAATACAGAGCCCCAAAGGACAGGTACCACGGAAAACACGAGGAGAGCAAGCTCTCGTGAATGGTGTAAAACGTACAGCCAAGCAAAGGAGGAAGAGCTCCCCCAGGTTCTCCAGCAGCATGGAGGACCAAGATGAGCTTTACAGCATCCAGCTCTAAAAGGACTCTGGGCTTTTTAGTTTTGAAATAAGACAGGACTGCAATGTCAGACACTTGGGCTAAATGGCTGGTGCTCACCATAAAATCCAGGTTAAACCAGGCAGAAGCTGTTAACAAATGGCAGCTCCAGAGAAAAGCCAGCCAAGAAGTAACTGTTCCTCTTCTCCCATGCTAGTAAAAAGTCTGGCTTTGGAGACATCCCACTTCGCCCAAGGTACCCAACGTCTCCAGCTAGGATAACCTTCCAAAGTAAAGTGTGTCTAGGTCCCTTCACCAGGGAAAAGATGGATTGTCGCCAGCTCAGGTAACTTGAAAACTTGTGCATCACCCACAGAGTGGAGAAGGCACCGTCAGACTCCATGAAAAACCGTAGCTGGGGAGAAGTTGCCACTATCTTGTGTCAGCCCAGGCTTACGCCTTGGAAAGATGCACCTAGACGTGCCCAGGGATAGGAATGACGGCCACACAAGGGCCAGCATTACTTTGCCAGCTTCCAGCATTTGAAATGCACCCATCTTACCTCCAAAATCCAGAGCGTAGAGGATGAAGGACACCTATGTTCAAGGGCATGTTTCATCATGATGATGCTTTACTGCAGAGGCGAGGATGAGGATCCCGACCCACATTCCAGGGACAGGAGGCTTCCTTTTGTAATGGGAAGGCAGTGGCAGAGCAGCACATGCTCTATGACACAAACACTGGTTGGAATGATGGGCTTACATCCAGTCCAAAATTTTTTGGCTTTTTTTGACTTGTTTTTCATGTGATGGAATTGAAGGTTTTCCTGCTGTGCTCTGAAAAGGGCAGAAACAATAACCCTTGCAATTAGCACTTGGCAGAACAAGCTCCTGTCCACAATAAATTAACAGAACCTATTAGGGAGGAGGGAAAAATTAATCAGATGCCATAAGGTAAATCCTGGCTCTGCCAGCGTATGAGCAGAGGCCGTTCTGGAGCACGGTCACTCTGGGACATCCTGCTGGGTCTGGAGAGGGACAGGCAAAGGCTTCCTCCTACTGCCAAAGCCTTGTCCCAGTCAAGGAAGGGGCAGAAAGCCAAAGCACACTTCTTTTATAAAGCTGTCGTATGAAATTTATTGCCTTACTCTCACTTCACTCATGGCAACCACACTCCAAAGGGACCTGTCAAGGCATGGAGTGATCACAGACCAGATCCCTTGAGAAATGAAGCTCTTAGCTGAGATACGATGGGCAGAAAACACTCTGTTATAACCTTTTCTCTTAGCTCTGTTTGCTCAAAGGCCTTCAATTCCTCCACATTTTATCTCATGTCTGTAGGACAGATGATCCCCACCTTCCACTCCACCTGGACAGCCCATTCCCTGTGACTGGGACGCTGAGGAGCAGTGCTGCCTACCCCTGTCAAACTTCACCTGTTGCTTATAGCCAGGGAGGAGCAGGCTTACCTAGTCAAGACACAGAGCTGTAGACGGTGCCGCTTACTGAGACTACAGCGCTCACCAGGATGGCGACACATGCCACAAAAGCTTCCCAAAGTTGAGCTGTCCTCAGCAGTTTACACAAGAGCAAAGGTGGCCTGAAATAATAAGAACAGTGATTTTTCAGCCTGTATCTAGTCAGCATCCTCTGGCCCTCCATCCAACTGAAGTCGAAATCTTTATTTCAGCTTTAGAAAGATATTTGATCCAGCATCCCATGAAAGATCACTCTGATACCCCATTCAAATTGGCTTGGACATGAGAGATGGCGTAAGCTTCAGAAAGAGTAAGGACCCATAAACAAGGCAAAATTATAAACAGCAGCTTGTCAAGATGGGGGAGATGTGCCTGGTGGGGTTCAGCAGAGATCAGTGTTAGACCCATCTTTTGTCATCTCTTCATTAACAAGCTGGAAAAAAAAGCAAAGAGCAAATAATAGAACTGGCAGACCATGCTATATTAGGAGGTGTTGGCATCACCAGGTAAGGACAGGAACATAAAACAACTTAGGAGACAGGTTAGAAATCAGAGTGGAAAATAAAGAACGGCAGAGAAAAATGTCTGCCCAGACAGATTTACAGAGGGTATCAAACCCATTCGAGCAATCGGAAATTCTGCTCTGCAAAGGGTTTTGCTATTTCAGATTTGTAGGCGCTGTTAAAAAAAACCCAAAACGGTCCCCCAGAAGAAAGTGAGTGCCCATGATTCCTTGCATCAGACAATTATTAACTATCTGATAGGAGGTTTTCTGGCTGAAAAGGAAACTCTCAAAAAGTCAGAAACTCATCAACATATTAAACGATGGAGGCGTGAAGATCTGTCCCCAAGGGCATCCCCACAGGGGATCATCACCTCTAGGTGAGTCACCCCGTGGGAATCCCAATCCGTTGCTCACTATCCAAAAAGCCTGGGGACGGGGAGTTGGTTTGACTTCATAGCCTCAGAGTACATTCAACTTTCACCTCCGAGGTTTTTTTTTTTTTTTTTTAAACTCAGCTGCCCTTTTTCCTTTAACACAAGTTATATAAACACTCAATTCCCAGAAACAGTGCTGTAAGAAAATATTAATTCTCATAAGAGCCCCTAGCATCCCTCTCCAGTCAGCAGCACAGGAAGCTCAATGAGGCCAAGCAATGTATTCATGAACCCAGAAAAATTCTCAAAAATTAGGTGGACTCTGTAACTGCATGTAAAAAAGCACTGCAGGGGCAAGTCAATGAGCAGCTGATTGGAAGTGGTGGTTTTAAAGCCACACTTGAATTTTAACACTGCGAGGTGCATTGATAGTTCACTCAGGTATCCCCTGCAGTTCATCTGGATGTGGACACAATAGAAAGAACAAGATATCAATGAGTCTGGTGCACACACAAATGGCCAACAGGAGTAGAAGGGCTGAAGAAATATACAGCTCTGGTACTTTAGTGTGTGTATATATATTTATTTTAAGTATATACAAAATATTAAATGGGTACAGAGGTGCTCAGAAATCTTTGAAGAGGACAAGATGAGCTCTTAGTGTGAAAGATCACCCTACCCAGAAATTTTTCCCATTCTTCCTTGCTTGCTCCTAGTGGAGCAGAGAGACAGCACAGTGGACTACAAATAAATACCCAGCCAGCTCTGGCCTTCTCCCAAGCCTTAAGTTGTTTATAGCTCATTCAATCTCCACTTACAGCCTTGGATCTGCTAATCGAATTGCATCTTCTTTCTATGGTTGGACATTTTTTTCCTTTTAAACACCGTCTTATCTAATCTGCACCATTTGCATTTTGTGAACTCTGTATGTCGTACAGGAGCCAGTAAATCAGATTTAATGCAGCAAAGAGCTCTTACCTAAAGATCAGCATTTCTTTATTTAAGCATGTGTATGCGTGCTTGAAGTCAGGATTTGTGAAAATTGTTTGGAATCGTGTTTTCTTCTCAAGATTTAGGGAAAAATATGGTGTTAAGTTGTGGCTGAGGTGGAGTTTCTGACACCATGTCTTCTCCAGTTCCCAACCCATGAAGTGGAGATGCTGCTGCAACTGTTTTTTTCCCCCACTGCCTGGGAGAGTCATGGTTTGTGTGATGACACACGGATAACTTTGAGCAAGAAGAGGGACCATATCTCAGTCCAGATCTCTTGAATAGGCTTATAAGACACAACAGTGGCATGGTAAGAAACCCAGAAGAGCTCTGCACATCCCCTAGTACCTGAACATGCAGTGCAGAGTGATGGGTATGGTAGCAAAGCAATGGCAAGTGGCATGATGTACCACTTAGGAGTACTTTGCTGCTCCTCACTTCTCAGCTGGCTTCTACTGCGCTCAGCCACTTTGATTTACCAAAAGGCCAAAGACTGACGTGCTGTCCTTTAGGTCACTGGAAAGGAAGGGACCTTGCGGGCTATTGCAACTTGCTGTTTCCTGATTTATAAATATTTTTCTCCTTCTAATGCTTATTCATGCAGCAGATTACAGCCCTTCTCCTCTCTGAGCAATTACTGAGCACAAACCTTGGTTTTTAATTGCAAGATATAAGATCTCATTAAAAAAAATTTCTTAGAGACTTATTAACCAAAAGTTTTAGGAGGCGACTGTGATCCCACTTGCAATGATCTCTGGCACAACCCTTTTTAAGCTGGTGCATCAAACTGGACACGTATTTGCTCTCATTCTCCAGAGCTTCCTTCCTCCAATGCCTGAAATTTCTATTTGAACTTGATCTCTAGTATCCCTAGATCATACCCACTGGTGCAGAGATACAGGTGGAGTCTGCATGTTGTTCTCCAGCCCACCTCTGAACCCAGGTGGAAAGCAACCATGTCACCTCAGCTTCTGCCAGCCCACTTCCCAGCTATGGTAGACATTAGCTATGAGACAAAGGATTCAGAGATGTTTTGTCCAATGCTCACACAGCACCCTTTGAAAGAATCACTCTAAATTGTATGAAAAAGCAGATTTCTGCTGTTTAATCCTGGCATGACTAGACCAGGGCCATCTTCTGCCCTAGACCTCATCCTGCAGGGTTTGAATTAGGAGTAGTGGCCCCAGAGCTTTTGCCTCTTGGACCTACCCTGAACGGAGAATCCCAGTCACCCCCTGCCATTTGTCTCTGAGTGGTTAGCAAATTTGAGTCAGGATGAGGCCAAAACACAGATCTGGATCTACTCAGTGTTTATTTTACCCAAATCAATAAGCACAAAGAGGAGAAAACACCCACATGTATGACTTACCCACAGACTCACTCACTCCTCCCCTACCACTGCTAAAATAACGACATCCCAAGGACACCACAACCTTCTCCTGCTAGACCAGCTGAGTCACATAATGGTACGGACAGGTGTCCTCCTTCTCCTGGGAGAGCTGATTCTGAGGTTCAATTAAAGCAGATTTCAATAAACTTGAAGCCAACAGGCTTCACAATTATTCCCTTTTTATTTCTCTGTGGTTTGGTCACTGAGTCTTGTTTCTCTCTGCAGGGGAGTCTGCTCACTAAACCTCCTCGCTTATTTAAAACTCAGCAGCCTCAGCCCACTCCCATTTTGCCACCTGAGACCAAAAACCTGGAGTTCCAGAGTCATTAAAAGCAAGATGCAATTAGCACTAACACTGACTGGCTCACTCCCTCCTATTCCATGCCCATGTCTGAAGCTCCTTCCTTTGTGAGCGATAATGCGTGTTTAATGTGCAACTTAATTATTTGATTACAATGGCGTAATTATGTAATTGTAATGTATTGTGCAAGTTGGCTGGAAGGAGACAGGAGACATTTGCTGAGTGACGTGGGATAAACAGAGTAACAACAACATCGAGGAAACAGAATAAATCTAATGAGATGATAATTTGGAGGAATAGTTAAGAAAATGGGCACTTTAGAAAATGAAAAGTAGCTGGACTTTTTTTTAATCTTTTTAATTAATTTATTCTTCCCTCCCACCCCTTCGTGATCAGTGAGAAATTTCCCTCTCATTGCCAAAGCATGAGCGAGTACGGCTGTGCCGAAAGAACATAGCCAGGCTGGCTGTCCTGTCTCTGCCCCGCTCCTGCTGTTGCTGCTCCTGGGAGGACAACTGAAGACGTGCCCAAATTGTTCTGAGCTGGCCCTCAGAAAATGGTAGCACTGCAAATGCGTACACACTTTACTGAATTACAGGCACGTAGGCACATCTCAACCACGACCACGTGCAAGCGAACAAAGCTGAATAACCTCCCGCTTGCCACAGAAGAACGAGTAGTTGCGCAGAGTGGTTCATGGCAATTTATCGCAGAGCAGTAACTAAGTCCTGGATGAGCTCTCTGGTCCATCTCAGGGCAACACACTTGCTCTCTAACATCTGGATTTTGGATCAGAACATTCATGTCCGTGAACTGAACCCAAAAATGAGAGGGAAAACACTGAAAGGATACGATCGAGGTAAGCGACAGGCAAAAGGGAGCTCATGGCAAGAATTGCAAACCACATCTCGGAGCCACATTTTGAGTACAGCTTTGTAAGCTCTCTGGTTTCTCATGCTCTCCTCCAAACGACTTTTAACAGCTCCCTTTCCCCAGCAGCAAGCACATTCTCAAGGACACCACATCAATAAGAGTACCAGAAGCCTAGGCAACCAGCTCAGCCTACTCACCCGAATTCTGGTGAGGTACAGTCCACCTGCAACGTCTCAGGTTTCTGTGGGAGACACAAGCCCATGGCAAGCATTTTAGGGAGACCTCGGAGCCTGTTTCTCATCACTAATTAATTGATAGCTTACAGAGGGCTTGCACCAGTAAAGCTTTCCATAGCAAGGGTTTCTCCAGTCAGAGCTTGGCTCCTACAGCACTGGAAGGCAGACACGAGCCAATGCCAGCGGAGAGATCTGTACCCATGACTCTTGGCAATTGCACACTCAGTCAGGCTGTTTTAGAGGGGACACATTAATATACAGCTGGGGTTACATTCATGGCTATTTCAGCCACATTTCTCCCTTGGAAAACAGCCTTCCCAAGCCAAGCTTTGGTAAACGTGTGATTCTGACCCATTTCAACAGCCAGCTACAGTCTCATCTTGTCAAAGCACAAACTCCAGAGTAACTAATACTGAAACTGTTCTGATAACAGCAGAGGCAATAGCAACCTACTGCCCATCTATCTGCCAGCTGTCCAAATAAGATTAGCCAAGGAGTAAACTCTGGGAGATGGAAGTGGTCTCTCAGTCAGCCAACACCAGTAAAAGCAAGCTCTTGTAATCATGCCAGCCAGGGAGACATGGTGAACATAACCAAATAAATGTAGGTATATGCAGACTCACATCTGCCAAAAGTTGCATCATTAACTCCTACATAAGATCGCATTTCAGTCCAAGAGGAGTATTTCTCCCTGGCGTCTTCTAGGGAGACATCAGGGTTAACTGCATGCTATGTACAGGTACAGTATAGTAAAGCTTCGCTCCCCAGTTTGCCCATGAAAGAGCTGCAGGATCTACTGAGAGGCTCCATCCCGTCCCATAAACATGTCTTGGAACAAGCCTCCTTTCTGAATCTGACATCACAACCCCCAAAAATTCTGTCATCTCCTAACTTACAGTGAGACAATGACTTATTTTCCACCAAAATAAGAAGTTAGCACTCTGAGACAATACTTCAGGATAAAAAATGTTTGTTTGGTGGAGATTGTTTTTGAAATAATTAAGCCAGAGTAAAAACATTTCTGTTTTAAAATTAAGGGGGGGAAAAAAATTGTATGCACTCTCAGCTTCCAAAAAAAGTAAAAAAAAAAAAGCGTTTAATGAAATCCTAACAAAGCAGATTTGGCATACCTTACACATTCCATTATGTTACTTTAGAATAAAAATGACAAGAAAATTTTCTGTGCTGAAGATTTCATGGTGTTTGGCTGACTATGAGGTAAAGAGACTGCAGACTGGCTTGTGATATCAAAGTTGCCAGAGCATCTCTCTCAAAGGCAAACAGGGCTATCAGCTTTAAAACCTACCACTGATTTCTCTGCCATTCCAGAAGAATTCATTATCATTTTGCTCCTAGACAAAAAAAAAAAAAAAAAACCAGAGAGGTCTTCTGCGGATCTGGGCAGCTGCTGGGCCCCCCCAGCAACATCCATCACCCAGCATGTGAGATCTAAAATTCCCCTCATTGCACCAGAGTATTTGTATGCATTTCTAAGTGTTTGAGAATTATTATGATGTGCAAAGGCTCGTCTAAGTCTTCACGGAGGTCACACAGACTTGTTTATATATTCAACAGACATGCAATAAACAGAATTTAGCACTACCTACCCACTTCCAAATACTCTAGTTCTTGCTCAAAGGAAATGAAGAGCAAAACAAAATTTTAATAATGCATCAGAGACGGTTTTGATTGTTATTAGATTTGCAGATCAGATTCGCTTGGGGTGGTGTGACTTTCATTGCACATATATACACCCCAAGCAAGCCACCATCCTGACAGCGATGGACAGATTGATGCGGAAGAGAAGAGCACAGCACTCAACAGGGGACAAGACTGAGTGTGACCTCCCCGCACGGATGATGCCAGGCTGAGGGCTGGAAGGACGCCTGCAGCCTTGCTGCTTAACGCCACCCCATCTCCAATCTCCCATCACAGCTGCCACCCATGCTGGCCAAGGCAAAGCCAAAACTTGAGATGCATGGGGATTTAGAGAGTTGCTTTTTGGAAGGAGCGAGCCTCATGCTCATACACTTACAGTTTCCCTGTAGTGAGGGCTGTAGCCCTCTGTCAGGGAAGAAAATCTGGATTAATGCTACTAATTAAAAGGGACAGAGAACATGGTGGTTAGGACCAAATACCTTCTCTTTAGTGGTGGAAATGCGTACATCATGTCCCAGTAATCTAATTAAGATCATATAATGTGAGCTACAGTCTAAAAACTTGTATGTGAACAGTTGGCATAGCTCGGTATCTCCATCGTATGTCTTCACACTTGCCCTTAAACTGCTAAAGTTAGGACAGGACCTGTCACAGGTTTGGGAGGATCTGCAAGGCAAAGGGACTGAGATGCAGTGCATTAGTTTTAGCTGAGATTATGGGCTCTGATGCGACTTCGCGAAGGCTCCACTGCCTTTCTTGGGAAATGGTCAGAAACCTCGCAGGCAAAGCCCATCAAAAAAGTTCCTCCAAGACAATTAAACACAAAGGTACCACCTCTGGCTGAGTAGGACTTCCTGACATTGATGCCAGAGCTGGAACAGGACATTAGGAGAAGTATCGCTGTACTTGTACCACATTTCCTCTAACTTTTCACTAAGTATCTGCTACCGTGTGCTTCTTCCTAGTGTCAGAGAGGATATTGGACAAAACTCCCTGCTCTCTTGAATAGAAGTTGGGCTTTTGTTCTGGGGTTGGTTTTTCTATTGGTTCTTTGCAGCCCAGACTAATGAGACCTCTGTCTCAGGAACCATCTCTCCCCTACTTACAGGCTCCAGTCCAGCTGTCTTAGCCCATGCATGGCTATGAAACATTGATCTTTTTCCATTTCTTTAGTAATGAAGAAGTTGCTTTCTGGTCCTGACCAGTTACATCCCATCTTCTTCTCTCTCCTTTCCCACTGCTTAGATGAGCCACTTGGTCCCTCCTCTGCCCAGCCCACAGGTGAATTAAAAAAAAAAACCCAAACAAAAACCTGTTTCTTATAGACAACCAGCTTTTACGTAAACATTAAATATCAATTATACAAGAAGCCATGCAGTGCTTTATAGTAATGAAAAATCATCCCATTAATCAAGTTTCTAATCAGCTAATCTCTCATAATAAGGTGGCAACTGTTACTTTATCGAGTAACTCTTAATAAGCCACCTAGATAAATCAATTCTACTTTTTTTTGCATATATCCTGTTTTACAATAGGAAAAATTCTCTCTTTATCAGGGACTTGCCTGAGCGCAAAATAAGCCCTTTGCTGCTTCTTTTTGGCAGTGCTAATACTTCCCTCTGGGGCTTGTTCATTGTGGCTAGAAAGTGGTCTCCTTGCTCTCACACCCACCAGCCCAGCCCAGGCTCCATGGAAGGGGCTCTGTCATCTTTCAAAACTGTGATTTAGGAGGGTAGGTCCACTTCAGATCAAAAAGATGTGCAAAAATAAAGGGTGATACAAGAAACGGAGAGCTTTGCCTTTTGAGAGGAGATGAGAAGAGCTCAGCTCACTTAGTCTAGCAAAACAAAAACCAAGAAGGGACATGGCTGTGGTCTAGAAATACACAGAGAACTGGAGAGGGGGAAAAAGGGAGGGAGGAAACAAGAGTGGAAAAGGGCCATTTCAGTCGAAGAACGAATGAGAACAAAGCAGCTGTGAATTAATATAAGCTGGAGTTTAGAAATACATGTTAAGAGGCTCAGAGCAGAAAGACTTTCTACCAGGCTTCCCTTGGGAGTCACTGGGCAAAACCTAAACAAGGTTTTTGCATAACTTGGGCTGCGCATGGGAGAGCCATAATTGCAAGGAGTTTGAAATGGTTGGGCATGAGCGCAGGGCTCCAAGGACCCTGTCCTGTCTTCAGAGAGGGTTTTCTGGAATCTACATCCAGGCTAGACATGAAGCCACTTGATTAATTATTGCCTCTGCAGACTTCTCCCACCTACTGCTCAGTTCAACACCAATTATTCAGGATCAACTCATAATAACCTATTGAAGAGGTACAGCTTTTCATTTGCATAAGCAGTTTCAGCCAACACAGTCTGCTGAGACAGAAAACATACACTGAATATTTAGCAAGTCTGATGGCATTTTAAAAGCATGTGATAGTACACAATTGATGACATCATGTGGTTCTCATGTTTCCTGAAGCTGAAGGATAGTGCGGCACAGAACCCAAGACTGTTTGGAGCAGCATTAAAAAAAAAAAAAAGTAGAAAGAAAAAAAAGACAAGAAAATATGCGGTGTTTCTAGATTTAGATACAACTCCCAGAGAACCCCAGCTAGTAATATCAAAGTTTATACAGAACTGCAAAACTATATCCAAAACCCCTGAGTGGGAATAGAGATCAGAGACAAGTATCTCCTTGGAAAGGCGCAACAAGCCAGTATGTTAAGGCCCAAATTTGATTGACCCACAAACCCACTGTTGAATCAAGCCACAGCCTGCTGTTCCAGCCTGGCAGGTGGCTATGTTATAGCTTTAGGAGCTCGCCCAGCTTTTGGAGAGACCAGTTCCCTGCTGGTGTTGGCTACTGAGTACCCATGAACAGAGAGGTTTGCCGACCTATGCATTTTTTGCTGTTGAGACTTCTCCTCCCATAAAATACTAAATATCCCTGCAACTAAGGTCCACCAATATTAGCAGAGACAAAAGTCCCCACGTGCCCTTTCCTCTGTTCCAGTGTTCTTTTCTTGGCTATTATTCCACACATCCTACAACTGCTTGAGCAAACACTAGCCCATTAAAGGACGCTGCACCGGAAGGACAGCCAGCAGAACACGTTCAGCATAGCGAGATGTGGTGCCTCACTATCCCTTTTCAGGTCTCAAATTTCCCTACCCTATTTATTTCTTCCATGCGTGTGGTGCAACAATAACACTACGTATTACCCCAGCATCACCAGTAATACCCCAGCCCAAAAGGGAGGCTTGCAGGTGCACAAATACCCATTTGCCTCTGCTACCCTTCTAGCAGCTGTGGTCATCTTTGCTCCCATCCAACAGCTACAGAAAAAGCATTTACAGCACGAGCAACAAATGGCAACACGGCAGAACTTGTGCAGAGGAGACCGGAGTCAGCACAGCAGCCGGGATGGGGAATTGCCGAGCCCGGTGTTGCTGTGCAAACAGACGGGAAGCCAGTGAAAAGGGTACAGGATGCAAACAGCCTCTGCTGCCCAAGGGGCGCCCTCGCACCCATCCTGACTGCCTTGAGATCGATGTGTCAGACATGTCTGACAAATCGCGCCTATGAAGGAGAGGCACCTGCACTGAACAGTCACATCCGACGGGCCTCGGGAAAACCCAGCCAGCAACGCATTTAATGCCGGCACCGACCCTGCTGGCAGCCTGCTTGGCGTTTTCTCGGGGGCGGTGTGTGCTGGGGATGCTGGGCGCTGAAGCACTCTGTGTGGGGCAAAACCAAGATCAACGGCAGGCTAGGAAACACAACAAATCCCTGCCTGAGTCTCCAGCATCCCAGTCTGTTCCTGATATCCTCAGATTCATCCTCTTGCCTCTGTACAGGCGCAGCTGGGTCAGGACTCCTGCCGTTTGGACCAATACTGTCTGAAGGCATGTTACACTGAAAAAAAAGCTCCTCTGTACTCGTATGTACCCAAGACAAAAGCCCTGGCCTCTAATTTTATTTTTAACCAATACGTAATAGGAAATCTTTTCCTGCAAATACCTGTTAGCTTAGAAGGAATGAGGACAGTAAATCTACACCTGCTTTTACTGAAGTCCTGCCATACGCTACAGGGCTTCCCCACGCACACGTACTCCCACCCTGTGCACCCAACATCTTTCAATATACTCACGCGCACTGGAAGGAACACCACAAAACGATCCCAGAGTAAATTATCCCCCAAACAGTGCAAGCGCCTGAATCTGTAAAGGATAATAAATGGCTCCCCTGTGCCATTTCCACAACCTGCTCTCCCTCAAGAAATCTTGTTCAGCCTCAGGAATGCTTTCACTTGTGTGGCCTGGGGCAGGATCACCCAGCAGGGAATTAAGCTGGGGGGCAGGTCTGCAGGGAGGCGCTGGGAAGGACAATAGCGAGCAGGAGGGAAGAGGTCTGCGAAAGCTGCAAACTTTGCCAGGCACTGCTCAGAGCTGAATAAAGGGAGAATAACGAGCTGGCTGACAGCGTCAGCGCAGCGAGAGCCATTTGATTTATTCTGTGCTGTGGCAATTATTTATTCATAAATAAAACAAAAAAGGGAATGAGACCGGATGCCTGCTCAGAGGTGGCATTTGTGGGAGGAAGGTACGAGGACCCCTCCTGGGGAGGGTTGTCTGACACTGCTCCTTCTCCCTCCCACCATCATAACCTCGGATTTAATTATCTTGATGGGAACGGGGTGGGAAACAAAGAAGGCAGCAGGGAGAACAGACACTGTTTTCTCAGTCAAAGGCTCCTCAGCATACTGTTTCCAATGTTTTGGACATCCTCCCCCTACCGCCCATCCCTTGCTTAAAAGTGACAGCCCGATGGTCCCACAATTCTCCCTCTGCCAGCAGAAAGCCTGGCAAGTGCAATGCTGCTCAGCCCCACGCTGCCCACAGGGCTGATGGAGGGATGCTTCCCTCCGCAACCACTTCACGAGATGCTCCCTGCCACATCCAGCCACGCTGGCAAGGAGGACTCCACCAACTGCGACACTCTTGGTAAGGCTAGACTAGCAAGGACAGGCTTGCAAGACAGAGATTGAATGAAAACGCCCAAGGAAACAAAGAGAGAACAATTAAATGAAACAGCTCACTACCACCGAGATCAATGCCATTGAATAATACATTTTTCAGGCCAAGCCTTGTGGGTCTTGGAGACAGCCTGAACAAGACGGGGAGAATTTGGGCAGATGTTCAGTATCAGTGAGCCCAAACACGGCCTCACAAACTGCCAGGTTTTGCTCTGGGGTCTGAAGACAGCATGCTTTGGGGAGTGGGTATTTGCCTGCCAGCTCTCACACACTCAGGAATCTCATTTTCCAGGATGTCAGCAAGGCCAGGAGGGCTATGAATGTACATTTGCTTTTTCGTGACAGCTGAACTTCATGAAATCTGGCTCTGGGGCTCTAGGAAAACACAGTAAATACCGTTAAGACTTGCAATAAAAGTACTCTCTTCGGCAACAGAAGGCTTTTCTTACCCACCACTCCTCCAGGCTCCTTCACGTTCTCTCACTCATGCCCAGCAGCTTCATCTTTGCTACCAGGAGCCAGTGTTTGGAGCCCGGCTCTTGCTCCCACCATCACATGTGCTAGCAGATCAATCTCTGCCCTAGGAGAAGGAGAGAACAAGGTTCAACACAGCTTCAGTAGGCTGACCAAGGGCTTCCATGCACAGCACGTGGCAGGAGTACCTCACCGCAACATCTCCTCAACCCTCTGGCACCGCACAGCTGGGAAAAGGCTTCGTTCCAAACCTGGGTGATCCCCATTGTGCACTAACCTGGCTCCATGCTGCTATAAAAATGGGTCTGTCAAAGCACAAGTGGATTTTCCCTTCTCAGAGGTGGAAGATGACGAGGTGGGAGGGCCTCCTGGGTCAGCAATCCCAGGTCCTCACTGCGGCAAGTGACACCTAGTGCAAGCCCATATGGACGCTAACTAAACACTACCCCAGACTGTTGCACCAAGCACTCAGCACCTTCCTTGTTCCAGCTGGAACAATCCAGGACAAACTCTTGCATATCCCCGTGGCAAGGAAGAGGTTGTCCCATCCCACAGCAACAGGGCAGTTAAACCCATTCCCCATCATGCTCTCCCACACCCTCTGGCCATGATCATGTTTTATCGATGCTGCCTCTGGCTCACCAGTCCTCCTAGCAATTTAAAGATTGAGCACGTTTAAATATTAAATAGGGGAAATAAATAATAAATAGAATGAAAAATTATATTTATCCCTAAACGGGGACATCACTTGCAAAAACATAAAAGGCAAGGGGAGCATGTTCCCAGGGCTGTAAAATGCCGCATCAAGCAAGGTACCAACCTCACCTCCACTCCGATGCCAGAGTCCTCCACAGAACTTGTCATCAATTAAACCAAGAAACACAGCACGTGATGAGTGAAGGTTTTTCTCTCCAAAACATGGAGGACTGCAAAACCCTCAACTTCCGAGCCCAAAAACTCTTCTCGCCCGAAACTGCACCCCAGATCTGGTCCCTGTACAAGGAGGAGCCAGGCAAGGTAGGATCCCCGGGCCTCCACCCACATGAAGAAAACTCACATCAGCTAGAGGAGCAGAAGGTTTGTTGTATCCTCAGGTTGGCACTGGATGCCTTTGAGTCACGGTGGCTGGAACTGCTAGGAAGGCCAGGCTACCTGAGGATGTTCCTGAAAGCAGGTATGTAAGTTATCTGGATCTCCTCTTCTTGGTCCCCTGGAAGCCCTCAATCACAACATCTGTCTTGCTTCCATCGCTGAAGAGGTCAGCAAGAACACCTCACTCCCAAACATCAATTGGTCTCACACACACAAAACCAAAGAGAGTTTTCAGTCCCTTTTGAAGCATGGTAGAGAGATGAGAGCATGCGGTCCCTCCGTGCCTAGAAGGATATCTCTCAAAAGCTCCTGCAAATGGCTCCACAAACTTTAGTGACAGCATAATTGCGTATTATCTCCTACAACTTCACTTTGACAATTTAGGGGACTATACAAAGAGCAAAGAGACTGTAATATTCATACTGACATTTCCCCAAAATGCCTCCTTTCCTGATAAAGCCGTTGTCTTATGAATATGGAAAGCTTGCCTGAAGGCTTTGCTTAAATGCAGTGTGTTAGTATTTAATCAGGAAAGACGGTGTGGTAGCGACCCCTGTACAACAATGGCCCAGCGCTTTTTAGGATGTGCAAGACATTTTCCATTTTCATGGACAATTCTGTTTACAATCCCTCCTCTAAAGGGGCTTATAAAAGATTCACTCTGCCTCGGTATTTGAAACACGAGTTAGTCAGAAAACAGGATTACGTCTCCTATTCCTTCCCCCATGGGAATTTTTTATGAAAACCATTTTTTGTCTAAACTTTTCCATAAGAAACAAAAAGAAAGTGTTTTTTCTTTTTCTTCGGTAAAAAAAGTGAAAAGTAAAATACTTCATCCACGGCCCAGCATGTTGTGAATTGAAGTGACTTCCAGAATGGCTAAGGAGAGCTGCAATGGAAGAGCCAGAGTAGGGGAGCTCAGTGTTTTATGGACCAAGTGCCAGGCGACCAAAAATGATACAATGCTTTGATTGGGAAACCAGTTTCTGTGGCTTCCTGCAAGGTCAAGAATTTCAAAATCTGTCCGTGCCTTTGGGTGCACATCTCCTAGGAGTAAAGAAGCTGGATTTTCTGAAGGTACATACTCAGCATCTTCTGAAAAGCAAAACTGCTGACAACTAATAACTTCAGTTGGAGGACGAGTAAATGCTTGGGTTAAACTTGGAGACACATGCCTTTTTCACTTTTTCCCCCACGGATGAAATCCATGGAAGCCTATGGGATTTTTACCCCAGACCTCAGCAGAGCCAAGAGTTCACCCTTGTGGTTTCTCTTCACAGTTCATCCATCTGTCGTCACGTCCATGACGGACACCTGGCATCAAGGCTGCCAGGTCCGATGTTGAGAACCACTATTCCCCCTGGCTCCCTCGCTTAGCTCTTTGGACACAGATACCAGCAATCAACTGGTTTCCTTTAATGCTGCTGCAGAGAAGAGTCTGATTTTGACAGATTTATATTTAGACTCGTTTTTTTTTTTAAAGGATTTCTATTTACCTTCTGGATAGAGCTCCAAGTTCACCCACGAAGGCAACAATTGAACCATGAAAAACAACAAAAAGTAAAGGATGTGCTAAAAAAAATCCATAGTATCTGTAATACCTCAATTAAGGGAGCATAAGTATTGAAGCCTGAAGTATTCTCGAGAACCTAAGCCATCAATTCTGACAGCAGAAGGTGCCACTAGTAGAGCTGGGGGAAAAAAATCTTTGCCTTTCAGCTCACGAGAGGGAATACCACTCTCCCTGAAAAGGCAAAAAAAAATTATATAACAGTATTATTTTAAGTTCTGTTGAAATCCATAATTTTAGTTTTATGTTCTACGTTTCAGTTTTCAACTGGCAAAGTTGGTTTTTCCCGATCCCATAAATAATCTGACTTTGCAATATGGCTGGAAAAATCTAAAATAAAAGTTTGTTCTGATTTCACAAGCTGGCCAACTGAAAAGGATTCAAGCATCTTGGATATAAAAGGGGTAAGCAAACTTCTGGTCATGGTCCAAATTTCAGAGAGCAGGGCAAGAACATCTGTTCACAGATGACACCAGCGAACTAGAAAGAACGAACCTTCAAAGGTGGTCAGACACTTGCTTGAAGAGGCTGGGAAAGAGAGTTATGTGAATACCTGCGGTTCAGGGAGCACTCTGCTGTCAGGGGCTCTTTCACAGCAGTTTCCCCCTCTGAGGAGCAGCAGAACAGACAGCACTGGTTTTTGGAAAGATTTTTGTTTCTCTACTCATGAGTTCCCCAGACAAGTTCCCTCCAGAAGCTAAATCCTGCCATTTGATGTCCTTCCAGGTCAGCGGCCAATCTGTCACACCCCTGGTGTGACCTAGCTTTTCAGGAAGCCAGGAAGCGATGGGGATGCGCTGCTTTAACAAGTGCAAAGAGCAATATGGCGAAGCACAATCCTCAAGGCAGCGTCGCTGCAAAAGAGCAACTGAAAGGCACTGCTGCTTCCTCGGCCACCAGAAATTTTTGTCCCTGTGATTTCATGCAAGAGGACGAGTTTTCTTTTTCCCAGGCACGAGAAGTGGTTCAGCAGGATGCAGTGGGTTGCTCGCTTGCCAGCTCCAAAGACAGGACAAAACCAGATCCTCCTGAAAAAGGGCAACGCATGTCACCAAGCACAGAAATGCTATCAGCTTCCCAGCAGCGCAAGCGCTTGGCAAGGTCACCCAAACCCAGCTGAGCCCTGCCAGGTTCCCTGCGGTTCAACCTCCTGCTCTGAGCCATGACTTCAGCCCCGACACAGACCGTTCTTTTCCTATGGCTGTGCTGAATCTGGAGGGACCTTTCCCCAGGTCATGCTGTACTATTGCTCTTCGCAAGGGCAAATGAGGTCTTCACAGCAGGCCCCATAGCAGGGAGGGATTTTGCCTCTTCCCATGTTGGACTGGATATCAGGACCATCCACCCAAGCACAAGGCACAAGCTGGATCTGCCCAAGGCCCATATGTCAGAAACAGGAAGGTCAGTCCAACCAACTCACCATGGAAATTGTTGTGATTTGCCTCTCGGGCACTACTCACATACTCATCCGGTACAAGCCCCAGGGCTCCCTACAGACAACATCTGTCAGCCAAGGGCAAAGGTTCCATTGCTGCATTGCAGAGACTTTCCATCTAGGTGAACAGAAATGTTGCAACCAAACAACCAGCAGGAATTTACATCAGCAGATGCTTCTGCTACAATACAGTCTTAACGCACTGATGGGCACTGTGTCCTCTTTCTTATAGAGCAATATCAGCAACCGACCCCTTGGCATCTCCCAAGGGACTTCATCTGGGCCACCAGCACTGCTAAGCCCCCAGCACAGGGGGTCAGATCCTTCATCCTGTTAGTACAGCCTCATGCTGGTGTGGTGAGCGCCAGAACAGTGCTGAGGCCTCTCAGCACCAGCCAGGCATCCCATCCCTCCCAGATTTGCAGCAGCCGATTTTGCCCAGTGAGGCTCCCACTGGCTGAGCACATTGGGGAGCACCTGGTCTCTGGCCACATGGGTTAGCATTGTGTGATGGAGGATGAACTCAGGAGCCCAAAGCACAACTTCATTTCATTTCAATAAAGAAGAATCACGTAATGACTAGCCGAGGGGTGAGCAGCGGGGTAATGAGAGACGTGCCATAGACCAAAGTGAAAGACAACCCTCCCCTCCTGCTCTTTGCCCTCCTCTGCTTCCCAGCTGCTTGCCATTGCCTGTGGAAGTGCCAGACGACCACGAGAAAGCTGTCGGACGAAGCTGTCACCAAAAGACTAATTCGTAGGCACTTTACAACTTATGCTTGGCCTTTCATCCCAGTTGCTTCCTCCAGCTGTGGCAATTAATGACAGCAACCCCCTGCATACCCCAGCTCTGCCTGCTCTCTACCTGGCCAGCCAGAAAGCACCAATCCTTTGAACTCCTCACATGATCAACACTGCATTAACAGCAGACACTTCTTTAATGTTGGTATAATCACCAGTAACGAATATTGCCAAGTATAGTGCCTTTGCTTTTATGGAAAGGAAAAAGTGGTCCTGCCTGCACAGATGCATCCCTTCTGGACCTTCAGCGTGGCTCTACTCCAAGGGGAGGATTGCAACTGGACAGGTGAAATTCTGAGGTTTGCTGGAAGGATGAAGTGGTCTCCCAAAGCAGCCACGCCCTTGGGAAGGCATTTGCAGCCATCTCGCTCAGACTCTTGGCTAAAAACAATTCACACAGAATTGTTTGCAGAGATTCATGCAGAATTGTAGCAGAGCTAAGAGCATCCCAATATGTTGTAAAGTAATACATGCACAAACACAGGAGCGCTAGCAGACTTCAGGGTGAAAATACAGTTCCATCCCCTCTGAGATTTTTTTAGCTGGGATGCTTCTTGAACTGGAAACCACAGAATTAATTTGTTAGTGAGAAACCCAGGCCTTCAGGTGCATTCCGGGTATCCATCCTAATTCAATTTCCCCAAAGAAGCAGAATGTACCGGGACAATCAGAAAAGCAATATGTGGTTTTCATTGGATGCCTCACAGCAGACCTAACCCAAGAACCACAAATGAGATATCCTGCTCCAAATCAAAATGAGCTTTTAGCAAAGTTCACCTCAACAACACAGATTAATAAATACACAGCTGGTTCATGCCAAAATCCCCTGATCCAAATTCCCTTAGACGTGAGAGAGAATGGGATGAGAACTTGCTTTAACTGCTGTGACTCACACCAGACTCTACAAATAGCCAAGCCAAATACACCAGGCTTTAACGGGTTTGAGAAAGGATTTACCCTCTCTCTTCCCTATCATTTGTGTATGTTTCTGATTTCACTCACGCTTTGGCATCTGGGGCACCCAGCTGGATGAACCGGAAGCTGATGAGTTCAGACCATCACTAATTTACTGTGATAATGACAGTAGGCGTGGCCTACCAAGTAGAAGAACCACAGAGAAACCAGCATTGTCGGCCATGGACCCTTTGTAAGACTCTGATGGAGTCCTCTCCTCTTGCCTCGAGTGCTCCCCTCTAAACAGGGTAACGGCACTGCCTCACTTCCATGGGCCCTGGGAGGAAGGGGAAAACACACTCAAGTCAGGGAGCTGCTCAGACACCAGGATAATAGAAGCCAGGCAGACATAGAAGAGTGAGAGGACTTTTATCCAAGAAGCACATTAAATATAAAAGAGAAGTCACCATGGATGTTAATATATAGCATTGGGCTTTATTCCCCCCTCCTGTTCTCAGTATCATGTGACAACATTAATTAAATGTGTTTCTGACCCTGCTGCGCTTCTTTAAATATTTGCCATTCTCCACAAGCACTGTTTGGTTAATGAAATGAAATTAATGAGCTCATTAGATTGTGCCGTAATCTTTCAGATGCGAGCCTGGCACTCAGAATCACTGTTCCCTTTCTCTGCTCTCACGGTTTAACTCCGTGCGTTCAGCTCCAGAAGCAACAGCTGAACAGTGGAGTAATCAATTAGCAGGGCAGCCAGGCACAAGAAGGGGAAGGAGGAAAGACCAAGGCCAAAAAGATGCAGCTTGCTAACTTTCCCACGGGACCTGATCCCACAGAGCCCGTGACTCTGGGAGGGTGCTGGCACATATCTTCGTTTGGTGAATGCTTCACCAAGGTGAAGATCAGCTAGAGGAGTCTGATGTGGCAGGACCTGAATCCATGACTACATCCACTCTGATTTGTATATGAAAGCAGAGGGACCTTGAAAAAGAAGAGCTCGGTTTAAAACTTTCAGACATGCCTCTTAATAGCAGCCGCTGTGTCCGGCTGAAATAGAAGTGGTCTCACGAAAGACTAGCAGAGGCCACAGGGTTGTCCTCCCACCACTCAGACTGCTGTGATGTCTAAAGCCCTTCCTCAAGCCAAGGAAAGTGCATGAGGCCCACATCCCACCACCCAGGCAACTCCTCGTGGTCACTTTGATAATCACTCACTCTAATTCTCCTCCTGGAGAGGAGATACAAACAACCCTTACCCAACCAGTCTTCCCACATCTTCCCCCCGCCCAGAGCGGTACTCACAGGTTGATGTCCACCAGTGAAGTGACATCATGAGAGCGGCAAGCGAGGCTCTTTTGCCTTTGGACTGCACCACCTTGCCAAGCGAGCATGATTTCCACCGTTCTTGAGCAGGAAGGATTCTCCCCAGAGCAGTGCTCAGTTTTTGTATTGTCTTGTGAAGCTTCATCAAAGATTTAACTCAGATCAAAGAGTCTCAACAGCAGCACAAAATCCTCCGATGGGGAGGAAAAGGGGGGGCGGAGGGGTGCACAATAACATGAAAAACGCTTCAGTAATTCTTTTTCCAAGAAAGAAAATAGGTGTACTTCTGCATGCGTATAAGCCCCACAGTTCAGAGATTGTGTTAGCTATGGTGACTCCTCATAGCACCAGAGGAATTCAGGGTAGGAAATGTATGCAAATCGAATTCTCTCTGCAGCTGTATTCACCAACAGATTGGATCGCAAAGCTTTATCAAGCTCTCAGTCCCCGGGCTTTTGTAATTTACCTTTTAGCCCAGAAGTTCACACGATGGTGAACCAGGCCTGCTGGGGAAAAACAAGGGGATGATGAGCACAAACCGATGTGGGGGAGTGAAAGGAAGGCATTCACGCAGTGAGACACTGATAAATCTTCTGGTAAAAAAAAAAAAAAAAAGGATATCCCAAATTCTCCACAAAAGCCTCAGGGAAATCAATGCCATAGTCACTACTGTAGAGCACATAAAAAAAAAAAATAGTCTTTCCACTCGCAGGTGGCAGGACCGAAGCTGGAAAACCCTTACTAGCTGTATTCCCACATTCATCCATTGCACCAACCCCCAGCATGCAAAAGATGAGCTCAGAGAACTCTTGAACCATACCCCCTCCCCATCTTAAAGGATCATCACATTAGTGTGAAAAAAGCCAGTATCACCTCCATCCTCTTCCCCCAACTCTGAAAGCTGGTACCACAACAATCAAAATGCCAAGCTCTGAACTAAAATACCTTCGGGTTAGCCAGGTCTTTTATAACCCTGCCACGTCTGCGGTCCAGACACCTAACCACCCAGATGGTGAGGTTTGCCTTTCCTCTCGTTTAAAGAATTTGAACATGATTGCCTTTGGTGGCTGAGGATTAAATCAGAGGGGAAAAGCACAGCTCTCATTTATCCATTACCTTGGGGGGGGCTCCGAATAATACTTGCTTATTGACAGCAGGGCCTCTGGCCAGAGAGTGGTGGAGCAGATATCGAGGGCAGCAGAGAGAACAAATAAGGAAGCCGGGCTGACTGCTTGCCATCCACACTGCCAGCAGAAGTAGGGGTCTCAGCAGGTAGGATTGCAGAAGGAGAGAGGACTTTAGGCAGCCAGTACTGCGAAGAAGATGCACAGAGGAGGACGAGTGAACACGTGAGGATGGCAGGGGTCAAGCATTACCACAACTTTTGGACAGCTCTTAAATTAGCAAGGGTATGCTGGATCTCCAATGGGTTTTCCATCAACAGTTGCTGCAAACTCAGCAGCAGAGGTGTGGCAGACTCAGCAGGCAGCAAACGGACAGTTGTTTGTTTAGCTGAGCAAGGCCAGCGAGCCAGTATTTGCTGAAGAGTTACTTCTAAAGGGAAAGTAAGTTGGCCATTCCATACTCGGGGCATTGCAAACGGCGTTAGCCACCATGTTCATAAACCTGTGTTTAATGTGAATCCTGCCTTCCAACTTGCCCCGGAGGCAGTCACAGGGCTACCCGCAAAAATTACGTATCCACATGCTCACAGGGCAAATTTTGCTCTTTGCAAGCTGAGCAGCATACGATGACACGAGGCACCATGTCCATGACAATGTACCCCAGCAAGTCAGTTTACGCACATTAAAGGGTTCAATGACGTGAACCCATTGTCCATTAACCAGCACTAGCCCTTCCCCTTCCTCCTACCTCAGGGTCCCTGAACCGTGCACACAGAACCGTTGTGACCTGTGTCTTCATCCTGGCTTAGTCCGGACTCCAACTGGCGTAAGTAATGCTTCTTCCACAGCGCTGGCTTTGTTTAAATCAAATCAAAACTCAAATCTTTGCTCAGATAATGCAGCCTGTTTACGCTTTGGTCAGAAAGTCATCACACACACACATTCAGGATAACTCGGGTTCCAGTTGGTGTGCAACTGTGGGAGCAAAGGCTTCAACACAGGCTCCGCAAACCTGCCGCACACAGCCCTGGCCCAGCGTCCCTGTGTCTTCAAGACAAGCACCTTATGTGCCATCAGACGCTTGTTCCAGCATCCAGCTGCTCCCAGCGTTTGCCTGGGTGGGGATACACTTCACGCCACTTTAACCTGCACAAGATCAGCTCCTACAGTAAGAGCAAATAAATCCCCCTCTTCCTGGGAGTATCGCTTGGCAGGCGAGTTTGCCCTCACCCCTTAACCTTAGTTTGCTCCTAGGGGCATGCGCACGTAGACAGGGACCTGCAGAGTCGCACGGCAGCCCATGCAAAAGATGCCTTTGTGGCAGCTGCAAACAGAGCCAAAAGCCACTGGCCCGATGCGTTATGCATTCTAACAAATGCAACTGCATCTCCGAAGTGTATTTATAACTTATCTATGCTGTTTATCCATATGTTCAATAAATCATTATTCATTATCTGATAAGGTCCTTGCACTGAATGTCTAAGCCAGTCTTACAGTTAGCACAGAACAGGACATGCTGGGAATACAAATCGAAAAGTAGATAAAGCAGCTGTCTCCAGCGAGGCTGCTCCACTACGAGGGGACTCTGGTGACATCGCCAGCCATGAGACTAAAGCCTGGGTCACCAGGCCTGCTGAGCTGGGTACAACAGGCTTGTGTTATGCAGAACAGCCTCCTTTTTAGTTAATTACATGTTTGAGATCCCTTCCGATGATAGAAGGGATGTTACAAAGCAAGCCATGCTTCCTCTCCTCTGCACTGCATTCATCTCTGCCCTGCCCAGACCCTTGGGACAGCCGAGCAGAAACAGCCTCTGCTGCTCAGGATCCACAGGGCCCCCACAAAAGCCTCAGCCTGGAAGCAAAGAGGAAAAAAGAGGGAGCTAAGGTCTGAGACCCGCCGCTCCAATAGACAGGAAGATGCTTACTTCTGCTCTCTATGGCCCAGGCATAAGATTAGAGGAGCGAGAGTAATGCTAACCCAAAGTCCTCTCTGACCCTGTCCTCCCCTTTTGCCTGTTCCAGCATGAAACGGAGAGACGGAGAGCACCTAGAGATGATGCTCCATGGAGCATCCCAACAACTCCTCTCTCCCTTTTGACACTCCCTCCAACACCAGAAAACAGAACTGGCTCCATTTAGGTCCAGCAGAGTTTTACCATGGCTTTCAATATGGCTGTGGTGTCTCTCACATCTCAGCTCATGGTCCAAGGATTAGCTGTATTGGATGGATATTTCCATGGGGAAGAGGGTTAGGAAGGTGGAGGGAAAGGGTAGGGAGTCAGGTTTGAGTCATGTGAAAACCAGCTACAGCACATCTTAAAAACAGGCTACAAGGAAGTGTGACATCCAATTTCTTGGGAAGGGGAGACAGAACAGTAATTAAATTTTCTGATCTTGTTAGCCAATTTCTCCAATCACTGCCCCTGAACTGGAGAAGGGGAAGGGAGAGGGGAGACGCTTGCGTCAGCGACGCTTGTGAGGGAAATTAGGTTTTCACGGATTATTGGGTTAGTTCCACTTCTCCCACTTTTTAATTTATTTGTCTGTATGTGCTGCCGAGCTGAAAGGCCGAGAATTTTTCCCCTCTTTTTTTTAAATTAAAATCTGTACTTTTGGAAGATGAAAACTTAGGGGGGCGGGGTGGGGGAAGACTGCCACGACAAAACCATGTCAGCCAAAATCTGCTTCCGTCCCAAACTTCTTTGTTAATCCCTCTTCAAAACAAGAGCCTAATAAGATCTCTCATTAGATAGCCTTTGGATACTTTTACAAAAGAAAAAAATATCAATTACCTTTGTTCTATATTTAAAAAAAGAACAGAATTTGCTTACCTACTGCTACTTACAGGTTGGAGTTAGTTTGGTTTTTTTTTAATTTTCCCTTAATGCTACAAAAGAAATTTAAGAATTGCTGCCTGTGCAAGCCTCTGACTCTATTATTTCGCAAAAGACAGTAGTATTGCCCCTCTTTCCAATTTCTTTCAAAATAGAAAGAGAAAACTAAAAAGTGCATGTCGGCAGCATTCAAGTAAATTATCTGTATGATTATTTCCAACTGCCTGGTGAGTGATTTCCTAGGAACAATGCCAAGGGGCTATTTTGTTTAAGCTTTCCGAATTTTGGATAAAAGAGAAACTGAGTGTAGTTCATATAGTGCCCAGACTTAACCTTTCATGAAATCTCTAGGAAGTATATATGGCTAGAGGGATCATAATTAGCTGGAGGATGCTTGCAAAGGTTTCTGGGAAGACAACAAAAAACTGGAAATAATAGCTTACAGAAAACAGAAGGCAACAATAGCTGCCAAATTTAAGAGCTGGGAAAAGCACAGGTCACTCCATTCAACAGCATCCTGCTGTAACCAAGAGTGGTATATCAACAGTCTGGGGTTGGGATCAGGAGACTGCGTGATCATTTCACCCACCAGGACAGCAACACCAACGGCCTCATCTCTGACCGGACCCATCTTGTAGATAGATGCTCTCTGAGTTATAGATAAGTCTTCCACCTCCTGGGGGACTTTAAGTCTAGACCAGAATAGCCTTCTTGAAATCTGCCATGGCCTTCTGTTGAACTATTGGGACTGATGGTACGAATCACTGCTGCTAGCGCAGTTGCCAGGTCAGCCAGATGGCATTTATTAACGTATGCTGGCCTGCTGTCTGTTAAGCCTATGGAGGCTTCATACAGGAAGACCCAAGACTTCGTCACTGAGTGCAGCACATAAGAAGTACCCATTCTTCAGGGTTTTCTGTGTTTCTGCTTCCAGCCTTCCTCTAAACCAAAGAGGCGTAATGAGCTTCATGGCACTGGTCCATTTGTTCCTGCACTGGTCCATTAGCATCCTACAGATAAAGGATGAAACTGCAAGAGAATGACGCGAGGAGCAAAGGGACATTGGCCAGAGTTCACTGGCCGGAGCTTTGCAATCATTTGGCAATCTTGGGCACTACCTTTAGCCGGTTTTTGACCTGTAGCTAACAGCAGCTTACTGCTTACCCTCACCCTGCCACCTTAAATGCCTCTTGGGGGACAGACCTTGCCAGAGACATTTGGAAAGCAAACCTGGGTTATTTCTTCCCCCTTCACCCACTCAAAGAGTGCTGTGCATCACATCCATCCATCACACTGCCAATATGGGGCACCAACAACCTTCTCACATCAACTGCTTTACAGGCAAGTCACGTTCACATCTGTGACCTTTTACAGGGAGGGACACACAGATGAGAGTCCTCAGCTGGAATAGCAAAGAGGCCAACCCAAGAGCACACAAACTTTCTAACCAGTTAAGTAAAAAGGCCCAGACTTATCCCACCCAAGTTCAGCTAATCGGGTCCATTTGTCAGGGAGAACGGAAATGACCAACTTCTAGGGAGTGGCAGAGCATTCTACCTGTAGAGCTGGCCAAAGGTAATTTCTTCAAAGTGTTTAAACAAAACAAAGCACACACAAAAAAAGCACCCCATTCTTCCTTCCACATCAGAGTGAACTCACTGGCTGGAACTCTGATTAAGATCCTCATCATGGACGAGCTCCAAGCTGACCCACCCTCATCAGGCTTTGCAGTTTGGAAAAAAACTAATTCCGATGGCAGTGAAGAGGAGGGGAATTTACTCTGATCTGCCATGACCCAGACTTAACAGCCATTCAAAAGGAACAGCAACAGCCATTAAAAACTTCACTTTATATACTGAAAAGGCTCATAAAGAGAGTGTGAATTCACGGAGCAGTGGCTCAGAAAGCCTATTCCCTGGGTGTCCCACAGGCTGCTATTGTCTGAAATATGGAATAAAAGGGAGGTTCATATTTTACTTCAGACTTATTTCACCGCTCCCTTGTTTTCTCTGCAGGCTGACTAAAGACTGACATGATTTATAAGGGTTAAACAAGGGGAAGCCATTCTAATTAATTGGCCATAATCGTGACAGCTCTACTGGCATCCAGCAAAACATAGGGCAACAGTGTTGAGACAGAGATGCAGTACCACTGACAGTTTCGCCAATCATCCTGTTCAAGCCAAAATAAAAGGAACTTTTTTCCCCTCAAAGTGCTGGTAGAGACTCCTTGTGCAAAGCTCCCAGCCCCCGACCTGTCCTCTTACACCCAGAGTCAGCAGGAGCAGGGAACTGAAGGGGTTCCCACATCTTGAGCTTCTGCCTGCAGACACTCCCTTCCCCTTCCAGAGAGAGCTCGCAGTTCTTTTTCACATCAGCTTAAGTTCAGGGTGTAGGAAGTGAGTCCAGCTTAAGAAATCTAACTCCAAGTCCAGGAGCGAGCTGCTTAAACTAACTGAAGGCCAAGGCCCCTTGCTTCATCAGAGCCTGCCGTGTCACAGCTGGGAGGAGAACATGGGGCTCCTGGTGCACGGCAGAGCCAGAGGAAGGAGAAAGGCTCTTTCGTGTCCAGGAACAAACGTGTTTGTTCTTCTTTCAGCAACGCTACAGTCGGGAGAGCAGGCCCCTGGGGAGCCATAGATCACACGTTGCAGGTGCCTGGTTTTAGGAGGGGGAAGCTCTCCAGCTTTCCGGACTGCTTGTGCCAGACGTTGTGTAACTGAAGTTCATCTTGACCTCAGAGGGCTGACCTGCTCCATGGGAGGAAACAAAGCCTGGGCATAATGGGAACAAGAAGATAATTGGAAGTGCTTTAGCCTTTATGAGTTCCCAGATCCCATAGCTGCAGTGGGAGAAGTTGTTCTCACTCCACCTCGGCAGGTACAGAGCGGTGCAATGGTAACGAACAGCCTGGCGTTCGCTAGAGCCTGGCGCTTGCGGAAAGAGGACAGCCAACACCGGAGCAGATGGGAGTGCAGTGCTGCATCCCGCCCCAACTCCTGACTCGAGGTTACCCCCTATGAGTCTCCGCAGGGGGAGTTTTATGCGTAGTCAGTGTGGGGAGCAGCTAAACAGGACAGCCTTTAATACAGGGGTCAAGCAAGAAGGGGGGAAATAGTGGTGCAAAATGCACATCAGGACAGGCTTTCCCATTTACCCCTCTGAAGCATTGTCCTGAGAGCCACAGTGGTGGCCCAGGAAGAAAGCCAGGTTCCTGCCAGCTCTCCCACAGGAACAGATGCTGTAGCTTACTGACTGTAATAAGCTGCAGCTTCTGCAACAAGTTAAAAAAAAAAAAAGACTCTAATATTTGCCCAGCACTTAGCTAGTGCCGAGCACTATTATTCTGTGCCATACAAGATTAACACAAACAGATTGCTCTGTGGACTCACTACTTACTGACACCCCTAGGCAGATTCCTCTGCATGCTTTCAAAAAGGTCTCAGGATGTGGACTTGCATTTAGCGGGCAGCCTGAGCCACTCTGCGAGGCCCCTATTTCCTCTCCACCTGGGAACCGAACAAGCCACAACCTTTCCCAGGGAGCCTGTCTGATCGTCTTCTCCATTTGGGACCATGGTATCCTTAGGGCTTCATGTTTCAAACTCCCAGTGCATCCTGACGTCTACGGGAGGTGGTGGACCCTTCTGACCCACTCCCCCACTTCCAGCCAAGAGACTCTAGCAAGACAGGAATTCCTGGGAGTTATTTATTTGCAGCTACAGGGAAGGGAAAGCAATTTCTGTGCCTCCTTGGCAGCTTCTGCTATGCCAGTCAGAAAAGCAGATACAGTGGCTATTGACTGGTGGGGCATTTCTGCAGGGAGGCACATGCAGCAGGATCCATGGGGAAGAGAGGAGCTTCCTCCAAATGGAAGAACCCCAGGCAACTGCTGAGGACACTGGCATAACCACCCAAGGCTACACTGAGCCATCTTGAGAAAGGAGATTTCAAAGCAGCTGGGGAAAACAAAGGAAAGTGAAGGAAGGAAAAAAAGGAATAATCACTGTTACCCTTCAGGAATAGCACGTGGCACCCTGTGCCCTGCAGACAGCCCAGCAAGAACTCCCAAGACATCGCCATGGCACAGAGAGACAGGGGACAAAGGGATCCCCAGGGGCAGGCACCTGAGGGATGCTCAGGGAAGCGGCAGGGTGGGGCTCTGTGCTGGTGTTAGGAAAATGGTGATTTATTTCAGAGCTTGAAGACGACCAAGAACAGCGTGAAATAAGCTGAAGGGGAAGCACTCCTCCCTCCCGCCAGGCTGAAGCATCTCCATATTGCCAGCTCTGGAGAAATGGGATAGGGACCTCGTCTAGGCAAGAGCAGCAGTGCATGCCCTTAAACAGACGTGAGACGAAGCCTTCTGCTTTTGGATGTGGCAAACAGGCCGTATTACAGCCAGATGCAGAGAAAAGTATGTAATCCTGTTTTCTGCAGAAGACTCAAATACAGTGCTCCTGTTGACCACTCTGGAGAAGAGTAACTGGTGTATTACCCAAGTCAAAGTACCCAAGTCATAGAATTCAATACCATGGGTGGTGGCTCCTCTGCTCGTGCAGCAGGATGGGGCTGGAACTGCTTCTGGGAGGGACAGTCCCACTGCCCATCCACCCCTGGCCAGAGGCAGAGGCCATATCACAAATCTGAAGACCTGGGGTCAAAGCTGGCATCACCTCAGAGACTCAGAGAGGGCCAGAGATAGAGAGGACATGCTGGGGAGGAGGACTGCTGAGGAACATGCTGATGGCTCTGCTGTGCTCCTATGTTTGTACAGCTGGTCCCAACGTGCTGTTAAACCACTGCTGCAGGGGAAGGCGAGACATTTTTGCACAAGATACTCATTCCTCAACTGTCAAGCTCCAGGCAGAGGTTTCAAACACTCAAGCGTACACTTGAGACAGCAGCTGGGGAGACCTCATCCCGTGTGTGGGGGAGGGAAGACAAATTCTGCCAAGATCTAGCTCTTGCTCCCCGTAATGAACAATCAAGTCACATTGTGATGACTACTAGTAAAGAAGGATGAGTGAGCCATGGCCAGGAGCTGAGCCAAGCGCAATAAAATTATCGCTCCCAGGCTGTGAGTAGGCTTTGAACCCACAACCTTCACTAGGCAATGGTGACCTTCACCCAGAAAGTTCCCCAACACTTAAGCTGCCCCACATGCCAGCCCTTGTAAGGTCTGAATTTCAAACAAGCAAATCTCAAACCCAGTGCACACATCCCTTACACAAAGGGCAAAAAGAGTTTAGGTTCAAGAGCAGTGTCTTGCATCCCATCCTTCTCTGCAGCCCAGCATGCAAGTCCAAGGACACACAACCTATCCACACAAGGGTCCTCTGGCACAGGGAAGCCCTCATCTCTTTCCAAAGAAAGCAGTTTTGGAATGGACATGAAGACTGCTCTCATGCTGGAAAACAACCTCAAGCTGTGAGGTGGTGGTACAAGGACATTTCAAGATGTGAAGGCTCCTGTTCCAAAGGCACTAGACAAGGATGCATCATGGTCAAATTTAACGTTCATCTCTGTCTTACACCAGGCTGCTCCCAGAGCATCTTAGGAGCCAAGATGGAACCAACCACATGCTCCTGAGAAGCAACTGGAAGTGATGCAAGGCTCTGCTAGGCCAAAGCTGAACTACTGTGGCTCAGGCTCCCACCAAAAAAAAAAAAAAAGGCTAAACATCAAATGTGCCCTAGGCAGTTAAGCTGTCGACCTGCACAACCCTCATTCCAGCAGACTCTCTGCTGAACAGCATTATGTCTGCTACCATTGCTTACACAGTGCAAGCACCCATGAGAAACCACCCCCAAAGGTCTGGTTCACATGATATAAGCATGAAAAAAAAAAAATCAGTGATCCCAAGTTCAAGAAGCACAACAACAGGCAGCACATAAGTGACAGACCTCCAGGACCTTGTATTGAAAGGAATAATCCTTTGCTACTCTTAATCAGCTCCGGCTGACTACTTCTGCTGATTGAACTGATCAGAGGACCCTGAAAGAGTAGCACAATCAAATCTCACCAACATCACTTGTTTTTCAAAAGTGCTTGGACATTAAATAAAATTTTGGATCCCCCACTTTTCAAGCATTTTCCGAAATTCCTGGAGGCTTTCAATTCACACTGACTACCACAGCAGAAGGGTAAATTTTTACCTTCCACAAATCAAGCACAGCTCTGAGAAATCCTTCATGCAACATTTCAGAGGTAGCAAGTTGGGCAGGGAGGCATCTCCCAGCCTGATGCACATTCATGACTTTCTAAAACATCTTTTTAAGACCTGCTTATATCAACTCAACTGTGGTTATCAAAATGCACAAAGCCACAGAGCAAAACCAAGGAGAAATGCATCTAAACTTTAATCAGCTAGGCAGCCAATAAGTACGAACAACAGACTCGCATGGTAACTTGCCTGAGGAATCATGTGTTGTAGTCCACAGAGATTAGATACTCAAAACATGAATCCCAGAACCAGCTTATTCCCAGCCTGTAAGAAGCAAATAGGATCCCACCCTGTGTTCACTTTTCTGTTACATGCAGCACCACCAGTGCTGATATCTGCTAGGAGCATTATCCTCCAGCCTAACACTGTTCCTTATCAGACATCTCTATGCAACCATTGAGATGGGGCTAAGAGCAGTTCGGTTGGAAGAGATCTACAGTGATCATCTAGTCCAACTGCCTGACCACTTCAGGGCTGACCAAAAGTTAAAGCATGTTGTAAAGGGCATTGTCCAAATGCCTCTCGAACACTGACAGGCTTGGGGCATCAACCACCTCTCTAGGAAGCTTGTTCCAGTATTTGACCACTCATATCCAAGTGCCTGAACATCCTTTTTAAATGGTGGGGCCCAGAACTGCACATAGTACTCCAGGAGAGGCTGCACCAGTGCTGAGTACGGCAGGACAATCCTCTCTTTTCACTGGCTGGTTTTGCTGTGTTTGATGCACCCCAAGATGTGGTTTGCCCTCTTAGCTGCCAGGGCACATTGCTGCCTTCTATTGAGCTGCTGCCACCAGCACTCCCAGATCCCTTTCGGCAGGGCTGCTCTCCAGCCACTCCTCTCCCAGTTCATCCTTAGGACTGCAAGTTCTCTTGTCCCTCAAGACAGCCAACAGCACCTCCCAGTTTCGTATCATCAGCGAACTTACTGATGGTACATTCAACTCCTGCATCCAGATCACTGATAAAAATACTCAGCAGAGCTGGACAGGACTTCCCTTTTGTGAGCCCATATTGGCTGTGCCTGATGATTATATTGTCCTTTAAATGCCTTTCAACAGTGCCCAGTATGACGATCTCCACACTTTTTTCTCCAGACACTGAGGTTAGACTAACAAGCCTGTAGTTTCCTGAGTCTTCCCTCATGCTCTTCTTGTAATTGGAATAACACTCTAGCTTCCAGTCAGCTGGGACCTCCCCAGACTCCCAAGACCTTTGGTAGATGATCAAGAAAGTTCCTGCTGCAACATCCACTAGCTCCTTCAGTAGTCTGGGGTGAATCCCATCCAGCCCCGTGGGCTTACAGACATTCAACTGACCGTAACTGGCCATTGATTCTTGTCAATGTTGGTCATAATGCAGCTCTTACGCAAGAGCAACCTTGGCAAAAGTACTTGCAGAGATTCTTCCTCTTCTGTCTCTTTGTGTCCTTCGTCTACCATTCCCAGAGCATCATACTGTTCTGTAAAAGTAGCTGAGAGGGCAAGGAGGTGTTCCTCTTACAGCTGAATGCAGTAACTTGCTTCCACTCCTCCCTATCCCTCATAACACTGCTTTCATCCTGGCACAAAACAGGTACTGGACCTACGTCAACATTCGCCATGCCCAGCTGGCTCGTGTGTACCAGAGATGGCAGAGCACAGCTCCATTGGTCAACATCCTTTCCAGCCTCTCAGATGACCCTCAGTCTGCCCACCAGCTCCAGGCAGAGCAGCTCGTTTACACGTACACGCCAAGGAAAGAGGGTGGTCTCACAGCACGTGGCATTACTGCGTTTTGCACGCTCACTGTTCAGTCCCCGCCCCGCACCACAAGGTACAGAAGAAACATTGAACCATGTTACAGTTTCTTTCTGGTAAAAGCTGGAAGATTTTCCTAAGCTGACATCAATTAGGCAGCAGAAGATTGTCCCTAATAAGATGGTTTAAAACATTATCGACAGACCCATTTTAAAAAAAAATGTGAAATACAGCAGGGAAATCTCATCCCTAGGGAAGCTCCATGGGCTACAACGGTCCCAGCAAGATACAGCCAGAATTTATGGACACGGACTGCTGCAAAGAGCAAAGTCCTGGTTCTCCAAGGTATACTTGGAGCCCTATTATCTGTGATTAATAAGGTATGATGCAAACACTTAGTTAAATATGATTAGATCAATAGTACAGCATTAATCACTTCTATAGGTTTCCTATAATATTTATATATACTGCACTGATCAGCAAGACTCTACTTTAAAATTATCTGCCTTGAAATTTATTTGAAAAAGTACCTTTTATACTCTATTAAAAAAAGCAAATCAACTTTTTAATTCTCTCAGAGCTGAACGTAGCAGGCAAAAGCTCGGGGAACAGCACGTAGTTTTGCAAAACAAATATTTTGAGACCGTGCTGCCTGCTTTATCACCTCCTGAAACAGGCATGCCATCTCCATCCCTGCTCCCCTCTAGCCTCTCACACATGCTGCAAAAGAAATGCTTCTGCTATCCTTGGTTTACTGTTGGTAGGACACAAGCAGAAAGCAGGAGTGCGACAGAGATAGTGAGGGGTGGGGATACCAGCACGCTTGCACACTGGTTCGGTGCTGACAAAAAAAATACCGAGGCAAAGATTTGCATTTGTTTTCAGGAACATCTTCTGCACTAAATCAAGGCAGAGAATTTACAGCAAATTAATGAAACTAATTTTCTGACTGGAATCATCGTCTGTGAATTATCATGTCTTTACTCATTAAATAAATTATCCGAGTCTTCCAAGACATTAAGAACACATCATAAATTACAGCCCTTCATAAATAATTTGTTTATGCCTGGATTTAAATATAGAGGGAGAATAAAACAAAAGGAAGAAAAGAATATAGGAGTGGAGCAAAGAGGCAAAAAAGAAAGCACAAACAGAAGGGAAGAGAGTGAAATGGAAAACAAAACTTAAGAACACATGTAAAAATGGAGATATACAGTATGTCCAGCTCAGAAGGGGGGGAAATGAGGAAGGGAAAAGGAAGCGAGAGGATGAAAGAGGACAGACAGGAAAAGTAGCGCTGTGTGATCTTTTGGGTCTGTGTTAATTGCAGCTTGGTGAATGTGGCAGGAAATGAACTGCTAATATCCAAATCCTCTTGTGACTTTTATAAATGATTTCATTTCAGTTGAGCTTGTTTCATGTCAATGGGTACAAACAGACTGTCCATCAGATATCTAAAAAGGGATGCCCACAAGGGAAACACACTTTGTCATGGAGTGGTGACAGTATTTGCTGAAAGGAGCCCTGGAATTTGTAAACAACTACAGAAAGATAATGGCAAGGACTGGGGGTCAGGGAGACACAGCTCACCTGTCAAACGGGGCCAACCATCACCACTTGGACTTCTGCTGCAGACTGAGCTAAAGCAGGCACAGCAGTCTTCTGATGCGATCCTTGCTCTGCCTCTAATCTGGTACAGCTCAAGTGCACGCTGTGGAGAAATGCAGCATCTCTGCAGAGGTGAAGCCTCCTTGGGACAAGGAGATGATACACCAGTGCAGACCGTGTTCCATCATCCAACAGGATTTCTGACCGTGTATCATCCAGGATATCTGACAGGATACCAGTACTGAGCACTTAACAACTTAATACTAACACCTTGCTAAGAACAAGTATGACATTTAAGACTCTGCTCCAGGCAGAGGCTGCAAAAGTACCAGCTAAACTAATGTCCACAGAGTGGCCAGAGCAGCTCCTTTCTCAGTCAAACCCTTGCCAGCTTCTGGAAGATGGGTTCCCACCTTAGTTCTAGGGCCAACAGGACAAAACCCTGGTCAGCATCTTCCGTTGCATCCCAGGCTTCCTGCCACAGCGCAAGTAATGAACCGTGTTCTGCGAGGAAGAGGGCTTAGTGCCTGTTTGCCTGTACATGGTGACAGCCATTCTGCATGCAGAGCCTGCCCATGAGCATTGGAAAGTATGAGTTCTGGTTTAAGGAGATTTCTGATGAGAAGTGCTAAGCTGGACAAAGTTTAGCAGCCATGATGGTGATGAAGAGCAAGCCTCTTGGCCTTTCCCACGGGACAAAGCGCAACCACATGACTTTTTACTGGCAGATGTGAGCTCACTTTGAGATGGCCAGAAGTCACACGGTCAAATTAGAGCGGCGCCAAGACCAAGCCAAGAATTTTGTTTCTTGGTGAAACTTACTAGCTCAGCACCACAGAACTGCAGCCACGACGACTTTTTTCTGGCCAGCTCAGAGACAGGAACACATCTGCCTTCAAAATCTTACGTGGACGTTCCCTTGCGAAGTCTTTCAAGCCACTTGTGGTTTACGCCCTTGCTTGATAAAGCTGTTTCTTGCCCTCCATTCCAGGAGTTGGCTGTGTCAGCGCCTGCAGCCAGGCTCAGGGACAGGGCAGGGTCGCAGCAGCTGGCCCACCTGTAGCCTTCTGGCTTGCAGAAGGGTACTGCTGCAGGAAGCTGGAGGGTGGCCAGTTCTAGGAGCTCTTGGAGAATGAGCACAATGGCAGCTGTTTCCTCTTTGGAGGTGGAAGGATTCTGATCTCAGCCCATGCGAGTCATTAGTCAGGACAAAAGGAATGTTCTCCCTCTTCTTCTTCCAAGTCAAAACCTGACCTAGGCTACACGTCGGCTCAGAAAGCCTGTTCTGCTACCATCAAAACCATGGCTTAATAGCTAAAAACAACACAAAGGCAAAACCAAATGTGCAGCCACAGCAGGGCAGGTCCCAGAAAACACAACATCAATCCAAGCAAACACCTCTGAGAAACCGCTGGCTAGGTGATAGCACACATGCCCTTATCATGGGACTTGGGTTTAACGAACGCATCTGAAGGCTTTTATTTTGAGAGTCCATCAGTTGTGTTTGAAGGGCAGCTCTGTAAAGAAGGCCTCTGGTCTGTGGTGCAAAAGGACCTCCTTGCTGTGAACACAGGAGCCAGCGCACAACATTTGTCCAACTTCCATGGCACTAGCAAGCCGCCCGCTGACTCCAGCGTGCTTTTGCACTAACCCGCAGGCGCTGAACTGTGTCATATACGGGACGCTCCCTAAACTTGTACGACTTTGGCACGACTCTTCCCACTGTTCAGATTTACGCAGTTTGAGGCTGGAAATAGTTTCCCCAGCTAATTCCGTCATCAGCACAGCAGCCTGCCAAGGCTCAAACAGCAGCCGCAGAGGTTGGTGCCAGGTTCACCGCCTCAAGTCCCTACTCAGGGATCCTGAACACTAAATCAAGCCGTTTGGGTGTTCAACAAGTTCCTGAGTAATGCATCCAGGAAATAGGAGGCAAGAGAAGGGAAAGAAGAACAACAGAAACATCCTCCCGCAGGAAAAAGGAAAGAATTCAGCTTCGTCTCTTTTGTGGGGCGAGCTTAGCCGGGTGAGTGACTTCCACCTACTTCCCACAGCACCCCCCCACTCCGCCACGCCAGCCTCCCCCAGTAGAATGATAGTCATACAGCACCATATAGGCTCTTCTCAGGAAAAAAAAGAAGCCTTTCCTTTCTCTGTCCAGAACATCCGCACCCAAGACTGCCGTAACTGCTCGCCACAAGACACAGGATGACAGCACACAGGATTTTCACACCTCTTTGAAACTGCACTATTTCCTCCCACTTCCAACTTGGCTGCTTCTGAAAGAGATGACCCCAAATACCATGTAAGTTGCAACATAACGAAGTCTGCCTCTTCCATTCTTTCCACTCCTCACACCAGCAAGCACCTCCACTCCAGCTACTCTTCCCATAGGTGTCCAACCCAAACTCTCACACCCTCCTTCCCCGCACTGCCCTGACAATCCTGCTGCCCACCAACCCTCAAGGCAGGCAATGTTTGGCCAACTCCAGTAACTCAGCATGGAGGCTGACTAGTAATGGAAAAGCCTTTCCCAGAACAGTCTCCAGCTGATTTTAAAAAGAGTCAGAGCAGCCAGCCTGGATCCCAGCACTTCCACGCAGCCAGCATCATCCCTGGAAATACTTAACTTCCTTTTCCTTGGGTAAACAACTCACTTGGTTTTGCTCTCTGTATACTGCCCAAGGACTCAGCAGATGCCTCTTTTTCCACCACCAGCTCAGATGGTTTTGAAACCTAGTTCGAAAAGGGGTTTTCCATCAATTCCTGAAGTAACAAGTGAGTCCAGCCAAGTGTGAAGCAGGTCACTCTCCTCCTTCGCAGCTTTTCGCACCATGTGTTTTGCGTCAAGGCCATGACAAGAGCTGGCCTCAGGGGACATTTGGAGGAGCCAGCTGCCGCAGCCTTTGTTTGCCTGCAGCCTCACCACGCACGCCTCTGCGCCGTCCCCAAGTCCCTTCCCTCGGTCTCGAGCCAGTGCACATCTGCCCCACAGCAGGCGCGCTGTTCCTTCCTCCTCAATCCATGAGAATGGGGAGCCAGAGATTTATGTACTCTACACTTTTTATGTGCTCTCAAGAAGGCTGTGGAGGGAAAACTCCGTCACTCAAAGCCTCCATCTGTGAGTTTATTTATCCATGCTGGGAAGGCTGTTTATTCTGTTTCTGTGTGGAAACTGCACTGGGATCATGGCTTAATTGTATTGTTTGTTGAATTAATTGCTCTGTTTGATCAGCCTTTCTCCCATAATACTTGGGAATGGGACATTTTTGCTGTAATGTGGGAATGGAAAGGGTTGAAGCTGTTTCTCCCTGGCAGAAGAACACCAACCAACATGCAAGAGGGGCTGTTTTGAGGACAGCACATGGGTTGTCCAATGCAAATATTATTGCAGAAGAAAGTGTTCGGTGAGGTTAGGCATCCTGGAGAAAGGGTACAGACCAAAGGCAGAAAAGCATATAGATGCATAGGATACTGGGTTTCTTTCTCCAGCTGACACCTGCCCAGCCAGCCCTCCCAGGATCTGTGTGCCCGAGGACCCGATGCCGAGGGCTCACCCTCTCACCAACCAGCAGCCTGGGGTGGCTTGTAACCTCCTCTTCACTGATGAGAACAAACACTGTAGATTTTCCAGGACACCTGGTGAATCATGGGATGCAGAACAGACAAGAGCTCAGCATTATTTTTATATTGGAACATTTTTCCCCTAATTTTCATTCCCAGCATTTCTTTTTCCCTTTTCTTTTTATGTTTTGCCAGCAAACACCCAGCCCAAATGAACTCCTGCTTATTTCACATTCCTTTTTTCCACTTTGAAAATCATGGCACTCAACTTTTTAGATTTTGTTCCTGCCGCTCCCACTTCCCACACACACTTCCCTCTGCCTGCTGGCCTTTGAATGAAACACAATAACCAGTGGCCATGCCTGACATGGCATTTCCCACACACACGCTTTTTCATTTCCCCTCTTCTCTGCAAAATTAAACTTTTGTCAGGACTCCTAACACACTGGGATCATCAATCCTCCACCAGCCCTTACCCCAGGCAGCACACCTCTCCACAAGCCATGACTGTCTGTAGAGCCTTCTCTACCCAACACAAGAACCAGGCTCTAAAGGTGATGATGTGGTCAACCAGATGGCCACCCTCCCACCATGTCAACAACATCCCGAGGTAGACAGCAGCCTAATTTCTCCCACTAACTAGACATCCCAGTAGAATTCAGAGAACATTTAAGGTCAGAAAGGCAAGATCCCTGAAGGACTGACACACCAGACCTAATTCTGCCCCTTCCCCTCCCTGCTGTGGGCTCTGGGTATCCCCCTTCCATGGCAGACAGTGAGCTGCTGGAGACAACAAGGTGTTTCAATCAGCAGATCTTTCGTGACTGAGTCAGACCCATTCCTTGCTGATAAGGAATGAATGCTGTCTGTGTCTGTCCAGGTGCGTGTGTGTGTCTCTATTACTCTTTTCTCCCCTCATAAAGCTGTCAGACCAAAAATAACATATTAGTGGAAGAAAGGAATGTCAGGTGTAATATAATAACGTGATCAGGAGGCTGGGGGAGCGTGTGTGCCTGTCTGGCTGCCATGCTGGTGTATCTCTGCAACAGTGATAAACGGCTATGGCTTAGGAATGCCTTTCACTCCTTCACACCCTTTTCTCCCACTGCCCCCCAATCAGACATGGAAAATGGGATGATAAATAGGAAGGAGTCTTTACTCAGCACCTTTCTGTTCTCAAGAGCCACCTTCTTTTGACACTGCCACCAGACCACGCATCCCCAGGCCAGAGATTAAAGAATATAACAGGAATGGCCAGACCACACCAGGCTGCAGGCTGGGCTAGCCTGGCCCAAACAAACAGAAAAGACATGTTAAATAAGGCAAGTACAAGCAGCATCTCCCATGACCTCGATCAGTCTGGTTTAGGGATTTGCAAAGACAGAGGGAGAACCATGCACCCTCTTGTATTTAATTAACTACTTTCCATGGGCTAGTCTAATGCCCCTCTGTGGTGCTGCACCAGGGAGTGATGAGCCCCAGGAGGTACAGTGTCCACCAGAGCTAGCTCAGGGCTACAGGGAAGGAAGAGTGTTTTTAGGACTTTTGTCACAGGAGAGTGTCCTGCACTGCTCCCTTCTAACACAGCACACCCATCAGTACTGGTTGGTGCTGTCATAGGGTCCTTGGAGGCTCTCTGCAAACTCTCAGACCAGCAAAGACCAATCCCTAGTCCACTGTAGTGTGGTACCTCCCACAGCTCTCTGCACAGTCCCCAAACCACCTCCAGAAGAGTAGACTCACCAGTGAAGTTTTCCCCATTGGGAAGGCACAAAACAGCAAGAGCTTCACACACAACCGCAACTCATCCCTGATGCTCGTGTTTGGCCGGCTGTACTGTACAGCATAGGTCCTGTCAAACAGTGCCACCATCTTTATTCTGACCTGTTCCAAAGTTTTTAGAGAGGTCCACAAAGCCTTGTCCTTCAAGCTAGGCAATGGCACAAGCCTGTACCGCCTTTCTGGTCCTCACATGCCTCAGGCAAAGTACTCAGACACCTGTTTGGACATACATGGGAAGATATGATGGGTTAGTGCCCTGCAAGAAAAACCTTCCTTCCTTCAACAGCTTTACAAAACATTTTCTTTCACCATTTCATCCCCCAGTCCAAAAGAACATTTCCTATGTTGTATAACCCTTTGCACTAGAGTTGACTGAACAGGCGGTTGGAACAAAGCACAACCAACGCTTTCAGGACGACTTGGTGTAGCACGACCACAAGACCCATCCACTGACACAGGGACACAGCTATGCATAACGCACTTGAAAATCCAGTCACAAATGTTGACTGGGACAGAGTATGGAACAAAACACGTGGGGAGGGTGACACTGCTCAGGCCAGCTCTAAACTTGAAGGCAGGAGGGCCTGATGTTGCCCTCTGGGCCAATTAACCCATGGCTGGCAAAATACCGTCTATGGCAACCAATGACTTGTGGTGGAACATACCTTTCGCATAGGTATCTAACACCACCTGAATGATTTCCAGCAAGGGAGAACTGCTTGTATCTACTAGTAATCTGTTCCAGCATCTAGATACTTTTTCTGCAAAGGAAAAGAAAGAGAGGAAATACATAAAAGAAAACATGTCTTGCTCCCACACAGGTCTCTTATCTTCAGATTGAATGGGTGGGTTCCATTCTGGCACCACCTGGGAAGGAGCCCTCAGGTATCAGGTTCTTCTCACACACCTTTTACACTTCAGGAAATGGCACTGCATGTTTCACCACTTTCCGAAGAACCACCACAGGGCACAACAACATCACATTTCACAGTAGTGCAGATTTTCCATCCACAAGCTCTGCCTTGAACGATGACATTAATTGAAATGGCTGCAGAAGCGCCAGGGCAGCGATCCAGCTCTGTAAACTGCTCTGAGTGCAGCCTCTTACGTGGCTGGTGCAGATCCGCTGGCTCTCAGCCCACTGCAGAGATGTTCCTCTTTGCTATTAATTATTCTCCCTCCTGCCCATTCCTTTCCATTTCCTCCACCCCAACACCACAAATCCAAGACCAGGAGAACTGACAGGCAGGAGCAGGCCCATGGTCATCCTGTCCAGTGTCCAATTTGGGGACATGCCAGGCTGAAGTATAAGATTCCTACCAACAGAACATATGCAAATCAGGTCTCCTTCTGCAGTCTTTAATAGCCCAAAACTGATTTAACTCTTCAAACACAAAGGGCAAAACCCCTTTTAAAATGTGTGCTACTGTTCCAAAAATTCTGGCTACTTTTGATATGCAAATACCAACACAGTCTCCTTATAAAACTTGCCAAGCTCCTGGTTTCATTTTCTTAATTTCATCCAGTAGCACTGTATTGCACAGAAAGAAGCAAAGCGTTTCCTTTAGCAGCTGCTAATTAATTTAACAACTGGTCCCTTCCGCTCTTTGTTTTCTATCCTAGTCCTTTTCAACCTGGTCAGTCCTTAGGTGCCTCCAAGGTATCCATGAAAAGTAACGAGGCAGTAAAGTCACCGTGATGATTCTTCAATTAGCTGTACAAAGATGTGCACCATCATGGAAAAATGTTTCTTCTGCTAATGAGGACTAACAATCCTGTACCTGGGGGATTCTGCACTCTGATCAAAAGAGTCCAATCAAAACCTTTGCAAATTTCTGATTAAACCAGGCAAAGGAGGGGCGGAAGGTACCAAGTCAGATGCTGAACAGATAAAAAAAAAAACACTTCCACCTTTCTTTCCCAGAAAATGATATCTCTAATATCCGTGACTAAGCAGCTGTGAGGGGAGACTTGAACACATTCATAAAGCAAAGGGGAGTTTAAAGTTCATCTCATTTTCCCCTTCTGCAATACCATCTGCAGTCATATTATGATTTTTAAAGGCCACCTTTCCCCCAGTGGGAAGCAGGTGAGAAGGGTGTGTTTCAATTTTGCATAACACATACGATGGGAGAAGGAGAAAGACCAGAAGGCACAACCCAAACACCCACATCCCTTTGGCATTGTTAAATGTGTGTTGCATTTTTCCAATTCTTCGAGGTACAGGGCAGGGGGAAAAATAATAATGGTATGGTGGTATTTTCTGTCTAAGTTCGTACACGGAAAGACAGCACCATTCCCTACTGGGAACAAAGCCAGAACAAATCTTGATTCAACCAACGCCAACCTCGCGAGACCCTGGTCTGCCTTGAGGAAACCCACTGGAAACCAAGTGACAATCCTGCCCTTTCCCAGAAGCCGCTGCCGTTCTGTGCTGCATTTCCAGCTTAACAGAAAATGGTCTTGCTGCTGTTGGCTTACACCTTTCTCATTTGCCGGCAGGATTGACCTCATCGCCATGTTACAGCGTTCAGGGATGGCAGCTAGGCTGTTCCTAGCTGGGGAATAGGAAAGCATTATCCCAGAGGCTGTAGAGGAATGAAGCAAAGCATCATGTACCACTGCCTAGGCATGCTCTGCCTGCCCCTCATGCCCCCCTAATTCCTTGGTACATAACTTTTTTCCAGATAATGTCCAGCTCCAAAGAAGTCTTCATGTCAGTGAACAGCCAGTGGTATTGAAGCACAAGAAGAGAAGCATAAATGGAGGAATGGAGTTGATTGCATCAGTGGGAAGGACTGGAGAACTGTCACCACCCAGATACAGTAATGAAAGTGCCAGTGAAAAAGATTCAAGAGTCAGTTGGCCCATTTAAGAACAGGCAGGTCTGGATGCCGGGACATCTGGAAACTGCTCCCTCTTCTGCCACTGACCTTCTGCAAGTCCACAGGCAAGTCACTTTTCTTGGCTTCACTTCTCCCTCCCCTCCTGTGGTGGATTTGTCTTATTAGCAGCATGGCATCTCTCATCTTGCCCAAGCACAGCGTGGGTTGTGCAGTTGTGCAATGGCCAGAGTTCCCTGTGCCCGCCATCCTGCTGGGCTTTCCTCCAAGGGATGTTCACCATTGCTCCACCAAGAGGGCAGTACCAGCATCCAAGCATGGGAGAGAGCAGCTCACGCTCCCTGGCTCCACACACCTGTATCCACCAGTTCAATAAAATGTCATAAAAGCAGAGAAATTTCACGATAAGCACAAATAGATCAATAGCATTAAAGCTACTCTTAATAGCTGCCTCAGGCTTTTCATACTACACCTTCGAAAATGTCCGGTAGTGAGTAATTAATGACCAAACCAAGTAATTACTTTCTTGATTTTTCTCAAAACTAGAATTCACTGAAAGAACATTGAGCTTTACTAGTGCTACATAGCAAATTAATTCAGTAAGTGCTGATATTACAAGTCCCGTCTGCCTGTTAAAAAACAGCAGTGCTGTAGAGTCTGTCTTTTCTTGCTGTCTGATGTAACCCTTTACATGCTTCTCCAGCTGCCTGCTAGAAAGCAGCTCAAACCCTCTATTACTCTGCACATCAACCGATTTCGGTACAGTGCTCTTGACTGAGGTAGTAGGGAGGTAGCTTGTCTTCGAGGAGATGCCAGAACCTCAACATTTCTGTGCCAGCAGCTCACAAACGGGGATAAAGGCAAATCCTCGCCTTATGCCTTTACCATCGCAATGAACAAGCAGGAGTGGAAGCAGGAGCATGGGGGCTTCTCTGAAGCCACACAAAAGCTGGGAGTGGGACCACAAAGACTTTCAGACATCTTTGAACTGCCTTCAACACATTCATTTCCATCAAGCAGGGCAGGACGTTCCCCATGCAATTGGCAACTCTCGGGGACTTTTAACCCTTGAGGAGTGGTAAGACAGAAATCAAAGAGAATGACCAAGGGAGGCAAAGAGAGAAAGTAAGAGATATGGGATCCTGTCTGCAAAGGCAAGGACCTCTGTCTCTCCAGCACACCACTCTCCTGGAGTAAGAGGATAGATGTATCTCCAGTTTCTTGCCACCATTTCTATTCCTACTTGATTTCTGCCAGTAGTGACATCTCTGAAAACAGCCCAAGGTATCCCCTCGAGACCGTCCATGGCTTGTTGTCTGTGCCTGCTGACCCACTCCAGAAAATCAGCACACAGATTCTAGCAGTCGTAGCACACCTTGTACACAGATAAAAGTAACTCTTGGAAGATACTTCCAAAGAGTCTGCTTTTACTCTCTCATGTATTTTCTTCAGCCACCACAATCACCGGCTAACCTAGCACCATGGGAGGCATTGCATGTAGAGCTCTTCCACGGGCAGTAAATGTAAACACAAAAACTCAGAGCTGTTTTCAGGCTACCTGCTTGGGAGGCTCACACAATGTTAGGTACCCACTGCAGCGTCTAAAAGGAAGAGGAGGATGAACAATTCAAGCCACCTATTACCCATGGCTGCCAGACATCCTGGAGAGAAACATGCACAAAACTACAGGACCTCAAGAGACAGGAGGAATGAGAGTCCAGGTCTTCCAAGACCTCTAGCCTTCTTCATGTGGCCCATCCTTGTCATTCAAGGCATCTCAGACACCTTTTCAGAGGGCAAACTGTCTAAATAATCCTAGATTTCAATCACCTACAGCACAAGATTGTAATAAAATGAATGTTGCAGTTTCACGTCCTTGTGTATGTACATGCCCACATGAGAAAGAATACAAGTCAATAAGCAAATTACTGAAGTAATCCTTCCATTCCCGTCAGTAATGAATTATTGTCTCCCTGCTCCCAAGAGCATGGTTGTAGCTTGGGAGCTTAACATTCAATCTGACATGGACCTCCAGCATGCACTTTTAATCCCTCTAAGCACAGTGACAGCTAACAACAAACCCCTCAAGCAAAGGAAGTGCTGCGTTTCTTTCGCATCTTTGCATTATCATATTTTTAATTGGCTGGGAATATCCTTTGCTTTTGTCAAAACAAATTCTGCTAAACCACCACTTCAGATTTGAATGGAGGAGCCAGAACTGTGAGAAAGAAGCCAAGAAAATCTCCCTGCAAATTAAGATTTCTGCCGGTGAAGGCACGGCAGCGTGGAGTGGGAGCAGTGCCTGCTCCCCCTAATTTGCATTGCCGGCCATACGAGCAGTCCCCGGTGCAGCAAACCCTTCAACACTTTAATGCAGGGCAGATGATGAAGAGGTGACTAAGCAAATGGATCTACTGGCTTGGTCAGAAGGAACTTGAGAGAGGAACAGAAACGTTTATGGTAAGAAGCTATTAAAAGAAAATACAGTGGCAAGAGTCCATCTAGAAGTTCAGAGGCCAGCAGCTGAGTGAGACAGAGCTTGGAGTATGACAAACAAATAGCCAGTGCTATGGAGAAATCAATTTTGAGAACACGAGAAGCAGAAGGCCCTGGAAGGGAGATCCTGTCAGAAGGAGCGTGGCAAGAGAACGAAGCAAATGAAAACAGTGTACAAATTATGCTCATGCACACAAGTAACTGACCTGAGTCATGTGCCTCTCGCTTGTTGCCTTGTTTCCGTTCTCTCAACTCTCAAAGGAAAATTGACAAAGCCTAAACTTTATGAAAATTCTGCCAATTCTCTGTTGCTTGCTTTTTGTTTTTTAAAGAAAATGCTTTCCTTTTTGACCAGGAGAAAAAGGCTAACCTCTTTCTTCCTAAGTAAAACATTTTTCAGAAGGATGTGATGGAAAACAAACAAAGCTGAAGCTGCTGGAGAGGGGTGGGAGGCAGGTTTCCACCCAGCACTCTTCCCCATGTCCTGAATCTTTCAAGCTGACTGCTCAGCATGTCCAGCAAAAAGTGCAAATACAGCCCTGAGCAATCTCCTTTCAGCCACCTTCACAGATGAGGTCAATAAGGAAAAATCTACTCGCTCTTGCAAGCAAGGAAGCCAGGGCAGGGGGAGAAGTTCTTTAAATACTCTCCGAGCTGTAAGCACGCAGCAAATCCCACTGCAGTCAATGAGGCGAGTGACATGTGGGAACCTCTCCCATGCCTAAGCATCCCACTGAGCACGTGCCCTTGGGAAGGAGGCAAGGAGGAGATGCGCTTGGTCTAAACAGGCTCATTGCACTTTGGGAAAAGCCAAGACAGGGAGGTCAGAGCTCCCCATGTCCATCCCAGGACAGCCAGACAGCACTAGGCCACATCTCGGTTTATTTTCCATCCTCAATGCATCAACCAAAAATTACCGTTTTTCTCCACAATAGGCCCAGCACAGACCCAGGGACAGAAGGAAGTTACGGTCCCTGATTCGTTACCTGCTCTGCTAGAAGCTCCTTGCTGCAGCAGAGGCTGTTAGATAAGGTCACAGTCACTGCTACAAGAGGGCTAATCCACGAAAGCAAATCCTGACTTTCTTCACACAGGTAAGTGTGGAGAAAACACTCGTGGAAAGAACTTGACAGCACAAGTGGAAGGATTATCATCAAGCATAAGTTTCCAGAAGTTTCAGTGTATCTGCTTTAAATCCAGAGAGGGTTGGATTTGGTGGGTGGGAGTGGCCTTTTTTTGTTCTAAATAAATCAACAATGTACAGGACGCGTATGAATCAAGCAACAGAGCTTGTTCCACAAAGTAGCTGAATGGCTCCATCTCCTCAGGGATGTGACAAACAAGTTCCTTTGCCAGCCTGCTCAATCAAGTTAATTTCTCTGCCCTTTTATTACAACAGGCAGCCCCTGCGCTCATTTGCTGTATCATACAACAAGGGTTATACATAATAATCTGGGCTTGGAGAACACTCAATACCCCTACCCTGGAACTAGGCAGCCTTATGCAGCAATATGGGAAAGACCTTAGGATACAACCCATGGCAAAGCAAAGTCCCCAATCCCTGAGTCATACCCACAGCCTAGCATCTGTGGTGCACCAAAATATTCACGAGAGAGCTATAAAATATGGAGATAATTCTTCTAATGATTCCAGCATTTAAAGGCTGATTAGTGTTGCTTCTAACATAGCTGGGCCAGAGACTCAAGCGGCACAAGACATCTGGCCCAGAATTTGAGTGCAGGTGTCAAAGGAGATGCTGCTAGCACAGAGGCAAGGCTCCATCCTCCTCCCTCTTTTCTTGGCTCCCACCCCAAGCCATCAATAGACCTGGCATGCACTGGAGACATGAATCCTGCCCTTGCAGATCAGCTCCTGCCTCCTCCCATGCTTGACATGCAAGAGTCCTGCTAAGATTATTTTGCATGAGGGAAAGTTGTATGGCCAGAAATATGAGCAGCTCCTACAAAGCCATGCAGATGAGACCCTCGGTCACCCTTGTACATGGAGGGCAGCCACACCACGGAAGACGCAGCAATGACCCTGACTGTGTGACGCATTAGAGTAAGTCACACCTTGCATGTGCTTGCTTGGGAACCAGCGAGTCTTTCCAAACACCAGAGCTATGCCTCTGGATGTACAGAATGGCCGTTGTTATAGGGGCGTTTGGGGTTTTTTCCCCTTCAGATAAGCCTAGAAAGCCAGGAAGACAGCAAAACAGACAGGGCAAGAAGCACGGCCAAGCCCATTCTTGGAAACTGCTGCAGAGCCACAGAGCATACCTCTACCAACTGCAACATAGAGAAACAACAAAACCTCCCAGCACAGATGACGTTTGCCATCAATTGACATAACGCCCAGACAAGTTTCTTACCCAAGCTGCAGGCCCCAGAATTAAAACAGATAAGCCAGAGTATTACTGGACAGAAAAAGGCCAGGTCTGCCTCTTTCCAGAGTTCCCTGGACTAAGGACCTGACTTCATAAGCAGCTGCATTACAAAGTGGAAATCATTTGCCCTGCAGCAGAATACTTAATACGCCCTCATTGGAACTGCAGACTTATCTTTGGAAGGTTTCTCTGTCCTGGAAATGCACACAGCTGAGACTGGCAGCCACCCCGCACCTGCCCAAACAAACCTTTGCTCTCCATTGGAGCAGCACAGAGCACAGGTGGATTTGGTTTGGATCTCAGTGACAGCCTGGTGAGAAGTCTCCTCCCATCATGCATGGAAAGCCAGAACCATGGAGCCGATGGAACTGAGGTGAGCGCACCTCTTGGAGTACCATTCATGTAACCAAAAAATGTGAGCTTGGAAGACAAGAAGCCACATTCAAGGTTTCCAGTCAAGATTCCTTTGACCAAATCCAAGATTCAGCTGATAATGCTGGGAGTTCAGGTTCCTGGAATTTTAATCCCTTGGTTGAAGCCAAACACAGAGAAAATGCAGCCAATCCCACTAATCCAGATTTTCAGAGTAGGGAAAGCTAAATCCTTCCCATGTCCCTAATGGGACCATATCCTGGGAGAACAGCCTGCCCTGCTTTGGCCGCCACCACCAAAGAGATGGTCTGCCTACCCACACAGAGGAAAGTCATTCCCAACTATCACCATCCTCTGCCACAGCCAAGCCTCAGGCAACCAGGAGGTAGAGTCATGTGGGTGCCTTGCTGCATTCAAGAACTTCCCATTCCAATGCGATCCTTCTGCCATTAAGGCAGGCAGGTCAGAGAGCTCAGGGAAGCAGAGGGTTTAGAACAAGGAGCGCTGATGCTGCCCACAAGCAAAGCAGCTATCATTTCCTCAGACTTTTCTCCCTAGTGTCTAGTGATAGGATGTGTGGGAATGGTTCAAAGCTGCACCAGTGGAGGTTTAAACTGGACATCAGAAGGTGGTCAAACACTGGAACAGGCTTTCTGGAGAGGTGCTCCATGCCCCAAGCCTGTAAGTGTTTAAAAGACATTTAAGCCCTTTATAACATGCTTTAACTTTTGGTCAGCCCTGAAGTGATCAGGCAGTTGGACTAGATGATCATTGTAGGTTTCTCCCAACTGAAGTAGTCGGTTCTATGCAGCCACTACTGCTCCAGGGTAGTGAGCATTGCCAGGGATTTTAGTATGAACCCAGAAGAGGAACAGTCAGCAAGGTCAGCTAAGCAAAAACCAACACACCCAGACTAAACCAGACCTGGAATAAATACCCAAGGTCTTAGACCCAAGGTCTGGACCCTGCAGGGGAGCGTGCAGGCAGAAGAGATGGTCCTCAGCACCACATGTACACCAGGAGATGGGGATTTTGCATGGTGCCTGGGTTTGGCTTGTCAAAGCTGCAACAAGTCTCAAAACCAAGCTAAAAGCATGGGCCACGCATCAAGCCCAGCAGGTAGGCCATGAAGAGAAACACCCAGAGGCAGCATCCCACAGGAGTCCATCCCATGGTGTTCACTACTGTGTAAGGTGAACATACCCCAATTCATCAAGGTACAACCAGGTGAAAACCAACTACCAGAAGACCCAAGGAACGAACATAGAAGGAAGACCTGCATGGTCTAACCCACAGGTTTTCACTTGGGGTTTTGTCTAACTCTATTGGATATTCCTATACCTTGCTCATTTCTACTATGAAAGGCGTCTACTGAGGGGCTTTAGGCATGAATTTTTCTTACACTGGAAGACACTAGGTTAACAGCCCTACAGAGAAATTCTCTGTGCACTGGAAGATGAAAGGAAGCCCACTGCCGGATTCACACACATTATTTTAGCCCCACTGTGGAGATCCAGGTCTCAAAGGAAAAAGATCAGTACCCAGCCAGGCCTTGGGCGCTCAGATGAGATCCCTACAGAGTAAACATGACAAAGGCTGCACACCAAATCTCTTACCCTACCTGCTCTGCTGCATCCACCGCCGCTGACCTCTGTCCTCTCTTGCTCTCCTATGTTCTTCCATCACTTCATCTCTTTTTTCCAAGCCTAAGCCACAGCTTCAATTGTCTGCCTCCTGCAGCTCAAGGATTTGGCTGCCGACCCTACATCTTGCACCTCCAAACTACAGTCACTTCCTGTCTTATCTCAGCTTCTCAAGCCATTTGGGAACTAGTCTGTGCTCTGACAGCATCGGTCTCGCATCATTTGCTTTCCTGAACCTACCTTTGAACTATTTCCCTAGATTTGCTCTTCTGGGAATCTAATGCCTTCTTTCCCTTCTCCTTCCTTCTCTCAAGACTATTGCAGGCTGCTTTAGAGGTTGTGCCCAGCCCTTCTGCTCTGCAGTCACAACAGCCTCAACTCCCAGCAGTTAACCCTGAGCATCCCCTTTCTGCTGTCTGAGTCTGGCTCCCTGTGAAGCCAGGGCAGCTATAAAACTGATTTCTACAGCCCCTGCCTGCAAAAGGAAGGGAGCCACACTTACCCATCCTGCTTTAAGCACCTGGCCAAAGGCTTCCTGTATATAACTGACGGAGATGGGCAGCACCTGCCCACAACCCAGCCCCTCAGATTTAAATCACTTTGGCCGTGAGCAATTTGCCTCCTCATTTCAGGTGCTGTGAGGAAGCCAGGAGACTGAGTTTGTATAAACCACCAGGAAACAATGCCCCACGTATCCCAATCTGTGCTCAAGTCCAAGAGGACCTGACCTGCCATTTCTCCATAAAGCCAATGCTTTCTTCCCAGCTATAGTGCTTCCTTCTTCCAGCTTGGGGTTCAACTCACATTATGAAGACCAAGGTGGCAGCTGTCACCACCACGTTGCAGCCAGCTAAGATGAAATAAACCTAGTGAATCTCTAAGGTGGATGCAGGGCTAGAATTCATAACTCTGTAGACTGAGACAGGCTCCCGTCCATCCCCGAACTGCTGAATGCTAAATCTTCCCCTATCTGCCATGTCCATCACGCAGACTGTGAGCTTCAGCAGCTAGAGATCTGTTCCCTATAAATTTTCTGCACAGTGCCTACAACGCTTGTAGTCTCTCTAAAATAATGATTGGAGGGTGGATAGAGTAGAACAAACAGTTCAGATGAACAGTTTATCTGATGAATTTAGCCTCTTCTCCTGTTCCTGCAATATCAGGTGGACAAATCCAATTTCCTCAAATGCATTTGTTGTTTGAGTTTATTTGACAAATACTTCCCCAAACAATTGCCTCTACATTCACTTAGCAAATATTTAAAATATGAACTGTGCTGTTTAGTGAATCCCCTGGCATTGCACTACTCCCTAGTGGAGTGGAAAAGTTAGTTTTTCCCCCAATATTATTTATTTCTGCATTTCAAATTAAATTTTTGCCAGTTCTCATTCTTTTGCTGATAACTCCAGATGATTTGGTGATGCTTATTAGGAAAGGATCTGGTCAGTTGTCTTCTGATGAAATCGGATTTTGCTGGAAAGCAATAACCCATTGAAGCCAACACATTTCATCGGAAACACCCCGCAGACTGGCAGCAGCTGAAGCAAGGATGCCTGCGCAAACTCAGCTCTCGGAAATCACTGCTGGCTGTTTTTCCAGGCTATGGCCGTGCATTTGTCAGTCGCCTGTCAGCTCCACACCTCCAGCTAAAAGCTGGGAAATTTTGGCCTCACTGACCTTCTTTGGGAGACAACAGGCATAAACTGAAACAACCAGTTATAAACAACTGGATATAACAGCAGTCCCCATAACGGTGGCACGGGTTGCCCAGAGAGGCTGTGCAATCTCCATCGTTGGAGGATTGCAAACCCTGGTCTGATCTCAAAACTAACCCTATTTTGAGAAAGATGTTGGACTAAAGACTTCCTGAGTCCCTTCCCACCTGAATTATTCCAGCCTATGACCCCAGGAAACCCCTTGCCAGTACAGATGAAGCTAACAATAACGATGGTTTCACAGAGTTGCAGCAGAGTTTGAGGGATATAACGTCATACCTTAGCTAAAGTTCATTTCTAGAATTGCCTGTTCATAGCAAATTTGGGGGAAAAAAATCCATTTGTGGTCCAAACTGGATCAAAACCAACATTTGAAGAAATGCTGAGGGACAAACATATGCATTTCAGCAAACTCAGCTACAGATACGCATCATTTCAGACCTAGGGAAAAGCAGTTTCTGGGCCCCATGATTACGAAGAAAAACTCAAGAGCCTTAAGAGCTCAACCAGAACCAGAAGGCAAATAAAAAGAAATCACAATTCATTATTCATCAAAATCTTCTCCAATCTGTTTTAAGACTATGTCAGGATATTTTAGCACTGCAGGTATCAATAGCGGTAAAAAAAAAAAAAAAAACCCTGCAAATGTGACTTTGAAATTTGCTTTTCATGACTTTTTTTTTTTTTTTTTTTTGCCAGTAAAAATCGCATTCCTCGAACGTTCTTGGAAAGGTACCAGGGAAAGGTTGGGAATATCGCCCAAGCAAATTCACTTAAGAATTCAAACACATCAGGACACAATTTTGCTTTTGTCACCCAGCTCTGGAGAAAAGATGAGCACTTAGGAAGAGGGCAGTAAAAGAACAAATGCGTCATTAAACCTGGTTTGAGGCAGGAGAACAACAGGCAACCTATTACTGGAAACAGTCTTTCTCGCTCTTCAGTCAACCAAGAAACTTTGAATGCAACATTGAGTTGAACAGCAGCTCTTCATATCCCCGTTATTTATTTTGCGACTCGAAGCGGCATAGCTGGGACAACCCCTACTTCTAAGCTGTGTACCAACGCGGGAGAGGGAGAAATTTCCCATTCTCATTCCACAAACTCCCACCCACTGCCAAGATCAGCAAATGACACACAAGCACACCAGGCAGACAGCCTGAAAGAATAAAACAGGCTTTCTGAGACACAGTGAATTCCTTCCCTGATCACCGAACAGGTTTTTTTTCATTTTTAAAATAAAATAAAAAAAAAAGAATGGAGAAAAAAAAAAGCACTAGGTGGTGGCTCTGGCAGGGGATTCTGGGGGATTTGTGTTGGTTTTTTTAACCTTCATCCCAACTGTGTCAAACATTCGCTGGACTGGTTAAGGGCAGAGATGATGGTTGGGGTTTTAACTCATAGCTCCACGGCCAGGACTTGCTTTTAGATGCAAGGGCAAATCCCTTCCTTGCCTCAAAGGGAGGTAAAACACCAGCCAGCATGTTTCAAGAACCACAGAGTTTTTCTAGGCTGGGCTGTCCATAGGCTTTCCTACAGAAAGTTGGGTTGTCAGCCAGGCATGGACCAGCACCATGCCTCCAGCAAGTACATGGCTTAGTGGTGACTTGGCAGTGCTAGGTTAATGGTTGGACTTGATGATCTTAAAGGTTCCTTCCAACCAAAACAATTCTATAATTCTACCCAGATCTTCAGCTGCGGTATCCTCACCTCCAGGGAGAGGTTAATTTGAAAATACCTCCCACCAGTGCATCTCTGGGTCTCACCAAGTTAAAAGAAATGGGACCTATAGCTCTGAGAAGAGATTTTTCCAATTCTCTGTCCCTAGGAAAGGTGGGGTTTTGTTAGATGCCTCGGAGAAGACATGGTTTGTTCAAAGGGGCAGCAGTTGCTCCTGGATGTCCTCTTATCCCTGTCTCCATCTCTGACTCAGCCTGCTCTACAGAATACTCCTTAATGGACTGGCTCACTCCAGCTACATGCTTTATATCTCTTTAGCTCCATGAGCAGATGGAGTCGAGGGACAGCAGGATTTATATTTCTTGCTTGAGTTGCAGCTTGGCTAGGAGGAAATAAAAAATGAGAAAGAATGAGGAAATGGCATCCCGTAATAGCATTTACCTTATGGGCTTTGGAGCCTCTCTATCCTACCTGGGTAGCGTTCGCAGTTGTCAGGATTAATCCCATGCCTTCCTCCCCAGCTGAAGAGGAGGAGGCCCAGAGGGACAGCTCTCCTCTCTCGACCATCTGACAGATGGAAAGCAGCTTCCAGAAGCATGGCGAAATACTCAGCTGGCCAAGTTTCTATACCAGTGCCGGTTTATACCAGCAGATAATCTGACCCAGACCATTTCCTTCAGGGCATGCGAAGGAAAACCGGGAAATGCTTCTGACCTCTGAGGGTTTTAGGGGGAGAGAAAAGGAGGTAAAGGTATGAAAGCAAGCAGGGAGATTGACAAGAGCTAGGGAAAGAGCAGCATAATAGCCTCCTAAACTCTTTACCTTCCTCTGCGTCTCATGCAATCAGAAGGAAAGAGAAAAAGCAGAAGAGGGAGGGAATTATAATGAATGCGAGAAAGCTTCCCGATTAATTAATTACCCCTTTTATTTTGTGAAAAGGAGGCTAGAAATATTCACGTCTGCTCCACTTGGAAGGCAACCCTGGTGCTTGCTCTGAACGTCCCCCGCCCCGCCAGCGCGGGGATAATTAATCCATTATGGGATGGATCATGCCGCGCCGCTGTAAAAAAGAGAGATCTATTTCTCCTTCACTTTTCCCCTCCTCCCTGAAGAGACATCTGAAACTTATCATGTAATAAATGTTTCTTGGATGGAAGGAGAGGTATTGTTCTCTTGCTGTGGAAACAATCCTGCCGGTGGGGCCAGCCAGGAGGGAGTGAGGCCGGATACTTCACTCGGCAGCTCTTATGATATCCTGTATGGCAGGGCGGCCTCCAAAGGACACGTTTCACGATATTCCCTCTGACAAGCAGCACTCAAGAGGACAGGGTGCACTGGCTCTAACCAAAGAAGGCAAGCTCGGGCTGCTCCCCGGAATGTCTCACGGGTCAGAGGTGGGCTCCCCGCTGCAAAGGCATCCACAACACTACCTAGCACACAATGAGACACCTCTGGTACCATGCAGGTGACCCAGAGTCCACAGCAACACACCCAGCAGAGCATCTCCAACCAAGCCTCTCCAACCCTGCACCCAGGCCAGTGCAAACAGCACAGCCCTCTCCATCACAGCCTGCCAGCGCATGGCTGGGGTTGGCAGCAGCTGCTTAGCACAACTCCGGGCAAAGATCAGCTTTTCTACAGGAACCTCTCCTTCAGTTCAACACTTGCCTCTGATGCAAAGGACCTGAGCTGCAGTGGTCTCAGGGTTTCCACCTATAACAGACTTGATCACCATCCAGCAAGTATCATGATTTTTTTTTTCTATTCCTGACCAGCCACCATCACTATCTGGGGTGAGATACTTCACCCTTACACACTTTTTGATCTCCACTGTCCGCTACATTTCCACACACTCAGAAGGGCAGGAGCTTTCTTTTGTTGTGCTCAAATTGCACACAGCAAAAAGCCTGCTTCATCAGAGTATGGATTTTCACATCCCCTTTAATTAAAAAAGCCTGCATGCCATGCTCTTCATGCCCCTTTGCTGGTATTTACGTGGAGCACAACAAGGTACTACATTAAAGGTTGCTTGAGAAGGATGGGGCAGGTTGTCACCTGCCCAAGACCCCTTGCTCTGCGGTGGACTGGTACCCTCAAAGCATGGAAATCGCATGAGATCAGAGCTACCCAGCAATGATCTCATCTCTGATCCCAGCATCCCATTTGCAACAGTTTATCAAACATTTCTTCTTTCTGCTGACATCCAAATATTCTTGGCATGGGGGAGCTGCTGACATTTATTCCTGAATTGCCACATTGCAGGAGTTCTGGCTAAGACTAGCATTGCATAGGAAGAGTGAAGGGACCTCGTTACTTGGTGAAGATATGTCTTCTACAGTCTATCAGTCTAGATTAGACTTGGGTCACTTCCCCTATTAATTTCCCCAGATGATTTTTTTTTTTTTAAGTCTCTTTCAAAGAAACATTTGAGCTCAGTACAATGTTCTTTATTACAACCAGAACTGGCTGAAAAATGCTGAACTAATTGAAAGAAATTTTATTTTTCATTCCTTCCTCAAAACATTTCCAGAGTTTTCGGTCAGTACTTGGAACCGTGAACCACCCCTCTCCCCTGGGCTCCACTGCATAACATCAAAAACCTTTTCCACAGAGTCAGCAGCATTTTGAAAGTCTACAGTTTGATCTCATGGCTGCAAAGTGACTTCTCTGTCTGTCAAAGACAGAGGGATGACACAACGCCTCTTTATGTTTTCACGAAGACTTCTCTCACACTGACATCCAGGTCACGGAGAAAGAGTTTCCCCTACCTCTCCATCAGCACGTGCTCTGAGCAGACCCCAAAGCTTTCTAAGAGCAATTAGCATCATTAATCCTATCTCCCGTATGGGGAAACTGAGGCACCATGTGGCAGTGGCTCCCACAGCAGCAGAGATCTGCCACCTCCCAAGTCCCCACGAGGAGCTCTGCACACTAAACCACAATGGGGTGTCCTACTGCCAGCTATACACAAATCTCCACATCCATCGTTAAGCATGTGACAGCCAGCCCCCACCCCGAAGCCACGATGCACTGCAGAGCCTGGCAAGAGCAGCTGTTCCTCCACCCCATCATCTCCTCTCGAGGCTCTCACTGGCTGATTCCTCCTCACCAGCATCTTTCTGGTGGCTGCCAGGAAGATGGCATATTTCACCTCAAACAAGAAGCAAAACAAATAACCCCCCACCCAAGATGCCCAGGCTCTCCAGCAGAGAGGAGAGGTTTCCGCATTGTTCATTTTCTTCCCTGTCGAATTAACGCAACTGAACGCGAGCTAAACAATCTCCTTTCTTCCTCATGCATTTCTCCTTCAGGCAGCACCCCCTCCCCTTTCTTTCTTTTCCATTTCAACTACCTCGAGCAGAAGGCCCTTCGAGGCACTAGCGACTTCAAAGACACTAGGTCCAATGTGCGGCAAGTGATAAAAACCTACACAGCATGTGTTGGGCAAATTAATATCCCCTCCAGAGCCACCGGCTCCTCAGTCCCAGCAGCACTATAATGAGATGTTGTACTGAAGGGGAGGGGGACCTCGATGCAGAAGGGGAGATGTATTTAATGTATGCAAATTGACTAGCACGCAAATTGCCACTAAGTTAAAAATAACACATTGCATGAGGAGTCCGCCTTTTAAAACATTTGTTTATTCAGTGGGGTAATATCTATTATCAGTCTCCTCGTGTCCTTCCACATCAAGTTCTCACTTTTAGGGAAGTTCCTGTTTTGCACATTTGGGGGTAACTGCGATTTCCCACTGATCTCCCTCACTGCACAGCATGTCTAGTTCCTTCCCACTCCTGCTTATAGGCTTCAGGGATTAAAGTCACCTTCCCTCACAGGTGAGACGGTCAGTGGTGAACTTCAAGGACAAAAGCCGTGCCAGCCACCCAGACCGGCTCTCACTAGCCAGAGCCTTCCCCAGGGCTGGACCAGAGCATCTGTCCAGGCTGGGCTTGGCTCAGGGTGGTCAAATTGCATTGAGGGCACAATGCCAGACTCGGCTTCTGAGAAATCACATGTAAACTCCTCCCAGCCTGAGCTCTGCAAGGCAGCCTGTCCTCCTGAAGGGCCCGCGTAGTTAATTAATATTAGAGTCCTAGCAGTGATGTTAAGCACTGGGGTAGTAACTGGCAGAGGCCAGTGCATCAGACTGATCCTGGCTGATTGATCTCACGGCAAATCCACTGCTGATCACACCTGGCATTGCAAAGGAGCAATGGGGCTTTGAAGAGTGTCAGGTGATAAGTGTAATAAGGATGGTAGCTTGCTGTTTCAGACGATGGTTGCAGATCAAGTCCTACTGCCAGGGGAGGAATTTGGAGAGTAAAAGCATTTGCTTTGTCCAAAATTTTGATACTGAGACTTTGTTTGCAGCAGGTTTAGGAAGGATCCCAAGTGGGATCTACATCTAGAGTAGTTCTTCATCCAACCTTGCTGGAGTCTTTAGACGTAAAATGCCTTGGGAGATAGAGGTGAGGGGTATATTTATTGGACTCAGGCACAGAGACAGAGGGAGCCCTGGCAAGTCACAAAGGTCTTACACGCAGTCGATGGTGCAGAATGGGACCAGCAGAGACAGAAGCTCCAGCCATCCCCAAGCAAGAAAACAATCCAGACAAAACTCTGCTTTAGCTGTAACAAGTCAGCCAGGGTCACAGCTGCCACAGCTGAACTGTTTTCAGGTCCCAGAGGAGCACGTGCTGGGGTTCCCTTTTTGATCCTTTATTATTACTCAGGCAAAGACTGACAGAGTTACAGTGGTAGCACAACCCTCCAGCACCTGCCAATGAGCAGAAGATTTATTATTTCACTAGTCAACCCTGCCCCTCTTGGGAACCTTGTTCTTCTGTCCTGTGCATGGTAAGAGCTGTAAAAATCATATAGACACTAAAAGCAGTCTAACTCCAGCAATTAGCATTACTCATTTTATTTCAGCTAGAATTCTAAATCAGCTTATAAACCTATATTCACACTGCCAAGAACCAGGCTTATCATTCGAGGGGCAGATGGGCAAAGAGGGAGGCTGTGCTGAGATGCTGGAGCAGCAGGGCTGGCTTCCCCTCTCCAAGCATTGCCCACCCGGAGCAGGCTGCCTCTCCTCTGCCCTACCAAGGGACAGACCTGTGCAGGGACAGTGATGGAAATCCATCCTCTTAGCAGTGAGGGTAGAAGTAAAGTGATTGGATTAAACTGGATTAACCTCTGTGTGGACGTGGTCATTCCAGATTCAAGTGGCCATTGCTCAGTTTAATGTGAGCTACTTCAATTTGACCTAATTTGCTACCTGAGTAAATTAGCCAAGGCAAATAAAGGTTAATGGCTGGGAACAAGTGCCTCCCCAGAGGAGAGTGATCCACTCAGAGCTTACCTATCAAGTCAACACAGATTAACACAGCCTGCTGGCAAGCGCCATCTCTCATCCCTTCACCTGGAGCTCCAGCTTGGAAGAGCTACCGTACCAGAAGAGCCCACCAAGTCCTGGGTGATAGCAAGACACTGAGAGTCAGGGGTGACCCTTAATTTAAGGAGCAAAGATCACAGGTCAGGTCAGCAATAACATTTACCCCAGCTACACCACGTCTTGCTTCCAGGAGCTCTTACCTAAGCCAAAAATTTTAAACCTGCCAAGAGATGGGAATGGAACAAGACAGAGAGAAAATGTCCATATGACCACTTCCCACACACGGCAACGTGGCAGAGCACCACATAGAGCAGCTCCCTCCAGCTGCCAGCCTATGGAAAGACTTGCTTCAGCTGAAGGCAGCTGAACTTCAAGACTTGTCATGAAGATGCAGGTAGCACTGCAGTGATGGAGACCACCCTGCAACACCCAGTCTCCTTCACTGGGGAAGGCTGGAAGAGACAAACTCTTCCACCCTTGTACAGATGTGACAGTACAACAACAACAACCTCAGCTGGGATGTGGATGATGGTAAATCAGCATCAAAACACAGGGCCACCAGGCAGCAAAATGGGATCAGATTCATGGATGGTAGATAAAAAAAAAAAAAAACCCAGGCAAAAAACCAACCAAACAGAGACTACAGGGACAAAGCAAAGCAGTATCTTCTAATAATCCTCTTCCAATGCCTTTGGATGCTGTGCACAAGGGGAATGGATGGCAAAAGGAGCCAGACCCATGTGCTTTCTCTGCAGGGCACCTGCTGCTGATGCACTGGTCCAGATGAACCACTAGCTTGGCTCAGCAAGACATTTCTTATGTTCCAAATGGTCCAGCTTCCAGGCTGCTCCTCCTCACGTCACCCCAGCTCCAAGCATTCTGTCCTCCAGGCAGCACATCCCCATTGCTGTGGCAGGCAGGGGTGTCTCACCCACCGATTCCGAAGAGGGTGGAGAACAGCCCTTGCATGACAGCGGCTGCTCTTTCAGCTTTCCCTGAGCTCCTCTAAGTCAGATGGTTCACCCACGCACTCCTGAGGCAATCCCCCTCTCCCTACCCCATGCTCCTTCCCCCCTCCCAGTTTGTAATTTCCGGTGACATGCCCCCAGTGATAACCGAGAGCTGGTGGCTATCTCTTTCTGTCACTTAGGGTTGAGGTAAATGATCCTGCCAGGTGGTGCATTTTTCAGAGGATGAATAGCATCTGAGTGCAGCGTGGCCCTGAATCTCAATGAGCTGCCACCCTACCACAAGGGTTCGGTCATATTTTCCCGGTGTCAGTCACATGTAAAGAGATGTGGCAGGTTGAAGGAAAAAAAACCTGCCCGAAGGCTTTTGGTGTAAACTGATTAATTGAATTATTCCCTTCCATGTTACGGTTTGCCCATCTTATGGGATGAGAAAAGTTTTCTCGAGAGGGCACTGCCCCTTTAAGAAGCTGCGGGCTCAGGCGGCTCGGGGACTTCCTGGCTGCCTTCCGAGGGGCTTCGGGGCCATTCGGCTAGTCGGGACTTCCGGGGCTAGTCGGGACTTGCGGGGCTGCTTCTCCGGACTGCTTCGGGGGGCATTCGCAGCTCGTTCGCGGCTCCTCGGCGCTCCGGACACTCTCCGCTCTGCGGGAGTCACTGCGGGACTTCAGCTTCGTTCCGGGAAAGAGGCTTCTCCAAAACCCTGCAGCCCAGCTCCGGGGACCTTGCAGGCTGCTGGAGTGGACCGTGCACCGGGGCAGCCCCCGCCACGCCGCCTGGGACAGACTGTTCGCCTGGAGGTTTTTCTGCCTGCAAGCGCCGCGGTTTCTTGCTTCTCTGCTTTTCTACAAACAACGAGAAAGCGGTAGGGACAGTTTTCTGCATATTACAGCCCGGCGTTCATAAAAGCCGCCGTTTTCCTTTCTCCACGAAAGCGCACACGTGGCCGGTGCCATTTTTCTGGACTGCACGTGGTGCCGTCCCCCTTTGTCTTTGTTCTTGTGTTTAAAACCCTCACCTTTCCATCCTGCACAGACTCTCAGATTTTGCATTGGTTTTTTCCTTGCATGTTATATATATTGTTCTAGTTTTAATAAAGTTTTGTTTCAGTTTTCCAAACGTTCAGAGGTCTCACAAAATCTTTTAATTTTTTTCCTTCTCGTATCTCTGCTTTTGAACCCTTTTCTCTCCCGGAGGAGAGGGGTTCGGGGATAGGGAAGGACTCGTCCCCGTGCATCGGCTTGCCTCAGCCGACCGGCGACATAATTGGCGTCCCTGGGTGGGCACTTCTGAATAATTTAATAATTCATATTTTTATTAAAGTTTGGAAACTGAAACAAACGAGGTTTTTCCAGGATGGTGCTAAGCGAGCTTTTGTTTGAAGCTCTTAAGCAGTACGGTTTAAAAATGCTTTATGATCTGGTGCCTGGCACACCAACTGTGATGTCAAATTACCTGTTTCTAATTGGTACTGGTTTATGGTTTGCTGGTCTGGGGCACTTAGCAAAGAAGGTGTTCACCCTGGCGTGTGTAATTTCGGTGTTTTGGTCTGTACTCAGTCAGTTTATAATGCTCCCAGTGTATTTTGCACAGTACATGATAGTGGCTGCTTATGATTCGTCTAGCAAATGGATGATGGGAAATAACACTTCTCCATTTGGTACTGGATCAATGGCAATTGAAACTGGATATTCGGCAAATGGTATTATTTTCCTGTATTTGATAACTTTGTTATCAGTTATCTGTAACATGGTCCAGGGGTGGATAATTATCAAGAATAAGTATCACATGGGCACTACAGCCACTAAATCAGCTGCTGCTGCCTCTCCACCCAAACAAGCACAGGTTGCCCCTGTGAAAAAGAAAAATAAGCCCTCTGGTGCTAAACACCAGAAAAAGACTAATTATGCAACAGATAGCTCTGATGACGATGCAGGACCAAGCACCTCTCAAAAGCGTCCAGGAAAGCCTTCAGGGAATACTGCCTCAGCGACTCCACCAGCACCGCCCTCCCAAGGATCCTCATCACGGGATGAGTCATCAGATCAAGAGGTAAACACCCAGCCTCAGTCCAGGAAGGACCTGAGAAGCATTAGAAAGGAATTTAGCAGGCATGATGGTGAGTCACTAATGATTTGGTTGCTTCGCTGCTGGGACAATGGGGCTGATAACATTGATTTAACTAGCAAAGAAGCCAGACAGTTAGGAAATGTGGCCCGGGAAGGTGCTATTGATAGGGCAATTGGCAAAAAGGCAAAACAGTGCAGTCTCTGGAAACGGCTTCTGACTGCTGTGAAGAGCAGATACCCTTTCAGAGATGACATAGAATGCCGCCCTACTAAATGGACTGTCCTGAGCAAAGGTACTAACTACCTGAGAGAGCTGGCTATGAAAGAGGTCATCTATGGTGACTGGAATGTTAATGTCAACCCGGACCAGGTGCACAGTAACGAGCCTTTGCTGCGCAAATTTGTGCAGAGTGCACCCCAGTCATATGCCCATACATTGGCCACAATGCTGTGGGAAAGAGAGGGTGAAAATCGGCCACTCACCATAGAACAGGTGTCTAACAGGATTCGCCAGTATGAGGACAGCCTTTCCCATACCTCTGCCTTCATTGCAGCAGTGGAGAAAGTGACAGACAAAATGACAGAGAAAATATTGGACTCTATTAATAGGTTAGAACAAAGAACCACTTACTCTCCTGTGTATACCCACGTGTCAGCTGTTAGGAGAAATCGTCCTCCCAGAGCAAGGCGCAACAGACAGGACAGGCCACGATGTGACCGCCAGTGCTGCTCGAGAGGTCGTGAAGACACGAGGAGATGGGAACAACGACCTGCCGCTAACCACGGGGTACCAGCACATGAGCTGCAGAGCAGACCACACCAACATGATGACTGCAACCGAAGAATTGTCGCTCCAGTCTTTGGTGAACAGTGTTGCAACCAAAGGAGCAACTCCTATGATGAAGGTACCACAAGCCGGATAGACCCTTCCACTGACTGTGGACCACACCCTAGGCATTAGAGGGGCCCTGCCTCTAGCCAGGTGGAGGAAAGGGATAACAGAGTATACTGGACTGTGTGGATTCGATGGCCTGGCACATTAGAACCACAGAGGTACAAGGCCCTGGTAGACACAGGCGCCCAGTGTACCTTGCTACCATCGGATCATCAAGGAACTGAGACTATCATGATCTCGGGTGTGACAGGAGGATCACAAGAGCTTACCTTAGTAGAAGCTGAGGTCAGCCTCACTGGGCATAACTGGGAAATTCACCGAATTGTGACTGGCCCAGATGCTCCATGCATTTTAGGCATAGACTTCCTCCGGAAAGGGTATTTTAAGGACCCGAAAGGTTATAAATGGGCCTTTGGGATAGCAACCGTGGGAGCCGATGGCATTATCCGGTTGTCCACATCGGTCGAACTTTCGGATGACCCTTTTGTTGTTAGCAGAATGAAGGTGGAAGATCAAAAGTTGCCTACTGCATCCTCTACAGTTCACCGCCGGCAATACCGCACCAACCGAGACTCTCTGCGCCCCTTAGAGAAAATGATTCGAGAGTTGGAGAGACGAGATGTCATCAGCAGAGCTCGCTCACCTTTCAACAGTCCTATATGGCCTGTGCAGAAGACCAACGGGGAATGGAGATTGACAGTGGACTATCGTGGGCTGAATGAAGTGACACCACCGATGAGTGCTGCTGTTCCTGATATCTTGGAGCTTCAGTACGAACTGGAGTCCAAGGCAGCCAAGTGGTATGCCACGATAGACATTGCTAACGCTTTCTTTTCCATTCCCATAGCACCAGAGTGTAGGCCACAGTTTGCCTTCACCTGGAGGGGTATCCAGTATACCTGGAATCGATTGCCCCAGGGGTGGAAGCACAGCCCGACCATCTGCCATGGACTGATCCAGGCTACCCTGGAGAAAGGTGGTGCTCCTGAACATCTTCAGTACATCGATGACATCATCGTATGGGGTGATACCGCAGAAGAAGTCTATGAGAAAGGTAGGAAGATAATCCGCATTTTGGTGGATGCTGGTTTCTCCATTAAGAGAAGTAAGGTCAAAGGACCTTCCCGAGAGATCCAGTTCCTGGGGGTTAAGTGGCAGGATGGACGCCGCCACATCCCCACAGATGTGATCAACAAGATCACAGCCATGTCTCCGCCTACCAACAAGAAAGAAACACAGTCTTTCTTGGGGGTCATAGGCTTCTGGAGAATGCACATTCCTGGGTATAGTCAGATTGTTAAACCTCTCTATACTGTTACCCGGAAGAAAAATGATTTCACATGGGGCTCTGACCAACAGCATGCCTTTGATTTAATCAAAAGGGAAATAGCACATGCTATGGCCCTGGGACCTGTGCGAACAGGACCAGAGATTAAAAACATCCTGTACACTTCAGCTGGGGACTGTGGTCCTACCTGGAGCCTTTGGCAGAAGGCACCAGGAGAAACCCGTGGTCGTCCCCTAGGATTTTGGAGTCGTGGATATAAAGGCTCAGAGGCCAATTATACTCCCACTGAGCAGGAGATATTGGCTGCCTATGAGGGAGTCCGAGCTGCCTCAGAAGTAATTGGCACTGAAGCACAGCTCCTCCTAGTCCCCCGACTGCCAGTCCTAGGCTGGATGTTCAAAGGGAAGATAGCATCTACCCACCATGTCACAGATGCTACCTGGAGTAAGTGGACTGCCCTGATTGTACAGAGAGCTAGGATAGGTAACTCTGGTCGCCCAGGAATTGTGGAAGCCATTACAGACTGGCCTGCAGGAGAAGATTTTGGGATGCCACCGAACGAGATAGTCACTCGTCCTGATGAAGCACCCCCATATAAAGACCTCTCAGACCAGGAGAAGAAATATGCTCTCTTCACTGATGGATCCTGCCGCCTCATAGGAAACCAACGGAAGTGGAAAGCTGCCGTATGGAGTCCTATGCGCCGAGTTGCAGAAGCAGCAGAAGGAGAAGGTGAATCGAGTCAATTTGCAGAGGTCAAAGCCATCCAGCTGGCCATGGACATTGCTGAAAGGGAGAACTGGCCACGGCTGTACCTGTATACAGACTCCTGGATGGTGGCAAATGCCTTGTGGGGTTGGCTGGAGAGGTGGCAGAAAGATAATTGGCAGCGTAAAGGTAAGCCTATTTGGGCTGCCACTCTGTGGCAAGATATTGCTGCCCGCCTGAAAAGGTTAGTTGTAAAGGTAAGGCATGTAGATGCCCATGTCCCAAAAAGCAGAGCCACTGAGGAGCATAGAAATAACCACCAAGTTGACAAAGCAGCCAGAGTGTTCCAGATAGATCTGGACTGGGAACACAAAGGTGAACTATTCCTTGCTCGGTGGGCCCATGACTCTTCCGGTCACCAGGGAAGAGATGCAACCTATCGATGGGCTCGTGACCGAGGGGTGGATTTAACCATGGATGCAATTACCCAGGTTATCCATGACTGTAAGATTTGTGCTGCAATTAAACAGGCCAAAAGGTTAAAACCTTTATGGTACAGTGGACGGTGGTCGAAGTACAAGTACGGAGAGGCCTGGCAGATTGATTACATCACTCTCCCTCGAACTCGCCAGGGTAAGTGCTATGTTTTGACAATGGTGGAAGCAAGCACCGGATGGCTTGAAACCTATTCCGTGCCTCATGCCACTGCCCGTAATACTATTCTGGGCCTTGAAAGGCAGATTTTGTGGCGGCATGGCACTCCGGGAAGAATTGAGTCTGATAATGGGACTCATTTCAAAAACAATCTGGTGGCCAATTGGGCCAAAGAACATGGTATCGAATGGATTTATCACATTCCATACCATGCACCAGCCTCCGGTAAAATAGAACGCTATAACGGCTTGCTGAAAACCACCCTGAAAGCATTGGGTGGTGGAACTTTCAGAAACTGGGATAAACATCTGGCAGAAGCCACCTGGCAAGTGAACACGAGGGGATCAATCAATCGAGCCGGCCCTGCCCAATCAGACCTTTTACATACCATAGAGGGGGATAGAGTTCCTGTGGTATGTGAAAGTAATCTGCTGGGAAAAGCTGTCTGGGTTTCCCCTGCTGCAACTCCAGACAGACCCATCCGTGGTGTTGTCTCAGCCCAAGGCCCTGGACACACCTGGTGGGTAATGCAGGAGGATGGTGAAGTCCACTGTGTACCACAGGGGAAGTTAACCCTGGCTGAAACACCCTGAACCAGAGTCTCATGCTGTTAATTTCTGTATAATACAATGTAAATGAGATGCGCATAACGTACATGGTATGGAATAAAGGGGTGGAATGTGGCAGGTTGAAGGAAAAAAAACCTGCCCGAAGGCTTTTGGTGTAAACTGATTAATTGAATTATTCCCTTCCATGTTACGGTTTGCCCATCTTATGGGATGAGAAAAGTTTTCTCGAGAGGGCACTGCCCCTTTAAGAAGCTGCGGGCTCAGGCGGCTCGGGGACTTCCTGGCTGCCTTCCGAGGGGCTTCGGGGCCATTCGGCTAGTCGGGACTTCCGGGGCTAGTCGGGACTTGCGGGGCTGCTTCTCCGGACTGCTTCGGGGGGCATTCGCAGCTCGTTCGCGGCTCCTCGGCGCTCCGGACACTCTCCGCTCTGCGGGAGTCACTGCGGGACTTCAGCTTCGTTCCGGGAAAGAGGCTTCTCCAAAACCCTGCAGCCCAGCTCCGGGGACCTTGCAGGCTGCTGGAGTGGACCGTGCACCGGGGCAGCCCCCGCCACGCCGCCTGGGACAGACTGTTCGCCTGGAGGTTTTTCTGCCTGCAAGCGCCGCGGTTTCTTGCTTCTCTGCTTTTCTACAAACAACGAGAAAGCGGTAGGGACAGTTTTCTGCATATTACAGCCCGGCGTTCATAAAAGCCGCCGTTTTCCTTTCTCCACGAAAGCGCACACGTGGCCGGTGCCATTTTTCTGGACTGCACGTGGTGCCGTCCCCCTTTGTCTTTGTTCTTGTGTTTAAAACCCTCACCTTTCCATCCTGCACAGACTCTCAGATTTTGCATTGGTTTTTTCCTTGCATGTTATATATATTGTTCTAGTTTTAATAAAGTTTTGTTTCAGTTTTCCAAACGTTCAGAGGTCTCACAAATCTTTTATTTTTCCTCTCCGTATCTCTGCTTTTGAACCCTTTTCTCTCCCGGAGGAGAGGGGTTCGGGGATAGGGAAGGACTCGTCCCCGTGCATCGGCTTGCCTCAGCCGACCGGCGACAAGAGACTATCCTTCCCAGACTGAAGCACGTGGGACACCTCTCTGTCCCCATTCATGAAGCCTCAGCCGCTGCTGCTGAGAAAAGCACGCTTGGACATTGTGTGCTTCTGCACCCGCTCCCCTCACTGCACAGTCAAGTTGGAGTACCTTCCCAAGCGTAAGAGTTTCTCCAAGAGCTTCAGGGCACAGCCCAATCCCATCGTAGAGCTCATTTAATCCCAAAGGCCATTAATGCACTTTGTCATCCAGTTTGTTTAGTCAACAGCTACCAGTAAGAGCTGCTGTGTGATCCAGGTTCTCCTGGAGAAACTGGCTGCTCATGGCTTGCATGGGCATACTCTGCTGGATAAAAAGCTGAAGGGATGGTCAGGCCCAAAGCTTGGTGGTGAACGGAGCTAAATCCAGTTGGTGTCAAGTCACAATTGGTGTTCCCCAGGGATCAGTGTTGGGGCCTGCTCTCTAATATCTTTATCAACAGTATGGACGAGGGGATCGAGTGCACCCTCAGTCAGTTTGCAGACACCAAGTTAGGCGGGAGTATTGATCTGCTTGAGGGTAGGGAGGCTCTACAGAGGGATCTGGTCAGGCTGGATCAATGGGCCAAGATCAATTGTATGAGGTTCAACAAGACCGAGTGACGAATCCTGCACTTGGACCACAACAACCCTCTGCAACGTTACAGGCTTGGGGAAGAGTGGCTGGAAAGCTGCCCAGAAGAGAAGGACCTGGGGGTGTTGGTTGACAGCGGCTGAATATGAGCCAGCAGCGTGCCCAGGTGGCCAAGAAAGCCAACAGCATCCTGGCTTGTATCAGAAATAGTGTGGCCAGCAGGAGCAGGGCAGTGATTGTCCCCCTGTACTCGGCAATGGTGAGGCTACACCTTGAATACTGTGTCCAGTTCAGGCCCCTCGCTACAAGATGGACACTGACGTGCTGGAGCGTGTCCAGAGAAGGGCAATGAAGCTGGTGAAGGGTCTGGAGCACAAGTCCTGTGAGGAGCAGCTGAGGGACCTGGGGCAGTTTAGCCTGGAGAAAAGGAGGCTCAGGGGAGACTTTATCACTCTCTACAACTACCTGAAAGGAAGTTGTAGAGAGATTGGGGGTCTCCCAAGTAACAAGTGATGGGACAAGAGGAAATGGCCTCAAGTTGCACCAGGGGAGGTTTAGATTAGATACTAGGAAAAATTTCTTTACAGGAAGGGTTGTGAAGCATTGGAACAAACTGCCCAGGGCAGCGGTGGAGTCCCTATCCCTGGAGGTGTTTAAAAGATGTGTAGATGTGGAGCTGAGGGACCTGGCAGTGCTGGGTCAGTGGTCGGACTTGATGATCTTAAAGGTCTCTTCCAACCGAAACGATCAGTGATTCTGTGAAGACCATTCAGAGTTGCTAAGCAATTTGATCCCCCGTGAACTCAGTGTCCTCTGTCAGCTAAGTCCTGCTCCGATTCCTTGAACTAACACACAACCACACGACCAAGGACAAACCAACCTCTCTGCTTTTAGACGAATATTCTTTTTTTTTCCCCATTCACTACTGCCAATGATTGAGTAGGGGCTGCAATCTTGAGACATAAAGGTTAGAGTATGTTGGCTGGTGAATTTGAGCTCATCCCAAATTAGGTATCAGTATCAGGAATTCCTATTTTCTCTGCAAGGTCTGTTCTCTGCTAGCATCGCTGAGCAGCCTGGATACATTCCCCACCAACCGGCGCAAACTGGAATGCTTCCTAATTAACTGCACAGGAGAAGATAAAAATTCCACGCTCTCCCCAATCCTCCAAAAGTCAGAGATGCAAAGAAAGCCACCGCAGAAGCCTGACACCAGGGCAGGGGAGACGGAACAGCCGTGGTGAAACACGTACTCACCAGTGCAACAATTTCAGCTTAATCATCTAGGTCACGTTAGATGGCCATTTTCATAAGGTGGAGCACACCCACAGGACCAAATAGTGGGGCCTGAAAATTATCAGTGTCACAGCTCAAAGCACAGGGATATGCTCTGTGAAACTCTAATTGCATGACGCTGGGCGGCAGGCAGGATGGTCAAACAGCTGGCAGAGCAAACCCGGTCACCTCCAGGCCTGCTGTTACCTGACCCGGGTGCTTCAACCACGGCATCCTTTTCCAGATCCATTAATTCCTGCCAAACACAGCAACTCTGAAGAACAGCAGAGAGGAAACAACGTGGCTTGCTAATGCTCATCACATACCACAGCCTCAAGCCTGCGCCGAGCACTCCACCAGCCCCACGCCTAACTCTCAGCTGCTAGATTCAGAGAGGACCTTATTTTTCAAAGGATCTGCTACAGCCCATGACCTTTCTTTCAGGATCACGAAGGTCACAGCTAAAGGAGAAGTCAGGCTCCTTGCGGCTGTCATTTTTCCAGCTCCTTGCTGAAGCTGTTTCATGACGACTGCTCTGGTTGCAGGACTTGTTGCTTGGTTCAGCTCCCAGCTTTCCTTCCTGCTGTCCGCAAGCAGCACACCCGCTATGATGGGGAAATGAAGGTACCACAGCAGTGATGAATTATTGCTCACAAAAAGTGAATGGCGCCTTGAAGATCCAGGGTGAAATGACCTTCATGAATATCTTCACACATGCTTCCTTTGAGGATTCGGTGTCTAAGCACCAAGGCTGCACAGTAAACCGGAGATTAATGCAGAGCAGAACAGAGTATTCTTAGGCGGGAATACAAAGCAGAGCAAAGGCTACCTTGTCATGGCTTCAGTTCCTTTCCTATACTTTTATTTATTTTATTTATTTTAGGAAAACCTTCCTATGCCCAGCTCCCAGCTTTCAACCCCAACTTGGCAAAACGCGGGAATACTACAGCAGCCTCCCTCCTTTGCAGGAAAACAAAGCTCCTGGAGAGTCCAGTCCCTGGCAGACTTTCCATGCAGCCAACACACCTTCTCTCACGCCATTTCCAGAGGGTCAAGCTAGGCAGAGTCACTCAGGAATTCTACCCCTTAATGCCAGTCATCTGCACCCAGGGAGTCACACTGAGAGCGCCCCGGCACCAGTCGTTCAGCAGACCCCGTTAACTACTTTGACACTTAGCAGGAGCCAGGAGAGACATTTTGGGACTACTGTTGCAGCCGGCTTCAAAACGTGGCCAGAGGAGCAGCACCAAGACCAAGAGGGACAGCAGAGCTGCGTGGTGGGGTTTTTCACGTTGCACCGTAGCAGAAGGAGTTTTACGCAAGTCTTTCTTGGCACAAGATCCCCGCTGCCTTGCTTTGCTTATGAAACACTCTGAAGGCCAGTCAAAAGCAGTTACTACAGAATATTGTTTTCCTTTCAGAAAAACATTTTCAAGTCTCCCCCTTGCATCCACACAGCACAGCATTATCTCCCAGAAGCTGCTGGTAGACAGTCACACGCACTGCGGCGAGCCATAGCAGAGAGCTACCACCACCCTTTGGGGGCCAAGAAAAGAACCCACACTAATGAGCGTAGGTCAATCAGTTGTTGGTAAATACGTGCTGCCCAACAGCTTCATTTTATTGAGCTTCTCTCATCCATGCTTCACCATCAAGCACACTGCAGAGGAACTACAGCAAAGGTGTTTAATTACAATAATACAGATTTTGAAGCTTTTTTTGTCGTTAAGGGACAGGTGGTGGAAGGTGGAGCATCTCTGGTCCGTGCGAGGAGGCACCAGGGAGAGGGGACTCATGCAGCAAGTGAGCGCAGGAGGACGCGCAGCTGCAAGGCAGCCTTTGTTACAGCAGCTGCCTGCAGCACAGGTTAAGCACCAGCAAGTTGATAAGCCAAGAGAAACACAGAAACCCAAACGTACTCGTGCCCGTTTTTTAAACTACAGTAAAGGGTAGAAAGCGCTCTCACGAATTTCGATGGCGGAGGACCTTGCATGTCAGTACAACGGTCGGTTCTGACCTACTGACATTTCTGCAGCCCCGCGATCCGTACGTGGGGGCTGTCACTTTAAATTTGAATTGCCTGATTTTTCTATCACAACAGCCTGATATTTCTTGCTCATGAAAAATAAATATTTACAAACCTCAACTCTCGCCAACAAAGGCTTTCCGTTCCAGAATTTTCTTGAGTTTTTTGTTCTGTTTTTAAACAGTTTCAGATATCATTGCCCAACACTTTAATTTCTCTAATTAAAACAAGTGACACGGTAAAAAAATAGAGAAACAAGGGGGCAAACCACAGAAGCTCACTGTTAACAGTCAAGGGCTTTCAGCAACACCTTGGAAGATGGCTGAGAGCTTTTGCAGGAAATGCAAATGAGAACAGCACAGTAACGCCAGACAAGGACAGGTCAGCAATCTGTAGGAAATACATTTTCTTGGTAAACTAATGGGGTTCAACAATGCCATGCAAGCAAATGTGAGATTGTAAGCAGATTAAAAAAAAAATAAAAGGAAGGTTCAAGACAAACACCCACTCGATGTAGCAGCACCTCTCCTCCAGCCAGGAGGAGGAGCTTCCAGAGAAGCTGATTCCACGCTACTCAAACATCTAGAGAGCTGCAAACCAAAAATGAGCCCAGGAAAGCAGCAGCCAGCTCACCAGTTAACAAGTGTTTGTCATCACAAAGTACTTGGCAACCCACAGGCATGCAACTTCATGTCCAAGTGCAATGCACTTCGTTGGGATGTAGAGGAGGGTTTAGCAAGCCCCGTTTGGGGCAGCGAGCAAAGGTCATCTGACTAAACACAAGCTTCCAGCATCAAGCTGAGGCTAACCACACTTTTCTCTGCCCAGCGGAGTATAAAGGGAGTTGTATTTCACAGTGCTACCTCGTGCTGGCAAGAGCAGTGCGGCCAGTTTTTGCATTCACACTTCCAAAAAAAGCCATCTCTGAACTCACCGTTTCTGACAATAGCTACAATAATAATTTAGGGAGAGAAAAAACAGCCTTAAGGAGAGAACCTTAAGGACATCAGTCAATTTAGTTTCCTAAGAAGAAGGTTAAAAAGCAACTTGACTCTGGTCCATGCAATCCTGCACAAAACAATTTCTGACATTAGTGGCTCCTTAACCTTGCTAACTGCAATCCAAAATGTCCAAAAACAGACCTTAGGTGAAAATGTTGCCGTACGGGTCTGTGAGGTTTAGATGTCTTTCCGGAAGAGATGTTCCAACTCAATTACAAGTGGTTGTACATGTGACCCAAATTCAGGGGTCACATGCTCCTGCCTGAGTTATGCTGAAGCCAAAGCAGTTCTCGATTTCCACAAAGCCGTATCCCTCATCCATCCCAGCTCCAGAGGAGGTGGTGGACACCAGTTCAAACCCTACACAGGCTGCACTCAGAGCGTTAGAAGATTGTCCAGACCACACAGCTGCAGGAGTGTCTGTTTTCTGGATGTTTGTTGCAGGAACGCAAGTGGGCAAGCAAGGACATGGGCATGTCTGAGCTGCTGTGGGACAGCAAAGGGAAACCCGGAAGGGGACGAGATGTCCAGCACATCTGCATTACAGTCACTGCCAGAAGGGAGCAGCCAGAATGGGCAACCTGGCAGCTCCCGTGGACAGAGAGATGGAGAAACCAAGCTGGCCGCAGTGAGGTAAATTCTGGGGATAGATGATGCATTGCACATCCCACACACAATATATAGCTGCTTGACTCTATTAGGTAGATGGATGGCACGGAATTTAAGAAGAGAAATAGATTTTTTTTACTAAGCTAATTAGCTAAAAAGGCTTGTCTGGAAACGGGGGCCCCATTGTGTCTGAAGTCTGCTGACACACAGCTCAAAGCAACATTTTTCTTCCCCGTTATTACTCTGCCTTGCAGAGCATCCCTCACAGGCACACAGAGGGGGATGGTGATCCCTGCAGCAAACCACTGGCACCCAAACCACCCAACAAGATGCTTCAGTGACACAGTAAATACACATGTGTATGTGTACATCTATAGACGTACACACTTGCACGTATACGCATGCCTCTACGTAGAGACACAAGCGTACATTACTTATAAATACATTATATACATCTATATATTAGTAGATAAAAAAATAAAAAACATGGAAGAGCAAAGTTTGCAGTCAAAGCTGCTGCTTCACATTAGCCTGCCCCTTAATTTAAAAGCAAAACAAGGGGTAGCTGATGAAGCAGAAAGGCTGCAGATTTGAGAGAAATAAAAGAAAAATACGACTTGACCCAGCACAGTCACTTCTGGAATCCACTGCCCCAGGAAGTCACGGAGACACACACCAGTGGAACAGACATTTTAAGCGACTGGATAATTTTATGAGCATTAATAACATTTGCAGCTATGCAAGCTAATAAAATGTTACAAGGGTAATCAAACTTCATGCTTCAATGTGTAAGTTGATCACCTGTGAGCACTGGGAAGGAATTTCCTCTGCGGTGCTGCGGCACAGAGCAAGTAGCCAGCTGCACCACGGGGGTGCTTTTTTAAAAAAAAAAAAAATTTAAATTGTTAAAAAGCAGTGTCACTGCTGCTGCTGCTATGTCTTTGATTTGAGTTTCTCCTTCTGCAGTAGCTGGAATCCACCAGAGACGAAGCTCACAACATCGGTGAGAATTCTGCCATCAACTTCCTAAGTTTTCCTGGTGCAGTTTTGGGAAAACGTATCTGTCACAATCTGAAAATAGTATCACTTTACTCTTACAGAGTTGGTCCTATATGCTGGCAGCAGGCTTACACCAAGCTTAACCTGCCGTTCCAGGACCATGGATCCCACATTTTCTCTTTACTGCTCCCATACTGCACGAGTTGTGTTGGCCAATGAAGCACTGGCCCTTCCAGTAAAGTTGCTCTGACCCCCATCCTGAAAGAGCTCCAGGTATTACCAGGTAAATTTGGCAGCTTTTGAGCTATTTCTGCCTATTCAGGACTACCCAATATGTTATTTATAATATCTGAGAAGCAACCTTGGTATTTCCAGTGTTTGCTAGTCTCGAAAGTTAATGCGGAATTAATGAACTGACAGAAAACACTGCAATCTGCTGCCACAGGCTTTGCAAAAAGAATGACAGACTTTGCTCCTGTGCCTCCCCTTCTGTTCAAGGGAATCCAGATACAGTTCAGCCAGCTGGGGAGGAGACTGAAGGGAGGATGGGAAATAGCAGATGTGTCAAAATAATCCTTCTACTGAAAAATAACCAGCACAGGGGTTTACAGATAGAAGTCCAAAGGGCTGAAGAGGATTACGGTGTGCTTTCAGGCACTTGGGAAGAAAACAGGAAAGGCAAGGTGATGCTAGCAGTCAAGCAAGACACCTGATCCAGGAGCCTTCCCTCTCAAAAACAAAAGTGCTGGAGTATATTGGCAAAACATCCACTCCAGGCTCTCCACCGGCTTGCTGTGGTCAGACTCCAGAAGGGTTTGGTGTGCTCTCCTGTGAAGTATGGTCCTTGGGAATGCAGGATTACAGCCCTCTGCTGCACCCCCATCCCTCCCTCCTTCCGTCATGGTTAAAATCCATGCTTATTTCCATGGTAACCAAATATTCACCTGAATCATTCCCTAAATCCAAGCTGCCTATGCCCCAGCCTGGCTTCGCTGATTGTGTTCCACCTTGGGAGCACCCTTTCTAAGGTCCAAGACCCAAGGGTCTTCATTTTCCTCATTCTTTTTTGGAAGAGGCAAGACACACTTTCCCATGACAGGAGGAAAAACCTTCTATTAGAATTGAGGTACATCACTTATCACCTGGGGTCTTTTTTATTCATGGATTCCTCATTTGAGCAGAAGGTATGTTCCAATGAGAACCATGAAGATCCACCAACCAACCCGGCCATGCATGAGTCTTGGCCCATATTTCCTCTCCTTCCTATTTGTCCTTATAAAACATCAGTTTGATGTTCCTTCAGGAGAGAGGAGGCAAAGGATGTGAGGATTACATGAGTCAGTCGCTCTCATGCCCCGACAACCCGACGGTGTCATCCAGGCTGCAAAACCCATGGTTTTTTGAATACGGAGCATCTGAGAACTACACTCAGTGCCCTCCAAAGACCCTGCCAAATTGTGCTGCCTCCTCAGCAGGGGCAGCAGGCGGCCCAGAACACAGTATGCCCAGAGAAAGCCGTAACTTACAGGAAAGCAATTTAAACCACAATTAAGAAGAGCACCGTCATCAGACACCGGGGCTGACACCACGTGTGATGTCACGAACATGAACCTCAGCACAGTGACAGGAGCCACGGGCCTAGAGAGATTTTAAAATTATAGCCAATAAAAAGTATGACCTCATGATGACATCAGGAATGAGTAATTTAATTCCCAGCTCCGAGGCTATCAGTTACCGTTTTATTCTAAAACCTGTCATTATCAGCATGAGCAAGAAGCAGAATCAATCAGTTCCATGGGTCCTTATATGAATTTTCAACACTTACGTCTCAGCCACCTTTCCGTATACATACGAGCCCATCTGTCAGCTGCCGCGATGCTCCCTTAACATCCCGGTGCTACAAAACCCAGAGGCACATTTCAGGCATAATCATGGCAAATAAAATAAATTCACAGCCAGTATGAGATCACACACGTTTGGCTTTGGGGTGTTCAGATACTTGTCAGCTCTGCACGTGGTTTCCTTCGCTACCATGCTGACACAGATGGGCACGCTGTAGACCAACCCTCTGACACTTGCATGACCTTTAAAAGTAATTTTAAAATTTGTTTTGACAAGCGCTCTAAGTCAGATGCTTTAACAAGATCGCCCATTGCAGGCTGCCCATCTCAGTCCTCTCTGCCAAGGCACATAAAAACGTATGTTAATAAAGTGTTATTTTCACATATATATAAAGCATGCAGCACAGCATCTTACACTAGTGGCAGAGGTGAACGTGCTCTGCCAGTGAAGATGAAGCAGGAAGAATATTTTGGGATGTTTTTATGAGTAGATGATACTAATCTGGCTACTGTCACAAATACGATCTGGCTCGTGGTCTTACAAACAGTTGACTTGGTCTTCATAAGACCTCCAGCAGTGATAAGGGATGGATTTCTCATAAGATTCTTGATACAGAAGAGGTGCTCCTTGTCTCTGCCTCCATTTTTTTTAATTTTATTTTACCCATTCCTACAAAAAACAAAGCAGGGACACAACCCGATAAATATCTCCTAGAGTATCAAAGTATATCAGAGACCTCTTGACTGTGTTATTTCCAGTCATAAGCTAAGAAACTTACTCATCACAATGAACTGCCATTTCCAATTTCCTGACCTCCGTAGTATTAGATCAGGCCAAACAGTCTGATCTTTACCAGATGATACCTTGGAAATACTGAACTATCCTCCCGTTTGCTCCCACCCAGTAGCAAGATGCACTTCCCCGCATGTATTAACACAGCAGGAAACCCTCAGCAGCAGTATCAGCTGGGTCCCCACTGGGTGCAGAGCTCACTTCATTTTCAAGACATTTCGTAAGATAGTCTTTACAAAATCTCACTTCGGTACCTCTGCAGGAAGGAGGATAACGTGGGGGTGTGGAGATGAAAGGACTTTGCAAGTCACCTCTTTTCTCACAGGCAATGAAAAACCCAAAGACAAAGCAACCTCGTTTAAGCAGGGCTGTTGGACAAGTCACTTTTGAGCAAATTGGGAGGAGGCTGTTGGTATTCAGAGAGGGCAAAGAGCTGCTAAAATTCCCCACCTAACAGCCCGCTTCAATTGTCAGGTCTTACAGTCACAAAAATCACTGTATCATTCCAGATCTGCACCTCTGATTGCTTGGAGGCTTTCTGGAAGTGTGGCTTCACACTAATACCCAGCACTGAGAATGATTTTTAAAAGCCAGCAAGTTTTTGTTAACCCAATTTCCACAGTCCTCATCAGTAACACATGATTAGCAGATAATTTTAGGCAACTTCTGATACAGTGCAACACTCAGCATGCTCAGCACGGCTAACACACTGTACAGCTACACGTACACCAACTGGGAGATATAAAAATGGGCAAAGGATTGACTATATTACCTAAAAGCTGCTGTATAAATGAGGCTCGGAGTTAAACATTCAGGGCTTATGCGACCGTAAGGCTAGCAATTGCTGACGTTGTTAGTGCTTCAACTATGACAGGCATTGAAATAAATCTCATTTATATGACATACAGTCATCTAAAAACGTCTGGGGTTTTGTTTGGTTTGGTTTTTTTTTTTTTTTAGAAATTCTTCTGGGATGTCAATGTGCGACACATGGCTCCGTTTCGAGACCTCTCCAGTCTGGAGATCAGGCAAGATATACAAGCCTTTAAGCCTGCCAAGTTTCATACTTGTTAAGATTAAGCCCAAATTCTGAACATTTTCTATGTGGTGCCTCCATGAATGAGATGAAGGAAGGCCTCTTGCCATTAGATGTTGGCTGAGCGCATGCAACACACACCCACTCAATCGCTGCTGCAACCTTTTGAAGCAGGGTGAGCAGACCTCCCTGCCCGCTGCCGTAACCGAGCGAGCAGGATACGTGCAGGGAGCAGGTAAGACAAATTAAATTTCCTTCCCTGGCTACAGCTATTCCAAACCACCTCTCCTATCACCCCGCAATGCTCCCTAAAGGCTGGGTTCGTCACGGCTGTGCTTCAGGCACAACTTTGGTATTTGCCTCTCTAGCTTAGGTTCAAGATCTTCCTTTGGAACCTGAAACAGAGCCCAGACATTTCACCTCACTCTTCAGGTATCTCTGCCCACCTGCTGGTACCCTGCATCCCCATCCTCTTAGCACACTGACACAGTCGCACCAAGCTACAAGACAGGGTGGGCTGAGGAGGAGTCTCTTAGTTGTTCTGGTCCGTGATTGCCAGCCCTCCCAGAAGCAAGGCCTGAGCAACAGGTTACTGATGTTAAAACCCACCAGCACCTCCCTCCAGCGGTCCTGCCTGCAAGTTCGAGGTGGTTCCATTCCTGACAGACGTGGTCCTAAGGCAACAGCTCCACTGCATCACTCTTTCCTTAAGTACACAGGAAGGGGACATCATGGCAGATGCTGTAACCGGGTTTCCTCACATCTACCCACTGAGCAGTGAAGAAAACCGCCTGTTATGTTCCTCCATTTAAGTATCACACTACCACAAATTACAGCTCAATTCGTCTCTCCTAGAATCCATCACACATCTCCAGAAGAATGTGGTCCAAGCTACTGCGCTATCCAGGCATGTTGAGGCAGAAAATAGAAATGTCTAATTGGGGAAGGAGGGAGATGGTATTTCCTGATGTTAAAAATATTTGACACTTCCAGGAAATAATGGTATAAATAGAAAATGAAACCATTCCTCCTCCAAAAATATTTCTTAATTACATGTCATAAAAATAATTAGGTTATGGTGAATTAGTACAAATGTTTACAACAAAATTGCCATGCAAAACATTATGGGTAATAACATGCTAATTGCTGTAGAAGCAAAAGCTGATTATGTTTCAGCAATATTAAAAGTTGCCAACTCGGCGCTTCTATCCAAGCTTCGATATCTCTCGGCGGTATCTAGGGACGCAAGGCAAACTGGTGATGAGCAAAGGAGATGGCAGGTAGGCAGGCCCGCGCCCCGCTCTGCCAAGCACTTCTCTTGTTGAACAGCAGTTCCTAGAAAGATCACGCCGGGTAACACTGAAGTAACACGAGCGGAGGATGCCTGCATCAGCCCTCGCTCCCTCGGTACAACTTAGTGAACACGGAACAATGGGAGCACCCGGCACAGGTTGCAGCACGGTCACCTCTCCATCTGCTGCAAGGAGATTACCCAGGCTGGGGGCTGCCCAGGCGGGTCAGAATGAGCTGAGCTAGCTTCTGCAGAGTCGGCTCTGATCCAGGGCAGCACCGTCATTCCTGCGGTTGTTAGCTTTGAGTCAGTTCCATGCAGACACCATCTGATCATCTGCTCTGCTCCATGCAGACAGCTCTGCTCAAAGGCAGGCAGCCAGCCTGTGGCCAGCACAGCAGCAGAGCCAACTTCCTAAGATCCCGTAAGCCTGAACAACACCATGCCGCAGCAGGATGGTGCTGAGGTTGAGCTGATGTGGCATGCTGGTCCTGAGGTCCCTGCAAGGTGGTTTACTCAGTCTCTACACCTCCTTCTCCAGCACATCTCACTCCACTGAGTACCTGCTCAACTGCCGAACGCATCCCAGCTCTCCCCTTTGCTTCAAGTGTAGGGCACGTTCCTCCTGCTCCAGCCAAGTTCTGCCACATCACCTGCACAGGAGGGACCAAATCCCTGCCACAGTACGCACCAAAGAACTGTCTTAGCCCCTGGCTGATCCCAGGGCAACACACCCTCTATTCTGTCTGCTCCTGTTTCTGCTGTCCAGCACTATGAGGCCTGGGAAGGTACCGTGGTCCTATTTGGAGGCAACCCTACAGTCGAGTAAGGGCAGAGGAGTGTGCACAGGTCTGTATGATAGCAACATTTTGCATAGAAGTGTCCTCTGCTCAATGAAGCATACCAGCTGTTCATTAATGTGCATGCCTAGAGCCTTTGGACATGACAACAAGCTCACAGCACCCTATCTACAAGCTTAGGTGTTCTCCCTCCTGCTTTTGAGAAGAGCAGGGGTTGCCACAGGCTTGCTCCCAAAAGCCACCACATGCCAAGGCTGAGAGGGTAACCACTCCTCCTCTCAGATGTTCCTGTGCTGACCACATCAGAGCAACACCCTTGGCCACCAACAGGCAGCTAGAGCATGGCCTCTGCCCACCAAGGTGTCAGGAGCTGCTTTTTAAGGCCACCATGCATTGCCTCCAAAATCCCGCTCTGCTGAGCTCCTGCCCTACAGGACTACAGATCTCCAGGGGGTGAGCTACACGCCTAGCAGGCTGCAACGAGGTTCACAGTAGCATCAGCCACTGCCTCAAACTGTGTTTTTGCACTGCATAGATGTACTCCTGGGAGCTGACCTGTCTTGGACCCGCATCTCCAACCTAATGCTCAGCTAACTGATGTGCCCCATAATTTTTGGGGTGGATTCCCTTGATCAGAGATGTCTCAGAAGAATTAGAGTCTAAAGATTTCTAGAGCATGGGCAGAGGTCTTTGGCACATCCAGATAAATCTATCGGGTTCCTTAGGGACACATTTGCTTGTCACCAAATCTCACAAGAAACACTAGGTGAAGTTTGGACATATTAGTCTAAGGGGTGAATTTAAAGTGGATTACTTCAATGTTAGCAAATCCCTACGAGGTGCTCTCATTCAGAATTGAAGTGACATTAATTGGGTTTATCAAACTCATTTCCAAAGCAAATTGTAATAAACCAGGTTACATTTGAATGGGGGAGTTCACATAGAAATTTAAAGAGGATTAGTTAAACTGTGTTAAGAGCAAATTTGGCTTAAACCCTCTAATTGCCCCATATTCCAGTTTCTCCTGCAGGGGAGGTGCCGAGTTTTACTTTTGAAAACTTCATCATCGTTGTCCCTCTTTTTTCCAGGTTGGAAATAAAGGGGCTTTCCAAAAGCCAGCTATTCCCCATCAGCCTTTTACCAGTGCCTGGAGCGGGGACAATTCTCAGAGCATTACAAAAGAGACGTGACCTGAGTACGTGGTCCCAAGAGCAGGCAAAACCTGTCTCTTTCAAGGGGCTGTGGACCAGCCTGACACCTGCCCCAAACCAGGCACATCTCCACAGACTTCAGCAACGCCCCTTGCATTGACTCCGCTAAAGCACCTCCTCATCCCGGCCTCCCAAGTTTGCAAATACTGAATGAAAGCAGGCATGAAAAATTCTTTTTTTTTTTCTTTTTTTGTAACAAAGCGTCATTTCAGATGTTAATTTTGACGCTGGCTAATGAGAGGCTTTGCTGTGAATAGACTTGGCAAGCAGCTCAAAGGCCAGCCTCTCCCTCCCGTTCAGCTTTGCGTGTTAAAAGTGGTGTTTCGAGGCGCTGGAGCACTCGCATCTGCTGTGCCCCGCTCATTATGCGCCAAGTCACACCGGGCAGCTCCCGGCAGAAAGCGAAGACAGAGGTAAACTAGTATTTGAAAACAAAGGAGGGCTCTCTCCATCCTAATTAGCGGCAGGTTGCAGAGTGCAGCGGCGGAAGGCGAAGGTCACTTCCCACAAGGCTCTGCTCAGGATGCCAAAACACCCACTTAATTCAAGCGGCTCAGCGGGCAGAGTCAGACCAGAGCAATTACGCTCCCTGGATTTCCCTAAGGAAGGTTTTAACAATGCAACTCTTCGGAAAAAGATGACTGCAGGAGCTCTTTATTCTGCCACCTCGGAGCAGGAGGAAGCGCAGTCTACCCTGCTACTGACTCTGGGAACGGCGCTCTCTTTGTGCTGCTGCACTGGCAGGCAAGCTTGGAGGGTTTGGTGGGTTTTTCTTTAAGAAATTAATAACAGCAAATTTTAACACTTAAAAAAAAAGACCAAAAACCCCAGAAACATGAAGACCCTTTGTAGTGGGTCGAACTCCCTCTGAGCACTCCAGGTTTCTTTCCAGATGCTGCCAGTGAGAACCTTTAAAGGAACCATTTAAGGATAAATTCTGGGAGCCTTCTTGGGAGAAGCAGCTCCTCTGCTGGCACAGTCTTCGCCTGGCTCAACCCAAGAATTCAACTGTTGTGTTAACTGAGCCACTGCCCCCCAGCCACCTCACACAGACAGCTCTTCCAAAAGGTCAAAGCATCTTTTTTACCCTCAGTGAATATTTCCTCCTTGCACACAACCTGGGCAATAATCACCCAGGTCTGCCCTCCTACTCACACCTCTTACAGCTCCATGATGCAGCAATTCTCCCTTCAAAAGGCCCTGCACAGCCATTGAGATCGTCTGCCGACAGCAGAAGTGTTCTCCAGGGGTGCCGCATAGAAACTCACCTTCCTTCACAGCTTCCACAGGCTCCAGAAAGGGGAATCCATGGGAACTTTCAGTGGGACAGGAAGACTGAGATTTCTTTAATTAGCACGCATTTATTTGTTTATACCCCGATAAACAAGAGATGCAGACACCATCTTGATCCCTCCTCAAAGGCTTCAGATACAAAATGTTCTCCAGACCCCTCTTCCCTGGTCCAGCTAGCGGCAAGCAGTCACCATCACATACTGTACAGGATCCACCCCAATCTGCTCTTGGATGGGAAAGTACTTCAGACAGCAGCTCTGCAGGAGGCAGAGTAGCCGTGGGTCTTGTGCGGGTTTCTTTAAATCGTTTCTAAAACACTTTTCCAAAGACAACCTGCAGCTCTTTCCCTCTGACACACTACACGCTGTTCAGCAATCATCCCCCAGCACCCAGGAATCTAGCAGACCCACTGCTTTCAAAGCCCGAGTCACGGCTGACTTGTGCCGCATAAAGCCACCCTCTGCGTTGCACCAGCAACCCCAACAACCCAGTCAAATTCCTTTAGAGATGCAGTTCCCCCGTATTTCCTCGCCCAGCCACATCAACAGTAATGAATACCCAGCGCTGGCATTACAGGAGTTTCCAACTGTTTGTAAGCAGCCCGTAAAACAGCCAGCAGCGCTTGGTAAGGCTCCAGTGTTTGCACGTCTTATGTTTGCCCACTGTTTGCAGTCAACAGAGCTGCTTGCATGTTTGCCCTGGCACAGAGCTAGGGACACGAGACTGATGGGCACATAGTGTCAGTCTCGACTGCAGGTCACTCCTGTTTGGTCACAGGCTGTAAAACCTCCATGTATCCTGGAACATCTCTTGGCATCAGATTGACTTTGCAGATCTGGGTGGTTGGAGCTGAAAAGTGGTTTTCTTCTCGCTCATATGTTTTCCAGGTCCCTTCTGAGAGGGCTAAGAGACAGTTTTAAGCACAGGTTCAGCTAGACCTGTCAGAAACAGTGATTTGGGAGGGAAGGCAGCAGGGGTGGAGGGGCAAGTTTGCCACCAGGGATATACAGCTCTCCACCAAGCTGGTAACCCCATGATGCCTGCGTCACTCATACTAAAATGCTGAAGCATCCCTTTTGCCCTCTGGCTGCACTCCCAGTCACTCTTGGGCGCAACGCTGGCCTCTGCTCCACTGATGGGTTCCACTGGTTCTTCTCCTGTTGCTCAGGTTTGCTCTACAAACACTAAGTGATAAGACATTGTCAGGGGTTAGAGCTGAGCCAGCCACTAGACAATGACAGATGCTATTACCCCACTCTCCCCTCTTTGGGAAGTGGGGGAAGGAGAAAAGGAGCAAGGGAGAGAGACTTATGGATTGGAAAAGAAAACTAGAACTGCATTAATGAGAAAAAAATAATAAAATGAAATATATACAATACCAATACCGAACCCAACCCCTCTGATGGCAGCCGCATCACCGTCACCACTGATGCTCCAGGCAGACACTGGGGAAGGCCCAGGCTGGGCTCAGCAGCAGACAGGAACCAGCTGCAGGAGCTGGGTTCTAACTCAAACCAGGACAAACCTAAAATCACATGAAAACAACAGAGGGCATCAGCACCACCGCTGTACCACCCCAGCATACAGAGTGAACACGCCTTTACCTCCTGGGTCTCTACCAGTCCAGGAGGCAGTTGGCTATGGTCAAGCAATCAACACTCACAACTAAAACTGCAGCAAGGGCACCCACGTGCTCAGCTGTTTGCCTCTTCCCTGCATTAAATGCAAATTCATAAAAGCAGGAAGTGCCTCACAACCAGCAATTCAACAGACAAAGTTAGCTCTCTCCAGCCTTCTTCCTCCTGACACTCGTTGCCTGCAGTCGGAGTGAAGAGCTGTTTGCATCTCCTCTACTCCTCCTCCACATCTCCAGAGCCTCTGCTCCGATGAAGTTTTAGCTGCTCCCTTTGTCTGTGCAGGATGGTTCTTCACTCATTTTGTTCCCAATCCCACATGTTGTCCGGAGATCACTCAAGAGACAAGAAGCTGTTGTGCTCAACAAACCTCTCTAAGTGTTCGGCAGGGCATCTTCTGAGCGCAAAAGCCAGTTCTAACACATGCTGCTGTTTTTAAGTAATAGATCCCTTGCACCTACTAGGCTTAAGGTGGGAGTGAAAATGGAGCTGTGCAGTCCAGCTCCCTCCCTTTGCATGCTGCCAGAGCCAGGGAAGGTCCCCAGTGAACCTCTTCCAAGGACAGAAGGTGCTAGCAGGAGATGAGTGCCAGCACGGAGAAATGAGTGCCGGAGCATTCCAGCACAGCTGCGGCACTGCGGTCTCCGAACCCACAGGTGGGAAGAGATCCCCATCTTCCGTGCTCTGCTGACCAACACAACCCTCCTCCCTGACAGACCCTCAGAAACCCCCCTTCCGCTCTGCCGGCTCCCCCCTCTGCAGCAATTAAGTCTTTGCTGCCTTGGCTGGGCAAGATAAATGGTGTCTATCAGGATCGCTTTCCTGCATGCCAAACATAAAGCAAAATGCCAATTGATACGGCTACCTCACCTGATCGCTTTATTTCTCTTATCCCTCTGCCCCTGCTTTTAATTTTGCTGTGCACTGGAGCTTTCGGTGGGGCTTGCACCACAGTGATAAACCAACAGATCCTTATTAGCCTGCAGCCCGTGGGCAAGAACAAGAATTCACCTTTTCGCTCTCTCTTTCCCTTTTTCTTTCTTTTTTTTTATTTTTAAACTCTCCCTCTATCAATATTTGATGAGGGCAATTTCAAAGACTTGTTTAGTATGATCTCCACATAAGGAGTCCTTCAGAGTGTTTATCACGTTCAAGGTATAATTACATTCAAATCCTGAGACGCAGTTGCCAGGGTTACAGCTGCTGGTGGTTCCTCCAGCTTTTGTGTATCTGGAGGTTCTCACCACCCCCTACCCCGCCATGCGCACGCACACACCCCGTTCCACGCTCTCTGCTCCTTTTGCCGCCGGGGTAGAAGAGGAGGATGATGGGCAGGTTACGGACCAGCAGTGGCCAGGGCAGGTCACACCAGGCATCTCCCAGCCTGAAGGAGAAGTCAGCATCACCACGCAGAGCTAATGGAGTGCAGGACTTTGACGCTGCCCTGGGTGGGTCAGGGATGTCGTAGAGGGAGAGCTGAGCAGAAGGTTGAATGTTGCTGACAGAAATATTATACTAAGAACCTCGATGGCTGTAGAAGCTCCATGGAAGGAGAGACAACAATGTCTTCCCTTCATCCCTTGAATCCCAAGTCAAAATGAAATCTAAAGAGAGAAGACATGAATTGCCAGGGTTAGAGGGTTGCATAATTCCAAGGGAGAGGTCCAAGAGAGGCCAGTGCTGCTGCCATGCCAGCATGGGACTCCTCGCACTCTCAGCCTTCCCTGCCACGAGGGTTAGGACAACCATGCAGCCCTGCCACAAGCTCCTCTGCTCTACCCAGGCCAGGATAGGTCCCCTGAGGGGCACTTGATGCCCAAGGACACCAGCTCTATGGGCATCAAGAGGAGAACACAAACACTGTCCAACATGTTCTTGCAAGTATTCCTGGCATTAACCTGGCTTAAATCATATATATTCCTCTTGGGCTATCTGCTGGAGACCTGGACTCACGTTACTGACCATGCAGAAAGAGGAAGGGGCTGTCAGCTCGGGCTCCCCGCTGCCAGCTTTAGCAGAAGCCCGTCTACAGCAAGGTCATGAAGCCAGCCGTGACCACTGGAGCCAGGAGCAGCCCTGGTCCCACTCTTAGCTGATGGTGTAGACCTATAGAAATGCTGCCAAGACCCTACTGTACTGGAAGATTTTAGCAAGCCGGAAAGAGAAATTAAAACCTGAGCGTTTCTGCTGCCACACCATGCCACCTTCCTGCTGCACAAGCTACTTGGAGATCTACAGGTCAGCAGCAGTGCTTAACGGGGCATTGATAACAACCTTCACAGAGGGGGCAACTCAAGGAAAAGCTGTTCTCCCTTCCTTCCCAAGATCTGACGCTGAACGGAGGCTGCCCAGCCATACGTAACTCCCTTCACCAGCCTCAAGACGGGCAGAAACTCAGCTCATACCTTGCACTTCCCGGACAGTGTCGGTAAGGGCTATTTTACCCATACAGCAAGGAACTGGAATTGAATTGCCTTTGTTCTAGCGCCAATTTTAAATAATATGAACCTTCATACAATAGGCGGTGTTATCACTAATCCCCACAGTCGAGCCTGAAATAAGCTTACAAACCATGCAGCAGTGGCTGCGGGAAGAACAATTATTCTAACAAAGGATGGGGGGGGGGGGGGGGGGGGGCAGGAGACGGCCATGAGCTCCTTGGGTTATGTGGAGAGCGAGCACAATCGTTGTCACTTCACAATAAATAAATAATAAAATTAAAACAAAAAACCAAACCAACTGCAGTATGAAGGTCTGGTAAAACATTTACAAATATTTCAGCAATAGAAAATGCTACCTGCCACAGTCAACAGGTCGTAAAGCAAATTCAGATGGAAGCTATTGTTTACCCCTAAATCAGCTCTAATGCACTAGCAAATGTGATTATCAGCCTTCTGTGGGGAACGGCAGCATCAGCATTCATTACAGGTGTGCTCAGTAAAGGCTCTTTTGGCCACAGGTTCATTTGTAATTATTAAAATGCATCTTGTTAACCGGCACTGAGTATGCAGGAAGTTCCAAATTTCTGGGCACCAGCATGCAGTATTTGCTTTAATTTATTATGTGTGTTTTATGTATTATTTTACTGTGTCAATGCCGCAGCGCAAATGAGAAACCCCATCTCAAGGGCACCAAGTGGAATATAGCTTAGCATTTTACTTCACCCCTGGACTTGGAGTTGGCACAGCCTTTGTTCCTAGGGGAAAGTTTTTACATCAAGGGCAAGCAATCGGAAAGCTGGCAGCCACGGTGGCTACTCTCACTGCCAGGCGTGGGAAAGGGACCAGCACAGTACCTGGGCATACATCAAGGTGGGAAGTAATAATAGACAAATGGGAAAGCCTTGTATGTCCCTAAGGGCACAAACCAGACAGCTACTGGGCCACCCCATGCACTGTTGTTATCCAAAATAACAGCAAGTACAGAGAATTGACAGGAAAACGGGAAGGATGAGAAGCCACAAGATAGTTTACAGCATGAGACAGGGATGCAGCATGCCTCATCTCACTTACCTAGGAGAAAAGTGAGGGTAAAACCATGCGAGAAGTCTTGGAGCAGCTGTGCCTAGGCTGGAGGCTGGAGCTTTTGAGGAGAGGAGCTCTCACTTGGACACACCTGCGAGGGAAGGTTTGGGTCTGATTATTAAAGGGACCAGCCCAGGGAGATAGCAGAGTCACTGGGATCTGAACACCTCACCCAAAACGCATGTTACCATTCCTAAAAGAGAGGGCCAGGTGGATATCATATCCTAAGTCTTTTCAAATACCAGGGAGGGAGGATGAAGACATGCGGATGAAGGTCCAGAGCGGCATAAAGAGCGCTGCTCTGCGATCTCACCTCAAGACACAGAGGTACAAGGGACACCGCTTATCAGAGGAAGGAAACCAGATGGAGATGAACACTGAGCATGTCTGAGCATTCGAATTACAAGCAGGGCTTGTAAGGGACAGGATCTGACATTTAATACCTCTGTTTGTAAAGTGCTTGACATTCACGATAACAGGAGCAGCACGGATAGGCAGCAAGGCCGTCTGTCTTTCGGGGAAAGCATGTGCACTGCTAAAAACAGCCTGGCTTCCCCCGATAGCTAGCTGGGTCCCCGGGAGATGTGAACACAGGGAGCTGTGTGTGTTACGTGAGCACCTGTGGCACCCCTGGGATGACCTGCCTTCAGACTGCAGGAAAAGTCACCTCATCCCCGTGCGTCTTAGCTTTCCTCCCCAGAAGATGGATCGTCTCTTCTGCTTGCAGGCTCTGCAGAACACGTAGCACGCTTGTGGAGCAGGCAGCCCAAAGGAGCCAGGTTTTGATCTTATCTGGGGCTCTGAGGAACCATTATAAGAAAAATAAAGTTCAGCACTCGTTTCTCTCTTGGAAAGCTGTGCATTACAGCAGACTGGATGAAAAATAACTTATTTTAAAAGGTGCCTCGCCTGACAGCAGCTCAGAAATTGAAGTGGCAGAGGGGAAAGGAAACAATTAATAGTGTCTCAGGTAAGCCTATGCTAGGCGGAAGCTAGAGCCCTGGAACTAGATTTAATGCAGGACTCGGCTTGGAGCAACTTAGTTGCCACCGCTAGTGTGGGCACCTTGGTCCCCAGAAAGGAGTCCCAAGTCCTGGGAGGTGCCCAGACTGTCTGCTCCCCAAAGGGATCTCAGTTTGAAAGACAAGATGAACCTGGTGAGCAAAATAAACACATAGTGGGAAGACAGAAGATAGAGTAACAGAGACCATCTATCAGGTAGGTTGAGCATCGCTAGTGCTAACTCCCAGCTTCCCGACCCATCTAATCCCAAGTGTTCCTTTGGGATTTCCAGCCCTGGCAATTACAGCTCCATCTTCCCCATCCCCTTCCCCCAGTACTACTCTCCACCCCACACTGGCCTCCAGAGGGTCTGCTGACCTGTGGCTGGAGAGTGGTCTACAAGAGCAGAATGGTCCCCAAGCGTCCCAGGCTTTACAGGGCAGGTCCTGGCAAGGCTGGGCTCGGGAAGACTAATTGGCACATAAAAGCACTGTCACCACATGTGAATTGAAATTTATTACTACCGCAGCGTTAACATGTTAACATACTGCCCAGCGAGGAGAAAGGACGCAGGCGGCGATAGAGAAGGGAGCAGGGCCCGAGATCTCTGGAGCACAGCACAGATCCCTGCTCACTAGCCCATCCACACAGCTGTATCTTCTCTTAATTACATTAAAATAACATGCTCCTACCTCATTTTTTATTATTAGGAATGAACAGATTTAAAGCTTTTCCCCTCAAATTATGGTTCACCTGAGTAGATAATTAAAAGACTATAAAGGAGATACATTTTTATGAGTAATTATGCCTACTTCTGCTGCTGTATCATGGCTTCAAAAATATTTGCAAAACAACGCCGAACTTTTATTTTGTCAGTGCACTAATTGCTGCTTGTCATGGCTATCCGTACGGGCGTCTCGGCTCCAAAGAGAGCAGCGTCTCGCAGGCAGCATTGCTGAGAGAGGGAGGGCGGGTGCTGGAGCGACAGAGCATCACGGGCATGCTGCTGGCAGAACAGCTGTGCACAGTGTGGCACCGAGACAGCACAGTGTGGCACCGAGACAGCACGGCCGCAGGCTGGCCCAGAGCTCACCCACAGCCCAGGCACCGGCAGGTGCAGCTTCCGAAAGGAGAAGGATGCACTTTGTGGGGAGATGGGAGAGTGGAGGGGAAGGTGCTCAGGCTCTTTCCCTGAACAGTGCAAGGTTTGTTCCCCATCCATCGTGTGAGCAGGCACTCTCCCAGACGAATCTCCCCCACGCGCTGCTGGATGCGTCTGGTTTTGTTTGGCACGCTGAAGGCTCAGCATAGAATCATAGAATGGGTTGGGTTAGAAGGGACCTTTGAAGGTCATCTAGTCCAACCCCCCCATCAATGAGCAGCGACATCTTCAACTAGATCAGGTTGCTCAGAGCCCCATCCAACCTGTCCTGGAATGTTTCCAGGGATGGGGCATCTACCACCTCTCTGGGCAACCTGTGCCAGCGTTTCACCATCCCCACAGTGAAAAACTTCTTCCTTTTATCTAGTCTGAATCTACTTTCTTTTAGTTTGCCACCATTACCCCTTGTCCTTTGCTATAGGCCCTACTAAAATGCTCAGTGATGCCAGTGTGGGGCCCAGTTGCCACCTCCCTGGGCAGGCTTGTACCCCGGGCACAGAGGGGTAAGTTACCCACCATGTGCAGGAGGCTCCTCCAGAGGAGCAGCATTTGTCCCTGTGCATGGTGGTGGCACCCACACTGACATGTAGCGGCAGCGGTGCACTCATGCTCCCGATGGGAACAGGCTGGACATGGGTGTTTGCTGCTCCTCAGGAGGCTTCTCTGGTTCTAGGGGTGCAAAGTTGGCCACCTCTTCCAGTAGAAAAGGGTCTCAGCTGCTGACACCTCTGTCTGGCTCATCTCCGTGGAGGCCATAGCTCCCTCCTGGCACTACCCGGCACCCCGCAGGCTGACACCCCCGCACCACAGCCCAGCTGGGCTGATGGGTTTAGGCTCAGAGACGACCCTGCCTGTCAGTCTAGGCTTATTAGTGCAGCTCAGCTCTGCATGAGCAGAGTTTGCCTCTCCCAGCCCTGAGCTGGTTCCCGGCTATCACACACATCACACCTCAGTTAATAAATCCTCCCCAAGCTAAAAACGGTGCTGACCTGACACCTTCTGCCCCAGTATACATTGCGTCACTTCACACCCCTGGTCAAGCCAGTTGGGGCTTATCAGAAGGGAAAGTCTGAAAGAAAGGGGACCAGCAGAGAGCTGAGCAGAGGGACGTACACAAGGAGGCAAACAAGAACTGAGCACAGCAAAAGGATGCTGACTCAGGGCGGTGCAAGGCCACCTGAAGAGCAAGGGACCATGGACAGCTGGGGAAGGCAAGGAGCCTGGGGGCACCAGGAGCACTGGAGGGCACAGTGCCCAGGAAAGAGTTCCAACGGAGCGGCAAATAATGTCTGCGGCCCCTGGTGCCATTCAGAAAGCGGAGAAGAGGGGAGGAAAGCTCATCAAAGAATGCCTGCAGCAGCAAATGGGAATGAGACAAGGCAAGGACGGCACCTCCTGCATAGCCAGTGGCTCGCAGTGTGCCCACAGGTGAGCCCAGGGCTGCTGTTACAGCTACAGACCTGAACTTCATGCCTGTGTTTGGAACAGCAGGTCCCAGACAAATAACTCAGTGGGTTTCTCCCTGACTCGTCCTGGGGAAAAAAATCCCACAGTACTGAATGAAGCTGTTGAAGTGGTTTTATGCTTCACCTGGTTACGCTTGGTTTAAGACACTGCGTGTGTGCATCACCTGGTGACCCTCACCGACCAGCACAAGCGCCGCTATAAGAACAGGTCCGGCCACCTCCCATCAGAAACCAGGAGTTACTGCCCTGTAGTAGGACGTGTATCTGGGGAGCTATTGCAGACTTGGCTGGTGTGCAAAGCTGCACGCTCTTCTGCAGCACTAAGGCTTCCCCACGGTGGAGTCACCACTGGCGGTATCACACCCCTAGGTTTGCAGAACCAAGGGTTCAAATAAATGATAAATACAGAAGGGAAGGAGGGTCCCCCAGAAGGAAGGTGCTGCCAGGATAGAAAGATTGGGAGGGACCACCACCACAGGGGCCAGCACCCGGAGAGGGCATCATCCACCTTCCTGCTGGGGCGCCGGGAGCCGGCTGAGTGCTCACAGCCTCTTCAGGGGCACAGGACATACCAGGTGCCAAACGCGACTGTTCCATGACAAACCAGCACTCCCAGCCTCCTGGGGTGCCTGTGTGGTTTTGAAGTCCCCACATCCGTGCTTGAACTCACTGCGTATAAAGAAGATACAATAGCCCACCCCCCTCATAAGGGCATCGGGAAATAAATTCATTAGAGTTTATAAAGAACGAAGAAACTCTGATAAGAGACCCGTAGAAAAAGCCCACGAGGGAAATGAATAATTGGGCGTGCAGCGCTGTGCTGGGAAGGTGCGTGGTAAATAATGCATGGGCTGCACGTGGCGCAAGGAGATAAAAGGCTCGGGAGCAGCTCCAGCGCCACGTGCCGAGTGTGGCAGAGGTCCAGGGAGGGCAAACTGTCCTCTCGGCTGAGGTAATGAATGACCGCCTCACAGCACCGGGATGTGAGGGGTCTTGAGCCAGGCAGCACAGATATTTCCGGGGTCTGGGGAGCCCGGCTTTGCACTTTCCGTGTTCCTGTGGTGTCAGCTTGCAGGGGAGTGGGCAGCAGCCTGTGCCAGGCAGGGCACGGGAGCGCAACTGGCCCCCTCACAGAGCCCTCCTGCTTGTGCACAACCAGAAGTTGGGGTCTGCCTGTACTGCTCCTGTGTAAGCTGGACTGAAGCTAACGCCCTCCCCAAGCCCATCTGCAGCACTGCTTTGCCATCAGGCGGGGCAGAGGGGGGCTAGAAAGGAGGCACCAGCCTCCCCAACAGGTCTGCGAGCAGCAGGGACAGCCCCCAAGGCAGGAGTGACAGCAGGGACAACTTCCCACCCAGGTTAACCCCAGCACCCTGATGCAGAAAGCATTGCCCACTCTTCCAGGGCCGAGAGGTGCTGCCAAAGGGCAGGTCCTGCAGGGAAGCTCCCCTCTCCTCTCCATCGCTGATGGTGGGGCAGAGGAACTCAGCTCACAGTGGAGGAGGTGCCCTCCCTCATGCCCAAATCACAGAGGGGTGCACCCTCTGCCCTGTTACCTGGGTGACAGCATGTTACCGGCAGCTTCACGCGAAGAGCCCAGGAACATCCCCTGCAGAGGAGAAGTGTTGCAAGTTGAAGCTGTTGACGTCGATTTGCCCACGCCCTCGCTTATCCTGCACGGGGACTCCAGCACAGACGACGCCGTGGGCAATCCCGTCGTGGAGATGCGCAGATGTCCTCTTGCCAGAGCACGAGGAGAAGCAATCAGTCCAAGGGGTGCCCAGTCAGCTCTAGAACAGGGCTGGAGGTTTCGATTCACGGTGCTGGTGGTGGCTTTGGGGACATGCAGGTTTAATCAAGGCGGTAACTGGAAACCAGCTAAAAACAATGGAGAGGATGTAAAACCTACCCCATCTGGAGCACCTGGGGGTGCAGGGAGGCTGCAAGCCCTGTGTGTGTGTGCAGCTGGTGCACGCACGCGCGTGTTGCTCAGGAGGTGTAGCAGTCTGGCCTGATGAAGAGAAACAAGCTACCTGGTGAGGTCCAGGAGCTGGCTTTCTTGAGAGCATCCCCCAAAACTTCTCCCACAGGGCCTGGAGGAGATGTCAACACAGCAGCAGCCTCGGCTCTGCTCCGTGGAAGCCCTCCTGGCTCCAGCACAGGCTTTCCAGCACCACTGCAGCCTGCCTGGCTTGTCCTCCAGGAAAAACCCAGCACTTTTAATAGGCCATGAAGCATCTCCAGTAATTCCAGCAGATGCTGCCATTCAATGCGGGCTGGCATGTGACTTTGTAATTGGCCCATATTGCTCCAATTACAATTTAGTCTGTAGTCCTCTTGGGCTTGTCTTCTAATTGTCTTTCATTGCCAAGCACAGGAGGAAGGAGGGGTGGGAGAGGACTGGGGATATCTGTCTCCAACCCTCCTCTCCTTCACTGCCACGTCTTTGTGCAGAGGGTACCTTCCTGGTTTCTCTCTTCCCCTGGGCCACGGCTGTCACGAGGCAAGAGCTGTGCCCTGTACCTTGTTTGCAGGGACCATCTCGCCCTTCAGCAATGGAGTAAGAGCAAGTGTCTCCACTAGACCCCACAGGTGAACCCCCCCAGGGGCAGCCCCCCATTGCACCCCATGGAGCTGGACCAGCAGTGCTCCTCCTTCCCGTCCCACGTCAAGAGCAGTCCCGGCTCAATTTCCCACTTGCGGTGGGGTAAATCAGGAGTCACTCTACTGACAGCACCTGAGTTAGGCTGGCATCAAGCTGGTGTGCTGGAGTATCGGGTATATTGAAATTTCTGGGAGCTGCTGCAGAGTAATTGAAGCCAACATGCTGCTTCCATTTTTCAAACCTGAGAGCCATGAAGGAAAGATTTTTCATTTTGAGAGTTCGTCTCCATTCCGGCTGTGACAGCCGCCTGTATCTATATTCAAAGCTCAGGATAAGGTTTTGGACTCTGTGCGGCCTTGGCAAATGACATCTCGTTCCAGCTGGGATGCAGGCGAAGCCGGTGACTGGTTAACTCACAGTGGAAAAAACCCCCCAGGGGCCAGAGCCTGCGGCCATATAAACCCGTATCAGCGAGGTGGGGATCCGTCGGGGACTGCCCCGGGACAGGCAGCTGCTAAGCAGCGCCGGGCTGCGCCAGCAACCCCACGCAGCTGCCCAGGCTCCCGGCCATCCTTCAGAGCCCCATTAAGCCATCAAACTGTCAGCAGGGCTCTTCCAGACCCTATTAAAAGGCTATTCCCAGACAAGCTACTTTGGGAATGTTAGGCACTGGCCGTAAATGTCTTCTGGTTACTTAAGGGGAAAACCTCGGGGCAACCTGTGTAAGTGATATGCTGGTTTCATTTGTCAGGATGTGCTTGGCAAAAAAAAAAAAAAAACACCAAAAAAAAAATCCCAAAACAACACCCTCAAAACCAGTAACTCTGGCCTGGGCATTCTCCTCGTGTACAAATCGCAGGCAACCTTCACTGTGCATGTGTGAGCCCAGGGCACAGAGTCCTGCCTGCAGGGACCTGGAGCCATCACCATGAGCACTGTGAGCACTTGCTCAAAAATCCCCACAGCAAAAACAACCCCAGCTCTTAATGATCCCGGAGACTCAGCAAGAACTCAGAAAGATCTCTTGATAGCAGCCGTGAGAAAACCCCACATCAGCAATACCACTGATCAGAGAGAGCACAGACCTCAAGGGACGGGGCAGCCCCACCTACAGCTGAACCAGCAGACGCTCCCCTCTGCGTGGGATCACCCCAAAACCAAGGGGCATGGGAAGCCCTTACCTTCCACCTCAAAAGCTCTCCCTCCCAGTAGCAGCTCCTCTTTCTGAACCCCACATACGCGGGTGGTGGTTGTGTATTTCTAAATCTATCCATTTACAGAACGCTCCTGTTTTAGTCCTCACTGCTGGCTGGAGAATGTTCCCTGTGGTCACTCAATGCCGGCAGGGTCAGCTGCCCTCAGGTAGCGTCACCTGGATGGGCTGTGTGGGCTCAGCTGGATAAAATGCCTGAGCATAGCTGAGGCAAAAGGAAGAATCCATTTTCCTGCAATCATTTACAGCAATCCTTAAGGCAAGCAGGTTCAAGCTGAGCATCAGCCTTTTCATCGACAGGCTCCAGCAAGACTCGGGCAGTGAGAAGCTGCCGTGCTCCCCCAGCACGGACGGCACTTTCATCCCAGTCAGCACTTCCAGCACGGCTTCCCCGAGCGATTGCACATGAGCGTGCTTCATGGAAAAACCTGTGCCAAGAAAACTCCTTCTCCTGGCTTTTTGCAGCAAGCAACCTCTGATAGGGATCGCTGAGAATAAAGTCGCTTCGTTTACAAATTGGAGAGCCAAATCTGATAGACCTCAGAATTCGAGGTGAGTCAAGGACCAAGGGAGCGCTGCCAGCTCCCCGGATGAATATTCATGGCCAACATTCACCCAGCTCTGAGCTGAACAGAAACCGGCAGCAGAGAGTCTGCTCCTGGGAAGGGGAAGAAGAGGCATGCAGGCTTATTTCATCCTTTTTATTGAGTGCAATTTCTCTTTAGTACAATATTCTCTGAAAGTTACTGTTACAAACTCCGACAATTTCAACACAATCAACAGATTGGGGAAGGGGGCGGGGGGGGGGGGGGGGTGAGGGGAGAGGGCAAAAAAAATTACAAGGGGTGAAATCTTTTACAGACATCTCACTGGTTATGTACAGGACAGTGTACGGCCGGCTAGCACAGGGCACGTTGCGGCTGGAGGGGGACAGGGCTCCCGCGGCGCCGCAGAGACCTCCCGGATCATCATCTCATGGGTGGCAGGGGCAGCCATCAGTGTCAATCCCCTCTCTGGAGCTGCTGCCGGGCTGCAACGCTGGACTCAACACCCTGCAAGGCAAGAGGGAGGGAAACGAGAGGAGGGCAAGAATAAGCATGGGATGGAGATGCAGCACCTCCCCCAAGACACTGGCTGCTCCTGCACAACTGAGACCTGCCGTGCGTGGAGCCCCCTGCCCAGCAGCCAGCAAAATCCAAAGCCTTCCTTCTTACAGCACACACAGGCTCTCAAAAAAAGAGGAAAAAAAAAAAAAAGGAAAAGAAAGAAAAGAAGCAGTGATTAATTAATATGCTGTCAGGAAAATGACAATTTCACTGAAAGCTCTCGATTTTTCTTCAGGGGGAAAAAAGGGAATGGAAGAGACACATTTCTTTGTGAAGCAGAGATGTTTCGGAGAGCAGAGGCTGAGACTTAATTTTGGGAGCGGGAGGGTTACTGTGTCCCCCAGCAGTGAAGATGCTTTTTTTCCCCCTCCCACCGCAATATGAGCCCCCTTGGATCTAAAGCAGGAGCAAACCACCAGGCACCATGAAATTGCTTTTTCCAATATAACAAAAAACCCCCAACATTTCCTCCACTGCCAGGGGAAGCCAGAGGGTCTCCAAACCAGAAGAGCAGCCCCCAGAGGATCTCCTTCTCACCCTGCAACCAAGAAGTGCCGCCCAGAAGCAAAACCCCATTATTTAGCCACTTTGGAGAGGCAAAGATGCTTTTAATATACAATTGCGCCTTGGAAACATAAAGGCACCACATTAAATAACAAAGCAATTGACCGCTGCGTCCCTTTGCTGGGCCACCGATAACCGGGGCTCACTGGTGTAATTATTGCCGAGCGTCTCTGTGCCCCTCTGAACATACCAATGCTTTCAAAAAAACAGCTCCAGCTGTGTCTGACATTTCACTCCTATTAAAATCCATCACTCTCCTGAATGAAAATCATTTTTTTTAGCAAACCCAGGTAGCAATGAAATTTTTATTTAGTAATTTAGTGTTTGGCAGAAAAAGGGGCATGGGAGAAAGGGTAAGAGAAATTGAGATTCTCTTTAAAAAAAAAAAACCTCTTTGGCTGGGGGAAAAGATATTGCTGTGCATTTCTTATGCACCGGGGTCCATTTTCAGTGCTGTGCTTGGAGATTTGGTCTCACAGCTCCCATTAACGTTAATGGGAGCAGAACAGCTAAACGGCTGGGAAAAAAGCGACAACAGAAATACAAATAATGTTTTACAAGCGGTAGCAGACGCAGGGCACGGCAGATGATGCTGAACGCGCTGCTAAACCAGGCGGGTCCCTGGGAACTGGAGTAAATCAGGGTGGTTGCACCCAAGTCAGTGGGACGACAGTGATTTATATTGGCTGCGGATTCAGCCACATTAAAGCTGAAGCCGAGCGAGGGCTCTGGCCCCGGGCGCTGCTCCCAGCTCTGGCTCCACCATCACCTTCCTCCCGCAGCCTTTCCCAGATCATGTAGCCACAGCTGCCCAACCCACCCAGTAGCAGTGGAGGTTTGGGAAGGTTTGGGGGAGGTTTTTGGAAGGGTTTGGGGAGTTTTACTCCCCTGGGCAGCCTGTGCCTTCCCCCGGGCTGGCAGCTGCTGGCTCCTCTCTCGCGGCAGCTGCAGCCCTTCCCTTCACCCTGCAAAAATGATCCGTCCCACCGTGCTTTGGGCTGATCCCAAAGGGTCAATCCCAAAGGACTCGAGGGACAGGACCCAAAGGGAGGACGGCGAGGGGGCAGCACAGTCTAGCATCCCCCAGGTACACAGCCACCGAATCACGACCCCGTTGCACACACTCCTCCCCGTGCTCCAGCGTGGGAGCCCTTGCAAAGCGGCGCGGCCTGGAGGGCTTTGATCTCAGCCTGTACGTGTTGGCATGACACCAATAGCAATAAAAAGGCCACATTTACGAGATGAGAAGGCATCCTGTAAGGGAAGGTGTTATCAGCGTCAGCGTGGCTGTAGGAGAGCAAACAGCGTGGCTGGGATGTAGGCAGCACACCAGCCCCAGGGCGCTCTGCCTCTCTGCTTTCATGGGACCAGGGCAGCCGGGGGAGAACGGCAGATACCCCTAACGATCCAAGGATGGACAGCACTGCACACCCAGCTGCTATTCCTGAGTGCTGCCGCAGAAAAGGGAAGCAGCAGGTGGGAGAAGAGAAGAGATGGAGGCATGTGCAGAGCTGCCCCTAGCTCTGGGAGCACCCCAAAGCCATCGCCATATCACAGCTCACTCCCCCTGGGCACTGGCCTGGCTGCTGCCCTCACCCAACCCTTTAGCGAAGGGGAGTCACACCTCACCGACGTCCTCCTGGGACACCAGGGCAGGAGCTTCCTAGAGCCCTGTCCCTATGTGGACATCACTGGGGTCAGGACGCAGGACTGCCTGCTGCCCAGGCACTAACCCCAGCCAGAAGACTGGAGCTTAACCCCCTGACCACTGGACCCCTCCTCAAATATTTAGGCTGGGGAATCTGAAAAGAGTTCACCCTAAGCATGGTGGAAAAAATAAACAAACTGATGTGCACACATTTCACGTCTGCCTGCCCGTGGAAGACCCTGCAAGGCTCCAGCCCACATTTACGATCTGAGGCTCACCTTGCTCCTTAGACAACTCTTGGCATGGTCTGCACCTCCCACTGTCAGTCCTGCTTGGCACTCATTAGCATTGATAATTGCACTGATGGTGACCATAATCTTCCTGCCCTCTCCCATGCCTTCATGCAAGGGTTCAATCACCTAATGAGACTCCCGAGGATAATCATCAAGAGGGGAGCAGGTTCACCCCCACCATGATGTCAGCTCCTGGGCAACGTGTGGGGATGGGAGAGCAGAGAAGGGAAAGCCACAGCCTGGGTCAGTGGACAGGGAAAGCTGCTGTTTACTTGTGGACACAGAAAAACATTCACTGCAATTAATTTTTTTAAGTGGATAGGCATTAATCTCCCCACACTTATCTAGAATTAACACAGCCTTAAGTAGATTTTTGCCTAATCCTCTTCCATGTCCACCCCAAAAGGGCGTGTCTGTTTTGGGAATGAGAGGAGTTCAGCTAATCCACTTAAAATTCATTTGGCTGGTTTGTTCAGATTAACATCCTCCAGCAGATGGGCCAGGAGACCTCAGCACCACCCCGTCTCTGCCACCAATGGGGCCATCCTACCCATAGTCATCTCATCTAGCAATGTAGCTGGTTTCTCCATCACTGGCTGGCCGTAGGTTAGGGTCTGCTGGGACCTGGCGATACACCTAAAACAGCCACTACAGCAGAGACATGCAGCAGGAGATGGACAGCCAGGGGCTTCGTGGTGATTTAAACGCCGATGGCCAGAGGAAGGAGAGCAGAAGCAGTGCAGATGCTCAGACACAGATGGGGAGGGAGCAGGCAGCTATGCCCAGGCTGGAGGGATGCTCATGATGCAGCTCCATGGAGAACAGCCAGCTAAAGCGGATGGCCTCAGGATACCGTCCCCAGAGTGCCAGAAGCTCTAACAACCCAGAAGGGCCCAGGTGAAGGGCACCATGGTCACCACATGCAGATGCATTCCCCTCCCCAGCACCAGTCTGCTTCTCTGATGTGAAACAAGAGACCAGATTTAATGCCATGGATGCTCACAGTCCCCAAAGGCAGGTGCCTGGTTCCCATCTCACATCTCCTCCCACCACACAAAGCAGAGGAGGTCTTCTCCTGACCAAAGCAGCTGCGTCTGCTCCTCTTCCCACGCCAAACCCTGGGATGGCAACAGCCCATCAGGGTCCAATAACTGATGGACACAAACCAGCAGACCTCCCCCAAGACACAGATGCAGAACCAAAGCCCAAGGGTGTCAAAAATGCAAGAACACAACACAACAGCAGCTTTCACACTTCCCAGAGACAGATTCTGGAGGAGGTTGAGCTCAGCTGGGATAGGCACACCCATTCCCCCATGGCAGGAGGGTTGGACCAGATGATCTTTAAAGGTCTCTTCCAACTCAAACCAATTCTGTGAAAAACAGAAGCCGGAATGGGAGCAATAGAGAAACCACTGATCAGGTGAAACAACTTGCCACTGGAGTCACACTGATGTGGACTTTGCCTCTCCTTCATCTCTGCTTGAGAAGTTTTTGGCTCTTCTGGAATTAAAAGGAGACTCACTGGGAACCACCGGAGAAGGTCTCCTTCAGGCTTTTTGAAAATAATCTGGAAGGCACTCAAGTCGTAATTAGATCAGCATCCATCCTGGCAGGATCTTTCATAGAAGAGGCACCAAAGCAGATGATGTCATGGGTGTTAAATAACCCCCGGTGGCTCCTCACACAGTGGGGATGTTACAGGAGCAGAAGACACCCAGCACCTGGATGAGTGCACGAGCTGGATGTGAAACCTGGGCTGAAATTGCCCGCCTTTCCATCTGCAGTTTAACGAGAACGGGTGGCCTTGGAGCTACAGTATGTTTCTTGAGAGCCCGAAAATCCGCTGCAGGGTCTGTAAATCCATTCTTCATCTTAGAAACCCATTGATCCTTTTTTTTTTTTTAAAAGTCAAATTCAATGTTTAAGAGTAATGATTTCCAAGCAAACACAGAGTGGCTCAAATACATCAACAGTATCAGCAGCTTTTATGGATCAGAGGCAAAAGCCTTAATTCAGACCCTAACGAACGCAAATGCGTCTCTCCCCGTCGCAAAACAATGGCATTGGTGGCAGTGAAAAGAAAGCCTTCCTAGGTGATGCCCAATGATTTATCCCAGGCCACGGGCCAGCTGTGATGCTCCCCTGGCCCCCACAGGGATGTCCCTGGCCGGCACACAGGGATGCAGCCAGCTTTATTAACAAGACCTCTGCAAACCAATCCCGAACCAACCCTCCTGAATCAGACACCTCGGAGCAGCATCCTCCACACTGGCTCATCAGGATGATGCCATCGCCCCGTAGAGGAGTGGAGAGCAGAAGAGGAGGTCCCGCGGGGCTCAGGCCAGAGCACAGGAAGCTCCTGGAGCAGAGACAGAGGAGAAGGGAAGGGGGACGGGTACGACAGCCCTGTTTTCTCCTAGGGAAAGGAGCGTTACACGCACCGAAGGCTGACAGGCTCAGAAATAATGGTCTGAGCTCACTCTTATTTAAAAACCAGCTGCCTGCTGTTTTCATGGCAAGCCCCGCTCTGACTTGCAGCAACATTTAAAATTAAATATACATAAGTGCTTTCAAAGAACTGTTAATTTGAAGGTCATTAAATGGCATAAAATAGATTCCTTTTCTTTCTAGAAAGAGGCACATAATAATGCTATGAATACACGCTCCTCTTCCATGTTCAAAAGCTCGCTCTTGTCTTGGATGTGCAAGTGGCTGAGTTCACCTTTGCTTGCGGCGGCACGACAACTCATTTTAATTACTGCTATTGAGAAAGCTGCTGCCTCCTCCATCACGCGTGGCGCACCTTGCCAGAGATGGGGCTGTATAAAAGACAAGCAAAGCCCAGGGGGAAACAACGCAGCTGAACTGCCAACGGGGATTTTTTTAGGGGGGAATAGGGGAGCGACCCAGCAGGGCTGGCACCGGAGGATGCAGAAGGGAGAGGGCAATGTGAAGCCAACTGGAAATACCCAGTACAGATATGAACATCTTGCCCACCGATTCTCACACCAAGACATTAGGTCAAGCTCAGGGTAGGGTTTTTGTAGCAAAAAGTCCATTTTTTGATGTAATGCTACATGCAAAAAAAGACAAAGCCAACACAGACACACACTCGCCCAAAAAAAAAGCACTAAAACAGACACAAAAGGGCTGAGATTTTTGCAGTTGCCATAGAAATGTAAAGAAGGAGCTGACAACTGCAAAGCTTTTCCATGAAAGGACGGGATCGGGGCGAGTGCGAGGTGGGCTCACTCGAAGGTGACGCAGGTGAGCAGCCGTATCCGTGCACCGCTGCTCAGCGCAGAGGTGGGATGCAGCCAGAGGAGCAAGGCACTGTGGCCAAGCTTCAGTTACGAGCAGTGGTTGGGGGCCAGGATCCACTTCAGCAGGGTCCACCAGCGAAGGGCACCTCCCAGCATGAGCACGTGGCAGATGAACCCTCCAGGACCCTGTGTGACGGATGAGGCCCAGCCTGGAGGAGAGGTCTGTGAAGTTGGTTCACTTTGATCAGAAACACCCTTTTCTTCCTTTTTTCCCTATGCAAACCGAAACTCTGCGGGAAAAAATACTTTTAGAGCCATCCTTTCCCCTTTGGGATGAAAGAAAGGAACTCCAACACTGACCACAGCATGGATCAGACGGCGTGAAATGGGAGCTTTCATTTTTAGACCATAATGAGTGGCTTCATTTTTTTTTTTTCCACTGGTTCTTTCCCTACACTTGGCAGAGCCCCTCGCTGTTGGCAAAGCATCCAACGGATCCAAATTTGCATCACTCCTTGGTCCACAAAAAAGGCAGCAGGAGCTGTAAGGCAGACCCTCTTGCCAGAGGTCCCACCGCTGCCTATGGCTCCCACCCCATCTCTGCGCAAGGCAAAGCCAGAGCATCTCGATTGCTTCTCCATGGTATCGATGATGGAGCAGACTCCTTAAATGGCTACAGCCAAGTAAGTGCCCAGGAGTCTCCTGCTGATGCAGGGAAGTGAATGTTGGCAGCAAGCCTTGTCTTAGGCAGCACCTCTTCGATGGTGTCCTGCACCTCCTACCCCAGCAAAAGCCTCCTCCTTGGCATCTGACGAAGGTAAAGAAGAGCTAGTCTAAAGACACACAACTCTGCTGTCATGGCCAGGCAGGGATAACGCTGTCACTCCTGGACAGAAAGGCTTCGCGGTTTGGAAAACACTTCCCTTGGAAGAGCAAGCTCTAAAGAAACAAAACGGTCTGACAGAAGTCTCCTGGCCTAAGTCAGACATAGACGAAGTCTATGCTATTGTTTTCAATAAAAAGCAAAAATGATAAATGGCTCTTTTGCACTTTCCCCCTTGTTTTCCATCATCAGATCAGAAAACCGACAGCTTTTGGTGAATTCTTTCATTTTGGATGAAAAGCCTTTTATTGAAAGGCAGGAGAGCAGGTGGCCTGTGGTGGCCCTCCTCTGCGTATCAATTGATAACAACCCCCTTGGCCAACTATGCCTCATCACCAAAGGCATTTGTTTGCACCACATCTTCAGTATCCCTGCTCAGCCCTGAGCACCGTCATTCTGCTGCTGGTCTCTTCTGTGACCCTGGAGGGGGCATCTCCAGGCCCCTGAGACACCACTGGTAGACTCCACCCCGCTGACGCCAGCAAAAGGCAGAGATGCCACCCTTGTGGCAAGGGCTGGTTAGAAGAGGTGGGATACAGGAATTGCTTGCCACAACACAGCCCAGGAGATCTCAGATGTTGGCTGGCTGAGAAAGAGCAGCATGGTAGAAAGCCGAACAGCCCTGGCATCTCCAGTGGGCACTGCTATGTCCCTGCGTCAGCTCACAAGGGGACTCATCACCCTGACCTCCTGCTGGTCTCCCTACAGATGAGCTTAGAATGGTGCACAAAGCTTCTCTAGGGTTGAGACTGGTCTGGAAGGCATCACTTCCAGTGACAATGCTGTCAGCATCCTCACCCAGCCTGTGGAGCAGCGGGCCAGCCCTTGACTTGCAGCACAGCTCTGTTCTGCCTGCTTTCCAGACAAAAAGAGTGGGCCAGCACTGGGCTGAGTGAGCCATCGCCAGGGAGTAACGAGGGTTTGGAAGGCATTCTGCAAATTTTAAGAAGTCACAGTAGACCCTCCTGTTCCTCGCACTACACAAATGCCACACTGCTCTCAGCCAAAAGCCTCTCCCCGCTCCACTGGTGGCAGTCCTGGGGCCCAGATGTGTTTCCTTGCCATGCTGGCGATCACAGTGCCAGTTTCTTCCTGGCCAGAAGCCTGCCCACAGACACCCTCCTGATGCGGGGAGAGTGGCAGCACTTTGTGCACAGATGTTCGGCAGCACAGGAGAGTCAAGGGCTGGGGAAGGCAACGAGCATCGTCCACCCCAGGAAATAGACCCAAGAGGTAAAGCAGGACGCATCACCTCTGAAAGCATCCAAGCACCTGGGCAGCCAGTTTACCCACTTGTGGGTACTCAGTCTGCTGGGTGGGACAGGCAGGACTGAACGCTTTGTATCAAAGGTTTTAATATAAAAAGGACTGTGGTGCTGTCACATCGTCCCTCCAGCCCCAGGGGCAGAGCAGGGAGGATGCCGAGCGGGGCTGCTGGAACAGCTGCCTCGCAGGTGCTTGCGCACGGGAGCCGTAAAGGTGCAGTTTTGATATTTAGCCTGTATCACTGTCATTCATTTCTTTAAACGCCTTTAGCTTCCTTCTAATAAAAGAGAAATCATAAAAAAAACCCACAAAGGATCCTTCACCACCAGCAAATATCAATGCGGTGAGGCGGTGTATTAGTATGCACGGCGCCCGCTCCATCTGCATGTTGTATTCAGTGTGACAACATCCTGGAATACAGATTTGGGCCGCAAGTATCCCGAGAGGTATTAGCGATCGTCTATCAGACAGGACGAGGAGCAGTCCCTGCTGTTGTAAACAAGGGGTGTTTTTCTCTGCCTCTTTCTCTGGGGGGAGTTCAGTGCTTTGAAATAAGCTCATTCCTGCATCTTGTTAGTTCTTGTTCTCCAGCAGAACGGCAGGTCGTCTTCCGTAGACGATTAAAGAAATAAAATTGGCGGTGTACAGAGCACCCCATCACCAAGGTCCTTCATCTGCTGGTGGTATCAGCCGCCATCCCCATGGGACCCACAGGGGTCACCCCAGCCAGAGAGTACCCCAATAGCTCCAGCACAGGGGACAGTGATCACACCTAGGACACGTGGACAGGCACTGGCAGCAGGCAGAGGAAGGACTTGTCCCCTTGTGTTTGGTGGCAGCAAGCAACTCTGGTGAGGCATCTCCATGGCATTGAAGGACGCTGGGCAATCCAATGGTGCAGATGGATGTCAAGCAATCCCATAGTGTGGATGGGCACAGGGCATCCCCATGGCAAGGAAAGACAAGGGGCGAACCCACAGTGCAGATGGACACATGGCATCCTCATGGCACTGATGGACACAGGGCATCCCCATGGTGCAGAAGGACGTGGGACATCCCCACGACACAGACGGATGCAGGGCATCCCCATGGCGCAAGGAGATGTGGGGCATCCCCACGGCAGGGATGGATGCACGAGGAGGACAGAGGGTTTCTCATACACGTGAGCCACCGCACCACCAAATTACGGCAGGGAGCGGCAGCCCTCAAGGCATGGCTGGGCAGCCTGCCCACGCCGCTGCTCCCCCGCCACACTGCTGCCGCTTGCTGCCAATGCGGTGCCTGCAAAAGCGCGGTGATGGATCATTACAACTCGCACGCAACCATCTAAGTAAAAGCCTTATTAAGAGTTCATTCATTTTATAAACTCTCAGCGCGGTCCACAGAGGGACGTTAGATTGCCCAGTCTTACAATATTCTGTGTAAACACTGACACACGTCTAGTAATTTTAACTAGATCAATTTGCAAAGGAGCCCAACAGTGGAACAAAAAAATACAAAAATCAAATCAAACATGGGGTAACATTCACCAGGAAAGGCTTTAAGGAAGCAAGCAGAAAAACACAGAGAAGGACAGACGGATGGACAGAGAGGCACACGAGACAAATGGACCTACCTCCGAAGCCATGAAACCTGTCTGTAAATCAGTATCAAAATCCTTAGGTCCACAAGATGGGGGGAAATTGTCCTCCACAGCCATCTTCCACACATCACCAAGGCTCTGGAGGCCTTAGCAGTCTGTTTCCCAGAGCATCTCTCCTCCTTCTCCAACAGTCACCAACCCAGTCACAACCACAGGGCAGCTCCTCCAGTCCTGTCCCATCCCGTCCCTGCCACGCTGGCCGGCCCTTGGCGTCCTCCTCCCCGCTTGCAGGATGCTTCACCTTTGGGCGCTTCCCTGCTACCTCCCACTCCCAGGGGCTGCAGGCACAACCCCTGGCCCACCCCGGGCTGGGAACCAGCCGGCCGCAGAGTCGGCAGTGATCTTCGGTTACGGACAAGCAGTGAGTCCACGGTAGGTTGACAACGTACACACACGCACAAGCGCACACACACACGGGAACACCTCTCCGTTTTCCAGGATGGATTTTTTTTTTTAATCCTTTTTTTTCTTTTTTGCAAAAAAAATGCAAGCAAAAGAGAAAAAAAACCCAAGGTTTTCTATTGAAGGTACATCTCTTCTTCAATATGAAGACATTAACTGGACTGAGTCGGATCCCCCATGCAGTGGTCAGCGAAGTCCTTTGGTAGTTGCCAGAGCGGCACCAGGGTAGGACGGCAGGGAGCTGTGGAGACGTCTGAGGACACTTCCACCTGGTCCATGAGCAGAGAGGGGAGTGGAGTGAGCAGGGAGGGCCAGGGCAGGGAGGGAGGGCGAAAGAAGAAAAGAAAAGGAAGGTGGTTTCTCCGGATGGGATGCTCCATCTCACGCCCCTCTATTCCCCAACAGCCCCTTCCTCCTTCTCAGTTTCGACCACTGCTCACTGGTGGTGGGATTGGAGTCTGGTCTCTAGGGTTTGGGTTTGCTTTCCCAACGCACATTGGTTCGTCTTCATTGTTTTTTGTGGTTTTTTGTTTTGTTTTTTAAATATATGATTTGTACATATTTATACGTATTTATACGCTGTTCCTCATGACATTGGTAAGTGTGCTTCTGTTGGTGAGGAACGGAAGTCACCAGTTAGAGATGAGTCCCAGGAACGTCCTTCATCTGCGCTCACAGTCCCCAGGCAGCGGCAGCACCTCTCTAGACGCTGCCCTGTGGCACCTGTCAGTTCCTCCCCTCCCACCTCTGACCCTCTGCTGTGTACCCTCCCCATCCCCTCCCCGTCGAATGAGGGACGTCATGCCATCGAGGTTGGAGACTGACTCATCTGTACTCGCATGGACTGGACGCTGTTCAGGATCTTCTTCTGGTGCCCAGCCAAAGTCACCCCTATTCTCAGGAGGTCTCTGGAGGACAGACAGACAGATGGAGGAATATTAGTGGGTAGTTGAGCATTGGTGTACCTGTTTTACTCTAAGCGAGGTGAGGGATGTAAGCTCAGCTGGTTGATGCCTTTCAGCAGAAGAACAGCCACAGAGCCCAAGCGCAGCCCTGTGAGCATCACTGGGGGCGAGGTGGGACCAAGAGCAGGGAGACACCCGCACCCTGACCCCCAGATAGTGAATGCGGCCAGCTCCGACTCAGGGTGCTTCTGCTGACCGGTGTGATGGATGCTCACACCCTTCCTTTGCAGGTGCCTTGAACTGACCTTCCCACCTCCCCAAAACCCCAAACCACCCCGAGCGGCACCGAGCTTTCAGGCAGCCCTGGCGTGGCACCCAACTCACTCGGACGTCATCTGGGCAACGAGCTGCAGGGAGGTGAAGCCAGCGGTCAGGAAGCTGTCCCGGTACTGGCTCATCTTCACAGCACTCAACCAGTCATCTACTGAGGTAAAGGCAGTGAAATCGGGGATGGAGCGGTCGAGGAGGGGCTGAGAAGGCCTGTAACAGGACACACTGCTGGGACAAGCCTGACTGGCACTGAAGGGCTGCCACTACCATACATGAGCCCAGGTGGAGCACAGACATGCTCCCCAATTCAACGCCCTGCACACTTGTGCTCCCCCTGGCACTGCTCCGCTCCTGGCACGTGCCTGAGACAAGGAAGGCCATGTGGCAGGCCTGTCCCACGGGAATACTGCTCTGCCAGGCAGCGCTTTGCAACCCCACACATTGTAATCCAGCTGCAGGAGCTATGGGGACAGAGGCACCGGCAGAGCAGACACTGCACCCGTATGGTCGCACACTACAAACAGAATCAATAGCAAAGAATTATTGCCATTGCTTGGCTGAAAACTGCATGTTCTTTGACTGACTGTCAGGCAGAGCAAAGACAGAAACTCTCCTGTGTCTGGCAAACAATTTATGAATTCCTGTCCTTCCTCCCAGCAGCATGAGCCACTTGGGAAGCCTTTGCCGCAGCCTGGGATACCGACACAAGAGCATTCCCTGGTGCCAGAAGACTCACACAGCGGTGATGGTAGCCACAGTTTTGAGGCTTGCCGGGTTGCGGATCATTTTATCAAGGGTGTTGACTATCTCGGTGAAGCGCGGGCGGGTGTTGCGATCCTTCTGCCAGCAGTCCAGCATCAGCTGGTGCAGGGCAGCGGGACAGTCCATGGGCGGTGGGAGCCGGTAATCCTGCTCAATGGCATTGATGACCTGCAGGGCAGTGGGGGAGAAAGCAGCACGTGAGGACAAGGGTCTTGGAGGTCTGACGGAGGGAACACCGCAGCCACAGTGTGGGGTGAGCCACCCGCATGGCTCCTCTCTCTGAGCTGAGCTGCACGAGCCGGCAGAGGTGCTACAGGCAGAGGTGCTACAGGCAGCGCTGCCACAGGCCGGGAAGGCAGCTGCCAGCCCATGTGATCCTCAGCAAAGGGAGCAGGAGGAGACACTCCCAGCTCCAGTGGAGCTGGGTCTCTCAGAGGTTAATCTCCACTCTGATGATCCGCGCACTGCAGTTCCTCCCGGCAGAGAGCTGCCACTCATTATCTCAGCAGATCGCATCAGAGTACAGCAGTCCAACTACCAAAGCTCTTTCCCCACTCATAAACCCTCTGAACATTTTCAAAGGCCCTGCAGCTTCCTGAAGTCCAATTACCAGCCCACCGGCTTTTCTTTCCAATTTCCCTTCTTGCATCCTCTCACTCGCCAGCCTGTTTCGTCCTGAAATCTGAGAGCTGCCAAGGCTCCAGGAAGGAGGAGACAGCTATTCAGACAGGGCTTTCTTTTGGAAACGAGCCCCACACAGCTCTGGGGGGCAGGGGGGTATGACCCCCAGTGCTTACATCTTGATTGGACATGTCCCAGTAGGGTCTCTCTCCAAACGACATCACCTCCCACATGACAATGCCGTAGCTCCAGACGTCGCTGGCCGAGGTGAACTTGCGGTAGGCGATGGCCTCTGGTGCTGTCCACCTGACAGGGATCTTCCCCCCCTGTGGAAAAAGGGAAAGCAGCTGAGAAACATCTCCCTTGACAGAGGAGCCCAGACACCTACCATCCACGGTCAGAGCCATCCTGCACACCCTGGCCACTGGTCCCTGGGGCACCTGCTGAGGAGTGGGCAGGTGATACCCGATGGGACAAGGAGTCAGGAGCCAGAAACACCTCCATGAATTTGTCTTGTAACTGCACAAAAGGGATCAGCTAAACAAAAGAGTTCATCCATGGGTTTACCCCACTTGGGTGTCACCCCCAAGTGACACCCCCCTGCTCCAGCTGTCCTGCAAGACCCAGCGCATCGGTGGCCTGTCCCCAGGTCCCTTCCCAGGGAAATATCAGGTGATAAAGGCTACGCAGGACTGCGCTAGTGTTCATCTCGGGTAAGGAGCCACAGGTATCCCCATCCCTTGGCCGTCAATGGAAACAGGGTCTAACCTAAGAGCATCCTCCATGGTATCATCTGGGCTCCCACAGCTGCTAGAAGGTCCTTCCAGTCTCACCCTTGGGGTGGCAGGCAAAAAGCTGAACACCTTTAAGCCCCAAAGGAGACTTGGAACACACTGGATTAAGAAAGTGCCTTTGGCAGAGAGCCCGTCATTTCTCCTAAAAGCTCAAAATCAGGCTTGATGTCTCAAACCACCCCATCAGGCCAGGACAGGTCCCACCTCCTGGCAGGACAAGAAGGGCTGGAGGCCGTACCAAGGAGCCAGAGATGCTGCGGAGTGGCAGCACGTCCAGAGGGACAGCTTCCTGGGCAAGCGCCACGGAAATAACAGCAAAAAAAAAGAAGCCAGGGGATGACGGAAAACCACAGACATGCACAGTATTTACTTGGGGCAGCACTGCATTGTAAATCATTTAGCACAATTGTTTCCCATAGCCTTCCGACAAAGCGTCAGCTGCTGTTGAAGGATGAATGGCAAAAAATTTGATTTGAATAACTACAAAGGGAGAAATTAACTGCTAGGTTGTTTTTCCTGCCTTTTCCCCAGAGCGAAAAACCTGTTGTGGGAGGCAGAGTGATGTAATCACAGGCACAGCATCACTTCCCAGCTGCTGGGGAGGTCTATTACGGCCTAAATTAAATAAAAACACAGATGAGATAATCTCTTTTATCTCTAAAGGTGGGGAAAGGCTACTTCATGCCTCATCCCAGCACTTACTGCTGGGGTCTTTGAGCAAAACGTAAGTGATGGGTGTCTGTTCAAAGACAAGACACTGCTTCAGCAGGAGTCAGTGCAACCTTCTGCTTGCACCCAGTGCATGCTCTTTTAATTGGATTGATTAGATGAGGCCAACGGTTGCTCACCGCCTTCTCCTCTGATCATCCTCTGCGCTGCTAAGGGTCTTGCCAGCTCGCTGGCAGGAGCATGGGAGGGAGCTGGGTGTCCCCTGGGGCAGCGGGGAGCAAGAAGAGAGTGGGGCTGCCGTTACATACGAATGAGTCAATTAAGGACAAGAAGGGTGCCTGGTGAAGAGCAGCCCTCCCATTAGGCTTGTCTCTTTAATTAATGCTTGGAACAAGTTTCCAGCAGAGGAAGGCAGATCAGACCTGGAGCACTGGGGGAAGGAGAGTTACAACACCATCACTGTGCTGTCAGGAGATGCTGTGATCTTCCTGCCTCCCCTTCCCATCTCTCCAGGAACGACTCCGTGCAACTTCCCTCCACAAACAAGAGGGAAGAGGCTTATCTGGAAACTACCAAGGGCAGGAAGGTGCTTGGTGGAGGAGGGCAGCAGAAACCTCATAAAAGGGAGGAGGAGAAAGGAAGGAAAAGAGGATGATGGGTGGAAACCACAGTCAGGCTCTCTGAGCCACAAGCATATGTGGTGGGAACCCTCCTGAGATGCTCCCACCCACGATAGAAGTTCCGGGGTGTACATCCAGCAGCCTTCTCCCAGGTCCAGCCAGGCAGCAGGTGTGGGGCAGGGACAGAGGATGACGGGCAAGACAAAACCTTGCAAGGGGTACGTACCAAGGAGCTGGTGTAGGTGGGGTCAGACGTATCATCCTGCAGGTAGCGTGAGAGGCCAAAGTCTGACACTTTGCACACCAGGTTGCTGTTGACCAGGATGTTCCTCGCAGCCAGATCTCGGTGCACGTAATTCATCTCTGCAAGGTACTTCATCCCGGCAGCAATTCCTCTGAGCATCCCCACCAGCTGGATCACTGTGAACTGCCCGTCGTTTTGCTGCAACAGGAAAGAGCAGACACAGAGGTGAGCGTGCAGGCCCCATCAGGGGACCAGGGACGCTCACCCCCAATGTTGGGAGGATGTCACATCCCCCCAGAGGTCTATCCAGCTGCCCTTCTCTGTCTGATTAAAGCAGAGGTATGCCAGCAAAAAAACACCCATGTTTTTGGGGTGTACAGCACACTGCAACCAGCTCCCAAGCTAAGTAAACAGACTGGGATTTACAGGATGGGATGCCAACATCATATTCCCAAGTCCCATAGCTGAACAACAGCCCGTACAGCTCCATCTCATCTTACCCGAAGGAATGAGTCCAGGGCTCCATTCTCCATGAACTCTGTGATGATCATGACTGGTCGGCTTTTGGTCACCACTCCTTCCAGCCTAATGATGTTGGGGTGGTCGAACTGCCCCATGATGCTGGCCTCGCTCAGGAAATCCCGGCGCTGCTTCTCGGAGTAGCCAGCTTTGAGCGTTTTGATGGCCACATAGATCTCCCGCTTGCCAGGCAATTTCAGGCGTCCTTTATACACTTCTCCAAACTCCCCTGCAAGTGCAAGATCATCCGCTATCACCTTCTCCTCCACGTAAAACATTGCAAAGAGTAATGGCACCTTGAGCTGCTTGATCTCCAAACCAGCTGGCTGAGAAATGCCAGCCAGTTAACACTGCAACAACGCTCTCCTTTATAAATCTACTCACCTGTCCTCTTTAAAAGGGGTAATGTCCGCTGCTGAGGACATGTTTGGGCTTGCAACCCTCTTCAAGGTGATAGAGCCCAGCACGGACAGAAGCAGAGGCTGAGGCCACTCTTTCAAACCCCCACAAGAAGTATTTACAGGGCAAGAGCACCAACTTTTAGGGACTACCTCAAATATAAGGTGACAGCATTGAGAATCCCAGTTGCCTTTTTGCACATCACTTATCTTGAAATGGAATATAATTGGGCTGTTTTCATTGCTGCTCACTGATTTAAAATACAGAGAAAGCGTCCTCTCATTTTCTGCAGGAGAGCTTTTCCTTCACCACGGCAAAATTTTCTTGTGGAGGGATTACATTTAAGCCAGGTTTGCAACCACTTTGCCTTGATGAGCAGCAAAGAGCAGCTGATACATCACTGAACTTGATCCCGACCAAGCTAGCTCATTGCTTCTTTGCAGCTTCCACCCCAGCTTCTCACTTTCTCTTCTACAAGTAGGACACAGTTACTTAAACATGGCAATAAAAGCAGCACAGATGACATACAGATAAGTGCATGTGTGTGATATATACATATGTATAGGAATATGGCACAGACAAGAGCGAGATCTGGCGGTTTCTTGTTACCTCATGGAAAAGCCAAGTAGGAAATCCCAAGAGGCCCCACAGTCACCCAGTGAATATGTTCATGGAGCCTTTCCCATCTCAAAGGAACATTGGGAGCAGAAACCAACCTCGTGTCGGTCCTAACCCATCACAAACCTAGGAAAAGCTGATGTCTCAAGGCTTCCTTGAGAGTTTCCCAGTGAAGGACATCATATGCAATCCCAGAATATTGCTCCAGGAGCTGCAGAGAGGGAGGGAGGGATGGGCGACAGGGAGCGGCAAGACCCACCTGCTCCGATGACTTCTTCAATCTTCACAAAGGATACGTCAATCTCCTTGGCAAATTCTCGGACTGCCTCGTTAGGGTCTTCATAAGTGAAAGGGTCGATGTAGATCTTCATCCCTGGAGACCCTTATTGCAGAAAATATGGCAGCAACAGCAAAAGGGGGAGACACAAAGAGCAGTTGTGCCATGGCCAGGAACTGGAGACCCCTGTGTCGTCATGCCCTCCGTACACCCATTAAGATGGCTGCTATCACTGTGCCCACCTGTGCCACCTCCATAGATCCATATCGTCTTCTTCGGTCTCCCCGCTCCAACCAACCCTCCCCTGCATCCCCCCCTCTCCCTCTCTGCTCCTCTGATGCTATCCTTCCTCTTCCTCCTCCCCAGTGAAGGCAAGCAGTTACAGACATGCACTACAACTAGCTGGCTTTGTGGTGAGGGCTTTACGAGGCTCCATGTGTTAGTGAAGAAATATTTATTTACCCAAAAAGGCCCCTGATAGCTCTGTGGTGCCTACTAAATTGACAGACTGTAGCAATTATAATCAACAACCTGTATGGAAGCATAAAATACAGCTTGGCCAGCCTCTGTGACAAGTGTGAGGTCTCTTGCACGGCGGCCACGTGCAGCAGCAGGGTCCAGCCATGCTACAGGTAGGTGCAGCAAGTGGGCTCTTGCCCTTTTCAAATGGAGGGAAAACCAAAACAGGCCCCCAAATGCCCCAAATGGCTTTTGCAGAGATCATGTTTGGACGCCCTGGGGCTTGCAGAGCTGCCAGAGCACACAGGTGTGGGGCAGAGTGCGACCACCGCTGCCCCCAGAGCTCAGCAGGCACCAGCGTTATACCACGGTCCCCAAAGGGGACTCGGAATGGGCTCTGGACCCCCATGGGCGTTCAGCCTCCTATGCCATTCCTCACCCAAAAAGAGGACCAGGGATAGTGTAGCAGCCCTTCAAGGTCATATCTGGAGGAGACCAGGAGGACCATCACTGCCTAGACCTCCTCCCTCATGCTGATTAACAGCATTTGATGACAATGTTAAGGACCTCGCCAAGGGCCATGATGCCATCGCACTGGCACTTCCCAGAGTCTTTCTAGAGCTGATGTGCAGACAAACGCACAGGCCATGGCATCACCTCTGCATGGCTCCACACCACGAATCTAAATCGGCTCCCAGCTGCTTTGCAACTTTGCAGGAGAAATAACTCAGGAGGAGGCACGAAAGCCTCGCAGTGGGGCACTGCTGGTGCAAAACCAAGGGAGAATTGCTTGCAGGACCCCCGGGACTTGGGAGGGACCAGGCGGGAATGATCCTCATCCCCAAAAGGAGGCGTTCGGGGCAAAAGCTCTGCACCTTGGAGGCGGGGAGGGAAGACTGCAATGAAGCCATCTGTGCATCTCCCAGTTCATAAATCCCTTTACGGCTCTGTCTCATACACTTTAACTACCCCATAAATTTCTTTACAAGAGCAGCTGATGCTCCAGCCAGGATTACAAAGGGATTTACAGGATCGTAACCAAGACTGACTCACTGATCAAAATATTGAAGAAATAAAGGAGAAAATAATGCCAAAGTTTCCTGCCCACTGTCAACACAGGCTGGTTTACAAACACCCTCAGATGTGCCTCAGGGTCTGCCCATCGGCTCAGTAAAGTCTAGGTTCAACTCCTCCCTAATCCCCATCCCATCTGAATGAGTGGGATTAGGGCACCTAAACCCATTACTCATCTCTGTAAACCTCAGCCACCAGCTCATCATTGCCATGCCGGCAAAAGCCGGGCGAAACACCAGATACCAGAGTGCAGCATCAAAGGCAACGCGCGCTGAGCCTGCCTGCACGGAGAGCTCTGCGCTCTTAAAATCGCCCCAATACTCCTAGAAACTGGATTAGGCCATTTATCACTACCGCAGACGACGGCGAATTATTTATCACTCTTGGAAACTCGAAGTGGTCTGCACTGTGACCCTGACTCCAGCATCAGGTCCCTCCTGACATCATTTTTCCTTGGGAATGAATACCATCAGAACAGAGAAAAATCCTGCGGGCCGCATCACCACCGCTTCAACAGGGCTTTCCCTGTTTCCCTTATCTCAAAGCTCCTGGTGAAGCAGCGGCAGAGATAAAGCATGAGAAATCACAACATGGTAGACCCCATCTCACCTCAAAACCCACCCAGGGCAGTCCTTGCCAGCGGCAGGCAGCTGGTGTTGCCGGGGGGCTCCCGGGAGGGACGGAGGGGCTGTGCTGGGGAGGATGTAATTGTTATGTCGCTAAACACGCGGGTGGTTTGTTCCGGCGGATGCACTCGTTACTCCATTAGTCGCTCGCCACAAATTTCCCACCTGTTTTGCTTCAGTGTCTGCAATAATCGAGCGCCTGGAGGCTCGCTCACCTTGAAAGGGTTTTGCTGTGCGACCAGTAGCCTCGGCACCCCCGGCTTTCGGACGGCAATCCCCACGTCGCCTAGCTTCAAAAACTGAACACAGACACCCGCTTCATTGCTTTCCTACCCGGTTTGAGCACCATGGATTTTGGGGTGCTTGGGGTGAGCTAGGGATGTTTCGAAACTGGGGGAAAATAGGGGGGAAAAAAAGTCCACCTGTAGCTCGACGCGGGTTTAACCAGCAGGCATCAAATAAATCTTCCCCTGCCACCCATGGTGCAGAAATACAGAGGAAAAAAGGGAGAAAAAGCACAGGTCCATTGTATTTAAGTATAACCTGGTGATGTTTGGAAAACAGGAGGTTTACAGCCCTCCACAGCCCTGCTATCATATTGGGAGGATTTGGTATGAAGCTGAGAAGTTCAAAAGAGATCTAGTGCGCTGTTGCCGGCTTGGTTGGGCTCTCCCGGCTGCCCTCAAACCCTCTCTGTCAGCTCTCCTGTTTTTCTTTGCCAGGCTGATTGCTCCGTCTCCATCTCTCCCTTCCACTCACCCATCCTGCTTCCCTCTTCCCCAGCTGTCCTTCACCCACCCCTGCTTCCTGCCACCATCCCTTTCCCCAAGCAGGTGAACAGGACCCAGGAATGGTTTTTTCCCCACAAGGCAGCAAAATGCACTGGGAAGCATCTCTAGGCGAGCGTAAATGGGATTTACACCCCACAGAGACAGGGCACGGAACCCACAGGCATCGGGTGGCAATGCCTCACCTCTTGGAGCTGCTGCTTTGCTGCTGTATTACCATTTCCAGCAATCACAACAGCCTGCTGGCTGCATTACCAGGAGCTGGAGGAGCACCTGAGCATGTGTTATACACAACAGATGCCTCAAATTTATTCTGATGAGGAGCTCCACCAAATGCAAAGGTGTCTTAGGAAAAGGCCCTTCAATCTCAGGCTTTCCTAGTTGTTTGCCAAGGGGATCAGCAGCCCAAAGCCAGGTAAACCTTCCCAGTCACTGGCCACACATCCTTCTCAGAGCAGAGTGCAGGGCAAGCATCAGCCACACGTCCAGGACAGTAGCAATGCTGGTCACCAGCCCCTACTCCCCAGCCACACTCCCAAAATTCAGAGTCCCTTTAGTGGTAAGAGCAGCCCAGCACTGACCCTGTCCTGGGCAGAGCCTGTGGCCGAAAACCAGGAGCTCATCTGCTCTCCACACACTGTCTCTCTCCTTCTCTTGCCCCTTAGAGAGTCTTCACAGTATGCTCATTCCCTGTCCCACTACACTATTCCTGACCTTTACACACCGCCGACCCCCCAAATCCATCCCCAGCCCCCAGATCCCCCGTTGGTCTTCCCTTCCCACCTACAACGCTGCACACTGCAAAACACCCACGGACACCAGGACACACAGCAGTGGCCATCTCTACTCCCACCCTATGGTCCTCTCCATCTGCCCCACGGGCCCACCATGCACATTTGAAGGCAGAGGAGTGGGGCACACGCTGGGTGCAGGTTTAGGAGTGTTTCCCCTGCCCAGTTTTCCCCACTCACCTCGCCCGGTGCTGTAGTGCTGTAATTTATCACTGTACACCGCCTCCTTGCTGTAGGCGCGCTTCCTGGCACAAGAGAGGAGGAAACAACCAGGCTTGAGGGAGCAGCGGCTGGCGATGGCCTCAGACAGCTCCCCTGCCAGCAACACTCAGTGAGTAGTGGCAGCTCAGCTCTCTCTCCAGCTATTGGGTCCCCCATCCCTCCTCTCCCAACCCAAATCTCTCCCAGCTACATCTTACCACCTCCACCTTCCAAGGACATAGCATCCCATGGGGACTCACCTGCTGCAGACGATGGAAATGGCCACCAGTGAGACAATGAAGACTACTCCGGCCGCTGCGGACCCCGCAATCAAAGGCAGCTGCTCTCTCAGCTCCGACTTGTAGTCATCTGCAAGAGAAGGAGGACTGGGTGAACTCTCCCTTGCATGCTCATGGAGTAAGAGCAGCCTCCTGGAAAGGGGTCCTGTAAAGCCCCCTCTGATTCCATGGGTGCTGCTCCCATGGAAGGGTGGTGGGACAAGCGGGATCTCCAGGCCGGAGCATTGGTTGAGGCAGGTGATAAGGCGGTGCTGCATTGCACAGGGAAGGATTGTCACACTTGGCTCACACATACTTTGGGTTAAAAATATGGAAGAGAAGGTCCTGGGAATGAAGTCAAAGCAATGTGTGTGGGCCCAGTTTCCTGAAGAAAAGAGGTTCACAAGGTGGCTTTGTCTGTGCCTCTGGAGTTTCTCTTCCCTCAATAAATTTAAACCTGTTGGCCGTTTTTTGACCAAATTTAACACAGGGTCTCACAGACACAAAGTTCCTACAAGTTGCAAAAGAGCAGGAAGAGAAAAGACATTAATAACCAAACCAGCCAGGGAAGACTGTGTCAGTCCACCCATATTAGACACCAGATTCCACCATGCAGCAGTTAACCTTGAGATTAACTTGCGAGGCGCAGGAGAACCCAAGTGCCTTCACTGCAGGTCCACAGGTACGTTTTTACATCTCAACAGATGGCACAAGCCAACAACTCCTTTTGCAGAGCGGTGCACAGCATCCCTTCCACACTGACCATCTCTCAAACCTCCTGTGTCCCTTCGGCCACCCTGTGTGTCCTTCAGCAGCAAGCTGAGGTGACACAGGAAGGACTGGACACGCCTGGAGGAACCGCAAGAAAGCCACTTGCAACCTCCGCGTGTTTCCTCCTATTTTCCCGTTCTCCTGCCCTTCCCCATTAGGGGAGTGAGTACCCACAAAAGGCAGGACCCAGCAGATCCCACACTCCTGGGGCTTCTGCAGCTCTCCAGAAACACTTGCCTCTCCAACCGTTCCCAGCAAGGTCTGCCAGGCTGTGCCAGCAGCCACAAGCAAGGGTTAAAATAAAATTCACTCCAAAAGAAAGCATTTAGCACCCTTTTATCTGTATTTTTCTACTCTGCAGTTAATTACTACGAACTAGATTTCTCTCTTGCACGCTGCTTAAATCCTGAGAAATTCTCATCTAACAATCAATTATTATTTAATAATCTACACTACCCATTCTTATTAAATTTCAATTAATTGCTTATCTGAGGCAAGATTTTTCTTCTCGCTTCTCTAATCCTGAATATTTGAGGCATTGGGGGGGTAATTATAATTTCCTTCCCTTCAGTCACCCTGTGTGATTTTCGTCTTCCCCCCACAGCTGGCACTTGACATTCATGCAAACATGGGGCAATCTGGTTTTAGAAAAGAAGAAAAGTTTTAGGAAAGACAGGCAGCAGGGCTGGGACCCGTGAGAGTCCCCTAAGCAGAGCAGGAACCATGCCAGCAGTGGCAGGGAAGGGGCTCCCTGCAGGGACTTCAGCTGCCTCAGGGGTACGAAGACCACAAAACAAGCCTTGCTTCACTCACTGACTTCTGGATTAGCCCTGAAGCTGGGGTTAATGAAGAACCCTCCCATGAGTTATGAGTCTCTAAAGGGATCTAGCGTTTGTGGGTGCAGGGAAGGGCTGGGGCCAGAAGAACGACAGTCAAGGAGGCCAGAAGAAGCCAGTGAAGGTCGTGAGCTGGCCCTTTCCCTTTGACGCACCACCTGGGGTGGGAAATCAGTAATGGGTCTGACCCTTCGAGCTTTGCCCTGATGGCTCAGATCTGCTCATCCCTGGAGAGCATCCCAGAGTCCTTCCTCCAGGGGTCTGCAACCTTCCTCTCTTCCCCACTGTGCCAGACTCTGCAGGTCAATGGCAGAGGGGCTCTGCCACGACAGTCAGAAGCAGGAAAGACAAAACAGCAGCTAAACAGTGGAGGAGAAAACAGCGAAGAGATTTAAAGCAGATTACTCCTCCAGCTAGCGATTAATACGATACTGCTATAAATCACCTGGCTTTTGCCACGTTGCCCGCTGGGAGAGGTTTGCCAAGACAAGTTCGTTTAATCCAATTAGAGCCCAAAGCTGTCGCTGGAAAGACAATCACCCCCTTCACCTCCCTGTCCCCCCCTCCCAGACTCACCATCCGTCAGCGTCTGGAAGCACATCTTCCCGCTGTACTTGCCATAGCCAGCCACGGTGCGGGCTCGCACCTGCACCACGTACACCATGCCAGGTCGCAGCCCCTCGATTCTGGCCGTGTTGGTCTGGCTGCGGGCCATAGAGGAGTTGTACTCATTGTGGTCCTGTGGGCACGGACAAGAGAGATGGTTAGCAGGGACAGGGGGCAGTGGTGGGGACTATGTGCCCTGCAGCCCACCCATCCTTGTTGGTGGCAGGGATGAGGTTCATCTGCAGGGCAATACATCAGTGGCCCTGGTTCTGCTCCAGGAGGACAAGCACGAGAGCCTGGGCAAGGCAGCCCAGACCGTCCTTGCTGCCCGGGAACAGGTCCCATGAGCTCTGCCTGGCCTCTGAGGAGCTGGGGAGCTCCCTGCAGCATGTACCTCCCAGGCTGCTGCCCTGGTCTCACCATAGTGAAGGGCATAGAGCAGTGGGGGTAAACAATAAGAGCATCCAGAGTGAAAACACGCATGAGCAGCATATTTCCCCTCTTCGAACCACTGATTATCCCTGCACATTTCAGAAACATCATGCAGTTATGGAAACACCATAACGCACCCTACAAGACCCCACTGAAGCAGCTTCAAGGGCAACTTGCCTCTGCTGAGAGCCCTAGCCCTTACGGTCCCTGCCTTGCTGGCAGGGGTCCTTGTGCTAAACCTTGGTAGAAACCTCATGCATCTCAAATCTCATTTTTTTGCAACATTCCCCGGTGACTCGCTGTAAAGGGGCTGCTGGTGAGATCATCTAATTATTCACATTTAGAAGAATTCATTAAAGCTGGCAAGACGCAGGAGGGATGGAACAGCTTGGGCTCGGCACAGTTCACTGCAAGAGTCGAGAGTATGTCCCCTGCGGGGAAGGACGGCTGCCAGTGAAAGGACCCGGCGGGAGGCAGTGACCTGGGACAGGGACAACCCTGATAACCTTCACCAGTCCTCATCATCCCCCTCCTTTCCTCCTGACGCTGTCCCCAGGCTCTGGGTCCCTGCTCACCCTAGCAGACAGCAGAGCCGAGGCAGTAACAGGCACTGATGTGCTGGAGAAAATTCTGCCACGAGGGAGGAACTAGCATTTGCTGCCACAGCATGGCTCCCCTTCCTCTGGTTGCACATCACTCCCACCCTCCAAAGCCAACACAGGCAACCTGGTTCCTGTCCCACCACCTGGACCCTTCCCAGCAAAAATTCTGATTCAGAGCTCATTGATGTTTCCCCTCTCTCAGCAAGCTCAGGACCTGAGCAGCCTCCCCAGCCGCGCGGTACCAATCCCCGCATGCCCCATCCCACCCTCCGTCGCAAGGTTTCCACTCAAGCTTACCGCTGCCGGCCTGGAACCCACGGGGCTGCTGACATCAGGCGTGCAGATGCGGCTCACCTTCTCGTAGTAGCGGATCTCATAGTCCAGGATGATGCCGTTGGGCTGCTCAGGCTGAGGCCAGGAGAGCGTGATGCTCCTCATCGTGGCACTCACCTGGTGCATGATGGGGACGGTGGAGGGTGCTGCCGAAGAAGCAGGGAGGGAGGGAAAATGAATGGACAGCAGTAGGACCGACAGCCCTGGGGAGGGGGAAAATCTCCTGGGCACGTGGAGCATCCTGAATCTGCCACGCCTGTGGTTGTCTGCCCCACGGGACAAGCTCATGCATTAGCAGTGGGAAGAGCGGTATCTCAGCAGCTTACAAGGAGCCAGAGCAGCGAGTTGGTGAGGGAATTCTGATATTTAAACCAATTATTCTTTTCAATTAGGGGCTTTGAAATCCTCAGCATTCCTCCTCCCTGGAATTGTCTCTCATGGCAGGGAAAAGACAGCAAAGCTCTCCCCAGTGGGGACAAACCAAGGCTCGATGATGGTCTCCAGCTCTGCTTGCCATGTTTTGCCATAATGGCCTCTTTGGGGAAGCCATAACCCAGCACTGTGGGAGCCTGTGCCATGGCTGCGACCCCATATGCTGTCAGTAATAGGAGCAAACTCTGCCCACCCTGAGGATGATGACTGAAACCCAGAAGTACCCCAGCCCAGCAAGGGAACGCCTGGAGCCTGTAGCACAACTTTGGTTCAGCCCTGCCCCAGAGGAGCTGCTGGGTCTGCTCGTAGGGACTCTTGGGGGTTGCTCATCCTCAGTGCCCAAATGTGCTTCTCCTGGGAGTTTTATTTCCAAAGCTCCAACTTACAGGACAGTTTCAAACCCTCCTCCAGCTCCTCCCCCACCCCGAGCCACGGTGCAAGGGGCCTCTCTCTGTAGTCCCCAACATCTCCCCAGCAGCAAACCACAGGGTTCCTGAGGATTTGATTGCAGCATCCCCAGAGCAAGCAGGATGTTTGGCACTGGCCAAGCATGCAGTCAGCATCAGGCGTGCGCCCGGTGCAGTTCGTCCGACCCCCTCCCTGCCATGCGCTTCTAATCAGTCCCACCAGCCATGCCACACACCATGTTGCTCTGCGAAGCAGCCCACAGTATTTCAGTTCACATACCAGACCAGAGCTAAGGGAGCAGGTTTCCTAAAACAGCTGCTAGGCACATTGTCTCCATTGCCACTACTCCCTGACCCCCTCTCCACATGCACTGGAGCAATCCTAGGGCTGCTTTGCACTTGCTGGGGAGTCAAGCACCCCTGGAGCTGAGCATCCCGGAGCCACACACCTCCAGAGCCAAGTACCCCAGAGCGGACCATCCCCAGCAGCAGCAACACCAACCTTCCACCACTGAGGACACCAAGCTGCTGAACTAGCCAAGAGCCACTTCTCCAAAGGCTTTTTGCCCTCCAGGTTTTACTTGAAGGGGTCAGAGCCAGGCAACAGGGCCCTGATCCTGCACTTAATCCTACCAAAAGCCTCCAAGAAAGGTACCTAAGTCTCTCTGTAACCCAAAGTGGCACTGGCATGACCTGCTCGCAGGGTCAGCTCCTGGTCCAGTCCTCTCTGTCCACATCCTCCCTGCTCTCATCCTCCTCACCATGCCCAGGGTCCAGGCAGCACTGGGCAGGGAAAATGCCTCCTCTGCATGGGCTCAGGGCAGAGCCAAGCTTGGCATGACCAGCCTGGGGCATCGTGTCACGGAGAGAATCTGGGGGCAACGGGAGCCCCACTCCATACAGCTGCAGTGGGAGATGTCGATTGCTCAGCACCGCCTTTGTTTACCCTGAGTATTTAATCCCTATTTTTTTTTATTTTTAATCTCTCCACATCCGCTCTGAAGAGATGCTTGCAGGATGAAATTAAACACTTAGCTTGACTGCCGTTTTGTTAATTGCTGTGTTCCCCAGCCCATTAACGGGGATAGGGGCGTGCAGGTGGATGGGGCTGGGAGCAGCTCTTCAGGGTGAGATGCTCTAACCCGCCTGGATCCGGCCCCACACGGCAAAAGTGGCTGGAAAAATCCACTGCAAAGCCAAAGGGATTTTAGAGGGACAGCACCAATCCTGCCCTTGACACGCTTGATGCATTTCCACCAGGTTACCCTGCAGCCTGTCCTGCGGCACTGAGAGCATTTCCATTTTAATATTCAGCCTTTCAAGACAAATGGGGAGCACTGGGGTACGGACGATGGCCGCAGGTGCCCTGCCTGTTCCCAGCTCCAGGGCAGCCCCAGGGTGGGAGGTGAGCGAAGAGACACCCCAGGAAAAAAACGGCCTGGAAACAAGAGGCAGGTTTGATTGCACGTGGTTCAGGAGACAGCAATGCCAGCCAGGCACAAGCGTAGATTTGTATTCCCTGGAGCCAGGAGACTGAAATATTTATGCCAGGTTTCTCTGCCATGCTCTCCTGAGGGAGCAGGTTGGTGAAGGCTGAAGGCTGCCTGCTTGGCCCAAAGCAGAGACTACCATCCCCTTTCTCTGCCCAAAGCAGATGGGTTTCCATCCCCTGCACTCCCTGTGCTCCTCATTGCAACCTGGGTCCAGGTGCCCCCTTGCCATCTGCACACCCACACCGCCAGCATCCCAGCTTGGCCCAGGGCTTCTTGTTCAGCTCCTGATACCTGATCGGGAAGAGGGAAAAAAAGAGACAGGGGAGCCTGGAAAAGAGGACAAGGGGAAAATGACAGGAGAGCGATGTGGCAGAGGACACAGAGCTTGAACTCAGTTCTGGGATGCTGCTCCCTCTGTGCTGAAATGCAGCCAGGCTCCATTTCAAGGCCAGATTCACCCCATCTCCCTGCTCCCACCTGGGAAAAGGGGGGAAATGGTGATGCTGTTTCACCCCCAAGCAATCTAGAGGGGGATAAAAAGCAGGTATCGGTTCTCAGCCCTTCCCTCCCACAACCCAGCTCTAACTTTGTCCAGGGCACAGGCATTTCGTCCACCTCCCCCATCCCTCTCCGTTCTTCTTTTCCTGGCCTTTCTCCCGACTTGCTGCATTTCTCCCAGATCACCCAAGACTGCGTGCAGGTTTACCACAGCCATCACACACCACTCACACTCCAGGAGCTTCTTCTTTTGGACATGGAGCTTCCTTCCACACAGAGCTTGCAACTGGTAGGGTACAACTAAGAACCCCTGGCACCACATCGTCCCAGGACTCACCAGCTTGGTTGGTGGTGATGTTGACAGAGATGTGCTGCGGTGGGAAGGGGCTCTTGTTGGAAACCCCATTGACAGCCTGGATCTCGAAGGTGTAGGGTGTGTGCGCCCACAGGTTGCTGATGAAGACCCGGGTCTCTGTCAGCCCCAGCTGCCTGGGGACAAAGTCCACGTTGTCATCGCAGCGAGAGCAGGCACGTCGGTCTGACCGGCACTTCTTGCAGACGATGTTGTAGGTGACGTCGTCCCGACCTCCTGTCTCTCGTGGTGGGTGCCACTCCAGGATGATGGACGTCTCATTGACTATGGAGATGACATTGCGGGGGCCGGATGGAACACCTGTGGAAAAGGAGACCACTTGAGACAGGACCTTGCGCAAAACATGGGTCAGCCCTACCAGGGCTCAGTAGGAGACCAGGGTCACTCAAGAACAGAGAAGGACACTCTATGTCTCTCTGTACCAGTCTACCCATCATCACCTGGCTCAGGAGGGATTTGGTCTCCATGGCTTTCCTTGACTCAGGGTCAGGCTCTCCTCATCAACAATGCGAAGTACCCACACTGCCAGTCACAGAGGGGTTTCACAGTTGGGGATGAGGACTCCCATGCCACAAACACACTTAGTCTCAAAAAAAACCCCACGTGGAATACAGGCAGATCCATCTGCAAAGAGGGACCCACTTCAATGATCAGGAGATGGTGAGATAGCTCCAGTGCTCACATGGAGAAGCACCTCAAGCAGATTATCACAGCAAGAGAAACATCACTTAGCCAGCACCGGGGAGAAACGGAGGAGCAGAGGGTGAAAGAGAGTCAGAAATGGAAAGTGGTTATTAACAGTTCAGTATCTCAAGTTGGGAGCCCAGGTATTTAACGGCATGGAGGAGAGCCAGCACCACTCATTGGTTTGCGAGCAGCTCGGATGTTGGACAAGAGATCAAAATTGCATTGATCAAACCCACCGAGAGCCATCGCAAATGCTTCAGAGGATGGGAATTGAACGCAGCTTCGATTACAAGTGCTGCCAGAATGGGACCGGAATCCGTAGGGAGCGATTCAGGAGGAATCCAGGCAGGAGAGCATCATCGAGGCACAAACATACATCTGCCCAGGTCTGGGGGAGGATTTGGGGTTAGCCAGGATGGCTCCGCAGCCAAAACCACAAAATCCGGCTGCCGGGTTATATTAAAGTGATTAATTACTCGTGCTGGCTGGGCTCAGTGCTGTGCTTCTGAGGAAGAAAAAGGACTTTGCCACGATTGGGGGAGCAATAAAAATGATGGAGGACTTGACCTGCGAGGAAAGGTTAAGAGAGAGAAGCACGCTCCATCTTGGGAAAAACCGTCCCAGGGGAGCCCTCCACATGTGTCTGCTGGAGGACATCGTGAGTGGTTGCAGATAAATTAGTCCCGTTAGTGTCTGGGGATGGGATGGGCAGAGGCAGCTTCATCTGCATGGGGGTGGCGTGGCTGGTGGGATGGAGAGGTCATCCTACAGACCTCCAGCTGATACCCTGCTCTGGCCACCGCTGCCAACCAGCCTGCAGGGGCTGTGGGTGGTCACCCCTGCCTGGCTCCCTGCCTGTGCCGCCCTCTCCCCCCGATCCCCTAATCGCACCCAGGCAGGCACTTTGGGAGCCTCTCTAAGCTGTTGCTGCGGATACTGCAGATGAAAGCGTGGTGTTAAAATGCCTAGAAAAATGACAGCCTTTAAAACCAAAAAAAATTAAAATTCTTTTCCACTTTAACAGAGTAAATGTGCACATCAGTGAGCAGTTGTCAGTGCAGTGTCCTGGCTGGAAAGGGCTTGCATGGACTCGAGGCACCAAAGACATCCCACGACAGCTCCTCCCTGAAATCCCACTACCATATAGTGGAGATGTCAAAGGGGTTTACAGGAGGGGTGGTAGGGGAGAGGTCAGGTGCAGGAGTGGGGGGGAAAGACATCAATTGCCTGGGGGAACCAGACCAGAGGACTCACAAAGGCTGGGGACAAGGATTGATAAATAGTAAGACGCCCCCAAAAAGTTGCACCCTGTCTCAGGAGTCTTAATCCAATCCTACTCTTTGTACCTTAAACAGGCAATATTTTTTCAAGCTTTTTTTTTAAGGAAAAGGGAGAAAATCACCCTTCTTCCCTGGCTGAGCGGCAAACCACTGTCTCTCCAAATTCTTTTCCCTTTAAGTGCAGCCCCTCCCCTCCTCCACCAGGAGTATGGAGCAGGATCCATGCTGGCAGGCATCACCCTCAGGAAGGGCTCTGGTCCAGGGGAGCGCCTGCAGCTCCACGCTGTTATTTACTCCTCTGACACAAAGACACTTTGTCGGTGAACAGCTGGCACCTCAAATTAGAGTGTTGTAAAATTAAGCGTTGATGAGAAGAAATAAAAATCAGCAAATAGACTTTTTTATACTGTATTCCTATAGCACAGCATTACTGTAAATCAGCTACATAATGAGACATAATAAAGATACATAGATTATCTGCAGTTGTGCTACCTGCTGACTACCTGTGGTGTGACAGCGCAAGTGATCCAGCAAAACATGCAAATCCTTTCCTCGTTTCCAATGTGCATTTCCGGCACTCGCCAGCTCCAAGGGTCCAGAGCATCCTTGTGCTAAAGCTCCCTGATGGGATGATTCAAGGGCCTGGAGCATATTTTGGGGGAGGAGTTGCTGAGACTCACGTTCCCAGCAGGCTGAAGCACACAGAAGCTCCTTCTTCTCTCCTGGGATCTTTACTCACCAAAAGACAGACTTGAGGCTGCTGCTGCCATCCCAGGTAGTTCGGGCAGACAGCTGAGCAGCGATGCATCACACACAACGCCACGTTCAATACAAATACTTAATACACTCTTTTCCCCTATAAAAAAGTACTTCATCTGCAAGACTATGAACAAGACAGCAGCAGCAGCTAACTTTAAATTCTAATTTATCTTGGGATTATCTTCCTGCCATCATCACCACTGCCAGGGTGAAGTATAAATTCAAATGGCTGCCACAGAGGTGGGTTGCACGGCTGTCCCATCACTCATTGTTTGGTGCGTGCCACAGCAGTGTCCCAGGAAAGCAGAGGAAAGGGTGATGCAACACCATCTGCTTATTCCAGCGTGACGATGAAGGGATTCATGTCAGTACGAGGAGCATTTCTATAGCACGTGGAGGCAGTGCCAAGCAGAGAGGGATGGTGTTCAACATGGGGATCCCCAGCCCTCCGCAAAGCTAAACCCTTGCAGTGGGTTGACCTTGGCTGGCTGTTCTCACGCTCCCTCCAGAGCAGGATGGGGGGAGAAAATAAGACAAAAAAACTCATGGGTTGAGGCTTTATCCTTGCCGCTTCCCCAGCAGCAGAAGGGAGTGAGACCCTGCAGACCCCCACGAACCCTGATCTGTTACTCACTGGTACAGGCAGCTGCCGGCGGGTCGAAGTCTGCCCGGTAGTAGCCGTTGCGGCACGTGCAGACCGGCGAGGCCTCAGCGGTGGCGCGGCTATTGGACGGGCATGGCGTGCAGAACCCTGCGCCCTGGCTGGCCTTGAACGTCCCCGCTGGGCAGGCTGCAAGAGAAAGGAGAGGAAAGCGGTTGGGTACCAAACCATCCTGCGGTGGAGGCAAAAGCAGGTCCTGCCCTTGAAATGGAGCAGAAAGGAAAAGAAAAGAAAGAAAAGAAAGAAGACACAGAAAAGCTTCACGCCTGTATCAGAGCAATAATGGGGCAGTACCTTCCCCTGGAGCTAGGATGGCCATAGTTTTCCATGCTGGCCATGAATTATTGCTGCAATCACCAGGGGAACACTGAAATCCCACAGTAATCAACCAGGCAGTGCAAGGGGGCCGCAGCAGTTGCTTCGCTCCCGCTGCTCGCACCCAGGCATGGGGACAGCGGGGGACTGCGGGGCCCCCTTCCCAGGTAGCACCCATGGGACAACAGACACACAGGAGCAGAACAGTGTTCTGCTTCTGCTGATCCAAAACATCCCCTATCCACTACCCCAACAGCACGGCTCAGGTCTCGCATCTCTTTTTCAAAACAAATTTGAATATTTAATGAAAAAGTAGACACAACATGACAGTGTTTTATGGGTCCATGCCATTAAATCCCCTGCAGTCCGGGGCTGGGGCTAATAACGTTCCTGGCCTTTGGCCTCCAAGTTCATTCAAGCAGCAAGTGGCAACTAATTCATAAACAAGAAGATGCTCCGGTTACGGTGAGGTTTTAGTCAGTGACAGGGAGGTTTCATTAATCAACTACCTCACTGCTCTGCAGTTAGAGGGTGAAGATGGAGTGACAAAGATGGGGTCTCTTGTCCCCACCCCACCGGTCCTCACCAACTAGGCGCTGATGAATGGATGCTCATCCATCCCCGACATCTAAGAAAATCCTCAGGTGACCCCTACAAAACCAAAGGCTGCAGGAGTGAACGCCTGTATTTCGGCACCCGTACCCGAGGGACCAGACTTCCATTCAGGTCCACCACTCAGCGGAGGGCAGACTGTTCCTGGCCTCGCACACAGGGTGTCCCAACTCCATTTGGCTCCTGGCTCTGCCCCTGTGATGCTGTCACCTCCAAGGCATGGCTCTGCAGAGAAACACCCTAAGTGTCTCATAAACACGGCAATGATTGAGATAATGGAAAGTGCCTCTTAGCCCCTGTCTGCTGCATCAGGATATGAGGCATCTCCTAGCAGCCATGAAGAGGAAATTAATAGGAGCAAGCAGGAGTAACCACTTTGATGCAATTTCCTTGGGAGATAGTGGACCATCTAATCTTTATTGGAGCCCTTTAACCTGTCATTCAAAACTCATGAAGGCCTCTTGCTCATACAGTCTTTGCAGATATTAAAAGATGATAAAAAAGGATAAATCAAAACAATATTTTACAATTTTATTATTCAGGAGATTTTTTTCCCCTGCCTGAGGCACACGACTGGCTGCGATGAAAGTCTCTTCACAAGAGCACTAACAGCTGAGCGGCGATGTGGCATCGCAGAGGGACCAGCCACCATCTCAGGCTGCCCTTTCTCCTCCCCACCACAGCACATGCTACCACGTGCTCTGCATGCTACCACACAAATGACCTTTTAAGGGAGCACTTAGGGCCATAACCCATCACTTCATGCAGTTAGACACACAGGGTCACCATGCATTGCAGGACACTGGGTGAGCGTGTGCAGGCTTGAGGGGGACCTTCAGGATGCCAGAGCAGAAGGCAGCCAGATGCAGACCCTTCCCTGAGCCATGCACACAGCCTTACGCCCCATAACAGCATGAGGAAGCACAGAGTCACACCAGACAGACAAGGCAGAAACCAACCACGTGTGGACACCAAGGTGGGTCTCCATTTCTTCACCTCTCCCTTCCCTCTAGCACCTCCCTGTGATGTCCCAGTGGCATTGTACTCCCGCCAGCAAGCGTTAGCATCCACAAGACATGCAACAAGTGACTTCTGGGCTCTAGAGCTGAAGGACATGTTCAGAAACCCGCCCGAAACACGCTGGGCTCTTTGGAGGAGCAGGAAGGAGAGGGCAGCAGTACCACAGAACAGCCATCTGTGTTTTGATGGAAGGGGACATGAGAGGGAGGGAGGAAGATGAGAGGGTCACAGCGCTATGAACATGCCTCGGTTTTAAGCACAGGGCCACATTCGTGGGTTGCTGAAGGGGTTTGTTCATTTTTAATTACAATTAATCCAAGTGATGCTTTGTCAAAATACCTGAACAAAGTACACTCCGCAACCCAGGGTCCTCAGGTTTCTTTTATCACTTCACTTACCTGTAAATTCCTGTAATCTGCCGGCACGTGGCTCTTAATTGTTATTATTATCTATTAGCTTTTCTCTCCTGTAATTACACTGTGCTTGCCTAAAGTCTCCCGCAGTTTCAGGGGAGGCTGATGCCTCCTCTTTCCTCCCAAAGCTGAGGCAGGCTGGAGCCCTCCGTTCTCGCTGTTGCCTGTGTCTCCCCTCTTTCTGGGGGAACTGAACCATGAATCTCCCACTGAAGATGAAGCCAAAACTGTTTATAGAGACCCATCCAGCATGGGATCTGTAATCCTTCAGACTGTAAACGTTCAGTCTGAGTGTAAGGCTGGGATATAGTGTTCGAGCCCAGAAGAGAGCAACAAATCACCCCACTAATGGCACAGGCAATGTTTGCCTTGATTTAAGGGCTCCTGCAAGTTTCCCAGAGCTGGCAAGGTCTGGATCTGCAATAGCGCCTTGGACAAGTGCAGGACCAACCTCTGCCTCAGCTTTCCCCGCAGAAACGGGCTCCTTCTGCCAGTGCCCATGCTATGGCACAACCTGCATCTCCTCAGCTCGGGAAGAATTAATTGATTGTTGATTATGTGGGCTGGGTAAGATTAATGATGTGCTTAACTACCCGTTTCCTCGCATTTAAACACTAGAGGGGTGTTTGCAAACGATGAGGCACCAAACCCAGCCATGCCGCTCAATGGCTTCACTGCTCACCGGGGCTGCCTGCTCAGCAATCAACCCTCTGTCCCATAACCCAAAGCTGCCTCTGGATCAGCTGTCCTGCCTGCACACTGGGGATGTTGCTCATCCCGGGCGGCAAAGCCCAGGGGTTTGCCAGCAGGACCCCTTTTCCAGGGCTGATGCAGGTGTTTGGAAGTGGGAGGGAGCATCGTTGGGGAGCTGCTTAAACCCAGGCTTCTTGCAGCGAGATGCGATCACTAGATTCAGAGGGAAAAAAAGATTCAAGTGGCTTTCATGTCTGAGGAATGGCAGAGAGTTTGCAGCGTCCCACAGGGCTAGATGCAGCTGGGGAACATCTGGCCAGAGCTGCCTCTCTTACCCAAAGGCTTGGGGAGGGGATGTGGCCATGTCCCAGCGAAGGCACCACAAACCTGCATCCCCATCGCCATCTCCCTCCTCGCTCTGCAGCTTGCATGGGGTGGGATGATTTACTGAAGTACTAATGGCATGTAGCAGCATTACGAGGCTTTTTGCTGCTGAAAACTCTCCTGTCCTTAACACTGTGCATCCTGCACGTTTCTGTGTCAGGTGCCAGGGGTCCTAGAAAGGAGGTGAGCAGGACCTCTCTGCTCATCCACCTCCTGCTGCTGCCCAAGTCAAGCCACCGTCCGCAGACCAGACACTCTGCAGAAAGGGTGCTACCATGGGGGTATCCAAGTGTGTCATTCTTCAAACTAAATCCTCTCGGTTAGCGCACGGAACTTGCACTTTTTAATTACTCTCTCAGGGAAGCTTTAGTCCGGAAAAAAAAAAAAAAAAGGAGGAGAGAGAGAGAGAGAGGAGACATCTCCTCTACATTAACTTGCTCTAAAGCTCCCTGGGGATGCAGAGTGGCACTTTTCCTCATCAGGTTTTAAAATAGGAGCTTTTGCAAAGAAGCACAGACTTCAGCTCACAATTCAGTGAGCCCACCTCCTCCCCCCACCCCTAGCCCACACCCCACCGCCGCTCCCTTCACTCACAGCAAACACAGTTTGCCTTGTTGCATCATTCCCATGCCCCTAATATCCCTGCTGGGGCAGAACTAACCACATTTGCCAGGTATTCCCAAATTCATGCTTGAGTTCCCTTTTGGGTCCAATGCCTTTGCAGGGCAAACCCGGGCTCTTTAAGCACACCCATGGTCACACTGGCACAGAGCAGGTGATGAAAAGGCGGGTTAGCAGTAGCAGCGCTGCACAAGGGGATGGCCTCAAGCAAGCTGGAGGTGTGGAGAGGACTGTCAAGTGCAAACGCACTAAAATGCCTAAAAAGTCTTGTGGCTGGCACCTACCAGTACCCCTGTGAGATGGGCAGTGGGGAAGGTGCCCTGTTGCATTTAAGGACACCGTAGCCCATGAACAAAGGAGGAACTGCAGCTCATTGCACTTACAGCCCACTGGAAAAGGATTCAAGGCCATTTCCCCCCTTTCTGCAAACCACAACTTTTCACTAAGAAAAAATCCTAGCTCCTAAAACCGACACTTTCTGCAGGAAGCTCCCAATTTTTCGATGAAGCCCATGAAGAGAGAGAGGAGACGCTTGCTAGAAACCCTTCATACATTTTGCAGACACCTTTGACACTAAACATATTTATCTTTAAGCACATTAAAAAAAAGAAGAAAAAAAAAAGCCCATCAATTTTTCAGCCTTCAAATTGATTAGCCCCAATTACGGGTATTTTAGCGGCAAGGCAGCTCTGCTGCCCTTCCCGCTGCCTCCACATGCAGCCTGCACACCGGCTAGGAAGCCCTTCCAGACGCTTTCAGCTGAAAGACACCATCCAGGCAAATAAACACCCACAAGAAATTACACGCTATAGAAAAACGACGTTTAGAGGATGCTGTGATTACAGGGGCAGGCACTCCAGCAGCCAGCACGCCTTTCCAGGGTGGCTGCTGGCTTGGCTCCCACTTGCGCTCCTGGGCAGGTAGTGCTGGGGGGACCAGTGGCACCGCATCCCCAGAGGACACACACACCCCCCCGGGCTGCAAAGCCCCAACATCACCACAGATGGTAACACAACCAACACTTTTGGGTTTCGATCCCTTTGATGTGATGATGATGCCAGGGATGCAGGCTGCAGTTTGGGGGAAAGAACAGCAGAATCAGGCAAACTGTCACCCACACACCGCCACTCCCCAGCGGGGGCTGCCATCTCCCCATCTTCAAAGTGCTGCCTTTCCACCCCGCTTTCATCACCCTCATTATCCTCCCTGCAAACATCCAAGCAGGGAGCAGGCAAGCATTGCCGGAGGTTTAATTGCTTGATGATCTCCTGTCATCCCTTCTCTCCTGTACCTCTTGGGGAGGGAGTTGAGAGGTTGCTTTGTGGAGTTTTCCCCTCCCCATTTCTAATTTTTAATGATCCGATTCCCTTTTATATCAAACCAAGTGCTTCTCCTGAGCGCCTCAGCCCTGGCATGGCCACAGCGAGCTCGGCAGGCGGCCAGCAATGCCAGCAGGCGAACTGCCGTGCCGACCTCCATGAGGCATCCGCAAATTAATCCGGAGAGGTTTCTGTATTCGGAGCAATGCCGTTCTCCAGCGAGAAGGGGTGGGAGGGTAGCCATCGCACAGGTCCTGCCTGCCTGACCGTGCCGAGAAGGGAGATGGGATCAGATCCGGCCCTGAAACATCCCCTCAGCCACCAAATCTCCTTTCCTACATCCAAGTCCTTGGGGTAGGATAAGGACCATGACCCAGATGGGGAAACACCAGAGTTGGAGCATCCCCAGCCCCAAAGCATCCTCAGTCAGATGGACAGAAGTTTGCTCCTCTGGGGAGGGAGTACAGCACAAGTCCCCAGGCAATGCCAGAAAACGCTGGCACCCTTGGGATGGGACACGCCAGAAGAACCTCAGCCCAGGGAGGGACAAAACCTCATTTTGGTGCAAACTTCACCATTTGTGCAGTCAAAGGCACAAATTCTCACCATTTCAGATCACCCAGAGCCACTCTCTCGCCTCAGGGCCAAGCACTTGCCCAACTTAACTACCCCTCGCCCGTCTCATTGTGTTCCATTTCCGTATTTCAGCACTGTACAGGCAGAAACCCATGAGATAAACATGAGCTTCCCAGCGCATCGGTTCACATCCTGCGGCAATGGGCTGCATCTCTCCCTGACGCGTTGAGGAAAGAGGCCTCGGCTCCTCATGACGCAGCCGGTTAATTAAACCAGCCCTTCATCTCTGGAGGAATGGGTTTAGATCTGCCTTGGGACACATGTAAATTAAAGTCAGCAGCTTCTGAGCCCAGCCCGCCATGGTTTATTAATGGAGGAAAAGTAAAATTCAGTGTGGTTTTTCCCCTCTCAGGGGTTTTGGTTTTTTTTTTCCGCTCTTCTTCTCACAGATGAGAAATGAATTGAAGTGGGGCAGGATGTCAAAGGTGCTGGCTGGGTAGGTAGCTGCACGAGGCCAGTTAGAGGCAACAAGGTATGGGTGCATCCGCGTTCGCCTCTCCTGAAAATCCCGCCCCTCATCAACCAAGGACTTGCTCCCCTGGAGCAGACAGAGCTGCTCGCAGACCGAGCTGCGTGCACTTGGCTGCAAGGAAAACACAGCCGATGCTCACCCAGAAGCAGCGATCCCCCTCCAGGAAGGCAGGCTTGGTAAAATAAAAAGTCTCTGGATGCAGGAGAGCTTCGACACCAACTGTTTAGCTGGTATCATGACCCCAAACAATGAGTTTAAGGCTAAAGCAGGGCACAGAGGCAGCCAGTTTTGGCTCCCAGGTGCCCTGCTGCTCCCTGCCTGCAGCACCCATCTTCCCAACAGGTCCACACTTGCCTGTTTAATCACCACTCTGGGCTTGAATTTCTCTGTTTTTCATGGTTGGGGGGATTTTGAAGGTCTCAAGACAAAATCTGTCCCAGATTCATTTGTTGGATGAGAAAAGGAAGAGCACGCACACCCTGGGCAGACGGTGCCGCAGGGCTGCCAGCTCACCACAGAGCAGAGAAACTCGTTTTGCTCTCCAAAATGGTCAATGGGGAAAGAAAGCCAACCCTTCTCAAGGTCCCTTGTAAATCACTTTTCTCCCCCTTGGGTTTTGCTCCACTCTGCACCGGGCCGAGGCTGCCCAGTCCCACAGCACAGTTCCCCGCTAGTGCCAGCTTCCCTTCCTTTCCATAAACCAGCCATCAAAATAAAGACGCCCAACCTTCTGCTCCAGCACTTTTGGACATGAAATCAGGGGTGAATCGCGGCTAGTGGGTACATGGCGCAGCCCCTCCCCAGCCTATTTCCATTTCCCACCAGTGTTTCAGCTCTTCCCCTTTGGGAATTAAGGCACCACTCTGGAGAAGAGGAAGGAGGCATTCCAGGGAAGGATGAGGCTGGCACTGGCTCTCTGAGCACCCACTTTCAGTGATCAAATACACTAAGACAATTCATCTGCGTACACGGGGAGGGTTATGGTGGAGTGACCAGCAGTCGCACAGCCAGGGTGGCGATTGGCACTGGATGATCCCCACCATCCTAATGCTGCCCGAGCTTATTATTCTGAGTCAACAAATGAAGGGGGGATGAAGATCCTGGCAATGACTTGAAGCTATTTAACCTCCTTATACTCTTTTTAAAAAACTTATTTAGCCGCTGCAGCCTGCCATGGGCTCTTCCCTCTGCCAGGGCTGTCAGCCCTGCAAGCAGGACAGGGCTGGGTTTGTCATCACTGCCCCAAACCCTCACAGGCAGCAGGATCCAGAGCTATCCAAATAGTAGCCACTAATTAAATGCCACAACACAGCTCTCCCTGGAGACATGATGTAAGGAAAAGGGAGATTTATTTACCAGTAAATAGACAGCAGTGTCCAACCTCCTACTCCTGTGCCTCCCTGCCCTGACCAGCGCTAGATGAATATCTCTGCTGTACATTAAAACCAGAGCTAAGGGGTGTGAAGGCAGGCAAGAACTCCATCCTACACCAGCGATGAAAAACAATTTAAGGAGAGAAAGGGCAAGTGGGACAGATGCCCTGCTGAGGAGTCAGGGAGCACTGGGAGCAGAGCGCCCAGGGGAAGCACTGGGGCTCCAGCAGCAGGGCAGGAAAGCTGAGGTCCCCCCAGGCAGAGGCTGCTCCCCCACCTGACCCACAGCCCCACTGCTTCACCCACTTTCAACAAACAGGGCGGTTCATCACTGCCAGGTGCCCTGTCTTAACCACAGGCACAGATGTAATCTGGATTTCAGGAAACCCTCACAACCTCAAAACCAAGCATGCTTGGGCTTAACGAGAGCAATACAACTGAGGCTGAGCTTAAGGTGGCTGGTGCTACAAAGGCAAGTGATGCTCACATGCATCAGATTACAACTGTTCTGGTCGATCGGGCAAGACATGACCCAGAGAGGGGACCACCAGGACCAATCCTAGTGAGCAGATGCATCCCCAGCACTGCAGTGTCACCTGCAATGAACCTCCCAGTGAGTCTGGAGCAAACAGCTAGGGGACCAAGATTTAGGCCAGGACTCATGTCCCAAAAAACACAAGCCCCTGAAGATGCTGTACTCCCACCCCAGGCATCAGGCTCAATACAGAAGTCACAGAGTGAGATTATTTGTTCTGTGAACTGAGAGACCAGGAGTCGATGGACATAGACTGGAAGCCACACAGAAGAACCGATACCTTTGTGTACCACTTAACCCAGCACATGGTGTTCACCCCTCAACATCTATGTTGAGCCACCTAGTGAGCAGGACAGCAAGGTGCCACAAAAATTCATGGTGGATCTTAGAGCAGCTCTTCACCCAGGTAGAGAGGTGCTGGCAGGGGCCATAGTTAGAAGTCTCCTGAAAGCGATACAACTTTGCTTTGCAAGTGGCAGAGCCCTCCTGGGGATTTTGGGAACCACCAGTGTCACTCCCTAACTCCAGCCCCTCTCCTGACCAGGAAATCGGGGCGGCATCACCCCGGGCTTCCCAAAGCACAAACCCCTCCTCGCTGGGAAGCAAACATCCACCTTTCCTAACAGGAACTGATTAAGCACCTTTTCCTCCCCTGCCAGCTCATGCCACACAGTATCCCCTCAGTCTAGAGAATATCAAGTGCTTATTAATTACGTCTGAAGTGGTTCCTCGTTAGCGCCAAAGCCGCGAAGGATAAGTCACCCCAGGATGGGGTTGGGGGAGAGCTTCAGCCACAGGGCCAGGCTCGTGCTGCTGGTATAGGGATGCCAGCACAGGCAGGGACACACAGACACACAGCTTCCTTGTGTCCATGCCACACCGCTGGAGGACTTCGCACCTTAGGTTGAACGGGGGTGGTGGGATGCCCCATCACAGAGCAGGACCCCCCCAACCTGGCAGAGAGGATCCTCGGGGACTGCAGTTTGGCTGACTGCTTAAGGACTGTGCCCAGGGATGGATGCAGCATGGGAGGATGGATTCGGCAAGGAGAAGACGTCCTGACCAAGATGCAACTGCTCTTCCACATTCCTCATCCACCCCAAGAGCCCCATGCATGGAATTAATTAGAAAAGTAATTAAGAGAGCTCCCCTATGAATATTTATAATGGAACGAGCCATAATTGCTATTCCTCAGAGGAAAGACACTTTCTTACCCAGCCACAGAAAGGGGAGGGGAAACACGGCACCGACCAGGGGATCAGAGGCACCGTCTGCTTCTGCCTTCACATCTACTTGCCCGCATGTGGCCCTGGCCCCTGGGAACCTGCCTCCATCATCCTACAGAGGCGTGAGCAAAGGGCTCCACTTCCACCCCTGAGGGTGGCATTTTCGGCAGCAAGCTGTATTTCCCGCAGTTGGGTGCAATTTACTATTATTTCTACATACAAGCATCACTTAAATATATATTTTGTACTAGTTCTCTCTCCTTTATTAACACCACCTTTCTCACCCTAAGCAGTTAAATGGTGGCCACTGCCATTGCCTTGCCCTGCTGCTGCCAAGGAGCTCTTATCAGCCCTAATCTCCTAAAACCAGAAAACACCTAAAAAGAAATTTTTCAAAGTTTTACCTGTCTCCCTTCCACTTACTTAGTTTTCTCCCATCTACACTCTCCCTCTCCACTGTATTCTTAAAACTTTCCCTGCCCAAACTGCAGGGAACTGCCTTTCATCAGTAAGCTGCTGGCTGAGTGGCCAGCTCACTACCTTCATCCCAACTTTCCAACAACCACAATGTGGCAGCATGGGAAAGCACAGAGGACCACAGAAATTTTGACTTTACTTCCCAACTTCCCTCCCTCTGCACATAGTTGAGCTTATAAACTCTTCCCGACCCCACTCCAGCTGGCAGGAGAGCCAGTGCCAGAAGCATCCCAGCCCTCAGCAGCCAAGCCCAGCTGCCACTGGGCACCATGACGACTGACAGCATTCGCTACAAAAGAAGTATCTTGGAAAAAAAAAGTGTTTTCTCTTGGCACTTGGGCTCCATTACCAGATAGAAACAGGAAGCAAGGGAAGATGAAAAAGTGAAAATAACAGACGGGCTCCTCGGGCAACGCATCACTGTGGTGCCAGGGGCACCATGAGGAAGACAAAACAGTTGGATCCCCTTCCATGTCCCTCACCCTTTGAGGTTCTCCTGCAGCATCACACTCCCCAATGGAAAATATGGCCAGGGCCAAACTTCTACTCTCTCCTTCCTGCATGACGCTGGATTGCAAAAGATGTTCAGTCCCAAGGGCAAAGCCCAGCTTACAGATCAAGACCAAAGAGAGGAGGGGGAGACGATGTTCATACCACAGGGGAAGTGCTGGTGTTTTGGAGACCCCATGCGCCAGAGCCACCTCCACAGTCACTGGGGTCAAGTGGCACAAACCAACCAAGACCCCAGCTGCAAGGGGTTCAAAGGAGAATTCAAAGCAGACAAGAGGTTATGGTAATTCAACACGACTCAGCTCCAATATAACTACCATCAGGTCATTGTTAGTAACTACAATCAAGTCACTGTTGGTTGCAAGTGTTGCCGAATGGAGGAAGGAGCAGCTCAAAGCAGTTTCCAGCATGAAGCACAAGAGTGGAAAGCTATGGTAGCTCATCCTCTGCAGGTCACTGACAAGCAAGATGGAACTGGAGCAGGCAGTGTTCCAACAGCTTAATGTCCAAGTGGAAACCAATAGCAAGTGGTACCCTTCAACAGTCCATAGTGGGTCCAGTACTATTCAATATCTTCATCGACATAATAGGACTGAGGGCTTCCTCAGCAAGTTTGCAGATGACACCAAGCTGAGTGGTGCACTTGATTTGCTAGAGGGAAGGAATGCCACCCAGAGGGACCTTGACAGGCTTGAACAGTGGGCTCATGGAACCAAAGTTCCACAAGGCCAATTGCAAAGTCCTGCACCTGGGTCAGGGCAACCCTCAGTATCAGTACAGACTGCGGGGTGAATGGATTGAGAGCAGCCCTATGGAGAAGGACTTGGTGGACTGCGGGTAACAAATTGGACGAGATGGCAATGTGCACTTGCAGCCTAGGAAGTCAACTGTATCCGGGCTGCATCACAAGAAGTGTGACCAGCAGGTCGAGGGAGGTGATTCTGTCCCTCTGCTCCACTCTTGCGAGGCCCCACCTGGAATAGTGCATCCAGCTCTGGAGTCCTCAGTATGAGAAAGACCTGTTGGGAGTGGGTCAGAGGACTGGAACACGTCTGGTATGGAGAAAGGTTGAGCGTTTGGGTTGTTCAGCCTGGAGAAGAGAAGGCTACAGGGAGATGTATTGTGGCCTTTCAGTATATAAAGGGGGCTTGTAAGAAAGATGGAGAGAGACTTTTTTCCAAGGCCTGTAGTGACAGGACAAGGGGAATGGTTTTAAACTGAAAGAGGGTAGATTTAGGCTGGAGATAATGAAGAACTTTTTTATGATGTGGGTGGTGAGGAATTGCAACAGGTTGCCCAGAGAAGTTGTGGATGGCCCCTTACTGGAAGTGATCAAGATCAAGTTGTTTGGGGCTTTGAGCAACCCGACCTAGTGAAAGATGTCCCTGCCCACATAAGGGTTCAACAGGATGATCTCTGAAGGTTCCTTCCAGCCAAACCATTCCAAGACTCTGTGAATCCCGCATCGGCTCATCCCCATGCCAGAGGCAACCTGCTCAAAAGCTCCCAGCCAGGGAAAGGACCTTCTGCAAACAGCATGAAAATGCTGGCACTACCCATGTTGGTGCCACCATTGGGGACAGGAGAGATGCCCAAAGCTGTAGGCTGGGACAACACCCACTAACCCCACATCTGAGCACAGCTAGCTTCTCCCTGCCAAAATCCCCACTCATGTCCCACATCAGCAGCAGCAACAGGTGGGCAAAAAAAAAGTAGTCTCCTCCATCCTCAACATCTGTTACACATAAGTCAAAGCCACCCGAGACTGCAGGGATTTACTGTACATAGGCAGCTCTGGAAGCTTTTCTTAGCTGTGAAACATAATTTGCACCTTGGGCTCTCTAAGAATAAGCTGTCTTAAATAATAATACATGATTAAGAGCTCACGAGCAGGTTGGATGTGGAGGCAGGAGGTCTGTGATAGCTCCAGGTCTCACCATGTCACCCTCTTTCCAGCACCACCACCTCGCTGCAAGCACCGGCCCTGCTCGCCTGGCATGCTGAAACAGGAGATTTGGGTTTAGCCAGAAGGTGACAGTCCTGGGCAGCACCCAGACAGCCAGAGAACCCTTTTGCCATGCCCAGAACCATTTCAAGCTTTCAAACAGATTTCCCATTTTGCAACAGAGCAAAACCCACCAGCATCAAAGTAATTCCTGCTCCCAAGGAGGGTGACCAGCTCTCTCTGCACCATGGTGGGGACACACTGGCCAGCACGCATCAACTCATCCCAAGGCTACGTCCAGGGCAGGTTTATCAAGCAACTGGTTTTAAGCACCTTGGTGACATCACACCTGGATGCAGGTAGGTACAATGATATGGTAAAAAATAAGAAAATCAGATCAAAGTAAGTTGATATCAAGTCTCACCTCACAGGAAATTTACCCTCCAGGCTGCAGCCCCAGCAGAGGAAAGCCGGTCGAGTTGGGGCAGAAGTTCAGTTCCTAATTCCCCTTGTGTTTCGGTTCCCCAGGACACCTCTGCTTCTACGGATGAGTTTTAGACAGCAAAGCCCAGAAAACAGACCTGAGGTCAGAGCCCTCTGTCTCTGGTGTGGCACACAGCCCCGTGTCCCGGGGTTTGCAACTCTCACCCAAAAGCAAGGAGACAACAAAGCTCTGCCCACAGCAACCAGAGCATCATCCCGGAGAGACCCCAGGGAGAAATGAGATGAGGATGATGTTAGCTCAGGCATTGCTGCCAGTTCAGAGATGCTGCCACTGGGAGCTCAGCAATGCCCATGCAGGATGTGGACACTCTAAAAGTGCCAAGGTGATCAGCTCCTACTCCCAACCCACAGGTCTCACCTTCCTAGAAAAACATTTTCGTATGATAAATATCATACAAGCAGATGAGTCCTGGGCTTAACATGAAGACGGAACGATATGGTTCCACCCCATGCCATTAATTACATTTCCTTAGTTGCTGCTCCCAGGTGGGAGGAAGCCCAGGGTGGGGGAACATCAATTCTCTCCTCATGTGGGTTTGCACATCTTTCTTTGAAGTGCCCACAACTGAGTATTTAGTCTGGTTTGATGCTCTGATAGACAAGGCGTGGATCATTTCTTGGCCATGAGATTGCTGCACCAGCTGAAGACGGATGGATTTTCCCATGGCTCCTCGGCCCTCCTCCAAAGCCTTGCTTAAGTGTGCAAGCGATGCTTTTGATTTAATCACCGCGCTCCTGCTCTTGAGTATCCTCTGAGATACAAGTCACCGGGTGTGACAAATGACCACTTTTAACACACTCAGAGCTAACACCCGCGGCATCACTCCATTTGTCACTGTCCGGGTGCAGAACAGCCCAGGTAGGAGATGCAGGGGTTGGGAGAGGGTAGAAAATTAAAAGCTCAGTAATCTGGCTGATGAGTTTTCTTTTTTCCTCACCCTGGTGGGCTCCATCCTTCCTCCGCACATGCCTGCCGTGCCCCAGGCCCCAGCTGGCAAGTCCAGCTCATGCAAAACTCCTCTGACAGCCAGGGGAAAGCGTGGCGAGGAGCAGCAGTGTGACTCGCTCCACCTAGTCCATGGCTTTTCCACAGCTTGCGTTTACACGATAGGTCTTTCATTTATTAAAACATCATCAGCAAAGGGCTGTTTCCCAGAGTAGAGGCAGCAGGAGACCGGCAAAGCCTGACTGCCCGACCCAGAGCATGGTTTCCAAATGATGCCCTGCACAGGGTAGTTATCTCATGGTTTGGGGGAATAAAAAGTTCATTTTATTATTAGTACTAGCAAAAAAAATTTTTTTTCATTATTATTCTTACTAGCCTGCTGAGAGAGATTCACAGCCCTCAACAGGGGTGAGATACCCATCCCTTGGCAAGCAAACAGTGGCAAAATGGCACCATCCAGAGCCGTTCCCAAAAGACTGCTCTCGTGACTTTGGGGAGAAAAAAAAAAAAAAAAAAAAAAAACACCCACACACAAAAAAGCCCCAAACGAAAAGGAAAAAAGTTATAGAAAGGCTTTAAACCCCCCTGGGCTGAGTCAGTGGGTCTGCCAGGTGCTGGCCGTTTGCAAACAAGGGTGGGAACAATACGGGTGCCGGATGCAGCCTGGATCCTGCGCTTCCTTGCAGCCCTCCCATTGTCCAGGAGAACAATCCCTGCTCTGCCCGGCGAGCGAAGGGCCTTCGACAGTACGGCGACGAGGCGACAGCCGGGGCTCCTGGGCTGGTGCAAGCAGACGACGTGAGGAAAGCTGAGCGGGTTTTGCAGCTCCGCCGCAGGGATGCTCATGGATCCCTGCCCTCAGCAGTCCCTGCAGGTGCACGTGGAGCTCTGCACCCCAACAACCCCAGAAAAGACGAGCACCCCCAAAGAAAGTTGCCTAGATGGACTATTACAAGCCAAGGGTTTGGAGGCAGATTTATGCCCCCATTTGTACACAGGCTCATGAAAAGACCCTTGGGGGTGGGGGGGGGAACAAAAAAAACCCAACAAAAATCAAAAAACCACGCCAAAGTTCTCATTATGAGGAAGGGAAATACAAAAACAGCCCGTGGAACAATCTGAGGAGGGAAAAAAAAAAATATGCAGAAACATAAAGCCACACATCCCAGCTCAGGGGCCGCTCCCTACTACCTCCAAGGTCCCACGCAGTGAGGGTCTGGCTGGGGTGGGCCAGCCCTGCGATGCTCGCCTGGCCTCCACTCACCCCGTCCCCAGGGCATTGCCCGGGTTTCTCCTTTGGAGAGGTCTGGACCGCAGGCATGCCCCAGACCCTGCTCAGGATCTGTGGACAGGCTGCAGCGCCTGAGCCGCCTCGGCAGCAGCGGCCAGGATGCACGGTCATTCCCCATCCCTGCACCGGGGGAAAGCAAAGGGCCCGAATCCACGGCAGGAACATTTCAGCTAATAACGTCTAATTAAGACTTCCATTAAAACCCATCACACTCATTAGAAAAAAAAATTAACAAGGTTTTCCTGGACATTTTCCTTGCAAAATTGTTACGGCGGTTAATGGATGCCTTCATTAAGTATAATTTAAGAAAAAATCACACTTTTTTCTTTCTCTTTCTTTTTTTATTGGAGGCGCGGTGATTCAAACGCTTCTCCTCCGCAGCGCGGCTCTGGTAAAACTGGGCTGCCTGTTCCACCCAGCGGTGGAAGCAGGGAGATCGCTGCCAGGCGAAGGCAAAGCCCCTGCAACAAAGGGGAGCACCCCTCCGTTCCTCGGGCATCACCGCCCGGATTCGGGAAGAACCGGGAGAGCCGCCGCTTCCCGGTGCCGCCCAGCCAGGGAGAGCGGCTTGGGCTGATGCGGGATGGGAGAGGGGGCAGGAAACTGGATATTGGCGGGGAGAAAAAAAAAAAAAAAGACCCATTTTGAGTGATCAGAGGTCTGTCTAAATCCAGAATAACGCACCCCTTGGACATGTCTGCTGCCATTGGCGGGGTGGAAGGTGCCCCGCCTGCGTGGACGTTCCCACTTCGGTCTAAGCAGCTTTTTTCGATGGTTAGTGTTTGCCAGGCACCCGCCAGCACCACGGGAGCAGAGGCACAGCGGGAAGGGGAGACCCGCTGCCACCCTGGCATGCCAGCCACCCTCTCCCCGTGCCACTAAACAAGATTTTTCAAGAAGAAAAGCATGAAATCCTACTTCCAAATCCACAGAGAAATATTTTCTCCATAAAGCCACCTAAAGCCTCCTAAGTCCACAGGCGTGGCCCAAGACGGAAAGGTTTTGAAACTGTTTGTCCTCATCCTGCTCCCCAGGAAAGGGCTGGAGCAAGCACTGGCTGTTTTTAAGCCCAATTGTTTAAGATTTCAGGTGGGGGTCCCCAGCCCTCAATGCACCCACCCCACTCCGGGATGCTGCCAGCCCTGCCAGGCTCTCTGCCCTGGGACAGAGCTAGGTGCCGTCACACCCCAGGGGACACCAGAGCACCCTCTGTCAGCCACCCTTGACACCAGCCAGTGCAACACCTGCAGCCAGCTAAGCAGGGATGGAGAGAGGGATGCACTTCCCAAGCAAACTGGGAAGCCGTGGCCCTGCTAAACCAAATCCAAGGGCGGGAAGAAGGAGAGACGGGCAGGGAAAGCACTTTCTTTTCACCTCTTTGTTTTTCCCCCCTCTTGTTTTCACGGCGAAAGCATTCAAAAAGGGATCACTCGTGGGTCAGGCAAGCTGGAATAAGATGCTGGAGAGGAAGCTGCAGGAAGGCAAGAGGTGGCAGGGTCAGCACAGAGGCAGGAAAAGAGATGTCTCTTGGCCGTGGGAAAGTGCATGGACCAGCAGCATGGAGGAAAAAAAGACAAGTAAAACCACCCCAAAAAGCAAAGAAGGGCCTGCCTGCAGCCCCTGCGGAGCTTGGCATGCTCACCCTGACCCAGGCACCAGGGTGGCTGGGCACGGAGCTGCAGCACTCTGGGATGAGTGCACCCCAAGGCACAGGGGAGCGGGGTCCAGTGTCCTCACGACACGGCGAGACAGCCCACAGCCTCCCTTGCTGCCATTCACCCGCGGGACAAAACCAGCATCACCTGAGGAAACCTCTCCTGGGTGCCCCAACACAGTTCAGGGGCACCGGGACGGTCCACAGCAGGCAAAGGCACAGCCAGAAACACCAAAAAGATCTAGTTCTCAGCACAAGCACCAACTTGATTGGGAAAACTTGACGTTTCCCTTGTTTTAAGCGTTAGCAAATTATTCTACTGCTCATTACAAACTGTTCATATTACTATAAAAAAATAATCACTTTATAAATCCTGTGCTCTGCTATTGTTTCCAGCCTTCTGTGATGGATAAATGGAGGAAATCTATAATTATCGCCAGGGTTGCTCAGCAGGAAGGGAGTATAACTGGGGCACCGGCACGGGGCCCCTCACTCCTTGATATTCAACTGGTGCGATGTGTCCCCCCACTACCCCTTTCCCAAACTCAGCCCTCCACGCACGATTCAGGAAGGAATAACAAGCGGAAAAAGGAGACAAAGAAACCAAAAGCATGAAGACGACCAACGTAAACCCACACGCAGCTTTGGCAAAGTCTCGGCACAGCCAAGCGCTTCAGTCAGCAGTTGAAGAAGGGCTGGGGGACCCCCGATGTGGCTGGGATAGGGGACTGGCTGCCTTGCAGAAAGCTAGGGATGCCTGGGAGCAAGGATGCTTGAGGAGCAGCCTCTGCATCACGGGCACCAGAGCCCAGTTTTGTTCTTATTTTATGGTTTGTTCGGTTGTTTTTTTTATTTTGCCCCCTAGCTAGCTCAGATTTCCAGCTGCTGTGAGTAAGCAGGTTGGTTCATTATCCCGAGCCACGCAGCTTGGAGGCTCCCAACCACACTACGACAAGAATTTGCCAGGAGGGGAAAATGAAAAGTCAGACAAGACCACGAAGCAGCAGGGCCACTCTCTCACCCCTTCTCCCCAAGCTGACAAACAAAGTAAAAATTCAGCACAAAGCTGATTTAGATCCATCATTAGGTTCCAGAGTCAACCACCAGCAGAGAAAGGGTTTAATAATCTTCCTCAAGGAGAACACGCGAAATCCACCCAGCGTGCTCATCCAAGGTCTTGAACGATTTCCCCGGCCTCCCAGCAATCCCCACTCCTGCTTTTCCTCCCACTTCCTCCCCAGTACGATGATGCATTGCACCTTGACCATGCAAGGAAGCCATAAAGCAAGGCTGAGGGACAGGGCAGAGCAAGACAAATGGATTTAATATCAACCTGAACAGAGCGTGGGCTATCGCACCAGATGAATTATTCATTTTGGATTCAATAACAGCCTCCATTTCGCATTGACCCACAGCTCTCACAGGCACGAGGTGCCGAAAAGGATGGCATAGGCAGTCTCATCAGGTTTTTGGGCACGGCGTGCAATGCGGTTTCGCAGCAGCCAGGAGGTCTGCAGTGCCAAACCCCAACCAGCCCACAACGGAAACAAATAACAGGGTAGACTGATAAACAAAACCTCCCTTCCACCCCGATCTTAGCATTGTGGTGGTAATGACCCCCCCATCACTCTGACCCTAAAACACAACGGTAATCTCTTTAGGACTTGAAATACCCCCGATGAAGATTGCTCTCTGCCTCTGCCTTTCGTGAGCAGCTAAGTGCCGATAAAAGCTGGCATTAATGAATCCCTCAGCGGCCCCAAGCTCTGCTGTCAGCACGAAACCGCTGAGGTCTAATAGCCCCATGATAGGCACAGCCTCTATCCCAGGGGGTGGGAGGGATGAGAGAGGGCTGGGGGAGCTAAACAATTCAACCCTATTTTTGTCCCACCACTAAGGAATTAAGCCCATTTTCTCAGCCTTAAAATACCAAAGGATTTTTTTTTCCTTGGTGACAATTCCCCCAGGCTTGTTAAGTAGCTCATCTCAGGTTGATGAAGGCTTTGAGCAGATGTCAGGAGCACATGCGTTCCAGGAGCCAGGGTGCAATCCTGGAAACATCCCTGCAAGGCAAACCTAGCAGGTGAATGAGGCAGGTGAATACGACCCTTTCGAGAGCTCAAAGTTAAATAGAAAACTAGTAATCTGTTATTTTTAAACCTTGCAATGCGCCATCTCCTGCCTGCTGACCTTTGGGAAGGGCAACAATGGGATCAGGTCTTCCCTCATGGTCTCCAAGGTCCATGAGGATACAAAGAGGTGCTTCACGGCCAAAGGGTACACTCAAGCTACCAAGAAGCCATAGTCCAAACCAAGGTCAGGTTTTTACTCAAATGCAGTTGATTTTCCAACAGTCCTAACGTAACCCCTGGCTCAGGCTTTTAGGGCCAGTCTTAGCAAACTTCCAGGAGGGCCTGGTAGGTTTATGGGTTTTCTGTTCCTCACCAGCACTAAGGACCTTCAAACACGCACTTGCCATCCCAGCCTTTCGTCCATCCTCCTGAGGTGGGAACTGGGAAATACCCTTAAAGGATTGGGAGAGGGAAGTTATTGGAGCTCTGCTCTGGAGACAGCATCGTATCAGCACCTGTCAGCACCCACGGGATCGTGAAAAAAGCATGGTCCCGTCATCACACACATGCTTGGTGCCCCCTGCTTTGTCTGCAACCACAGCGTACTTTCGTGCTTTTCAGGATACCAAATGCTGCTGACCGACCCATAAGAACCCCTTCAGACCTCAATTTTCCCCTCAAGGAGCCCAAACGCAAAGTGCGCTCCCCACACAAAAGCAGAACACTGGTCGGGAGCTCCACAGAGCCCACGCTCCAGCGGCACAAGGGGTTTCTCCTTTGGCATCAGTGCTGCCATCAGGAGCAGGAACATGGTCAGAGACAGATGCTGTGGCACAGAAAACTCAGCAAATTTCCAGTTCACTGGGCTCTGCTTGATGCGGCTTCAACAGCACGAAAACTCCATGACTGTTCTGGGGTTTGCACGAGAAAAGGAAACAAAAGAAAGCCATGGAGATGAGTCTAATGCTCACCTTGAGCAGGTTTGCTCCCACGACTCTCATGTCTTGCTGTCCTCCATCCTCTGCTCTGCTCCAAACTATGAACACTGGGTAGGTGAAGCATATTCCTCCCAGTGGGTTAGAGGCACTCAAGAATTCAACCTCCTCCACCACCCCAACCATCAGCAGATAAAAAGGTCAACACCACCAAAACCTGCAGCAATTTTACATTCTCACTGTTTTCCTACATTTCTGCCAAAATGACATTTCCCAATTGTAGTCTTCAGCAAAAATTAGTATTTATTTTTCCATTACGAGAAAATGTCATTTTGCCGTAAAACCATGTGTGCTTTCTGTTTGTTTATTCAATAGCAGAGGAACATCTTGTCAGAAACACTCTGGTTTACAAAAAGCCCTCCCTCCAACAGAGCACTTCAGTTCCTCACTGGAATAGACCACGTCCTGGTGGGAACACAACCACACTCAGAGTCAACCACAGAACTCAAAGGCATCCCCTGGCGATGCTGCTCGATGTGAAAGCAAGGCATGAGCACACAGACTCTGGTGGTTTCCCAGTTATCAGAGCCCTGGCATGGGAAGGCATCACTGTCCCCACCTTGGCCAGGTGGGAATGTGGTTTTTCACGGTGAAAACCTACATAAGTTCCAAGGTGTAAAGGAAATGAACAAACAAGTTTCTCCATAGCTTGAATCTCAGCTTTGCCATTTTCATATACCGCAAGTTACAGGTGGAGAAGAAACACCACGGTGGCCACCCCAGGGAGAATCATGGCCAAACCTGGTGCTACATATACTGCCACATGCACAAAACAGGTCTAAGTCAGACCTCCTCCCATCATCCTCTTCCTCAAAACCAGCCCTAAAGCACATTGACACCTGTCTTTGACCTTGTCCTTCTTCCCAACCCTTCCTTGACCTGGTGGTGCCCACCTTCTAGAAGCTATTTGGAAAGCAATGATGAAATGGGATTAGCTCCTCATGCAAAAAGCTCTCCTTCCAAGCAGCATACAAAAACACCACCTTCATTTGGGAGAGGAGAAGGAAAGGGCAGTGAGTAAAGCTAATAGAAAAAAAAAATAATCCTCCAACAGTATTTGGGAAATATGCATCAGAACGGCGAAAGGAGATGAAAAACAGCAAGTGTTATTTCCATATTTATGACCTTGTGCTGTGGAGGACTCCAACAGGCAGGAGCATGCTGGCAGTCTGGCTGGGGCAACCCAAAAAAACCAGTAAAAAAATTCCAATTAATGTCGAGAATCAGAACAGCTTCACTTCAGTCAGGCCCAACGGCAGCTGCTCGGCTCCCACAGCATTGCTGGGGAAATAACGAGGCAGATGAAAGTGGCTCAGCCAGCGAGCGCCAGCCCATGCGGCACTTTGAAGGCAGCAGATCACAGAGGCAGCTTCTATTGGGCTCACAGCAGCAGCTGCACCAGTACCCACATCCTCGCCATACTGCTTCCCAAGTTTGTCCACTGACCAGAGCGCATCAAGAAGCCACAGGTTGATCACTGCTCCCAAATCCCTGCTTGGTGCCTGGATTAAAACCCTTTCAGGGCAGGTAAATGGTGCAGAACTGACAGGCATTGCCCAAAACAGCTTGTTTGGGGATGAACATTTTGCTAAGCAAAGCTTAAGAACAATAAAAGCGCCCTGTTACCCAAGGCCAACCGTACCTTTGCAAGCCACGTTGTTCTCCGGCTCGTAGCCAGCCTTGCATGTACAACGGCCAATGGGGACCATCCACTCCCCGTCCCCGTTGCAGTACAGTTTGATGGGCACATCCACCTCCTCGGCATTGGGGATGCAGGTGCCACGAGCAGTCACTAAAGAGGTGCTTTCTGCTCCTGTCATTGTCTCTGGGAAGATGGCAAAGTTCTGTACCACGCTGGGGCACTTCTTGAAGAAGACTCTGACAGAGAGCAGAGACATACAAGCCCCATAGTCCTGGAAAGCCAGGTAAAAGCCATTGCGGGTCAGGGGCCCAAAACTTCTCACTTCTGTGTTCACCTTCATCAACCTGCCACCAAAGTCCACCTGGGAGAAGCTCTCGTCAGCAGCAATGGTGTCCACTTTGAGGTAGGGTGCCTCCGTCCAGAAGGCGGACTTCTTGGTGGCAATTACAGAGTCTGTCTCGTAGTAGTAGAGGTTGAAGGTCTCCTTGCAGGAGCCAGGGACATTGGGGAGGCTGCTGCAGTCCCGCACAGTGAAGCGCATCTCGGTGTAGATGCGGTGAGCTCCACGCCGGTTGATGAATGTGGTGAGGAGCCAGTTGTTCTGGTTGGGCTCGAAGACGTTGCACACCTGGTATGTACGGATGGTGTTGAGGTTTTCGTCGTAGCCACTGACTTCTTCCCACTGCAGAAAGGAGAAGGGAGAAGTGATGAGAGGGAGGCAGAGGGACCAGTGGTGGCCCATGAGCCACAGAGGTGCCACTCGCCCAGCACAGGGCAGGGCAGGAAGGAGAACCCAAAAGCCCCAGAGGGTACTAGGAACACAGTCATTGACACACAATGTGATGCACGTGCCGAAACACCACCTAGGCCAGCACCAGAAAAAATGCTCACCCTCTTGCCCCTGCATGCCTCTCCCCATTGCTCCCAGCTGATGCTAAAACATCTTTTTCCACACAGGCAACCACCTTAGCTGCCCTGAGAAGAGGTAAAAACAAGAAGAAAGACAGTTCGGGCCCCCAGGGCAGAAGAGAAAGCAGCACACGAGGCTATAGCTTCATTAAAGCCCGAGCCAGCACGCGGGCTGGAGAGCAAGCCTGACCCCAGGCTCTCAGCACGACAGGATCATTTCCCCCAATGAAAACTAACTAAATAAAACATTACCGCCACGGAGAGAGAGAATATAGATTTGCAATTCAATTTATAGAAGGGCATTAATATAATCCAGGCTACAATTTCAATTAAGGGACAGCGGCAAACTGTGAGTAGTCTATGATGGCATTAGAGTCCTACAGACAGATTTACAACCTCATAATCCATTCATTTTAACTAATCCATGTTTACAGTCTCCTCATAACAGCATTATTCATATGGCAATCTTTAAGCAGCACTCTGAATATCATGCATAATTTCTAGAAGCGATGCTATAGCAGCGCTCACGTGTGTTTGTGCTTACATGGGAGCACGATGGCAGGTGGGTGATGCCAACCTGCCCCGTCACATTGAGTCTTTCTGAAGAGCTGATGCACCACGACCAACCCTGCAACCTTACAGATTTTGCTTCTTCCCTTTTCTATTTAAACAACCACGCTCCTCACTGCTTCCTAAGCTTCTCTTTGTAAATCACAGCCCTGATGTAAAAAAAAAAAATGCTGGTTTTTATTTTGTTGTCAAAGCAGTGTCCTCTACATGCTGCCAACGAGCGCAGCAGAATGTTTGCTCCCAGGTTCACTTACTCAGCTCCGCTAAGTTTAAGCAAAGATCACAGCTCAAGGCTGCACATTGTTGTTATGCAATGTTTACTGAACCAGCAATAAAACCTCACACATCCAGCTGAGTGCTCTCCCTTCTCATCCCACACACAAAAGCACTGCAAAAAACCCCTCTCTATGCTGGACAAGATGTGTGGATTCAATGCCCTTTCATTACCAGTCACCTTTTCACACAAGACAGCTGCAAGGTCCTCCCCAACCAAAGGGGTTGGTATTGCTTCCTGTTCCCACCTGGGCTTTGCATTACAGCCCTGTCATCCAATTAACGTTAGACAACGAGCTCTCTTCCAGCACTCACCTGCCAGGGTAACACCAGCCCCACCGCTTTGCTGCGGGAATCCTCCTCTTCATCCTGCCCAGTGCACAGGACGGGGCCAGGTGGGTGCATGGAAGAGGACCTGACCTGCTATCCTTTAAGTCACAGTGCCCATCAGGGAGCCAGCTTCCTCGCCAGCTCCTTTCACCAAGCATCCCCTGCATTTTGCTGCGTTGATTTTTTTTTTTTTTGGGAGTGGGTGGGTTGCAAACAGAGACTCAAAATTCAGAGCCAAAACCTACCAGCAGACCCTGCCACGCTTCAGGCGCTCAGCACACAAGGCTGCCTATGGCTGGGAATGACATGAAATGCCACTTGGAAAACCCTCATGAGGGTTTGAGGCTGAATGCTGATGGTCCCTTGGGCATCCCTTGGGTTGAGCGCTCCTGCAACTGGGCACTGAAGAGCAGCAGGTCTCCACAGCTGGAAGCCCTTGGTGCCAGCAACTGCTGCCATCGATGCTCTAACAGCAACTAATGCATTATTTTGACAGGATTCCACTAAATAATTCACAGGGAGCTGGGGATTAAGATAATGCTCTTCTCCGTCTCTGCTGAGATTTAAAGCGTGTCCATCAGGGAGCATGGAAAGAGAGCCCACGTCCCACTGGAGCCAGTCCCTGGGTCCACAGTCCCTGTTGCCTGGCTGGCATCCATGGCCCAGCATTAACAACACGGCAACCCCAGGAGGGCCCAGAAAGGTGGCTCATTAAATCCCTGTACCTCCAGCCCCAAGGGACATGAGAGGAGCCCAGAAGGAGCTGTCAACCCAGCAGCAGCCACGAGCCCTTCTCCCATCCTCCCATCTCCTCCCTCCTGCAGGAAGGCCCAGTTTATAGAGAGCTGCTGCTCTTCTCGCTCTTGTTTCTTTGCTTGCCTCTCTGGTTCCTCTCTTCTTCGCTTGTTCCCGCGATGCTATGACTTGTTGTTAAGCCCCAAAGCAAAGCTACCAGAGCACCCTCATTTTTTGGATGGAGGAAAGCAGGGCAGAGGGGAAGCTTTTGGTTTCTTACCCCAGCTTCCAGCAGCGTGGGATGAAAAAGAAACAGCACAGCCCTAGGGTGGATGCTTTTGGGAACTGAAGACTCAAAACAAGAAAAGATCAACTAAATGTGGGGTCTTTGTTGACTCCAACACAAGCAGAAATCCCCACGTGTATCTTAGCATCTCTGCCAGGCTGCTTGGATGGGTCACAGTCTGCAAACCCTCCCTGGTGCCCACGTTCTGGACAACCCTCACCCAAATGCTGGTCACTAGCACTGGACAAGCCAAGAAGCGGCATAAATCTGCCTTCAAGCCCCAATTAAACAGGACAAACCCCAAAACTCAGTGCTGCAACCAGGCAGCCCACAAAGACAGCCTGCATGCCTGGAGTGAGAGGAAGATATTGCTTATTTTCAACTGGCATCCAAACTACTCCAAAACCTGTCTCATTTGGGACATGATTCCTAAAGGGGGGTTCATTCTAGGAGTCCAAAATATACCTTAAGATGCTCCATATCCACCCAGCAAAGCACCTGATGCTACACAGAAAAGCCCAGTCCACAAGCAAGGGAACTTGACAGGGGAAGTCTTGCTCTTCACCACACACGGCAGACTGACCCTATGACTTTTAAATAAAGGACTTGGTATTTTAAAGTACTCTGTGGAAGATCTAACAGATGCTCCTGTAGAGGAGAAGACTCATCAGTAACTCTCAGAAGAGCGAGACTGGGATGGATGCAAGGACGTGCACAGATGCAGGGATGTGGGTTGGGGAGAGGCTTTGCTCGGCTGCTCCACAAAGGGTGAGACCGTCATGCCTTGCGACGCAAGCTCCCTGCCTGCCTTGCGCAGGATTTCAGCAACAGCAGCTCTGGCAGCACACCGTCTCCATCACCTGCGCGTGTCCCCCCTGCATTTTGCCAGCAATTTATCTGGGTCCAGATTTTTTCCAAAGCAATTTAGCAACAAAGCCCTACGTTTCAAGGGCCTCTAATGTACCGGGAGAAGATTTCATGCCCACTGCATGTGTGGTTCAGCTCTGGTGATGGCGTGCAACCTCATTTCTTTTGAGGACCTGGCCAAGCCAGTCACACACACAGGCGGGCATCCTTTCCCCTTTGATGCCACATCCTAGAGGCCCCAGGGTCAGACCCCACTGATGTACCCACCCGTGCCCAATGGGATGCCCGTCCCACTGCGATGCCCATCCATCAACTCGCACTCCCTCCCACCACCGCTGCACTCCGCCCCGGCTCCATCTCTCACTTTCTCTGCCAAGGGAATGTGAGTCAGGTTATTTTATGCTTCCATTCCTCAAAGGCTTGTATTATATAAAAAAGATGTTTTAAGTGCCTCAGGGTGTTTTGTTCCTCATTACTTCATAAAAGTGACATTAATAGCCAGGGAAGAGCACTGCCGAGTGCAATTATGGATGATGTTCCAGGTATGAAAGCTGTTTTGAGCCTGCTAATATTTCCTAATTACAAGTCTTTTGGCACAGGGAGAGGGAAGGCATGAACGGGAGGATGGAGAGCGGTGATGGGGCCAGATCCTTCACCTGGGAGAAGGGCAGGCAGGGGAGGAGAAACTACAGGGATGGAGAAAAGCTCCTTCTCCACTGAGACCCCAGGACCAGTTCGGGGAAGGGACACTCAGCTCTGGACCAGCCACACAGGTCAGCACAGCAATGCCCTGGCCACCCCACACCAGCCAAATGGCGCATCGCTGCTCTCACTGTGACTTCCCCAGCTCCCCGCCATCGTATCAAGATAAACAGTGTGAACCCCACAAGACCACATAAGGATCAGCTGAGCAAGGGGCACTTACCCCTGAAGGAGGGTTCGCGGTCCAGCCCAGCTCGGCCGTCGCTGTCCGCGTATCCATCAAAGTTTCTGTGGAAACAAGAAAAGCAAAGCAAACTAGTTACTCCCAAAGTTTTCAATGATGTTAAGAGCACAGAGACACAGAAGAAGGTGCAGATGCTTTCAGGGAGCATGCGTCTGACCCTTGGAGCTGCTCAGAAATAAAGCAACAGGTGCCCTAACACATCTAATGAACTAAGAGCAGCTTTACCCCAGAGCAAACGGTGCAGGATGAGACTCTTTGCAATGAGTCACGGCCTGAACCCAGCCCACGCTGCCATCTCTGACCCTCCCAACCCTAGAAAAAGAAAATAGCATTACCAACTAAAAAAAAAAAATTTAAAAATTAAGAAGGATGCTGCATTTCATGGAGTCATTACGTGCACATACAAAACCCTGTCTAAACCTAAGCAGCGAGTTTGCATTAAGTCCCTGGAAGCAGGAAGAAGCTGCGGGTAAGTCTGTCACCGCGGGCAGAGCCCACCCTCTCCCTCAGCATCTCTGTTTTCGGCAGGTCCCATCTGACTCGCTCTCAGCTACTTGCTTCACTCCACAATGCTAAACGGCCCCTGTTATACACTACATCTGCCTGGTGCCCCGCGTTGTCATGGCACACTTATTATTTGTCAGGGTGATTTCAAATATATGAATAAAAATCACATTGTTGGAGCTGTGTTCCTCTGCTGGTCTTTTGGTGGAGGATTTAGTGGGAAATACTTAAAAGCTGTAATACAGCTGACACTTGCCTACTTCTATTCTTTAGAAAAAAAACCACAACAACAAAACAAAACACAACACGAGTAATAGTGAGAGCAACAACATATAGAAACAGATGGGAAAAATCCTCCAGGTTTTATTTATTTGTTTGCAGCAAGCAGACATGCAGATTAATTTCCTCGATTGCTGTGTCTCGACCAAACAGGAGGAGGAGACACGGTGGTGGTGGCTGGCATAGCTGAGCATCCCCTGTCCCTCCCCTTTCCTCCCTGGTCCCAGGTACTCACGGCAGCTTCGCAGAGCCAGGAAAAGGGGTGCCACAGAGACATAAAGGTCAGGAAATAAAAACCAGCCCAGGAACGTGAATTGCCGCTGGACTGCTGCTTTTAATCTCTCCACACCCGCTCCAGCAATCACAAGCGGGAAACGAGATTCCTATTAATCTTCCCACCACTCCCTTTGCCGGCTGCCTCGGGATGGGAAGCTGGAGAAGCGTGACCGGGAAGTCCCCACCCTGCCGCAAGTGATAAAGCCCTCTGCTCCTGAAATCCCCGCCGTAGCTGCTGACCCAGCCTGGCGCCCAGAGGACAGCAGGGCCACGGAGAGCAAGGCAACCCCCCCAAAGATAGAGCAAAAAGGCACTCGGGGAGCTTGCAAAGCTTCTGCACCCCTAACCGGTCTTGGGATGCTGCTGTGGCACTGCGGGAGGGGTTCAAGCATGTTTGGCATGTGCCTTGCATGGTGCCAGCCTGTTCCTGCTCACGGTGCCTCCTCACACAAGAGAGGCTTCGCCCCCAGTCCCTGCAGGGAACAGAAGAGTGTGGTGGCCTTCATGCTGTCACAGCATGTCACTTCACACAGTTTCAGTCCCTTTCTGTTTGGCAGAAGCCAGCTAAAAACGATGCATCCCAGCTGCAACTCCTCCCTGGACCCAAACGCACCAGGGGCTCACGCTCCAGACCTCCAGCAAGGTTCTGCTCCCGCTGCTCTCCGCCTGCCCACCACTACCGAGCGTTCCTTCCCTTGCAAACAGCGCCACATTACGTTAAGCAGTCATTAATCCTCGCTATGGCCCTTCAAATAAGCAGGCGGATATGCCTGTACATAAACGGATGCAAAGGTGGAAGCAAAAGGCTGTGCAAACATCTCACAATCCCTGCTCCCAGCACAGCTATGCAGGGAGGGATGCTCTGAGAGCCCCGAAAATGCTTGGTCGTTTTCCCCACAGCAAATGGGATGTTCTTTGTGCCATACAGGGGAAACTGAGGCAGCAGAACCCAGGGTGGTGCAGGGAGCATGGTCGAGCTGGGCTCTGGACTTGGCTCACCCACCCTCTGCCATAAACAAGCACACACTCAGTTACAGGAAAGACACTTCTTGCAAGGGTTTATTCAGACAGGATTTTCACTCCATCTCCCTTCCTGTTCTATGCACTTACAGCTTCCTTCCCTGGGCTTTTTTTTTCAGTGGGGCGATGACCAAGGAATGCAGCTTTGATAAAGTACAGCCGCGGTGCAGGACAGCGGCACGCGAGGACCGGCTCTGCTCTGAGGTGACACCCACCGGGATCCCTCCCAGCAGCTCCCTCCCAAAATCTCCCCGCTTCCCTCCTGTTCTGCTCCTCCCCAAAAACTCCATGAATTTGGACAGAAAACAGGAAGGCACAGCAGCAATTCTGGCACAGCACGCGGCAGCTTCTGAAGTGGGAGACTTCAAAACAGCTAAATAAATAGAGAAATAATTGAATAAATTGAAAAGAACCACAGAGAAGCTTCCACCTTGGAGGTTTCCAGAGTCCTAGGGGGATTGTGTGGCCTGTGGCCAGGGAGGTCACGCTCGCAAAGTTCCTACCGCAGATGCATAACTTGCACTTCAACAGCTCCACGTCTTTAAAGCAATTTGCAAACCAAAGGAGGAGGGCTGAGAGCCACCGCTAAAAGCCTGACCCTCCACAGACCATCTCCTGCTCAGATCCTGCCCCGACTCCCAAGGACGCTGCCTTATACAAGAAGATCCATCAACTGGCAAAAAAGTTTGGTCGTTTTGTTGGGTTTTTAAAACTTAAAGGTTAAATTCCCCCCTTTCAGCTCAAATTCTGCCGAGCTCACCCAAACCCCACGACTGCAGAAGTACTGGCACCAGAAGGACCCGGCTGAGCAACTTCCCATTGACCTCTGCTGTTTCCTCTTGGAGGAAACCTTGAATTTTACTTCATTTTCTGGGACATAAGAGTGCTGCCATGACCACAGGGAAAACCCCGCAGGGACATTTATGGCCAGGCTAAGGCTGCCAAGCACCCTTCTCCAGCAGGGTGGGGGGTTTGCAGGTCCTGCTGCCTCTTGACCCAAGTCCTCACAGAGAAAAAAGGGACAAGATGGGGGTCCCAGAGCTCACACCTCCATCTCTGGGCTGCAAACTACCGCTACTGCTGGGGTGACACAGAGGTCACCCCTCCAGGCCATCCATCACTTGCGAATAGGAAGAGGAGGGACAGGCAGTAAAATCCCTTTGCTTTGCCTGCTAACAAGGGGATTACTGCGGACCAGTGCCCGAGCATCATTAGTCAATGGAAAAGCCGCACAGACACCTCGCACCCCTCATCCCGCACTACTCTTTACCTGCTTCATCCTCCTGTGAGGACCAGTACTCGTTTTTTGGCACTGGGTGATAATTAAACCCCCACCAGGGATGTCAGCACAGGGGTACATCATCTCCCCATCTCACACAGCATTGTTAGCCACAGTGGGTGAACCACGTGCCGCCTGCCCACCTGCATCAGCCAGTCCCCACACCTCCACTGTGCCGGCAGGTAGGCTCAGTGCCCAGCAAGCACATGCAGGCAGGATGCTGCCCTCCCCTTGCGTGCTCAAGGTACCACTCCTCCAGCACCTCCTTCCACACCTGACCACCTGCATTGTGGGCATAGTGGACACCCAGGGGATGCTCTGCCCAGGAGGGAGCTCAACACACTTGCTTAGAGAAATCTTCAGGACCTGAGCCTCCACAGAAGACAGCTGACCTGGCTGTAATGGCTGAAGCCCTCGTGAGGGAGAAGACAATCTCTGCTTTGGAGAGCTGAGCTCTCTTAGAGTGAAGAATCTTCAGCTGTATACAGTAGATTTTCTTTAATGGACACATTACTTTAAACTAAGCCTTCGCCATCTGTTCCAGTCCCTAATTATCAATACAAAAACAAACGTCTACTCACAATTACACTCGTAACGAGTAAAGATGCCAGCAATTAGAATGCACCAGCATCCTTGCTGCCGAGCAGCGCATCCATCTGCGAAGGCACTTGTGCGATCCAGGCAGGGAGGACTCGCTGCTGTCCCAGCCCCCCTGCACCCTTCCTGGCAAACCGGAGAGAGATGCGGCCAGAGTCGATGCCCAGGGCAGGATAAGCTGCATCTCAGAGGAGCGACAGGTAGGCTGGCACCATTCAAACGGCAGGGAGGAAAAGATATTTAGGGCCTTCATTTCATGTTTAGAGCCTTCATTTCACACCGGCTGATGCTGTCTTGCCAATATCCCTTCCCTAAAGGATTTAAGCCTCTTCCAGGAAAACCCTTTTAAGCCAGCCCAAAATGAAGCTGATCTTATTTCCCCAAACCCCTACCCTGAAGCCCATATTTCAGACCTCCCTAGCATGGAGGCCTCCCGCCCAGTCCCACCACGAGAAGGTGTGACTTCTCCCTGGGCAAGGGAGCAGGGTCTGGCTCATAGCAAAGAGAGACGGAGCAAGGAGGCCAACCCAACTTGACCGCATTTTTACATTGCCATCTGGAAATAAAAGAGATATGACAACAAATTTTCTGCTCAGGGAGGCCATGAAGAAACCTTTACAAGTGCTGCACTCCTCAGTAGATGCCTCAGGAATATGGTCCCTCTCCCCAGGCAAGAAGCAGCAAATCTCGCTTCTGCAAGAAGATAATGGCAGGAACCAGCCTAAGGCACTCAAAAGCAAATGCTTCAGCATATGCAAAGAGCCGCAGTCACGTCTAAGACGACCAAGAGGAAAAAGACAGAAATTAAGCAAAATAAGGAGAGAGGAGGCTTGGTAACAACAGATGGGTAGAGGGAGATTTGGAAAGGATGCCAGCTGCTGGAAATAACCCCCCCAAGATGCGTGAGGAACGGAGAGGTGTATGTTGATAGCTGAACCTTCAGAGGGAGAGGAGAGACAGGAGGGCGGCCATCAAGCAAGTGACAAAGTGCTCATGGCCGTGCAGTACTCAAGTACAGCATCCGAAGGGGCAAAGGCTGTTCTGCAGGTGGGATCTTCAGAGACTCATCCTGACGTGCTCTCACAGAGCACAAGGTAAGCCTGAGGGGTCCCCAGTGGGGTCAGCGCACGGTCCAGCCCCAGGGCACATGCCCGGAACAGTCCCAGCTCCGTAGAGTGACTGTCTGAAGGGGAACAGCAGCAAGACCTTTTTCCATAAGCATTGTATTTTCCCCTCTATTTCATGCTCATAAATGCCAGGCTTGCTTTCTGCCCTCTCTTTCTCCCTCAAGAGCTTCAGCAAAATCAGCCCAAGGCAAATGCACAGCTTGGGAAGCTTCTGTCCAAGTTTGGTGACATTACCAGAGAAAGGGAACAATAGAGAAACAGAGCCAAGACGCTTTATTACAAAGACTAGTGCTAAATAACATTAACTGCTATGACACCATGAGCTCTGCTTTCCCGCGGTTGTTGTGACTTCAAGCCGAGCCCAGGTTACATCATGGTTGTCATCACCGCTGCCTATACGCTTGTGATTTGCATCACACATCTCAATGTCAATGGAAAGAAAGTGCCGCAGGCGCCTGGAGAGTAATTTTAATTTAATTCTCACTACTCTCCATAGATGAAGGTGTTCAAGCACACACCAGGAGGTTGCCTCAGTAATTCCAGATTGCTCTCCATGACCATGCTTCTGACCACAACATCCCACAGACACGTCCCAGGTTCACCCACCCAAGATTTCAATATATCCTGAACTTCGGACTGAGCTGGGAAAAAGCAGGAAAACAAGATCCCTGCAGCTCTGCTACAGGGACCGAGGCAGCAAGCCGGGCGCACATCCCACCCAAAAAGTCTCTTCTGCAGGAGGACTCCCCATTTGGTTCCTGCTCCTAACTGGGAGGGAGCATCACTGCTCACCCCTCCTGCCACAGAGGAGCCAGTGGCTGTGCGGCGTGAACGGCGCGACATCTCCCAGACAGTTTAACCGTGGCGCTGGAGAGGGGGGCAGGGTAAGAGCGGGATGAGCCTCTCCCCTTTGATAAGCGCTGCTCTTCTTAACAGTTTCTTGTGAGCACCGTCTGCCGAAAGAGCCACTTACAGTATCTATACACTTTCAATCAAAAATATTACAGCAACAGCTAATTACGTCCCATCATTCCCATGGCTCTCTGCCTTTAATGGTGCATTTTGCTGCTACAGAATGAGGGTGAAACTGCTCTGGAAGTGCATAACGAGCTCTCCCCATCAATCTCCTGCAGGTTCGTTATGAAGGATTACCCGCCAAAGAACAAACCTAGTCGAAAAGAGAGCGGATGAGCTAAACAACAACAAAACAAGTCAACACGAAACATTTTCTGTCTGTATTTAAAGGATGCCGCCAGCGCTCTGGGGTCTGTATGAACCTCTCAGAGGAGAGGAGCAGCTGTGCCTGCTCTGCAAAGACATCTCAGCTGTGACACCATCATCCACGGCCACCAGCCAGCGTGAGAAGATCTGCGGTCGCCAAAAAAAAACCTCCTTTCAGTTGGAAAGGGAAAGAATTCATATATATCAGCCGAGGACAAGCGTGCTGTGTCAATTTGTGATGGGATGCATTAAGCTGCAACCGCACAGCACAGCCCCGGACCTCCTCCGGGATCTCCCATCAATGGCATGGATTTCAGCGCACAATGAAGATGCATCGCAGCAGGGCAGGCGATAACTTAATGAAGCTCAGATTTGGGGGTGTTTGCTCAGCAACTATATAACAACTTTATCAATAAACCGCTGCCTGCTGCGACTACAGGATGAAACGCTCTAATTACAAGCCGCAAACACTATCCGTATCAGGATACAGTAAATTGAAATATGCTGGTTGATGTGCCTGAAAGCGCCCAATAAAAATACCTGCTTAAATTTTTGCAAGCGTACGTGCATACGCACACGTGTGGCAAACCCAGCACATTAGGCAAGAGAAAAGCAGAGACATAAACCCCTCCACTGAGCCCCACACCTAACACAGGCTAAAAAACTTCAGGAGGTGGTGTAAGGTCTGGACATAAGGACCAAGTCTTATTTACAAACACTCACTCCTCCCTGCAGACCGTGCAGAGGAGACCCAGCCCCAGCGTCTCAACTCAGTTTTCACGCTCCAGAGGGGCTTGACCCGGCGTGGGTACGTGGTGTTGGACAAGCCCAGCCAGAGCCATACAATCCATTTATCACAATCCTACTGAGGAGAGACACAGTAAATCAAAGAGACAACCTGCCTGCAAATAAATTACAAAGGGGAGGGAGAGGTGGAGAGGAATAGAGAGGAAGAGAGAGAGAAGTGCGGAGGGAGAGATAAGAGAGAGGAAAGGAAACGACCGAGAATTACCAAAAAAAGCACGCGCTGCATGGGAAAAAAAAGGCAAAGGGGACCAAATCAAATATAAAGATAAGAGAGAAAAGATAGGGCTTTCAGTACCTTTTGTTTTCCAATTTGTAACCTATTTTAGAAAATTTGGGAACAAGTTTTAAGCCACCAAGCTCAAACTGGACATCAGAGGCAATGGGAAAAATCTCAAGATGGCATGGTACAGGTGACTCGGTACTTTCCAAATATAAGGAGCTCATTTGCTCCAGTAGTGACAACGTCAGTTGCCATATCATACTTTTTATAACTGTACACAGGCCACAGATATAAAAAATCCACACATACTATACACATAGATCATATCCATATGTATTTACAGATGTGCACAGATACGTTTGGCAACTCAAAGTTAAGCAGCATCACGGGCTGGGAGAGCACTTTAAGAATGCTCTGGCCCAAAGCAGACCCAGCATCCCAAGAGCCCAGCACCTCCACCACACCACCACCAGAGGAGCGATCCAGGGCTGCACGATGACAAGGCTATCTTTCAGGAGAACGTTTTCCAGAACAATGTCACTACGCATTTAAATCCTCATTTTTGCTTTCTCACGGCTGGGTTGCCAGCAAACATCTCTGAACACCACAGCCTGCCCCAAAAATCACCATATGTCTTCATCCTCCAGAAGACGTGGAGAGGAACTCAGCCACCCAGGGATGGGCTGAGGCTTTCCCAGAAACCCTAACCTCCATAAAGCTTCCAAGGGTGCCCAGAAGAAGTAGCACCCTCCAACTCAAGGACCAGCTAAAGTGGTGTGAGAAGGTCTGGATAGAATGAAGGATGGCTTAGGTGGGGAAGGACAATCGCCTGCACTTCACCAACATACTATCACCATCCAGGAGCACGTGCCAGAGCAGATGAAGGCTAGTGGTCAGGTGCCTGAGGACACTCTACCCCTTGTCATGCAGTTGGGTGACATCAGCACGAGCTGGACACAGCAGCCTTGCATTACTGGACTTCTTGGCTGGAGACCAGCTGGCTTGGAAAACCATCTTATCAGCCAAGCAAGCAAGGAGGATCCAGTATCCCAACCCATCATACCTTCCAGGAGGAGCACAGCGCCTTAAGGGATGGCAAAGATAAACCAAACATTGCATAGTGACGTCAGCAATTTCATATTTTCTGCTACTTTTCTGTGGCTCACTTCTCAGTCAATAGCCAGGTCCAGTGTTGGCTGCACATGGTGTGCTCCAGCCAGGCTGAATGGAAGCAAGTGAGCTCATCCAAGACAAGACCATTCTGCTGGGAACTCTTCTCTCGGGAAGAGGGGGCTTGATCTTTATCATGCTGTGAGAAACCAAGGAACTCCAAAAAGAGGAGGAAACAAAAATTTTAAAAAGTAAGTAACAAGAGTTTGAGATTCCACAGACAAGGGCCATGGAAGCCTAAAAAGTTCAGTGGAACTGTTCTCCTTATCAGCTGGGATTCCCTTGGAAATTATAGCCTCTAAATACAGAATTAGCCAACTGAGAAGACAGAGCAGCCATAAACATCAATAGCATCTGCAATTACACATGCTAGGATAAATTAAAAGGACGTGCAGTCTTCATGCCTGGATAGGCAGGACATTTGCCCGTGGGATTGCAGGGGGATCTCCCCAGTAGCATGCTCACATGCGTCTTATGGCTGTGCCATGCTTGGCTACAAAGCCAACCTTCAAGGCCACCAGCGCAGAGGCAACGCTGGAGTAGGTGCATTAAGTTTTGCTGACCTGATGCATCAGACCTGTCCCACTCTGTTCCCCATGGCTCTCCTTCCCCACTGGATTTATTCTGCCTTACTCTGGGACAGCACTGTCTATGAGGCAACTAAAAATCAAAACACTGATCCTGCATTTCCCTACACTCCATTGCTTCTTTAGGGATCTGGGGTGAGTCATTGTCTTGGACCACGTTCTCCAGAAAAGCTCCGCGATCTCATAGAGCCCTAAATCCAAACTGCCAGCCATGCTGTCAAAGAGCTCTCACAACGAGAGATGCACCTGGCATCGTCCAGCTCCTATTTACTAGATCTTATTCTAAAATGTCAAAGGGATTCTGCACGAGCTACAAACATGACAGACCGTTCAGACAGCAAGCAGGCACCGTCAGGGGACGCGAGCTTAGCAAGCGGCATCCCTCTGCCCATGCGCACCTCCTCCCGACACAGCCAAGTGCTTGGCGTTTCCTCCAGACACCAAAATTTAGGAGAAAAGCCTCCCTTTTCATGCTGACAAACCCTCCAGCTGCCAACAGCTAAAGCCAGACTGCTTGTCTGAGCCAGGAACCGAATCCCCCCATCAAAGTTAGCGGTTTGCAAAGAAAAATCCCAGCTCTGGACAAGCAAGCAGGGAGCAAGTGCAGGGCAAGCTTGCCAGCAGGCTCTGGCACAGAACAACCACAGCCAGATTGATCCTGTATTTTTTAACGCAGCATCTGACACATACTAAAGCCTTCAGGGAGGCCGGCCAATTATTTTCAGGTGTAAATAAGAAGCAAGCAACAGCAACGGCATTGCCAGTCCAAGGATGCATCCTGAGGATCCCCCGCTCATGCACTGGGAGTCTCGGTGGGGAGAGGAGGGAAGTAAGAGTGGAGGAGCACAGGAGATGCTCTGGGCTGCCACTGGAGACGACGAGCTCAGCCCTGGCTGCCAGAGCATAGCCGTCAAGGGGAGAAGGTGGAAATATTGAACCTCAAATGGAAGAAACTGCAAAAGCTCGCCAGCGAGCGGTTCCCCATGCCGCCTCCCCTCGCGGTGCTGGCCGCCATGCCGAGGATCGTCTCTCTGCTTTTTGCACCATATGGAGTCAGCTCGCAAGCGCAAATGGGGCAAGAGAGCGAGAGGCAAAGGGAAATAAATCTGTGCCACGGCAGCAGCGCACAGGGCTGCCAGCAGCACAGGGAAGCCTCCAACAGGACGCGGCCAGGATGGGGAAGGCTCTGCCTGCATCCCCTGGGCATGCCTTGGTGGAGAGCCCCATGACCTGACCAGCCCTCCCCGCCGTAAGGCTGCACGTGTGGGAAAGGGGATGGACAAAGCCAACAGGTTCCTCACAAAGGGCAGAGCATCCCCTGAGCAGACACCCCCGGGTTTTTTTTTTTCCCTCTGGCCCCACATTCAAATGCCACTTCCCAAAACACTCTGCAAACCCACCCCTTGGCTCTTCCATCTTTGCTTGGAACTTATTTTTTTCTTCCTTTCTTTTTCCACTTTCAGATTTGGTCAGGATCCCGCATCCTCTCCGGGAAATTTCACTATCAATCTCAGCCATCTTTAGGTACGTTTGCCCATGACAGCTGGTCCGTTGAGTAAATAATAAAATGTGTTTGCCAAGATTTCTAAGCGTCCATTCACACAAGGTACCACACCAGCTCTGATGGGCCGGTGGGGCTGTGTTAAACCCTTGCCTGAATACGCCAGTAGCTGCCAGCAACTGCTCCTCCCTGCCTCGCAGGGCCAGCAATCACCTTTCTGGACAATGCCCTTCAAGGGGGTGCACAGCTGGGGCTTCAGGACCCATCCCTCTTCGCTAGCTTTTGGCGAACTGCTGCCTGCCTCCCCTGGCCCCTGCCCATGCAGAGGCAGCACCAGGTCCTCTGTTCCACCGCATCCCCTTGCATCAAGAGCCCTGGGATCTGTATTCTGGAGGAAGAAAAGATAAACAGGAGTTGCTCTAAGTCGACCTTAAATTGCAACATTTTGCTCAGGACTGTGCTTACACCAGGCTCTTCCTGAAAGCTGCAGCAGCCAGCTGAGCTGCTGAGCGGCCACAACTCCCTCCGGCCCTAGGAGGCAAGGAAAAGGAGGAGGAGGAGGAGGAAGAGGAGGATGCTGGCAGGAGACGCCACTTGGCAGCCAGCCTGCCCAGCACACCCCTGCCTCCAGCCCCGGCGCCTGCGCGGGTGCAAGCTGGGAAAAGGCTCTAGCATGAGGACAGCCATCTGCACGCTGGGAACTGTGCCAAGGCCTGTTCGGGGGATTATTTTTCCCCCCTCACCAGGACAGTCTCCTTCCCGAGTGCACAAGTAGAGCTGCCTTAACACACTGGCAGCACCTCGCCAAAAAACTTGGGCATGGGGTTGCAGGAAGGTAAGCAAGAAGTGCACCAGAGCCACCTCCGGCAGCCTGCCAGCCTGGTCACCAGCCGACCCCCAGGAGGTGCCTATGATCCATGGCGGGCGAGGGATGGTCCCAGTGTGACTGGCATGGCTTCATTTCACGCAACACCAGCTCTCCTCATTTTTAAAGCGGCGCCAGTTGATGATAAACTTCCCCCTAAGCTCATCCCCATACGCACCTCTTCGCCCGATGACACCGACCCATCCTCCCCAATTGTGGATCCCTCACTGAAATAAATCACTTTAAGTGCATGTTGTGCTCTGGGTCACATTACTATTCATCATCTTCTGCACAACAGAGCTGTCACATCCTTACAACTGTCATCACCAGGAGCGATTTGGGAGGGCAAGCAGGTGAGGAGAAAGCACCCACAGCTCAGCGGAGTACCAGGAGCTCCCCGTCCCTCTCCTCCGCAGCTTTCGGATGGTGGGCTCACACCTTCAGCCCCACACACCCCTCATGGCACGAAAGCTCAAGAAAACAAAAGCAAGATGGTGCAACACGTGCAAGAGCAGGTCATTGCACGCAAGTACCCAGAAGATGGAAGGATGCCAAAAATAATGGCAGATGCACCTTGACAGCCAAGCGGGTCTTCCTTCAGCAAGGTATGTCCCTTCAGGGAAACCTCCTCCAAAAGAGGTGGCAGAAACTCTCTCTCCTTCCCAAATTTAAAGCAGAAACACCTACAGAAGGGAAGGAGGAAGAGCCAGGCACAGGAGCAGCAAGAAGGTCACCAAACCTCCTCCAGCATAGATCCTAGGCAGCATCACGTTCCACTCCTCATCACAGATGGGTGCTTCCAGCTCTCTGAGGTTACTCCAGATCAGTCCACAACAGAAGATCTTGGTCGCACTGCACACAGTAAATTAAAAGCTCTGTGTCGAAACTCCCGAGGGCCATTCAGGAGATAGCAATGCAAAGGCATCATTTGCTGTCACATTGCTTTTGAAAGCCAAACACTCTGAAAGCGAGAAAGGGAGTAATTAAAGCTGATTCTGATCTTGTAGTGTCCATAAAGACAGGTCTATTGGTTTTTTTATTGAGAAAGGAGTTTAAGTGCTACCAGCTTCCAGATGGCCAGCAGCCCCTCAAGGGTCTCCTATGAAAGGCCAACCCAGCCAGCAAGGAAGGAGCTGCTCACCCATCGCCACGTGGTCAACACCTTCAACCCTACACATCAGCACGGCTCCCTAGGAAAAGAAGCTGTTTCCCAACATGGTACTTGGCAGGGTACAAAGGTTTGGATTTCCCAGCAAGCACACAACACCTCCATACACCCTTCAGCGTGGCCGTGGAGAAGACATGCTGCTTTCATGCCTGCCATAAGGTCAACGCTCCTACTTGTCTCTCAGTTTCTCTGTCTCCCCCATCCCATGACAACTTTATAGGAAAACACCCCTCGCTGCTCCGGTGACCACGGCAGGAGGATACGCCTGGAGATGCATGTGCACCAGGACATCCATCACTGCCAGGAAGGGCACCCCAGGTGGTCCCAGAGGCTTCACTCGGCTCTCCCAGCACCCCACCCTGCCCCAAAAATTCAATCAGCCCGCTGCAGTGCAGCCTGGAGACACCATGTCCGCCCCCCCAGTTGCCCAGGGCGCTTGCACACGTGTTCGCACATGCTGGTACCGAGCGGGGGGGAAGCCGCGTTGCAGAAATAACACAGGCACACAAACAAAAGAGAACAAGCCATTAATCTGGGTGAACCGGAGGAAATGAAATCATTATGTCTGCAGCTACAACATCCCAAAGAACAAATTTCCTGCCTGGATAATAAATGGATTCTTTTGTTTCACATTGGCCCCAGCCACGTGACAATCTTGGCCTATTCCTCATCCAAAACATCTTGCTGTATAAATACCCAGACGGGCTCGAATTTCAGCTGCTAAAAATATGTTTTAATTATAATAATATATAATAATAATAACAACCAGAAAAAAAATCTAGATGTACAGGCTCCCCTTGCCTCCTGAACAACCTCTGAAGGCTTTCCAGCACACAGGCAAGCAAATAGAAAGTCCAAAAGTTGCCAATTACAGCTGAACAGCAAAAGTAATGTTTGGAAGAAAGACCGAGGTACACAAAAGGCAGCCGTGGGCTAATGCCCGTAATAAATAACCCTGCCAGAAGGAGAAATGATGGGTGCATAAGCATTTTAAGCACTAACAGCCCAAAAATACCTTAACAAGTATCTCCCAGGAGCAGGATGGGGACCAAAGCGACACAACACACCAATGACAGCTCCCGAGCTCCAACCCTTGGGGCTGTGCAGGTTTTCCTCCGAGCCAGGTTTTCTTCTGGTGGCTTTCTGATGCCTCACTAGGGCTTGGGATTTACTCATCATATGGATGAGGAATGCAAGTTCTGGCCTCCTCTGGCTTAGCAAGGGTATTTGACAGCTGTAGGAATGGCTCTGGGGGTCTTGAGGGATGCAGACCTCTAGGAGAGTTGTGAGAATTATTGGTTTCAACCGCTCCTTTAAACTGCAACTAACTACGTATCTTGCTTCTGATTTCAGAAAGATTTTTTTTTTTTTTTTTTTTTTTTTTGCTCACCTTCCCAGTTTTACGAACACAGAGCAAACACTGCAACAGGTTTTGAAACAAGACATGGTTTTGAATCCAAACATCAAAGCGCTTTGGTGCAAAAAGTCTAAATTGTTTGGATGTTGAAGAGAGACCTCCATGAACGGAAACCAGCTCAAAAATCCCCCCAAGCCAGCAGGCAGACAGAAGCAGAAGTTTCAGCTAAGCTCTCCCCGCCTTACTCCGAGTGAAAGAGCTCCTTGATGCAGCCTAGGAGAAGACAAGCCCACTTCAGCCTCAGAAGTGGTCCCTCAGCTGCCTCCCCCTTTTATTTGGTTCGGGGGAAAGGGTTTTGGGCACAAACCCCCTGCAGTTCCCCCTCCTCAGGGAGGCAAACACTGCGGGTTCTCCTTCCTCTCACTTACGAGCATTGCCCCAGGTGAGCAGGGGGCAGCAAGGAGGCTTCTTCCAGAGGTTTCCTCAGAAAGGTGCATTTTTCGCCCCAATGCTGAATGAAGATGCATTGGAAAGGCCAAGATTTTTCACAGAATGGGATTTTATTTTTCCTCTCCAAAATATTAGTTCAGCAGAAAATATTACAGGGGATTAACAAAAGCAACCCCCAAGCCAGCTGTTCAAAGCCCTGCTCTCAGCCCACCACTCCATCCTCAACCCCAGCTCTTACTGACTCAGGGTTGTACTCATTCTCCATCACCCACAGCATCCCAAAGCCAAAACCCCTCCTCTTCAACTTCAAACATAAACAGAGAAAACCCTCATTTTGAAAGCTGGCTTGGTGCATCACGTGAGCAGAAGTTCAATTTCCTTCTCCTTTGCGGGTCAGCTTTAATTTCAATTATATTTTGGATGTTGGGGAAAGTGTCCAAGCATAGCTGCTGCCTCATTTCAATCGCTCATTGTTGCTGCTACTTCAAGGAAAGGGGGAAAAAAAAAAAAAGTCCTTGGAAACTAAATATTTACACACTGACGTACACTAATCCCAGCAGATCCAAGGGTGGGAAGCCTATTTAAAAAAATATCCCTAATTATTTTCCCATTTTAAAGGGAATAATCCAGTGATTAGCTAGAACACTTCACTTAATCACATGTTTTTCGAAGAATCATAATCTGCCGGTGTGTGCATACACAGGACAGGGGTTTGACAAACCACTTCTGTACTCTTCCCTCACGTGCAGCTGCTGACAGCCAAGCAGCACAGAGGAGCCCAAGGCACGGCGGGCAGTCGGAGGTCCTCAAATGCCACCTTTCGGAAGGTGTCCCTAAGGATGATGTCCACCGCGGAGAGGGACACCAAAGCCAGCTTGGCCAGCGATGTGTCGCAAGTCCCTGGATTGCACTGGAAGGAACTTGCTGCTGGGAAAAAGGGAACAAAGGCCATCGGTCACCTCACGGCAATGCCCCAGCAAGCGCCCAAGTCCCTCCCAGCAATGCCACGAGTGGGGGTGCAGCAGGCTATTAGAGCAATGCACTGATTTGTCAGAAGCGTCTTTCAGCCCCTTTTTGCTGATGTATTAAAACTTATTCTCTTATCAGACAGTAAGGTGGTTTCTGCTGGGGAAAAAAAAAAAAAAAATCTAAATAACCCAGACCAGAGGATGTATATAAGGATTTTCAAGGTCCCTCCTGCCACTGCAAAGTAAATAGCAATAATTTGCTAATTAGCAACAGCCGCTGTGTTGCTCAAGGAAAGGGCTGAAGTCTTCAGGATAGGTGAAAGTTTGATTATAAGACACGCACGGCAGATCATTTAGAAAGATAAAACCGCATTCGCTCTGCCGCAGCCAGCTATTAAAAGGGGAGAATGTTATTTCAGGTAATAAAGAGCAAGACCTGAGGACCAGCCTGGGAATTCAAATTTACAGCTTGTATCAAATTCATATGCTGTAAAACTTCACCTAGTTTATAAGTTTCTCGCCAACTTCATAAAACATGTTTTATTATTATTGTTTTCTGACTCTCCTGCCTTAATAAAATTCCTCTCCCAGCCTGTGTGGGTGTTGCATTATAAACATTTGCACTTTGATTCATTCAAGACTGAAGAAAGCTTTCAAGGTAACCTATTAGGAATACTTTAAATGTTTCAAAGACATCCCAGCTTCCCCTGAACACCGCAAAGCTTTAAAGAAATAAAAAACGTGACTCGCCACAAACCACTTCCAAAAATCTGCTGAGCTGGTGACTCAAGAGATCGCCTTTGGGAGCAACCGAGTTCCATGCCAGACCAGTGGGGTCCGTGAGAAAACGCAGGGCTTATCAGGGCACAGGGTAAGGCAGGCAGCCACCCATCGCTCCCCAAGCCCCCTCGGCAGGGAGCCCCGGGGATGCTGCCAAGTGGGTCACGCTGGCTGGAGGCAGCCAGACCACTTTCTCACCAGTTAAGGACCGGATCGTGCCAAAGTAGGGGTTTCCCCATCTGGGGTCAGCCCCAGCAAGCAAAGCCCAGCACCGGCACATACAGGCAGAGCCAGAGTGTGCTCTAAGCAGCATCCTTCTCAAAGCAGTCCATTTTCTCCGGCCTTGGCCAAAGCCCATTGAAGTTAATGAGCGTCTTTTGACAGCTTTCAGCAGGCTTTTGAGCAAGCCTTTCAGCGCAGCAGACTCCCGCATGTGCGCAGCGGTGCCAGCCATTTCAGTAATAACCTACACACGGCACAAGGAGGGATAATAAAAGCTGGTTTTTAGAAAGATACTGAACACAATTAGCTCACGACCTTAGAGATCCCACCAGCCTGCAGCCACCTCCTCTCCTGCACAAGGTCAGCTTCAGCACCGTGAGTTGGGGGGGGTTCACCAGCCGATGGCCAGAGCTCGGGAGGGCACCACCCAAGATTGGTCTAAAGAAAAGGGCATCGGTGCCTTTAATTCCTGCACAGCTGATGCTTTTCTCCATTTCACTGAGCAAGAGTAAGGTCACCTGGTGTGATGCATGAGGCTCAAGGAGCCACACATCCCTCCCCAGGAAACGTGGCACAGAGCTGATCTGCCTCTATTTTATTAAACCAGAAATTACCACTTCACAGCTTTGTATCTGGTCCCAATAACATCATTATACGTGACCTCAGAGTGCCTCTGTGGAGAGCCTGAGGGGCTCAAATGACTCAGACCCCCACCAGCAATTTCATCTCAGGAGGCAAAGCACAGACAGCAAAGGCCACGCACCTCCAGGGGTATTGCCCCGTTGCACGAACATTCTGGACAGCTTCGGCCAAACCCCACGGGCTGGGGAGCAGCAGTGTGCATCTCGGGCTTGCTGCAGTCAGGTCACGCCCATAATTTCCAGCAATTCAACAAAAGATGCAGAGATCCAGCATCACTGCTTTAAAAATAACTACAGCAGAAGTGTAGGGATGGAGTGGCCACACCGTAAGGGCATCTCGGTGCTGCTACACAATGCAGGCAAAAAATACCTCTGGAGCAACCTTGGAGGCACCACAGGCACGCTACGCGAGGCAAAGGTCCTGAGCGAGTCAAAAACGTAGTAGGAAGTACTTCTGGCAAAACACTAGTATAGGGAAGGGCCAAATTTTGTTCTTTTTAAACACTTTTGTTACAAATGAAAAGTAAAGCAAATGCTCCGTGGAGCATCTTCGAGAGCATGTCCCTATATGTCCATTGTTCTTCCAGAGTTTGGAAATATGAAGATACAGGTATCAGGTGGAAAAAAAAAAATAAGTAACTAATTAAAGTGCCCAGGCACCTACCAGGGCCAGCCTCCAGCTACTTCTCCAGGCCATCCCAGCCTGCCCCTAGTACATCAGGCAGTCCCGCTCTCAGCACGCCCTGGCCAGAGGGTAGGGGCTGCCCAGCAGGACCGGAGCAGACCCCCTCCGCCAGCCCCATTCTCCTCCTGCCTCCTGAGTACAGCACTTGCTTTTCAACTCTTCTGCTGGGTTCCTGGTTTTCCCAGGCAAGATGTAATTCACACTCCTTTGCCTCTTCCGCGGTGATTTAATGTCTTTTGAGTAAAAAGCAATTATCCTCATATCAACAGGACCCTAGCGAGGATGATAATGAGTCGGCTCCAAGCCCGCGGCTAAGGAAGCGGCTGAAGCAAGCGGAGGCCTCCAGTAATCAAAGGCCCATCCCCAGCCTCTGACCGCAAAAAAAGAAATTCAAAAAGCTCCACAGAACTTCAGCCTTTGCCGCTCCCTGCTCCATCCCTCCATCTGGAGCACGCGTTTTAGCACCAGGAGAAAAGGGGCCAACACCAGCCCCGGGTTCCTCCCGCTTTGCCACCCAGGGTGCATTTTGAGCGTCGCTTGCCAGCTCACCTGCAGCACCCCATGGAGGGGATTGACCTTGTGCTCAAGAGCGGACACTGCAGCCCTGTTTTCCCAGGTCTTGGGGCTCAAGGAGAAGCAGGCTCACCCTACCCCCATCTGGAATCGAGCCTGGAAGGAGCCAGGAAGGCAACCTGCCCTGCCTCGGGACTGGCAATGCAGGGCCAGGCAAAAAAAGCTGTCCCCACGCTCTGTCCTGCAAATAGAAATAAAACAGGAAAAGGGAGGAGAAGACATGGACGTGCAACAGGTCTTGGGCTTTGCAGGACTGAAGAGGCTCCCCAGGAGACAGTAGAGCATCCAGTGCTGCTCAACACTGGGGCAGTGGGCTGAGCTGTTCTTCCCCTCAAAAAACTAAATATACAGCCAGGTAAACACACCAAAACTCAGCCACGTTCAAATCAATCCAAGGAAGATGCTGGCTGACTTTGAATAATCCAAAACTTGGTGCCCAGTTGCTGCTGGGGCACAGCACACAGGATACTGGCACACTGGAGAGGCAGGCTGGATGCGAGAAGGATTTTAGGGGAGAAAATGTCATGAAACAATTCTTTAAAGTCATGATGAAGCCCTCGTCTGAGACGGAAGGAAGCAGCCTAAAAGTGAGGATTTCCACAGCCTCTTACCTATTCCCAGCCACCACTTTTACTGCACAACAAATTAAAGCTTAATCAGCTTCAAACACCACTAACACTGACTGGATGCCTCCTCAGATATTAAACCTTTCTCTCAGTATGCTAACAAGCATATACCTGAGGCTTTACTAATCCCTAATTACTTGGCATGGCTATTTCCAAATTTAAATAAACAAAATAAGGTTAATACTGTAAAAAAACCCCAAGATAAACTTTATACTGTATTTTTTTTCCTCCCACCCATTTTCAAAGACCTTGAAAGGACTCCACCTGCTTATTAAGGGGAACAACTTCAAAGAGAAAACAAGCAAATTAACACTCATTAACTAGAAACACTCCTAACCCTCTCCTCTTCCAGGGGACCCCTTGCCATCACCTTCCACCCACCCTAAAAGTGGATGGCATGGAGATGCTGACCATGGGGATGCTCTGGGGGTTGCAGGGACCGGCTGCCCTCGGGCTCCTCTCCTCCCCCTGGGAGCATCCCACCCAAACCGGGAGCATCCCGCCCATCAGGCTTAGGTTGGAAGAAGTGAGGCCAAAGGAAAGCAGTCTTCTAATCTTCTCGGATGGGACTCAGCGCTGAGCCCCTTCCCCTTTGAACTGTTGCCTCTGATTTTTCACCGCAAGGCTCCCAGCAGGAACTTATTAAAGCTAGACCAAAGCACGTATGCTTTAATAGTAATTAGGTCACCCTGGGTTGTGGGCTTAGCAGGCAAAAATGTAATTATTTAGAAACATCAAGTTTAAATGCCAAAGAGTCTTAATGGAGCTGAGCTAATTAACCAATTTCAACTGAGAAACTGATTAGCTTAAAAAGAAAAAAAAATAAAATTCAATGATCATAGACAACAGCATTTTCTTCTAACTGGTTGTTTTCTTGCAGCAATTCTCAATTGCATAAAAGGAGACCAACAACCTCTGCTAACCAAATATTATTGTAATTAAATATTCAACAGAAAGCCTCTTCAATTATTCAGAAGACTGATAACACTTGTTTATAATTGGGGTGGTGGGAGAGGTTTCCAGAAGCAGGGATTTTGCGCATCGCCCGGCTCTGGTCACAGAGGCAAACCCACGCAGGCAGATGGGTCATGGCATCGGCACACAGTGCCGGCTGCGGCACAGCTCTGGCCACCGCTCCTGCAGAGATCAGACTCGGGGGAGACGGAGGCTTTCCAGCCCAGATGTGAGAAAACGGACAACATGGTCCACATGATTTCTGGATTTTTGTTATTAGACCAAAAATTTAGGGGACTGATGGCCAGTTTCCAGGTTTCACACCATTTTCCGATGGTAGCGTTATTCCCCCATCAGAGAACCGTGAGGAAAAGCAGACCCCAGTGTATCATTATAATTCACTAAGTGGCATTACGATAGGAAATTACCAATTAGCTTTTCAGCAAAGGATACAGGGGTATTTAGATTAGCTATAGAGAAACTACAGAACCTTTCAGTCCATTTATCAAAGCTCTTGTAGCTCCGACTTCCAGGGAAATGAAACAATAATAAATATTGAGCAGGGAAAGTTAATCTCTGCTGAACGTGCTTTAATAATTCAAAAGTTATAAGAAATAAATAAATAAAGCACAGATCCTTTAGCTTCTACAAACCTGCATCCCATTTTTCTCACCATTTCTCATTATATGACTTTGTGGAAAATTAATAGTGACCCAAAAAAAAAAAAAAACCCACCAAAAAAAAATCAGCAGTGGCTGTGAACAACCCCATTTACAATGCAGGAGGAAGCCCATCCACATCTGCCACCCACATGGAAAGCCATGGGGCTGATTTGGGTGAGAGTTTGCTCTCATCATCCCCGAGGAAAGGGCTGTGTTGCCCCTACCTGCTACTGGGTGGTGTCTGCATCAGCCCCGTGCCCGCTCTCTCCATGCACACTCTCAAACAGCCTCTCAAGCCACTCACTTCTGGAAAGACTGTACTTTTAACCCCTAAAAGCTGGACTGTGCAATAACCAGCTCAGTGCCCCAGGGCAACCCGAGGTCCCAGCTCTCTCCTGATGCTGCTCTGACATTGCTCCATCCCTTTTTGCGCATTTCTGCGCCCTCACCAACCTCCATCCAGGGGGAACTGCGCAGGGGCGCAGCCGACAGAAGCACCCTGCATTCAAAGGTGGACCACGAGGCACCTGAATGTCTCCCTGATTCACATTCATTTGCCATCCCCACCACCCAGCACCGCTTTGCAAGGTGCTCTCTGTCTCCCGTGGACTCAAATTCCCCTGCATGGGTTATCTGAACCACTTCCATGACACCGGCCCCAGCAACAGCCACTCCTGGCTCCTAACATTACACTCGAGCGTGTGCCTTTCCAAATTGCCACCCAGCAAATATCCTAACTTAACATTTGCCTTGCGCAAGTATTCACGCGTGCAACGCTTGATAGCTCAAATGTTTGCAGAAAGAGAACAAGGTCAAATTGAAATGTGCCTTCAAATTCTAATGAATATTTAGGGAAAACAGTCCTTCCCCCAACCCCAACTATTTACTTAGCCTTGCTGTGCTGTTAAACAACTGGAACAGAGTGCTGCAGCACCCTTCAGGCAGTATCATACAAGTTTGGGGCTCCTGCATGAAGCCATTTCCATGCCAGAGTACAATGAGCTCGTACCCGCAGCTGGGAGAGGTAAAAAAGCCTCCGCAAGCTGGCTGGATCTCAGACGGAGTGGTACGGCACACACCACAGGCATTACAAGAGCAGCACCCCGCAGCCTCAGCCTTGCTCCGAGCATCTCCTCCATCAGCCTCATCCCACAGCACTCCCGCTGCACCAGGGACCAGCCTCTCCAAGACTTTGCTGACCTGATTAGCATTGAGTTAGCGGTTGCCCAAGGTACAATTTTCCCCTTTTCACCAAATCTGAGTATTTATCTTGCCGAACCCATCTCTGCTAGGAACATCTATTTTTCAGCACAGTCACCTGTGCTGATCCAGAGTCAGACAAACACATTTGGGCTACTTCATCACCAAGCATCAATATTTTCTTCTGATTTTTAAGGCCAGCAGAAGGTTTTTACTCTGTTCTGTTGCATCAGGAGCTGCACCCAGGATGGGTGAGAGGCCACCTTGTAAACCATCCCAGCAGCTCATGCCACAGCAGACAGGGCCACCAAACACCTGGAGCGCAGGGTGGCCACCCAATTACCATACAGAGATGGTGAGCAAAAGACCAGAAAAATAAATATATTTATCACACACCCCACCTTCTCCATGCCCGTCTTTGCATTAACTTATTTGCATTAACTGCTCCAAGACCATCTTCAGCGTCAAATAAATACTAATAACAACCCAACAGGCACGCTTTACATTTTTAGTGTTGCTTTTCCGATCTCTCCATCATTGCCGGCACTCGTTTTCATCTCTAATAGGCTTCCTGAGCCGAGCCACCAGGGCACTGTAAGTTATTCAACTTTCGGTTGCACTACATTCGGGGAAAGTGAAATTCAAAGCTTTAATTAAAGCGAAAAATAAATCAAGACCTTCACCTTAAGGAAGGAGACCAACATGAAATTGAAATGCAGGTGAAGTCACCCATGAGATAGGCTCGAGCAGGACTGCCGTCGATTCAGGGACAGCTGTATCACGACCGTCTGTACCACGAGTTGAGCCGCATTTACACACCGCACGGACAAAAATCCACCTTTTCAGGTTTTCCAGCATTTTGTCACACATTTTGTGTGGGGTGAGACAGCAAGGTCACCCGCAGCTTCAGGCCAGCAGGACCTTCAGAGACACCGGGACATTGCCCTTCCTTCACCTCCATCTCCAAGCCCAAAGCACGAGGAAAGCGGGAAGGGAGGAGGAAGACTGAGGCAAGACATAATGAGTCAGTGATAACAGCAATTAGTCAAAAAAAAGCAACACAGGCATCTGCAGTCTCAGACCCCTTTTCCATGACTTGACAAAACACTTTTCCCTTCAGGCTGACAAGATCTGGGCTCACTCATCATGCCAAGAATAAGGTTTTTCCCCTCAGGGTTTCTTTTTTTTTTCCCCAGATAGTTTGTGCAAAAAAAGTACAAGTAAAGGGATGGCTGAATAGTAGCACTTGCAAATTCCCATGCAGGATACCAGCACTTGTAAATTCTCTCTTGAAAGACTTATTTCTAGTCTCTCCTTGAAAACCGCTCTGCTCCAGTGAAGCAGCTGGGCCAAAGGTGGAAGCCCATGCGGTGAGGGTGGTGGCGGTGATGGGAAGGGCGGTGCGGCGGCCGCCAGCTCACAGCCTGCTCGGCACAGGCACCGCTCCGGCGCCTGGTGGAAGCAGAGGAAGCCCAAAGGATGCCTGCAACAGATGTGTGCATCCCGAGCCAAAACGGGAGGAGAGAGGGCACCCAGGGCAGGCAGCACGCAAGGAGCAGGATCCAGGGACGCCACTTGCAAACCAAACCCCCATCCCTAGTCCTCTCCCGGGCTGCAGTTCGAAAGGGCAGGCAGGCAAACGAGCAGATAAGCACGGGAAGCAAAACTAAGTCAGATCCACCGGTGCCGAGCAGGGCTTTAGACCATCCTGCCTGTGCTCTCCTTACCGGGATGCTGCAAGTAGCAATACAGGAGACGGAGAAGAAAATCTGCTTTTGAAAAGAGCAGGCGCGAGGCAGGGAGATGATGGATAGGTAAGTAGGTAGGCAGATTAAATAGCGTACGTGGAGGAGCTGCACCAAAATGAACATCAGCCCTATCTGATCTACCGACACCTCAAACTCCAACAGCTCCGTGTTAAAACATATAACATCGGCCCATTACCACCCTCTCTATATGCTAAACGTGATTATATTTGGTTCAGCTAACGCGAGTAAGAGCATGCAAGCGGCTCCTGAGCGATTGCAGGGTGTGGGGGAGATGGAGTGTTTGTTCCTTTCGTCTTCTTGCATCTCCCTTTCTTTTCACAAGCCCCAAAACCATAAAAGATTACTATAAACATCCAGGTGTCTGGCAGAAAACAGTTAGCTAAGTCACAGGATTTGGTAAAAATCAAGTAACCATAAGAAAACTCAGACAAGCGACTCTACTACTCCAGGTTCGCGTGACGCAGGCAATGAGTTAGCAAGGTTTTATGGAGGATAAAAAGAAATGTCTGGAGAGAGCCCTGGCCCGGACCCCAGCTGCATCCTCCTCCCCCTCCAACCGGATCCAGACCCCCAAACATCTCCCCGCTGCCACCTCGGACTTTTTGTCTCGATGGCCGATTTGGGATGCAGGGAGTCATCCCTCTCTCAGCTGCTTCTGCAGCGTGTGGCAGAGCCGGGCTGCAGCCGGGGCTCTGCCTTGCTGCCAGAGAGGGCTGTCGACAAAACCGGTCTCGTGGCTGCCCCAGGGGGAAAGCCAGACCCCAGAGTAGCTCAGGTTCCAGAGGATGGTTCAGCTCAGCTACAGAAACGCACATTTTAATCTAGCAAATACACCCCCTGCACCAGAAGGATCCATAAGATTTAAATAAGCTCCATAAAAAGGTGTTTTCTTCATGCCAGGAGACTGCTGCCTTAACTCCAAATCAGATTCAATTGCTCTGCCTCAGAAATTCCCCATCCAAAATTCTCCCTCAAATCTGAGATCTCTCCAGGGATACTACTTTACTATCTAACTAATTTACCCAGCAGAGGAGAAATGACGCTGCTCTTCAACAGGTTTGGTCTGGACAGGCATGCCGGCTCTGCCAGCCCAGCACGTGCTCCCGGAGATGAGTCGGGGCAAGCTGGGGAAGACCCTGCGTGGCACCTGCACATGACACTGGGGAGTGCTCTCAGAGAGGGACCACGCCGAGGTCTCCCAGCCAGCCGCGACTTCAGCAGTGCCCCAAGCAGCTGACGCGGCAAACGCCAGCTAGCGAAGGGCTGCTAACAGGTCTTGCATCCCCACATGCAGCTTCGCCGCCGAGCAAACGTGCGCCCGTTTGCATCGCGCTTAAGCAAGGCAACAGCAGTTCCACCTCAAGTTATTTCCATGAAGACGCAATGAAGGAGGAAGCCCAAGAAATAAGAAAAGCAAACACCTGGGTCAGCCAAAAGACTGTGGAAAGCAGATGCTGCAGCAAGCGGGCCTGCCCACCACGATCCAGAAGGCACGCTTACGGACAGAGGACAACCGCAGCCAACACCGCTCCCACCCCACTGGAGACCATCACAGCAGCATCCCAGCTCCTGAATTGGCTCCCAGCTGCCCAGAGCTGAGCAGCTGGGCTCCAGCCGGCTCCGACAGCTTCCAGTTCAGTGACAAGCACGCTCACAGCAGCTAAATCCCCCCAAGGAGGGGCCAAGCCCCACGCCGGCTGGCAGCTCTGTTCACCCACAAGACTCCGTGTATCTCTCCGCAATCACACGTTTCTTGCTGCCAACAAGTAAGGGGCTGTGCCACATCCCCTGCTTGCAACCACCGCTCAAGCACTGGGCAACCCCAACCGCTTTCACCAGGAAAAAAGAAGGCAGCAGCAAAATAAAGGGGAAAAAAAAACAATATAAGCAATACTTCCAAAAGGTAAGCTGGCCACAGAGCAGCAACGCACCAACGCAAGCCCGGGGTGACCTGGTGGTCCTGCCAGGCCCATCAGCCCGAGGCTGGGTAGTGGCCGCAGGCACCATCCCAGCGCACAGCAAGTCCCATGACCGCACGGGTGATGAGGAAAAGACTCCGGCCCAGCAGCACACACCTTGCTGCAGGGATGGGCACACATCTGCCCCGTGGCTCCACCAACGGGCCAAGCGTCTCCTGGCCCAGGCCACCCCAAAGGAAGGAAACCCCACGCCCACACCTCCTGCTGCATCCGTCCTCAGCTTCCACAAAGCTCCCCTGAGCTCCCACGGGCGTGCGAGGCGCGGGAGGAAGAGGATGGCCAAAGGCAGCCCTGCGCACAGCCACAGCCCCTGGAGATGTCCCCCACCGCGACCCCGGCGGAACCCTGCCAGGAGGGGATCCAAAACGGACCCTGGAGGTGTCCCCCCTCATGACACCAAGCAGGGCTCTGCCGGGATGGGGACCCAAGAGAGTCGCCCGTCCCACGGGTTTCCCGGAGCAGTCCCTGGGAACTAGGGAAACCCCTGCCCCTTCCCGGGGCCACCCACGGCCCGTGGGCGAGCCCGAGCTGCCAGCAGCGCCTGCGAGCCGGTTCCCTCGGGCTGCGGGAGGACGGCTGGCACAACCGGCCGGTGCCCCCTGGAGCGGGCAGCCACCGTACCGGCAGCCAGCCCCGTGCCGGTCTGCAGCCCCCAGAACGCTACACGGCGGGGGTGCCGAGTTCCCGGTTGCAAACGCCGCGAGCGGCGCTCCCAGCCCACGCGTGCTGCGGTGGGCGCAGCGACCCGCGGCTCAGCATCCCACCCTCCTCCCCCGTTCCGGTCCCGCCTCACCTTCCACGGCGGCCGCGGCGGCGGCCAGGCAGAGCAGCACCACCAGATCCGCAGCCATCGCCTCCCCGGGCCCCCCGCGTCGCTGCTCCGCAGGCGTCAGCCGCTACCGGCGGGCGGCCGTGAGCGGGCATGGGGGTGCGTCCGCGGGCCGGGACGGGGCGAGGCGGGACGGGCCGGGATGGGGCCGCGGGACGGAACCGCGCCGCCTCCCCGCGCCGCCCGGGTCACATCGCCGCCGCGAGTGGGGCGCGCGGCCACGCCGCCGCCGGCCCCCGCCGCCGCCCGGCCCCGCCCCCGCCGCCGCCCCACCAATCCCCGCGACGCGCTCCGCCCCCGCCCCGCCCCCGCCCGCCGCGCGCTGCCGTCCGAAGGGGGACGGCGCCCCCTGGCGGCCGCCGCCGCCGCCACCCCCCACCTTTCCCCTCAGCGGGATCTCCGACGGGGCGGAACCCGAGCCCGCACCGCAGGGCCCCGGGGCGGGGGACGCGGCGGGGGGCGACTGGCTCAGGCCGCCGCAGTCCAGCTGCTTTCTTTGGCCCCCACAAGGATGCTAGAGCAAACAGGCAGCCCCGCACCGCGGCCAGCCCCCTGCCCCCCCCACGAGAGGGCTGCTCCCACCTCGGGCTCAGAACGCGGCGGCCGCCCGTGTCAGTGCGGGGCCTGCTCCGCCTCCGGCCCTCTCCCGCCTCCCTCACCGTTTGCCGGCCATTGCCCCGGGGCCCGAGGCGAGAGGGGCACCTGGGAGCAGGGACGCAGCGGGGACGCAGCAGGCCGCCCCCCCTTTGTTGAGAGACACCGGTGCCCCCAGCCCGCGGCATCCCTCTGCCAGCACCCCCGTCACGGCCGGCTCAGGGCTCCTGCCCCTCGGGACCGTGTCGTCGTGCCCGTGAGCCTGCAGCTCTTGGGGACATCCCACCCCCGCAGCTGCTGGCGGGAGCCCTCCAGAAGCAGAGTCACCCGGGCCCCTCATCCCACGCATCGCCCCACGCCAGCTCCGATTGCCCTTCCCAAGGCTCAGCATCCTCCTCGGCTCCCCACCCCGAAGAGGCAGACGCTTCACCTGGTGCAAGGCTGACCCCATCCCTCCCTCCCGCAGGGTTCATTCCTCCCAGCACACTCGGGAGAGGGAATAAAGCGAGGGCAGGGAAGGCAGCAAGGGCTCATTCGGGTCACGCTCGCCTGCCTGCAGCCAGGGCGGGTGTCTGCTACCGTGGGGGAACCAGCAGCTCCGCAGAGGTACTGAGCACTGGAAAGTCATCAGCTTTTCAGTGAAAGGGGGCACAAAAAATAGGCAGCGGTGCCACGGGAACATGAGTTTTCTTTTGCGCTCGCGCAAAATATATTTCAAGCAGCTCCTATTCAGCTGAGCAAATAACAGAAAAAATTGCCAAGAACCTTCTGGCTAAGTTTTAAGGAAATTTGCTTTCATCTTGACAACGCTTCTTCATTTTCTTCCCATGAATATCTCAGCAATCCAGTTTACTCACTCAGAAGATCACAGAAAGAAAACTGTGAAGTAAATGTCAGTATTATTTGCATCTTTATCCAGTCTGCCACAAAAGCAACACCATGTTATTTATCTGATCTAGCACAACTCAGTAACAGCTCAAGTATAGAATATTCATGATGTGCAAAGCAAAAAAAATGTTAATCGTTTGAAAATACAAGAGACGAAGAGCTGAGCCTGTGAGTTATCCAGAGAACTGCCTCAGTTCTTTGGGGTTTTTTTTCCCCAAATAGTTGTTATCAACTGAAAAACTTGCATTCGGAAGCTAACGTTTGACCAAAAAAAGCCTGACAATTTTTGTATGGGGAAAAAAAAATAATACATCAATATTCTTCTGATTTCTTTTCAGCTGGCCAAAGAGTTGGCTACACTGGATAAAAGCCAGCTGTGTTTGTTCAAAAAGCTTTCTATTCTGTCAGCCTCGCTCCCAGTCTCTGAACACCAACGCTCCATTTCTCCTGGAGGAAGCGACTCAGAAAAAGCTTCTTCACTGTGTTGCTGTCCGGAGGGTGGGCACAGGAAGGCGGCAGCAGCATCATGCCACAGGACCGCTCTTTCTTGCTCACCTGCTGGGATCATGGCCACCAGCTGCCCCAGAGCTGTCACAGAGACCATGACCACCAGCATCCCCTTGGAGGATGCACCAAGGACACTGGCTGGTTTTTTGGCACATTTTGCTCCATTTTGCCCTCTGAGCTGGCCATCAGCAGGCAGTCTCTCTCACAGCACCCTATCCATCACCAGTTCCTCACCCCAGGACCAGAAGGCCACCAGCAAGGTACCATCTCACCTGCTTCTCCCCAGGATCTCATGTCCCAGAGCTGCCACCACCTTCCAGCAGAGCAAAAGGCCCCAAACCCCAGGCAAAAGGAGCAGCACGCTGCAGCTCTCAGCAAGCACCCTGCAGCACGCAAAACCACCCCTCCAGGCCACAAGTACCCTCCAGCCTGGCTCACCAGGCACCCATGCAGGAAGAACATGGGGCAAAGTCCTGCAAAGGGCACTAAGAGCTTCCAGGAAGGCTTTCATCAGCCCTGTGCCCAGTGAGCATGGACAGTCCCTCTGTTCCCATGGCGTGCAGCCCGCAGCACATCGAGATGGCGGCAGTCTGCTGCCAGAATTAGCTCTGTCTTAATTAACAACTTTGCCTTTGTTCTCTGATGATGCTTCAGGCAATGCCAAACCCTTTCTGAAGGATGAAGATCTGGGACCCCTGTGAAAGGAAACATCCAGAGTTATCATACGCTGCAGCACAGATCTCCTCCTCGAAAAACCCTTGTAACTACTTTCAGGACCAAAGGTGTCACAGCCTGTGACCATCCCCTTCCTCCCCCACCACACCGCCCCAGCTGCAAAAGGACCAGGTGAAACACGAAGATGAATCCCACCCGGCCGTCCCTGTGCATGTGGTGGCAGCAACCACGCTGCAAGGGGGCCTCTGGAGGTCACCCCAAACCCTTCGAGCTGTGAAGCAGCAAGCCCAATCCTTGGGAGCCTGACACCTCCTCCAACATTAGGTGTATCACCCAGAGGGTGACCAAGGCTCCAGTCCTGCCATGGAGCCCAGCTCAGACTGGGGGCTTGCTGGGAAGGTGCCCTTGGTGGCAGGAGGTCCCCAGCAAGCTGCTTGCTAATGTAGGAGCAGCGCAGAGCAGGCATAGAGGTCAAACAAGGCTTCCCCTGCATCAGCCCCACAGAGCAGAGGAGCTGGCAGAGGATACAGGAGCCTCCCCGAGCCAGAATAAGCACAGGCGCTAAAGCAGCCGTGACGCTCCCGGTTTATTTTCTAAGCGGAGGCCAGGACTGCGGGGAGGGCAGGAAGATTTCTGCACAGCACAGAAGCCATCCTCAGCAGTGCTTCCACATCCCTGATCCTGCCAAGGCAGCACAGGCTGCTCCCAGCATCTTGCCTGTGCATTAATTGCAGAGAAGCAGCAAGCACCTAGAGCATCCTCCCAGGATTCAAAGCCTGAGGAGCTGATAAATCCTCTCCCTGATAAGAAAAACAGATTCCTTCAATTTTCCAGCATTTCAGTCTTGTCTAGTGCACCACGACACGTTAAGCGGGTGAGACAGGTAAGGATGGGCGATGCTGGTGAGCAGCATCCAGCCTCTGCAGCGCCACTTGCGCAGTCAAACCCCCTCCTGCGAGTCCAAATAAATGAAATATGACGTAATAACATTAATTAGCACCAGTAAACGCTTGGTGTATTCAAGGCACAACTCAGTCACTTGGCACAGTACAGTCAAATCTTCTTACTGGACTCCCGGGAGAAATAACCTCAGGGAGACTTCTGGACTTAAAATACTGTAGGCAAACTAAAGGGAGGGAGATAATTTATTCTTCTCTTCAGGCATTTGCAGAAAACTCAGGTATCTTATCAGAGAAGAAGTAGAAGTTGTAGGAAGGACGACTTCTTTGTCATGTGAACAATTTGAGGACTAAATTGAAGCGAGATGTGAAGAAAAAGTAGGTGAGATGAAGGTTAATTTGGCAACCAGAGTGAGAACAGAGGGAGCCAGGGTATAGAAGAGTCTATTAATTCCCTGGGCAAAAGAGAGATGCAGTCAGAGCCAAGACTCAGAGTAACTGCCCGCACAGTAGCAAAAGATAAATTGCAAGTTCTTCTTGTGGAATATTCTGTTTATTAAGTACAGAAGTAGGAGACAGTCAAGTGCCAAGTGCCTCGAGCCTCTCAGCACCCAAGAACATATTAATCACTACACATGATTGAACAGAAGATGAGAGCAGTGTTAAGGCAGGCTCTGGTGCAACACCAGGCACCACATAGCGTGGTGGATCTGCAGCTTTCTCCACTCTTCATCACCACCAGCCACAGAGTCAGGGAAGGGACCTGCTCCTCTAGCAATGGATGACAGGATGACCTTGTGCTCCACGACAAGGTAAAGATCAGCAAGTTCTCCTCTTAGGAGCAAAAAAAAAAAAAAAAACCACCACACCACTTTGATTTCATGGATGCTGTAATTTCTGCTTCCCAGGTTTTCCTTTTAATGGGGTTTTTCAGGATGATCGCAAGTCCCAGCAGACATGCTAGCTGCAGGGTGACACATGCGCAGATCAGGCATGCTACTGGCTCCGCATTCTTCCTTATTTCCAGCCTCTCCAGGTGGAAGACTTTCTTTGTTCCCTTTGAAGGCAGAGGATTAAGAAAGGCAAACGCAAAAGAGAAAAAACAAAACCTCCTTTGTCTGAGGATGGATGACTTCTTTTTATCTGCTTCTAATCTGGTTTCAACTTTCATTTCTTTAGGACAAAAAAAATTGGAAGATTAAATTTTATGCCAAGGCAAGCTATAATAAGTGACAGAAACACTCCGTCTCGGGGTCTCTGCTGGCTCTGTGAAGTCAGAACATTCACAGTGAAGAAAGCAAAATATAGACAGACAAACACTTTCAATGGAGATTTAAAATAAAAACTCTTCTCATGTTCTGAATGCAAAAGCTGCAGAAATATATGTCTCTCCTCCAAAGAAATTTCATTATCTTGAAGAAAATGCAATTTATCTTTGGAAGCTTTAAAAGAAGCAGGAAGGGGAACCTGCCACCACAGTTTCATTTTATCACAGCATTTGGCTTGTTGCAGTCTGAGCTGTGTTCCTACTTCTGGAACCAAACAAGAGATGTGAAGTTTTTAAGGTCCAAGTCTACCCACAGAAGCAGGGAGGAAGAAGAATCCTCCGGCCCAGCCTGTATCTGCTGCTTCAGGGTCCCATTCAGGTATTTTTTTTTTCCTGAAATCACCCATTAGAGTGCAAAAAGCTGGCTACAGGAGCTGGTTTGGACTGGATTCCTGTCTCGCACCCAGGAAAGTTCCCATTTTTTCCTACTACATCATGACAAACTTCCAATTGTCACCTTGATCAATGGTCCCATGAACACTATCATAAGGCTAATATGAATTTTTTTTCCCTTTCCTATCACTCACAGGGTAATTACACACATGATTGCACTCAAGGGCAAGAGCACATGTCCTGCACCCTTGCACAGAGCACAACACACAAGCACACGCACAGCACCTGGTACTGCTGACTTCACCAGGGCAAAGTAACAGGAGTTTTTCCCCAGGTAAAGGGAACAAGACCAGGAATATTCAAACCTACAACCCCATGTGCTAGACACATACACAAGCAAGTGAATGTCACTGCAGGCACTGTAGGCTGCCTGCTGCATTTCCCATTGATCTCACAGACAGATGGGTGTGAAGGCCGGAAGGACCTGCTGCACCACTCTAACCTGATTGCATGGACACCAAACGTCACCCAGCGAGTTTTGCTTGGATCATTTGACCATCTGCAAGAGAAACCTGCATCGCTACAAAGTCTGCACAAAGCTGCCCCTTTGTATGTCCTCAGCAGCACCCACGGGCTCTTCCAGACAGGGAGGATGGGCCCCACAGGGTCAGCTGACAACATTCAGGCTGCCCATCCTGCAGCCCGCCGTGGGGGACCAGCTGCCAAGACCACAAGATGCCACATCCTGGCTCCTGTTGTGCACAACCTCCTGCTTGGTCAGCCAGGGTCTGCACAGCTAAGTGACCTGCACATCCCTGGCTCCACTTTGTGCCAGCAATCAGGAGAGGAAGAAGACTTTGTCTCATTACTCTGACAGACAGGAGAGGACACTTGTCTTCAAGGGATGCGATAGCTTCACAGTTTTCAGCTCCCACCCCTCCAAGCCACAGCTCATGATGCCCAGGCACTTTACACAGCCACATTCAAGTGCAATTCTTAAGGCAAGTAGCTGGAAGAGGAATGAAATGAGTCTTCCTTGGGCTTGATTGGCAGGAGACATCAAGAGCCCTGCAAGAGGGGATTTGAGGAAGTTTTGCATTTCAAACAGGGCAGGCAGGCAAAGGTTTACCCAGAGTAAAGAAGGAAGCAGTGAGGTTGCCATTTCATCAGTTAACATCTGGCAGCTGCAAAGCTCAGAGATAATTCTGCCTCCGTCCTCCAGAGAGTTTGGATCTGGGAGGGATGCCAGACACGCGGCAACCGGGAGGGGATGAAATTCCTTCACAGAATCCAAAACAGGCAGTCAAACATCACAACATTTTTCCTCCCTTTAAATAAGTGAGCCTTCGATGCTGATTGAGCCTGTGGAAATTTTTTTTCATCTAAGTGGAAGGGGGAGGATAGCAGAGAGGGAGATACAGGTGGGGGAAGGGGAAACACAGACAACAGCTTTTTTTTAACCAAAATCACAGCTTTTTCATCAAAACCTGCAAAGATTTTTGATCAAAGTCTGCAGAGAAAGCTTTTAACTGTTGCCTATATTTCCACTTTAAAAAAGCCAACAAGGAAAACAAATTGTTTCCATTTACAAATACTGAGGTTTGGTAACAGAAAACCAGTAGAAAAGTCTAGTTTGGGACACAGAGAAAGCTAAGCCTGCTCTGTTCTTTCAGCCAAAACTTGAAACTTATTCAGGGGTAATTCAGAAAATTAACAACCATGTGCTCTAACAGCTTGTTTAAGACCATCACTTGTGACCAGATTACTTCAAAAGGACAATCCCCAGCTGAGCAGCATCCTCTGCCCCCAGCCTCCCTGCCAGGTTTGCACCTGAGAGGACCACAGCCCAGCCTGGGAAGGTGAAGGTCTTCAAGGGCTAACAGGGCAATGAGGCAGTTTTTTCTATTACAGAGAAAATGCTCCCAGTGAAGTCTGAACACATGCACTGCCTCTCTGCAGGCATTTCTTCTTGTCACCATGTTCATTCCAGGCCCCTTTCCAGGTTGCACATCCCTGGCTCAAGGGCCCAAGCCCTGGGAAGAGGCAGCTCAGCACCATCCCACAGAGAGCAGCATTTGTGGTGGTTCTCAAGAAAAGCTCTGCACCTGAGCACAGGCTACTGGGAAGGTCTGTCCCCACTCCTACAGGCTCAGCATACCCTGAGGTCCTCAAGCCTGAGCAACAGCTGCCAGATCCAGCTGTTGGTGGGCCTGTGCAGAGACCCCTTCTATGCAGAGAAGGGGTTTCTTGCTGGTACAAATTAGATGAGCCCCCTTGGGGAGCACCCAAGTGAGGAGAGTGGCTCAGAGCTTCATCCATCCCAGCTGACTCCTCTCCCCAGTTATTCATCAATGAGCAGCGGTGTTAGGCTGAGTCCTCCAGGGACCCTGTTTCGCTGCTGCTCGTGCTGCACCCCGTGCTGGGGGCCAGCACCCCGAGTCCCCTCTGGCCATGCAGGTGAGCAAGGTTTTCTCTCACCAGCCTCTGGAGGTCAGCAACCGGCAGCACTGGGGCTCTGCATTAGCAGCTGCTGCTGGGAAAAAAAACCTCCAAACCCACAAGGTCCAGGACATCAACACAATGTGAGGAAGGACCCAGTGGCCTGGGCATAAGATGCTCTGTCCATACTATGGGTGACCCAAATATTTGCAGGGGCCAGGCACACATCCCCCCTGCACTGTTCTCCTTCCCTGCAGGGGTGCAGGACCTTCCTCATTAATAGGAAATTATTAACTTCTAAAGCCTGCTTTGCCCATTTAAAAGCTATGGGTCTCACACCCATTTGTCCACCAGTAATCGCCATTTCTGGGAACAGGAATGAATCTGCATTTCACTTTGCCAACTTTCAATGTCATTTTCTCATTTCATGTCTGAAGGACACCACCGCAAACCCTTTACAGCTAAATCATTACTGAGTTTGCAGAGGTTAGGAGTAGCTGGTAATGTAAAAAAAACTCTTGGTAAATTTATTACATCGAATCTGACATTGTCCTGCATAAATCTCAGTGTTCCTGGTAAATAGAAAGACTTCCAGTAAATGAAAGACACCAACAAGAGCATAGGCAAGTGAACTGGAGGGTTACCTGGTATGGAGGGGAAGCAGGGCAGAGACTATGTCTAGACCCATTAGAAAACCCCAACAAAACCCACTGTGCAGACCAGGAAAGGGAAACCTCTCCTTCAGCTGCTCCAGAAAGGTAAATACTGAAGGAGGAAGGTGGGAGAAATCCTCCTACTTTCTCCAGCCACAGGAGGGGGCATCTCTGCCAAGACAAGGCTGACATCTCCTCCCAAGGACACATTTCCTTGGAAATTGGCAGGAAAGCCATTGGCCAACATCGCTCAGAGCCACAGCTCTGCCGTATGCCAGTAACTAAATATTAACCAAAATAGAGGACTCTCTCCCCAGACAGGGCTGTGGCAGGGCCTGAGGGCTCCTGGCTGGCTTACAACCCTATCTCTGCTAGCTGGAAATTAGTTTTCCTGCCCCCTGGGAAGAGTTTTCATTGATGGTTTTCATCCAGCTCCCTAGGAAGCTAAAGTCTTACTTCTGGATGAGGATCATTAATCTCATTATTTTTAGATGACATTTCTAGGTGTGTTTTCACAGCTCCAGGCTCATGGCAGAAGCACAAACAAGAGAAGGGGTCCATCACGCACTGATACAAAATCACACCCAAAAATGGGTGGAAGCAGATGAAAGGTAACAAGTCCAGGACTGGTGAGATCAAAGAGGAGAAATGGAGGACATCTGGCAGAGGACAGCCAACTGCTCCCTCCTCTCCCCATCAAGGGAGGGTTATGACACCCCAAAAGCTTGCTGACAGTCAACATGGGCCATGGGACACTGAGTGCATCACGTCGCTGACAGACACGTTCCTCTTTCTGAGCAAGCAGCTGCACTTACCTTCCACGTCCAGAATGGTCCCATTCCACAGCTTCCCTGCGCGGCTCAGTCACGTAAGTCAGTCTCAGGGACAGTTAGGATGGATGATTAGGTCAAGCCACCCTCTGGTGGCAGGAACCATCAGCCCCTACTTTGCCAGAGACAAAAATAAGCACTTTATCCATCCACAGTCTCTGCCACAGTGCCAGGAGTTCGCCCCAGCCAGCGTCAGGCCTGCCCTGCCCACCCTTACCACCATCCCTCTCTGAAGCACCTCATACAGGACTCAGTCCCTGCAGCAGCACACTAGCTCTGCCGCTGCCCCTGCCAGCTTCACTGGGAAGAGACAAGGAAAACCTAATGCAGTGCCCAAGGGGAGAGGGTAGGCTCGATGCGTTTTCTCATGACCCCGTCACCACAATGGACCTGACCAGAGTCTTTAAGGCAAAGGCATCTTCCATGCAGCAAGAGCCCGATGTTACTCCACAGTGCAATGTTATCGGACACCCAGATTGCCCAAACCAAGGGCAGCTTCCCCAAACACTCACCCACTACAGGTGCTTTGCTCCTGCACGCAGTCCCCATCACCCCTCTAGGGCTGCTTGCTCCACAGCAGCGAGTCAGAACCTCCTGTGGCGCACCTGGGTCCCTATTTATACCGTGACCACATCCCAACTGGGACTCAATTCTTTCAAACAGGGCTCATCTGCAGCTGGGCTGGAGAACCCACCTGGGCTACAGCCCACAGGCAGCAGGCAAAACCTCTCCCTATCTACCCACCTTCAGCTCTTCCTCATCTGGACTGCCAGCTGTGGAGGAGCTTCCAGGCTGTCCAAGCTGAGGAATACACTTCAAAAGAAGCAAGAAGGGAGATTGGGCTGGGTTGACAGGTCGTGACATGCTCCTAGCCCAAACTGCTCCACACTGTGAACGTGGCCAGGCAGCTACAGGGCTGCCACCAGCAACTTCACTGCTCCTGTCCATCAGCTTCTCCTCAAAAACCAGCAACCTGCGCTTACCCATTAGATTGCTCCCACTTTCTCTCCAGGAGCTTCAAGCATCTCCTGGCGACATCGCACTACGCCCCCTTCCCCTCCCTGCCTTTTCATTTCTCTCATCAAAGTCTCTTTTCATCTCCCGCCTCCTTGCTTCGGAGGGTTATTGTTCACATCTCAGCAGCCCGCGGAGCCCCACCGCTCTGCTGGGAAGTGCTACGCGCCCCACGCGGAGGTGGGGAGCTGGCACCAACGTGGTGCACTCCCTGGGGGGAGCAAATGCCGGCACTGGAGAAGCTCAAAGCCCCCTGAGCCTCATAAGCACCCCACAAAATCCACAAACAACAGAGTTACATGGGATGAGGTGTGCATCTGCATCTATCAGACAAGGACATACGTAGAAAAAGGAAGACGTACAGTAAAGTACGTTTCAGCACAGGCTCGAACACGGCGATTTATCTGTGGGACTCTACCCTGGCCGTGCCAGCGCAGTGAAGAGCAGTGATTCTAAAAGCTAAAGGAAGAAATGGGGACAAGGATCGCCCCGGCTGGACAGGCAGCCACAGCCAGAGGCGCAAGGTTATCTCCAGATCACAGGTGCGATGCTCCCACTGTTAAGGTGCGGAGTCAGTACAACAGGAGAGCAAGATGTGGGAGAGGCAGAAGATACAACCGCTTGAGCAAGGCAATGCCTTTCAGCCTCTTCGACAAGAGCAAAATCATCCCGTCATTTCAGATTAGCTGATTTTTGTGTCCAGTTTTTTCCAAAGGTCAGAACATCTCTGCAGGTTTGCGTGTACGTGTGTGCATGTGTTTGAAGCCAAATCCTGACACATTTTGAGGCTATTCAGTGTTCATTCCCTTCATTCCTCTCAATAATTTGTAAAATTCTTTTGAGTCACTCATACTCAAAACTAAACTGTTTGCTCAAACTTCTTTTCTTTTTTTTAACCATTTCATTGTTCCTTGTGCACACGGGTATCACCAGAAGCCCCCCAATCTAATGCCAGCCTTCCTCTGTCTTCGGCTGCCTGCTTTCGCCTTCCCAAGGAGAGCCAAGGCTTTCAGCATGCGTGGTGTCTTCTGCAGGGTCAAGTATGCTGAGGGCTGACCCAAAGCCACCAGCAAAGCCCTGCTGTGCCATCCTAAGGGCAGTCCTCACCGCAGACAACCCACCACTGGAAAAAAAGATGAAGAACACTGGGTGTGCTGGCTTGGAAGCTGTGCAGAGACATTTCTCTTTTCAGCTGGAAGTGTGCCCTGCACTCAGCTCACAGCATGTCTACTTGCAGAGCACACCCAAGCCCCACCAGTGGTGTAAAACACAGGCTCTGCCCCACTTCTACTGCTCCAGCCCATGCGGCTGGTAGCTAGAGGCTGCAGCACACAAGCGAGACTGAACTGGGGGTGCTGAGATGAAAATACACATTTTTGCCCATTTGCACTGAATGTTGACGTTTTGTCGAAATCCAACTCCCCGCAGCTGGTAGTAAATCACTATTTAAAAAGAATAAAACCCTTTGCTGCCCCTCGCCACCAGCAAGCCAGGCCAATGCAGGCAGAGCACAGGGGTGGGCACAATGCTGTGCCTCGGGGCCAGGCAGCACCTCGGGACTGATGCACACCAGCCCTAACTGTACCTACAATTTTACAAACTTCCTAAGTGTGCGTATAAAATAATCTACTTATCCCTTTTTGAACAAAAAAATCAACAAGTTGAGACCCACAGTACAACAAGCAGCCTTAGCTGTGAGCCATTGATTTTTTTATGAGATATTATAGCCGATTACACCAATGCCACGAGTGAAACGTACCGATTTGGGTAATTGGTGAGGGCCCCAGAGCGTGTACGCACTGCTGATCCGGTTGCCTTAAAATCTGCGTATATTTACCGTGCCAGTTTGTTTGCATTTCTGATGATCTGAAGCACTGAGAAGGTAATCAGCTCTTCTAGTGCACCCAATCAGCTCTGCAGCGCTTGCCGCTCTGTTGTGGGTGAAGCCACTAAGACTGTGATTTTAAAGCTGACAAATGCCATTAAACCGCTCCATGGAGCAGGGGAAGGCTGCTGCCGAGACCAGGCACTGGAGCGGATGCTCCCTTCAGCAGGGAGCACGCAGGAGCCGCAGGGACATGGAGGTCGCGAGAAGCAGCGCCGGGACCCACGGCTGACCGATGGGATGGGATGGTGCTAATACTTTGACGCTGGTGTGGATTTAAGCCTGAGCATTGGCTGAACTCTTCTCGCTGGATGTTAGCATTCCCTTTCCCCCACCTAAAATCCACTTGAGTAATCAACTGCAAAGCTAATGACTCAGGCCCCCAAATCAGCAGAGTACTTGAGCACATGCTGAAGTCCCATTGAAAGAAATTAGACCTAACCAGAAGCTTTGCTCCGAGGGGAAGGGGCTTTACATAAAAAGTAGCAAGAAGGTGGTTCAAAATAGGTGCAATATTCTATGGAAGCAAATCATACCCACTTGAGTGGCCACCCAGCACCCTGCTCAGTGTTCACAGGGACCCATCTGAAGCATGGGAAACATAAAGCCTTAGACCCGGCTTTATTTTGTGGGCAGCCAAACCTGAACCGACTTCAGAGGATAGTCCTGGGGCTCCCAGGCTGCTCCCAGGTCCTGCACGCCCACAGCCACGCTGCAAGAGCACCTCCTGGGCTGCCAGGAGCCGGCAGCTGGGGAGGGGACGAAGGGTGAAGCATCCATGGTCACCCCAGGCAGGACCAGTATAACCAGCATCTCTGCATGGTGCCACACTCAGGCACGAGGATCCTTCAGAGAGCTGTAGACAGGCTCTGACCACCGCTGCTCCCTGCAATAAGACACCCCACTGCCAAGCGACAGCCTGGCAGGATTACAGCCTGGGGACCCCACAACGAGACCCCTCCTCGCCAGCAGCACTCCCCAGCTTTTCCAAGGACGAGTGCCCAAGAGAACTGAGTGTGCCCCTTCCCCCAGACACGCCATGGCCATGCTCCTGCCCCAACAATCCCCTCCTGCCTGCTGGCCAGTGGGTCCGCAGAAACCCAGTGTCTTGGCCCCCACCAGCCACCTCCCGGTCGTGCTCCAGCATGACAGGAAGAGCAAAGATCACTTTTCCCTGTCGACCAGCGAACAGGAATAATGTTTGCTCCTGCCAGGGACACCACCTTGCTCTGGCAGGTTGCGCAGGTAACCACTCAGCACAGTTGAAATCTAGCTATAACTTGCCTTAAGTACGGGATTTTACAGCCCCACACAGTGTTAATGCATATATATTGATACGCAGATATATTGATAACCAACCCGATGGAAGGAGACAGTTTCTCTGGAAGTTTTCCAGCATCTGGATATCTTTATTACAGTGAATTACTTAGGTCAAAGCCCTAACTTGTGTAAACTGGCACAGCACTGCTGAAATCAATACCCCTACACCAGCTTCAGCTATTTGATGAGGTGGCCCAGGATCTCTGCATTGGTTTTACTGTCTCCTGCCATCATCTGCCCGGTTCCCATTCCAGGGCCTCTTGCTGAAGTTTGTCTTCATAAAGAAATTCAACCAGGAGGCACGTATTCAGGCTGAAACAAAGCGTAAATCGGGCTCAGAGAGAGGAGAAAAGGGAGCAGATGTGCTGAAGCAGGTGAGTGCTTTGCTGGAGCCACTTGGCACGGAGCCTCACGCCAAGCCCTCTGCTAGCCACCAAGCAAAATCCTGAGCATCCCCCAGAGACATGGGATAACGGCGAGGCTTTTAGAAGCAATAATGAGGGCTGTGCTACCTGTGTAGGTTGATCAGAGTTGCCCCTGGCTGTATCAGGATGGGGCTGAGCACATGCACAATGGCAGCTCCTGCGCTGCAGCACACCAGGAGGAGTTCTGCTCGCCGCAGCTGCCTGGGCTCTACCCTTCCCTCCATGGATTGAACACAAAATGCAACGCCATCACTTCAGTTAATCCATCCGTAATTTCTCTAAACAAACTGAGAGGCTGAACCTTTAGTTAAAGATTTGTAAAAGATACTCAATTCTTCCTTTTTTCAGCCCATTTTAGTCTTGTTTGTGGAGTCCTGGGGAGAGGGTGAACGCTGCAAGCAAAAGAGCGGACCAGAACAGCTTTGTAACTGAGAAGCTCAGTTGCGTTCACTGTCTCTGGGAGAGTTTGCTTTCTTTAGGTCTCCCAGCACTCTGGAGATTCCTTCTTGGTTTTCTGGAGATCCCCGGGTCTGACACTTCCCCTTAATCCCTTCAAAGAGGTGTGCAGCCCAGGGACCGAGCATGGAGCCAGCCTGACACAGCGTGGACCAAGAGGCATTCACGCTCTCCCACATGCACTTGGGGTGAAAAAATCTTTGTTAGAACGGCCTCTTGCAGAAAGTCAAAAGCAAAGTCATAACAGACATCTTTTACAGAGGCAACTGCAGCCGGTGGGGGTAAAGAGAAAGCCACCCTCAGCCTCCACAGTGGGACTGAACCAGTTTACGTGCTAATCCCAGTGTGAGCAACCAGAGCTGGCACCAGCCGGAGCCAGTTGTCTGACTTCAGCATTTGGCAGGGAGGGACGGATGAACAAAAATATGTAGCGCGGGCGCTGGCTGCCCTAAGCCACGGGTTGTCCGCTGTCAGCAAATGGAGCCAGACGGAAAAATAAATACAGAGAACATCTTGAATTTTGAGAGCTATTCCTGTGCCACTGCAGGGCTCGGCAATATCCCCGCCTGGACTTTTTAGTGCCTGTAGCACATTTTATGGTGTGGCCAAGGGTAGGGAAAAAGCTCCCGTTCCCTCCAGCTCACACATGTCCATGCAAAGCCTCCAAGCTTAGGGACGTTTCAACATTTGCTATTTCTGTTAAAAAAAAAAAAACAACCATAATCCTGAGGCGAGAGCAGAGGAGGAACGAGGGCAAAGAAGGGATTTTGGCAGGAGAGCACTGGAGGATGATGCTGTGAGGGGGTTATGTTGCAGGGGACGGTAGCCCGATGCTCCCATGGGACGGCCAGTCCCGTCTTCACTGACAGCCTGGGACCCAAGTGTCCATCCCCACGGATGCTTTTGGAAATGCCACCTGTACGTGTGCAACATCACAACGCTACCTGCCGCTGTGACAGGGCTGGCAGTGCAGAAGGCACTGAGGTGGCACGGGGAAGGAGGAAGGGATGCGAGGCAGTGTGCAGACCTAAATAAGGCCACAGAGGGAAGGGCAGGATCATTTTAAACAGCTGAAGTCTTATTTTAACAGATATTACAAAGGGAAAAAAAAATCCTGATGGCAAAGAGCAAAACACGCTTTTTTTTTTTTTTTTGGATGACAAGTTTTGCAGCCTCCTCCCTGAGAAAATGAAGTACATTCATATCCATGCCCCACTCTCCACCCCACAATTTTAGAACCTGTTGGTTAATTTTAGTCAGGTCGGAGTGGGGATGTCTCAGGGGACTTCTGCTCCTACGCCTTCCAGGAAGTGGAGACAGCCGGGTCACGGACAGCCCCGCTAACGAACCCCGTGGGGGAGATGCTGCTACCCGGGGACACAAAGTCCGCTTGTGCCCTCTGGCTAGTAGCTGCTCAGCACTTGTCCTTTATACCTCTATCTATTTCAGCTTTAAGGGAAAACCAAGTAGAAATGGCTCAGTACTAATGGCTCAGTACTAATGCTGCTCCTCTTCCCAGTGATGCACCCGGTAAAGCCTCTCTGCAATTCCTCCCCAGGGAGAGCCGGGCACCAGGGCAGCACCGAGCCCAGGTACCCTGCTCCCGCCTTGTGGGCACAGCACACTCGTTTCCTCGGTCAATATTTCAATCTGCAGATCAAACGCCTCCATTTCCAGACAGCTTCCCTACAGCACACAGACAGCTAGGCTGTGTTTTCTCCCCAGTTCAGCTTCCCCGTTTTTTGCAGAAATGTGGCACTACTACTTGCTGAAACACATATAATATCCTTTCAGGAAAAAAAAAATCAAAAATATTTCTGCTGCTGCAGCAAAATGGCCAAGCACCCGGCCAAGCTCATTGAGTGCATTTCTAATTTGAATGTTAAACTCTACCATTAAGCTTCTCCAGCTTGAACAGCATGGATCTACAAGCACCTAGCAGGGGTGTACCCCACCTTCCCACCAAAACAGCATTGTCATTAGCATTTCTGAGACGGGATCAGACAGCTACCTGCTGGAAATAATCAAGGCAGAAGCTGGTGGTGCCTCGGCACACTGGATGCCTCGTCCAGCCCCACTTTTATGAGTCTGTACTTTGCATCGGGGTAAACTTAAGCAGATTGGCTCAAGGACAGCTAATTAAATAAGGCCGAGCAAACCAGTCGTTGGAAGTAATAGCTCTAGTGATGAGCCTCACATCTTTCTGTCCTTGTGAAGCGATCGTGAGCCAGTCCATTTTCTCAGGACTTCACTACAGAAAGCATAAAGTATCATTTTCCACACCAGGACCTGACCCCAAACCTTCCCAAGTGTTTGTTGGCAAACCAGGCCGCTGGGCGCGTCCGCTCGGAAACCAGCAGAGAGAACTTTCCTCTTTCTCAAAGGACCTAGTTCAGAGGACAGATGCTTCTCTAACTCCTGAGGCCGGCAAGAGTCTGGTATCACCCACGGACTCCAGCATCCCACATTGCTGGAGAGAGGAAGGTGCGTATACCCAAGGGGGGAGATGCTGGTGAAACCCCTGAGTATCACTAAGCAGAATCACAGCAGCAATTCTTCACGGTTCTGTTTTTCCTGGTCTGTTCTGAACCACGTTTAGATTTGGGGCTGGAGGGGCCACAGCTTGGTCCAGCTCCTGTTGCAGTCCCATTGGCTCTCCCATGGCATGAGGGAATTAATAATTAAATGTGGACCAGGTGACGAGTGGTGGGGCTAGAAGGCAGCTGGAATATTTCCCCTTTAAAAGAGCGGCAGGGCAGGAGTGGGAAGGTAAGTGGCGATTGATCTAATTTCTGTAGAAAAGCATTGCCAAGTCAATTGTTAGGGGTGAGCCCGTCATCGCCATTTACATTTCACATGGTTGACAGCAGCTCCAACTGCCCCTCATCATCATCATGGCTTGGCTTCGCGGACGAAGATTTGGGAAGGGCTTTGCCCACGCATATTGCAACTGCCCCAGGGACAGCAGAAACAGCGCAGCCACCTAGCAAAATGCCCAGAGCACCACCCACCCCACCAGCAGTATAGTCGTGAGTTGGAGACCCTTCCCAGGCACCCAGAAGGAGCCTCTGCCCTGCCACGGTACTTCTCACAAGCCTTCAGCAAAAACCAGCTCTAAGTCTCTCAGCCACTCCCTCCACCTGAACAGCGGATTTGCTCCAGCCTAACTTTGGCAGCCCCAGGGCTGGCTACCGGCATGAGCTGTAACACGTCTGCAAGCGCCTGGGGGACCTCGGACCCCCCTGAGCCACAGAGCACTCTAATATTAACAAACCTGCTAGCTAAGCGCATCGCCCTTGGCCTCAGACACCATCCCAGGGTGAGGGTGGAAGCGCTTCTACCAAAGCTGGTGGGCTCACAGCACTTTACTCTGCTGTACAGGCTGCTCTTACCTCTCTGTAGTTGGACATTAAGTGGGAACTCAGCTAGAAATCACCATGTTTTAAACTTGATGGATCCGAGCCCAGGCATTGCTCTTCATGCTTTTAACAGCCCGGCACCTCTCCGGGGTGTCTGCGCACAAAGACAGGCAATGTCATCTTCCCGCGGCTCTCTTAACTGCTTATCGATCCCAAAGAGCCTCTGGATGGCTTTCTCCGGCTAGCTATCATCTTCCAGAGCCTGGGAGATCCCCTCTATATTATAAAGTAGACATCTCAGTTATAGCTTTATTTACTGCGAATGAGCAATTAAGCCATCCCAGTTCGATTTATGGCCAGCACTGATAACTCCTCTTAACACAAGCCAAGGCCAGTTTAACTTTTGGACACTTTCCTCTTGCCAGGTGAAAAAAAAAAAAATTTAAAAAAGGTTCCTTTGTGCATTTTTTAAGTCTCTAGCCCAAATTCAAACCTCACCTGTGATCAGCCCAGCACAAGCTGGAAAATTATTCCCCAGAAGTGTGTTTAATAGATTCCATTGTGCTCATTGCAGTCACAAAGTCAGAGCTCAACTCATCTAGCTTTATTTTCTGAAAGCCCCATCCTGAATCTGGTACTCAAGGGGTTTAAACACATCGCTCCATATCCAGGACAGCGTGGCAAAACCACCAGGTACATCAGGAGAAAGGCACACGCAGGCAAGTCCATGAGGCTTCTCCACTTTTACGGGTGAGGACGACACTGTCACAAGAGCAGGGCCACCCAGGCAGTTAGCTAGTGATGGGGGGACCCAGCCGAATGTCGAGGCAGCCTTGGCAGAGGGGCTGGAAGCCAGGACATCCCTCCCAGCCCCTTTCCGACACGCTGTGGAGGTGCACCGTGGCAGTCAGCATCTCCGCCCACAAAGCCTCCTGGGGGTCTGAGCCTTAGCTGCTATTCCAACAGTTTGCGGTGGATAATGTTCATACTTTACAGATTTACAGAAAATCACCTAGATTGATACAGAGCTGCACTTTATTAAATTTTCCTACTACCAGCAGTGAACTAATCCAGTTGGAGACTGATCTAACTTTTCGGTAATGCCCAGATTTTCCACACTATCACATTCATTTCGCATTAGCCATCAGGGCAGGTGGAGTTCCAGTAGCTGGGTGGATCACCTCAACGTCACTGCGTAATGCTCCTTCCAGACAGCTGAGCCGCCAAGAGCCCACTGAGAATACCCCTGGCTGACGGATGTCCTCTCTGTGTGAGAGTCTGTGGAATTTAAAGAAAATCTCTTTTTAACTAACTTTATGTCTTAGCAGGACAGAGCGTTAAGATCGGAGAGAGCACGGGGAAGCGCTACCATTTCTGACTTAAGGAGCTGCTACATGGCACCGTTTTTTAAAACGCATGGTAAGAGTGGTTGCTTTTGCTCTCAGAGCTGGTTTTAGGGCCAGAAACAGGCTTAATTTCGCATTTCTCCAGCTGAACTCTTCTGCATTTCTACTGGCAGCACATGCTAATGCGCCCAATGTACTGGGATGTGAGCTGCCTTCAGCTGCAGCACGGCCCACACCACCTGGGAGCCGTGGACACGGGAGCCCCTGCTAAAGAGCTGTTGTACCCAGCCAGCTGTCTCCATCTGCTGATTAGTTGGTCAGCCAGTTTCTGTTCTAGGTCTCATTTGTCCCCTGACATGAGCTGCTTCCCTGGCTGATGGTCTGGAGACCATTTCTGATGGCCCTACCAGAACGATGCCAGCGCCCACTCCGCTACTCGCGTGCTGACCAGCACCCGGCTCCGATCAGAGCCGCACTGCAACCCAGGGGCAGTGGTTAACCTCTTAAGATTCTGCTTTTTCTTAATTATGCTCTTAGAAAGGTTCTAAATAATACCCAAATAAATAAAAATATCAACAGTGACACTTTGGCTATTTTTGAGCTAATCCTTGCAAACAACGGTGGGCTACGCTCTGCGTGCCCGCCCTGCTTAAACTGGTGTCACCTCCCATCTCTGTTGCCTGATTGAAGTGAGACTAATTGGGTTTTAAATCCTATCAGTGTTCCTGGAGCAGAAGTTCCACAGTGTTTGCGTGGAGCACCCTGGTGATAACCCCAGAGTGCTTTAAAGGCAGGCACAGCCTACATCAGCAAACACCCCTCCCTGCATAACTGCAGGTGCCACCACCCAGCAAACCTGCCTTCCCTTTTGCTTTCCATTCCTGCACCCTCCCGGGCCAGCTAGGAAGGAGCAGGTAACCTGCCCCAGCTTGTTTCCTGGGTGCCTCTCTGTGCTTTATGGCACGTGCATGCGTCGGCATTTCCCGATGCATTCACACACGTATTTTCAGTCAAAAAAAAATCTCATGCTGTGCATTTGTACCACACCTGGCCAGGTAAAGGGACCTTCTCCTTTGCAAGCCCGCGTGAATAGCACTGCTGTGGTGACTCGAGTGCACAGGTACAAAGATCAGCCCCTCTGCGAGTACATACTTCATCTCATTTCCTCCTCTTGCCGTAACTCATTCTGTTTAAGGAAAGCAAAGCTGTAACCTGTTTCGCCCAGAGGACTTGCTCGCATCCTCGCCTGCATGGGAAACGTCAGGAGCTTCTGCATCGCCTGGGCAAGGAGGTAATAACAGACCCGTCAGGCTCCTCACGTGAGGGACTGAATCGGTCTTAGCAGCCACTGGTTTTTAGGAAATACCGCAGTATACATCGGCTCCCCAGAGAGGCGAGAGGGGAGCGCTGGGATGGGAGGTGTGCTGGTGTGGACTGGGAGCACTGGGAGTCACCACAATCCGCTGGTGGTACAGCAGACTTACCTGCTTATTTGGCTGTTTGCTCTCAGGCATAATGAAAACGAGCAGGGGAGGAAACAAAGACCCGTGCCCCTTGTATTTTTAACTTTTCCAGCACTTCGATGTCTGAATGTTAATTTAGCAACTTCCAGGCAGGACGGGACCCTTCTTTTATTGTACAGTGACAAATTAATTTAGGAGAAAAAACCATTCAGCATCTGAAATACAGCATTATTTCCTGCAGCATTAATTGGTGGCATCAGTACCGTGTGATTTGTTACTGGTGACATATTCCTGTATAGCTTCATTTCCTTAAAAGCATGGGAATTAATTAGGAGTTTGTGGCGGTGAGGGACTGGCAGGCACCAAGCATAACGTGGGCAATCACCGGAGAGGCTTCCTGGCTGTACATGTGCGTTAAAGGTTAGTAAACCACTGGTGTAAATACCACAGCTCCCCTGACTTACGGGGATTAATTTGCTCGGAGGCAGATGTGTTTACACCAGCTGAGCACCTGCCCTTCTATATTTAAGTGCAGAACAAGAATTCACCTCATATAAGTAATATATGGCAACATTTAATCACCGGTATTCGTTCCTAAGTAACTGAGTTACTGAGGATGCCTTCCCCCAGCTAACTGATATCCTCAGTAATTTCTGCCAAAAAGGAAGTCAATCAGGCAGTGTCCAGCCCTGTGATGTCATTGGCCCCGTGATGTCACCGGCCCAGTGAATCACAGCCCTTCTGCTGACACCATAATTCTATTATTTCACTTTTCTCTTACACGCTGAGTAATTCTGGGTGGCAAAACACCCGTCTGTCATAACACCGAACAGTCGCAGTGAAGAGCTGCCAGTGAATTTGTGCCCCCGGCTCCGTGTAAGCATCACGTGCAGTTGCAACGGAAGTGTCACCTCCGCGTTCAGTGCCAGGTCCCTCTGGGCTGTGAATGCCACCAGTGCTGTGAACAACATCAATACAGCCCAGGCTGCCTCCAATCTTGACATCAGCGATGAGCTCGCTTGCACTGGTCATCATCAGGTATCGCATCCCCGCCGGTGGGGCTCTCTATTACCGGACCACGACGTTATCTTCAATGGATGGATGAGGCCAGGGAGGGAGGATAAGATGCTCCACATGCAGCTTCACGCTTCACAAGACAAAGAATGTTGCGGGGCTTTAAACAAAGAACTGCAAAAAATGGCAATAAGGCACTGATGGAGCACGCTAACACCTACACATTCACACACACGTACACACCCGTGTCTGTACAAAACGACGTAAAGGCAGAAAGCTCCCCGCCGGTGCCAGAGGTGCTGTACCAGTGGTGGGCTGCCTGCCCCGGCTCCTCCGCGGAGGGCCGGAGGCCACGCTGATGGGCACAGCTTGCCCCGCTGCGGCTCCAGCACCTGCACCCTGCGCCTCTCCACCCAGCAGCCTTTTGGGCTGCCCTGCATTGTGCCAGCACCGCGGCAGAATTCACACTGGCAGTTTGTTAGCTCAATCCAGAAACACACGTGGGCCTTTTACTGGAAACACAAAACCTATGTTTCCGTGAGCCGAGATCCTGCAGAATTACTGTATCTCAGACCTTTATTGTAAAGCATGGTCAATGCTTCTTTATGGGGTCAGAATTAAAACAGACAACGGCTCTGCTATCACCAGCGCAATGAGTTACAACACTTCTTGATGGCCCTGTGGCCATCTTTTATCATTTTAAGTGGCGCAATGTGCAGTATAACCAGGGCAGTAGTTTCGCTGGAAGCTCATGAGCCTCTGCGGCATGTGAGTGGTGCTGGGGTCTGATAGCCCAAGGCATGGCTCGAGCATCAATTTCAACTCCTTTGTGACTTCTTGCCAGCAACACATGGCCAGAAAATCTTATAAATCAAAATACAGTATGTCCAGGGCTCCTCTGACCTAGCACTAAAATGGGTTTCCCTGAGAAAACCTTCCCAAGTTTTACAGTGGTTCAGAATTTATTCTAAGATGGTATATTGTATACGTATGCATTATGTATTTATATAAACTTGACCTTCTAAGAGCTGTCCTGTGCACTTGTTGAGCACTACATATAAACCGAATATGAACTATTTCAACCAACAGCTTCAAGATGACATGTGGGTAAAACGCGGGGCCCGGGAAAGGAGAAAAGAGGCAGGCTCAGAAAACCAAGTAACCGAAGAGAAATGTGCCTCTAACCTCAGCCCTGCAGCAGGTTCACAAGATGCTGCACCCCCAGACCTCAGTCCTCACTCTCCAAGACACAGGCAGGAGCTCAGATGACGTCTTTAAAGTGTGCTGAGATCCCTGAGGACAAAAAACAGAGCTGCAATGGTGGCTTCAGCTGTCAAAATCCCAAAAAAACTAAACACCTTTTGGGCTGGTCAGCAAATAGCAGAAATGCTCTAGGAATTAGGAAAAAAATCTCCAGTTTCATACTTCCCCAAAGGCCTCGTATAAAAGACCTTTCCTATAGGTAACTTGATAACTCTGTCATCAAACCTCCACTAAAGCAGATCAGAAGCAGCTTGAGTCTTCAAGTCATAGCTGATAACTAGTGGCAGAGAACTTCCCGATGCAGGGCTTGCGGTATTAACATTTAAAAAATCACGAGACCCTCAAATACCCTGACGCTAAGTCTCATGACCTTTAAGTCAACTAGATTCAGATTTCTTGGACTCTCACCGAGCTTTTAGGATGGAAATAAAAGACCTTGTTAGGTTTAGGGAACATTGCAGGGAGCCGCCATCGCGCACTTCTTCCCATATCTACATTTCTGGTCCCCCAAATTCAGTTAGTTTCAAATTTAGTTTTATTTTTAAAAAGCTCTTTTCGATGTTGGCGCATTTTGATAATCCTTGTTTTCAAGCCAATTTGTGCAAGATTTTAAAACTCGGTTGAAATTAATCTCCCTTTGAAGCTCAGTCTAACCCAAACCAGCATTAAGCAGGTCCTGAAGTGTATCCAAGTTGGCTCACAGAGGAAATCTCTTTCCACCGAGCCAGGAGGGGCCCTTATGCATTTTACAAGTTACAAGAAAAGGAGAGGACTAAGATTCAAAGGCAGACTATTAGAAAATTCCTTAATGCAGAGGTCCCAAAGCACAGCCCCGTGCTGCACCATGTCCCCGGGTGCACAATACCCGAGCACTCCTTATTCAATCCTTTCACCGCGTTCTGCCTTGGATAACACATTCCCCCGAAAAATCAAAACCAAGTTCAGAGAAAGCCTTGCGTCAGACTGCATTAGTTTTGTCAGCTGAAATCGAAATGTAGAGTCAGGTGTTTGACCATGGCACCGAGTGAAAGCGCTTTCCTGCTTTTCTTCTGCATTGCCAAGGTGTGTATTTTAGATAACAGCCCTGACTGAGGAGCAGGTAAGAGGACAGGGTGTGCTCATGCTCTCCCCCATCTTTCTCACCATCACGACGTGCCTCGTGGTTCCTGTCCTTCAGCTTTACCTGCTGCCGCGAGCAGGCAGGGATGCCCAACATCCCCTTCTCTAGGTTGCACACAGGCACAGAAAACCATCCGATCCTGCAGCCCGTGTTTGGCAACTCCAACTTTCTGCCTCGCTGGCTGCTGCCCTGGAAGCCTCTTGGCTGTTCCACATCGCACCAGGGCTGGACAGAGTCAAAGGTGTGGGGACACGGGAAGCCAGCTCAGCGTGGCCCAGCACAGCTTAGAGACACCCAACCACCTCAGCCGTCTCGCTCTGTTTGTACGTACAGATAAATATACATAAGGCAGAGCTGAAAAGACAGAGTCAGCTCCTCTCTGAAGTCCTTCTTCTCCTGTTACCTCCAGATCCTCAGCACTCTGTGGCACGCACGCTCTTTATAGCAGCCGTCAGCCTGGCACAGCGCGGAGCAGATGGTCATAACAACTTGGCCCCGGGCCGCTGTCAGCCCCCGGCTCCTTGCCTCACATGATGTTCACCGTGCCACCTGGGCCTCCTGAGCTCCTGCCGGGCTGGGCAGGACTCCGTGCAACCAGGGGCAAAGCCGGAGCAGTTGCTGACGTGGCAGGGGTTAACACTGAGTGGTCCCAAAAATCACCGGCTCATGGTGCCCCCGCATCTCCATCTGCCACGGATGATGCTGCTCCTGCCTGAGCAGGAGCAATGGGCTCGGGGTTGGCAGGGAGAGACAACCTGAGCAATGCTGAAAGGCAGAGGGATCGCAGGACTCAGGCAAATCCTCACAAGTCTTGTTATCACCCAATAATTCCCTGCTTTTCCTGGCTGGTCATCGCTGACTCAGCTTTGTCCTGCTGCTGCGGCTGCCCAGAGGTCCAGGGCGCATCTGCTGCGACTGTTTGCCCCAAAGACAAGGGCACAAGGGGCAGAAAATGGCAGAGCAGGGCACGTGGCCAGGGCTGCAGGAGGAGCGGGGAGAGAGGCAGCAATAGCTGAAAGCAGGTCCTGCACCCAGCTGGCCTCCCCGAAAGAGCGTGGCCACGACCCGTCATCCCCGTGGGGCTGGGGACACGGGCTGGGAAGCCAGGTCTTGCAGCCTGGCTGCGGGGAGCCTTAGGCAGGAGAGACGCTACGTGAAGAGATCAGCTGCGGGCATGGCTCAGGAGTTTCCCCCACAAATCAGAGGTTTTGTACCGTCACTGGTAAACTGGGCTGTTTTAGCCAAGAGCAACAGCTGCTCTGGGCAATTGCACGAGAGCCCCCGTGGCACCAGCAGAGCAGGGGCTCGGTGATGCGTTGGTTCGGGAGTTATCGCGGCGTTAATACGAGCGCGCGAGAGCCTGAACAGCTCTCCTCCAAACCCGCTCAGCCAGCGGCCGGGCTGCGCACGTCCATAAAGAGGAGAGGCAGCAGCACTCCAACTTCCTGGCGCTCGGGGAATCTTCCTAGATCGCGTTACGTTCATGTGTCCTTGGCTCATCCCTGTACAGTTGAAAAACACTGTAAGGAGAGCCAGTTAATTGAGATGGCCGGTCTCGCAGAGCAAAACCCGGGGAAACCGTTCCTTCCCGTTATGCCTAACAGGAGACCTGTGGCTTTACCCGCAGCAGCCTATCTGCACAGCCCTGCCTTCTGGAGATGCTCTCCACTTGCACCAGCCTGCCGTCAGACTAGAGGGACTGAGCTGCCCACCAAAGCTTCACATTGCTCCCAGGCTACTCTACAACGTGGCTGCAAGGAGCGGTCCCTTCCCCACCGAATTAACTGGAATTAAGGAAGGTATTAACAGTGACGGCTGGATGCTGCCTCCAAGCTGACAGGGACGCAGCGGGATGAGGACGGTGGGATGCTATTGCAATGGCAGTATTGACTCTGCTGGTGATGCGTGTCACAACCTTACAGCGCCAAAGGCTCCTGGTCCGTGGGGCGATGTTCCTAGGCACCGCCACAACACAAATAAATAACAGTACTACGTGGAGGGGGGACTGCCATCTGACCCGGTGGCAATGGGAAGAGCAAAAAGCTGGCTGCCCCCGTTCACCATCAGTGGTCTGAATCTGCGGGCATTTGGCCGACAAGCGGGAAAGGCTGACAATTGCTTTGCAGGAGAGCGTCCGCAGGCAGCTCGACGGCAGGCCCATCGCAGACGGGGTGTGCAGCTGCAGCAGACTGCTGGCACCAGCACCCACACAGCTCTGGGCTTTACTGGGGCAAAGCGTTCACAAGCAGACGAGCTCCACCAGCACAGCCCTCATGTGCCACACCCGGGAGCCCTTATCTCACCTTTTTATGGGTGGTCATTTAAGAAATGCCTGTAGAGCGCTGATGATGCTTTGACTCTTCAGTAAAATGTTTTCCCTCGTTCCAGAGGGACCGGTCCTCGTTTCCTCAGCTCTGTGGGGGTGGTCACAGGGGTTGGGTCTTCTCGTGTTTGAATGACCCTAAAGCAGACAGGGACACAAATTAGGAGAGCAAGACTTGCTCCCAGTCCAAAGGCACTGGCTCCTAAGGCAGCCCCAAGCCACGGGAGGAGGCAGAAGATGCTGACGCTTGCAGGTCACCAATGGCCCTCCCTTGAGATAAACATGTGAAAGAAGGAAAACACGGATTTGACAGAGAACTCCTCACTTCCAGGCAGGCAGCTCGGTCACTCGAGAACTGCGAACTGACAGTCTCGTTATCTTTGCAGGCTCTGCCGGAGCTGTGGAAGTGAAGATGATGGCAAAGCTGATGACCTCAGTAAGTCAGTTGTGGGACCAGCACGAGTAGTAGATTAGATGGCACTGCTGTTTAAAAATGCAACCTGAGGTACAGCACACTGGCGTTCATGACCGACACTGCCGTACCTCTCCTGCTTTTCTGCTCTCTCGGGGTTTGGGGAAAAATGAAATAGCTTTCTCAGATCTTATGACACAGAAGGGATAAACTCCAAGAGATGTTGTGTCAGGATGTGACACAGAAATTACCAGTGCCACCACGCCAGTTCCCTAATTTCCAGGGAACTAATAAAAAGCATGAATGATTTTAAAAACTATTTGATTTGGAAATGATGCTACGGTACCACAAAGCTTTGCTACTTGTGTTCCAGGACAGTGTTGTCGCTCGCTTCTGAACTTGCTCTTCTTTCACCTCTCTAGGAAGAAGTAAGTTGATATTTTACAAGACATAACAAAATATTTCTGGAATGAAAAAAAAAAAACCAAACCAGTAAACCCAAAACACCCCACAAACGCCGAAAAACCTCTTGCTAGCAATGCAGTGACTGATACTCCTTCCCACCCAGTGTGGCTGCACTGAACCTAAGCATGCCTAATTCTTGCCTTTAATGGTGCTATGTGTGCTTAGCTGGATAACAGGGAAGGGAGGGTGGTTGGCAGTCACCAGCTCGTCTTTGAAAGAACCAAATTACAGGCTTTGCTGAGCACAGTGGCTGTTTCAGCACTATGGTAAACCTGGGACTTCTCTGGGTAATCTGAAGGAGCTGGCGGGAGAGAGAAGGCAAAGCAGAGCATCATTCCTGGAGTAACGGTCCATGCACGCTACTCCTGCCCCGAAGCTCAGGCGGGAATTGAGCCCACCGTGTTTCCATTAGGAAAGCTGAGCGAACAGCACTGTCCTTGCAACTGTCTCAATGACACCAACAACGTGCTGCAGAGCTAAGGGGGACAAATTGTAAATCTCCAGCTAAGAGCCATGATAATGAAAGTACAGAAGTGAAAATTCATTACTTGAGTCTGCTCGGGAGCTACCCTGAGGGACTCCCTTAGGCTTTCTGGGTTGCTTTAACCCTTTGGGTCTGACTCCAGTACTCAGGCTGATGTGCTGTGCCACTGACTGTGCTTTCCTCCCTTTTTTTCTCCATTTATTTATCAAAACAACTTTCTCCTTCTCTGAACAAAGCGCCGTGCTCTCACCAGACCCGCAGCGTCGTGCCATTCAGCGCTCAGCTTCCTGAAACTATGCAAGCAGAACGAAAAGTATAATGTGATTTTTGGTCAGCTGTTCAAGGAAAAGGTCTAATAACATTTTCTCCTATTTCCAACAGCTCATGTGGAGGTGGGAGCAGCAACTGGACAAGACAGACAGTCTGGCTCCACAGGTGAGCTCATTTTCTCCCGAGTGGAGAAGTCTTTCCTGACTACTTTTTGGTCTCCTAGAGCAGAAGGGATCTATTTCAGCGCTGCTAATGTTGCTTAGGATGCCCCAGCATCCTGCCAGGTCTCTGAAAAGTTAGAGATGCCCATCAGGCATTCACCATGGCAACCCCAGGATGCTCATTCCATCCGTGCGCAGTGTCCGTGTTGGAGCAGCAGGCTGTCAGTTCATTTTCTACTGCCTTTGGAGAGGGTGTCTTGTTCCTCTTGATGCACTACCAGGCTGCTGGGGAAGCACACACCTGGGGGCTTCGACCTGGGGAACTGGCCAACCAGCTCTCCCCATCTGCTAGCAAAAGACCTGGCAAAGCATGAAGCTTTGGCCAGTGCAAAAATGATTTGGTGTTTTGGACTTCTCCCCCAGCCAGGGTGAGTGGCATCAAGCGCAGGCAGCCCATACTTGGCAGGCGCTGTATGCTACAGCAAACAGCCCATGTCTCCAGCAAGCACCCCAGCTACCCCCCACAGCAGGGCAGCAGGGGAAGGGGACACCACTAAAGGCTGTGGTGGCATTTTGGGTGAGAATGGCAGTAATGCAGTCAGCCTGAGAGAAGGTGTGGCCCTCAAAGAAGGCAGGAGATGCCATAAAGGAGAATGTCATCAGTGCCAGCTTGACAGAGCAACCCCGTGCGTCTGCCTCCTGGCCCATGAATAGCAGCATCGCTGCCCACAGCGTAATGCAAGGAAGGGGCAGCTCCAGGCAGCGCGTACCTTCTGGTCCTTGGCCAAAGAAAAATGAGTTTACAAGTGGAAGATATAGTCCTGCCTCCCTATGGACACATTCTTCCTGACAGCCAGCTTCCCATGTTGCGAGGGATGTAGCAGACCTCCTTCCTGTCACACCTAGTCCTGGGAACACACAGAGGTGGCAGCACTCCTGGTCCAAGGAACCCTGCGTGGCAAAACCAGGCCTGACTTGCCCTGAATTAAGTTTATCCATCTCCTGCTGGCATCATCATACCTCATTCCGTCCTGACAAGCACCAAATTCTTAATTCAGGAGCACCGGAGATCACATTTTCGTAGCCGTAGTTTGGAGAGGTACCCACTTACACACCAGGGTTAGTCCTCCAAGCAGAAGTCTCATGGCAAATTCAATCTGTTCAGCCGTTACTACTGACACTGTGGTATGTCCCAGCAGCAAAGATGCGTAGACCGTTTCAAAGAAGAAAGAGTTTCCTCAATGGCTTCTCTAAGTCATCAACATACTTGCTACTGTTGCCACTGTTGTGTCGTCAGCTCATCCTATAGCTCAGGTGTCCCTGACCACCATGTAGTGCATCCAGCAACTTCCACAGCACACCGGTACCTTGGGTTAAGAAGAAATAACGCCCCGGAGAACTGTTTCATGACCTTGCCTCCAAATGACCATGCAGGTGCTTTAGCTCTAGTTCCAGGTAACCATCACCAGGGAGCATGCCCAACTGCAGACACCGGTCCCAAGGAACAACAACCCCACTTTTATGGTGTCTCAGGAAGGAAGGTTTGGGGGTTTAACCCCCCCCAGGGTTATTGCCACTCCAGAAGGGTCAGTTACTACCATGTCTGCTTTCCCACAAACACTGCTACTCGTATTCAGCTGCACGTGTTTTGTCCAAACTCGCTTTCTATTTATGTTTGTCATTGTATTAGAAAGTATCAGGTTGACTGGGCAGAGGAGATAACTCATTTGTCTACTGGGTCCACAAGAAGAAGGGCTTTGCTCATCCCTGCAGCAGAGAGATGTTGATAAAATGCAAAAGAGGATGCTTGGTCTAGCAAAGTACCTTCTGCATCTCCCAGGACGTGACACGCTGCGTATTTAATTAGAAGGGTCAAAGCTCCCTCCTGAATAAACCAGAAATAGCCTTCCAGGGGAAAAATAAACCTGCCTGGGTATTCTGGAGGCCTCTCAGAAAGAACAGCTATACAATCTCCACCAGACTTGCACGGTACAAGAGCCAGAATTTCAGAAGAGGGGTGTGTCAAGAAAGCCAGTCTGCTCAGGGGGGAGAGACCCTCTTCATATTTAATACTGGTGTAAGTAGATAGAGCATATTTTCTGCCCACCCCCCTCATTTCTTCACCTATGTCTCTTAAAACATGTGTAACTCTACTACCCATCTCAGATGCGTTTTGCATCATATATTAACCGAGCTTGTCTGAGGGCGATTTTATGGTAAGTGGTTAACAATAAAGCACGTCACCCAAGGGCATGGCTAATGCATAATTCAGGTTACTGGAACACCTTAATAAACGATCCCTAAACCCTCTGCATGGAGTCCAAAGGCTAACACAGATTGTCCCTGGAAAAGCTGAATGAGCCGTTTTGAGAGCTGGTCTCGTGGTGGTTGGGAGAGGACAAAACCTCTTCCAACAAGCAGTGAAGCCAGGAGAGCTCGCTGGGCTCCCAGCGAGGTCAGGAGGAGGAGGTCCATTGCACTTGCCCACATTGCCTTCAAAGGATGAGTTATCTGAAGATTATGAAAGGATTAATATGCCTTAATGACCGCACGCAGCCTGGCCAGAACCACTCCCCTCATCTAGAAAGGCCAGCAACAAAACATAAGCCAAGCAGCCTGCTGAAGGTCAACAGATACGTGCTCAGACCGACAAGGCAACATAGCTCTCCAGCCTGACAACCTTTGGTGGCGAGCGTCCTGCCAACAGCCCCCCTCCCTCCAGCAGCCCTTCGTGCTGCGGACAGAGGCAGCCCTGCCTTCTGCTGCTGGTACTGCAGACAGAGCAGCGTCCAACTGCCACCGTGCGAGGGAACGAGGAGCACCATGCTGAAGTGAGCCAAAGTGGCCCAGGATATAAGGCCACTCCTGCAGGTCTCTGCCACGGGGCATCGACAGGGCATTGAGTTGGTATTCTTCCATTCTTAAGAAACCGCAGGCAAGCATCTGCTCAATCTTCAGCTGCTGAAAGCTGCTGAAAGCTCTTCAAGGAACAAAGGGCCGCGACCATCACAGCAATGTCATTTTTCACTGGAAAAAAAGGGAAAGTAGCAGAAACCTGCAGAAATATTTGCAGTCCTTTCTCTGAGCACAGGGATGTCACACTCAATATCCCCTGAGCCACAGCTCCACCCCTCACCCAGCTCCGTACTAACCGAACGGCTCCTTCCAGCACCTCTGTCCAGGCAGCCAGGGCAAGGGTATCCCTCCTCCCCAGCGGAACGAGTGCTGTGCCGTATCACTAGCCAAGGGCCAGCCAGGCTTGACTTTTGTGGACCAGCGATCCCATCCAAGGTGCACTGCCTCCTGCCAGAGGCTCTCCCGAGGGGGAACAGCTATTTCCCCAAGGCAGGTAGACTCCAGCTTCAAAGCATCGCCCCCGCCCTGTCTCTTCCTGGGGGTTGTGGCATTTGACTCAGTTTTGCACCATCCCTCATTGTCTCCCTGCAATCTAAATACGTCCTGACCTCTCGCCGCAGCGCTATCCCAGCCGTCAATTAGCTTCCCGGTTCTGTGGATACCAGGAAACTGAATACACAGGCTTACAGTTCAGTGGAAAGTTCTGCTGCCGTCTTAAATCATAAAGCACAGCTGCTGACGCAGCAGAAGCTGCAAAATGAGCAGAACATCTGAGCAATCTGTGGTTTGGAAGCCGCTGGGAGGAGAATAAGTGCAGCGTCTTGCAGCTCTGTTGGAGGGAGGAAGAAAGGACAGGCAGGCCAAAAGAGTAGATTAAAACTCATCAGAGTGCAATTGTAATGCGTTACACAACACGAACTCGTCCTGGCGCTTCAAAGTTCACTTGCAATAGAGAGAGAAAATGGCAGCAGAGATTTGATGTCTACAAATGCAAAGTAATGCCTGGGGAAAAAAAACCAAACTCCAAATATATATGTACACACTCACAATAATGGGCTCTAAATGAGCTATTCTGAGTCCGGAGACAGATCTTGGAGTCTTTGAGGATAGGACTGTGAAAACACCCACTCGGTGGCTCGTGCTGGGACAGGACTTGAACAGGAAGGACGCAGAGAACAAGACAGACATCACGGGTACACCTGCACATGGAGCAGCACATCCAGCCCTGGTCCCCCATCTCAAAAGGGGTGCGGTGGAGGTTACAAGGGCACAGGGGAGAAGGAGCAGGAACGGGGAACAACTCCTGCACAAAGGCTCTACAGCTTGGAGGTATCTCCTGCTAATGCCTTCATGGGTGGCACGGGTACGAGAAATAGGGCTATTACTTGTAACACAAGAACGAGTGAGCATCAAATGAAAGGCAAGAGCTTTAAAGCCAATTACCAAAGGTGTCATCAATGGCATGTCAGTTCCAAAGTAAATTAGAGGGGCTGGGATTCATCTTTAGATGACATTGGCATTACCTCCACTGGAGTTACATGCCTGGGCTTCCTCTCCAGACGTTGGAGAAAAGCCCGTACCACTGGGGTGTAAGCCATCTGCCCCTGGGGTGGACAGCTAGGGCAGGTCAGCAGAGCATGCCCTGTGTCTCTGCACTGAGGATAAGGGCAGCCCCAGCACGTTTTCCGGGTGCGGGCATCTACAGCAGTCTTGGAAAAGCATTTGGGCACCCTCAACCACAGCCCTAGCAGGACTGAGGAGTTTAGCAGCCACCCTTCGGCACGGTGGAGCCAGGGCACCTTCCCACCACACCTTCTGCTGGAGCCTTTACAGACCGTGGTGAAGGCAAAACACCTGCAGAAGAGTTAAAACGCTCCCTGCGATTTCCCTTTCTACCCGATGGGACTCAAATAACCTAATTCTTGCTCTACATTTGTACGGTCTCTCTCTCCCCCCAGATCACCCCTGGATAAATGACAGCCACGTGGTAAATACACGTAATCATGCCACTCTGATAGCTTCTCTTGTTCTCTGGCCATTAATTCATCTCCCTGGGACTGAGGTGAACATTTTAAATCCTGCAGCAATTTCAAAAGGCTGCCTTTATTTTAAAATCAACACAGCAATAAAAGGCTTTCTCCTTTCCCTCTTCAAAATGTAAAATTTTTTTTAGCTTCAAAAATATCCTGGCACACAGACAGATGTTGCTGGTCGTGACCTTATTGCAGGCCAATGACAGGCTTCCTATGCATGAGAAATCGCATGGTCATATAAACCTCTCCAACAAGGATTTGCTGCTGCAGAGGGAGTTAGCAGCACACCCCCCCAGCAAAGCCTTTGCCTTCACGCTCATGTCACCATGATAAAAACACGATCAGAAACCTTCCCTTTCCCCTCTCGAGGCATCTTTTTGTTCGGAAAAAAGATAAGAAAAGAAAATGTAAAAGTGCCCTCCAAAAGCAACCACCTTCTCCCTGATAATCCTTATTTCTAGGAAAGCAGAAACTTCCTGCAGATGCTTTCATTGTGCTGGAAGCCCGTTTTGGCTGAAGGCAGCTGAGGCCATCAGAGGAAAGCCAGCGGAGCGGTGCTCAGCCCGCAGTACTGCTGCCTCGGGCAGCTGCGCCAGGAACAGCCAGCTCACCACCATTAAGAGAAATAAAATAAGACTCGACTAATTTTTACAGCCCGCCAGGAAAGAAAGCGCCAGCAGCGACCGAAGCAGCGACCGCCACGGCTCAGAGCTGCTGGGAAGAAATGCATCAGCTTCACATCAGCCGATGCCACCACAACATTCATTTGGGCATCTGCACCGAGTTCAGCTCATGGGCTCAGCGCGACTTCGACTGCACCACTGAAACCTTCTTTTACCAACGTCCCCGGGCAGATTTTTTTTCCTTCTTCTTGTCACTGAACCATCACCTTTCTGGAGGTGGAGATGAATGAGGTTAAGAGCAGTCCCAGAGGAGGAACAAGGTGCTTTGCTGGAGGAAGGAGGCCGGGATGTGCAGGGAAATCACTGTCGATGGGAGGCAGAAGCAAAGTGAAGTGGGTTGGTGGGAAGATGCGTTGGTGCACATCAGAATTAGGATTCAGCCATGCTGATGAGCAGTTCAGGAGGTCAGACCGTCCCACCCAGGAAGATGAGGGTGAAGGGACCTGCAGGAATAAGGGCTGCGCCTCAGACAAGCGGCTGGGGCAATGGGGAGGAAAGGGTGCTCCTCGCCCCGTGGTGCGGGCAGGAGCTGCAGGGCTCGGGCAGGAGCTGCAGGGCTCGGTGACAGGTGAGAGGGGGGTGCTAAAGGCCAACAGGCAGATGGTGAAACTGCGATTAGAAAGACACTCCAGCCATAAATCTCAGGGACCTGGAGACGGGCAAGCCCCAGATGGCTTGGAAAGTCTGCCTGGGAGTCCAGCGCGTCGCAGAGTGCATCTGTCCCTCCCTCACTCCTCCTCATCAGGTTTAACCACCTCCAGCTAGAGCTGAACCAGAGACCTCTGAACCTAAAACCGCTCCAATACTCAAATTAATGAGCAAAACAACTACCCAGACCCCGACAGCACCAGGACCCTCTCCACATTAGCAGCGGTTACGAGCAACGTCTCATCCCTGATGCTATCCCCTTGGCAGGGACGCTGCGGGCACCATCCGGGGGGTGATGGAGGGTGCAGGACCATGCAAAGGTGCACCAGCAGAGCTGGATGGAGGAAGGTTCCCCACAGCCCCGCGTGCTATATTTGGATATGCTGAGGAGCTGCTTAGGGCCGGATTTGCAGGCAAGCACAGGGGCATATCGGCTGTCCGTGCTTTGGAAGGGGCTCAGGAACAGAAAAGGGGCAGGAGATTGGGAGGCAACAGGATTTATATAGAGATCCAGGGGGAAAACCTGTGTCTCCAAATGTGAGTAACCCAACACCAGGCAGTAGTACCGGCTCCTGCCTGCGGATCCAGGACAACAACAACACAGCCCACAGCCGGAGGAACCCAGCGCTCTCGCGCTCCTGCCCCAAAAGCCCTCACAACACCCGCAAAAAGGCCCCTTGCCCTGGCCAAGCTCCCACAGCCCCCTCCTCTGCCAGCCGGGGCCTCCCGTGCCCCCGCAAGCCCTTCCTAGCGCTGCCAGAGCGCCCTGGAGCCCACAGGTGCTCTCGCTCCCCCGGGACCCCCGGCCAGGCCAGCCGGGGCTGGCAGCACGGGCGGGATGGGGGCCAGCGGTAAAATTAGAAACCGCCGCCCTGCCAGCCCCCTCCCTGAGCTGCAGGGATCAGCCGGGCCCAGCTCCTGACCCGCCCCGTAACCCTCCTGGTGCCCCGTTTTGCCGGCTGGGGGGTTCTGGAAAGCCGGGGATTTGCAGGGCTTTCCCGTGCGCCTGGCGGTCCCCAGCCCCCCCGGGCCGCGGGGCTCACCGGCTGGGGGGGGCACAGGGAGGTTGGTTTTGGTTTGGGCTGCTTTGGGACGGTCTGGCTGGCGCCCCGCACTCCCTTTGCGGGCCCTGCAGGGACCCCCGTGCCCCCCGCCCAGCCCCTCTCTCCTCTCCCCTCCTCCCGCCCCAGTTACTGCCATTATCCGCGCCCCGACCCACCCCGAGGGTTCTGCCCGGGGAGGGCATCGAAAGAGAACGCCTTTTAAGGATTTCTGCCAGCGCCGGGAAGCGAATCCCCCCGGCGGACACGGGGGATTTGAGGGTGGTGAAGCGCTCCCAGCCGAAAAGGGCAGAGCGCGGGGAGGGGGAGCCGGGGGCTCATGAAACCAGAGACCTGCAACCCCCCCCACACCCCCCCGCCCCGGGCCGAACCTCGGCTCCTTCCTCTGCTTTAGGAAACGGATCCCTCCCGCGATTTCCTTTCAAAGGTGACTCGTAACCTCTTCATTAGGGTCGGCCTTGGCAGCGCGCTGATGGTGCCGCCGGCAGGGCCAGCCCCGCCGCTGCCGCGCCCCGGGGGGGGGGGACACAGCCGGCAGCGGGCGGCAGCGGCAGCTCGGCGGGAGCACCGGCGCCCCGGTCATGCTCTGATGGGTACCATGGACTTTAAGGCAGATCCCAGTGCAGTAACGGTCAATTTGCTGCTTACTGTCCACCCCGAGGAGGCAGCGAGCAAGCAGAAGGGGCAGCGGGAGAGGCAGCGGGCGGGCGGCCCGGGCGCAGGTACCGTCCCGCCGTCAGCCGGTGCGGGGTGCGGGGGGGAGGCGCTGCCCCGCAGCCGGCGGGGCGAAGCAGCGGCTTTGGAGCGGGGTTTCCTCTCCTCTCCTTCTCCCCTTTCCCTTCGCAGACTGCGAGCCCGCAAGCTCTAACCGCCCGGCTGCGGGAGAGCCCCGCCGGTGCCCCGCGGGGGCTGCCCCGGGGCGCGGAACCCGGGGCGAGGAGGAGGTGACACACACACCGACACTGATCTGAGGACCCTGTCTGCACCTTGCGCTGTCCTGTGGTGGCCCTGAGATGCCTCCACGGGCTCTCTCGGCTGCGCAAGAGGCACAGGGCGAGAGCTCGGCGGTTTCGCCCCAGACCAGCACCTGCTACAGCGGAGCACAGGAGCAAAATTGTTTTGTTTGAAGCGTGTCTAGGCTTTGTCTCCAAGGATGACTGCTCTGAGCCATTTATAGCTGCAGTTTGGGACAGTCTCCCTGGCCCAGCTCCTATCCTTCAGGGGATCTTCCAAAAAGCTAAGGCTGTTCTCTGCAACTGTCAGGGGACCCTCCCTGCAGAAGTAAAAGGAGAGAAAGGAGCATTCCTGCTCTGAAACCTTGGGGGGAACCTAGATCTTCAGACAACCGGTTGCAGGCTAACAGGGATGGGCAAAGCTAACACAGAAGTTGTGCTCAGGCTTCATCTAACACAGCACCCTGCACCTACCCCAATACGAGCAAGCCCTTAGACTTGGACCACTGCACTTTCTCCCTGCTGGCATTTCATACTCCAGCAACAAACGCTGCAGACAAGACAAGGCAGGTGGATCCCAATGACACCTGGGTTCAGCTAGGATGAGGGGTTACATGAAAGGTTTTGGGGTGCTTGGCCTCCAGGCAGTGCTAGAACCTCACTCCAGGAGAACAGCCTGCCAAACTCACCTTTATATCTTACAGGTTTGCAGGATGATGGAAATGGAAACAGCAGATCACAACCACCTCCAGAGAGAGACCTTAACGGTATGTCATCTTCTCACTCTGCTGATAAACTAACCACAGTACACGAAAACCATTTGCAAGCTTTTAGCACCCAGCTGTGACTCTCGAGCATAAGTGTGCTTGAAGCAACCCATCCCTTTCCAGAGCTTTGGGGGGCTTCAGTGGAGACACGCAGAGGGCCTGGGGCCATGTGCCATGGGAAGCATCCCCTCCACGTTCTCCTCTGCCCCGTGGCCAGGATGCATGTCAGTGGTACTGCAGAGCCTGCACACAGCCATCTGCAGGGGATTCTCCTGCAAGCTGCCATGAAGCTCGGTCATATTTCAGGTGCACGGAGCTCTTACGTTTCACAGCCAGCTGGTGGCAGGGGAAATTCAGTGCCCCAAATTGTTCAGGTTGCAGATAGAGCTTTCAGAGACTTCCCCAGCACTCACACAGCTTAAGCAGGGTCTGGTTTTCTACCTCTGGGGTTTCAACCCACCTATCCACCACTCCTTTCTTCATCTCCACCACCCAGAGATCGCTGAGTGCAAGGCAGGTGTGATTGCTACCCGGGAATGACGTGGCTACTAGTCTTGAGTGCTCCCCTGCCAGTTCCTCACCTCTCTGCCCTGAAACAGTTGAGAAGAAACATCTGAAGAAGTTACCCCCGGCTGCACGCAGCCAGGCTGCAGAACCTACGATGCGCCAGGACTGAGCAGCTCCCAGGGAAGGGAATCAGACCATCCCATTTGCTTTCCTGGTAGTCTAAGCCTAACGTGGTCCCTAGCAGAGTAAGGCGGGAAGCAAAGGTAGAGCGAGACAACAGGGAGTTCTCACGGTACCAAACAGTGGGTTCTAGTTACACCAAACAGGAGCTTTGCTTCCACAGGCCAAGCAATAGTGGTGTACAAAAGCCACAGCCATGCCCAGTCTGATGCTGGATTAGCAGCCCTGAGCCAAACGCCTCTGAAATCAGTGGTGGCTGGATGGTGCTCACAGGCTGTGAGCAAGTAAAATTTCATGGCAAGATACAACTTTGGGTTTGGTTGGTTGCTTTTTTGGTTTGGTTTTCTTTACAAATCTGACAGTCTCAGACAGCAGGTAACAAAAGCCTACACTCTGGGAAGCAGATAAATATTCACCACTCTCTCACTCCTCCATCATGCTCAAGAGTGTCTGCAACCAGAGCTGCAGAGCACAAGTCAGAACCTCCATTACGAGTGAGAGGACGGTATTGATCATTTACCACCCCTAAGTAATGGCAGGAGTTTTTAGTATGCGTATGGGAAAACTTCTCTTGCAGCTCTACCTTAGGCACAGCTTAAATCCCTGTGAGCATTACTAAGGAATTCAGACAGCAGAGGAGCAGGCAGAGCTTTCACTCCTCCAGCACCACAGGGGTTAATAAATTCCCCTTTCATCAGCCGTATTAGCATCTTGATGAAGCCTCTGACACCGCCGAGCAGCTGGTGCTGCCGCAATATTTACAAACGGTATTACATAAGCCTCACCCCAACCCCACCGATGCGGACGGGCTGCGGCCCCATGCCGTGCCGCAGAATCCCATCACTCATGGGCCTGATCCTTGTCACAGCCACGAGGTACGAATGGTATCTGGCCTTCAGGACGAGCCGTGAAAACCAGGTTCCTTGCACTGGTTTCTGGTGGCTGACAGGACAGCGATCCCATGACACTTTGAAAAAGAGCGAGGGATTGTCCTGGCCAACATCCACCCTGCCTCCAGGAAGGCTCGAGCATCCAAAGCTGGGCAGGAACTAGGGCTCAGTGTCACCTGGCATTTGCTGACTGCCCTGGCTCACTGTCAGCTCAGCACGGGGGCGCGGGTTTGTGCTGCCTGCAGCTACATGGTCCCCTGCTACACCAGGTGCCCCACAAACCTCCCTCTGCCCCAAGGACCCTGGGGCCAGCCGGCATCACTGAGATGGTCAGGGACTCGCAGAGCACAGAGGGGAGAGAAGAAGTTGAGGATGAGCCGCTGACAACCATGCCAACACTCCAGCTCAGGGACCGCATTGCCTGCAAGCCCCCTGTGCTGCCCCTCCCTCCCACCCACCTCTCCAAACGCACACCCGCTGGTCCAAGCACCCTGACCCCCCACCCTGAGCAGCAGTGCCCACCCCAGCCAAACCCTAGACTGGAGTGGGGCCAGGTGCCCCTGGACCACAAGCAATTGGGCTTCAAAGCTGGAGAAAAGGGTTGGGCTTCTTGTGCTGTTACTTACTTCACTGCTGAGCAAAGGCACAGATTTAATCCGCCTCTGCGCCAGGCACCTCTGCGCTCTTCAAGGCACTGAGAGGTTTTTCTTTGTGCAACCAGGTCAGCGAGGCTCCAAGAAGGCCAGCAAGCAGTCACAAGCCGTTACTTCATACTCTAATGAAGGTAAGTGGTGACCCACAGGATACTGGCTTTTCAGAGCAGGGCTTCCGTGAGCTCCCACTCAAGCTTTTTCTTTAATAAAATAACCTCAGAACACCCCAAAAGAGTGAAAAAGCCCCATTCTGGCACTTTTGTGATCTTAAGCATGAAGAATTAAAAATCCAGGGGAGCCTGGAGAATCCTTGGGTCCTTCATAGCGGATGCATGGAGGCGAGTCCTGGAGCACCCGGGTTCCAACCATCCCCTGACCACCAGGACATAGTACAGACGTCACTGGAAAACATGGTAGGAACAGACTCCTGCCAATGTCAGATATTCCAGTGTGGATGGAAGGGTGCAAGGGCTGGAAGAAATAATTTTGGCAGAAGTTTAGCTTCAGACAGCTGGTTGCAGAAGTCCTTTCATAGGGTAGATCCTTGCAAGGAGCCATCCCTGCGCTAGAGCAGGGGCAGTGCTGGGCCAGCTGCACCCCAAAGCACTCACTGGCCAAGGACTTGTCTGGCCACAGAGAACGAGAAAAGCAAGTGTTTCTTTGTGAAGGATATCTAGATTAGGAATAGTACAAAAAGTCATAAAACCATCAGTAACCATTTCGTACCACTCGTTTTTAAAGCAATGGATGTAGCGCTTTGAAACATTTCTGTAAAATTCCATTTTTTCATTTGTTAAATGCCTTTTAGACTTACTGTGAGCAGGCATTCCTCACCATTACATTTGTTCCTTAAAAGCAAAGAATTTTAATTTATGAGGAAAAACTGAGAAAGTGGAAGTAGGGAAGAAAACCTACAAAAACCCAAAGCTAAAAATAATCTTGTGAAATTAAAAAAGGGCCCCTGAAAATATAAAAATCTTACGGAAATTATACCATCTGCACAGAGTCATTCCTTTGAGAAACAGCTTCATCTGACCATCGAATTAACTGACAAAATACACCGCCCAGCTCTATTGCTGACACCCTGATATCTGCCATCATCCCAGAACTGGAGTCAGGCTCTAGGATTTAAAACGGCTTTTTTTTTACAGTTTTACAGTTTTTCTTGCCTTCTGCTTTGGGGCTTTAAAGGACATTGAACTTTTCTGCGTAATCACAGGAGATAAAAATCTTTTTTAAAGTTAAATTCGGCAGAAAAAGTTACTCTTTGGTGAAAGCGCAGATTCCTACCTAATTAGCTAGTTCCGAGAGCCGGCTTTCAAGGAAAACCCCAGATGTCGTGAGACGCTCGATAAAATTGTAGGAGGTAGCAAGTGGGTTTGGATGGCAGCCCCAAGGAGCATTAACATCTTGACCTTCAGTCTCCAAAGTAACCTCTGTCTGATCCAAAATGGGGAGCCCATGAGGGCACTGAGGTCCTCCAGGGGACACCTTGGGGGTGCAAAACCTTCTGAAATACTTGCCAAAAAACATGCAGTCTCTTTCAAAACATTCACGTAGTTCTTAGAAGACACTCCCTATCTTTTTTCCTTGTAAGTCTCTCTGTGAACCGTTAAACACAAGACCCCCAGGTTTCCACCTGAGGTTGTTCTGGAGCATCATGTCATGCAGAGTGCAAGTCCCACGGCACGCCTGGTCCACAGCCGCCTCTTACAGGCAACGGCCCTTGCCAAAAATTTTAAAACCACAAGTCAAACCATTTTCATAGCTCTGAGCCTGTTTGTGTTTTATTCCTAGAAAAATCAATGAAAGAAATTGATTCTCTGCTTACCGTATCTCCATCAAGAACTATTTAATGTGGTGATAAACCCTTTTTTTTAAGCTGCCACATAACCCTCGCTGAGGACCTCTGATTTATTTATGATCCGCTTTATCACCAATTAGGCTATAACAGGCTGTCTTTTGCTTTTTGAGAATTACAAATCATGCTGGAGGTGACCACAGGCTTTCTGACCGAATGGTTTATCTTAAGGGTCCTTTGTTTTGCTGGGAAACCCAAGTGCTTTGGTACCTTGGCAATCACCAGAGCTGTTGTTTCTTCTGCTGAAGTTAAGAGCTGGCTTCAGCGATGCCTTGGCAGGCATTCCCACCCTTCTCCTCCATGTCCTGGTTAGTTTTGCCTTCCTTAGGGAGTTTGTCATCATTTCTTGCAGGAACCCAGGTGACGGTGGAGATTCATCCCAAGGATAGCACCCCACAACTCTTCAAGAAACTCTCCTTTGGAAAAGGTACAGCCTGGGCTTTAAACTCCAGAAAAGCAGGTCAGGGATGGGAGGGCAAACGGGTCACATCCTTCCCATTGCAGAAGTAGGGAGGGCAAGAAGCCCAGGAGCTCAAGGAGATGCTGCATCCCTTGAGCCAGGGTAGGGTTTGTGGTGATTGCACTAACCATGCTGGGGTTGTTGCAGGTCCCAGGAGGCTGCCCAGCCTGAGAGGTCAGGACAACAAAGGTGAGACTCTGCTCTATCATGGCACATGTCTCCAAGTCAGCCCTCGCCCAGGAGGTTGCTCCCAGAAGACTGGTTCCCTTCTCCCCATGGGGGCTCAAGGCTCTTGAGAGGATGCTAACACCTCTGCCCGCTCCCCCTGCCGGGCAGATGCTGCTAGACCCTGTCCAGGGCTTGAAGACCAAAACCAATCCTTCTGCTCCTGGGGTAGGGCGGTCTTCTCCTTCTCCAGCCCTGGGATAAGGTGGGTGGTGACAGTCTGGGGGCCACAGTGTCCCTCAGAAATCCTCCAGCTGCCGCAGAGCTCTCTGCAGGGTTATTATCTAACAGCTCTGGAGCTCAGCTCCCCCTTCTTCCATGCCTGGGGGTCTTTAGCCATGTGGTGGGCAAGGCTTAGATGTCCCCAGCCCTCAGGCTAGAACAGGAGATGCCTGACTGCTGGGAAATGTGGCCTCTGCAGAGCGGCAGGACAGCAGGGAGGGGACACAGATTGCACTGCAGTCCAGGCGGCTTTGCTTCATCCCTCTCCCCTCAGCACCCATGCTCCGAAGAGGGCTAGTGGGCAAAGAAAACCTCAATTTCAGCCTTTTCCACCCAATCCTGCTCCCCAGAATCACTTATTACTGTTTGTCTTTTTTCTCCTGCCAACAGCTGCTCACTTCACACTCCCTTCTCCACTCTTCTAGGTTTCCAGAGGACCGAAGCCCCGCGGCCACCAGGAGGAAAAGACCTGCATGGTAACTATCAGCCATCCCTTCATCCCACACCGGTGGCATGGTGGGGCACCACGCAGGACAGCCCCAGATAGGAAGCCCATCGGTCCTAGAAACTGGGCTTGCCCTGCTGCAAGCCTACACTGAAGGGATTTAGTTTCTATTACCATGAGCAGCATTCACCTTTGCAACTCCCTGTTCATCAGGGTGGCAGATGAGGATGACTTTAGGAATGTCACACGTGCCTGAGACCTTCCCAAGGCTCCACACCCGAGGAAGGCTACTCTGCAAACAGGCGTGATGCGCACTTCCTACCGGCACAGGGATACATGAGTTACTGCGGATCCCGCATCTGTGGGGAGCCTTTGCAGCTAATAACCTGACAAAGACAAGAACTGATAACCAATTTTTAAAAAAACATCCCATTCCCAAAAGGCAAAAAGTAATTTTCAGAGCTGTGGAGAGTGGGAACCTTTAAACGCGTAAATCTGCTTTATCTCTCTTTAGGTCAACATAATAGCCCTTAACAGGGAAAGCGGAGATAAACAAACAAGCCTGTTAAAGAAACGGATGCCGTGTGCCTAAACGCTGGTTTTGGCAGGCAGGCGCCTGCCCGGCACAGGGATGTGCCTGCATCCTACCTGCCATCCCATCCTGCACCGGCACCAGGACATGGGATACCCCAAAACCCCTTCTCGGGACAGACGTTTCCAAGAAGAGTAGGGCTCACGTTAACAAAACACCTTTGCGAGTTGGGAGTAGACCTTCTGGCCATCTCCTCAGTGGGCTGGAGCTGGCAGCAAAGGGGCCAGAGCCCCGTTTTGGGGGGATGGAGAGGGAGCAGGTGATGAATATAGATTTCAGAAGCGCTGCTGGCTTCTCAGCTAGGATAGGATGCTCTCGGAACCTCTTGCGCATCCCACTTCCACTGGCACTCACTGAGCAGGTGGTGGAGGAGCATCCCACTTACTTAGCAAGGGTCACAAATAAAACAATATGCAACCAGCCAAAGCCTCTGTGCCACCTCATGCAGCCCAAGACAATGCTCTTCTCCTTGTTAACTCTCTCCAGGCAAAAAAACACTATGACACCATTCATTTACCTCTCCCAGCACTTGGGAGTCACACAACAGCGTTTTCTCTTCATGATCTCTTTTAAATTCCTTTTTCCAGAGAAATAACAATCCCACAGAGACAGCTAGAAGAATCTCTTTAGTCCTGAATGGCTTTGACAGCACATGACAGGGAAAGAGATTGCTGTAGAGCTCAATTCTCCTCTCACCAGCTCAGAAGGGAGGGCTGAGCAGACGGCGGTCCAGGGGAGATGTCCATCCGATCTGCCTGTGCACCAAGCTGTAGCTGCATCACTCAGGTCCCTCACTGATGGGAGAGAACAGTGTCAGCTCATTCAGAGGCTGTTTAAAAAAAAAAGTTATCTGATTAATTAGGGCATGTTATTAACCCTTCAATCACACCGACTAGAACCAGGAGCCTCGACCCAGACAAAGGGGTAGGCAGACCAGTTTCAGTCTGCCTGCTCCCCGTGTTACATTTCTCATGTGCTTGAATTCACACAGAATCATGGCCCTTTACCCTGCAAAACAGTCATTGCTTTCAGCAAAACTACTGGAGAAACCCAGCTCTTTAGGGGGGAGGGCTTTAAAAAGTCATGTTTTTGCCAGGGCTTCCACAGTACCAATCCTCCCCGATCCTTCTGCACTATCTCGTGCCCCTCCATGTAATATCCTGGGATTTTCTATGCTGTCATACAGTGCCAAAGTCACAGGGGCACCTCCCACTCCAGCACTGCCCAGATTATACCAGACTAGACGGGATGGCTCCTACTTTCCCTGCAGCTGACAGGGACCTTCTGCGAGTGCTCTCATGTCCTCTGCTCCCTAAGCACCCGCTGATGGATGTCTCCACAGGTCAGGCAGGAGCTCTGCAGTGTCCCCTTGTTTAAGTGGACAGCCAGGAAAAACACACCCCTCCCCTTCCCGAGACAATGACAACTTGTTTCTTCCTAGCATATCCATGGGACAAATCCTCTTTGAAATCCATGCCAGTAGATCTGCAGCAATTTGAGAAGCTGGATGCCTATGCATTAAAAGTAAGTCTTGCTTTTGCCTCTGTCCTCCCCCCAGCTCCCCTGCGGGGACGTTCCTTGATACGTCACTACCAGTACTAACACCAGCTTAGTCTGGGCTATCGGGTCACGTGCCTCCATCTTCCAAACAAGTGAAAAAACCATTTCCTTGCAAACATCAGCAACAAAAATCCCACTCTAGGAGGGAAACTATGAGCAAAAATACTTCCTCAAAGCATGGAACTACAGCTTTGTATTTCTATTTTTAACAAAGCTTGAGTTAGAGGAGTCTTCAAGTAGGTGGGATCTCACTAGCTTTAGAAGAACAAGGGAGCGGGAGGAAGGGAGATCTACCATAGCAATTTCTTCACCTCGATCTTGCAATGCCTCACAAACAGGTAAACGTCAAGAACAGCGTAGAGGAGCTCGTTAAAGCCCTGCTTAAACAAGCCCGGACTGATCTGGAAAAAGTCCGAGCCATATGGATATGGATATGCCATCACATCGGTAGGTTGAGATCTCCAATTGAGAAGACAGGCTGTTGCTGTCACCCCCATTACACTGCCATTGCGGTTTACTGTATATCTTGTGGGTTACTTTCATGTGGTGGGTGGGAGGAAGGCTTTCTGGATGTGTTTATCCAGAAATGTGTTTGGAGGTTCTCTCACCATCTCTGTTTCCATAGTCCCTCTCCTAGCACTGCCAGCCCTACGAGGTTTGTGTGTAAATGATTTCTTTCCACATGATAAATCTGTAACTCCTACCTGACTCCTTCAAAGGTGGAACCATACAAGTCCCTATCATCTAAGCAGCCAGAGCATGAAGCCAGGCTGCCAAGCACCGGAGGTTCGGTTGTCGCATTCAGAGCCATCCAACACCACCAGAAGTTTCATCTCCACCACTGTCCTGAACCCCCGCACCCCCCAAGCAGCCCTTCCCATCACACTCTCTGCATGCTGGTGCCTTTGCTCTGGGACTTTCTTAGCGTAGCGTAGCTACCACCACGAACCATCAAGCTGCCTTGCCTAGCTCAGTGTCATCACAGCGGCTTCTGCAGGTCCTCTGTTACTGCCTCTTTGGGCAGCAGACCACCCCTTGCAAGGAGCAGCCTGGCCAGCCCAGTGCTGAGCTCAGCCCGTCCTGGGTGAGGTACCTTCTTGCCTCTGACAGTCTCTTGGTTGTTTCACTGCCAGCTTTGCCCCTGTGTTTTGTGGATACGTCCCATGCTCCAGTTTCTAGATGGTACCTAACTGCATTCATCCTATTGATATGTCCATCAGCCATGTCAGCGCAGCACATCAGAGAGGCCAGCTGTCATAAAACATGCTGAGTGACTGCTGTTCCTGCCTGTACGTGCACCCTTTCAACCTTCCTGAGAGCTGCAATGGCTCAGTTTCCCCTGCCCCTTCCTACCCAACCCCAAGCTGTGCAGCACCGAGTTCCAGGAATAACCAAGATGTGAAGAGGACAAGCAAGGAGGAGGAGGCAGCGTTTGTAGCCTCTCCAGCCTGGCACATTAGAGCAGGCAAAAAGCTTCTTGCCACCTTGGTGGGGGAAAACTGCATGTGTGATGTGATTGCATTTTGCATAGCATATGCAAAAATGTTTGTTTCCTGTTAACTCTTGGGGCTAGAGAGGGAGAAGTACAGCTGTTCTTTCCCATACCTCTTTCGCATCCTGACAGGCTCTGGTGCAGTGCAGTTCACTGGCTGAACAGGCCAGCTGACAGGGAGCAAAAGAGCGGTTTGGGAAGCACTGGCCTATTCTCACACCCACGGAGATCAGCAGAGCTTTGCCAGCAACTGCCCGGTTAGCATAGTTAGGTCAATCCCAAGCAGCTTTAATCTTAAATATGCACACTACTGATTTCACTGCATTTCCTGAAACTGAGCGTTTGACTCATCCCAGCACCGAGCTCCCATCAGCCGCTGAGCATTAACACTATTAACTCATTTCTGCCTGCCGCTGCCTGGGTCAGGTCCTGCTTGGGATGGCTGCTCAGGTTTGAGTCAGCCCATTTACCTTACACACATTCCCAGGATGTCTCCGATCGCCTGATATACTGTGATCCCCTCACAAGATCTTTTTATACCATCTTGGCCCCAGTTCTCCTTCCTTCCTGCAGAGACTGACCCCTATTTACATGCATAGGAAATAAACACAGTGCTGTGAATTTAATCAGCTCACAAAAATGCAGCGTGTCTATCCTGGAAGAGCACTGATAATATAAACTCCATCCTTGTTTGGATTTTAAGAGAGAGTGTTGCTCCCGGGGTATCTCTTCCCACCCAGTTCACCTCCCTGCCTACGAGGGACTGCTACCTCCATGCAGCAGCAGCACTAAAAGAAATTATTTTAGCTATAATTTCTAGGACGAATACGGAGCCACGAGCAGTCAGCCAGCTCTCTATACCCCTCAAAGTTCTCTGCAGCTTTGCTGGTGGCCCAGTGAACAGCCCAGGTCGAGAAAGCCAGCCTTTCCCTACAGCCCCACAAGCCAGCCCTGAGGCAGCCGTCAGCTGAGCCCTTGGATAAAAGACAAGCAGTTGCAGCATTTCATCAAACCACAAGTACAGCGTGTTGCCAGCTTGCTTTCCTCTCCCACAGCATTAAAGGGAGGATGAATCAGCTGATGCAGCATTCCTTACAGCTTTGTCAGAAAAATACGTTTGTATTTTAAGAAAGAGGTTATGGACATGACCAAGGTTGGTCGGTATTGAATTAACCTTCCCAGACCGGTTCCTCAAGCTCTGTCTGAAGGAACCCTGCTGTGCCACTTTTCTGCGGTCATTCAAACAAATTAAGATTTCCTGCACTTCCAGGTATTAATATGACTCACTTTCCCAACACACTACTTTCCAGGTATTTTTAATACAAATTGTTTGTAAAGAGTGCAAAAAGCTTAATGGTTTCCTTTGACAGTAACACAAGTCCAACTCCTTCAAAAGCAGAGCGCTCTTTTTTATGGGAGCTCTGGAGATTGTAGATCCCACCCCCACACCAGGGCAGCCCCTGGGGAGGCCCTCTTTCTCTAACAAAAGCAGTTTTCCTCCCATTTGGATTCAACTGCTGAATTCCAGCCCAGGCTTAGAACAAATGGTGATGAGCTAGCCCTTGTCCCTCTCCCCCCACCAGCCACCCAGACATCCTTGTGCAGCATGTGCCACGGCTCGTTTCTCTTTGCTCACGCTCACGGAGATGAAAAGCAATCCAAGCGTTGCTCCTGCTGCCCATCGATCCCATCGCCTCAGGCTTTTGGATGAACTTTCCTCTGTGTTCCTTCCCGCAGAATACGACGTAGTGGGCTACCATAACAAAAGCCAGCTGTCGAGCAAACCCATAGATGTGCTTCAGTCGGGGAAGAGCATTTGTGAGGGATACGCTGGGCTCTTTGAACAAATGTGCAGGTAAATTAAGTTCAGAAACATTCAATGCCAGGGAGGGTTAACATTCATTGTCATCTCTCTGCCTATTCTGTCTGCCTTTGCATTGACTGATGTGACTTTAAGCAGGACGTGGAACTTTAGCTTTCAAACCATGCTGTGGAAAAACAGCAAGTCCTAGAAAGGTCAATTTTGCTTCCTCCTCCACCCCCTCCTTCCCCAGCATAATTTACTTTGTGCCATCTGCTGAGCTTCGCATTGCATTAACATAATGGCAGATGAAAACACAGAGCTAATTTGGTTAGAAGCAGCGAGGTTTTTCCTTTGAGTAGCTGTATGTGAAGGTTAAAAGCATGGCAAGACTTACACAAGGAGTGTCGTCTCCAACACGCTCCCATGCAAGAGGGAGACACAGTCCCAGAAGGAGCTTTCCCAAAACCTTCTGGAGACACCGTCTCCCCTCCCCTACAGAAGCACCCCAGGGACACTGCCTCACACTGCTCGCATGCACCGTTTTCTGCAGACAATCTCAAGGTGCATCACCATTGAGGACAATACTGCAATTCCCATTTTATAGCTACGTTGGCATTTAATGATTAAAATCTCTTCTCCTGCCTACAAAACCTCGTTGACTCCACACAAAGCAGGCCTTTACAATCACAAAGCCATCTCCTAGAAGAGGCAGCCCCTTCCTTGGCGGGGAGCACTGGCACCTTGCATATGAATGCAGCGCAAATCCCTCCTCCCTCACATTTTTCCAACCCAGTAAAGAAAGGAGATGGCCTTGTGCAAGGCAAGCCTCAAGCACCACAGCAAGGAGCAGCATCTCACCTCCCACAGCTGTATGCAACAGTTTGGCTTAAAGGAGTAGTAAAGGCCATGAAGGTGCCTGGCAAGTTTGAGACCAGCTTTTTCTCCAAGAGGAGAAAACTGGACCTGACAGCTCGGGGGCACAAGATTGGAAGTGGTTTCCTACCACCAGAAAGCGATGGTGTACTTTCCCAAGAGCGTGGGCTTGCAAGGTGGCTCTCCCAGGGAGCACCTTCTCAGTAGAGCAGCTTCCATGTACAAGATGGCTTCAGAAAAAATTAAAGACCAGATTCTAATTGGCATGTGTAAGTAACAATTGGCTTTCCACACCATCCAAAAAGATTTGGGAAGGTTTTCACCGTGAAACAAACAAATCTACAGAGAAAAGGACAGATTTAAAAAAAAAAAAAAAAAAAAAATTACTGTGCCGGATGCTGAAGTGGTGAATGTTTCCAACCAATAACACGTCCCAAGATACCAGATCTTGCTTTCTAAAGAGTAAAACAAAGAAATTCAGTGAAGTATGAATTGGTAACTGCATTTTATGTAAGAGTTATTAGCAGTTAGAGCGGGGAAATTCGCACCTGTTCATTAAAAAGCATATGTTTAGTTCATTAAAAACATTAATCTTTCCAAGGATATCTTTTACTGTTCAAAGGCTCTGTTGATTTACTCTTAATTCCTCCGTTCCAGGTTGATTATTCATTTGGTGATTCAGGAAACCACCCAGTCTTTTCTTTCTTATTACTTTTGCCAAATTGCTAAATATTTAGCTCCTTTCCTGAAAAACTATACCCAAAGACAACACCCCTTTCTTGCAAGGGGATCTCCTCATCCCTTCTTCTTGTGCGCTGTTAAGTCTTACACTGAGTCTAAGCATAAAAGCAAGAGGCAAAGAGCAGTCTTCTTATATAAAGGATTTTCAGAGCCAAGTTCGAGGGGGGAAAAAAGGTCTTTTATCATCCTTTTTCTCCTAGCTCCTGTTGAGGCAACTTCAACAAACAATCCAATTTGCCAGTCACCAGGAGTCCCTCCAAAGGTGCTGCTCAAGTCAGTGGCTGACACTGATTGAGTCCTACTTGTCCCAGTGCCAGAAGAGAGAAGAATTCCTGTTGCAGACAAAGCACTGTCAACCTCCTACCACCCATTAGCTGAGACTCGTGTCACAGAGGAAAGGTGGGCATGGATAGTGGGAAGCTGGCCACAAAGCATCACTTTCCACACACCAAGTGTAAGTGATGAACGTAAACACAGGCTTCTGACCAATATTTTGGCAGCATTTATCAAGAACTGGCTTCTCATCCACTCAGACAACCGAACTGGAGGAGGCAGTGTGGCCAAGTGAACCAGGGAGTGTAAATTCATTAACACAATCTAGGGCAAAACCCAACAGTCTGGACTTAGGGAGAAACTTCCTTAACGGTATTAACGAGAGGTTTCAGCACCACCTTTGGGAACAAAGCTGACCGCACTCCCTACAGTGGATCTAACCGCTTAGCTACTCCTTAGTCATAATTAGTCTGTAAATAATCCAGGTTTCACATCCTCTTGCTTTTCCTGTTTTCTACAGTCAGTGGCTTTCCTTCTTTTCAGGCACCGGCACGTACACCTACCTACCACAAGTATAAACCGTTCTGTGTCCCCCTGGAGAAGCCAGATTTGCTTCTCTTTTAGATGAAATCATCAAAGTTAACCTGAAATCAAAGGGAATAAGGTGCCATTGAATTCCAGTGACACCTGTAGCAAGATCCAGACTACTTCCTACTTTTTCTGAAGGAGAAAAGCAACTTAGCTTTTAATCTCCTTGCTGCACCAAGCGGATGTTGCTAACTGTTTCTTAATTCAGTTCTTCCAGTCCACCCTGTATTTAGGTCATCCTCTGTCATCATACTGCCACTTCAGACATTTCTGGAGATCTTCTGTCTTCTCTCTGCCTGGTTAACTTATCTGTATAAAGTCATTTACACAAGAACAGAGGCATGATCATTCTTTACACCAGTACAGGATTGCTCTTTCACAGATGTTTTAGCCTGTTTTCTTGACTGTCCGTTATTAGAGAGACCACTGTTTCAATGCTCTGACCTTTCTTGTCAGAACTTTGAACACTTCCAAGCACAAAGTCTTCTGGCTGCTTTGCTAATGTTCAGTGTAAGTGAGAACGTAGAGAGAACGAAGGCCAGAACTTGTCCCTTCACGGTCTCTCTGAATATCCCAGCTAACGAGAACATCTAGAGAAGCCTAGAAGGATTAGATGCCAATCCCCATGAAATTAGTGGGAATTTGGTACTTAGCTCCTGTTAGGCCCCGTTGAAACTCCTAGGATCAAATCTTCCTTCAAGTTCCTGGGCCAGCTCCTGGTCTCAGTTACATCATGTAAATCCAAGTTCTCACCAGACTTGTCAGTGGAGTTGCTCCAGATTTACTGCCCAGCTCCATGTTAGAATTTGGCTCACAGGCAACTGCAGGCTGGCAAAGACTTTACGGACCACCTGTGACACCAAGTTTCTTGACGGCATTCCTTCCAGCCTTGCCATGTTCCTTTTGAATACCTCATGCCACAGGCAGAACCTCGCTATTGCTGCATAACAGCCAATGCTAAATGAGAGCTGGCTTCCATGCTCCCTCTTCTTCTTTGCTGGCCATCCATAGCAGGGATGGGTACTGCCACATTTTTCTTCTCCTATGACTTTGTCTTCTCTCTGCAGGCTACCCAAAGTGAGCTGTTGTGATTCCATTTTTGACACTATTTTTTAAAGCATTTAAGAAAGAATGTAAGAATTCAATTTGATACTCTTAAGGAAAGAGTATCAAATAACTAAATAACACAGAGACATCCAGGTTTGAGTTCAGTAAGTCTGTATGAGAAGCTGAAGTGACCACCTTCCCTTTAAACCAGCACCATCTCTGTGAAAAGAGCAGCCCTCCCTATAAGCACCACCGCACTGCCCATTACCAGCCAGTATCTGTTACCAGACTGCGACTGCTTAACAACCATGCTAATCATCTTCCCCATAAATATCACTTTTCTTCTGAGCTGAACCCGCATTATGCAGACAATCTTACTCTTGAAGCGTGCACAGTTTATTACTTAAGGCAGTTGTTCCATTTAACATACTTTTCAATGAAGAAGAATGTCAGTATCATCCTACACAAAAGACAATCCTTTAAGGGAAGCAATTTTAGATTAATGCTGAAATAAGATGCCAATGTTAGAATCCACTGCTATCAACAGCAGAGAGCTTATTAACACAGTGCTTATTGAAATCTTATTTACACATCAAGACAGGTATTCATTATTTTTTTTTAAAACTAGACTATTTAATCATTCGTACCCTGGGCAAGCACAAGCTCACTCTTTAAGGAAACTAAATCAGCATCTACAATCCCCTGAGGTCTGAGATGTCTTAGTTGGTGTCAAACACCAGGCCTATCATCACAGAGAGAACATAAGCATGAACAGACGCACTTTTAATTTATAATTACATGGGCTAATTGTGGACAGCATCAAAGGGATTCCACTGAGTAACAAGACAGAGAGCAATTAAGCACACTTCATCTTTGTCGTCCCCCTCTAACAACACTGAATGGATGGTGCATCAGAGAAAAAGAGAGGCAGCACGCAAAAACTGGAAGGGAAAAGCCCCCTTCTCCAGTGGGACGCTCTCTCCAAGTTCCTATGCAAAGGCCACAAGAGAAAAACAGCCCCTAACCAACACCTCAGGCATCATTACCTTGGGTTTCTCTCACGTGCCCACCCCACGTGAAGCCATTCACTAGCACAGCACAGAAAAACAGAGTCTCTATGTGATGTTGGTGGTCAAAGGGGAGAACTTGCCTGTCTTGAGATGTGCTGACAGGCAGTTAGAGGAAAGCTGTTCAATGTGCAGAGATCCCCCTGCCAAGAAAAATACAGCACCCCAGCTAACAGCAAGCTTCCCAAAGAATTAAGAAGTGCAGTAACCTACGTTCAGCACAATAGTCTGTCACCAGGGTCAGAAGTTGGAGTTTTCAAAGAGAAGTACGCTTGCACACGTAGACATTTAAAACCCCTAACTCCCCTAGCACTCAGCTGCAAGGAGCTGATAGAGCTGGTCCACTTGACTACAGGATTGAAGTTCTGCAGACTTTGCTCCTCCTTTTGTCATTCCACAAAAGTACATGGACGGGTTTAAAACAGAAGTCTCCTGCTGCATCTTACTGTTTCCTTTTAGTATTGCAGGAATCCAGTGCATGAAGCTGTTTGGATACTCTAAGGGGTACGGGTACAAGATGGGGCAGACCTTTACAGGGGACTCTGACCATGCCTGGAATGCCGTCTACCTTGACGGAAGGTGGCATTTACTCGATAGCACCTGGGGAAGCGGTTCTGTTGATGATTCTTTCACCAAGTTCACCTTCAGGTAAAGAACCATCCTCTGTGTAAATACATAAACCTACCACAAAGGCAGAAGGAAAGTTGATGGGTTTGGCACACCAAACAATGACAAATGTTAGGTCCCACTGCAAGACCCAAAGCCCTGAGCAGGGGGTCTGGGCTGCCCGTACGAGGAATGGCGCACATACCTGTAGAAGGACAGTGGCCCTGAGCAGCAAGCTGCGTAACTGCCAAAAATGAACTTGTGCTTCTTATCACATCTTCAGTTCACCCAGTTCTAAGTGCCACTTGACACATAGCTTTCCGCTGCCTGAGAGAGGACACCTCCACACTTTGAACAAGCAGCAGAGTCTCTCTCTTTCTTCAGCAGCCTGTGGTTGCAGGGGTAGTGCAGATATCCCGGTTTTATCCAAAAGCTTGGCATGTGCCCTGGAAATGGAAGACCAAAGCTTAAGTTCCTTCTATGGCTGGAGAATTTCAAACCCCCCAACCTCAGTTTCTCAGCAGCCCTAAACACTCCAACTTCCTCCTGCTGAAACCACCACCGCTGTGCAGGGGGAGAATTAGCTATTTATAATTACTCACTGTCCTTTAATTTCTTCCTTCTTGTTCCAGATACAATGAGTTTTATTTTCTGACTCACCCGGCTCTGTTCATCAACAACCACTTCCCAGATAACAGTAACTGGCAGCTTCTTCAACCAACCCTGACACTGAAAGATTTTGAGAACAACATGCTGCACAAGAGTGATTTTTACATGTTGGGCCTGCTGACTGCGCACCCGGCGACAGCCGTCATCCAAACAGGTAACACCCTGCAGGGGGGAAGCTGCACAGCATCGTTCGTTATGCAGCCCCGCATCCAGCACACGTTGTCATGTGTGTAATGAATTACATTTCCAGCCTGGTTCTGGCAAGCAGAGCGCACTCAAAGCTCTCGGGGCACCAGAGGGTCTTTTTTCTTTTTTACTTTTTTTTTCCTTTGTTCAAGCTGTGAAAAATTTTAGTAGCCCCTGGGTCTAAAAGGAAGCCTCAGTCAGCAGCTGGAGATGAGTTACTCTATCAGCCAGCATCAGTGGTGCAAAATTAGAAGTACTGCTATTATATATTAGCCACTGGCTTGAAAATGAGATTAAAACCTTTTATGACGTTCCAAAAGTTTGAATTACTGAACAATGCACAAACAGGCACTTCTTTATGCAGAACTGAGCACCCTCAGTAAGTCCAGCAGCATTTTTAACATAAAACTATTCATGTAACACCACTGAATTGTAGTTCAGTTCACGGTAGTTCAGGGCCCATATCACCTTCCTCAGATATTAAAAGAGCTGCAGGAATTTAACTAGACAGCTAATTTATGAATGCTAAGAACACAGAGTTAAAACTTAAAGGCAACAACATTTTAGGACTTAATGTTGTCTTCAAGCTGTTTGGGAACAGGCTCATAGGGAGGTAGATTATCTTGTATCTACATACTGGAGGGTTCCTGCACTTTTCTCTGAAGCTTCTTGGAACAGCTACTGGACCAGCAATCAGGTCTAATCACATCTAATTAAGCCCTTCTCGAGCACATGGGCTGACGGTACTTTCTGTTACATTTCACAAAGGCCTTCACGTTCTGTAGGACCACAGCTCCATTCCGGCGTGTATCAAAAAACTGGATAAATGCACATCTCCAAAACAAAGGCCACTCTTCACTTCATTCTTTGTGAGGGACACTGGTCTAAGCAGACAGCTGACAAGCTATGACCTGTCAATTGCAGCTCTTTATTTTACTATAGCAGCAATTTATTGGGACAGATCAGTCTTCCCAGAACAGAGGGTACATGCAAAAAATGTACTGAAACTCCTATGCAGTTTCTTTTCTTTTGTATTTCATAGTAAATGGGAAAGCCTCTGTATCAGTGGATTGCCGTTCTGCCACACTATTTACGTTTAAGCTGAAGGAAACAGATGAACATGGTTTAATGACTTTGAAAAAACATGGAATGAAGCTGGATATCTACCCACAGAAGACAGGGAGTCACAAGCTGCAGATCTTTGCCAAGCCCTCCAAAGCCTCAGAAGGCGTCTACAACTGCGTGTTAGAATACATCATAGAGTGTGAGTCCGTGGACAAGGCCATGCGTTTCCCAAAGGACCTGCACCAGCCTGTTGGACCAAGCTGGTTCACGGAGCGGCAAGGGTTCCTGAGGCCATCACACCCCGAGCCCATCATTCACACCAACGATGGGCGGTGTTCTGTCACCTTCACCCTGGGCAAAGACATAAGCGTCTTGGCCTCACTGCACTCCGATAACAGCAGCCTGACAGAGGAAATGGGAAGGCGGCACATCATGAAAATCCATCGTGGGAACCAAATTGAGTTGAAGATCCATCTCCCCCATGCAGGGAACTTTGTTCTGAAGATCTATGCCAAGAAGAAGTCAGATCCTGGCAATTACGACTACGTCTTCAACTACCTCATCACTTGCCTGAACACTGAAGTGAAGTGGCCAGCTTTCCCTCAGAGTTACAGCAAGTGGGTGGAAGACTATGAAATACTGGAGCCGCTCTCTGGCTTGCTTCCAGCAAATCGCAACGTTCAGTTTAAACTCAAAATGCCTGGGATAGCAAAGGTGCTAGTTCAAGCTGAGAACACTTACCCTCTCACCCAGAGCAGAGGCTACTGGGAGGGAACCTGCAACACTTCAGGATGCAGAGAGGTGTTTGTGATGGTGCATGAGAACGCTAACCACAGCTTTTACTCACATGTCCTGAAGTACGAAGTGGAGACCCAGTAACACCCCCTCGCTGTTCTTTCACTCACCTGCATGAACCAACCTTTCCAACATGTCCAAAACCAATCCAGCTTTAGGATATGGCTCATTCTCTCAACCAAATCTGTTCTTTCAACGAATGCAGGACAACACTTGCAGGCTTTTGCAAGACCACAGGCTCAAAGAAGTTCAAAGAAGCAGAAAATCCTGTTAATAAGGGAGCAGCAGTGGAAGAAATTAAATAAAACCCTCACCTATGTTTCAATAATACTGCCCAGACACACATTTTGAAGAGAACAACTGACCGTCTGGCCATAGGTCATTCTGTGCCAGCAGTGATTGCTGGTTTCCAAGTCACGGACCATAAGAAAAGTCTTACAATGGCTACTCCAATTAGAATCCACCTACTTACGGGGCAGGATGAAGAAAGTGCACCCTGGTTTTAAGCAGCAATAATGAACACGAGGAACTTCAGGATATTTAAACCGAGTTTCTGTACATCTTTAGTCAAGTTGCAAAGTACATCCCAGAAGAAAGAAGTGTTAGGAAGATACAACGTGAAGTTTTCTCGTGTGCTTCATTGTCTTAAGAATTTAAGTGATACTGCGAAATTACTTTTTACACTGACTCTTAAATACAATAAACAAAACCATTTTTACCTTTTTGTATTAGAGTATTTGAATTGTAAACACTTTTTCTGCAATATTAACACTGTAATCATATCTTGAGCATAAAGGTGTTTCTATAACTACAGTAAAATGAAGAATAAAGTTCTCAAAAATCACTCCTTATTCCAACTTGTCTATGTGATACTGCAACTAAAAAACTGAAGGGATTATGTGAAATAGCAACCTGAGGGACATTATTATCATGTACAAAACTATTTAGTGCTGTACTTATGGAAAACCCGTACATGCACAAGGCAAAGGTGGTCTTCTAGTGAACCTCACTACAAATACAAGTCGTAAGATCAATCTACATTTTCATGAATGATTCAGATGTCCGTAAGTGTTAGCATGACCCTAGAGATACTATGTTTGAGCTTGAATTTAAAATAAACCTGTTATGTTTTTGCATGCTATTTAATTGACCAAACAACACATATTCCTCTTCATAAAGCTGCTGTATTTTCCACACAAAATACATGGGTTATTCCTACTCTCCCCTCCTCCTCAGCAACTGGGTGGCGGTACACAATGGCAAAGGGCTGCCCATCTGCAGCAGGCTCGCTGCCTCCGATCCCTCCTGCGCTACTGCCTCTAACCCAATAACCAGGTTTGAGTCCCCATTTTAAACAAGTTGAGTGAGTGCACAGGGTACCTGGAGCCGTATTCAAGTAGCAGAACTCTCAGTGAGGATGCAGGCTACTGCAGACACGAGTTGCAAGCGTAAACACAGCGTGTAAGCTAACAAAGTTTGCTCCAGGATGCCAGGAGTACAGCACTGCTTTGGGGTCTTTTTGTACTTGGAGACAAGGAGGCTCCATACATGACAAAGCAGGTTTTAAATCCTCCCCCGAAACAGCTAAGCATCTTTGCCCTCAAACTGGCAGCAGCACCTCCTCTCTGCAGAAACACTAACAAGTCTCGTAGCCCAGCAGGCATCCGCTCCCTGGACAGCAACACATACTGAACAGCACAGATACAGATGCAAGAAAGACTTGGGGATTTTTTTTATCGCCTAGGACCTTGAAGGCTAAAGCAAAGCTTGTCTTGTAAGCACAGACATCCCTAGTTTATTTTGGTGCCTAGCAGAAGAATTCTTTTCTCTTGGATCCCATTTTTCAAGGAGGACACATTTCAGTAGCTTTCATTTTACAGGCCAAGCTGATCCAATCAAATATGTCACTTCTTACAACAGAAGGGTAAAGAAGCATCCAAGAGAGCTTAGGAACTAAAGAAAACTAATTTTTCCACATAACAGGGTCAAGGATACCAAACTACATACACCTTTCATGCAATCAAATACTTGATGTTCACTTACACATAGACAAACAAGCACAAGTACTGGGCAGCTGTGGGAAAGCCTCCGCGCGGCAACACCAGTATGAACGCAGTCACTGCTCCTCGGCTCAAAGACTCCTTTTCACAAGGTCCCTCTCTAACCCTACATGCTCTATTTCCATCTCAAGATGGTAAGGAGGGGAAAAAAAATATCCCAAAGGAGTAGAAAGGACAGTTTATACACTATTGCCCCCAACCTAACAAGGTCTTGGGGAGTATTTGCTACAAAACCCAGGCACCTGCAATCACACACATGCATAAAGACACAGACTCATTTAACACCTCAAAGTGACCCAAAGCACAAAGAACATCTGTAGCACGCTAAAGACAGAGCCTGCAACAGCTTCCCCCTTTCAAGATGCTAGGCTGGTAAAAAGCAGAAATAGTGCAAGTGAATTTCCACATCTTTGTTTCAAACAGAAAACAAACATCTGGCTCAGCCCTGCAAATGTGTAAGAAATTCTTTAGTGCTATCGAAGGCATGAGTTCAAAGACACAAAAAAACCCCTCTCCAGCTTCATTAATTTTAAAGCTTCCAGGACCAGGTGATTATTCCAAGGGATGTTTGACACTGCAAAGGCAGAGAAGAGTGCCTGAAAAACCCTGCATCCCCAGATAAAAGCACCTCAGAAGTCTGTACTTGTTGTGACATCTCCCTCCAGGATAAACAAGTGTATTTCTCCTCCCCCTCATAAAAAAAAAAAAAGCATATTCTTCAGAGCAGCCAAGACTCTTAACATCGGGACAACATCTCTGGAACAGACTACTCTGTAATCTCGGGACTACCAGCTCTCCCGTTTCAGTCTGATTTCTCCCTTGGCAGACCTTAAGACTGAACAGTTTTTGTACTCCCTACACCACCAAGAGCTGCAATTACTTAGCACTATGATTTCACATCACTCAGTTTTGCAGACATCTTGTTGCTCAGTGAAGGTAAATCAGTATGTGTAGAGCAAGTTTTTAGCTCTGGCAAGTCTATCTCTGCACTTCCGTCTACTCACGAGCTAGCTCCCTCGCCCATGGAACACATATGGTTAGTATACGATGGGATGCTCTGCTATTTCCACGCTGGCCGTTGAGAAAGGCATATGCTTAAAAATGAGCAATGCAGGAAACTGTTAACTCATTATACTGCCTTGCTCAACCTCTGTCTCCTCTCCTGTTGTCCATGCACAGCATCTCCAGAAAGAGCAGGCACATGAGAGTCTGGCACTGTGTATCTGCAAAGAGAGAAGACGAGGAAGGACAGAGGACATACACCACCACAGACAGGTAATTCAGTAGTTCCCCCATTGCAAATTTTACTCTTTAGATCATTTTAGATGATACTTTTAGCCTACTCATTGAATTAAGCTGCTTAGTACGTGTATTAGAAATTGATAAACACTGTAGGATTATAGCTGCTAATTAAACAAAAGGATCATCTTTAGTTTCGCTCTTTACTTCTGCCAATGTGAACTGCAGCGCGCCACTGGTAGAGCGACAAGCCCACAGGAAATGGGTTCTGTTCACTCATTAACAACTTACGTTCCTTAAGGAAGGACTGAATATATTCCTCAAAAGAGGTCACAGAGGTATTTGAATGCAGCAGTTCGACCTGACTGGCTAGTGTCTGAGACTGCCTAAATTCAAAACAAGTTGATACCAACTTACACAGGGGCTGCAGTTAGCTCTGCCATACAGATGAAGCTCACTTGTCTGTGGGTTCTCCTCCCATTCAATGCATTTTCAGTTCCAGACACGATCTTTTGTAAGAGCTGTAACCACAATCAGAATTCAGCCATTCATTCCTCAGCTATTCTGCAGTACTTCAAGCGACAAGCAAGGCAAGATAAAGACACCAGATACTACACAAACAGTAAAGGGCAGAAGTTGCAGTATTAAGGAAATATTAAGGAATTCCAGTAAGGGGAAATTAACTGGAGAAAACAGAGGTAGCCTAAAGGAAAGAGGAATTATATTCCTTGTTCCCTGAAGGGCATAGCTACCCTGGAAGGGAAAGGATGGAAAAGGTGTTGATCAAAGTGTTGATCAAAATTCCTGATAAGAAAGCAAGATAAGGCCACAAGAGATTTACACTGTATATTTGTATGAACAAGAAAAGAGGTGTTTCTCCATTCTGTTTTATTTCAATGCTTTTACATGTATAATATATACTTAAAATACTTTACATTAAAATTAGCAAATGGTTTGCTTCTAACCTACTCATGAGTGAGCGCACAAAAACGTAGCTCGGATGCAGCTGACTGAAGTGTTTGTGGTGTAACACCTTCTATCAGATCAAACATGTTAGAGTGGAGTTTCCCTTCCTCGACATCCATCCTGCTGATTCAGCTCAAAGTGGGAGATACGGCCTCTCATTCCAGCTCCAATAGCATTTCGTTTATAGGTACCTCCCAAGTCACAGTCTGGAACCACACAAGTAAACCAGCATTCCAATTCAGCAGCAAACATTACTCCCGGTGTCCAAATTGTCTCACTGTCTTTTCACTGTCTTTTTTCAGTTCCTCAATGTGAGCATTCAGGCACTCCAGGATGTGCTGGGATCTCAGTTCTTCCTCTTCCAGGTATCTTGCAGCTATGGATCCAACCGAAGCCGTAGGCAGGGGGCACTACAGGGAAACAAAGGTGTTCTTTCATACCAAGTTTCAGCCAGAAACACTACTGACCTGCAAACCACACAACTAAATATGCTTCTAAAAAGGGCTCGTGTGTGATTTCTACCTTATTGGACAGACTAAGCACTCAGATCTCACACTTGTATCCTAAGTAAATGCCCCTCCCAACAGTCTCCAATCCACAGTGAAAATCTCCCAAGCCTTTGCCAAAACTGCAGGAAGTCAAATCAGTACCTCAGCACAGGTAACTTTTCCATTCCAGTAGTTACCCTCTCTGAGGCACTGGAGGACTAGAGATGAACAGAAATAAGCTCTCCATGTGCTTGCATAACTGTTGCACTTCAGAGGTGGAACACTGACCACAGAGGTATCAACAGGAATTGACTGTTTACTTAGGGGAACTGGAGATTCACTTCAATTACCAGCCCCTCCACTTCAAACAATGAGAGGGAACAACAAGGCATGTGCAATCATAGCGTAACTCTAGAGAAGGCCACTAGAGAATACCAAGGGTTTGTCCTGGGTGTGTCCTGCAGCCTCACACTTAACATCTACATCTTACTCCTTGTCTTCATAAAAATCTCTGAACAGAATCATCTCACAATATGGGTTCCAGGGAAGGGAAAGAACTGCCAGACTGGACCAGCAGTGGGGATATCTCTGCTTTCTTTTATGTATCTCCTCTTCTTCCTCCAAATAACGGGTTCCTGATACAATCCCACAGGTGAATTACAGACCAAACTCCCATCGCAGCTCACTGAACACCACTTTAGTTGAGCTAGCAATGGTCAATAAACTACCCCAGGTTCTTTCCTTTACAGTCAAGAACTATTCCTGCTACTCACATCATGCACCCCTAAGTTTTTAACTTACAAAAATAACATTGTAAACTAGGCTTAATTTAGGAGTTGATGAAGAGAAGCTTCTTGCATAGGGGCTGGTGGGTGAATAAAGGTACTAAGGGGCTGCTTTCCATTACAGAAAACTTGCCTCAGCATCTTGGCAAGAGAACATAACTGGATACTTCCAAATCCTGGAGTCTCTCTCTTATCAACAGCCAGGATCAAAGGGAAGCAGAAAAAAGGATGCAGATAACAAGCAAATCTGCCCCACCCCACTACTGCTTACTGATGAGAATTCTCCTGTCTTTAATGTTAAAGGAGCTGATTTAAAGACACTGGAGCCTTACCATGACCAGGGAGTCCCTTATTTCCACCTCTCACAACAAAAAGCAGCACATTCTCTTCTACTAAATATCAAGCCCTACAGCTTCTCAGACCCTGAAGCAGAACTGTTCTCACTTCAGTTCCAATCCTGCAAACTGGAGAGTTTCCATTTAGAATATTACAGTTCCCTAAGTTCCCAACATTTGTTTTCTGGGCATACCCACAAGCTACTTTAGTTTTGAAACAATCAAGAGCTATTCTTGGCAGTAAACCTTGTCAAGATCTACACACCTGACAAGCCTCCACTTATCTGTGCATCAGCCTTAGAGACTCTTCTTTGGGCTACCCACAAAGTAAAAATAGCTGTTGTCACTGCTAACAACATACAACCAGAGGAGAAAACACTCCAAAGACTGATAAGGGCCATATATCTGCAGCAAGGACCAGTTCTCAGGAATCTCCCCTCCCTGAGCTACTACAGCCCTGTCTGAGCCAGGATATGACAATTGCTCTCAGTGTTCCTCTTCCATTCCCCTCCCTGCTCAAGTCAGCCTACAGCCTGGTCACTGCAGTGGGTACACGGTCTTAAACACCAAACTACTGGGATATACGGTCTTAAACACCAAAGGAAGAAGTTTTCAGTCCCATTCAGAGGGGTCAGACTCACCCGGTGCATTAGAGTGAACAGAGATGTGTAGCACCAGCTTTCAGATTCACTGAGAAACTCTATGTTGAAACACTCAGCACTCTACACCCACTCGGAGCCTGTACTACAGACCCAAGCCAAAAGCTGAAGCAGAATTCTGAAGTGACATAAGCAGGTCATGGTACACACTGAGGCACAGCACCAGCAGGGAGACAACCATGAGCTTCTGGAATTAGCTTAGTGATTACATCAGACAAAAAGCCCTTTCCCAGTTAGTTCTGAAGAATAACCACAGGGCTCCCACTGTCCAAGTATTAACCATCCAGCAGTGTTTCTCCCTCCCTGTTCAACATTTGATGTATGCTTACAGAATTATGCGCACCATGCAGCCAGACCATACATTCAAAAACCTTGCTTCTTCTGCCAGACGGGAACCCAGCTATATCCATAGCGGTTGAATAGCAACCAGCTTCTATAAAACTGCTTACCAAAGGCACAGATTCTCTCTGATGATTTGAGATGGACTGCTTAGGTGCTTCATCTGCAATATCTTTGTTTCCATCCAGCCTATGGAGCAAAGAATCTGCTCCCAGCAAGGTGCACGAAGCAAGTGACTCCATGCAGTTCTTCCTGCTGGTCTGGGTGGGTGGCTCACCCGTCTCAGGGGGCACAGCTCCTATTTCAGCAGATCCCTGTCCCTGGGGCTCCCCTTGATGATGCTGAACAGTCCTGCCAGGCTTGTGACGTGTTCTCTCTGCTTGTTCATCACGTTCATGCTGTGCTTCCTGAGTTGTCCTGGAAGGCAGGTTTGAACACATAACTCTGACAGTTTGCCTCTTAGCAGCTCAACTTCAGCAAAAACTTGTACAGAGATTACAATTAACATGTAGGTTACTAACAGCCCTGGCAATCCAAACTGGTTCTTGTTTCCATAGAACTTCCAGATGCACATCCAGTCTCTAGGCAACTCTCTCTCACTTTTCTGCTATGTAGATACCGAAAACTACAGACTACCCAATCTACTACTGCAAAAGAAAGAAGCACAGCACCTGGGCCAAATCTAACCCCTTCACCAAGAGGAGCACATGCTGCTTCTCAATCAGAGAAAAAGTAAAAGGCAGTCAAAAGATAGTTCAAGTATTAGCTGGCTTTGCAGAACAAAAACCAGCTGGAACTAAAAGCTATTGCACCACTTAAAGTATCAAGGCAGATTCTAAAACAGTCTGTGTGTTCTCCCACACGTACTAGGTGCTGGGGATAGATACTATAATAAAGCACATCATTAAAAACCCACACATTCCCACACCTTCTGTTCTCCTTCATAACAAGGAAGCAGCATCCTTGGGGTCATGCCACACTCACCTGCACTGCACATCCCCAGCCTCAGGCTCTTTGTCTTGCATCTGATGAGCAGTGCCCTTGGCTTCATCTGGGCAGACCTGTTGAGTGAGCTCCAGTTTTGCTCTGGCCTCTGCTAGATCCTTCCGCAACTGTAGGTTCTCAGATTTTAATTTATTTAGTTCAACAGCGTAGTCTTCACTGAGTGCTCTTAAGGTGACATCTTTTCCCTAATGGACAGAGAAGGGCTGAAGTCAAAACTTCTGATTTGCAAGACACCATAGTCAAATCCAGAAAAATGTCATCAAGCAATTCCTTAAGGCACATCCTCTGATCTCAGTTTTGACTGACAAAATTTTCAAGGCTTTCCTAAGAGCAAATCAATTATATATGCCTTATTGTGTCTGCATCCAGACAAGCTATGCCGATCTGCCCAGAAAAGGAAGCCTCTCTTGCCACTGGATGCTTTTGAAAACAGGGAAATATAGTCCAAGAATATTTCAGATATATCTGCCTCTGGCCTTGGGTTAATGAGAACATGACCACATGACCTCGCGCTCTCCTCCAGCTGTGTATTGTAGGAACCCCTCACTTAGCTAAGATGCAAGCCTCCAAGCCAAAGCTGGGAACATCCCAGTGACACCCCATAAACTGTGACAGTCTGAGCAACTCTCCAGGTATTAGAGTAGCAGGGTCTGATGGATACTTCTGTATGAAGAAACACATACCCAGTGGCTTAGCTGTTGATGAGAATTAACTGCTCTCAGTGAGAAGCTACCTTTCATGTGACGTACCAGCAAAGCTGTTTACAAGAACGCTTCTAGATCACCTCACTCAAATTAGCAAAGGCCTATGGCACTAATTACAAAAGGCTGCGTACATGCCTTCCCAGCTGGAACGACCCATAGCCCTTTAGAAACTGTCATTGGTAAGAGTGATTTTTTTTTTCTTTTCAAAACTCTGAACTCTCCCCATCTTTCTTTACTATAATTTCCATCATTTCTACTCCTGTGACATTCCCACTTTCTTTCTGCCAATTCTTTTAAATTTAGATGCTTACTTCATTCTCATCACTGCTGTATCTAAGGACTTTCAAACTTGCCTTAGATGAACCTGGCCAAAACCAATAGCTCCTGTGCCACAGGACTATGGTCTTTTTTAAAAAAAACAAACAGGTCTCTTGCTTGGTACTTTGCTATCAAGTTCTTGGTAAGTTAGGCAAAACCCACCAGGCACTTCAAGCAGAAAGTAATGGGCCTTAGGTCATTTCAGTCTGAAGTCAGCCCTCCAGAAAGCTTTGGTTTTTTCTCCATCTCACAGCCACAAGCTTCTGGTTCAATACTTTCCCAAGAACTTGGCACATTTGACATTCGCTCTAAACTAATATCAAGAGCTAAGTATTTCCCTCCCACAGATCTGCCAAGCTAAAAGCTCTGATGATATATTCCCATCAGGCTCTCAGCTGTCTGAATCCAGTCCTTGCCCACCGTGAGGCATCCATTCTGGTTTATGTGAGACAGAACTTGCAAACTAGCCATTTCTTCCTTCACAAGGCACTAAAATAAACCACCATCAAGGTATTATTCCTGACAAGACGCACCTCTTCCATGCAGGCTCCCCTCTGGACAAGGTGGCTCACCTCGCCTCAAGAGTGCCACAGGCCAAAAGGACATCACAGATTTAGAATCAAGAGATGTGAGGTAAACTGTTTTGAAATGGAAACGTAATAAAATGTACTAAAACCACGGAGAAGAAACTGAGATGATGGTTCTGTTTCTCCAGTTCTCCTCACTACTCTCTGACCAAACAAGATGCCCAGTATTTCTGCACCTTATTTCCTCAACAATCACCTCTTTTGCTTAGTTTTTAAGTTCACTGAACTCTACCAAGGATTCTGAGAGGCCTGGGCAAAGACTAACACCGTTCCCAGGTAGGGGACATAAAACACAAGCCCCTTCCCATCTCTGATCCCTAACACATACCTCTAGCATACCGCGCTCCGTTTTCTTCAGCATCTCCGAGAGATGACGGTTTTCCAGCCTCAAGGTTTCCAGCTGGACCAGAATTACCTGAGGAGACAGAGGCAAACAACAAGCTCAGAAAAAAGAACACAACAGATGTCCACAACACCCTACTGGCATCTTCCACCCTCCATTTGTACAAGCACAAGTTCAAAGCAACTTTATATGGTCCTTTGCAGAACGGCCCTAAGAGAAGGCCAGACAATGCACAGCCATTTACTTCCGTTTTCAAAGATCTCATCATCCAGGCCTAGTTTAGCATGAGTGATCTCAAAGAAATCTGTGGGACTGTCAGTTACTGATTTGAAAAAAAAAGCATCAAGTTACTCATTTGAAAAGAAACAGCAAGAGAGATTCAGTGAACACCATAAATCAGAAAATTTCATCCAAAGGGTCTCAAAGTCTTTGATCTTCAAAGGCTGAAGAGCAAAGGAAACTATTAACATAGCTAAAAACTAGGATGGTATTCCTAGCCTTCAGGTCCCTTAAAGAGACAGCATAAGAGTCTTCTGCCTTTTTACCCTGTGCTCCACCGCTTTCCTCTCTGCTCTTTCAATCTCTGTTCTCAGCCGTTGTTCTAGGTCTGATGTGGAACCACTTGCAGATGCAATTGTGATGTCCCGCTGATGTAACTCTTGTGTCAACCTGGAGATTTCCCTTTTCATCCCTTCTAGCTCGCTGCTGTGAATTTGTTCAGCTTGAGAGAGCTGCTCTTTCAGCTGGAGGAAGATAGGCACACACCACCCACAAGCTTTTAAAAGATGTTTCAGCAGAAAAGAGAAAGTATCATACATGGTAATGTGAAATCTAAGTACGGCACAACAAAAAGCTATGTAACAAGCCCTCTGTGCATGCTTGGCCTTCTTGATTGAAACCCACCTCATCCCAATCCTTTTCCACACCATAAACTGCCAACTGCGATAAGACATGTTACATGCTGTGGAGTACTTGAGAAGACCCATAATCAATCAAATCACAGTCTCTTTAGCTCACCATTCTACCTCTGCAGCCAACAACAGATACCATCACTGGGCAAGCACAGTAACACTTTCATAATATAACCTTGAAATTTGCCACTCCGCCTTCCTGTAGCAGAGAGAGTATCTTTAAATAGCTCTAGCCAGACTATTCTTCCATTAATTTGTCCTAAGTCTTTGCAATTGGTATTAGCTTGTAGCAACTAAAGCTATCCATGGCAAACTTCCACGAGCTAGCTATGCACAGGGTAAAAATACACCTCTTTGTTTTCATAACTCCATTTGATGACCACTAGTCCCTGCATTATGAGAGAACAATCACTCCCTATTTACTTTCCACATGACAAGCATGAATTTATTTTTAGTATGTTCAATCTCATTTATCTCTTTTCCAGTTTGGTAAGTCCCATTTCATTCAGCTGTTCCTTGTATAAAAAACACTCCATCCTTTTGGTCATCTTTTTCCATACCTTATCTTGTTTTATTCAATCCTCTGAGATGGCAGACCTGCACTGCATACGATATTCTGGTAAGCACCCCACATCTTTATTCAATGACAAAATAGAAAAACAACATAGCATAATTTCTTCCCTAATATTCCATTCTATTATCCAGCAATATTAACCACCCAAACCTCCAAGATATTTCTGAGAATTACGTGAATTTTAGAAAACTGAACCAGATGATCTCTGCCTAGCCATATAAATACCACACATATGGTGATTTATCTCCATGTCACCTCAATGCCTCCCAAGTATATAAAATAGAAACAACCATAATAAATCTCTCTTTCCTCCCCAGCAGCTTGTAGGAGTTTCATTTATTGTGTGGCTGTTTAAATGTGTAACCAACCACGCATCTCTGGCAAGATCTGCACCTCTGTACATTCAGAATAAAGGATGAAAGATTTTCACAGCAGTGAGGTTTTTTCACTCAAGTCCAATACGGTTTCTGCTCTAACCAGGCTCCAGTGACAGCTCTCACACTAACTGATCTAGACCATTATTAAAAGTCAAGCCTTTTGGAGGGCTTGTCTCCCTTGGGTGCACAGAGCACTAGGATGAGGTCCTTGGGGCAGATGAGCTGCTCCATTTCTTCCAGCCACCAAGTTCGTGTGTACGTATCAAGCCTGAAACAGACTCCCTTATTCACATATGGATTAGAACACATTTAAGACCTGTCTCAAGTGTGATAAGACGTATTACAGCAAAACCCATTCCCTCCCTGTTGGGAGACTGTGTTAGGCTTAAACCCAGGATTCCAGGCCTTAATTTCTTTGTGCGCTTGCCCCCGCAGCACTAATTCAAGTATTTCCACGCAGTAGAGAAGTACTGTGTGATGTGGGGTAGGCCTAAGATGCTCACAAAGTAAACCACACAGCCATGAACCAAAACCTGTGAACCTATCCTCTCAACTCGTCCTTTGTCATATCTGCTCCTTACCCTTCAGCACATCACTGCCTCCACCACACTCCTGGCCTTTGGTCCCATTTGGAGCTTTGCTAACTGTGCACTGCTGAGGCACACGACACACACGGGAAGAGCTGACTCCACAAATGCCTTTCCCACTCCCCAGGAACAAAGCAACATTACCTTTTTAATCTCTGCCTTTGACTCAGTATGGTGTTCTTCCATTGACTGCAGCTCTTTGATACTCTCATCCAGCTCTTCACTCAGCTGTACACACCTTGCATTTGAAGACACCAGGCTGGGTGCCAAATGTAAAACTACAGATTAGAATACCCCAAGGAGGAGGACATTGTCAGAGAAACTTTGATCTTCCAAAAGGTCTCCTATGCCTGTCATATTAGAAACTGGACTCTTAATCTAGAAGCTCCTTACCAATCCTTTGGTTTTGTTTGCAAAAATCATTTCAAAAGAGATCAGGAAGCTGATCTAACAGATAATAGTTGTTTCTGGTTTGTTTCTTTACCATACTAAGATTACAAATTTCCCATACAAACAATAGTCTGAAACCCACAAACTCAGAGGAAGACTTGTTCATAATTACTTCACAGGAAGGTCTAGATCTGATTCTTACCAGCTGACACAAAGACTCTTAACCTATTATGAATGTAGGTGCTAAGTCTAAGCAAGCGAAAACACCAAAAACACCCACAGTGTGCAGAGAAAAGCAGCCAACCAATTAGCAAAACAGTCCATTATTAAATGGTAAAATGAATAGCATTTGATTTCTTTAGCCCTTTGATATTTAAAATAAGCCTGCAAAAATCAGTAGGACTGGTTAACTTGATGAATACAGTATATTGGGTATTATATTATTATCCAAGTTTCATTGCATACCCAGGGGAAGCAAGCAGTCAGCTACCTGTTCTCAAGATGAGTCACCTCTGACTGTAATTGTTGTTCCTTCTTCTGGGCAACATCCAGCTGCAATAGTAAATGCTCCAGCTCCAGCCCCGGAGAATACAACTGTTTCTCTTGCAAGCGTCCCTCCAAGGCCCTAAGCAGAAACATGAACTTAAATCCTGGCACAGAAACATCATGTCTGAGTTCACAGGGAAGATAAACACCATTTTCTTGGAATTCTCTGAAAAACAATCAAAACCCAACAGTAGGTGACTCCTGTGTGAGTTGTGAATAAGCAAACATACCAGCTGGATGGCAGGCCCCTGTTTGAGTTCAGGCTGATTAAAAAAGTCTACATCCTATTTTAACGCTGGCTTCCCTGATCCAGTCTCCCTGTCACTAGCCAACATCCAGCCTGCAAGGAACAGCGTGGCTATTAGGTAACGTACACCAAAATCTTTTGACACAGCCATCTCAGCACCCTATAGCTTTTGCATGTTATCAGTGCAGAAGGGGAAGGCCAAGACAATTTTGTGACATATGTAGTTACCTCACCAAGGCCCTAATCTGACTCCATGAAATCAGTGAGAACTTTCACCTCCATCAATAAGCATGTTATCAAAACCTGAAAGGCTTCCAGCACTTGACTGAAAATTCCTGGAGGCGAGGGGGAAACAACTCAAAAGCCTTGTGCTCTCTCCAGAAACCTAGCTGAGTAGAAAGCTGATTCCTTCCACTCTCTTCACTGAGTATCAGGTGATTTCAAAAGCAATGCAATTTGGCAAATGGTCACAAGGAAGCACAGCACTCGTGAGAAACTACAGTGTACCATATATCAACCAATACAGATCCAGCCGTCTGAAAATGCTTCTACTACCCTCAGTGGGAGAACATGGAATATAGATATGGATTCAAGAGCATAGGTACCAGTGAGACACACACATTACCTGACGAGGAGTTCTTTGGTTCGAAGAGTTTCAGTCACCCTGGCCAGCTCTTTCTGTAACTGTTCCTGGTGCAGATTGGAGCTGTCAATGAAATCTTCTTGAGACTGCAAGGTGGCTCTAAGTTCCATCTTCTCATCCTGTAGCACCTGCACGGGAGGGAGAAGGAATGACTGTTGCAAGACAGATCACATTATAGCGAACTAATTTGATGAGAGGTTGATGAGATTTTTAAGGAACCCTGGGAAATACTGCAGAGCACCAGAAGGGTATAAAGCCAGCTTCAAGGTCAATCAGGAACTTAACAAAGGGTCCAGAAAGAGACAGGAGCTCTGGAATGAAGAACCTTCCTGCTATGTCTCACAAGCACTGCTGTATATTGTTTCCAACCGGTTCCTCCACTGACCTCTAACATTTTCTTGGATTGTCTTAATTCTTCTTGAACTCTTTGCTGATCTTCCAGAATCATCCGGTTGTTTTTAGTCAGGTCATCCACTCTCATGTTAAGCCTCTCCACCTCCAGCTCGTTGGCACAGATAGCATCATTGGCCCTCTCCAGCTTGCTGGTTAAGTGCTGGATTTCCGATTGGCTGGCCAGCTCCACCGACTCCAGAACCTGCTTCCGATTGGCAAGCTGAGTCTGGTAAAAGCAACTGGTTTGTATTAAAGCTAAATTATAGAAAAGACAGTGTAACAAAACGACATTCAAAAAACTACTGATTTCTTCGTGTAACAAGCCACACTCTCAAAGAAAGCAACACTACTTTTAGGGAAGGTATTGTTCCAGGATTATAGGATGGGTGAAACTTCTGAAGGCAAAAAGAATTTAAAAAAAAAAAAAAAAATGGGGGAGCACTGATTCTGAAAGGGATTCAAAGAGAATCCGGGAAAAGAGGATCTCAAATCACTCAAGTTGCCCATGTATGAACTGTCTAAGAACAAAGTTGTCTGCTATTTTTTGCTCATTAACCTAAAGCTAGACCAGCAGAAACGGCAGCCTGTAAGGAGGTTTGTAAATAGCATACACAAGCTAGGGATAATCGTTAATTCCACACCCAGGATAGAAAGCAGCTCCGGGTGCACAATGGAAAAAAACCACAACACCAAAGAGATCAAAAACTGAACTGAGTGTAACAGTCAATTATGTTTCACTTCATGCAGTAAATATCTGGTTCTAACAGCTTGTGAGAATGCTCACTTTGAATATTTCATTGTTTTAATGGCGGACAAAAAAAGTTACAAGAAACATATGACTAGCAAACAATATATGCTCTACTATTTATAGGCACAATACTTTTATTTCATAGCATTTCTTTCCACCTAGCTAGCTGGTGAAATTTATCAAACCAGCTCTCATATAAGCTTCTCAAAATATTCACTTCATATATTCCCTTTTTGTATAGTACCGTACAATTTTTGAAGGCTGAAACAAAATATTTGAGTGTCTTTTACTCCCAGGTTTTTAAGAGTAGCAATTCCTGCCAGCTTCAGAATCACCACATGCCTTGATTTATTGCCTGACACATAATGCCTAATAACTGAGAAAACCATAGGAACTGTGCATTTGGAAGACTACAGTATGATTTTCATTATAACCTTTTCATTATTCAAAAAATCATGACAAAAATCATAATCAGGAAGGGCAAAAGTTTTAAGTACTGCCTTTCTCAACCCAAGAAACCAGAGTGCTAGACTACCTGAATAATTATTTCTGCATTAAGAAAACATTTAAGCTATTTCTTATTTCCAGCCACAGAACATGCAGGACAGCACAGAACTCCAAATTTCACCCGTTGACTTTAAAGGCTGCAGGTGTTACAGGAAGGTGCTCTCCACTGGGTAAGAATGCCACACTTCCCTAAGCTGCACTGAAAGATATGAGGGGAAGCCAGCTGCAAGAAGAGAAAGGGCAAGAACTCCATGGTCACAGATCTCAGCTTGACCTTGTGCCAGAAAAACAACGAAGCATACAAAATGCACAGACACATCCAAGGCAAAAATTTAGCACTTTCATGCTGGGCTTTTCAAAGAAATCGAGCATTCAGACAGCCTGTTCACAGTACCTATGCACCCAAGTCACCCACACTGCTGGAAGAATCTCCCCAAATTCCTGTTTTTCTGCTGCACAGAAAGAAGAATTTCTCTGCGCCCCAGAATACCAGCCTGCACTCCAAGGACACATCTGTTCTCAGACAATTGAGCTATAAATGACACGAAGACAGCAGAGCAGCAAGACCTTCTGCTCAATGACTCTCTCTGCATTTGTAGATCTACTAGTGTCAGCCTCTCACACGGCCCCTGTCAGAGCCAGCTTCAATCCTGTCATCACAAACTTCCTCCTTGCAGGAGCTTCCACTCAAGAGCAACTCAGGAGCCCATTAAGTATAAAACTCCCAGCAAGAGCTTCTTATCAGTGTCTGCTGTGATTGTGTCAGTGTGACTTCACAGTTGTGCTCTAGGTCAAGTCATCTTGCTCTGCTGCAGCACCACTAACTCACTGAACGATCAGCTTTTCAGGAACAGCAGACCCCCTATTTCTTGTCTTTAAGAACCTTTTAAAAAAAAAAAAAGGAAGGAGGGTGCTGAAAACTGCTGTTACTTCAGTAACTTCAGCACTTTGCAGAAGTATCTGTCATAGAGGAAGACTATTTCCAACATCATCCTCTGAGCTGGACCCACGAGTATGTATTTAGCTACTGGCAGGTACACAGCTTCAAACTAGACGGCATGAGGTAACAGCTATTTTGAAGTGTCATATGCTGTGGTCTCTGCCTCCTAGGGAAAGCTGCATCCTACTGTCTTTTCTACTAATTGGAGGGGTGGCAGGGAGAGCTGCACAAGGTTTATCTAACCTCTGTTGACAGTCTCCAGATCTTTTTTCCACACAGCACTCACACAAGTAAACCTTACTCCACAGGGACATTAAAAGTCATTTCAATGGCAATCTGAACAGGATTCAAGCCTGAGAGACTTCATTAGTCTCTCCCTCTTCCTCCTCCCTCCCCTCCCACCTGCTGCCACAAACAAAACAAAAACTTTCAGCACATATTAATTGTACCTGAATAAGTTCAGACTGCTCAGCCAAAGCCTTCCTCTGTGCTTCCAGTGATGCCACCTGCTGCTGGTAAAGTAAGCGCTGCTTTTCCCAGTCAAGTGATTTTTGACGAAATTCCTGCAAGGACAGCAGGGGTGGGTTGGAGCAGTATGTCCATGCAGTCAACAAGAAGGCCCCCTTCTAGTCCATATCCACGTTTGCTTTGTCTCTCCACCATATCCTCACGCACCTTTCCCCACAGCAGGGAAACCATTAGCCAGCCATTTGATGCACCAGCTCAGCAGCATAAAACCCCTCACATACTGTGCCTGCTGTATTTCTTTCCCTCCCGAGTTAAAACCTCAGTGTCAATTATTGCTGTTTACAAATGCTAAGTGCTAACAGATTCCTTGCTAGTTTCATGGGTTTGCTGTCAGAGGTTTAGCAATTCAGACTGGCTTTAGCTTCCAGACTGTGCTGCTATTGAAATTACTAAGATGACAAGTACGAACTACAAAATTTCAATGCTAATCTCTGCTCCAGAAATTGGACACTACATCAGTCAGATGTGTTTGTTAGCCACACCTTCAGCATACAGTAGAAGAAAATTGAATGTGGTTGAGCTCAGCATAGCAGAAAAAGATGAGACAGGGTTGAGAAGAAGTGTGACATGTAGCTCCCTCCTCCTCAAAGAACTGAGATGACAACCTCACCACACTGCCATTCATTCCATTCACATAATTATTTACTCTTCCAGCACCTTCTTCCTTTTACTTAGTCTAAGAACAGCGGCATAGCTGATCCTGTGTACTCAGAGGCCCCAACAAGAAACTGCCTTTATTACACAAGCAGTTGAGAAAAGCTACACCTGGAGAGTCCATGGAGAGTAGTTTTTAAGCAGGATTCATAGTCCACTTCCTATTCGGTCACCAGTGAAGCCCAGAAAGCCAGATAACACAAACCGACTTTGGTTAGCTCTTGTTTTCTCACTGCATACCTCTAGCTTTCTGGTCAGTCGGCTCATTTCAAACTGGTCCTCCGCTTGTCTCTCATTAGCTTCTCCTCTAGCTTCTCTCAGCTGTTTCTTCTGCAGCTTCTCATAGCTCCTTCTCAGCCTGGACAACTGCAATGAACACAGTGGAAGAGACAACTTTGTTAAGGCCTTAAGGCAAGAATTAAACACTGAAAGAAGTGCACTCTGAAAGAAGGCACACAAAATGGCATCACACAAACAATTCCCCTAATCAAGGCCACACAGCTTGCAAGCGAAGGCTTCTATTTGTATAATGAGCCTGTTATACCAACGGAATTGCAAAATATGCCAAGCTGTATACAAGTAGAAAGATGCCACTGAAGTCGTGACATCAGCAGCTCCAGTTAGACCTCTGCCTTACCACTACAGAACATAACTAAAATATTGAGAAACTGGAGGTTTACATGTAGCTGTTAATGCAGCAAGAGCACGGTACCCCTCGCTCTACAGGTGGCTCCTGGCCACAGAAACAGCTGGCAGTACCTGTGGTTGATCTCCTCATATGGAGGGGTACATCACACCTCACACGGGGTGGGGTGTGGTTCTACACAAAGGTACAATTTCTTATGTGATTAAAATACACTTGTGAAGCTCAGGTGGGAACTGGAACTCTTCCGCTTTGTGGGAGAAGGAATAGATAAGATTTGCCATTATACATAGTCTCAACACTACTTCATCTGTCATTTCCGCTTAGACACACTACGTATTTCACAATGAGTGGAGAATGCCAACAGAAAATACCACTCCTACGCCTACTGCTAGAATGCTAAAGTCGTATCAGAAGCAGGAATGAGGAAAAAAAATCTCATGACATTTAAATGACCCTCTGTGCAAATAATCACTTGCAACTTGCACAGACTTTTCCATCTGATGAGCTTCCCCCAACTCAATCTTTTAATAAAAAGTTCCCAAGCAGCCACATGAATATGAGAAGTCATCATTCCCATGTTACTGATGGAGAAAGCTAAGCCCATGGATGAACAGGAGGACAGTGAGAAGAAAAAAACCGTCTGACTCAAGATCTCATGCACTGGTCACAAAAGGTTCTCCAGAGCCCTGAGTCAGCAAAGTACTTGGGCATGTTCAACGGAAATGGACAGACACACAGGTTTAGTGTTAATGTACTAAAATCTGTTGCCAAACACATCAGAAGATTACAAGTACAGCTTTATTCTTTCAAGAACCTCAGTGAGTTAGACACTGTACCTGTAATTTTACTGGCAACAGTGTTAAACCAAGACAAAAAGAATTTACCCAAACAGAATTAAGAACAGAAGACTGAGGAATATTGGAGCTCAACATCGTTTACATTAATACTGTGTGGGTAGAATTGTAATTTTGGCCACAACACACACACTGTATTTTAGCCTTAGCAATTCAGGCAGATCTGCCAACGCACCTCCCTGCTTTGCAGCTTACTCACAATTCCAGCGGGAATGTCTAGTGAATGAAGACTATTAGTCATACTGAATAGTACGGTGTTTTAAACGAGGACAGATGCCTTCTCTTGTCAAAGCAGAGACTACTAAATTAATTTAACTTATGGCTTATAGTGAGCATGACCCAGGCCCAACCCTCCAGAGAAAACAGGTCAATGCTCTACTAGCTGTTCATGCTATGTAACTCACTGCTATGGACAAGCAAGTGGAGACAGGCAAAGAGTTAAAGCATTAATATGGAATGCTGTTATACCACCTGCAGGACGTTCCACATGTGCTACCTTGCCATGAATAAGGAGCTTTTTGAGATGGAAGCTCTGAAATGATTTTCAAAACATATTTTCTAAGTACATTTAGTTTTAAGTAAGTGGATTAAGACTAATATGCCTTGAGAGAACAAAATCCTGACCAACAAAATCAGAGTCCATCAGAGCAAAAAGACGAGACTACGTACCATTCTCACTTCTTGATCTCATACAATCCTGGCCAGTTACACCACCACACGTTTTTAATTTCATAAAATGCTGAAAGAGTAAAGTGCTGCCGCCTGTACCCATGGACCTTCAGAATAAGCACTATGGTAACTAGGATGGGCAAACACAGGACATTTTTGCAGTAAACTTCTGCAGATATCTAACACGTAAAAACTGCAACAATACCTCTACTACATATTTCTACTTAAACAGTTTTCTGTTTATCACCAAGTTCCTCCGAAGTGCAAAATACAGGCTTAATGAAGCATAGAAATATTACTTTGTCTATGTCAATGCTCTTTTTTGTAAGAACATAAACTTTAAAAGAATGGGAAGTTTCAAAGCTGTGGCATTTAAACAAAAGCAATGACATCAAGTATTTCGCCTATCAGATAGCATACCAGCTGCGAACTAAAAACTAACCTCCTCTTTTTGCAACTCACCTCCTCTTGAAATTTCTTCAGCTGTTGTTCATATTCTTTAACCATGTCGTGTTTGGCTTTTTCCATGTCTTCTACCTGGTGACGCAACATGCCAACCTGAATGAAGAATAAAAAGCAAATAAATAAAACAATAGAAGCAGCTTTATTGTCTGAAGGTACCAGGATTAGCTTTCATTTCATAAATACGCATTATAGTAGGAGTGGTAAATGACTATTAAAAGATCCTAATCCTGTTAATGACTGCACATTCAATGGGGTCACTCACTATGAACCAGATTAAGTCTATGCCTAAGTCTCGGGTAGGCTGGGACCAGAACTGATTCTGTTCTGGCCACTTGTTTTGAGCCAGTTTCTGGCTGGGATGAAGCCAACAGTTTGGGCTTGTGTAAAAAGGGTATTTCTATCTGGTATTTTCATCAAATTCTTCATAAACACATGTTGTGATTTCAAGCTATCTACCAAGAGAGAAGACAGCTATTTCATTATCTCACCACACTCAGGTGAAACAGAGATTCCAAATAACACATGGAGATGAGAGGGACCAAGAAATGGGACTTTGAAACTCATGGGGAAGAGTTCCCTTACACTGATGCAATTGCTCCCACGACTCATTTTTGTCCCTTTGGGTTTTTTTCCCCACCTTTTTCCCATCCATAGCCCAATGTGGCCATCTTTCTAATTGCAGGTCCAAAGGAGAGCAAGCCAACAAATTAAAATTTAAAAAAATCACCACAGAAAATTCTTATGAGTAAACCAAAAGCAGGAATACACTCCAGTAGTGACTTTAACCATAGTTTACAGTTTGGTTTTGAAATCAATATTCGCTTTTGGTGGTAAGAAATACCACAAGAGTGTCTTGAGAAAACACAATTGATAATAACAATGATCTATATGATAAAAATCACCATTCTTGCAAATGAAAAACCTGTAGCATGACACCAGATTTAATAAGTCTATAACAAAGACATTAATTTCAAAACTTGCCACGTGGACCAGTAGAAGCACCTGACCATATTAAGAAGAAACTACAGAGTTCTTAACCCCCTGTTGCTACAACCCATGGTATTTCTCTATTTTACTAGATTCCACACTAAATTACTAAAAGCTACTGCAGTACTTGGGTAATTTTGAGGATGTGGTATAGGTGTAGATAAAAAAACTCAGCTGCTTGTGCAGTTATCAGATGGCTTTCAATCCAAGAAGACAAAGCAACTTCATCAGAGAGCTGCCAAAACACAATTGGTAGTGAAGAGTTCACCAAAAGACAGGACACAGCAGCTATAAATGTAAGGACAAATTTTAAACACTTTCAGAAAATGTAGGTGTGGCTAGATCTGAAGATTTAGCCACTCAGACTCCTGCTGGTTTCCTCTGATCCAAGAAAAGATCCACCAGTTCATTTGCACAAGAGAAAGTTTACGTCTACAGCCTATGCAAAAACATCACTTAATGATTCTCCTCCACTGATTCAGAAATTTTTTGCACTTCCAGCAGGCTTTAATTAAAGGCTACAAAACCTGAGCTGCATAAAACATCCCTTGGAGAATCTCCCAGCAATATCTTGGTGTAACTTACACTACTGCATGTTTTTTCCACCAAGGACTGCAGGTTGTTGATTATCACCGTAGCCAGGTTCAGCGTCTCTGGGTTCTCTCTAGAAACCCTGACAATTCAATCTGTGGACTTCCACCAACCCTTCGGGAGTTGATCACTTGACTGTGATTGAATTATGGATCGGACACCTTGTTCCAACAGGCTCCTTTGTAAATTCTATTCTTGATTTCTACCTATGAGACAGGCTCCTGTTTCGCTTAGCACAGCTGTTTGCTAAAGTTAACCCCTTGTTATGGCTTATCATTTAAGTATTATTAAAAAAAAAAACCAAAACTGATGAAACAACACCCAAAACACATGTCCACGCAAAGTCAAACTCTGACATTCAGGTTCAGTCCACACTGTATTAGAACATGGGAAATACACAGGTTGACACCAGTCAGAGAAACATATGAACTTGAGGTACCTCCTTGCATTTTTCCTGCAGAGCAGCTCTGGCAGAGGAAAGTTCCTGCTCTCGAGCACTCAGGCAGGCTTCCAAAGCCTGTGTCTGTCCTTCCCATTCAGATTTCTTGTGAGCCACCATAATGTCGATCTGCTTCATCAGCTCCTGCAGCTCAGCCTCACAGGAGGTCAAGAACCCACCGCTGTAAGGGAAAGAGCTTGACATTACGAAGCAGGCACCACCAAACACAGGTTCAGTGTCCCATACCAAAAAGTCAGCAGGATAAACTGACTAGCGCCAGGGACCAGCTCTGCACATGCAGTGCTTTGTGCAAATTAGTTTGCAGAGAAATACACTGAGAACTTACGCATTCATCCCACTCTCTGATGCAGTATCGCACAAGTGGTGTGTTCCTATCACTGGGCAAAGATCTAAATTTGGCAACGACTAGCAAAGACTACTTGTGAAATCCCAGTGAGAACACCTGACCATGAACCACTCACTTTAAACGCAGGGGATCTATCCTCTATAGAGAGAACTGTTACAAGCACCTATAAACTCTTATCTCTTCGTCTCGGTACTACGCATTATCTAAGCAAACCGGAGCATGTTTTATCCATATTTTTTATTTGCCTTAATCGCTCTCCAGGCAGAGGCATTTTATACCAAGTTTCAGTCACCAGAGAAATCTTACAGCCAAGCAATCAGCTCCTGAAAACAGAAGTTTATCACACTGCAGCCAAACCCCGAAGTAGAGGGGGTTGGATGACAATGTGATAATGACGAACAAAACATTCCCAATCCATGGGGGAGAGCATGCTCCCTAGCGACGCTGCAATTTCTAATTTGGTGCAGTAATTATTGAAGCCAATTCAACTAACTCCTCTAAAACTTCACAAGCTGCTAAGCCAGGGACAACGTCAAGGCTTGCAAGACACAGCCCTAGAGGGTGGTGAACTCCATGATGATCTTTACCCCTTTAATTTGACTGTCAAACAGGAAGCACTGAAAAGAAATGGAAATCAATAGGTTAAGAGATTGAAATCTCTCTGTTCCCCCAGGACATATGGACACTTCACAACTTGGCAGTTTTTCTGCAGAGAAATACATACTTCTTAAAGGAGCCAAATTCAGTTAAATTTGAAGTTCACCCTGTCCTGTGAGTTAACCAAAAATTAGCAGCCATTATGCAGAGCAAGAACATTTCCTTCACAGCATCTGCTAATATAAGGCTAAGTTTAAACTCAATTTCTGCAATCAGTTCTCTGTAGAAGATGTGCTATCAGTAAACCTGAGTCACATTCTCAAAGATGGCTATGAAAATGGCATCCGTGACTTCTGCTTCACACTTGTTTAACACATAAAACATTTTTTTCTATTATTGGGACTACAGACTCTCTCGGGGATCCAAAAGTCTAGATACTTTCACCTTAAAAGAGGATTAATAATACTTCAGAGATGAATGGGACTCTGCAGTTTCAACACAAGCAGGAAATAATCAGATGTTTTCAATAAAAGCAGATAACAAAGTCATATCTCATTAACCTTGCAAGGGTGTTACAAAAAAAAGTTATTCACACCTTTAATTATTACCGTTCCTGATGTTAGACGGTAAGAAGGGTTTGCAACAGCAACAACAACAAAAAAAAAGAGGTAAGGTTTTCAGGAAGATGTAAAACGAAATTTCAAACAATTAACACTATAATATCTGAGCAGGGATTATTGCAAAGCCAGCTCGCCCAGTTATTTTGCTTCTCCACCAGCTGAAGGCCACTGCACACTGTATTTGTCCACCAGCATGAACTAGTGGACAAACTCCAAAGCCATTATTTCAGCAGCAGAAGCTTTGTTTGGTACCAGAGGACTTGATTCTGAGGAAGAGGGAAGGTTAATACTTCAATGATTTTGAATGTATACTGTTGCATACATACCTCCCCGGCCCATTTCTTTGCATTCCTTCCAGTAAAGCCTCCATCATCAAATCCTGGTGGCTTTAGCAGCTATGGAAGTACACAGAAGCAGTGGTCACCCACGGCAGTGTATGAACAAGGCTACTTCTCCATCCAACTGCAGAAAAAGCAGAAGTCCACAGAGGAAAGAAGTTTAAAAAATTGCAATCAGGACACAGTTACAGGTGAGGAAAACAGTGGTCACCTTCATGAACTTACAAGCCAAATATCTGCCAAATAAAGGAAAACAGATTTTTCTACCAAAAAAAAAAAAAAAGACCCAATACAACCATTCACCACTATCAAATTGCAGTGATATCATCATGTCAGCTAATAAATGGAATAGCTCAAACAGCAGCAGTGAAAGAGAATCTGCACTTCAGCAAACAGGTGAAACCAACACGCTGGGACTGGCAGATTTCCCATCTCCTGGGTGCACCAAACAGCAAAGGATTAGCAACACTCAGGGACTACACCCAGGGATTTCCAAATGGGCCAGCCCACAAGCCACCTCCGACAGAGTATTTGCCACTACAGAGAAAAAGCATAAGCACCATGTAGCAAGTAGCAGTAAGAATCTATCCAGAAACTGGATCTCTCCCAGGTCTCTATTACAGATTAGGTTAAAGAGACCACAGAGTTTACAATCACATTCAGGACACATTGCTAGTTCATATGGTTGAGAGCACTTTCTTTTAAGATATCACTTAAGATTTAAAAATTCCTCTGGTGCCTTAAGCTATGAAAACAAGTTGCACAGGCTTACAGCGGCCATGCCCTGTCTCAGTTAAAAATGACAGCCTTTAAGTCATGCACACACGTGCATGCACACACACAGAAGTTTCATGTATTTGTGAAGCAAGAAAGGTTGACACTAAATGCAAAAATGGGGAATAAAAAAAGTTACCATGGAACCACATCTGGAAAGCTAGAATTTATTTCAGTGGCTTCTCCATGAAATTGTGTCTCTCTAATAACAATGGTTCAACTCATTCTGAGGATACAAAAACCACAGTTTCACTCTGCAAAGCTGTTCCCGCTATCTTCTGCTTCCAAAACATCTATGCACTTTCTCAAGTATTTAGAGACAGATCCTCAAAACATCTTTCCTCAAAGATTCATACAGCATTATTAAGCAATCTACAAAAGGGGGAACAGGTCAGAGAAAGCGAGACTTTTGGAAATGCAGACTTGGCTTTGCTCTCTTTCACTTCCATCAGAGCTTCCATTCTGCTCCTACAACATTTTAAAACACCACCCAGAGTTTGTCCCTGTATTTTAAACCACATGCTTACAGAAAATATGTATTTCACAGAGAAAAAAAAAAAAGAATTCCTATCCCTGTTCTGATACAACGTCCTGTCTCTTTTTGGTCCTGTCTGTGTTTAACAAAATTCAATCAGTATGCAGAACATCTTTGCTGTACTGCTGATGGCAGAGCTGCTGCCAAGAGCAGATGAGCAGACCACTGGAGCTGCTGATGGCACTCCAAGAGTTCTCCAGGTGGTAACAGCAGACATTAGCCAGTAGCAGCTCTTCTGTTTCATTCTGATCACACCTACACAGAATCAATTTTCAGTGGATAGAAAAGAGATTTTCTCGTCCACCACAGAGAAAATTTGCTAAAATTAAAAAATAAAATCCAGGTCCTTTATCAGCAGCTCCTTCCACGAGAGGTTGGGATGAGTTCACCATTCAAAACTCTAGCACCATGAGGAGCCAGACAGCACCTACTCTTGCTTCTGTTAGGCTTTAAATAGGGCCTTCAATGTAAGATGTCTGAATCTGCCAGCTTTGCATACTTGCCAGCTTACTTGGGTTTGGGGGAACAGCTTTTATAGCAGACACCTCTAGCCAGTTTTATGCTACATCATGTTTGTTGACTTACTATATTTTAACCTCTCAATCTTGCCAGTCATGATGTGCAGTTACAGGAAAATGAGTAAAGATGCACACAGGTGCCACAAGTGGAAATAATCTCCGCCATTAACTACAGCTAACACAACGAGAGGTGGCCTGTCAATTCTGAAATCGAAGAAAAAGGAAGAATTAAAAAAAAAAAGCAAAAACATTTTAAAATCAACAAGGTTTAGCATCCCAACTCAAGAAAGACTCGTAGCAGTAGAGCCAAGTGGAGGAAATTTGACAATACACAGGAAGACTTAAGAATATTGCCCATAAAAAAAAATTGGCATTATCTTGCATTTCAAACACACGGCAAGATGCAATTTTAAAGCATTGCTGGAAGCAAGCTTAGAACGAACAGAAAAGTACAACTCGCACTGCAGCAAGAACTTCCCAAAAGTACCAACAAACACGTGCTCAACCTGCCAGCCGCTGGAAAAGCATCTCCGGCTGTTCCACAGGCCAGGCAGGAGCCCGGCAGGAACCACCCGGACACAGCTGCTGCTTCGCCGTGGCAAGAAGGGACCTGGGGCAGCGTCCCCGCCACAGCGCTCACCGTAAAGCCACCGGCCTCTCCAGAGCAGCCCTCCGGAAGACGCACCCTCATCCTACTGTGCTTCGACTCCTCCCCAGCGGGACCCTCGACGCTGAACCACCACTGATGCCGTTTACACACATCCCGAAGGGTAACGTTTCGGCCCACAGGCCGAGGCGCTGCCCGGGGCCCTCCCAGTCCCGCTCCCCGGGGAGAAGCCCCCGACAGGCCTGCCCTCCAGGCTCCCCGCCCCGGCCCTGGCGCTGACTGTGTGTTGCGCCCCGCTGTGGGGATCGGCGGGGGGGCGAGCCTCCCCGCGAACACCTCCGCCGTCGGTCGGTCGGTCGCTCCGTCCCACCCCCTGCCGCTTCCAACTAACCGCGCCACAGCGCCGGGCCCTCGGAGACGGGCGGGCGCTGCGCTTGCGCGCGGACTGCGCCTGCGCACTGCTGGCGCCGAGGCTGCCTGCCGGAGATGGGCAGGGTATGGCGCGGGTAGGGGCAGCGGGTCGCGTCGCCCGGGGAGCGGGGTGGCAGCAGGAGGGTCCCGGGGCTGCGTTAGCCGGGAGGGGCGCCGGGACGGGCAGGGAGCGGCTTCGCCTCGGTTGCAGGAGCCAGGATGCGGTTAGGCCTGTCCCCACCCACTATGGAGCCGCCTCCGCGGCGGCTGGAGGCTCCACAGCTCGGGGTGAGAAGGCGAGGCCTGTTCAGGGCGTCGCTCTGGAGCACCTCCCGAGAGTCCCAAGCCTGGCTTGGTTTTAAATAAATATCGGTAATCTCCAACCCCGGCACGATCGAGCCGCCTGCTGCTGGCTGCTGTCCTGCGGGAGTGACAGGGGGGCAGGTTCTGAGGTGGCACTTCGGGGATGGCAGAGTACTAGTGAAAGGATCACAGGAACCCCCTGGAATGATGGCAGAAGCTGAAAACAGGTCTTGTTTTTCTCCTGCTTCACCAGTTTCCTGGACTTAAGGTTTTGGCAGAGTTTTGTGTGCCATTAAATCCTTTGTGCTGACTCTTTCCCAGACTCGCCTGGGTGAGTTACGGCACTAATCAGGGACTGAGAGCGAGAAGGCAGCAAACAATAAGCAATGGCTCTGTGCAGAGTTAGAGGGCTCAGGGGATCTCTCTGTCCTCAAGCTCACTCAAAAGAGACTTCTAAAGGTCAGTAGCTGTAAACTCGTGTAAATCTCTGTAATTAGTAACAACAGGCTGGTTTTATATAGTCATCTCTGAGGCGTATCAATCACAGTTCAGTTGGATAGTGTTCTTCTCAGGTGAAGAAGTTCTCCTGTGCTTATAACCCTTTTTGAGCGGATTCGGAAAATTAATGTTTTCCATACAAGTTTAAGCTTAGTAGAAATTGGATCAAAACTGGAGGAAGCTCACAGTCCAGACTCCAGCGAAGTGGTTGGGCATGTGGACGTCAGGAACAGTCTCTGCTTTATGTCACAGGTTTAGCTGTACTCGCCTGCGACAGCGATGGACAGCGAAGTGCAAAGGGATGGCAGGATCCTGGATTTGATCGATGATGCATGGAGGGAAGATAAACTGCCGTACGAGGATGTGGCAATCCCTCTGGTAGGTGAATGGCTATTTATCAACCTGAGTTAAGACCGGAGTGTTTATCACAGCCCCTTCCAAGAAACGGCACAGAGAGCACTGCTTGTGGTGCAGCTGATTTGTACAAAAGGTTCCAGGGATGGATCTGACTCACTCACTCCTTGTCCTATATGCCCGTCATTCCTGTGTGCATATGAGGACATGGATGTTTCTCTCCCCCTTCCTCTGACAAGCTGCCGAATCTCCTCGGAACTGGAGTGCTCTTCCCATCGCACAGTTCTGGGTTTGGCATCAGGGAGAAGCAGCATCGTCTGTTCTCTGTGCTTCCCCTTCATGTTACTGGTGTTTGAAGTGGTTTCCTAGCTGATTTGTAGAACAGAGAGGATCCGTCTCGTGGACAGTTGCAGTCATGGTTACACTTTATTTCCACTTTCTGCAATTCCATTAAAAGAAGCTGAAGATTTTTCAAATGTCTTCCTAATCAGTCTTTTCCAGACAGAGTATTGCTTTTGCCAGTTCAAGGACAGTAGTGAACGAACTGGTGTCTGCAGAAGGACTCTTTCTGGTAACACTGCATCCAGCGCATGGCAGCTCTCTTTTCCTCCAGTGTACAGCTACAAGGCCAGAGGAGTGCAGCTGGGGAAAAGCTACCTCTGTGATCTCACAAAGCCCAGAGCTGAAGCTTCATATCTTCCACACTGACACCTTTCCTTAGCCAGTTTGAAACTACCAGGGAAGTGAGAGGTACCTGAGGATCTTCCCTCTCCTCATCCTCTCTGGTACACAAGCTTTACCCTGGCTAGCACCAACAAAGCAGTCACACTAAGATCATGGGGCCTAACAGGCTGCTAGTTGCTTTTAGCACAGAGACCATTCTAAATTGCCAGTGACATGGCTCAAGCTCTAGCCCTTACACCACTGTTGTTTCAGAGAGGGCAAGAGGCAGCTACCCGCCTCCAAAATCCATATACAGGGTGCACAAGTTTTCCTGCCAAGACTTGGGCTTGAGGGAATGACCTTGCAGAACGGTGATTCTCAGATACAAGAGCCCAAACCCTTTTTCGTTGGGATAACCTTTATTAGACAGGCTGAATACTACCAACTAGTTCCTTGCTACCATTTGCCTTTACCCTGTGTCGAGACATTCCTGTTTCTTTCCTTACAGCCATCTCTTGAGCTACTTACAGGCACATACAGATGGCAGCCTCAGAGCAGGAAGCCTCATCAACTAACAATAGAAAGAAAGGCCTGGCTGTGAATATAAAGATCCCCAGGGATGGGATTGGCTCTGAACACAGAGAAAAAACAGCACAAATTCACAGGAGACCTACTCAGCAGCATTGAAAAGGAGCAAAGGGAATGGCTGTAAAGTGGTGTTTGAGTCTGTCCTGAGCCTCAGATCTAGTGCTCGCTCGAGACACTCCTGTGAACTCAAATGGGCTTGAATCATATGCCGTTTTCAACACTGAAAGATTTTATTTAGCTCATGCTGGTATTTCCAGAGATCTAGAACTCAGAATTCTTGCTCAAATGGTATCTGGCAGAATAACATGCACTCTGTGTGACTGCACCAATACAGCAACACAGAGAACAAATAATATAAGGAAGGAAAATGGAATCTCAGTTAAACTACACTTCCTCCTCACTGTGCCCTGAGCAGCTCAGTGTTACACCTTGTAGGGGTTTCTGACTTGTACTGCTCATATAGCACAGCCACACCTGAGCTCAGCATGCAGAGAGACAAAGGATTTCTCACCTGCCATAGGAAAGTAACGCGTTATGGAACCAGTTGTCTTAATAACAGCTATAATAACTGCAGCATCTGTATTCTTGGCAACAGCATAAGAAACACGTTGCAAACAAGCAACGGAATAATTGCATCGCACTATTATTTACCTAATTTGCATTTGCTATATATTCTCCTTCTTCCCTGCGTGCGCAGGCTGTCAGACCCCAGGGTCCTGGAAAACCAATTTACCTTTCATATTAAGCACCATATTCATGTGAAAAGAACATTGTTCATAACTGGGCTTAGTAATACTTTTAAGTGGATCAGTATGTACGATATGTACGGCTCAGATGCACCCTCTGGTCTCGTTGGTGGATTTTTCTATTTATCCATATGAAGTCTTAGTAACCTGCTCCTTTCAGGAAGTGTATTATGTGTGGAATTCATTGTACCTCTGTTTTGTTCTCAGAATGAGCTTCCTGAACCAGAGCAGGACAATGGTGGCACAACCGAGTCTGTGAAAGAACAAGAAATGAAGTGGACAGATTTGGCTCTCCAGTATCTCCACGAAAATGTTCCACCCACGGGGAACTAGTGAATCAGTGAGATTTCATGCAGTAGATGCATGAATGCAATATCAAAAACATTTTTCAGCAAAGCATCACTGTCATAAGCTTCTCTACGGAAACAACATTTCTGAAAAGCTCAGATTCAAACAATGATTCTACTCACAGCGACCAAACACAGTTTAAAAAGCTTTATAATGAGTGTGAAATAACAATGGCTACCTGACACCTCAGAGCTAATTACAGAATGTTTCTCTTATATAAAATTATTTCATATCTTCTGTTGAATTGTTCTTAAGTTGGTGCCAATTCTGATCTTAAATGTTTTCTACATGTGATAAAAGAAGTAGTTTTTACTGTCTCAAGTTGTTATTGATTTCAAAGCTTGCAATGGCATCGTTTCTGACTCTGAAGGCTTATGTCCCAAGAAGTATTCCTGTGTATAATGCGGTCAGAATTCAGTATACAAAAACCAAATACCTGTCAGTCAGTTGTTACCACCTTTAACTAGTGTGTGGCTGAAGACGGGTGTGTGGGGCAGGCATGAAAGATGGGTCAACAGGATTCAAGAGCTGGAAATAATCTGTAAACACAGGTGGTTATTTGAACTCACCACCTCAGGATTTGACAGTGGTGGCAAACAGCATTTCCAGAGCTGACATCCTGGGTATGTTTACCAATACGTGTACTGTAAACAGACATTCTAATTTATGCTAAAATGGTGGCTACTCAAAATCATTCTTTTGGGATATGACTGAGAGTTACAAGGAAGAGCCTGCCAGTCCCAGTGTACCACCTATTGAAATGATAGCCACCCGCATGAGCTATCTCAGGTGGGAAACAGAAATGTGAGGAAAGTGATAGGGAAAAGAAACAAGTGGGGCCCAGCTTCAGGCAATAAACTCTTAACTTGCTTTTGTGCTGGGAAGAAAGACAAGGCCCTCTTAATTTCTTCACCTCATTTTATCTCTCATTCTCAAATGTCTTTTGCAATAGGTAAAAGCCTTCTGTTCATCTTGCATCTTTCACTGTTGGACCGATTCCTTCGCACCACTGGCAGAACTTGCTAAGGAGAAAATATTTTGACAGCTTAGGATTACTAGTAGAGGTGAGGAAGGAACTGAAAGGAAAACAATTTCAAATTATCTTCTTTTGCCAAGGCATCAGAAAAAGTACTTTCCTGGAGCTTGCAGCTTCCAGACTCCACAGAAGTTTTTTGGTGTCTATTCTCAATGTCTATCCTCTTCAGAATTTTGCCTGTGTGATTATCAAATGGGATTACAGCACAGCCCACATCCTGTGAGACCGTGACTGCTGAGATGCATGAGGATGGAGAGTTCAACGTGCTTGTGAAAAAAATCACTTGTGTTGCTGGGTGCATGCCTCTGAGGTGGAATCCGTGCCTGCACCAGGCAAGCAGCACACACTTGTCTGAACAAGAAGTTGCTGCAGACAGCCAGCAGGTAAAGTTAAGGATTAGCCCAAGAATTAGCAAAGTCAAAAAGCTTAATATGTACAGCATGGACCAATGAAACAGCTATGCAGCTGGGAGCTGTCATAGTTCAGCTCCCTCATTGGATCACCACCAGGCGGAAAAAAACAAAGCCTGTGCTTAATGAGGTATTTCTGATCCTCCCCAAGGTCCCTTTTCCTGGCCTGTGTTAGAAGAATTTGCTAAGAAAACATTAGATAAAGCTACCACGCATCTTCTATCCAGCAGCCATCCCTGCTTGTGCTGGAGTTGTCAAGATGTACAAGTGTCATCCAAGACAGTGGTTGTTTGGCAGCCCAGTGGAGACCCAGATTGACTTTTAACTGGAACCTTCCCTTTGTCACTACATAGTGCATCCGCCTCCTGCCTGAGGTGACAGGGTCTCAGAGGTTAGAAAGGATGCTGGGCCACAGTGCTCAGGAGAGCTGGAGCGACATGGGAGAGTAGGGATCATCATGAATGCCACCAACATGGGGTCCTGTGAAACAAAGTGCTGGCCCTGCCCAGATGCTTATCAGTCTGGCAGTGACACCTACCATCTTCGGTGCCTTTTGACATTCCTTGCAAAAGACAAATAGACATGCAATAATTTCCTTAGTTTCAACACATGTAGTCAAAGTGCTGCTTACAGCATGATACCAGACCATTTATGTCTGATTAGTCATTCCCCAGGGCAAACTATATTTAAAATAAGGAAACCTGGTAGGATAGAAGGTGCCCCACCTTTTTAAGCAGAAGCTTTAGTTGTATAACTAAGACTAGTCTTCATTTCTTGGCTGGTAACTTCCTCCTTTCACCACACCTACTGTTACTGGCAGAAAAAAAGAGAGCAAGGTGGTGTCAGAGACAGCAGACATGCCAAGGAAATTGTGGGATCCTTAAAATCTTTTACCTGTAGAAGTTCCATGCAGACATCCATATGCTGAGGCTGTGTGTAGTGTTCATCTGCGTTTTGTATGGGGTGAAAACAGGTAAGAAATCAAGTGTTTGTTGTGAATGTTCTTGTTAAGTAGAAGAGGCTTTCTGTGCTTTGCAGAAACTTTAATAGATCACCCTCTGCATTATAGTTACTGCGTAGGGTTCTTCACTAGCGTTATTTATTTTGGCAAAGCAAATTATACTGGTTACATGAATGTAGTCAGCTCCAAAAGTAAAACCAGAACTCATTTTTATTATCTTTTCCTCACTTTGCAAACATTTCTCTTATATAAGTATTAGCCATTGACACTGAAAAAGTCATTTGAAATCTTCAGAGAAGAATGATTTCTTCTCAGCAGTGTCTTACATGACGGACACAAAGGATGAATTACCATTTATGAACAATAAGCTTCATTTGGTCTCAAATGAACCTGATGAAATACAAGTTAATATTTATAAGACTGCTTTCTTTTTAAATCCTATTTGTTTTTTCTACAAAGCAGTGAGCTATAACTTGCCTTGCTCCCATGTGTATGCTAACACAAGGCAGTGCATTTGTTTATTGTTACACAGGGTGATTCTTGATAGGGTGTTGTGGTTTGAACCCAGCTGGCAACTAAACACCACGCAGTCACTCTTGCTCCTACCCCCAGGGCTGTTCAGCAAGCTAATGGCCACAACAGGGCTAGAAGCAAGTTTATGTGGCTCTGGGTTAATTGCCACATTTATTCACCTTTCCTGGAGAGAAGTGGTCTGTTGGACGCAGGTTAAGTCAGTGCCAGGGTGTAAGCTTCCATCTCACTTACTTGCCTGCAGAGTTAATCTCAATAAGCCTCCTGCCCCATGACAGAAATTATGTTGGCGTTTCAAAGACGCTTCCAGCCATTTGGGTAGGATTCACTGTGCTGATCAGAATGAAGAGCAAAGCCAGGATAACTGGCTGTCCTCATGTGTCAGCTTTTGTAACACATGGTGGATGAGTCTGGGATACGCACCAGCCTGCCAGAAGAGAAGCTGGCAGGTTTTGCCTCACTATTAGCACGGATCTGATTTTGTTAATCAAAATAGAACAAATATAACAGACTTGATGCAGATACAATAAGGCTTTCTAAACAGTTCCTGTGACAGGTATTAGCAAATGCCGATCAGCTCTTTAAAAGCTCTTCTTTACCAGAAGGTTTGGGCTGTTCTGGTGACAAACACAGTGCTCCTCTGGGCAAGTGTCAGCACAATGTAGGAGATAGACAGAGAAATAAATTAAGCAATCGGTGCAATCTTGCACCATATAGAAGTAATTCTTGCCTGGCATTTCTGCCTGTATTACTACAGCTTCAGTGGCAGTAAAGATGATTAACAATACTATACAATAACTCAAACAATTCCTAGTTATTAGTAAAAAATAAATGTAATTGTATTTTTTTATGTTGCAGTAGCACCTAGAGGACAGTTGTTGAGTATCACTCTGCATGCTGGTGTACAGCAGCAAAAAATGATAACTTATCTCTGGTAATTACTCTGAGTTCTCCACATGAGCAGTGTCATAGGAGAACTCTTCCTGCTGGTTCTCGGGAGCATCTTGGCACAGTAAGAGCAAGGTGAGAGCAGGCTGGTCTGGAGAGAGCCACCCAGGTCACGTTTACTCTTGCAAGCAGGACCCAGACTCACACTGCCCCTGGGAACCCTCATTGAAGCAGTACAGAGACAGAACACCCGCAATTCAAAGGCCACTGATTTCAACTGATGTTCACTCAGCCTGGCTGAGGGGTCATCTTCCACAGCTCCTGTTCTGCTGTACATATTTTACCACAGGTTTTACACAGGAAGGACTACACGGATTTCAAGGGTTAAAATTTATTTCTGAATTTATGGTAGCAATTTAAAATATCCAGCTGGACTTAACTGCAACACACTTTTAGCTATTAACTTTTATTTCTGGAGCTCCTTGGGTTTCCACAAAGTAATTAGCAGAACTATGGCAACTGAGCAGATTATTTTATGTGCTGGGCAAATAGCATTTATATCACTCTCATGCTGCTGATTTCCATAGGAGGAGAAAAGGGAAAGTTGCTCATGGAAACTGAGAGTTTCATCATTTAGAAATTGAAATGCACAGAGTATTGGAGATTTGCTAAAGTTCAATTCACTTAGAGCCGCAGGTTTTCTAAACCCTTCTACCTACTGCCACAGCCCTTTAAGCAACAAAGATGAGGAAGATTTCTCTAGCAACCGTAGCCTCAACAATTATTGCAGCCCAGGATATATGTGAGACTGTCTCCCCCAAGGTTGTAAGATTAAGGAGATTTGGGGAAAAGGATTGTGAGCCAGGAAGAGGCTACAAAACCTGGGAGGGCCTTCATAAGCACTGTCTGTCTGGAGACAGTTATTCCATTCCCTGCCAGGGCCCTGTCAGAGACTGGATTGGACTCTGAAGGCTCAGCTGGTGTTCTGCTGGAAAAGCGAGGAACAAAGACAGCCTTTCAAATGGCAGAGACTGTCCCATAAAGCAGCACTTACATAAAATTCAGTTACTCTTCAGCTGTGTATAATGCAATATCAGTATCATATCTCATGCAGTCAAAGGGTGTCCCATTATGCAGTCAGAAATAGCAGGCTGCATCTGCAAACACAGATGAAGCATTGAGCTGCCCCTCACAACAGCAAGATCCTCTGCAGCTTTTCAGCTCCAGACTGGACCTACCAACCGCAGGGATATCTCTTTACCCTAGAACCTGCCCAGAGCATATGGTTGTGCTCTCAAACCAATACAGCAACCATTCTAGTTGTCAGTCTCTAATACCTTCCTCACACAAGTGGGATTTCTGGAGAGAGTCCATGCCATCTCGCAGCTACTAGCAGAAGCAGGACAGTGCTGTTCCAAGAAGGTACGCTTGCTGTCTTTGTTCCAACATAGCAAGAAAACCTAAGTTTCAGGGTAATTCCAGTCATGGACATGATGAAGAGGAAAAGAGCAGACCCGGCTCAGACATCATACAGCATACGTTCCTGTGCCCATGCAGGGCTGGCAGGTAGAAAAGGTCAAAGCAAACACATTGGTGCTAACCTCAGGGTTGCCACACTGTGCTCTTTTCAGATACCGGAGAGACATGCCCTGCATTCACAGCTCTCAGTATTGGCAACGCTTTGGTAGGGACAGACCTGAAAGTGAAGCTGCTGCTCTACACCAGACAGAACCGAAACTGTGCTGAAGAGCTCGATTCAACAGCCTCCAAGTATCTAGATGTGACCAAGAAAACTACCTTCATCATCCATGGATTCCGACTCACAGGCTCTGCCCCAGTATGGATCCCTGACTTGGTACAACTCCTGCTTTCTGTAGAAGACATGAATGTCATCCTTGTGGACTGGAACCAAGGGGCAACAACTCTCATCTACAGTCATGCTTCTAGAAACTGCAAAAAAGTTGCTGAGATTCTGAAGAAACTTATTGATGAAATGTTGGTAAGTTGGATGTTCACGCTATGACACAGTCATTAACGCACAGTATGTAAAGGGCACAAAGGAAGTGTTTAAAAACAGCAGAATGTCTGGAAAAAGAAACTCCTAAAAAGGAATACATGAATTTTTGGAAGTGCAACTCTACTGCAGCGTCAGCCTACCCTTGGATTTAGTATGATGCTATTTTGCTGCAATATTCAGTTTACACTCTAAGTCTCTACATTTCTGGATTCAAAACGCTACAGATATGTTTTCCCATCCATAGAAACTCTATTTCCACTTTCTGGATGCCCAAAAGTCTGCTTATGGGGATCAGCTACAGTTTGCAACTCCTCTAAGCTGTTGCACGGGAACAGGCAATGATCACACTGGATCACTAGGATCGTTGTGTCTGCTAACTCCTCACAGGAACCATATGTGGGCAACTGGAGTTGTACTTACGGGGCCCATAAATACTCGTTCCTGTCCACACCTGTAGTCACTGCCCCAGGAAAGTTCAACCATTGCCTGAACCATTCCCATCGCAGCTCTCAGATACAGGTCTCAAACATGAGTGCTGCTTCCACGGTGGGACTATCTACACAGAGTGGAACACACCAAGGGGAAATGTGGGAAAAGTAGGGAGATGCATTTACATTCCTCCTCTGGATGTCTTTTATGCCTTTCATGTGCCTAAAATATGTGATCACGTGTACTTTTAAATCTCAGGTTGATGGAGCATCACTTGACTCTTTGCACATGATAGGAGTGAGCCTGGGAGCACACATCTCTGGCTTTGTGGGACAGATGTTTGATGGTAGACTTGGAAGAATCACAGGTAAGCCCTTCCTCCAGTCAGTCCTTTTCCTTCAAGGATAGCTGTTCACCATGAGCGATGGGAGCTGCACACTACTGAAGTGATGCCATGTGCACGGTTTTGCATTGCAGGCCTTGACCCAGCAGGGCCCTTGTACAGAGGAAAGCCACCTAGTGATAGGCTGGACCCTACAGATGCACAGTTTGTTGATGTTATTCATTCAGACACTGATGGTATGTGACACTTCTCCTCTTTATCATTACAAGGAAACCTAGAGACTGATGGGGAGCACAGGAAACGGGGCCTCTGGTGGGCAGCAGTGCTGGGTATCCTTGCTCCTTTGGCTCAGAACAGCAGTCTCCCTCACTGGTGCTGAGAAGGATTCTGTGGTCCTGCGCTGCCCACACTGTCATCAGCACTCCCTCGGGAGCTGCTGTTTTATTTGCATTTCAAAACAGGTTGCTGTTTTATAGCAATCATAGCCTCATGGCCCGTGAAGTACAAGGACTTAGGCACTGGTGCAGGAGCGCCCTGTTGCTACTGCAGCACAGACTCCTGCTAGAGCAGTTCCACACTAACATCACACTGTGAGGTCAGGCTGCTGCCAAGCACGCAGCACTTCAAAAGCTAGTCCCACAGCTCAATGCCTTGTTCAGCAGATCAGTCATCCCCAACCCCATGGCTCCCTGCATGATGCTTCCAGTCTTCATCCCACCTCCTGTGGGCTAAACCTTCCTCTGGGGCAAATCTGGCATCTCGCCCAGCCCTGTTCCTTCCCAACCAGAGCACAGCACGTCTTCAAATGTGCCACCCAGGCCAGCAGTGTGATGTAAACCCTCTGCTCTGCTCCCACTAGCATCCTACTCCTAGCACTTGGCTTTCCGGCCTCATTGCTGCCTCTTGTCTTCTCCCAGCCCTTCCAAGAACTCAGACTTCAGCAGCACAGCAATACCCAGTGTTTCACATCCCTTTTCCTCTCCCGCACGCAGTGACACAAAAAGCCAAATTTTGTACCATCACATGCATAGACTTATTTTAGGTATTTGAATACCATTGCTACCGTGACACAGCTGGGTCACGGCTGTTTGGCCTGCTGTCTAAATAGACAAGTGACATTAATATTCCAGCACAAGCAGGCATCCTAGAGCTAAATAACTGTTATTTTTTCCAATTAGTTCCTTATGTTTCCTTCTTCGGCATTTTACAATTCAATATTCCCTCACTCCTGATATTTTCTTTTGTCAGGACTAGGTTACGGAGAAGCACTAGGCCACATAGACTTCTACCCCAACGGCGGGACTGACCAGCCTGGCTGTCCACTGACAATATTTTCTGGTAATTAATTCTGCCTTGAATCACACAAACAAATACGACAAAGTATTTCCAATCAGAAAAAGAGGAGAAGGCCAGAGAAACATCATCACTGCTTAGAAAAGACGTGAAAACCATATACTGGGAAAGCCATGAAAGCTGTATCTTCCCAGCACTGATGTGGCACACTGACTCAACAACAGGAGTTGAGCTGACGTGCACCGGGCAGACACTGGAGTCAGGGATGATCCTTCTGCTCTCTATCACAAATGCAAATGGGATTAATTTTCCACGCAAAAAGTCATCAGGTAGATTTGTGCCTTCATTTTGTGACTACATTTAGAAAACCTGTGGGATTTATTTTTTATTTTAATTATTTAGAACACACACAAACCCCCAAGGACTAGCAATGGCAAGAACATGTTCAGAAAACAAGTTCAAGATGAACGTGGGGCACACAGTTACACCGAATCCAATGCACCTTTCTTGGCAGGGACCAGCAGTGCTGTCTGGAAGGTAGAGACCTAGTCTTGAATGCAAGAAAGCTTTTTTCCTTTCCAGCCTGGCAGCAGCACTGGTTCTGTGAAAGCTGGGTGAAGAAGATACCTTACAGAAGGAAAGGCAGTAATGTGAACTCCACCCTTATCAGACCCAAGAGAATCCAAACGGAAAACCAGCCTGAAACAAAAATCCATAGGAAATGAGGCTGCACTCATTTTGCTGCTCATGCAACAACTCATTTTATTAGTTAAGCCTTTCTAAAGAGTTATTAAACCAAAGTGGCAAAGCCCTGTGCAAAAAAAATGTACTATCCAGCTGTCAGGCCTGAGCTTAGAGAGAAGAGTGGAACACCTGAGACAGAATAGGACCCAGAGCTGGATCCTCTGGAACTGCACTAACAACATGCACAAATATGTTTTTAAAACCAAAAAAAGACAAGAAGACAAGTAAAGTAGCCACAGGCAGAGCTGAGTGCACTCAGATGGAGAGGCTAGTGCCCATTTACTGCTCTGCCACAGCCCAGTGTCCCCAGCACAATCTGTTGTGTTCAGCCTGGTCAGTGACTGTCCACTGGTGCATCCTTTTCTGCTAGGGCATTAATACTGTTTTCCTGAAGCATAAGGATTGCTAACACAGTATTTCTTCCCTATGTTTGATTAAGGATTGCAGTATTTTAAGTGTGACCACCAGAGGTCTGTTTTCCTCTTCATGTCATCCTTGAAACAGAGCTGCAATATTACCGCGTACCCGTGTGACTCCTACAGAAATTACAGGAATGGCAAATGCACCAGCTGTGAAACTTTTTGGCCTATGCCATGCCCCATCCTAGGTAAGGACCCAGGGGATGTACATACATCCTGAACACACCTGTCTGACAGAGCTGCCCATCCTTACTGGCACTTGGAGCATGACAAATGTTTTGCTAAAGGACTTATACAACACAGTGCTTTGCAAAAGCATGTGAAGTTATTTCCACCGAGACGGTCTCTCCTTGACTTCTGCAGGGGTATGAGCCTCTGCTGCAGGCAAAAGAGGCCTGAGAAATTTCTCTGCTCTTTGTACGTTCACATCACGTTATGATCTACAACAGAAATCCACATGTAAAGGATCCAGAACTAGAAAAGCCAAACCAAGACTTGGGATCTTTAGTGAAAAACTAAAGTCACAGAAACAATGATTTAAAGCCCACTGGTTGCAGTTTGAGGGATAGGAGCATGTTCTTCCTAAAACAGAATAATTTCTAAGAAATTTTCAGCACCACAAAGCTCTCTTGACTCTAAAAGGAATGGCAGAGGGGTGAACAAAGAGGATTGGTTTTCTGTAACTGGCTCAGAGGTGTTCTAGCCGGGATGTGACAGCCCAGCTTCAGGCTGCCATTTCTGAAAAGCTGGTGCTAAAAAACCTGACACCTCCAGACATTAACTTGCAAAGCAAAGGGGCTGATTTTCGTTCTGCACTGCAAAATGAAATCCTTCTTGACCATAGATATCAGATGTGGAAAAAAAAAAATCTTAAAATAAGCACGGAACAGTACCAGACATATTTAGACACTCAGTCACCTTTAGTTACACAAGTAAAATTAAGCCCTGGTATAAGTCTACAGAGCACGGGAGTACATGCCGCAATACACCCTGCAGCTGGCAAGCAATACATGATTTCTTAAATACTTGCTTTCTTATTTTGTGCAATTTAGTTGCTTATATAGGTGTGCAGTAACTCTGTTTCATTTTCAAACTGTCATCTATAGGTTATTATGCCCATAAGTGGAAAAGCTATTTAACACAACAGAGCCATCCGGTGACAAGTATGTTTTTTGATACAGCGGACAAAGAGCCATTTTGCAGTAAGTGACTACGATTTCCAAGATGACTTTTCTTTGTGTATTGCCTCCTTCAGCACCAGCTGAGCAGAGGGGGTTAGCTGCGATGTCATAGCCAGCATTTTAGAAGCAAAGCCAGCGGCTGCTGTATAGAATTGGAACAGGCTGCCCAGGGAGGTGGTGAAGTCCCCATCCCTGGAAGTGTTTAACAGACGTGTAGATGTGGCGCTGATGGACGTGGTTTAGGAACCCTGGCAGTGCAGGGTGAACGGTTGGACTTGATTTTAAAGGTCTCTTCCAACCAGATGATTCTGTGATTCTGTGAATTGTGTCCATCTGCAGCCTTGCCATCACATTCCTCACCTGCAAAGCTGCCTGGTGCTGTGAAAGCCAACTACTCGCTAGAGATGTGCAAGAACAGGCTCATCTTGCTTACGGAGCCAGGAAATTTGTTGCGAACGTGCAAATGAAACATTAAAGGGTAGTTCCTAAACTGTATTTCAAAACAACACGCCACTCTTCTGTGCAAGGAAGAGGTGTGTGGGAATGATGAGAGTCAAAAACGTGCTCTGAGGTGAACAGGGAAACAAGCTACCCTGGACAAAAGTGAAAGGCACAGGGGAAGGGCCAGGCAAGGGGAAATCCGTGAAAAAAAGGCTTCACCCTCGTGATCACCAACATGCCAAGTCATGGGCAGGGATTATGGACTGAGCTCCAGTGCTGGTCAGCAAGTGAAGTCAGCAAGTTACAGATCAGAGTAAAGAGCAGACAATTCTGCTCTGTGACAGAGAAGACAAATGAAAGACGCTGAGAACAGAAATGGAGGGGATCAGAGGCAGACAGGAGAAAGAAAAGGCAATCTGAACAGGAACGCTGAAAGGCCATGTGCTAAAAGCTGTACAGAGAGACCATCTTGCATGCCACTCGTGTAACCCTTGCTGTGGTGCTTTCCCAGAAATCTCTTCATATTTATTAGTAATCTCTGCAAAGGGACATGGTAAGGAGGAAGGAGAAAGAAATTTTAGAGTTTAATTGAAGGGGTTGTGTCAGACCAGCAAATGGGAGAAAGATGTCCTCCACCTGCAGCTCAGCTCCCAGACAGGCACGCAGCCGGGCTGGAAAGCAGAGCGAGAGCGCAGAGTCTAACTGTGCTTGCTTTCTCTCTCCCCTCAGTTTATCACTACTTTGTGGACATTATTACGTGGAACAAAGACACCAGAAGAGGCACCCTCAGCATTGTATTAGCTGATGAAACTGGGAAGAAGGCAGAATCTAAAGTTAATCCGTAAGTCTTACCAATCTGGGGATCTGTAAATGTTAGCAAATCACTTGGTACAACTAGATCTGGGAGGAGGCAAGATAATCCTCCTCTAATTTCTCTTCTGCTACTTGATAGGGTACATGCCTTACGGCTTTCCCAGCCCTACACGATTTTCACAGATTCCCCCAGTGCACACCAGTTGACAGCCCAGTCCTTTGGTTGGGACCCTTCATCTTAAGAAATGAAACGGACAATCTCAACCAGTGGCAGGGCTGTCCTAGGCTTCCACTAAAACAGGAGGAAAAACACATCTCCCCCTCCTTCCCTCCCCTTCAGAGAGTGTTCTGTTCCAGCTCCAGATGCCCAAGACAACTGGGATGAACCTGGGCCTAAACATGAAACATCAAAATCAATGCATTCCACTTGGAGAGGCAAATTAACGACTGGTGCTTATGTGGACATACAAACTCCTGATTGATCTAAACACACTTCAGCCAAACCTGCTCAACTAGTTTTCCCAAGTGTCTCTAACTGCCTGTTCTCTCAGCCTTATCTGCTGCATGGAGCAATCAGCACTGCTCCCTGGGGCCACACAACAGGCCCATCCACTTTGCCAAGTGCTGACAGCCCACCAGGCAGCAGGCTTACACACACGTCATTAAAACTTGCCCTATTTGTCAGGCCTCCTAAAACTTCTAAACAAGACCAGTCACTTTGAGTGTTACAAACCAGGATACACTTCCAGTCACATCTGCACTCTTCACCTTCACAAGGGAAACCTTAGACTATGGCCTTACAACCAGCTAAAGACTGTGTGGTGTGGCCACAGCATTCTTGCGAGCAGCTCTGCTGCTTTTGCACCAAGATCCGTGCAGTTTTCCAGTGTATCTCAAAGTGGAACTGGCCATTCTGTCAAAAAGGACCAAGGTCAAACCCCAGCCCTACAAGGCTTCCTGTCTTTAAGCCTGTGCTATTTTCCTATCCTGAGATGCCAGGTTACTCTCTGATAATTCTGGTCAATGCTGCATTGTTTCACAGATGTTTCTGCTGCATTTGCATGAAAAGAACTACCAGAAATTTAGTGAGGCGTGTTAATAACCCCAAGGTACAGTCTTCCATTTGTAGAACTCTCTCAGCTTTGTTTGAAAACAGATTTTGATATACAGCAACATATTCTGCGAACTCCACAGATGACTCGGTGTTCAGGCCTGCACAGCCAGCTACGTTTGGGTCTAGTCCACTTGGGATCAAAGCAGAGTCACAGTGAGGATTCTGGTTTGGGACCAGAGCAAAAGGCATCACACCTCTGTGTCCCCAGACCCACCCCAAATAACTGAGTACAAAAGCGGTTGAGCAGGTTGACACCTGGAGAGCTGAATCCATACCAATTCCTGTAAATCAGAAACTAATCGTGAGTTCAGTCCTCCTCCCCCAACACTGTTTCTAATATTGTACTGAATATATTAAAAATGGTGCTATTCCCTTGGTGACTCTCTGACACCTTGTCTGCTTTATCTTTAGAGAAGCTGCAGCCTTTCAGCAGTACAACCAAATCACTTTGCTAATTGGATTCGACCAGGATTTTGAAAATGTAGCAAGAATTTCCTTGACATTTTCCACAGGATCTGTCATTGGCCCAAAATTCAATCTCAGGATTCTCCAAATGAGGTTCCGGTCACTTACAAACCCAGACAGGTAAGCAGTGGTTTACAAACCATTTCTATTGTTGAAGACTGGACAGAAGTAAGTGAATCTCCCAGATTCCTGGCCTGGCCAGTTTTTCCCACAAGAATTAGATTTATTTCACATTTAATAATTCTTGTACACATATCTTGAGAATAAATTCTGCCTTCAGCACATGCACACAAATCTCACGGCTGAACACCTACTTGAAGACAGAGGTTGTCTTATTGTACTGAAAACATGTAATTAGTGTTCTGACTCTGACGTGGTCTGACATTTTAACCTTTGGTCAGAAAAATGACCTCTGGGAAGTTGCCGAGGCCTGAACTCTGGGCTAAAGATAAATGCAGCTCTCAGGGAAATACACACGTCCAGCCACAAATGCACATTTTATATCCCAGTCAATTTCTATCTCCAGTCGAGCAGGGATATTAATTTACTCCTGAAATTCCAGTAACTGAGAAGCTGCTGGCTGCAATGTCACAAAGCACTGACTACTGCCCACCACATCATGAGGTATCCACCAGGTCGTTTGCTGATGAGATTTCTACAGACGCTTCAGTCACCTTGTTAACCTCTGTCTGCTCTGCAGTCCTACCCTCAAGCTTTCCTGATTTCTAAGGTACCTTTGGAGGACAGATCTCTGCCCAAGCTCAGCAAGTACAGAATCTCTTAGGTTGACCTTGTGTGCAAGACCAGCGTGTGGACATCAAGCCATACTATGCTTTAAATTTGGGTTAAAACAAGGATTGTATGTCACAGAGTGAGAAGGGTGAAGCAAGAAAAGGACAGAACTGCTGAACATGTTGCTTTGCAGCTCACAAAGGTCTGCTACCTTTATCTTAGCCTCGGAATAAGGAAAAGATTGTGTACGTGTAATAAGCAAAGTCCTTCTGCAGCTTCCCCTCACTGACACTCCCTTTCTTCTGTCCTACATCTTCAGTCACTTCCAGCCTCACATCCACATTCAATCATTTTTAAAAGTAGATGCAAATGCCCCAACATTTCATGAGAGCCTGTCCGCTCTCCCCTAGGAGGGGCTGCTACAGGCTATGAGTACAGTTTCATGACTATTTTAACTATTAAGTAATCAGTCACTGCCACAGGGAGAGGTGTTCTGCCCTCTCTCCTTCCCTGTTCCAGGGCTAATGCTCATGTGGCCCCAGGTGAAGGCCTAAGTATTTCCTTTGTTTTTTTGGCTGGACGAGCTTTAAGCCAGACCAACGCCTGTTCCCAGCTCAGAGGGGCGGCACAATCCCTAACGCTGATACAGGGAACTGGCGGGAACACACGGTGAGCTGAAAGGACCACTCCATTCAGTGGACATACAAGTGTAGACTGGCTTAAAGGGAACCTTGAACTCTGCCGCAAATGCAGCAGTTTGCTTCCTGGTTTTTGTGTTCGTTTTTCCATGTGGAAAGCACTGTAGAACAGAATGAAAACGTGCTCACGGTATCCCTGACCTCAGATGGGCTTAAAGTCAACCTCACTTTAGGTGGACTTCAAGCCAGTTGTCTCGAGAACGTGACTTATTTTACATCAGCCTCCAGCATGCTGGGAGACTTGACTGGGGGATGACAGAAGAAAGGCCGGATTTTCACCTTTGGCTCATGTTGACTGTTTCTCTGCAGACCACAGCTGTGCAGGTATGACCTCGTCCTGACGGAGAACACCAAAAACACCTTCAAGCCCATCCCGTGTTGGAGCGGCAGCTGAGACCTGAATGTGTTATTTCTGAACATTACGTATGAATGCGGCGCGCGTCTCCACAGCCACACGGGCACTCACCCCAAAGCTCCTCGTGTTGTCTGCGGAGTCCAAGCGACAGCGTTGTGGGGCCGTCTTGTCAACGCGGGGATTTATAAATGGGGCTGTAGAAGTGACAGAAGAACGATGGCGTTGCGTGGTTTTTGGAGCGTGTTTCCGCCCCGGAGCGGAGCCGGTGTGCGGTGTGCCCAGGGAAGCAAACGACCCCGCCGGGCCTTCGCACCAGCGCCCGCCGCGCGCTCACAGCCCCCGCGGCCTCGCCCCGCCCCCAGCACCGCCCCGCGCCTGCGCGTCCCGCCGCGCTCCGCGGCGGGGCGGGGGCGGGCTCGGGCCGGCGGCAGCGGCGGCCCCATCGCGGGATGTGGCGGCGGCTGGCCGGGTTGCTGCTTCTCTTCGCGGCCGCCACGGCCGCCCTCTGGCTGCTGTCGGCCCGGCTGAGCGCGGGGCAGGCGCGCAGGTGGGTGCAGGCGCGGCATGGGGGCGGGCGCGGGGGCGAGGCGCGCCGGTGCTCTGGGTCTCCCGTGTTTTTCCCCCCACCTCAGGCCTCTGCGGTTCCCGTCGGACCTGGAGGAGCTGCGGGAGCTGGCCGAAGCGCTGCGGGACTACGAGCGGCAGCACCGGGGCGCGGCGGTAGCCCTCTTCTGCGCCGCCTACCTCTACAAGCAGAGCTTTGCCATCCCCGGCTCCAGCCTCCTGGTACGGCCCGGCGGGAGGGCGGCGGAGGGGCCGGGCGGGATTCCGGGCGGGAGCTGGTACGAAGCCTCGGAGGGGCCCTTTGCCTCCCGTCCCGCGCCAGGCGCTGCCTGCTGGGGCAAGGTGCAAGGTTGTGCCTTACTGGGTGGGTCACGGCTCTGCCCGGAGGAGTCGGATCTGTCCGGTGCCCTCGAGAAGCCGGAGCGACTGAGGCTGAAGGTAACGATGCAGAGGAGACACGGTGCGTGTCCCCGGGCTCTCACTCGGTGTTGTGCCCTGGCAGAACGTCCTGGCTGGAGCGCTCTTTGGGCCGTGGACCGGGCTGGTGCTGTGCTCGGCCCTAACGTCTGTGGGAGCAACCTTCTGCTACCTGCTCTCTGGCACGTTTGGGAAGCAGTTCATCGTCTACTACTTTCCTGATAAAGTGGCTCTGCTGCAGGAAAAGGTAAGAGCAGGTTTGGTTCTGCAGATGCCAGAATGTCCCCTGGGTGAGGCTGCCTTTTGGGTCGATTTAGTAAAAGCATGAATGCGTGCAGGGGATGCATCAGGTCACTTAAGGGCCCCCTCTGAGAGAGTCTAGGAGCAGACTGCTCCCTTGGGAGCAAGCCTGTTTGCAAAGGGGGGTGCGTGGAAAATCCTAGATCCCAAGGAAAGTATGATAATGGATTGATTGGGAAGCCCCTGTGCTGCAGAACTGCCTCCACCCATCCTGTGCTGCATTGTGTACCTGGAAGTGGTTCTGCTGTTGACTTCCAGATCTTTCATTCAGATTAGATCCCTTTTTCACTGCTTGCATGAAAGGAGCTGGCTCACCAATAGGATCCCATACATACAGAAAGTTGATGCTTTTCATCAGTTCTGGACTGATGTTACATTGCGGCATGTTAGGAAAAAACTCCAGTTCCGTGTCGTGGACATTCAGAAGTTACTGCTGTCTGAAGAGCAGAAATAATGTGAAATGTTTTTCTTGGCAGGTAGAAGAGAACAGAAGCTCCTTATTTTTCTTCTTGTTGTTCCTGAGGCTGTTCCCCATGACACCAAACTGGTTTCTGAATCTCTCAGCTCCCATTTTAAATATCCCTGTGTCCCAGTTCTTCTTCTCTGTTCTGATCGGTAAGGCCTGGGGAGACTGTCTGAGGGGCAGCGTGACATTGCCTCTCTGCTCATCACTGAGTCTTGGGTATTGTGCTGAGCTGGGGAAGGCAGAGCGGCAGGGTCGGGGTTGTGAGTCTGCCCCTTTTATATCTGCCTCTGTGCCACCCTTAGAGGTCTCAGAGCATTTTACAAATAAGTGTACATCACCAATGTGGCAAAGTTTTGAATCACACCCTGTTTTTTCCAGTATGAACATAGACCTGTGCGACTGGCCTTGGACAAGGACATATTTGAGTTAATTTTACAGGGAGGGATGCTAACAGGCTTTTTTTTTTTTTCCTCCTCTGCTTCTCTCAGGTCTTACACCATATAATTTCATCTGTGTGCAGACCGGAGCCATTCTGTCACAAATCAATTCTTTGGATGCCATTTTCTCCTGGGACACGCTGCTCAAACTGCTTGCAATGGCTGTGGCAGCATTGATACCAGGGACTCTCATCAAGAAATACAGCAAGAAGCACTTGAAGCTGGATGAAGACAAGCATGCTCAGTTACTCAATGGCAAAAAGAGCTTGTGATGGCTCAGGTGCCCCAGCTGCTGGGGGACTGCCTTGCCAAAGCTGCAGGTCTCTTCCTGTGGGTTATACTCTGCATGCTCTATGCCACCAGGGACCAAGGACAATAGCAGTTTTTAATCGTTCTTCTCATTTAAGAGGAGATGTAAGGTTCTTATTTTTAATGAATGTTTAACTGTGCATGTATCTGCACGGAGAGCACTATACAGGGGCTTTGTGAACACTTCATCTGCGTGTTTCCTTTCCATCAGCCTGTGTCTCCAGGGTGCCTCAGGGGGTTGCCAGCCCATTGCAAATGTATTAGCAATGGAAAAAAAAAACCCCAGGAGTATTATCATCCCACGAAGAAGGCAAAGCAGAATCCCTTAGTCCCTTTTAGCTCTTGGAACACGTGGCCTCAGTCTCCCTGCTAGCCCAAGTCACAGGCTTCCCACTAAGTCCTCCTTTGCGAGCCCAGCTAGTCTCGATGGTGCTACTAATGTGGCAGCAGGCAGCTGCTGCCTGCTCTGAGAGCGAGGCAAGCTGGTTTTCTGCCCAGCTTCTTCCCTTGGCACCCAGGAGTCCACAGCACACAGGGCTATGTCGAGCTGCAACAGCAGCTATTTTTTCAGCAGCATTTCCCGGCTCTAGGCAGGCCCTACTCGCTCCTCCCCTGCCCTCTCCAAACCCACATTTATTTAGCATTTTTGGCCTAAAATGACAAACCATGCACTTCTGTGCTGTTAGGTGCAGTAGTCAAATACCAAGCTGAGAAAAACATAATGATGCTTCAGGGTCCCTGCACTTCCTGTAGGAAAGCTTGCACAGTTGTAGAAGACTCTTCCTCCGTTGTTCAAATGTAATCACACCCTGTAGCAAAATTGCTCAGGATCTGGGGACAGCTATGAGCTGCCTATATCAGAACACGAGAGGGCTTCTAAGGTCTGTCAGTGGCTGCTGCTTCCCACAAAGACTAAAGGCAAAAAAAAAAAAAAAAAGGGAATGGATATGTGTGGCTGGCAGTGATTTGTCCTTGAGAAGCACTGTTAAACCTATACATTTGCTCATGTATAATTAGAAGGATTCCAAATAAGCAGGTAGGCTCTGCTGGAGAACAGTAGCCCCCAGGGTTGATACTATGCTCCTGGGTTCTTGGTATTTGCAATTCCTTGGTCTCCTCCCCCTGAGTTTGCTCTCTACCCGGAGGATAAAGTAAACATTCTGCCATGGAAGAGGACATACGGGAGACCCTAGAACACTTGGGAAGCTGATAGAGTGAACGCTTCATCCATTTTAGCACCTTCCCCACCAGCAGGGTTGGAACAGAGTCAGCCAGCAAAGTTCACAGGATGGGAAATCATGGTTGCAGATGCAATCCCCCAGCTCACATTGCAAAAATCACTCCGTTGACAAGAACAAAAGCCAATGGTTAGGGACACCTGGGTGCTTGGTAGGGTACTGTGTCTGTCCAAGCCCTGCCCTGCTACTTGTTGCTCCCAGTAGTGCCAGTTCAGCTGTGTTGATAGACAGGTAAGAAGTTGCTCGCTAACATAGTGTTAGTTATTAAAAGAGTTTGTGACATTATCCCAAGGTATGTGAGACACCATCCCTGGATCACCAGACCAGCCTGAGACACATTGAAGTACACTGGCTTTTTATTCCATGCATTGTTTGCTTTGATAGTCATTCTTGTTTCCATCACTGTACACTGTTCAATACAAAAAAAATCAAGTTTGTATCAGGAATCCACAGAGTGGGGAGGAGAGATGAACACTACTGGACAGGGCCAAGATGAAATGGTTACTTAACACGACAGTGGGGAAGGCAACATTCAGCTCTGGGAGAAAAATCTAGGCTAGTGTTCAGGAGCTGTCAGCAGCCATGAGAACTGGATCAGGGGACTCAGGATGCTGAAAGGGGAACCCACAGTTTACTGCTGTCCTGCAAGTGCAGTGTTACTGCAAGGAGGAAGCAGGCCAGTTTACGCCTCTCGGCCCCATACCCTGCTAGGGGAGAAAGTGCGAAGAACCACAGCTGAGGCGCCCATACAGCAACGTGGGGATCACGTCTGTGCAATTCTGAGTAGGTTTCACTAAGGAAAATGCCTATGTAACCCCCTGCAGAATGGACAGCAACCATCCCAGGAACTCGGGGGGGCTGCTGAGCCACCCCTGCCCGCACACCGCCAAGGGCACAAGATGTGCATGCAGGGGGAGGCTGGGATTACGTCTCCACGGGTACAGGGTTATGCATTTAGGCAAGGCGGGGGCAGCCCTAGTGGCAGTCCCAGAGGGACGCTGCAGAGTAGGCAGCAGTTAGGAGGAACAACACTGGACCATAACAGTGCAACAGCCTGGGTGCGTAGAGAAACTAGAGCGAAGTGTGGCAGCAGACAACCTGAAGGGTTCTGCTCTGCTCTTCCAGGCTGCAGAATGCGCAGTGTGTCCCCAAGCAAGACCGGGGAGGAATCAACACACACCCAGGACAGGTGGCCCAGAAGGGTCCCCAAAACCCTCCAAAGTTTCTACGCAAGCCCAGTGGAGCTTCATCACGTGCTGGAGGAGCTCTAAGCAGAGACCACAGCTACCAAAACCTCTTTTGTTAGAGACCAAATCGTCACAGACTGAAGTCCCTGAATGGAGACACTGACAGGCCTGAGCTGGAGGCAGCTCTGCTTTGGGCCTGCTGCTGTAGGGCTGCCCGAGGACACCAGTGCTGCCCACAGGCCTCTCAACTGGGCTGATGTCACGCTGCCTGGCATCCTCTGCTCTCGGGGACATTTGATGGTAGTACTGAACCTCTCCATGCAATAGCTTGGGTCTTCCTCTTTGTGTGCTTACATTATGTGAGCACAGTTCTCCATCGCTAAATTCCTGCACCCCAGCCTCCAGCCTCCTGAGTAACCATCTGCACCACCTCTTTCACACCAAAACCCCTCACATCATGACAGCAAAGCCATGCCGCGTCCTCCTGCCACGTCCTCCTGCCACTGACTGAGAGACAGAAAACACTTGGGAGGAGAAATGAGGGATGGGAAAAGAGAGGAAACAAGCCAGAAAAGAGCTTCACTCCCCTCCACATTCTGCCTCCACCCAGAGCTGAGTATTGCTGCTGCAGGCAGGGATGAGCTGGTTGCTGTCCCTCCTCTCCAGCGGCCTTTTGGTCCTGCACAGGTGATCCACCATGTAGATCCACTGCTGGCCACTCCTGAGCTCCTACACACTGCCTGGGGCAACTGCCCTCCTCTCTGCTTGTCCTTTTGCATGCTCTTGCCAGGGGATCTTGCAACCATTATTCATTTTATGATCAGTTCAAAAGCCACTCGCTCCCTGATCACCATTCCCCACCAGCTCAGGGGCTGTCAGCTCTACCAGTAACACAAGCAAATTGTGTCAATGACCACGTATCACAGGACCCACAGGGCTGACTGCATTCATCCCTCTCAGACCAGCCTTGACAAGTTCTCTGCCCCTGTTTAACAGCATCCTTGGAAATACAGGCAGCAACTACTGACAGCGGCTGAGACCAGCTCTGCTCCCACCCGCCCCCAGCGACTAGGGAGAAGGTAACATCACACAAACAGATTACAATTGTGCTAGCAGTGAAGCCAACCTTCTGATCTACAGAAATGATAATAAATAATAAAATAACATCATAACTTAAGATCTGTGTGTAGTCCAGCTACAAAAATTTAAAAATATGGGATAATTTAACTCATACAATACTGCTCTCTGAATAAGACATTTTCCTTCATTTTGCCATGAGGCTATAAATTACCACAGTTAAATTCAAACCAATATTTTAACATAAAATGTAAACAAACAAAGCAACACAAGTACCTGTCCATGGTCCATTCCTGCCGTTCATCTCAGGCTGGTGTGCCAGTCTACAGAGCAGCACCCAGCAGTGCGGCTGTGTGCCACACGCATGGCGCAGCCGTGCCAGCCAGCACGCTAGGAAGGGCAGAGTGAAGGCTCTTGCAGGGGGACATCAACTAAGTGGTGGGAGGTGGGGGGGGGGGGGGGAACGTACTCTATCATATTGTTCTCTTTAAATATTGATTTAGAAGAGTAGTGTTTGAAGGGAAGGCACTATGAGTTCTATCAGAAAACAAATTTTTCGCATCTGCCAATGCCTCGGCCTGTCACATATCAGTACTATCCTCACTTTTACCTGCAGAGTTTCAGCTTGAAGGAGAAACAGAGGCCTCAGGGTACACCTGAGACGCAGCTGTGCCACAGCCACCATCAAGATTCCCTGTGCAACCTGTTTTGCACAAAGCCTGACATGAAGGGCAGACAGCTGTTAATGCTTTCAGAAACGTACAGTGAATAAGGAGACAGAGCAGGGCTGATGCTCTTATCTAGGCCAGTGATTCCCAGTCCTCCCCCTCAGCACACAGCTCTCTGCTGGTTATCGATGCTGTTGTAGGTGAGAGACTGCTTCTCCAAGTCCAGTACGGGCATCTCCAGTTTCCTCCCCAGAAGAGTGCTCAGGCTCTGCAGAATGTGCTTTCCACGGTTTGCAAGTCCTTGCTTTTCCAACACTGATTTGATTGATTTCTTTGACTGACTGAAACAGACAGGAGGTAAGAGGAGGAAGTAAACTGGGAAATGGCACACTGCATCTGAAAGAGGTTTCCCTGCTTAACTGGAGATCGACACTGCCAGGGTGAAGCAAGGATGATGTTAAGAAGTGCTCTTATACCAATTCTCGAGAGGACGAGGTTAGAATACATTTGCAGGATCTCACAACAAAATGTTGATTAAAAAAAGAAACTAAAAATCCTTAAGATAAAACCCACTATTACATTCCTGGGGATGCATCAACTCAGAAGACCCTGGATGTTAGCACCTCGGTACCAATTTTCTCCAGGAACATGTCCACCTTCTGATTAAAAATGACCCAGCTGGTTATACTGAATACGCTTTGTTCACAGGTTACCCTACAGTAAGGTCTTTTTATGCTTCCTCGTTTGATAAGACTGAGTGGTTTAGTTTTCTTGATCAGTTCTCCAGTCTTCAGGGCCACGAGGCCTGGTCCCCTGTGAAAGCAGCAAGAGAATCCCTGCGCATTTGTACACAAAGCTGTCCAGGCAGGACTCCCAGGATGTTTCTCTGTAATGTGCTTGCTTTCTGAACTTTTTTTTTGCAACAAGTCTGTGTGTCTATAAATACAATCCACTCTTTACAGTAAAAAGTGTTAAAATGTCAAAAAAATAAATATCCATGTTACAGTAACTAGATTATTCAATAAAATACATCCCTGCCATTCTTGATTGAAATGCTCTAAGAGAATTATTTCATTTGGACATTTTCCAGAGATTCGGGTTATTGCAAATCACTCCTGGGGTGGGAAGGAGAAGCATCTTCTCTTCCTGTAAAGTGTGATGAAGGGGAATGAAGTGGAATCTCAGGGAAATCAAAATGCCAGTATCAGGAAGCTTTGGGGGAGATCTCTATTACCAAGTAGCAGAGCTGCAGGGCTTGTTGGTCCTGACCGTGGCATCAGAACACTCCCCCTCAGAAGAGTCACAGTCTGATTCTCCAAACTGTGCTGGGTTCTGCAAAGGAAAAGGACAAGGGGAGACTTGAGCAACATACCTGTACTGCAGATCAACCACACCATCCCCATCTGTAACAGCAGACAAGCAAAGGTCGCTACCAGTAGAGATGGAGACACTGGCGGCACGCAGATAGCAACAGCACACAACGGCCCTACCAAAGGTCACTTGTCTCCCCTCAACGAGGGGACAGCGGGAAAATACTTGGTCAGAGCACTACCAGAGTTATGAGAAGCTGGTGCAGCAGTCTCTGCCCTACCCCTCCCAAACGCTTGCAAGGCAGTAAAAGGAAGAACATCAATCTAGGTTCATCAGCAAGGCTGCTGACAGGTAAGTTTGAGACAGACAGTTTATATCCATCCTGCTTCGTTACCTACTTTATGTGCTATTTTTATCCCACTTAATGCAACTGCAGATCTGATGGCCTACCATATCACACTCATCTTGACCAGCAAATTATGTTCAGCTTTGTTTGTGCTACTTTCCCCCATCTACTCATCTGACCAAGCATGAGAGCGCCTGGATATTTTTTGCTGTAGTGTATCTTCCACAGCATTTCCTGGGCAGTCATCCAACTTCCTGGCCCTTGGATTCCTTTCCGTAACTTTTTTTTTTTACCCAACAGAAGGAAGGAGGCATAATTAAACTTACAACTCACCTCACAGCTGTGTTCATCTGCACAAAGCTTGCCCAGAGACATCTGAGTCTTGACTCTCCGCACAGCACACTCTTTGTCTGAAAGACCATCAGACTGGGTGGAGATTTCAATGGGGATCTCTGGAGTCTGTGACAACATGTCCTCCAGCTTCTCAGCCAGCTCATCTTCCAGCTTGGTGGCCAGCTCATCCGGGCTGTTCGAATGATCGCTTGTGTTCCCCTCCTCTCCATCTGACACAGAGAAGTTCTCCGAGCTGAAGGTTGAGTAGGACTGGCAGCTACTAATGCAGCGGTGAGGTCTGCAAACCAGGAGAGTAGTTCAGCTTGTATCACAGTGCCTCTGATCGCAGAGGAAAAGCATTTTCCTGGGTGCTGTGTTCAGCTACTCTGCTACAGCTGGCTTTGACAGACCCTTCTCCTGGTGCCTACTCAGGCCTGGGTGAGTGCATCCCCAGGAGCCCATTGCCAGCTAGAAAAGTTGCAGCTTCTCAGTGGACACGTTTCTGCACATGCTCTCACTGCAGAGAGTAGGAATGAGCTGGCAAGGCAGCGCAGCATTACAGCTCGAACACAAGGAACTCTGTTTCTGACATGTAGCAAGGGTACCAGGCAGCTTTCTTCCGAGACATATATCACACCCAAAACCCTCTCGGCATTAGTAGTGCAGTGAATGCAGACTGGCTGCTCCATTCTTACACACATTCCCCGGGCAAACCTCTCATCTTCCTTTCTGAAGTGGATAATGCAGGGAAGATTTTTGCACCTGTACTTTTAACTGACATCTTCAGCACAACTCACTGTAACAGGCAGCCCAGGCCACTCCATCCTGTTCTCCCTAGCAGCTATCACTCAGGCACAGTGCACACAATACTGCCTGGAGGCTTCTCCACACTGGGTTAAGGGCTTGATCCTTCTTAAAATGTCTTTGAGCAAAACAGGTCCTATCCCTAGAAAAGGCTTTACATCAACTCTGCAAGAGCCTCTTCCCACCCTAAGAACACATCTCCAGCTGAGTCATAACTGATATGCAAGGCTGGCAGCAAAAGCTCTGCGAAGTGTTGGGCTGCCTTTCACATCTTGGAGCTATGGAAATCTACCACCTTTTGAATGATTTAGTTCGAGATCTGCATCTTTAAATTCATCTTTTCTGGTCTTGTCTGCTACATATTCATGCTAGCTGATGTGCCCTGGAACATATTTTTGTTTAACAATCCTTTTTTCCCCCCAAAGAAAGGCCATACTGTAGGGTTCAAGATAATTCAACTGGGAATATCTGCACCACCTGGCAGCAATCCCAACAGCCAGGCTAGAATTTAGGTATGTACACTCAAAAAATAAGCTCACAGTTACTCAAATGTGGAAATTGCCTCAAGCCAGAATTCAACAGTAATGGTACAAAATATGAGAACATGTCAGGAGACCCACAACAGGTCATCACACTGAATTTAGGAAAGGCAATTTGTCTTCCAAGTTAGTAAATCACAGAAGAAACAATTGCACAAGAACTGTTATGAGTCAGAAAACTCATCTAGCCCAACGTTCTGTCTCCAAACCTATGCAGGAAGGAATAATCTGGGAAAAGTATGAGAACAGGGTGTGTAGACAGAGCCTGCTTTCTCCTGGCATGTCTTCCTGGTTTGTACCATTCAGCAAATCAGACTTCTGAGCTGGGGATCAAACCTGGATAACACTGCTCAACAGCCACTGATGGATCTATACTCCATATATTTAACAGTTATGACTTGTTTATGTTTTGATTTCCACAGCATACCTTGACAAAATGCTCCACATCTGAAAATGGTTTGGATGGAAAAAGCACTTCCTCTGGTTCATTTTAAACTCTCCATTTGCTTCACTAGGTGTCCCTAACACGAATAGAAGTGATCATTCCTTCTCTATTTTCTCCACATAATTCACAATTTCATGCACCTCCAGTATTGCTTCTCCTCTGACTAGACAAAAGAATTCTCAAGGATTTAATCTATTCTGCGGAAACCATCTCTAACCATTCTTGTCACACTTCTCAGTACCTTTTCAAATTCTACCACGGTCTTTCAGCTGTGGCAATGAAGGTGGCATTTAGAATTCAAGCTGCAGGTGTGCCCTATACAACAGCAGACAAGCTTTTATTTTCTTCTCTGCTCCCTTCCTAACAACCTTTAACCTATTTGCCCACGAGATCACTTTTGCACCTTAAGAAGCAGCTTTCATAAAGCTACAGTACCAATTCCACGATCTCTTTACTGAGCACAGGACTGTGAAGTCCTTAGGCTTAGCGAGGAGTCATAGAATCACAGAATCATCTGGTTGGAAGAGTCCTTTAAGACCAGTGGGTCCAACCATTCACCCTGCACTGCCAGGGTCCCTAAACCATGTCCCTCAGCACCACATCCACACATCTTTTAAACACTTCCAGGAATGGGGACTCCACCACTGCCCTGGGCAGCCTGTTCCAATGCTTCACAACCCCCTCTGTAAAGTTTTTCTTGATATCTAACCTAGATCTCCCCTGGCACAACTTAAGGCCATTTCCTCTAATGCTCCCTCATGTCTTATTTTACAGGCAACACCATCAAATTTGACCTGCCGTGTTGTCACCTAGCTCTTCAATCCCATTTCAATCCAGCTCCAAAGGTGCTGGAGTCTGCCCCACTGCAGTAACAGTTAATGTACAACATCTGAAAGAGTCCACAAAGTCCCAACATCCAGTCTGACACTGGTGAAACAGATGCAGCAGCTTATTTTTATAGGCTGAATAATATCAAGTGTGATTAAGTTGTGCTACAAACAGCCAGCAGCAGAAAAGCTCTGCTAGAAATAACATCTCAGAACAGGCTGAAAACAGTGAGTGAACACGCGGGATCAACTGAAGGTGGGTGGGATGCACTGAATGCTATTCTCTTCATTCGCCAGTACCTTCCACAGTTTCAATGCCGGTGTGCAGCTGCTATGACAGACAGTTCTGAGATTTGTCCCACCAAAGAGAGATTAGAGTGAATTCACCTTTTACCTTTGTCTACGAGGAAACTCCACTTCACTGTCTACTTCACCCTCTTCCTCTTCTGAAGAGTCATCACCGCTCTGGCAGAAGACAAGGACAAGAACGGTGTCACATTTGTGAAAGAACCAACATGCAACTACATGGCTGCCCCTTGGTCCTCTAGGACAAAGTCACTGTGTCCATGGGCTGCAACAATCTAGACAAGAAAATAACCTGCGTATCAGTGAAAACTGACTCAGACATCATCTTATCAGGAGATTATTTCAGGCAATCTTAATGCTGCCATTTCTGAATTTGGAGTGATTGACTTTGAAATACACTGGAGTACTTTAGCAGGCGCTGAGTACATAACGTTCCGGATTTTTACAGAAGCAAATCAAGTAATTAGTGTCATACTGAAATTCACATAAATTATTGAGCTGATCTGGCACTCTTGGCTTTACAACTTCAACCCTTTTCTACACGATCCCATCACAGAGCAGGATGGGGGATGACACAGCTTTTGCTGGTGGGTTTCGCCAACTAGGAAAACTTGAGTTTTGTTCCCCTCTCTACCTCAGTGAGCACAGAGCCTTTTATTATCCTTTTCCCATGCAAATCCACCCCCCACAATCTTTTTCTTTTACAGCCTCCTTCTATCCTATCCAACCTGCCAACCCCTCATTCAAACTCAGCCTCTATCTCATCCCACCCCCCTGTAACACAAGGTCCTCCTCCCTTCATTCTGGGCCCGAACCACAGTCTTGGTCTGGTACTCATCCTCTTTTTCTTCACTTTTCCAACCAGGCCCAGTTCTCCTGCTCTTTGAAGACCACTCAGGCTGGTTCCTACTTCTCTCACCACCCAGAGAGGGTGCAGGAGGAATGAAGAACTGTTTCCATACAGCTGGGCTGTAACATCTTTTTTAATCTTGCAAAACTTTCAGGAGTACATGAGAACTATGACTTTCAGTCAAGGGGGACAGTTTCTGGCAGGTGCAGCAAAAGGTACGTGCCCAAGATCATGACAAATGTTGAATTTCTGTTGAGGCACAGCAGTGCTACAGATTCTCAGTGAAACTGTTACATCCTATTTAACATCACCAAAAGAATGCAATTACCTCTGTTTTGAGAAAGGCTTGAAAACATTTTGAGACTGTTTCAACAACAAAAATTCAGTAGACCAAATTTCGGCTCAAACAAAAACTGGGTAAATTGGAAGCCACAGAACTAGGCCTTATCAAAACCACATTTGACAACCCCCATTATTAGCTGTATGCTCCTGTAAGTCTACAGTACTTCTCAATAAAATTGACTTTAAAAGTACATCCAGATCATAAAGCAAAGTTCAGATAGGCATGATTTCTTTATTTCGAAGTTGTACATGTAACTCTACTGCTATGTGCGTGGGAAACATGGCTTTGCTACTATCCTATAGCCAGACACTAGCCTATGCTACACACCTTCTTTTGGTGGAGAGGGAAAAGAGGAGCAAGCTTTGTGGTTTCCTTCAAATCACTATACTTTGCCCTTACCTTTTGAAGGGGTCTTGCTTTGCAGGGTAGGACTGAGGAAGCCATGTGCTGGGGAGTGCCTAGGGCAGACGCTGACTTAGAGTTGCTGAAGGCCTCTTCCTCCATCTTCTCAACGAACTGCGCGCTTTCGTAGAGAGAAACAGATGTTGGTGACTGAGAATGGCTCATCCCTGTTTCAGCAGATGACATCTGTACCTGACCACTGTCCCCTTCCCTGCACTGAAGACAGGAATTATATGGATCTGTTTTGCAACACTCCCAATGATCAGCTTTGCTTTCTTTGCTCTCCAGATTCCTTCGGCAATCTGCTTCCATGGCGGCAGAGATGAGATCAGGGCTGGAACCAGACATTCGCCTTTGCGCGTGGTTACTGAGAGGGCTCCGCAGCGCTGCTGCAGGGCCAAAGTACCTTAAGTTGTTTGCGCAGGTGGCAATATCTTGTCCGTGAGCATGAAGCCGTGAGTGATGGCCATGGGCATGGCTGTGGCCAGGTTGCTGTGGTAGGCCAGGGTGATGAGAATGATTATGAGGTGGAGGTGGGGGTGCATCATCTTGCACTGGCTGGTTTTTCAAGATCCCTGCAAAATCATTGTAGCTGCCTTTGCTGTTCCCTCGGCGGTGACGTGGCTTACTGCGGTAGCGGCTTTTGCCACTCAGTGTTGACATTTTGGGACTTCCTGAGACTGGTGAGCCATTGGATGCTGCTTCTGTGCTGGGTATGCCCTCTGACTTCAGTAGATCTGGCCTGAGAGACAGTCAGCAGAAGTTACATAGTAAACCACAAACTAAGAAAGTACATCAGCTCAGAACCAGGATGAAGAGGCAGCTGTATCCATAAGCACATTCTCCTTTCTAAAACCTACCAGCTTCTCTCCCCTTCAGCTGCTTGACTTCTGCATTTAGTTTCCTTTGATCCTCTCCACTCAATGTTCTTTCTGTTCAGCCCATCATGTTCTACACTCATTTCTTGCTGCTTTTTCCAGTAACTGCCACATACTCTCCTTTTTCCGCTCTTATTTTGGTGTTCTGCTCCCAAAATAGCTCCCTCCTAAGACCTTGGTGTAGGGCATTCTCTTACTATATGCATATACAATGCTCATCACTATAGGGTCCCAATCTGCTGAAGGTTATCAGCCTGATCATTTCAGAAGCACACGTGGATATTAATTCAGAAGCAATTATTCATTGCTAATCAGGAGTCTCTAACTCCTGGAAATCCCAGAAAAGGGAAGAATAAAATAGAGAGCTCCCCTGAAAGAAAAAAACAACAGCCAAACATATCTCACTTTCAGAAAGTCATGCAGAAGAGAAATAGCTGAAAGGACAGCATGAATTCCCAAATCTCAAATCCCAACTTAATTTCTCAACAATGAAACCGTATTCCCTGAGGACTGGTTGACTTCCACAATTCTTCACCCTGCTTATTACCACTCAAGCCAAGGATAATCTAACTGCTCTTTGCTCAGACATTTAGGAATTTGAGACACACATTAGATACCCTCCTGTCAAAGCACCATCATCTGCAAAAGAATCATATGGACCAAACGGTTCCAGAGAGCTGCCCATGTAGAAAGGATTGCAGGATTCATCCCTTTACCTTGGGATAACTAAACAATTGTGGTTCTGAGGATCAGACCAGGCCCAAGAGTGAACACCCCTTTGGCTTGTCCTGTGCTGTCATAAGATTCAAAGGGAGATAAGGTGCCTGCTCATCTCAGTGGGGCTGGTTCCTGACCTAGCACTAGGTTATTACTTCTTACCGTTTAGTCTGGTTGCTTGGTTTATGAGAGACCCCTTTCCTCTTCATCAGCTTCTCCACTGTATTGGGGTGGATTATTGGTCTGACTGGGTGGCGTTTGTAAGTCCCAGGGTATTTCTTTTCCACTGCTTGCTCCCTCCTGAAACATTGGGGAAGAAAACAGAAACCAAGACAGATCAGTTGTCTCTTTATCCAACAACAGCTCCTTCTGGAGAGAAACACAGCTCCACTGTGAGCACACTGTGTGCCTGTTCCTCAGCCATGGCTGGGTGCAACACAACGTGCTGTTCTCGGAAAGGACATAGTCATTTTCTAAATTCTCTAAGCAGAGATCAGGCAGTTGGAACAGGGCCCTGGTGCACAGTCCAGAAACAACACTGCTCTTCTTTTTACAAAGGGGCCAAAGGATGCCAATACCGAATGAGAAAGGTGGCTTTCTCCCAGTCAGTGAACACTGGGTAAAGATATGTGCACTAAGTGGTCTGCAGTAACCTGCCCTTAAGGGGCCTCTCTGCTTGCCAGCACTTTCTTGACCCTGGAATTTTGTCAGGCAACACTAAATCTACAAGTTCCACTAGGCAGTTTAGAAATGAGGTACTGTGGGGTTTTTTCCCCGCCCCCCCCCCCCCCCCCCAGTATATATATTGCCACATACCATGCCATCATGCCCAGAGATACATACTTTATAAGCTCCTTCTCCCGGACCTCCAGCTGCAGCATAATAGCGCTGAGCTCCATGTATAAGTTATTGGCTCGCTCCAGCTTCCTCTCATAGTGTTCACGGATATCCAATGCATGTCTGAAAAACAGAGGAGCCACTATTCCACAATCTGATGTCCATGAACCAAGAGAGGAGAATAAGGAGAAGTACAGGTGCTTTAAGAAAAGGCCTCCTAAAAGTCAAATTTGCAAACTGTATTGCACTGAACCCCAGGTAGAGCTATCAGTGAATGATGATGAAGAGTTTGATACAGCAATGAATCATTATATGACTTAGAAAGTGTTTAACAGTCTTGAAAGAGTGGCAACACTTCTCACTAGAGAAGCTGCAAATGCCTCACATGCATCCGTGGCGCTTTGGCCAAGCCCTGATCATCCTGCTTGCACAGAGAAGGGGCTAAGTCAACTTTGAAAGAAACAGAGGAAGAAGTCATCTGTCTGTATTTCACAATAAGCAATATGGCCCTACAACTACAGTACAGTTGCAGAAGGCTTGATCTTGAACTATAGCTGGAAGACGCAACCATTAAAAAGCTCCCTAGGACTAGGGAGCACTGATCAACAACTACATCAAACTGGCTGAACAAGGTTTTCTTTGATTTCTCAGGTTTGGCATAGAACTGCTCCTTGCTGTTTTATGTTTCTCTGTCATAACTGTATTTGCAAATTTGTATCACAGAACACTTTCCTTTCTTAAATAAACATTCTGCTTTCATTTCTAGGTTGATCTAATGTTCAAAATGAATTTCAGTGGGTTGATAGTGTGTTGGCTCCCAGTGGGCTGGGAGTGTGTTCACTTCTCCGGAAATAACTTAATCCAAAGAAAGTATCAGGGCAGATGGATGTTACTGCTTCAGTGCTGTTATCACATACACCAAAACTCAGGCAGAAATATTCCCTGGTAAACACACATGCCTTTGACTCTCTTGCCTGGAGCACACTGTTCAGACCACCCAAGAGAAGGGACAGTTTCCACTATTTCTTTCTCTACAGCTTTCCCTCAGCCAAGCAGGCATAGGGCATGCCTGAGGAAACTCCAGTTTCTGGACTTACGAGGAATTTAGGTTGCCCGAATTTATGCCACCAGGAGTACTGGTCCTGAGTACTGAGTCCTCAGTACAAGAGGAGCATGAGTACAGGGGGCTGGAGTCAGGGGGTGAAGCACATGCCCTCTGAAGAGAAGCTGAGGGAGCTGGGCTCATTTAGCTGGAGAAGAGAAGCCTGGAAGGGAAAAGTGACCAGTAAACATAAAACTGTTCACAGACCTCAGCTCTTCTCTTCGACGACGAATCAATTCTTCATCTAGCCGGTGGATACAAGTTCCTTCACTTTTAATTTTCTCAAAGTGTTTCTTCACCTCTTCTCTCCATTCAGCCTAGAGAAGCAATTTATTTTCAGTTTTTTACAAAGGATTGGAATCCCTGGTTGCACCCAAGAAAAACTCTTGCGCAACATTCTTTGTGTCTGCAGAAAATTACAGGTTTGGGTTGAAAACATATTTCTGTCAGCTGAGTTATTTTGGTAACAGCATTTCAGCATGTTTAGTTTCAGCATTTTCAAATGGTATTTCCAATTTTGTGCTCTGATTAGATCATTTAAAACCTATCTGCATTTTCTAAAAAATATTTTTAAAAATTCCTAAAGCTTTCTTTATCCTAAGACAACATTTTCTTCCCTTTTGGCATTTAAAGTAAACAGAAAGGCTTAGGATTTGAAAACCTATATTCATGACAATGATGACTGTCACTAGGGTGACACTACTTGCTGCAAGCCATGGTTCTAGCACCTTTAATAAATGCACCGACTTCCTCACATACAGCCCAACACTGTATAGAGCCTCTACACTGAAGGCCAGGTTTCATTCTCATGAAAGTCCAAGAGTCCCTTTGCTGCTCTGTAACAGCTCTTCGTCCCACTGGCTGGGTACATCTTCACTATAAATGCAATGGTTCTGCTCTCAGCAGTCCCGTGGTCTCCTGTACAAGAGTACTGGGAGAACAGCTGCGAGAACATTTCAAGTCAGCAGTCTCAGGGAGGAGTGAATGAGACAACGCTGAGTTTCTAGGGTCGGCAGATGTCTTTGTGAAAGCTTGGGCAAACGATTCTAAAACACCCAGCAGTTTGCTTCTGCCCAGGACTCAAACTGAAATCACTGATCCAGACTTTTGCTGTACTCAATGCAGCCTCCAAAATCAGATCCTTGGAGCTAACTCTAGCACTCACGGGCTACAGCCATTCTCCAGTTACCTGTGATTTGAAATAGGTTTCCTGAGGAGTAGCCAGCACATCAGCAGATGCAATATCCAGGTGCATCAGTGTCTGCCGGAAGGAGGGACGATTCCGGGGCTTGCTCTGCCTGGAGCAAAGCAGACAAACACCCAAACATGAGACAAAGTGAACGTTGCTAGCTTCTCCTCCCCTTCTAAAAGGGTTTCTCATTAGAACATATTCTCTAAATTGTGTAGCTGACAGATTAAAGAAAAGGAGCTTTTCTGGTTTTCTCTTTTGCTGAATATAAGTTTATTGTGCTAGAGTAGTTTTGTATTCAGTGTTTGGTTTGTGATGATCTGTTCTGAAGAAACAGAAGAAATGAAAACCATTCAAAATACAAAAATGTGATTATGAAGTGAAAGATACAAACTGCAACTGTTCCTAACTTGTTTGTCAAGAAGAAACAGATCTCAGTTCATTATTCCATTAATTTCCAAATTTTATAATGAGAATACTCAATCTAGCAGAAACGATAACTGACATTCAAAAAAACAGGGTATCTATAAACACCAAATGTATCCATGTGGCCACATAGGAGATGCCTGAGCCTACCCTGGACTGTAACACACTGAGCATGCCGGTAAGATCCCATTCAAGTACAAAACCATTTGTATCTTCAAGAAAAGATACAGCACTTGAGCTTCAGGACTGAACCCACCAGACTTGCTGCATAGATTCAGTGCTCGGGACAAGGAACAGCTTCTTCAGCTACCTCTCCCCTACAAACGACCTACTTCCACTAGGTGGGGATACAAGAGCACGTACTCGGTGTTCAGAGCTGCACAAACTGCTTCGTGCCTTCAGCAGCCATGCGTAGAAGCACAGCCAGGCAGGGCACGTCTCAGCACAGACACTGCCACAGGACAGCCTGCTGCAGCTCAGGGTCGGGGGGTAAACAGCCACTTGGAAAGATCCATACATGCTCTGGCCTGTTTTTCCTTTTGTGCCATCAAGAGGATGGCTGGTGGAACTCATGGAGTGGGAAAATGCTGGAAGGCCACTTAACACTCTGTGTCAAGATGCTATTACAAAGACAAAGCATTAATGCATAATGCTAGATAAAGAATTTCAACTCTAATCTGGCATGTGGTGGAAACTGAAAGCATTTTCCCTATCTATACTTGTAAAACCCTGCTTTCATAGAAAGCTTGCATTTCTCTGTCTAGTTTAAAAGCCAGCCACTTACAAGGGTGTTTCAGAGTGAAAAATCATTTCCTTTCACCCTGGAGCCAACCTGAGAAATTTTACCCCTACTTTCTTTCCAGCAGAGCTCCCTTTATCACCTACTTTGCTCCAACAAAGCAATCAACTCTATGAAGGCTGCTGAAGATGACCTTGATGTTGCCTGCTCCTGATTCACACTGGACAAGCAACTCCTAGGTAACTGTCACACTGCTGGGGCTCCTATCAAACTCTACTCCCCCACTTCTCTCCTGTTCAACTCCTTTCCCCTCACTAGCCCATCTCAACAGTATCTGCCCACTCCCTCCCCTGACCCATCCACCCAGCAAAACCAGACAGGCTTCTTCCTACTTCCTCTAACCAAAAAACATCCTTCTGGGGCCTGACGTGCTGCCACAAGGAAACAGAATCCAAAACATTAAAACTTATTGCTCTCATGACAAGTATGAGAGTATTTAAGAGCTCTCTGCTCTGGGCTCAACATTCCCAACCCTGACTCTGATCTCATTGGTTTTACTGGGAGTCCGGCAAGAGCTGGGAGCCAGCCCCAGGTCTGTGCAGTGAGGGGTTCAGGCTCTTACCAGGTCTGTGCAGTGAGGGGTTCAGGCTCTTACCAGGTCTGCTTCATGAGGATTTTGAAGCCATCTGGGCAGGTAGAAGGGACAGGAAGGTGGAGGCTGTTGCTGCCCACTCCCCAAATGATGGCCGAAGAGTCCACGTCCTTGTAGGGAATCTCTCCCGTAAGTAGCTCCCACAAAACTACCCCAAATGACCTGACGAAGAAATAAACCAGGATAAAAGTTTTTGTGTGAATTCAATTTAACAGAAACACATGGAGTTTGAAAAAAATAAACACTCTTTGTCTGGCAAAACAGACAAATAGGTATGTCTGATCCAAAACTGCAAGTAGGAGCAACGGTGTTTATAACTATTTCACACACCAGGTAACTCTTCCTCCTCTGCCCCAGCACCGGGCTGAACAACACACCACACTGGTTTTCACACACCCTTTCCTATTTCTTTGTGAGATTTCAAAAATCCTGAAAGCTCTGTTTCTGTATAGATTAAATGAAAAGGAAAGTTAGCCTTTCTGAGACAGACTTATGACTGTTCTTATTGGTAAGAACAGATCATCTACTACTGGACAGAATCGCTAAGTGTCTTACAGAGACCACACAACAAAGGTTTTGTGGTTTTGTTACAATTCGTTTAACTTTTTTTCCCCTCTGCCTTAATGTGTGCTCCTAGTTAAGAATTTAATAGGTCTGAGACTCAGTGATACAACTACTGCAACACAGAAATTAAGAAACAAATGCAACATGCATAAGTGTCACTATCGAAAATACATGCAGTCTCCTCTGATATTTCTCGTGAGCTGAAAAAAGGAGGGCTAAAGAAAGAAAAAATTAATTAAGAGAACTCTGCCTGGAAAAGAACCTCCTATTACAAGAACTGAAAGATATAAGTAAGAAAACTCACTTTGCTTCCCTTCTTTAGCAAAATTACCACTAACGACCACAACCTTATTTTATAACAGCAAACAGTTGTTTATTTACAACCTTCACCCAATAAAACACCAAAGAAATATCAAACCAGAAATATAGAGGTAAACAAAATGCTGCTGAGGACCAGCACCGCTCTTACTGCACATTAACAACCAGGCTGCCACAGGAGGTCAGGTACAGCCCTCTCCATTTCAAACCCAGACATATCACCTTACTCACATGCCCCATCCATCTCTGGGACACCAACCCTGCCAAGCTCGCTGGCAAGTCAAACGAGGTGAAAAGTGAGAAGTGTGTTTCTGGCTTGTACTAGTATCAAGTTGCTTTTATTAAGTACAGAATAACAGCTAAACTGCCTGAGTCTGAACAACCATCAGTCAGGAAACAGAACTTCACATGAAAAATGTTGCACTTTCAGAGTGTATTGGCTTCACATCATGGGCAGGGGAGCATGGATGGACACAGGGACCAACCCAAAACAACAGAATTTGAACATTTTTTCCCCTCAAAATTCTTTTCTGTGGGCTGCAGGAAAGCAGGGATCCAGGTGGCTGAACAAACTACCAGGAAACTCCATCTGGTTTCAGCTTTGTTATGATTACAAACTGACAAAGGATTTTCAAGTCTCCTGATAAGATTACAGAATATTTTTTTAGCATGCTGTTAAAGATGAGAGAGAACAGACATATAAGCAGCTTAGGAACTGTTCTCATTTGTTGTCAGCATTCATGAACATCACTTTTACTCATCTTGGGGGAGGAATGGATGTCAAGGAGGAGCTTCAGCAATCACCACTGCAGCAGACTCAAGAAGAACTTGCACCAAAGGCACCTCTAGGTTTGCAGCAAAGACCAACATCTCTAAGTCACTGAGGAAGGGAGTAGGGGAGTGCCCACAGTCCTCAGCAGAGCTAGCAGCTGGTTTTTATTGGACATGATGTTCCACACAATATTTCTGAACCTAAGCCACTCTAAAGAACAGAAAGCTGCGGGTGGAAATCCAGCACTATTCCTCCTTGTGAACCTGTGATTCAAAGGGAGGAACTCAGAAGACAAATGGTGAGTCTATTTTCTTTCCAGAACAAGCTAAGAACTTCTCCTAGAAGAGCTGGCTATGCAGATGGCCTGCTACATCCACATGAAATGAACACGTAAAATACTGTGGGCAGGAGAAGAGTTGTATGCCACAGATTGTAAGACTTTCCCTTTCCTTGCAGGAAATCTTGTCTTAAAGTTACGACCCAGCTGCAAGCTAAAACACCAGCAGCAGGCTGCTGTCTGACTCCACTCGCACACTGAACCACCCGTGACTTTACCCCTGCAGCTTCATGCTGCGTAAGGGAGGTGACAGTATTTGAAGCTGAAAAACCACAAGAAGGAAAATTCATCCTGGCTGTAAAGCAGGAAGAAGGGCATTTGTCCTGGCTACTGACATTTAATATGCAGCAATAACGAGGCAGAAACAGAGATGCAGTTCCCTTAAGGACTCTGAAGAGAGGCAGCCCAAAGGAGCTTCAAGGCTGAGTGCCCTATCAAGCATTTCTAACAGCACGGAGATCTGAACCTTTCCTTGCGTTCCTTTGGACACAGAGTACATTTCACATGGGATGAAAACAAGGGTTTAAAACTCTTGCAATGTGTCCTGGTTTCCTCCCCCTTGGATCTGGGGTTAGATTCACTGGACTGTTCCTGTGGCTGTACATAAAACAGCCAATCTAGGTATGCAGAAAGCAAAAGGGGTTCAGACCCTTCAAGCTGGCAGAGTAGAGGCCTCCCTACAGCTCAAGCATGGCCCTGAGGACGGTAGAAAGCAAGTGAAAAACACCCTGGCTACAGTGAAAAACTTCTGGCTGCAGAAGTTGCTGGGGGGGTCCTGAACACCAGGAGTGGAAGAAAGCTCAGGCCTGAACAATGACACAGGGAAGAACTGTTCCACTTCTTACTGCAAGACACAGACAGTCTGCACTGATCTCAACACACAGCTCTTACACATGGATGTCATTTCCATTTCCATTATAGCCCATGGTTCGGTAACAAAGTTCAGGGCACTAGGCAGATAGAAAAGGAATAGTCCACCAGAGAGCAAATGATCGCCATGCCCAGGATGCAAAAAGAGCGCTGAATACAGAGTTCTGGGAAACCAAGTGGCTAAAGAGAAGGCGAAGATACTTAAACATTAAAATTACTCACCAGATATCCACCTTTTCAGAGACGGGCTCATTGCGTATCACCTCTGGGGCCATCCAAGCCACGGTTCCCGCGAAAGACATTTTGGTACTTTTATCACTGAGTTCTTTAGATGTACCAAAATCCGAAATTTTTACTGCATCTGTGTGTGTAACTAAAACACTGGAAAGGAAAAAAAACAACAACAAAAAACCAAAACAAAACAAGAAATCAGCATTTTGCAATTTTTCTTGTACCACAACAGCTGCTGGAAGTAAATTCCTTCTTAATCAACACAAGCAGTTGATGAGGCCATGCTGTTCACAACTGCAGGTTATGCATTTTTCACTAGTGAAAGCACTCACTTTCTTCGGGGCGGTTGTGTTCTCTGTCTCAAATGCATTTCTAAATGCTAAGTCAAAAATCAATCTCGATAAAATCGCAAATTAACAAGTCTCTGAAGATGCACTATATCTGGGGACACTTCCAAATTTTATTAAAGCTGTACCTTAAACCATCTAAAAGTATTAATGCACTGTCACAGTCATGGCACAGGCTAAAGAAGTGATAAACATTTAGGGAATATGACTATAAACAGCCAGATAGTTTGAGTCAGAATGCAACAGAGAAAAGAGAAAGATGCTTTCCAGAAATCCAGGGAAATAACAGAAGAACAAAGAAAGAAATAAAAAAGCAGAAAGCAACAGAATATCTTACTTTCAAAATGGACCAGACACAATCAAATCATTAGAAATATTTCCTGGCTGGTACTTATGTGTAAGATACTGGTAAAATTTCCAGTCTTGTTAAATTGCAGCACAGGAGGGGATGTCAACAAACTTCTTTAGTTTCACTCCCATTAGTTTCAAGTCAACATGGAAAAGAAGTCGTGGGGCTTTTGACCTAAAGTTAAACCAGTCCTCAAAAAAAAAAGACAACCACAACTGGGGGATGTTTAAGTAGCTAGAGACTCACTTTGGTGACTTGAGGTCTCGATGGATGATTTTGTGAAGGTGCAGATAATTCATCCCACTTGCAATCCCTGTGGACCAATCCACAAGCAGCCGAGGGGTGACTTTCCGCCCAGCTCGCAGGACTTCGTAGAGCTGTCCATGTGCACAGTACTCCATGATAATGCAGTAGCATGGGGCTTGAGTGCAAACTCCCCTGTCAAAGAAAACACACAGGTAGTGAGGATCGGTAGAGTCAAAGTCCCAGAGCACCCCTCAAAGGTGGCAGTCAAGGGGCAGGAGAGTAACCTATTTACTCTGCCTGGGCAAGGCTCTGCTAACAGCTCTCCTTCCTGAACAGGAAGGGGAATGTTTCCTGCATGCTTTGGACAGAAGGAACGTCATTTGTCACAGGGCTGGGTTTTCTTCAACTTCCACACCTGCAGATTGTAGGGTTCACAGCAGACATTTGGTGAGCCTGCATGCGAACTGTGGCGTTGGGTCTGCATGGTGTCCACAGCTTTTTCACAAGAACGTGTGACAGTTTAGGAAGAAGGATGACCACCCAATTTTGTCTCACAGACAGCTTAGTTCCCAGATTTTAAAAACTTGGCCAGGATACATAAGCAAATGGCTCTTCCCTCGATAAAAGTACGTTTCTAACAAGTTCCACAACCTACTTGAATGCAATGATGTTAGGATGTTTCAGTTTCCTCAAGTGCTTGATATCTGTTTCGTTCTGATCTCTCACTTTCTTGATGGCCACCTCCTCCGCCCGGAATTTGCCCAGGAAGACAGCTCCCTGCGCACCGCTGCCCAGCCACTGCAGCTCCGAGATCTCCTCAAACGGGACCTCCCAGGTATCTAGGCACAGGCAAGCAAAGGGGATAACGTAAAAGATCGAGACCACAAGAATGTTCTGCTGTAAGATCACACCAGGACACCATCTGCCAACTCCCTTGTTAAATCTCAAGGTGGGCTTTTCTGGGGGTAGTAGACGGCATTTTCTCCCACACCACACTGCTCAGCCCCAGTATCCCTCTCATCCGGCTCCTCTCCCCCATCACAGCCACCTCTGGCCTGTTCCTTCCCATCCTCCCAGTTGCTTTTTCCACTGCTAACCACTCGGTTGAGCCACTTTGACCTCACGGCTGCTTCGCAGGCAGCAATTTAATATATCAGGGACACTGAATGGGCAATTTAGGGAGAAGGTCCTCTATGCAAAATTGAGCAATCACAGTATCTCTCATTAAGTACATGACTCAATTGAAAAGCACAGATAAGAAAAGACTTTTAGCACTGACAACTGGAAAAAAAAATTTTTTTTTCCCCTGAAATAGGCAAAAATAGGCAATAAAAGGGAGAGTCAGAAATGACAGATTGTAAAACGCAGACCAGCAACTACCAGTTATCCAACACAAAGCACATTAACCACCAGTCACAGAAAGAGGTCTTTCCCACACCAACATTGTGAGTATCAGTGTCAAACAGGCAAAAAAATCTTGAGCGATCCCTTCTTTTAGGCACCCACATGCATCTTGTGTGGATATTGCCACAGTGGTCCAGTAGCACCGTACAAACGGTTTCAAGACAGTTGTACCCATCAGAACAGAAAGCCTTGTTGTTTGTGGTCACCTTGAAATTACCTTAACATACCACAAACAGTGAGATAAAAGGCAGACAATAATTTACTGTAACTCGATAAATGTTTAAGTTTAGAGAATAATTTAATTTAGCAGCAAAAATAATAAATAACCTACTGATTTCTGAAATAAAAGAAAGTCGTGCCTGTACAGATCCCCAGACACAAGAGCATCTTCTTTCATCCAGTCTCTGAGCCACTAGGGTGCTCCCAGGGCTGCAACTGGGATTATGCAAAAGTGTCCGTTTTAGATACTGTCACTGCTGAAGGGAAACTTATATACCCAAACTGTCTCTGGACTGATCCTGATTCAAATCTTTCCCTTAGATCTTTCGTGTGACAGTCAGACCCTAGCTGGATGTCTCCTGCTGAATGACTGCTCTCCGGGCATGACCAAGGAAAGCCAGCTCCCACTGGGAGCCAGACCCCAGCAGTCTCTGAACTAGAGAAAAAAAAAAAACATTGTTAACACACAGCAAAAATTTCCTTTGGCTTGGGAGGGAAAAGTTCAGTCCTCAGCACATGTTTCTTCAAAAACACAAGTCTATTTTTCATACTGGTATATACCCGCTTGCAACCTGACATTGTACAAAACACTGAGAGCGCGCCTGCAGCTCCAACTGAAATGCAGTGTATAACTAAGCAACCCCAGTAACCGCGGATTTGCCGCGGGTGATCCCTACCCTCAGTTTTCAAGGAGGCCAAGACACTGAGAAGGTGGTAGTGCCTACAAGCAAACGTGTCCTTTGGTACCAAAGCAAGAAATGCCTGGCCGTGTAAGAACCCAACAGCAACTGATGCCTGAAACATGCTGTGACCCCTATCTTGACCACAGGACATTCAAATATTCTAAAATAATAAGTGTTCTTCTTTAACAAACAAGTTGAGCGTTTTTTGGTCACAATACTTAAAACTAGTATTTAATTCTTTAGACATCTAGACTTTAAAAGACAGTTCTTTCAATAAGGAAAATAGAAGAAAATAAATTCATAAATAAATTGAGAAGATGTGTATTTCTAGTGAATTCACTAATGCATTGCTTCTGAAAGAAGGTGGCAAATGCAGTTCATTTTTGTGCTTGTTGGTGAACAGTATTTTTACATGAGCAACACTGAAACTATTCCCTTGTGATAAAATAGCTGTTTCTTTACATACAAGAAGACTGTCTTTCAGTACAAGGTACATAACATCATCATTTACTTCCCTGAAGCATGCAAAGTTTGTGAGCAGTCATGGGTAACTACAGTGCTATCACCTAGGAGCCCTAATTTGCTCTTCATATTACTTGTTAACCTCCATAATGGCAAAGGCAGAGAGAGATTGCAAAGTAAGCAAAACTCATGTTTTGCCTCCTGCAAAGTCATGCCATGTTTATTTGGCACGACACATCCTTTCCCCTATCCCACCTGCACCCTGATCATCAAGGCACAATTCAGGGAAGAGTTTTCAGTGTAGCAACAGGCAGTGAAACATCCTACTTTGGGAATTTCAGAAGAACAAAGAGCCCAACCATATGTAACATATAATGCACAGCAAGACAAAAATCAAAAAGAAAAAAGCAAACCCCTTTTGCTGCACAGGGGCACGTTACTACGTTTCAAGATAGTGAGCGAGCATCAGGGATTCATTTGGCTCCTGTAATATGTCAAGCACTGAAAAGCTTCCCAAAGACGGTGGTGCTAGCGGAGAAAAGCACTGAACTAGATGCCACTGAAAATCAGTTTGTCAGCATTAGTGGCACAAACCTGCATTTGTTACTACAACCCAAACTCACTGATTAAAAACTACATGTAAATTACTCTGTGTGTGTGCTCCCTACAGCTTCCTGGGACCACCCTCAAAGGACAACAGGCTCACAGAGGTCAGTATTGCAAATTTAGTCTCATCACTCCCGCAGAGGGGCAAGAGGCAAGGCTAGACAAGAGGACTCAACACACCGCCAGCTGAATGCAGCTGAAAGCTGAGACTATGCACATCACCCAGAGAGCAGGTTATAAAACTCTCCCCGCTGCCTGTACAGACCCATCCTGATCAGCCCACAAGACACTGAAGCAAAGACCGGTGAATTGTGGCTCACCGAGCTATGCCACATCGACACAGCAGGTACAGTGAGAAGCGCAGCACACGAGAGGTGATGCCAAGATCCCGGTCACCTCGGCCAACAGCTTGAAACAGAAAAGGACTTGCACAAACCAGCTGCAAGAACTTGGGTGTATGGCTACAATGACTAACCATAGTTAAGTCCAAGTGCCTGTCCAGAAGAGTAACACCTCAGATGATCAGCAGGGTGCCTGGGAAACACGTCTGGATGCAGTAATCAAGGCTAGACTGTACTGCCAGCTTGGTTCAAAAAGTCCATTAACATTGCTTGGCAAAACATCCTTTGAGACCGCCCAGACTTCAGGGCCTGCCACAGCTCTCCCAGTATTGCCTTATCCTCCAGCAAGAGAGACATGAGGGTATCTCCTACCAAGATGGAGCAGTTTTTATTCCAGATTCTTCAGGACCTAAAGAAACCTGTGGGATACTTCTAAATAAATTAAAGCGTAATAGCAGCAGGAATTACGTGAGAGCTTGCGTTTCTAAGGTGATTAAGAACCATTTGAGCAGAATGATGGGAATTTGTTTCCCATGGGGAAGAAATGCAGGAGTAGCCTGAGCCACTGAGTCCATCTATTTGAAGGAAACTTTTGCTGTTTGCCAGCGCTGGCTGCTTGCCAGCATTGGCATTACGACAAGACGCATCTCTGGATTACAAAAACATTCACAGACACAAGAACACTTCGTAAAGCACCTTGCTCTCCAGGTCAACACAAAAACACACACGATGACAGTAAGCACATAACTTGTGAAAGGGAAGGTGAAAGCAACTCCTGAAGACAGATTCTTAATCCAAAGGAAATGGCTTGGGAGTCTAATGAGTCTGTAGAAAACACAAACAAGTCTTTCTATAAAGTGCTAAAGTCCCAACAATCCAAATTAAATAACTGGTAGACACAAATTATAGAACTAAGTCTACCTCCCCGAAAGCACACACCAACAGCCTTTAGAAATCAGGGTAAACAACTGGAGAAACATAGTCAGGAGTGATATTATGGGTCAAACCCAAAATACTTACACCTCAGACAATCAACTGGCAGCCACTGAACAATGCAAAAGAAAGCTCTCCCTGCAGGAATGACTGTTCACCAAGCAGGCAGAGCGTTTAACAGCAACAATTGGCACTGCTTAGTCAACCAGCAGACCACACTGCAGGCAACTTCCAGCTGACCAAAGCTCTGCCCAGTGTGGCTCCTCAAGGGAAGCACAGAAACACACTCCTCTTGATGACCATCTCAGATGTTGAGAAGGAAACTCAACGAGTAAGTTCAAAAAGCAGATAATGTGGGATCATATGAAAGTTGTTCTTATCTTTTCCCCTATTTGCCAAGCCTTCACAGGCAATACGGACCCAAGTATCAGACATTTGCTAAGGGCGTGAAACCTACTTATATTTTACTACTTGCAGCCACAAAACCACCACCGTGTCCTAGAGTTTGGGCCTGCAGGAGATCCAGGGTGAGTGAGTAAGGATGCCAGTGAGCAGCAAAAAGTACTAGGAAGCATCTGCAGACAACATGAAGTCCTCAGTGGCTGCAAGTCCAAACTGGACTCCTACCTGAGTCGTTGATTCAGCCCAACACAAAGGATTGCTCCTGGATCAGGCTTAAAGTAGTTGCTTCTTGAAGGGGGGACGGGTGGTGGGAAATCACCTGCACAGATCTATGGCATCAGCCCAAAGCTGTAAACAAACTTCTAGAAGAATGAAAGGCCACAGCAAGACTCTCTTTACTGCTGGGAGGGCCAGAGACATTTTTTCAGCCTGTCTTCTCCAAAAGCCTAACACGTGCACAAACACAAACCCTGCATCCCCTTGCTAAAAGACAGGAAAATAATAAGCAATCACATACATCAGTTACTAAACTGCTGCCTTGTGTGTGGCTGATGAAACACACACAAAGAAGATTTTCCAGTGGCAAGAAACAAGAATGAGATCATCTGGAAAACAGAACATGAATACTCTGACAAAATTCTCAAGTTTTAGCACAGAAGTAGTTTTAAAAGGTTTATGCTTGGATAATAGAAGTGTACTACTGCCATCAGAGATCTGTTCAACTGATCAGCTCGGGGGGGGCGATAGGAAAAAAAGTCTTCTTTTCATTCTCATTTATGAGAGTGAAGACACTGAAGATGCAGCTAAACCACACAGGCCACATATAGCAGATCCCAATTAATCTTCAGCTTTACCACATCTGTAGCCATTTCAAAATTGCCCCTTTAGGAGGGGCCTAGTGCTAACGGCAAACTGCAAAGCATCCATGAGTCTAAGGCTTTGAACATGCTCAGGACACTGAGAACAGCAAGATACTTCCATGCATATGAAGCAGAGCTCTGTGTGCACCCCGCAAACACACCAACGCTCTCAGCTGCTCATTTTCATTAGTTAGCGCTTCCATCTTTTTTATTAGTGACTTTCATACAAAAGAAAGTGTCCCCTGTGGGCCATCAGAGCACATATTAGACTGTGGTCTCCAACGCTTCTGCTGTCCCAATTATATGCAAAATACGATCTCTTCGCCTCACAGGTAGCTTCCCTGAAGCCACCCCAACTGAGCTTAGAGGCACACACGGCACGTGATGGGCTCTGCAGCCTTCAGCGACGGCAGAAGTCTGACCTGGTGAGATAGGCACTTGTGTGGGATAGTCGTGAAACTGCTGGGAGCAGCTGACGTAACTGCAACAAAAGTTTCGGCTTCACTTAAAAACACTGAGCAGCCAAACCAAAGGAGTGCAACACAGACTACGGACACCGTGCCTCCTTTGAATGTTATCCGACTGCTCTGGAGCTCCTGCTGCTGCACAAGGGAGGCTCCCCGCCAGACGCGGTCTCTTCTGCAACACCCCAATAATGTTAATTCCCCAAGGAGTTTTCAGTCACTTTTTTTATTTATAGACTCAACCACATGTGACGTACCGAGTTCACAACACGCAGACAAAACTTAGAAGTGACTTTGCCAAAGGATTTCAAACCCAGGTAAACTCTTGCTGAGCACACAGGTCTGACAGACAAGCGGCTGCTGCTTAGGAGGCACCTGCCACTGTGCAGTGCGGAGATGGATTTCCCTGCTCACAGTTACGAACTGGAAACGATTGACTCTAGGAAGAAGGAGTAAGTTTATTTCAAGGCAGATTCACCCAACATGTTACAGCTCTGTTCCCTCATATTAGTAGCTGTTTGCCAACCCAGCTCTGGGGTTTAGATACGAAGCACTCAGACGGGTTTTCTGACCACCTATCTTATATGCCAGAAAACCATCTGATTAATAATGAGTCTTGATCACCGCAATACAGGAGGCTTCTGCCCCATGGTATAGCACGGTGGGGCCAGGCTGTCTCCATTTTCAATAAGCTTCAGCCATTTCAGCTCCTTAATTCTAATGACAGATTGTTCTTTTCCCATCTGCCACTTCCCTCCCCCTGTGCTAGGGGAGAAATTAGACACCAAAGGCATACTCTGCTCTCTAGCTTTCAGTAACCCCTAAAGATAGATGTACACGATTGACTGGGACATTACTTACTCCCGAACTACGTATTTTACACATATATATATATATTTATAATTACACACACTCTTATACATTTAAACATCTAAATTAAAAAGGTATAAACATTAAAGGACATATTTCTGGAAAAATAAGTAGTCAATGATACTTTAAAGAATAAAATTACTCCTGAACAAAAAGACATAAAAGTTCACGTAATACGCCCAAAGAGAAGAAATACTTCTGCTGTTTGGTGGTCAACTGAAGGCAGCCTTCACGTACCCATTCAGGAGTAAAAATGCTTATGTCACTGCTTTTCATCTGGCACAATGAAAATACCTATGCCTATGTTTTTTATCTGGCACAAAAAAACCTGAGAAATTAAGTAGCCAGTACAATCCCTGCGTTCAACACAATTCTTTCTGATCCTCGCTAGCACAAATACTTGGATCAGATTCAGACCTTGTCACAGCAGTCCGAGGCATGGGTCAGAACAGGCAATTGGTTTTGACTCCATTGCAAGCTGCCTTTGCTACAAATGATAGTCATTGGCTGTACAGTGCAGGATTTCTCTTTGCAAACCCCGAATAGGGCTGCACGAGACAATAATGGTCACATGGAAAGCTACGAAAAAGCCCTGGGTTGCTTTCCTCATCTTGGCACATTCCCCCCAAAGCAATAACGGTTTGCTTCCCTACTTACCTTGCTGTTGCAGTTTGTAGTCTGTGGAGTATGCCTTGCCTATGATGTTCCACACGGGCCTCAGACAACCAAAAAGTCCCTCAAGAAACCCACCGCTCCCACTGCCTGATCTGTTGAACTGGACTTTAACATCATCTGCTCCACTGTTGCTCTCTCCATCCATAGTGTTCCTGTTGCCCTGAGGAATGGCTGTTTCAGACTCATCCTGCTCTCGCAGCTGCAGCACGCTGTTCTCAAATTGGTCCCTAGAGTCCTCGCTGATGCTGGTCAGCACTGCTGCAGTGACCGGGCTGCTCATGTTGTCGATGAGGTCTGCCTGCAGCAAGCCCTTCTCACGCACATCCTCTATGAGCTCGGGGGACGGGTGGTTTCCAGTAGGTGCATGTTCATCATGTAACCTACTAAAGTCTTTATCTTCACAGAAAGCTTTGCTGATCGAGTTTGGAGAGGAAGACAAGCTCAGGCGCTCCTGAGTACTGGCCATGATGCCGTGAGTGTGCATCAAGGAGATGGTCTGAGTTGGTACTTAGAGAATTAGTAGATATGACACATGGACCCAGAACCTGAAACAAGAAGAAAAAGAACAACTTTCACATTTTTATTTATTTTCACTGTGTGCACTTTCACAGAGGTAAGCTGATAATTAACTAGACATTCCAGACAACTGCTGATACTTAGTAAATAATTACTGCCCTAAAAGAAGCAAATAAATTATTCCAACAGAAACTCCACTCACGCAGTACTCTCAGTAACCTACTGCAGGAATTCCCTGATAAACAAACACCACAAGTTTTAAATAAAAGCCTAAAGGTCAAAACTGTGAAAGGCTCTTTCCAGCAAAGAGCTGTTTCTTCACAGTTACTATAGCATTTGCCAGACTGAAGCTGACCCCAGGTTTTTCCCAGCTCAGGCATGGTTTGAGTCCAGTCACTGTTTCTGCGTCTGGTACAGGCCACAAGCTCAGGATTCCTCTGCAAGGAATTCCTTGAGACAGGGTGCTAAAGAAACAAAGCACAGTGATACAGGTGGCCTGAATCCACCAAGGGATGGTTTGTAGCCCCTGCCTCAGAGCCCCACCTAATTATGACCGTCCTGGTCCTTTAGTTTAATCCTGTCAAGTTCATTGTAGCACGATAGGTTACATGCTTGAACTGTGTTCATGTCACCCTCATAAACAACTTCAGACGTAGAAAGCTTCACGGGAGCAGCATAACCTCGCCTCTGATCTCCCTCCTTGCACAGGCCTGAAGCATCTCCTCCCACTGCACTCTGCTTTCTGCTTGCATGAAGTTCCTGGTTGGTTGCAACTAAATTCAGGGCTAGTGTCCCTTGAAAAAGTGCTCCCATCTCTTGCTATGTGCTCCACTGAAAGACTCTTTTTCCACAATCCAGTGTAGTGCCATCTTTCTAGAGAACCAGGCCAAAATCTGGGGGTTGCGCTGCAACAGCTGCCCACTGCCCAAAGACCTTCCTGGGGTAGAGCCACTTGTGAAACAAGTCTCTCTAACTTCGCATCACAAGTAATTAAGCACATCCAGCCTGTAATACAGAACAAAGTCCGATTTTAAATTCCATATGAAGTTGAAAGGGGGGAAAAAGCGGCATTAACAGAAACTATTTTGTTAAAAAGTAAGATCGGTTACACTGGGTGCAAAGTCCCAGGCTCTGCAAACACCCACTGAAAGGAAGAAAGAGGTGGCCAGGTAGCACGCAGCCAATCGCAAGGGAACAGCTCAGCCCCGTAACTTCTCAAGATGAGGTCATTAGAGATGAGAGATAAGACCTTCAGCCTGGGGTATGAAAAGGTCATGCCCTGGGCTTCAGCCCCTCTCCAAGAGCAGAAGCACCAAATGGGAACAGCACTGCCACACTTCCACCTGATCAGATGGGGTGCACAGAAAAGCTTTATTAGAAGAACGTCGTTTAGGTTGTAAACTTAATGCTTTAAAAGAAAGCAAAATAGCAGTCAGGCAACAATTGCAGCACAGTCCATTCCAGTAAAGGACCTGAATTAGACTTGTAGGGGAAGCTCAAGAGTTGGTTATTCCTGCCCTATCTGTGACCAGCATTACACCGACTGACTCCCCAGCATGGGAAGCTGTAGGGTGACTGCAGTAGAATGCTTACTACTAGTAGTAGTTGTTATACAGTCACAGATTTATCCTCGATTTAAAGAAGGTAATGGAAAAGATTCAGACCTGAACAGAATTTCATAAAAATACCAAAGCAACTCCAACTCAGCGTTCCTGGGTGCTGCCCCTGCTCATTCCAAAAAGTCTGAGAGACACAAGCGATTCTTTGAACAAAACCAAGATGTGTTCAGTGTTTCTACAGAGGAATCTGTTTTTCATAACACAGCATATTAAGTCAAGTAAGTAAAACATCAATCTCCCCTGCAAGAATCCCTTAAGTAAGAGCCAAAACAAGAATTTGAGGTGTCCCAAAGTATCTCAAGTTTAAACAATGGGAAGTGCATTAAGGATTAAGTCAGACTTGGAGGGTAAAATTGTTTTGCTGTTATGTAACTCTGAGTACACTAACAAAGTCTAGGATTTTGCTTTTACCTTCCTATGTAATTTTCTGACTTCCAAATGCTTGATTGTGTAGATTTAACAGAGAAAGAACTGCTTTTCCTATACATATTTCATATTTTCCTAGTTTCTAAATGGATTATCAACACCATACGTGACCCCTCATCTCCCCGTGCATTTCTCACTATTGCCTGGAAGTATTGCCACTCTGCCATCCTGCTGCTGAAGCACCATAACATATATACATTATGCTGCTAACAGCCACTAGGTCACCCTGACCCTCAGTTCACTTCTACTCTGGTATTATTTGCCCTAGAGACACCTCCCACCGTCACTGGGGCTCAATACAGCAGCCAGTGCAAGTGTACACAGAGGATCCAGGTTTTCTACCTCAATAAAGAGATGAAGTTTAGGCAAGGCACGTGCATTTTCTGTACTGTATAGCAGGCTGATCACAGCATTCCAGGCACATTGGCTGCAAAGGACCTCTGGAAGTTATCAGGTTCAACCTCTCTCCTACCTGCAGCAGGGTTATCACAGCACAGCTCAGCCATGGCTACCATAACCCAGCCAAGAACAAACCCCCACATTTGGGGACGTTACACTGTCTCACCAGACCAGATTGCCTTCTCCAAGACTTAGATGTTTCCAATAAAAAAAAAAAAAAAGCCTTTAAGCACAGTGCCCTGCCAAGCTATCTGCCACTGTATCTGCTTCATGGGGAGAGGAGGCATAGAAAAGTTAAATTATTTTCAAATTGGCATGATACAGCCTTATTTAGGTACTTACATAAGCAGCCTGATTTTTCAGAGGTATAGTGAACTCATTGTTTTCAGAGCATGAGACGTCAGCATTTATTTTAAAAAAATTTCATATCAAGCCAACTTGTAGCGGTCCAGATACATGGGCAGGGGGTAGAAGGTAGTTTCTGCCATAACATATCAATGCTGACTTGTTGGGGAGATGAATTTTTTAAATTATCTTATATTACAGTACATTCTGCAACAGGCAACCTCTTGCCTTAGCGAAATTTGCTTTAACACTGACAAATTAGGTTGTCTTCGACCTTGCCATCTCCTCAAACAAGGGATGAAGAGCATTTTTCAAGCTTTATTGTCTTGCCTCCCCTATTCTTTTGGTCCGAGATATGGCTGACCACAGATATGGCTGAGATTGTTCATGCTGAACTCTTCCCACTAAAAGAAATCTTAAAGTTTCATTCGGTGTAAAGAACAACATTTTCTTGAAAGTTTAAAGTTTCATTATATATAGGCTGTTTGCCATTTGGGATGTTCATCATCTGTATGTGCCTCCTTAACTTCTACAGTGAAGCGCATAGTCAACCGGCGTTCTGCTTCTATCTTAGCGATGCCTCTGCTGTAGCAGACTTCAAGTCAAAAGCTGAAAGCTCTGTGTGTGGGAGGACTGTGTGCATATTTAAGATACTCAGATTTCATGAAGTGCTGCCGCAAAAGCAGACTTCAAGGCAGACCCTTTCATTTGAACTATTTTGATGAGTTCATGCACTTTGCAGCTAACAAATTTATTTTACGTTCATAAGGAAATTTAAGGCTTGGTGCAATTTTGTACGATCACAACTTCTTGTAAATGATAATATTTTCAGGAAAAGCATTTTTCCAGGCAAAATCCCATCATGCCCAGACAAAAGGAGCACAAAGTACACCTCTTCCAGGAAGAGTGAGACCGCACCTCAACACGTCTGACAGCCCAAACTGCAGTTTAAAAACTATTAGAGAAGTGACAGTTGACCCGAATCAGCACCAGAGCAGGTGAATCAGTTATCACAGAATCATCTGGTTGGAAGAGGCCTTTAAGATCATCGAGTCCAACCGTTCACCCTGCACTGCCAGGGTCCCTAAACCACGTCCCTCAACATAAGGCATGCTTTCATGTTGTCTAATACTGCACTTGCTCCTGGAAACATTTGTCTAGTAAGTGTTCTCACACACACACAGAGCCACCAAAGCAGGCGGCTGCCTACATAAACCCAGAATTTATGAGCGTCAAAGCAATGGTCAGGATTGAAGACGTGGCAGAGTTAAACAAATGCCTTGCGTGGACCATAATGGAAGTCTCTCCTTTAAAAAGCAGTGCTAAAAATAGCGTAGCAAACCACAATTCCAGATACAGCACACAAACAAAATGTTAGTGTGCTGTAGACATTGAGTAGGTACAAAGCAGTCACCCCTCAGCTTCCCAACAGCACAAATGTCCAGTCATATTTAGTTTCCTTGAAGCACTATTTCCTGTATTACCCGGCCAGGCATATTCTATGCTTGCACTTCTGACCCATGTTTAAGGGCTGAGAAAGAGCAGCTGGCAGAAACTATCCAGCTGATACGTGGCAAGTATCAAGGACAGAAGAGATTACTGCCCGTATCACTACTTACATTCAAGCCTTGGAGTTCCCTTGCTTTTTCCTGGTATGCAGTGTGATTTCCTTCTGGCTGCTCTAGGTACAGCAAGGTAACTGCAGCTTTCTGCACTGACAACACAGCTGCAGTTATGTGTTATCACCTTGAAAACACTGCAATACTCCTGGCCTGGGACAATACTTTAAAACGTCCCAGAGTCTAACAAACGAGCACAAAGCATGCTTGTAAAGGGTAGTTATCTTGCTACACGTATCTTGCAGCTGATTTCTTCTGCCCCTTGTGATTCTCTCTCAATTTCTACATGGAATTTTTACAATAGGTTGGCACACAGTCCTCTTCCATCTCTTGTCCTTCTACTTGGTACAACTTCAGCACAGGAAAGCACTGAGAGCTGCTGAGTTGGCAAGTGCCAGAGCTTTGGCTGTCACTTCTGACCTTTGGGTTTTGAAATCACATGATTTTATTGCACAGGATTCCAACCAACGTTTTCTTTTCCTGGTCTCCTGGTGAGGAAAATGCTGTATGAGTGGATCAGATACTGCTCTTATGGTGCACTTTTGCAGTTTTACATTACTTCAAATTTATGCTTGTGTTTTGCATGGTTGTTTTGAACATGAACTGTAATAGCAGGGAATGAGCTACCCATCATCAAAACGCAACCTCTTTGTTTTCAGGCGTTTGGGTTTTTGGGTGGGTTTTTTTCTTTTTTTGGCGGGGGGGAGTGGGGTGTGTTAAATCACATTATTCAGGGGAAGGAATAGCAAACGAATACATCCTGAAGCTTCACCCAGAACTGCTTCGCCTTTCTTTCCCTTTTGCAGGAGGAAAACCAAAAAGCACTCTATTTTGTTAGGTTTTCAAAATAGAAACTATGCTATTAAGCCCGCCCATATTAACTTGGTGCAGTCTAGCCCACATCATGGGCAAATCTTTAAGCTAACTATGGAGTAGCCCAGGGCAAAAGATTGGGGTTTTTAAAGCAATCATTCTCTTTCTTGAAGCACACTGCTTCTTCAAGGAAGCATCTTTCTTCCACATCTCCCATCTCACACCTGCATGAATGCTCAACCACAATCCAGTCTTATTTTTAAATATTACGATTAAGATATTGCCAAAACATAATTAATTTCTGATAAAACAGTTGAAAATTCTTCATTTGACCCTCTTGGGATTTTCTGCCTTCACTGCAACAGCTCTGAACACCTTTATGCAGATACCCTAACTTACAGCTTTATGTGGGAAAACTGAAGTGTGGAAACACTGACCTTTTTGTGTGTGTGCGTGTGGTTTATCCTGTTCTTTCTGGTTGTCAGACAAATACTACACTACTTCTGTAGGTTCTGCAGATTACTGACTGGAACATGTTCTTTTAATTCATTTCTACAGTAAATATTTGGATGCCACCTCAACATGCGATGACTAATTTTTGCAGACACCGTAATCATCACCTGAGTGATGTGGTAGCAAGCGCTTAAGGTTCACAACTATCATGATTATTCTAAAATTATAACAGAATATTTTAGCATAGCCATGGGCATCAAGCACGAGACCACAGACACGTATCTATGTTGTATGTAGCTATGTCCATATTATCACAACAGAAGCTTGAACTCTGCTGATTTAAGTTAAGCCTTTATTTAATATATTCAGTTTCTCCTAAAACAATGATGCATTGGTTTTGGCAAAAGTGATTTTACAGATGTAATATACCTTTGTCTTCACTGTATCAGTGTGAATGAGAACTCTGTCTAGCTTTCTAGTCTGAACCCTTTCTGACAACAACAAAAATAGTAGGGTATACCAGCCAAGAAATACTCCTAATGGCTGAATCCAAGCTCTGTGCACAGGGCCAGCTGGAGGTTTGCTATGCACCTTATATATCCCAACTAAGCCTGTCAGAGTAGAAATAAGTGGCATCTAGACTACAGCATAAGAACCACCCATACCACACCAGAATGACAGGTTCATCTATCCCCATTTCCTGCCTCCAAAACCCCAGAAAAGGATCTGCAGGCAGCAAAACCTTGCCAGTGCAGTGCCACCCAGTTCCCCATGATCCGCAGCTCACTGACTTTCTCCAGCAGCAGCACACAGTGGACTTTTCCTATTCTATAGCCCACAGTATTTTTCCTTTCCAAATGCATCAAAGAATTTTTTTTAACCAGAACACTTTGGCTATCACTATGCTGTGGCAAGGAGTTTTGTAGCTTAACTGTATGTTGCATGAGGTATTACCAACTATGCTTCACTTTGCATTTCTCAAAGTCCTTCCTTCAAACAACCAGTTGTTCACTGTTCCAGTGACATCGAACCCTATTTATTATCTTAATGCCAGCTGTGATTTTATTAACTATCTCATCCTCCACTCCAGTATTTTTTCAAGTCTAAAAGTTCCCACTCTATCTTCTCATGCACATATGAAAGCTGCTCTCTATCTTTGATAGCCCTTCTACTCCTTTTCCATTTCTCCTGTATCACCTTAGAGTTGAGGGAGTCAGACCACAGACAGAAACCCCAAGGTGGACGCACACAGAAATGTACAAAGGCATAATGATAATTTCTGTTCTTTATTACTTTCCTAACTATTCCTCTAATGCTATCTGGTGTCTAAGCGTGCTTTAGTATGTTGAACTAACTTCCATGAGTCTCTCACAACCTTAAGAATCTCATTCTTGAGCAGTAAAAGCTAGGTCAGAGCCTAATTCCTATATACAGGATGTTAAGATGAAGTTGTATTTAATCTGACATTTTAACATCCAAGTTCACCAGAGCCTTCCAGTACCCTCTGCCACTGGTGTACATGTTTATTATCCTGACCATCTTACTTCTGTAGTCTCACAGCCTAAATACTCTTGCTTCAGAATATTCTCAAATGATCTGGATAAGGGAAGAGAAGGTGGAGAGAGCACAAGTAGTGCAATCTCCAAAGCAGGATGACAACTCCTTTTAGAGAAAAATGTTTCAACATTACTGTCTGTGTATCCCTACTCTTGTTTTATACCGTTTAACCAATCGTTTGTCCGCGAGACAGGCATCCCTGTTATTTTATAGCTGCTTAGTTTCTTTAAGAGTCTCTGGTAAGTATTCTTGTCAAAATCTCAACAGATTGTATCAACTAGATCCCCTTTTCTGATGTGCCCTTGACTCCTCCAAAGAAATTTAATAGACTCCCAAACTGTTACTTCACCTTAAAAGAACTATGTTGACTCTTAACTCCACATGATATTTGTGTATCTGCACTGGCTCTCAGCACAGGAATGAATTTCTATCTCCACAAACACTAAACAAATATTTAACTAGAAACTCCTTCAAACATAAGGTCACAAAATTGGGGAAGGTGGAGAAGAAGTGCTTGATTTGGAAAAAGAAATCAAGCATCAACTTCTTTTTTTGGCACAAGGAATAAAAAAAGCAAACAAGTCAGACAAAGAGCCAACCCACCCTCCCTTGTGTTCAGGGAGACCTCTTCAGCTGGTTTCAATGAAAGCGAGATTGATTCCTGGTTCACCTGCCAGCCAGCTCTGCAAAGCACAGTTTGTGAAATAAGCAGCTTACATAACTGCGTATTTTCAGCACTACACACACAAATGCTTCCTCTATCCTGTATAAGGTATTTTTGGATCTGCTAAAATGCTACTGTGTTCTTCCAGGGCTTTGCATTCTTCTGCTCAGAAATTGCATAATCTGATGCCATAGGAAATAAGTGATGTTGCATAATGATTCTTATACTCACTGCAGGATTTTGGTACTACACATTTCTGTTGCAAAGAAGCCCTTCTCCACGTCTCTGAACTGGGGTCCTCGTTTTCTGAAGAAAGGAAAATCCAGTGGTCATTGGGGGTAACAAACCAAGGACCACCATCCTGTTACAAGAATTTCACTTCACAAAAACGAGTTTTAACTTTGTATTCCCATTTGCTACTTCTGTTTTCCCTCCACTCTGGTTGTTTGCATGTCTTGAGCTCTGTGCATATATTAAAAACCGGAAGTTTCACGTACAATGTTCTGACGTCTAATTGACCATCGACACCCTTCATCACAGGCTCATCAATACTACTGTAAAATAGTTATCACTGGTATAAGAGACTGACTCAACACTGATTAGCCTTTTATGCTACTAAATTACTATTGGAATCTGTCTTAGATAAAAATTTAGAAATGACCTTAAGTTACACTCTACTCTTTCATCCTTCCAGCTGTTTGCATAGTATGAAACAACTTTTAAAACCTAGTCACAGACTTCAGGCTCTTCTTTACTCCTTCTCTCTCCTCATCCTTCAGAATTCTGCACTTCTTTCTTACCTCATTAAAGATCCACATAATATTACTAAACAGCAATAACAGATTGAAGGATTTAAATTCAAGTATTTCACAACTACAAAACCCAGGAAAATCTCAAAGTTAAGTTCAGAGACACCTTACAGCCTCTCTGACATTGCCACCTGAAGACATTAAGACGTTCCAGTACTACCAGGGAACAGTATCTTGTCACTTCTCCCACTTACAGAACTCAAACATCCTATTTTCCTCCAAGGAGTAGCGTTAAGATTAATTAATGTCTGAAATATCTTTGAGGATGAAGATCAATATCAAAGTGCTATTTTCAGGAACCCAGTGAAGGAATCAAACTCACTTCAATTTGTGTGAGGCATCAGGCTGGTCTCAGGTAAATTCACTCATATACTTGTTCGTATTTTTGTAGTAGATATGAATTATTCAATATTTGCAAAGCACATTTGACATGTAAAAGTGATACACACAAACTTCTCAGCACCAACAGCTTACGTGCTTCATACCTAGTACTAAAGTAGCGAAACAATTTTTCATGAAAGTACAAAAATTACTGGGGTACATTCAGCCTGTCGACACTAGACTAGGCACCAGTGTGTGCACCTGATAGGAAGGGGAAGGGGACCCTTGAAATCCAGCTGGCAGATCTCTAGGATGAGAAATGACACCAGCACGAAGTTGTATTTAGTAAGCACCACACACGAGCAAAGAGGATTACGCCTCGATAGAGAAGCCAGCACAATGACTTGCTCAGGAGTCTCTGTTAAGCCTGACACAGTGTAAGGTCAGAGCAACACCCAAGAGGTGTGATCCTATTCTCAGGCCACTAGAGCCTTACGTGATAGTAACACGGTCAAGACAGCACAGACAACACACAGTCACGGACTGAAGAACCATAGAGGAGCCTGCAGAGGCCTGACATAACACATGTCATCTAATACCCTGCAGAGACCTCCCAAAGCAGCGCTCAGCCCCTTGGTCCATCCCTACTAGATGACTTTTTGGCTACGGTTGATAAACCAACGTTGGAGAACCTCCTCAGGCACGTAAGGATGGTGAGGTTAGGTTTTCGGTGCTTCAGCAGAAAAGTGACAGCTGTACAGCTGCATTACTGATTTTGGCATCCTCCAGAAGGTAACAGAGTAACTGGCCAGGGACAGGAAAGGACAAATGTCCTAGGAATGAAGAGTACATCCAAACAGAGAGACCTCCATTCCTCAAAGCCCACTATACTGGAAAAAGCCCAACCTCCCACCCACACCCCACCAGGACTTTCTCCTTCCTTCCCTTACAGCACCTCTCACGCTGAACTAGCAACAGCTCCAGAAGAAACGGCACGAACAATTACAGGTTCACTGGAGGATTATAAAACCCTCGTACTTTACCCAGAAAAATCTGTTCTTCACCCTGGCCTACACCCAACTGTTGCTAATGCCTTTGAACCCACTCCAACAACCAACTTCTGAACTGAAGTTGTAAACAGGGAAAAAGGACAGAGGTCAAAATGCACGTTGAGTATTTATAGGGGTGGGAGTGACTACACACAGTGTTTCTGCTCCCGGCCCACCTCGGTATTTCTGTCGCAGCAGCCAACCTGCTATTAAGTCCAAAGTAGTATACGTGGTTTAGGTGAAATATTTACTCTCCCCTCCACAAGACTTGAGAGCGTTTTGCTGTAATGTCACAAGAACACCAGCCCACCAAAGCCTAAGCCCTTGCACAGGACGTATTTGCCAAGGGGGGATTAAAAAGAGAAGTCCCATCAGCTGGCCAGGGCTGAAGTGCCAAACTCCTGAGAGCGTCAGCCTCCTCTGAGGGTGCAGAAGTAACATTTGCCTCAGTTGACTCATTTTTATTCAGTTATGGCTGAGTAGTTGTAAAAGCAGTAAGTCTGCTGCTGTCTTCCTCCAAACACGGGTTGTCAGGTACGAGCTTGGCTAAAATGCTCCATGCACAGCAAGTTCAGACGCCTTCCCCTGCCTACCCTGGCCCCAAGGACCAGGGCTGAAGAGGAACCTGCCACTGATTTTAAATCTGTTCACACGATCGATGTCAAACTTCTTTTAATTTTATATATAAAAGTTTTATTTAAAACACTCTGCCATTTTGAGAAGTCCTACTATTTCAAATCCACTCCACACACCTCGACCGCAGAAAGCCTGGAACCAGTACCAGATAAGAACAGCTCCAGTCTAATCAGTCACCATCTCACATTTGCTGTAAAGAAGTAATAAAAAAGCAGGAGATACTGTAAAACCTTTCTTATCCTGCCACTGCTCAGAGCAGAACCATCTTTTATTAACCACTAATTGCAAAACAGCTTACCTATGAAGAGATTTTCAAATAAATCATTACTCAATTTTCTGATCCACTGGAGATAAGCCACTTACCAAATCTTTACAACAGGAGACAAAAGAGGAAGGTTAAAAATGCAACCAGAAAAAAAACAACAAAGCCAAACATTTTTAAACACAAGTTCACGTACAGCTGAGAGGCCATGAGAGTCCCTACCATCTATTCTGTGCTAGAAGTTATTTGCTAATTCCAAGCACAGGGGTCAAAATGAATGCCAGCTATAAATTTAACTATCAGAGAGCAGGGGACAAAGACAGCTCTGAATGACAGGACCACTCTAGATCAAAGAATCAGACTGGAGGCCCAAAATGCAGGAAACAAAACTGGTGTTAAAGGTAAACAAACAAAAAAAACCCCACTACATCAAAATCCGCATTTATTTGTGTTTCACAACCAAAGTCTGTTACAAAAACAGAGGTTCAAAGCATTGTCTCTCTCTAAAAACAAAAATCCCTGCAGGTCTGGGGACGAAACAAAAAGCATAGCAACACAAACTTTTAAACCAATGACAAGTTTAACCTCCGCATTCTGGGATATCCCAAGATGTCTGTGGCTACACACACAGCAGGTACTCAGAAAAGTGTCCACATCTGCGAGTCAGACCGGCTGAACCTCTCATTTCACTCATCCACTTTGGTTTTATTTCAAATATTTTCATATTTTCTCCCTTAAAATTATCCAAAGATGTTCCTTCCATTTCTTCTATTGAACAGCCTGCCTATGGATAAAATCAGTATATCCAAACACATGGGCCTGATGTCATCTTCCTCCAGATGAACTTAAAATACCCAATTTTTCATTTACTTAAGAGAGACATGTGGCTTGATATGATTAAGCTATTGCAGTACCTAAACAACCCCCACAAAACACAAATCAAGAGCAGCTCCGCTCCTTTCATTGGGAGAAAATATGACATCATGCTCCATTCAGGTAAGCAAGAATATGACAAATCTTGCCCCGGTGAACAGTATCGTTAACTGCAATGGTACTCTCAGCTTATTCATCTATTAGGAAAATGAGGGGTAAAAATCATGTGTTCAGCACAGAGGCAGCTCAAACTGCTATTTTCCATAATAAAGGAACAAATTCCTACCCAGCTGATAGAACAAAACCACATCTCTTCTACATCTCAAAAATAAAATGAAATTATTTATTAATGTAACACAACAGAAGAATTGTTTGATTAGACCACGAGGAAAAAAAAAATTACAATTGCCTAGAAGACAAAAAATACAATTCTGCTTCTTTGTACTATCTCTAGTAATCCTTATGTCATTCCCTGTATATTCCATATATATCCCTTCTCCATTGCCATTCGCTTCCCCTTTAAAAGGGGGGCACATGAAGATAACGTGCAAAATTGCAACTGAAAAATGTCTAGCACACCAACAAGCAAAAGGACAGGCCAGCTATCAGATTTATAAGCAGTGATGGATAAATTAAGGTTTCATATTTCCTCTTCCCTTCTCTCAGCATCATTTTTTCAGCCCTTTCACATCACAAATGCAACATCCATCTGTCCTTCTGAAATAAATGGTGAAAGGGTAACACTGACCATTAAACACATACAAACGCATACGCTTTAAAAAAAGACATTTTCATCTAAATACTTACAAGGATTAAGATCCCCTATGTGATGCTCCATTTTCTTGTTTTAAAAAGATGGAAGGAAAAAAAAAAAGGAAGTGTTGCAAAATAAAAGGAAATTCCACCCACACAATCCTGCAGCCTGCTGCAAAGAAGCACAGAAGCGTGCTGACGTCACGGATTCATGAATGGATGTAAATCGGGCTGTTTCGAGATTCGGCGGCGCTGGCTGGGGCTGTGCACCACGAGAGGGAGAGGGGAGCAGGGGGCCAGCCAATCCGCGCAGGCACCACTGGCCACCTTCTGCCACCAAGAATCTGGGCACCGACAACCCAAGCCCTCCGCCGAGCCACCCCGAAAGACCGGCCTGCGGGGCTCCCCGGCCGGCGGGGAGGGCTGCGCGCTTCTGTACTACGTGTGCAAGGCGGGGAGAGGACACCGAAAACAATTTGTTTGTAACTGAAGTGAAGCTATTGGGTAAAATGGCATCACTGCTGCCATTCCGGAGAGGACCAGGCGAGGACATCCTCTAATGCCTTCAAGTCATCGCTCCGGCGAGTTTCTGCCCCTCCGTACAGCTTGGATGACAACAGCGTATCAAATAACAGCCATCTGTTATATGAATCAAATGTATTTAGTAATCAGAAAAGGAGTTTATCATGGCTCTGGCTTCTTTCAGGATTACAAACCCTGGGTATTATTATTAAAATAACTAAATATAAGCATGTGCTGGAAGGAAGCTGCGGGGAGAACAATAGGAGGCTTGTATTTGATTAGTGATGCAAAAGCACCAACAAAATAAAAATAGGAGCACTAATAAAATCACGCATTCAGCTCCCAAACATTCCCAACAGCGGGCAGACAAGCTCATCGCGTCAGAAACAAAAATCGGAGCACGCATAGTTTCACACTTGCGGCTACGTAACGAATGATGGGCACGACACCCACGTAGCGCAGCCTACCAGCCATTTTCAGCCTGTTTTTAATTCCATGCCAGTGAATACACTTAATTTTGCATACCAGATGCACGGACACAGGGCGTCATTTTGGATGCCCAAATAGATGCCAATGTCCTGGTGGATGCACGTGAGAGCGGCTACAATTAACTTGGATCTGGACGGGGAAACAAGTTTTGCCTTACTTTTGTATCTTTGAAATACGAGGGAAGGAGTGGAGGGATGAGCATAACCATGAATTAAGGTCAAGGTTCAAAGGACAACCTAGGCTGTAAGCTATGCAATTACACCATCTCAGGGTTGAACAGAATTCATCCATTTGGTCTCTAAAACTCCCTCTAAACAATTTGTAGCCTCCAAATTACCAAGAGCCAGAATTTCCACACTTTCACCACCCCTTTTCCTAGCAAGTAAGAAGCAACTATACCAAAACAGGGTGTCCCAAAGCTTACTGTGGTGGAATACATCTTAAGAGAACGTCTAAGAGAATCCCAACTTCCCTATGGAAACAGGGTAACATCCCAAAATAAACCAAGGCTGGATGGAACGGCAATGTAGATGTGTGTTCAGAAACCACAGGTTTTGTGCTACCTGGTATCATGTGAGCCAGCACCACTAATGCTAGCTTGTGTGAAGGGAGGGAAAGGGAGGGATGCAAAAACCTTCCTGGAAGCTAAAAAATGTACTTATATGAGGGTACAGGGAGGTTTTTGCATCTATTAAGACAGCAGATTATTTTTTTTTAATGCATCTTTGACACGTAGCAAGGAACGGACACATCCAGTTCTTCTCCAGTTCTGCTATGCCAAAAGACCCTGTTTGGGAGTTATTGGACTTCTACATCTGCTCCTCAGCACATCATCTTCTCTTAGTTGCACCATTTTTAGACACTATCACTCCACCAAAGATGAACTTTGATTTTGGCCTTTGGTTTCTGAATTGAGCTTTATAAAGCTGGCCAGAGAAAATTAAAATGAGCACTAATTTCTTGGTACCTACTTTCAAGATCAAAGAAGGCGCAAGTTAACTTTTGCCAAAGAAATCTCTCTTAAGAGCTAAACATCACAAAACACAAAGCATGAGATTCCTACCCAGACAATGCAATTGCTGCAGATTGCGCATTACTATACACAAACAAGGAAAGCAGGAGTGGAGGAATGGTGTGAGACATCTCTTCTTCTAAGGGATCCTTTCACATCATGATGTCAAACCCCAGCTGCATCGGGTTACTTGGTACTTAGACCTGCTCCGACTCCCTGCCTTCCCCTCCCCTTCAGAGCCCACCACTCTGCTTTACAGCCAACATCACCACCGTGGTACAAAACCAACAGCTTCCAGATTTCCCTGGCATTTTCAAAACAGAAACAGAAATGTTGATTTACTCTCTTACCCTAAAGCAAAAAGGGTTAAATTCAGAAACTAGAAGGGGGAGCACAGTATCACATCTAAGAAGTGGAAGAAAAGGAGAAATATTGCTATAGAACAAGAAAAGTCAGAATACAAATAGAAAGGAAAATCATTTTCAGAGGTTTCCAAGGGTTAATTGCAGTGACATTTAAAAAAAAGACAACCCACCCATCAGGGAAAATAAGTGGGAACAAAACCCCAGGAGGACTCTAGTAGAGGAAGAGATACACAACACAGGATTTTCTTCTCCATGGTGACTTGGTTCAGTGTACCAACAGCCAATTCCATCTGTGTCTCAACAGCTCAGGTTGACATTTTCAAACACAAAGGTCCTGTTCAATGCAAGGTGACTACCTTAACTCATTATGAAAAACCAAAACCAATCATTGGCCTAAAATTGATGGCTGTTACAAGATTATGTTGATAGCCAAATACAGCATTAGAAAACAGGATGGTTGCAACCAGTTACATAGTATGTAGCTCTTTGATGCATCAGTGGTAACTAGAATTGATCAATATTAGAAAAAGAAATTATTTTCCTCCTCCTCATTCGGACAAAAACACTGGTAAAAGCAGAACTCTGTGAAGTATCAGATGTCCAAACATGATTCTATGGATAAGATTAGTTCAGTATTAATGTGAAAATAGAAGAGAAAAATACATGTATGAAGTACAGCAAGGGTGTATTTAAAAAAATCCAAGTTCATAAGGAATCATACAAATCCTAGTGACAAGTTCACAGGTAGCAGGATTTCTGAAAGGATTTCTGAGTAACTAAGTAACTAGACTGCTAGGAGACATAGCAGGCAAAACTGGCTGTAATAGGTGCAAAAAGCTGAAAGCTAGAAGGATTTTAAAAGTATCTCTGTGCCATGTTTGAAAGAGACAAGATAATTAAGTACTTTCAAGCCAATTAGTAACTAACAGGAATGTTATACAGCATCTGCTAGGCATAACATTTCAAATTGGCACATCATTTTAATTTGAGCCCAGTCCTAAAATAATCATTTAGCAAGTTCTCCAATCCTATGACCTTAAATTTTAATAAATTGGAAAACTACTAAAATTGCAGAAGATTGAGAACAACAATATTATGCCAATATCCAAGAAGAGCAGACATTTGGTATTTATAGGCCTTGGCAACTCGATGCTGATCTTGGGCAAATATCCTAATACAACCTTTGACAGGAAAGGATGGTTCCGCTCCATCAGACCAAAGGCCCACTCATCCTAGCCTCTTGTCTCTGATGGTGGCCAGTAACAGACACGCAGGGAAGCAGAAAATCAAAGCAAATGCCTAACACTCCTTGTGGCATATTCCACTAACAAAAGCAGAAAATTATCAAAGAGATGAAAGTGACCCAAAGGCTAATTTCATAATTATACATAAATAAGACTGTTCATAAATCTACTTGGCACACACTCAGAGGTACAAGAGGGACTCCACTGTGAAAACGTTCTACCTGGATGAATAAATAGCTGAAGTGAAACTGCAAATGATCCTCTAACAGGAGAAAGCCTAGGTAAATATTTGCATAGTTAAGGTGGCTGGAGGGAGATTTTACTGTCAAGTTTAAAATCTGTGAAATCTTTGATCCACACTTCCAACCCTGTAGGCATACATTCCTCTTCTGAATGTCCTAACCTTCAGCAGTGGGGTGGGTGACAGGAAGGAAGGAGGGGGGGGGGGGGGGGGGGGGGGGGGGGGGAAATCATACTTAAACCATCAGCTCTTCAAGCTCTTAACCAGAATCTCCCCAGATCTGAGACTTTGAGAAGTCCTCCCTGCAAAGGCATGTGAATGGTACTGCAATTTGACAGGACCAGAACCAAGAACTAGGAGCCAAGAAGCATGACCAAAGGAAAAAAAAAGGCACTTGAAGAGAAAAAGCCCAAAACTAGGACATGTGCAATGCCATGAGAACAGGTGAGCTGCAGTTTCAGTCAGGGGCCCTAATTACAAGCCCTGTTTTGAACAGGAGTCTGTTTTCAAGAGGAGAGCCAAAGTGATTTCAGATCCTGTTCCTCTCATGGCAGCTGCTGAGCCACCACAGTCCAGAGCCTGTAGCTGGAAGTTGAGCTCCACACCAAGTAAGGGGTTGCCTTTGGGCTAGGATAAAGGTAGGGTGCACACTTTGGTGGCCAAGTTGCTGCGGCACAGGCAGCAGGGCTATCCCTGGAACAAGGCTTGGACCCTCTCAGCTAAGAAACATCAGAGCTGCCTCTGCTCACAAAACAGCATCATTAGTGAGCCACAGGGAGATGTTTAGGTCTGCTTAAAAACGAATACAGAGAGCTGAAGTTGGCTACGAACTCCCTGATGCACAGTATGCTGAGAGAAAACTACCCATATCAAGTGTCTACCCAAAAGCCATTCAAACTCATGGACACTGGTGCCATCACTGTACAGTCTTCAAATCAAAGTGCTACCAACTTCTGTTACCAAAGTGGAGCTTCTTACAGCAAAACCATCTTCCATACAGCTGACAGTTGTTTTTTGACTGAGCGTGCTCTGCAAGATATGATGGGTAGGAGTACATAAGACTATATGATCCCTTCCTTTAACCTTGTATTGCCTTCAGCAACACTCCAGGAACATAAAAAGAAAAAAAGACGACACTAAAGGACAATGACAAGACAAAATGCATTATGTCTTCCCTTGTTTAAGCCTGAGGGTGGTATGGACTCTTTTTTAGGAGTTTTGGGGTGATTTTCCCAGCAAGCCTGCTCCTTCCAGATGAGCCTTCCCTTTCAGGATCCTCACCATGGTAAAAGTCAGTGTAGTTTTAGGGGAAGGCACACCACTACAACGTTAAGAATGTGCACCAATAAGGCTGAGGAAGTTCAGAAGACTACCTCTACAGATTTTTATCTTCCTGAAGACCACCCAGCTCCTCAGACCTAAGGAGAAACTCTGGAACTTCGTCAGGAAAGAAAACACTGCTGCATAAGAGGCATTAGAGCCCCCTTCCCTGCTGCTAGAAAGGCAGTTAATGCAGCAAGTGAACAATGTCTTCGCAGATTTATAGTCCTCGTGTCCAGCTGGCAGGAAGCACAGAGGAGACACGTGAAGCAGAACGTGAACACAGACACCACCCTTGTGTCTGGGGAAGCTGCTAGCTAAGGTCTTCCTTCAGGAGGGAACTTTCTGCCACCTGAAACTACATGGACTCAGGCCACATCCTTTCCCCTAGTCAGGGGTCTGCAAGGACACTTAACGTTTATCTCTTTCCAAGATGCCCATCTGTATGTACAAAACCTGTAGGAATTTTGTTATCTTAAAATCTTCAACTTTAACACATGGTTGAAATTAGACAATGGGTTGTAAAATTATCAAGGAGAGGATGAACAAACTGGAAGTCAACCTAAATACAGATAGTCAGGAGTAGGGTAATACGCCCAAAGAGATTAAAAGGTGTTTATTTGCTGGTTTATTCTTCTAGAAATCATTTGCAGAAACCCTTAGCAAAGGCCACGCGAGAAAAGCAGATCTATTTGTTCAGTGAAACAGTCACAGAATAATGTTCCTCCCAGAGAACGTGCCAAAAGGAAGTCTTCGGTAACAATTATTAATAGAACTGTGAGCAGTGAGAAATATTGAAAAAAAAAAAAAGAAGTAAAAATCAGTGTGTATAATTAGTGGTTATAAAGGCCACTTCTAAAGCCAACTAAGCTACAGTAACTTTTCCTCGTCCAGGTTAGGACCTGACAACAAGGCCTCAGTATTAGCACCATGTGGTAATAGCAGTCCTACGATTAACGTTATTCCCACAAAAAGGCAGGCATAAACGGGAAGATACTGCAGGGAGGAATTAATGAAACTAGAGAAGTGACTAAAAAATGCAGTACACTTCCCCAAGGTCAAGTTTTGTTCCGAGGAAAAAAATCACCTGCACAAATACAGAAACAACTGCTTTGCAGCTGTTCTGTAGATAAGGATTCGGGACAGAGGATCGAGGACTGAGAACAAATTACAGATATCAAGCTGCCACAAACAAAAACCTTCTATCCATCGACAGGAGCAGAAATTCCCCATCTACTCAGTTTTGATAAAGTTGGACTTTGGCAAAGTCCATTTTCGGGTCTGGCTGGTCAAGGAGGTGAGAAACCATGCCAGAACCAGAAGAAAAGACGGACAGTTAATAAGGTGAGCTACGAGGGGTGAGTGAGAGAACTCACTGAGGCTGGTCAATCTGAACAGAGTACAGAGAGAAGCAGAGATCGAGATATGATGTATTTCTATTAAATATAGAAACTGTTTTGGCAAAGGAGGAGGAAACCTATCCTCCACATCTATGACTTATGGACTCCAACTGTAACAAGAAAAAGTTACTTAGGCCATTAGAAGAACTTTTCTAAATGGTAAACATAGAGAAGCTTGAGGAAATCATGTTGCCTCCTATTATTAGGAGATAAAGAAAAAAAAATCATCTCACAAGAACTATCCAGCAATAGTGATGATGCTTTGATGTAAAGAGTGAAGATGATCTTTTGGAACCTTTCAGGCCTCTTCTATGAAGATACTGAAGTACTGAAAGCTTTGCAGCAAGACCAGAAGCTAAAAAACTAATCTGATCTTTTGCAGTACAAGGTCTTGCCAAATTAAATCTTTCCATCCTTGCTACTGTTACACAACCTCTCTGAGGAATATTATTCAGACTTCTACCAAAAAACCTACAAAAACTGCTGAAAGCCCATAAAGACAGCAAAATTCAAGCACTTACAAGTCAGAGACTGCCAGAATAAGGCACTATATTTAGTACTAAGTTTTCTCTGTAGTACTGTGGTAAAGTTCCTTTAAGAACAGTGTATCGGCGCTACATAAATATTCTCAAGACCTGCTCAGCATCTTCATCCCAGACTAGTGTCAGTCAATCAGGAAGCTATCAGAAGCTTTTGCTTTAGAGCTTACTGCTTTTTTCTTTTTCCCCCCCTCTCTCCCAAGAGATAAGTTCTGTTCCCCCACTGCTAAACACAGACCCTAGAAGAGTCCTCTTGATCTGTGGGAGGTACCACAATACAGAATTACTCACATCGTGAAGAGTGATGACGACACTTTAAATAGTTAAAATCATGATTCACAGATTTTTGGTCCAGAATATTCAGATTGAGAACATTATGCTTTCCAGCAGTGGTCATGTTGATCCTTATGTTCAAGCAGAAAGTTGGACAATGCAGTATGATGTAGGTGTCCCAAAGCAGGACGCTGTCAGGAGATGCTGTATGGCATACCAAATACTTGCTACCTGAATTAAGTCATAGAGCTGACCTTAAGGGACAACCAAAAATTAAACAGCTTTCACCAAAGGGCACAGAAGAGTTAGCCAATGTATCTACCATTCCAACTCAATCAAACCATCAGCTTTGTATTGCACAGGATTTGACCATCCAGGAAAAATAAGCAGCACATTAGTAAAGTGAAGTCATAGCTATGAGAGAAAGAATGAGATGCATGTTCAAAAACGTGTCAGCTGAAGCATTAACCCTGGAGCCTTCCAAGACAACTCTTCCACAAGAGTGTTCTATAACACAGTCCTCCATAAGCAGACTGAAAAAAGGTGACTGCACTTCGCTTCAAGCAGAGAGACATGAACCTGCTCAAACTCCGATTTCCCCCTTATTAGTAAGGAGAGGCTTTCGGAAAGTGCTTGCATATCTTTCACAAAAGATATAATATAGTGGACAAAAAAAGCACAACAGACTACATGATTAGAAGCTTGCCTGGTTCACTTGCTCTCCCATTTTGTGCCATCTCTAAATGTCACAGTCCCCCTCATGAGCCATACTTTCTATCCTTAAGTCACCTCTAGTACACTGCTGCTATGCAAACAGCACTCAAATATATGTCTATAAACTGGAAAAAAAAGATAAGCAGCAGCAATGGTGACAAAGCAACTGATGAATTGTTGTTGATGAAGCAAGGACAGGCAGGTTCATGCAACTAATCACTTTCATTGAGATGAAACCAGGTTCCAATCAAGAGAAAATTTAATTCTTCAGTAAAACTCTTCACTCTCATTATAACTCGTAGCAAGAGACAGCTAGAGTCTAAATACACAGATGCTCTGCCTCTACAGCACCCACCACTCCTGTCAGAAGGGGTAAAAATCAACAGCTTTTAATTAAGAAATACATCCCAAAATGTAGCTCCATCTCACATCTTCCTGCAGTCCCACTCTAAGGTGGCTCAGGCATCTCCTAAAACTTAAGTATCTGTAGCTTTCTCTGCATGAAGTATCTCCTTATGACAAAGATCATACAAATATAAAGAAAATGTATACAACAAAAAAATTTCAGTCTCCTTGAGTGAAACAACTAAATGTTTTCTTGCATTACACATAAATCCATTCACTAACTGAAGAAAACTTTAGATAACTTTACAGTTAGAGACAAGAATAAGTGATTTTTCAGCTAGCATCTATTAAAAAAAAAAACCAAGAAACTTAATATTCTTCTAAACTTAATTCCCAAAAGATTACAGATTTTATATACCATTTACTCCTTTTTAGTTCTTCACAGATATATGCACATTTGGCAACATACAAATTTTACCATTTAATTTTTAATACCTAAAACAGGTGTAGTTCAACTAAAAAACTGCATATCTGACAGATTTAACAGATGATATATTTATTCTTAGGAACAGCAATATGCAAAACACGTTCTGTATCATGCTCACATCGAAGGCAATACATGTTATGAAAAAATATTGCAAGCTCCCACAGATGCATTAGAAGATTAGAGAATGACACAAAGAAATCTCCCGTCATCTACGTCACATTTCGAAAGAGACAGCAGACCATAAAGACTCATTTTGAGGGCAGAGGGGAAGAACAGTACACATGAAGACCAAAAGCCATCTTAAAGCTCCTAACCCTGTGTCGTAAGCGGTCTCTCTATCATGTCTGAAAGTGTTCTTACATGGCTGGTCACTTCTCAAAAAAGGAACTTGTAACTAGTCAGCAGGATCAGCCTGGGTGAGACTGAACTCCTTTTCAGGCAGAGCTCTTTGCCAAATACAGAGACCTTTGCCTCGCAGGGAGCTCCCTCAAGACAAAAGCCAAGCATTCTTAGAAAATGAACTACAATGCTTTCAGTAAGGTAAACTGAGAGAGATCAGGTCAGACCAGACATAGGAAGGGCTTATAAACAACCCCCTCTGTCTCTTGTGACTTGTTTCCAGACTTCCACTCAGCCGTCAGCGTTCAAATTGCAGCAAACTCTGCCCAGTGCTGTCTGGTCCCTAGGGAAGTTTCTCATCACCTCCAAGGACTGTCTGCTTCTCAGTGTTACCCTGGTCTCCCTGCACGAGCTGCAGGCTCCTGGCTGCCTACTGCATCTCTCACTCCTTCCTCCTCCCCTGCCCTGCTGAGCCTCCCAAAGCTTCTCTCTCTGAGCTGAACCCGGCTGTTCCCAGACAGCAACCACCTCCTCCGTGATGCAGGCGCTGTCTTCTCCAAGACAGGCAGCACAACTGCAAACAGAAGTACAAAACAAACAAATGCTGTCTCTCACAGAATTGCCAAGCTACTTTTTAATGAACCCCCCCTCACTATTACAAACTGGGCTGTGAGCTTGCTAAAGCAAGTCCCGGATCATGGCTGACACTTGCCAAAGAGAAGTATCAGAGGTAGGACACCAGGGATGCAAAAGCTCTGCACTACCTATGGTAAGACACCAGATGCAGAATCAGCAAGTGAACCAGCTAATCCAAGCACCTATCTGGAGCAGTTACCTCCCACAGTAAAGTTTGACACTACTTTAGACATTTGACATTATTTTAGAAATCATGAACAGCTGCCTGAAAACAAAGAGCTAAGAACATACAGTTCTTACATTATTGAACTTATAACTTGCTCAGATCTCAAAATGAACCACGACTCTGAATTTTCTGGAACTTTGCTGGTGTCTGCTCCAGCTACAACAGCCTGGATTCCTGCGAGGATTGGCTGCATTCTCCCGCCAATCACCAGAGTAAGTACAATGAAATAGTACTTATAACAATAAAAAAATAATACATCAAAGTTATCCCCTCACAAAATCAATAAACGTGACTGAATAGATTCAAATGCTTTCAGAGTTCGAGTTATATGTGAAAAATCTAAACACTGTAAGATTAACTTCGACTCAGTCTATGACAACACCCCTTCGGCACTTGTCCTTTCCTGTTCTCTCTCATTTGAACTGGATCCTGTGAGGTGTCTGCAGCTGCGCTACTGCAAGGGAGCAAGTTCAGCAGAGAAATGGCTACGCACACAATATAAAACAATAAGGTAAACTTACCCCATGTCTACCATTGAGAGGAAAGCACACCTAGAATTTAAGGACAACTGCAGGAGTGAGTGCTTTACTGTTTCACATCTTCTCAAGTTTTTGACCAGTTACTACGGTTTAAACATCAGCAGCTGCTGATACCTGATCATTTTTCCAGATGCACTGAAAGCCCATGTCCTCTTGGCTTACTGCACATGTGCCTCCTCTTCAAGTCAGATAAATCAAGCTGTTCTCTGAAGTTGCACCATGAGTAATGTTTAGGACAGTCCAGCACAGAATCCTTCTCTCTAGAAAGAAGAACAAGAAAACTGAGAATCCTGTTGAACAAAAAAGTATTTAATTAAATGCTCCCGCAATCCATCCAAAACATCCCATCAGCACATCCTGATGTTACATGGCACATTTAAATTAAAACATCCAAAATTAAGTATGTGCTTTCAAAAAGAAGCTAGGAGTAGAAAAAGACCTCCACGCTGTACATCCTTTCTTGGCACAGGAAAACACTCCATAATCCTTTTACGGTACAACTCTAATCTAAATTAAGCAAGCAGCTCCAGTCAAAGAGCTCATAGCTTTCCATATTACAAAATTGCATCATTCAGGATCGGATTAGATTTTAAAATAACATACTTCAAGATAATCTATTAATGACTTTTTACACTTAAATTATATACCTAAACTCCAAGTTGTTTTCCTAATTTTAAAAAAATTTTAGGAGAAGTGTAAGTTATTAGGGTCCTCCTTCACATATACAACTCCTAATACTTTGTTCCTCTTGCTATCACAAGCAAAGAGACAGCAAATACTGAGACTTCCTACACGGAGCCTACTGCATCTTTTTCCCAACCCACAAAAATAGAAAAGGCTGCAACACTTAGCCCAGTTCTTCATAAAATTAAAGATAATCAGCACCTTGAATTTACAGAATTGGCTTTTACAAGCCTTCAATGCAAACACTGAACTAACAGCTCTTAAAGAGATTACCTCTACCTGCAAACATCATTTTCCTTATACCTTAATCATCACCGACACAACAAGGCTACTACACTGAAGAAGGGATTCAGTAACATCAGCACAACTGTCTTGCCAGAACTAAGAGACTTGAGACAACAAAAACATCAGCACCATCTGCCTCACGTTATGTACCACAAGCGATTCAGCTGGTCTCAAGACCACACCCAAAGTCTGTAAAGCTCAGCTCATTTTCTGCAGGAGTAAGCATCGCTTATTCCCCTCTCTTGTCAGAACTGCATACTTCAACTTAAACCAAGATTAACTTTCAGGATTATTTTAAAAATTATATAGGAAACACAATAGCAAGATCTGTAACAACAGACCTTAGCAAGAAAGAAGGTGCCACCAGCACTCTTGTATAGGAGACTGCAGTGACCATCAGCAGGAGCCATTTGTTTTCTAGGTGAGCAATTCACCCCACACTCTTCACAGCTTTTTCTGCTATTCTCTTATTCTCACACGTTTAATTACTGGCAGTCACATATTCTGAAACAGTCACTTTTGATGGTAACGTCAGAAAAACTCAAAAGAACAGCTGCAGATCAACCATTACAATTACACATACAACTTCAGAGTATAACAGTATAACTGTTACAGGAAACAAAAATGAAAATCTTGTATTTGAGAAAACCAGCTCACCATCACAGAAGCTGAATAATTTCTATTGACTATGCCTTAAAAACTACTGACCAAGGAGTAGCATAAACAAGTCCTGCAAAATAAATTCCCAGCACTGATGGCTTAATGCAGCACATTTGCAGGTCTTGCCGCCACTGTCATTTTGTTTTAGCGCTGTGTTAGTTCTCTCCTTATCTTCTCCGATTTGCCAAAAAACTGGGAAGGTAATTCCACATTCCCAGCAAGAGAAAGCTTGTGAAGTCAAGGTCAGGCTACTTTCAGAAGCTATATTTGGGCAATAGAAAGGAGGAGGATGATATAGCAATATTCTTGAACAAGAAAGTACCAATTTGCAACTTCTACCCACCCTGTATTAACAGAATAATTTCCAGGTCAATCACCTTCCCAGAGGCAGTGGGTCGGTATTGGCAATGACAGAGACACACAACTATAGTAAATCTGCTCATCCTCTTACACCCTCCACCATCATCATCAGAAGATAATTCTACCAGTGCACCAAAGCCTCTTGCTGTGCTTTCACACTGCACTATTTAAGCAAGGGACAATGCTCCTCATGGAGGATTTCTCTCATCTTATTCAACAGTTCGCAGAGAAAAATAAAATCCCCACATCACGTAAGTCAGCGGAGCTCTGCTGAACACTACCTCAAGTTGAACCAACTGATCATCAATACCAGCATTATTCTACTAGGAGCTGGCGCCCAAGCAGTTTACAAAGGCACCCAGTCAGCAACTCGCTGGCACCAGTACAGCAGCCACACGGACATGTCCTGAGCATGAGATGGGGACACAACACAAGCACGAGTGAGATGTGGCATCCAAATTCCTTAGAAGTGCAGACATTTGACCCCTCCAGGGCAGATGAATATGTATACACCTTGTTACAGATCATATCAAACCTAGCAAAAAACCTTCTAGAAATAGGGACCATACCACATAGGTATATAGTTTAATTCCTAATTAGCACACTGGTGAGAACAATATTTATTAATCAATTAGGAACTCTTTCCAATAGAGGTAAGGAGGGATACTTTAAGACAAAGGCCAGAGTAAATATACATTTTAGCAGGTTTGTTAGACAAACTTCAGAGTTTATAATTTTAGATATTAAAAATATAAATATTTGCCTTTATTGACAAGAAAATTACATGGTTCTGTTAAATCAATGGGAAAAAAAAGCCCAAAAAGCCAGTAATCAGAATTTCTGCCACTGTTTTAAGACAGGAATGGTGCATGTAAACACACCAGTGTTTATTTTCTTGCTTAAAAAAACACAAAAATTGTAAGCAGATGCTACAGATGAAACAATAATACAGATTTGAGAGAATCAAAAACACACACAAAAGGGAAGACTGTATTTGATTCCATTATAGTTTTTAACACAATTCACATATATAGAAAACAGCATCTAAAACTGGAGAGATGTTCGTAAAAAACACGAGGCACAAGATGCCCCAAGTTGGTAGAATGCCATTGAAATAAATTATTGAATTTCACATGAAGAAATACAGCCTTCTAAGGACAGATTTTAAAACATCACTTGATAGCGGCTAGCGAAGGTAGGAATTGTCAGGACCCCAGACAAGAAGGGCCTCCTGGGGCCAAAGGCCTTTTAACACCAGATGAGTTTAGCTCTTCCTGCACGTCCACGGACTGCCAGCGTTCACAGTATTCTGTCGGCTTTTAACACTTGCTTTCCAGATTCAACCTGAAAGATTTTATGCACCTATAAGCCAACACAGAAGACAGTGTGGTGTAACTGCAGATTGAGGCTCTTAAGAATGCAGAAATGCATTTACCCACTTGGTAAAAACTGTTAACGTCAACTGAACAAATACAAAACCCAAACATACGTAACACAGAAATCATCCAAACTGGAAACAGGGTTACGAAACATAACCACCGAGGGGATTTTTTTCATCTAACGTGATCATTGTGGACCCAAGGAATTCTTCTAATCTAGTATTTCTCAACCTAACAAAATACCAGCAGAATTCTGAGCATTTGGATTCAAGTGCTAACTCCTGCAGATGGATTAAAGAACTGAACAAACAAAACATTATTTGCTCCGAAATTCTTTTACTGTGGTGAAAGCCGAGCTGTACTGAAATCAATAGGACTGTGAGCATTGTTTTCAGCAGAGCCAGAATTTCATTTCCTGTGCCCAACTTAAGATCTGTTAAAGATGCTGCCAACCACTGTAATAGGGTTTTGCACTCACAATCACATCTATAGTTCAAAATAAAATGTTTTGTGCAAAATAAATACTTACAGGGAAGGCTGCATAAACGGCATGAAAGTAGCAGCGGTGGCTGCTTTCTTCAGAGGGTAAACTTTGTCCCCAGCCTGGTTGCCCTGCCTGGGTTAGTGCTATTCCTGCCTTGAAGCCTTGGGAAGTTCCTACTCCAACTCAGCAAGGTGGGAGGGTTTATTTTAACTGTTGGCTGATAACAGCTTATCAACAAGTTTTCAAAGGTTAAAGTCAACACATCTGCATGGCAAAAGTGCAAAGAAAGCACTAGGAAAATGTTGGATTAGCGTTCCCTCTCCTGCTGCAGCCGGTCCCTCCAGCAATTGTACACACTACAGCTACACACTACTCCACTACTGTATACGCTACAACCTGCAGCAAAGAAGATTAAACCAAAACTCCTGTTCCAAAAAACCGTAACTGAAAATGTCTTTGGAAGCCAGTGAGAAAGCAACAAAACTGCTTTCTTTCACAGGAGGAGCTTGCTCTGTCTGCTACATTCCCACTGTCTGCCACACAGGATGGAAAAGCTAACCCAGCATCTATAAATTTGGTCCTTAAATACAAGGCAATTTTATTACTGTTGCCAAATTTACCACTGAGAGCACAGCTCCACGACAACTCACTGGAAAACATAAACAAAATAAAATCTTCAATTTAGGGCCCGCTACGATTTTTTTTATTTCTATCCCAAACAGGCTACTGAACCATAAAGTGCTGATGCAACTTTAAACAGAAAAAAACCTGGAGTTACAGACTCATTACTAATTCATCCTGGCTGAAGCTGCATACCAGCAGCTGCTGCCTCTCTCAATTAACAGCAAATATTGAACAGTATTGTCATTTAACGGTGTTTACTGCCTGCTGCCCTGTCCGCTGTCACATTTTCAAAGCGTTCTGGCACAATTTAAAGTATCAACATTAATAAGCAGAGCTTAGTTTAACCCCTTACGTATCAGAAGAGTTCATAGTAGAAGTGCTTTACTCACTTCATACATTCATGAGGCGTTTGGCAATAGCTGAAGCCAAGGTGCTACCAAAATGGTACTTGTAATTCAGAGGCCCACAGGGTGCTTGGCTTCCGTAGCGGTCTGAGCACAAGTGTGAAAAATTATGGGAGTGTCTCCAGCAGAGCAGCTCTCTTCATAAATGAATGCCAAAAAAATGAAACAAAAGAGGAGAAAAGAGGAGACCGCACACTCAGCTGAAGATCAAAAAAACAAGAAAACATGAGGGGGGCGTGAAAAAAAATCAAGATACGGCCATTCTGCAGGGAGATCAGACTGATGCTATGAGTCCTGATGACCCCATCTCCGCACAGGGAAGTCAAAAAAGCCCACATCTGCACCTTGTCTTCCTGCCCTCTGGTGTGCCCACAGCCATGCTGCCTTTTGGACAGACTGGCTATAAAGCAAATGATTATACAAACAAGGCAATCAGTGCAAGTAACTGGAAATGATGCACTTCTCCCACGATGCCTCCGCAGGTATTTCAGTGGCCTACTTGCTCTGTGGTGTCAAGTTTGCTGGAAGCCACTTATGTACAAACGACAGTACATATTTTATATTTCTTTTACACGATGTGTTCCCAGCAAATCAGCAGGCAGTAGCACCTCGGAGGCTCTCCATGAGCTTACTGCCAAGTGGGCCAGGGCCAACGTGTGACCTAGAGAAGAGAGGGGATGCTGAGCCAGCTGAATTAGACTGCAAGGTGCACACTGGCAATTTAGACACTACATGAAATGATCAAGCAGATTCTGTACAGACATCATTAAAGTAAAAGCTAGAATAGCACCATTCAAGCTGATACTGAAATGGGAAGAATTCACTTTTTTCTCAGGTATTGGACCTTTGGTACCAGGCCTTCTGCAAAGGCAACTGCATTATAAGTGTGGGAGCTCCAAGGAACAATGCTCTGAGGGACACGTCAAACATGCAAGGGAATGGGTTTGCAGACTGGGCAGGTAAAAGTAGTCTCAGGATCTCACCAGCACTTTTCTGAGCCTCTGTGAGCATACTCTTCTTGATTTAGCTCATTTGGCTACAAGTCCCCTCATTTTCTTAGGTTCCCTCTATCTGTATCATGTGCAACTCTAATACCCAGTCTGGTTTATTAGAAGGACCCAATCCCTCTAGGTTCCTCCACTACCCTTGTGCCGACACTGTCTGAGGTCTTCAGATATATTAGGTGATATGACTAATACCTGCCATCTGTTCATTGTTACCTTCTGTCTCCTCTCCTGAAGAGAAGTCATCAGTGAAGTGCTTGTTCTACTTGATCTATTTTGGGAGCGTGGGCTCTTAGCATCCATGCAGCACTGTTTTAAGCTAGAAAAGTTAAATCATAGAAGTAGACCACGCTCTTGCAGGTAAGATTAAGCATTTGCAACATCCCTTAGACCCTGTAAAAGTCTCTGACTAGGCTCAAAACCAACCCTCTTTTCTGTAAAAGTTATCTTCACTCCCAGGATGCACAAGAAACAGAACTATTTCCCAGGGTTGACTCCAGGCCACAGAGGAGCCTGCAGATAACATCCAGGCTTTTGAAGGTATCACCACAGAAACCACGTCAGTCAACACAGCTTACAGCATCTGTAGGTAATATCCTGCAGCATTATGTTACCTGGTTTGAGGAATAAAGAGCTTCTACCCATTACACCACCTCGGTACAGAACACTGAAAACAGACAAAGATAGAAATAACTGAAGCCAGATCCCTGCCCATCAGACTGGGGTGAAATTTTCCAACTCACAGGGAATATTAAGCATTACTTATACCAACAGCTCTCCCAATAAGCTCTGCTTAAGTTAAAAACAAACTGGACACACGAAGGAAAGATGGGCTGGAAGGTAGAGTCAAATGGAAGAAAATTTCACTGTATGTCTTGCAGGACCTGCATCAAAGTGCAAAGAAAAAAAAATCATCACACTCTAAGAGGCTGAAAGACTTGAGATGGAGCAGTGAGGAGTCTCTGGCCCCATAAAGGTTTAAATTGAGCAAAGCAGCAGATTCATAGTAAGCATAGTTCTCCTGCTGCTGAACTGCACACTCCTGCTTTGATTTCTAAATGACACAAAGTGAAAACGTAAGTATAAAAATTAAATGGGAGAAAAAGAACAGGGAGGTTTTTTTATACCTAGCACTACAGATGCAGCACACAGAAGCCAGCAATCCACTCGGCTCTCTCTCTTCACTACTGCACAACGCAGCAGCACGAGGGTTAGCAACACACACAGAGCTCTGAAGAAGGTACCTCAATTTCACAGCTTTGACAGTCTGAGACAGCGCTGGGGATAACATCACCTGAGAACAAGAGCTATTGCACCGCACCTTAAAAAACAGCAAGTGCTGCAAACCTCTGATAAAAGGCAGCATGTGGCCTGCTAAGAAAACTGTGAAACTGTAGAACCAGAGAATGAAGTGTCACGTAGAATTACTGAAGAAGATGAATCCATAGAGCCCTGGAAGCAGAAAAGGGACCCACTTGGAACTGTTCCTCTTGCAACGCTTCCTCTAACAGAAGGGCTGATTTTCTGTCTGTGCTGTTTCCCTTGTAAATAAACCCACCAGTAAGGAATGCTCCTTCCACATCACTTCCTTGAGTTATTTCCATCCCACTCTAAACAGTAAGCTCAGACTGGCTAAATACATTTTTGAGGGGAGAAAAGTTGCTAATTAGTGTTTCTTCCTACCTAAAATGTAAAAAGAAATTAATGCATTCCATGACCTCTATGAGATCTCCACCTCCATTTTTCTTCCCTTTCCTGCTCTTTTCCTCCCCCAGGCTGTCACCTGATCACCATTAGCTGTTTCTTTCCACTCCACCTTCAGAGAGGAGCCTATTTCCTTTCCCTATTTATATCTTTCTCAACTCAAATTATTTTTCCTGCTTCTATGTCCACTTGCTGAAATCCACCACACCTCTCTCCCCTGCCATCTCCACCAGCATATCTAGTCCTCCTCCCTGCCTCCAATCCTAAAGAGAAATGTGGCTTCACTGAAATCAAACACAAAGGTTCAGTTAGACCCAGATTCCACAACAGCAGCATAACCATACTTTATTAGAATTACGTCACTTATCCCAAGCCAGCCATCCCCAAGTACTGAACGGACAAGTATTGAGTAAGAGCAAGCAAGCCTTTGTGTAACTGTCCTCACTCCAAGTACGAGAGCCTCATATAGCTGAATGCACTGGCAAGACAGGAAATAGCAAATGACGTGCTACAGTGATTACTGAAACCTGTCCAACCTCTGGAAAACCTCCACACAACTGCAGGTCATCAATGGTATAGGTTTTCTCTTAAAAATATGAACAGGTTTAAAAACACATACACTAGTACTCTCATATTTTGCCCTCTCCTCAAGGCTGGGAGTATATTTTAGCAAGCGACCATGGGTTTCAGCAGTTCACCAAGTAGTGTTCTTCTCTCCTGAGGTAGTGAAAAAAATCACGAAGAAACAGAGATCCACAGCACAACCTCAATTAACACACAAGGACACAATTAAACATTTCAAGTACACCCACATGAGAAGCCTCTTCTTCACTGCAATTAGCTCCTGGCAACAAACCTGCAAAGCCAAGACAGCACCCTGGGCTCTTCCACATAGACCCTACACAGGAACGTATCACCACTGATAAAGCAGGACCTAAATTTTCACTGCTGGCTGATTTGAATTTTCAGCTTCCCAATAGCTGATGTCACATGGCATTTCTCCTTGCAAAACAGTGACCTTTGCAGGCCTCTGGAGAAAGAAGCCAAATCCAATACTAAAAAGATACAGATGACAACCAAAATGCTGGTTTGCCATGCTACTCAAATGACAGAAAACATTAAATATTTACATTGACACATTATTATATGATTCTACTGTATCTGCAGTCTCCTGTGACACAATCATGCTATTTTTTTCCTCACGAAAACCTCACTCTCACTCTGAATACAAGATAGATGGTACTGAGTAAGCAAAACAGTCGTCCTTTGTCAAACACTGGTTGATGACCTTGCCTTCATAGAGAGGCTGCAGAAGGGAGAACGCTCCAAGGAAGCAGTCCATGGACAGACTCACAAAACACCTCCCCGAGACTCAGCTTTAGTCCTACTTTGTGACATTGAACTACAGGGAGGATCCTTCATTACTAGGTGACCATGGTTACTCCCCAGATCAGGACCCTCTGTCTCAGAAGAAAGCATGGACACATGAAATTGTTTGAACCATAGCTATGGAAAACCTTCTGCAGTGTTTCTTGGACAACCAGTAAAGCTAACAGCCACCATCAGAGCTCTAGTTTACATCTGACTTCTCGCTGAAGAGCCAAAGGGAAGCCTCTCTACATCTCCAACTGACAACAGCAGCAGTAGCTCCATTCTTCCAGGACAAAACTGGCTGAAAACATTTATTCGCACTGGGGACTGGTAACTGTCTTTAACTGTTGGCAGTGGTTGGGGGCCAGGGGAGTCCCTCTTGTGCCAAACAGCAGACAAAGCAAAACAAACAAAATGATCGCACCTTCCATACACCTCAATACATGAACCTACAGAGCCTTGAAGGGGCCACTGTGGTTGTGCCTAGGCTGAAGAAATCAGGCTGAAAGCAAAAAAATATTATAGAACAGCTACACTCAACTACTAAAGACACTGAAAAGCAAAATGATTGAAAAAGTGCTATGTTCTTCATGTCACAGATTCACAGGTGAGGAAATACCACATAAGGGTATGCGACCAAAACATCAGAGGTGAACTGCAAGCCTGCAGACGCGCACATGGATAGTGATCCTAGCCAAGATTTTATTATCAGTTTTACAACACTGATGAAGTTCACTCCAAAAATACAATCCCAGCTTGATAGGAATGTATTTCTGACTGAGCACAGTTAATAAAATACACACCATGAACAGAAAACACAAGTTAAACAGTGCTCTGTGTGTGTGTGTGTGAGAAGTTCAGCCACATCAATAGAGACTGTCAGACATTTTTCCCCATTTTTCTTCAGCCAGGAAGAGTTCAGGAGTTTTAAGTTTTTCGTACAAGCTGATCAACATAAAGCAATTGGGGAGCGGGGGGGAGGGATCCTCTAACTATTAAAGTTCTGTTGTGGGACATTTTTTGTACTCCTACAAGGTATCTGTGTAAGCTGGGTTGCAAACCTGAAGGTTAAAGCTCCATGCTGATGTGGATTTCCTGACTGTCCCCAGGAAGACCAAGAAAAGAGTAAAAGGAGCATCCAGAAAGAAGGCCAAAAGACAACCTGGTAGACCTTGCAAAGACCACACTAAGGTTTCTGCAGGAGGAGATTTCTGTCTGGATATAAGTATGAAATAATCCTTGAAAAACTGTCCCATACATCTGCTGAAGAACTGCTAGCCATTATATAGGAAGATGACAAGCTGAATTTATAACCTGGTAAACTTTAAGGCTGAAGAGCAATAGCAAGAGGCCTTTGATATCAAGGTCTTTGCTATTGCAGCTTCAGTACATATTCTCTTGACCCAGGCAATCACCTGATCTCACATGATTCCCAGAAAGACCAAATTCTACTTCAGAGATTGAACAAAGCTCAGGAAACATTTTCTCTCAAAAAACATCTTGAAAACATGAAGCAATCAGAATGATGCAGCTTTTTTCTCCTGCCAAGTGCTCAAGGTAAGAAAGGTAATCAAGATAAAGGCATAAAATAAGTCTTTGACAGTAGATGGTTAGTGCCTAATACAGGCATGATTTTTCTAGGCTGGCTTTTGTGAATATAATCATCTGAGATCACACAAAGGACAATTTTCTTCAGCATATTAGAAGAGCTTGCTGAGAAGGAAAAAACCACATAATGCTTACTTCTGCCTCCCCTTTGGGTTTGCCTTGTATCTTCTTCTGTGTAAGAAACAGGTTGATCAAACTTCTGCCTTCCCACATGCTTCATTGGGAGGCACTACAGAAATAGCCTCATTGCTCTGAATAGTTCAAGAGCAAATGTGTTGTACAGATCATGAATTTCAACTACACAGGAGGATTTGCATTTTAATCTGAGAACCACAAAAACTAACCTTGATGCTGAAAAATGTAGACCAGGGAGTGCAAGAGAGGGGACTGTACCTTTACCCAAGTGTGAGAATAGTTTCTCATGCTCCAGACAGATCATCAGTTCAGAATGAGGAAACACAGGCAGTGGAGTCTGTTCCCCAGGCCCTGGAATTCCTCCTGCAAGCCTGAACACACTGGTGCGTCACCTTGTTCTGGTAAGAGCATGACACAGAAAATCCCTAAAATGGGCTAAGGGTAGGACAGAACACACAAATGAGTTGCTCAGGACTGCTGCATTCAAAACCCATTTGTCAAAGGGAATCACAGAATGATGGAATGAGGCACAGTGGTTTCTGAAGATGGCAGCTGGGTTCCTCGTGCTTTGCGTGGATCCTGACACACCAGTCTGCACAGGTAAGAGGCAAGAGTTAGCCATGAAGGTATTGCTACTGATTACCCATGAAGCCATGCCCAGATTTAGTTAACTTTTTCAAATTCATAGCTTCAAATATCAGCCAGACTGCTGATGGGAGAATAAAGATACACCACTACCAGAAATTATTCCTTAAGGGAAATCCGAGATGAACAGAATATGTTTTCCTTTAGCGAGGAGCTCCATCATTTCTTCTAACAGGCAGGCTATTGATTGTCGACTTGGACTAAAAGTCCGACAGTCAAAAAGCACCATGATCACTGGTTGTGGCTACTGAGCAAACAGCCTTTGCATTTGCAGCCGCATGCAGGGCTGTTGTCTAATACCTGGCCTTCTACATTACACCCTTTCATTCCCACCAGTTGTCTTGTTACACTCATACTTCAAAAAGAAATTCTGCTTACTGAGGAACTCCCAGTAAGTCACTACAGGTTGCTGCAATGAAAAAGTTACAGATACCTCTCACACAAGCCCACTTTTCAAGCTCCTGGTCCTTAAATACGCTGCTCAGAAATTTTGCTTCTATTGCAGTATCATTATCAAGTATCTCAAGACATGTCAAGAGAAAAATATAGTATCTTAGGAAAAGGTGAGAAAGGTACATTAAGAAGTACTCGATGTCACTCCTCCAAACACTTAAATATCAGCTAAAAGTGAATGATGTTTACTAGAGTTTCTTAGCTCTATGCCTTCCCTGCTCCCAGCATCTGGGGAAGCAAAGTCAGCAGATCATGGCAGGTCTCCTGTGTAGCCAGTGTAGCGCAACTCGGTGGTACTAGGTTAGAGAAGAATGACTTGTTATGGCTTAAGCATCAAGCTTGATAACAGAGAAGCAGCCTTTCTCAACAAAACATGGAAGTCAAAGAAAATCACATACTCCTTTGACCTGCACATCTTACTGCAGAAACACTCATAGAGTTTGCCTGGTTTTTTTTTTTTAAACACCTAAGACATTTACATGCTTTGGCAACATCAGTCTATTTTCACTGGTAACTACTACTCACTCTTTGTCCATTCTAACTTCTGGTAGATTTCTGTACTCTCCCCTCCCACTAGCAAGAGTGAGAGCTGACACTTCCCTCACCCTTTTTTCCCCTCTTGTTGAAACCTTATTTCCACTGCTCTAATAGTTCTTGACTTAACTGGGACAAGGAAAATTATTCTGGGCTTCTCTGTCCCAGCAGTTAGGCTATTCTGTATTAACCATCCAGAGCACTGAAAAATCATACTGAAGCCCCAGGCAACCATTCTAACACTCCCTTAAATTCATGGTTTAATAAAATTGCGCATTTCTACTGGACATGTCTATAGCCATATATAGCTGTACTTTCTTTTTGCATAAAAATATTCACTGCTACACATAGCAAAGTCCATTTAACAGCATTCATTCCAAAGGTTTTAATAAGCTAAATTCCTACATAACATTAAAATATTGCTATTTCTTAGGCAAGTTGATATTTTCTCATCTTTTAAGCAATATGCAGAAGCATTTATAATCCTTAAGAGCAGAACTCGTAGTAAATATTACCCACTAATAAAATGTAGAACTATATCTACTAGTTTAGGCAAACAGCTGAAAGACTTGACTTTAAAAGCTGGCTACACTGCTGCTCCCTCAGCCTGTTTTAATCCAGGTTAGCACATCCAGCTCCCCAAAAATGAAGGGGAGGAGTTTTTCAGTAGGTAGGGTATACTCTGCTCTGACCTTAACTTTGTATCTTTCGGTGCCTGATATCAATACCACTGAACCAACATTCAATGGTATTTTAAGGGAAGCAAAGTGTTTCTCTACAGCCCCACTTTTCACAGCATCATAATTAAGAATTTGGTTTGACTCATCTATAGCAGTAGCAGTTTTCAAACTACAACATGCATCTCTCTAGAGATACGAGCTTTTTTCAGAGCAAAGCAAAACGAAAACCTGCAGCGGCATGGTGCACATCCTAACTCCATTACAGAGCCTTGCCATTTCTGGGGCAGAAACAACAAAGTGAAGCTTTCTTTTATATTCTGCGAGACTGCAAATCCCTTGCATTTCTCAGATGGTTGTTCCCATAAACTGCCAATCACTTTAACTGCATGCTGGATAAATGTATTATTACTTTCTAGAAGAAAAGTGCATCCAGAAAAGCCTTTCCTTGAGTCACACTACCCAAGTTTTGAAACTCTTCTATCAGGAAAAGTCAGGGCTGGTTTCAGTTTCCTGGAATCAATACCCGAAACAATCAACCATGACTCAAGTTCACCACTAAATTATGCTGTTCAGGTTCTCAGTGCACAACACTCCCTCATCCACAAGCGAGGAATTAAGCACCAACTCATTTTCCCATCTCCACTTTGCCCATCCTGAGGGTGGAAACAGAGAGCACTGCCTGAAGGCTGGTATCAGTACAGGGCAGAGCAAATAAAGATACCAGTATAATCACTTTTTTTTAGATAAGTCAGCCAGTGCAAGCACAGCTGTCTAGAAAATACACAACGGAGCAGCAGGACTGTACCAAAGCGCAAGTAGGAGTTCAGTTACACCTGAAATTACACGGACTGAGAATACAGTATCCTCTGCTACCCACAGCTTTTTGTCATGTAAACATTAAGCTTTGCCCTTGTTAACTGCCATCTGAGAAGAAAACACAGCCGATTTAAAAGCAGACAGCTCAGTTCTTCAAATACAACAGAAAAACACGCAGTAGCAGCATACACACTATCAGATTTTGGGTGTTAAACTATGCACACTCAGTGTTTACTCCACAAACTACAGCTACAATGGCCAATGCAAATGTGCAACCCATTTGGTGCCACCTGTGTGTCTCCCGACTGCCCCCACCATCAGCACAGGAACAGAACAACACTTTTAGGTACCTGCCAGCAGCAGGCTTCAGTTCGCATGCAAACCCCTGTCATGAACTAGCAAAACGGTCACCCAGCACTGAGAGCTGTCACACTCACCATCTCCTCTACAAAACCCCTTTGGGAGAACGAATTTGCAGCCCTTACTGCAATGAAGACCAGGCCAGCACAACTTACACTTAGAGAACGACCGGCAGCTGAAACGCACACCAGCCTCCCTCGCCATTAGCAAATACACAATAAGACACACTGGTACCTCCACTGGATCAGCAAGTGGCTTTGGGTTTTGGGTGGCGTTTCTCTGTTTGTTGAGTTTTTTTTTTTTTCCTCTCAGCTGTATTGTGTCTAGTCGTGTTCACAGGAGAGGCTATTTCTCCCCACTTTCACAAAAGAATTACGATTCTCTCAACAGCTGTATTTGCAAAGGTACATACACAGCGTTGAAGTTTGAGATCTCCTGGTTTATTGCAAGCCCTTTTTTTGAGCCCTGTATGGATCCTGTCAGGGGTATGCTCCTGATTTCAGCCAGCCCCGCAGAGGTTCAGCACAGCTGATTTTCCGGCAGCGCAAGCATATTCCAGGTGAAGTGCAGTACAAAGCTCGCCACAGGGCACGTGGCATTCGCTCAGAGCCACTACTGCAAACCCTCTGTGACAGAGTGCTTCAAAGAAGGGAACAAAAACTTGAAACCAAGTAATGCGTTGGTAGATGAAATAGCAGCTGAGATTGCCTGCACTTGCTTTCACAGGCCGTGACTTTAATTGGACCATACTGGAGTGCGTTAATAACAATTTTAGAAAGACCAATATCAACTTCATTTATTTTCACAAAGCCCCTCTCTGCCCTCATCTTCCCTGACTACACGTGTCAGAGAAAGGTCAAAACAGCTTAATTTTCCTCTGCGCTGGACAAAAAGGCATGAAGAACAGCCAGTAAATTTAGCTTATTTCATTTTCACTGGCTTAAGGAAGAACAGAAGGCATTTATTGTCATCAAATTGACACCAGCGTAACCTGGCTGCTTTTATTGAGGTTGCATAAATTAAAAAGATAAAACTAGAGCTTGACTTTGCTGGAGATTAAAAAGATGCATCAACTCAAAGACAGTGTTTAGATTTCGAGGAAAAATAGATTGTGGTAACAGACATGAGAACACGAGGGTTGAGCACCTTTCCAAGCACAGCTATTTCAAAATAACAGATAACCCAACACTCATGCACCAGAGAACAGAGACCAAGTCAAGGGCTAAACGAACTAAGTAAAAGTTTACCGGGGACCTCGTCAGTAACAGTAAACTCCTCCTTGACTTGGGAGCACTGAGCAAACTTTGTTTTAATAGAAATGTAATTCTGTTGCAAGACTGCAAGTGCAATGTGCTTAAGGGACGGTATCTTCTCATTTGAGAAGGCGACATGCAGACAAGCCATGCTATCCGCCAAATGTACAACTGATTGAACGCTGCATCTCTTTCATACTAATTAGTACCTAATCAATACACACAATCATAATGTAATCAAACTTTTTTTAAATACATCCACACAACAGTTAAATGTAGGAAAAGTATACCATAAAAATAGAATTCCTTTACTCTGGAAGCTGGAAAAACCACCACAGGAATCTGAAGTGATACCTTCTTTGCCTCTCCAATGTGATTAAAGGTTTTTACAGCTTATTCCTTTAACTGAGAGCTTAATGTGTTCTGCTTAGCAAAAATTATTTTCTTAATAGCACATCTTAATAAAAGGAAAGCATGCAGCGGCTTTCAGTCTCACCACTTATTCTCTACCTAAACTGGACTGAGACTCCTAGCACAGTAAGGCCCCAGGAATTCCTGAAGTTTTGTTCATGGAAAGTTAATTACAGTGCAGTGGCTGTGTAAATCAGCTCTAAGAACAGCAAGTCTCAGGCTGGTACTGACTGCACAGCCTCCTTTGCCGTTAAGTGAATCCTATCAGTCCCCAGCAGTAATATTTCACATCCAGTTGAAGCAAAAACAAATGGCTCCCAGCACAGCAAGTGAAACATCAGAAAAAGCCTACATACATCTAGCAACCAAGCTGTCAAATCCACCACTGCAACATTGACAACAGCTGTAAATCCAACGTGGGGATGAATCTGGTGGATCTTCCTCTAGGAAGCTTGGTGTGTCTCACGTTGCTTACACTACTTTTACCACAACTGAGTTGCACGGATTGTGTGTTGCTATAATATGAAATCCTCAAGATCTCCAGAAAAATGAGATAACCCCGTGATTACTTGGACTTCTGTAAGCATCTCTAGAGACGACTGGAAGAGCTCCCCTTGGCAGAAGGGGATAAGCAATGCCCTGAAGACATTATCAGTAAAAGCAAAGGAGTATCTAAAAGTTTATACAGTTCTCCTATACAGCTCTTGCCTCTAGTGACCAGGACAACTCCCACAAAACGGTCTCAGCCATCCAGCACTGGCAACATTCCCTCTCGCAGAGAAAGCAAGGATGGCAACTGATTCTGGCTGGGTAGCATCAACAAGCTTGTGAGTTTTTGCCCAAGGTTCAAACTGTCCATATTCAGTCAAGATTCAGGTTAAACTGGCAGCAGATTTTTCTCCCGATGAGTCTAGAATATAATCCAGAAATATTGAGGCATTTCAAATCCCGTAAGGCCACAAGTGATGACATATGAGGGACAGACAGGCAAGGGAGAGAAGCTAACAGGGACCACCACACCTATCCAAGGTCTTACACTTTGGATAGAAGCCTCCTACAGTCTCATCCACACGCAAAATGTACACACATCCAGAGCCTCGGCAAAACCCAGTGGTTATCCGACATCTGAATGTGCGCACACTGGAAGCCAGTCTTACAGTACCTGGTGGGCCAGTGGATAACATGCCCTATTCCCTCCACAGTAGAGCTTCCCAGTGAGCACCAACACTCGAAGAGCCCTTTTCCCCCAGGTACGCTGCAAATCTCCTCAAGGAGACAGAAACATTTCGTTGTTACTCAGCCACCCTTTGGCTGCAGCAGCTACTGGAGGACACCTCACAGACTCCAGGCCTCAAGTTCTACCTGCAGCAGCCAGCTGTCCTTGAGGCAGTCAAGCAGGAGTGAACTGCTGACACCTCCTGCTCTAGGAAGAGCTCTGGACACAGTGTGCTTTGGTGCTCCCACGGGGCCAGAGATGCACTTCCTCTGGTGCCCTGTCCTGCAGAAAGGATGCAATCAGAGCAGCCACCAGATCCTGCTTGCAGGCCATCTGGCAAACCACGGTGCTGCCTCAGATCAAGAGGAGGCCTTGAGCCAAGAATCAGTACCAACTGTTTTACTGGAAACATCTTCAAATACTTTCCAGCTACCGTTGAAAACATATCCTATAACAAGGCTGGAACAGCTACTAGCACCAGAGGAGGTGTCTCTCTACAACTGCACACCGAGAGAAGACCCTGTGCTGACAAAACCTGCTGGGGTTGTGGTAGTGGCTAAGAAATTAGCAAGTCATCAGCAAGCAAGAAACAGGAGCAAGTACTCAGAGCAGACAGTATCAGGAATACCAGCACTGCCTGATATTTACTTAATGACTCACAGAAAGGAGGGTCCATCCACTTAGGTGTCCTGACCAGTATGTGAACAGGTAACAGAAGAGCTTATGAAATCACTGAGAGCTCTGCTCTTCCTGACCTCAGAGAACAAAGAAGCCTCACAGCAGCAAAATACCCTCTTTTCACTCTCCCTCTTTCTTTACCCTGTTGCACAATCTTTCTCCGAAGATTAAAGTTGCACTTCTCACAACACTTGAAAGCAGAGTAAAGAGGAGAGAACAAAAGGAAAAAGAGGTATTTCTGTTCATCCACATCAACAGAAAAGTACAGACCACACCAGAATAGATATTTGCAAGTGAGATTCCCTAGTTTTCCAGATACTTTTGGCAAAAGGTTCACAGGCAACATCTTTACCTTCAGAACATCCTTTATCCACACATGCCTAGCATGTGGTTTAACCATAGACTTCTGCAATAACTCAAACATCACAGGAATAAAAATATACAGATAGTCATTCGTGCAGAATTAACAGACTGCACTTAAAATATCCTTCCCCCCAGAAAAACACAACTGAAGATCATTATACAAATACATAATCATTCCCAGCTGATTCATATTTAAGGAACTTTGATGCAGAATAAACTATGGCACACCAAGATCTACAAGCATGTTATGAATGTTTAGTCTGCAAACACAGTACAGAAAAAAATTCATATTTTTTCCATATACATAGAAAACACTCAACTTGCAGCTCTTGGAACACATTCTACTTCTCCATAGCACTAGATTAGCTTTCACATTAGTAGGTAGAAAGTGTGAAACTTCCATAGCAAGTTCCTATTTAAAGTCTTCCAGGAATTCTCCATGTCTAACTACACGTAACAACAGAAACTCAAAATCCAGTTGTCCCAGCTCACAGTAAAAGATACTCAGTTGACTTCAGTTTGTACTTTTGAGTATTTGGGTATTACTTTTCTCCACTCATAGCTATATGGAACACCCAAGGCAACACACTTACAACTAATGAAAAACAAATCAGAAACAAAGCTGCTGGCTCAGGAAGATGGACCCAGTACTGCAAACCATTTTTCTCCAGGACTAATTTTCCATTCGAAGTCCCATGGCTCTACTGTACATAAATTAAGTTACTCATACATGTTCCCAAAACACTCCACAGCTGAATCCAAAGAAGACACTTGCCAGAGAACCTTTTGGAACAATTTCTGTGCAAACAGAATGACAATTGACAACCACCTAGACCTACTTTTACAGGTGCTAGGTTGGTCATACCAAAAAATAGAAAAATTAATTGTCAATGAAGTAAGAAACAGAAAGGCAAATTTATTAGCCTAATTAAAAAATCAGAATTAATGCTGCTAAGCAGGCAAACGTAGGCTTACATAGACTCATGGTTTCCTTTTCTATGTTATTTATTAAATTGACAGTAAAGTCTAAACCAAGATATTTTAAACCTTAACTGTTTGTCTCAGAAATCCTGTTTTTATTTCAATATTGAGTGCAGGACTTACTTGACATTTCCCATTTTGATTTCTGTTATTAAAGGATTTTAAAACAATATCGCATGGCCACTGCCTACAGCCCTAAGGGGCTGAGTACAAAACCAACACAAAAGATATTACCAACTTTACAAAATATAATTTTGACTTAATTTCATTCAAGAATTATGTTCTTTACTTTGTGTGTTGGGTTTGTGTCTGGCCAGGTTTTGGCAGCAGGGGTAAGGGCTGCTAGTGTGGCCCCTGTAAGAAGCTTTGAGAACAACTCCCCCAAAGCTCCAAGTCAGCCCGCCTCTGGCCAAGGCTGAGCCAGTCAGTGCCTCCGTGATAAACATATTTAAGAGGGAAAACCAGTTGAGCAAGGGCCTTTGTTTTGGGAGCTATCTTTTGTTTTGGAGGGGAGTAGGAAGAGACAACCCAAGAGGACACCCAGGTTAGTGAGGAGAGAGATGGGGTGATGCTCTGGAGCATCCACTTCCCTTTGGCTTGTGGCCAAGCAGGCTGAGCCCTTACAGTTCTCAGAGATCATCAGTGAAGAAAAGTTCCATATGCAGCCTGTGGAGAAGCCCACGTTGGAGCAGGGAATTGATCCTGAAAAAGGCCATGACACCGAGGGAGACTTGTGCTGGGGCAGTTTGTCACTGGGAGAACCACAGCCCACATAAGACCCCCAAGCTAGCTGGAGAAGTTCATGGAGGGCTCATTCCATGTTGCCCCAGGGGAGGACTGTAAGGAGTTTTTCCCTTGAGGAGGAAGGAGCGGCAGGAGCAACATCGACTGGACTGCGACTAACTGCAACTCCCATCCTCTGCCCCTCCCCCTGTGCCACATGGTGGGGGAGAAGGTAGCAAAGCTGGGCCCAGGATAGAAGGGAGGCGTGCGGGGAAGATATATTTAAGATCCTGTTGTTTTTCTTACTGTCCTACTCTGATTTGGTTGGTGAATTGGTAGTGTTTTGTTGTTTAAATTGACTGTGTTTCCCCAAGTTGAGTCTGTCTGTTGCCCATGACCATAACCGGTGAGTGAGCCCTCCCTGTCCTTTGTCTCAACTCTTAAGCCTTTTGTTGTATTCTCTCCTTTCCCCAGTGAGACAGCGGGTACATGGTGCTTGGTTGCCAGCTGGGTTTAAACCACAACACTTTGGGGAAATTAATCTACCATCTTTGACAGCAAGCACTCTTCTGCAGGTACTCTGAAAGCTGATGATATCATCTGAGGTACGACTGGAACAGAACTTGAAAACACCTTACCTCATCAAATATATTCACCAAACTAAACAAAAGTTTGTGATACAAACTTAGCTTTCTCAACCTGCAAAGAAAACACCTGTGTTTCCTCCACTCACCAAAAAATATCCATGTTCCATATGGTTTACCTCTTTCCCTAAGCATCCTAGCTTTTTCAAGAGCTTCCAAATTAATTATAATTGGTATGGTGGAAAATATTACTTCCTTCCTATGTATTTCTCCCAAAGATAAAACACATATTGCCACAAGCATGCTTCTATGGGCGGTGCCAGCCCAGAACGGCAGTAGCACACTAAGCTGAAATGAGAACAGATACCTCTTTAAGAAGACTGATGGTCAAGGTTCAAGACATCAGGCAGCTCATCTGTCACAAATCCTACTCACCTTCAAGACATGCTAGTTCCCAGTAGAAAAGTCTGAATAGGCTCATTTTGAAAGGTGTAATGGTCCATCCGTTTCTGTTGTTATCCCTCTGTACTCTTCCTCTCAGAAACTGGTATTCTGGAGATATAAAAAGAACTTCAATTTAAAATGCAGCTCTCCGATAAAGCTACTACATTACATAAACATTACATTTTCCCTGTTTTTTTACCAGTCACACTGAAAGGTCACCTGAAACCAATCTGATGGGTCCAGTCACTGAATTACTGTTGTCTTATCTCAAAGGCGGCAGTAACGGCTTTTTCCTTTACCCCTGCAACCCTCACAGCTTACACATTTACTATCTACATTACAGCAGCATATTGAGAATTTATCCTAAAGACTGGGCATGGGGAAGTGACTTACTTAAGAGTCATACTGGTGCCAGAACGAAGAATTACACCGTGTTATCAGAAGTCCCTTTTCACCTTGTCTGCTACATTTTACATACTGATACATATTTACCACACTTAGGTTTATCTCAAAAGCACAAAGGGAAGTTTTCTGCTGAATTTTGCCAAGGTTCCCTTGATAACAGATTACTTTCCATAACATAATTAGGGACACTTGGTTTCACCTGTGCAGCATGACCAGGGCTGCTCTTAGCCTGCCTGGGATTCTGAGGAGCTTGATAAATGTTTGGAAAACAAGGCTGGAAAGGCAAAGCAAAAGCACTGGCATTGTACATGAGCGAATTCCACATTAGAAACAAATGCCCTGGGAGGCCCCTTTTGCAGCCAAAATAATTAGATCACTAGCAAGAATCATCCCAAGTAGATAAATGGTGTGTTACAAGATTAACCAAGGTCATGTTCTCTTATAGCCAACTTCTTAAAAAGATTTTTCCCCTAAAAATGTAACCCTAGGGCTCTATCCAAATTAAGAATTGATTGGTGATGTACATCAGTACAAACTGATTCAATTTGCTGTAGCCTGTCAAGTGCTGACTGCCCAAGGAAAGGCCACGTGCGTAAGTGAGAGAAATCCACAGTTGCGAGCCACCTAGACCCTGTGACTGCTGCTGCTGGATGTTCAGAGATAACTGCCAACTCATTAAAATCCCACATTAAAAGTTTATTAAATATGCAAACATTAATGGAATTGGACTAGCAGCTACTTAGGCAGATAAAATTTCCTCACAGCATGTCCTGCAGTTCCTGTCATTAATATTCTGTCCTTTTGGAAGTGTCCGTGAGAGTGACAACGCTACTCAAGGCACTGAAACCCTCCATCTCTTCTAGATTACTCAGGTCACACTCTCAAGGTTCCCACTGGCCAGGAAGTCTATGAAAAGACACCTACTTCCCAATAATTACAGCTCAGTATATACTATCCATTTTCACTTTCGCTCCTTGAGATGTATCATCTCCCCAAGTTCTTTTTCCTCCCCTTTGGCCATATCCACGGGGCAAGTCCCACTCCTCTTCATAGGCTCACAGGTAGAGAGTACTCATAGTACTTGTCAACTTGCTGCTGGAGTTTGAAAGAACTACAAAGGGAGAAGGAGCTGAGTGTCATACAGACAATACAGATTAAATAAAACCAGCAACTTTCCTGTAACTTCAGGAGACTTCACACATACACAACACTGTGAATAGAGCTCTGCTTGGAGCTACTCTTGAGCAGCTATCATCTAAAAACAAGCATCAGAGTCCTCCATGCAAACAGCAATCTCAGTACATTTTGCTTCACAAAATGCAGTTTCACTCCTGGATGACTCTGCAAAGTCCCAGTGCTTGGTGAGTATCTCAACAAACCCCCAGGTTTTTACTGGAGAGTGACATCAGACTTGGAAGTGCTCTTCACTAATACTATCAGCATAATCTGAGATAGTCCGGGGGGAAAGGAGGACAAGGAGTATCTCTCATCACACAAAGGATAAACAAGCTCCTAATGCACCTCCAAGTGACTCTGGCGATAGCCTTGCTCTCTCAGTAGTAGTTTCAAAGAACATCTGGAAGATTTAATCTTCTAATTATGAAAAAGAGTCTTTTGTCAACACACAAGAGTGGTATAGCACCTCTGCTTTAGAGATGTGAGGTTTCAGAAAAAAAAGATTGAAGTGATACCTTAGGGAGCAACCTGGAAAAAGCATGACTTACCAGAAAAGAAGAGAAATTAAGCAGGATGAAGTACTGTGAGCTCCAAAGAAAACACTGAAGTCACTGAGCACAGACGGGAAACAGGCCATTTGGCTGAGCAGGTTCTTTACTACCAACTTTCTTGGTACTAAACTATCCAGCACCCACCCCGTGTGATGCAACACAAATCTGAAGTTAGGGTTTTCTTTCAGTCCTGCAACCACATGGGCCTCCCACAAAATAGACAGAAGGTTCAAGGATGCCTTGGCCAGGAGGGGAATCAACAAAATCACCCATCCATCATCCAATGCAACACAAGGCATCATGTGTTGCAGAACCTTGAGTAGCAGCCAACTTGGGGTCAGACATACAATAGCCTCCCACTCCACGAATCAGGAAGCCTGGGCTTAGATTTAGATTTTTTTGAAAGAGAACTGATAGTTCCTGTTGGAAATGAAGGCAAAGAGATCTACTTCAAGGCAAGTCATGCCCGGAAGAGGGCACTGATCAAATCTCACACTCAAGAGTATAGAGAATGATCTTTGCTGCTTCAGTGTGTTCAGAACCACAGGAAAGCAGCCAGCTTACCAGCAAGCTCAAGGCACAGGTCTCAAAGCCAACCAGTCCCTGACAAAGCAATGGAACATCCATACAAATCTTGCATCTCTTAGGGATATCATGATGACTTTTTCTGTTTGCAACTTGTAGATTCTGGCCCTAAACACAGGGGGAAAAAAGAATGTGCAAACATTCCTTACGGCTCAGAGCACTAGGAGGTTTCTATTGAGCGATCTCCTCAGTCAGCTGTCTACCTGGCCAGCTTACTGACCTCCTGAACTTGACCGCACTAAACAGTGCCCATCAACAGTTCGGATTATCTTCCCCCAGAAAGAACTTGCCCTCAGGAATGGGCAACGGATGATTGAACACAAAAATAATACTAATAGCTTACCGCCAGGTCCTTTTTTCAATCTTCTGCCCACCAGGCTGCAGAAGGAGTCTCTAACCAGGAGAACACATTAAATCAGATAACCGGCACCAGTATTTCCTCCCATAACAGACACGCAAGTGCATAAAACTACAGGACACTGTACCTTTTGGAATGTTCAATAACCCATTGAAAGTACGCTCTATTTGTAAGTGCACTAGGAAGGTCAAAATACTCTCTGTCAGCTGTATGACATATTGACCTTCACTTAGGAACATATGAAAAGAGAGAAGTCCTCCCAGCAACCCCACAACTAGAGCAGCTTTTAAACATTCTCCCTCCCAAAAGGGTATCCCAGTGCCGCTGAGCAACACCGCAAACTTTAGCATCAGGTTGTCACAACAAAAACAGGTAGAAAACAAACAATGTTAAGGAAAACTCAAAAAACAATCTGCTGCCTGCTGAGGTTCGTGGCACTATCAGCATGAGACCCCAGCACTGTTTTCTCCACCTCCACCAACATGCAGGTGCTTGGCCTACCTGAAGTCAGCAGCAGCAGCGGATACCCAGCACCAGTGAGAAACTGCTCTTCGAGGGATACCTGAGTAGAGCAGAAACAGGGAGGGATACGACTGAGAGGAAACTTCATCCCCTTGAGCACTAAGCCGTCCTGCCACAGACCAAAAGCCAGGCACCAAACAAGACAGTGACAATGCGACCTGACAAGAGAGGCTGGCACAGTGACCTGGAGCTGCAGATGTGAGGGGCGCTGACCTTTATCTACGAGTTGTAGGGCAATCTGTTGAGCTAAGATAGGAGCAGCCATAACTCACCAGTCTCCAAAATGTGGACAAAGTGTTTCCTGGCAACAATAACAAAGCAGTGGAGTAAAATGAATGTTATCTCACCAACTTGCTGCTGGATGACCCCACTAAGATCCTTTTGCAGAAGACAGGATCCTCTCTGACAGAACCACCACCAACAGCTGATCCAGCACAGTGACACCAAGGCTGACATTGCTACACTCCGCTCTGCTCAGCTCTGAGGTCAGATAGGCTGACCACCTTCTCCCCAAGGGAACTCCAAAAATAGCATTCACTAACTCAATGGAGCCTATGCCTGAATAAACCACGGGCAGAGGTCTTTGTTCACAGCTCACACCACAGCAGTACGCTCACTTAGTGGATGGATGCAAGGAGAAATGTAGGCCACACATGCAGAGAAAAAGAGATATCCAGACTTCAAAGATACCACAGATCTCATTTTCAGAGTCAGGAAATGAATACCCATTAAAACAGCCTGTAAGTGCTGGGGTACAGCTCAGTATGAGCCAGATGGGCAAAGGGAAAAACAAGCTTCATCAGAAAGTATAAAAGTTGGGGTTATTTTCCCCCTAAATTGCCTGATGAATCATTAAAGAAAAATCTTTGTGATGTAACTTCAGACTTATATAAAGAACACTTGTAAGTAGCTCTCGATGTAATCCTCTGACCACCATCTGGAGTTCAGCCTAAATCTTGACCTCAATCACATCAAACATCCATGCATCTTTGAAACACACCTGAGGACAAATCACATCACAACATTAAAGTCACAAAGAGGAGAAAGTTGACAGGAATGCTAAAAACCTGAACCACCTTTTACTCCATGGGCTCTCCACAGACAGCTCTAAAAACACATGTTCCACAATGTCCTGAGAGTGAGCAAGGAGCAATTCATGCCCATCGCAGTTAGGGAAATGGTTTCAAAATGAGTAAGTAAAAAAGTAGGATTTATCAACCCAACCCTACATCTAAAACAAAATGTTTCTTGCATCATAACCTCAGTTTATAGGAAACAAAGTTGACACATGACGTACCCAACCTTCTCCCAATAACACAGGAGAAAAAAATCTTCCTGGAACTAGATTCTGACAGTAAACCAGACTTAGCAAAGACATAATACAACTTATTCCCCCACCCACGTAGGAAGAGCTCAAAATATCTTACTATTAAAGGATGTAGAACTTCTTTCACCTAAAGCACCTTAGATGGCTGGCTTTCATTTTTTGATAACAACCTCCTGATTAGCTTGAAATTTCTATTTCCCACTGACAAAAAGAAAGTCTGAGACTCCTTCCACCTACAAAGCCTCTTAGTTGGAGAAAAATGAGTTTTCTTTAATATACAGCTCTGTGTTGCATGCTGAGCTCCCCATAGCAAAGCACTCAAGAATGAAACATGCCCTATCACTACGGAAGAAAATTTACCTTGTCAGTTCCAGAGGAATTCTTCTATTTTCAATGCAGTTTAGCAACCAGATTTTAGACCTTTGTAAGAAAGCCCAGGATAGCAAGGAAAGAGGCGTGGAGCAAGCTAGAAATACTGAAGCAGTTATGCTTAGTTCATAGTTGAAAGTTGCAAGAGTGCGAAATGTATATTTTTTCAAGTGATCATGTGTATATAAAACACAGAGTCTTCTACACTGGGAGGCATGGACCAGGAGATGAGACCTCCCGACAGCTGGCACACTGAATTTCTTCCAGCTAAAGGCATGTTTAAGTACAAATAAGAGCAAGACTAGAAAGGACCACCAGGCTTGGCACCAGCGGCGAGACCCCAAATTCTAGTGATTTCACTATCTACAGAGAGACAGCAAAGAACTGTCAGCACCCCCAGGCACAAACTTAATCACCTCCTCACATCGTGCTGCAGACACCACCAACACTGGGTGTGAGTATACTACAGGAAGGTTTATGCTTATGCAATTAAAGACTACACTGCAAAAACACTAACGTTTTTTACATTCTTATTTTATACTTGTCTTTAAATGGTATTTTAATTAAATTTTATCTTCCACAGAGATAAGAAAGAGCCAGAGGAATTAACTCGCCGTTTAATCGGCTAGAAGCATCACCAAGCTGAGCCTCCTCCGCGATCACCGGCTGCTTTTGCGCACGGCTCGAGTGGCTTCAGTTTGGTAGGGGGTAATTTTAAGTTGTCATGATCTTTGCCACGATACGTTTCTCCTGACTGCAGCTTCAACAAGGGTTACACAAGACCAAAGTCCTATACAGCATGTCAATATTTAACTTAAACGCTGTACTGTTGAGGCCCGCCTAGAGAATTGGATATAGTAACTTATTAAATCTTACACTATCTTTTCTAACAAAGAATAATAAAGGGCAATTTATCTTCTTTATGAGAAGTTGTAAAGATAAACTCTACAAGGACAGCAGTAGATTCAGCTTTAATTATTTTAATAAGGGACCTAAAAGAAAATATTTCCATGGAAAGCGTTCCAAACCACATGATGCGTACACTGCAGGACGGGTTGAAGACAGGGGCAAGAGCCACAGTGCAAAAATCACTTAAAACTGAACCATATCAAGTTCTGAAAATTCAGCACTTTTTCAAGCAGTAATATTTTAACACTGCGAGTTAAGCCATTAAACTATGTTACAAAGGCTTATGTAAAAATCTTGGACATTACAAGGAGAAGTATTGATTCTCCACTAAGTATCTGAATAAAATCTATGAGCTGCTGTACTAACTTAGACTTTAACACAATACAGTAAACAAAAGACTGATTTTTTTTTTTTTCTGGCTGATTGTTCTTAGTCTCAGTGACACTAACCAAATTGTTTATATCCCTCCAAAATTCTTTGCATGCCTCTGATGTAAAGTTTTCCTAATAGTCTCATCTTCTATCATCTTTTTGGGCAGAGATCCTTCTGATGTCAGAAACAGCTGTTAAAATACAATGAAGACAAAACCTGAGCAACTGAGAGTAATTTCCTGTTTACTACATCTGTTTCAATTCTTTATCCACCTGTTCTGTGAGTCTAAATGCAATTTGTTTATTTATTGTTAGTACTCCCACCTTTGCATTTAGCAAAAACCGCTTTTGTTCCCTATAACTGAACATCTGTTTTAGCACAGATTCCAGTGGAGTTATTGGTGATAATCACCACAGGCAAATTTCTAAAAATTCTCCAGTTCTACATTTCTAACCCTTCACATGTACCAGTTTGGTCATCACCCCAAAGTAAACTTTTTCAGGAAGCAAAATAAAAATATTTCTACTGTAAGAGAGTGGAAGGGGGGCTGAGAACACTAGCCACATCAGGAAATAAGGAGCCAGATAGTATTGCACAGCCTTCCTCTAAAAGCCCACCACAAAAACCCACCACAAAGAGCAGGCCAGCTCACCTGGCCAGGGAAGTGCAGCCTCAGGGAACACTTTCACAAGCAGCTTAACTGATTCCGGCAAGACACTGCCTAATGGGCGGACCTGCCTCTCCTTGCTACACACACCAGCATCAGTACACAGTCAGCTCCACCAGTTCACTTTCTGTATGGTGCTCATTGCTAGCCGGTTTGGCGGACCAATCCAGCCACCCACACAACCGTTTATACCTGCACACGAGAGAAAATGGACATGGACAGTCAGAGGGCTGGAAAAGAGGAGCATAAGGCCACGCTTTTCAGCAGGAACATCATCTTAAACCTATTCTCTTGAAATTCCACTTCCCCACACATACAGTTACCACAAAAAAGTAAGCTTTCGCATCTCAAATGACTCCTTGAAGCGATCAGATCAGGACTCAAATCCAGCTCAGAGTGAATGCAGAAATTGTTTATTTTTTCACTCTGCTTTGAGAATGAGATCAGTATGTTAAGACCAGTCTATCTCTGAACTAATAAAACCAGAGGATAAAAGAAGAACAACTTCTTACCAGTTACCACTGTTCACTCTCATGGGCTAAACCAAAGACAGCCCAAGCAAAGCAACTGCTAAAGCCACCCTTTCTGCTCTCACAAACTTCTGCCAGATGACAGAAGCAGCAAAATTACTACCTTTTCTTTTTCCTTTCTTTTTTTACTGAACAGAGCAGAAGACCAAAGGAGCTTGTGCTGGTTTGGGGTTTTTGTCAACAGCCTCTGGGACATTTCGGTCAGGATTACGATAAACACCACAGTCTTAACTCGGTAATGATCTGTTTCAAATTCTGTCCGGAGATTTACTTAAACGCTTCCTCCTTCCCGGGAAGAGGAGATAATGCCCTGCGATCGTTCACCTGTCTCGGAACAGCCACTGCCAACTCCTCGCTTCTTGATCGCGCTGAGAAACACCCAGCACCACGGCTGCCGCTACAACTTCTTTTTCTAAATACGAAAAACTCTCTTTTTTGTTTGGGTTTTTTTTCCCCTCTCCCTGAAGATGCAACCGTGGGAGCTCCGCGCCTCAACTCGGGAGCGGACAAGTCTCGGCTCGGCCCGCGCAAAGCAGAAGCGACGCCCGGGAGCACCGGAGCGCGCTCAGCAAGGTGGCGGGCGGCAGCTCCCACCCCTGCGCGCCCGCGGCTCACCCGGCAAACACCGGTGGCCGTCGCGAGGGAAGAGGAGCCCAATGCTCGGGCAGCGGCCGGAGGCTGAGCGGCCGCCGGAGCCGCCCGCCTCAGCGGCAACCCTCGGCGCAGGGGCCCTGCCCGCGCCGACCCTCCCGCTGACCGAGCCACTGAGAGACAGGAGGGCCCCGGCCCACCCACCCCCGCCGCGTTACCTGGGCACCGCGTCCGGCACCGGCAGCACCGCCCCGCTCAGCGCCGGCCGCGCCTCCCGCCGTCATTTCCGGGGCCGCGCTCCGCCCCGCCCCGGGTAACGGGGCGCGCAGGCGCGGCGGCGCGCGGGCGGGGTCACAGAGCGGCCGGTCGTGGTGGGCGATGGCGTCCGTTGAAGCATCTCGCGTCTCCCTGAGGGCCGCAGGAGACCTGGGCCGAGCCGAGTGTCTGTGTGGGGTGGGAATTCCAGCTGTCCCTGGCAGGTTGCTGAGAATCGGGAGGCTCGGACCAGGGACAGGCCCCAGCCAGGCCCGTCCCCGGCCTCCAGAGCAGCCGGTTCGGTGAGCTGACGGCTGTCACGGGTAGCAGAGCCCCGGGGTTGTGGCTGAGGGCAATTAGGGCAGGCAAACTAGGATATGGTTTTCCTGTAATCTGAGGTTTCCTCTGTTTTGAAAGACTTAGTGATACTAACCCCAGTAGTAGTTCTCTGAAAATACTAGGACGCAGCCTAAGTGGCCAAACTGGTTATTAAGGTGCCAAACTTTGATGGATGCTTTTAACATCGTGTTTTACTACTGGACAGAAAAGAGTTTCATTAGTGGTACATCAACGAATCAACCAGTAATCTGGAATGGAGAGCAGAAACATTGATTACATATATCTTTTTATCATCATTATTGAAAATTTTACTGTTTCCTTCAAGATATGGCCCTCTGCAATGACGTGCATTGCTTTTATTCATGATAAGTCTACAAACATCTACATCATATCTCAGTCCTCTGTATAAATCGCCCAGCGTTCCCCATGGCTGATTCCTAATGGCTATTCTGGTGTGTTGGATTGTTTCCTGCTCATGCAAATACTCCCAAGACCTTAAATCTGTGTAGACACTGTGAATAAAGGAACCATAAACTTGTTCTTCAGTGGGTTTCTGTGATGCTTCCCTGTCTTTCAAGAGTATTTTTGTTTGTTACTAACGACAGCCACATTGCTTCAGCTCTAAGGGAATGGGATACTTCAAATGTTAATGAAATTTTCTGAAGCTGTTCTGAATTTCCACTCACACTTCTGTTTTCTGACAGGTCACTCCTGCCTTGCTGTTCTGCCGTGTGTCAATCCAAGAGGAAGGCTGCCCGGCTTGCACAAGCAATACCACGGCTTGCCAGGAGGTGTTGCTTTGAAACCACGCAAATATCCGAGCTTAAAAAAAATAAATAAATAAATCATAAGATAGGGTTGAACTATTAAAAATAACTGACAGATACTTTGTCCTGGCAGGGGGGACTCAAGATCCTCCAACTAAAATGGTAATTTTTGTTCAAGAATTTAAATCTGAAATGCACAGAGTAGTACGGAGGGAAATAAATGCTGAACTCGATGCGGGTTTGTACATTGCTAACGAATATGTTACAGCAGCTTTACGTGTGCAAAACTGTCAATGGTTTTGTCTTTGCAGGTCTAGATGTTAAAAAAATATATATATACACACACACATATATATATGTATATGTATATATATATTGCAGCCCTGATGCAGTGGCGGATTTTTAGAGGCGTAACTCTAGGTTTCAAGAAGCCAGGGAGCAGAGTAAAGCCTCAGTAAGGCAAAGAGATGTCCTGCTCGGAGAGCTGTGTCACTGTGGTCTCCACACCTGCACGCACACACACCTGTTAAAAGAAAAGGAGCTGTTTCTCTCTAAGCGGGAGCACAGTGTTGGGTATACAACTGTTCTCCACCTACAGCCCTGGTTTTAAGCACATTTTAACAGTGACAAATTTAATTATGCATTTCAATTATGCCCAGCCTTGGTCTTGAAGACAGAATGGGAGGTGAAGTTTCCAAGACATTTAAAACCATTTTTGCTAAAGGAAAAAACACCTCAAAGGATACCTGGCAAGGAAGAAGACTTTTTAAATATGTCTTTACCACATGAAGCTAAAACAACCTCCATAGCTAAAACAAGCTGAGGCTCTTCAGCAGGAATTTAAACTCTAGAAGAGGACGATACTTAACAGCCCACACTATGCCTTGTTGTGTAGGTGTAGTTAACCACCACGCTTACCCCAGCTGTGCCTTTCAAAGAGTTGTACCAGGCCCGAGGCAATGAACTCCAGTTCACTAAGGTTCTGGAATGCTGGTTTTGGAGACAATCTGGAAAAGGACCTCACAGTTAGCAGAGGAGGTCACCTAAGGGTGTATATATCCAAAAGAGCCTTTGAAAACTATTTTATGATCAGATGTTTACCAATATTGGTTTGTAGCCAGGATCAGAGAACAGTGTGCCAGACAAAAGGTTATAAAGGTCAAGAGAACAGCAGCTCTTTTTACACCAAATAACCTTTTTAATGAAAAAAAAAATTAAAAAGTCATAGCTGTAAAAGGGAAAGCAGAAACAGTTGTTGGTGAATTTAGCTGGCCCTTTGAGCTGTCGCTTCAACAGCGGGGTGTAATTCAAGCCTGGTGTTTAGAACAGCTGCTATCAAGAATTAATGTTTTCAGATCTACCCCTCTCAGCACTGTGACCGCAGGTTTTACTACAAAACCTCACCTTGGATTGTAACAGCTAGTTAGATCTTCCATGTTCCTCACAGGTAGTTTCAGCGGAAAAACACGACTCCTACAGCTAGGACATCGCTGCAGACCCTCCTTTTCAATTGTCTCTGGGGTCAGAAACAGACCTGTGTGGTGTAACTAGCCAAATAATCATTTTCCAGGAATTTTTGTTCTGTATGGATAAGGTTAGAGTAAATCAAGCTGCATCTTCTTGCGGCAGTGATATACTGGAATAAAAATTAACCCGATCCTCCTATAAATAGAGTGCTGAGCTGCCTATAAATAAAGCGCTTGCTTGTATCATTCAACACTTCCTGAACAAGGCTGATGATCCCAGGGGGTTGTAGGAGACTTGACAGACTCATGTTGCTTCGTCTCAGGAAGAAGCAGGCTTCTTTTTCTGTTACCTGTTTTGAGAAGCCCTTCCTTTCCCCAGAGCTGGAATGGGCACCCAGTGTATTTTCTAGGCATTCTCCTCTACCATGTAGTCAAAGGGATGACAAAACAACCCCAGAGGAGTATCCACAACCTGCCTCACTGACTGCCTCACCGTCCTGATGAAACAAAGCCTTTCATTACTACTCAAACTTCCTTACACAAAGTGAAGCCTCTGTCAAAATCATAGTTTACCTCTGAAACGGCATCGGCTGCCGCAGACAAGTAGAGCTGTCCTCTAGCAGAGGATGAAGAAATAAGCAATTTCAGACATGCACTTTTAGCTAGATTTCTGCTCACATAGCAAGAGATCTTTCCTTTCGGCAGGCCTGGGGCTAGAGAAAGCTGCCACCATGTCCAGTGGTTTCATAGTCAACAGTGGTTTGTCATCCAAGTATAAACTACCAGGCAGTCTGCAGGGAAGAGCCCTGCGCCTCGTGGAACAGTCATAGAAACAGAAGTGCTGGAGAACTGCACAAGCTTCTGGTGAATTACTCAAACACTTACAGAAAGAAACTTGACTATCTGGATTACGTTTTGTGAAGGTTAAGTGCAGCAATAGGCTCTGCAGCCTTGACACACACACACCCACACACACACCCCCGACATGGCTGCCTGTGCCTGGGGTCACACTGCTGTGAGAACAGCTAAGCTGGCAGAGGAAAAACAGCGAGAAGCCTCATCTGGGGCCCCTGCCTGTGCACTTGTCTCCCTCCATCGGTTTGGGAGTTGCACTTAAGCTCAGGCTCTTGCACTTTGGTCCTTGTACAACTCAGCAGAGAACAAAGGTCTGAAGACTTTCATTTCCTCTGCTGTATACACTTAAATGCCCTTCTTCTCACTACCAAACTACTTATCTTTAAGGGGAAAAAAAATACAAACAAGGCTTATAACGATAAACCTTAAACATTTACTGGAGCCTTTCTATGACTCTGAAGAGCTTTTTTTTTTTTCTGAGACCTTTTTTTTTTTCCGAGGACTGTTTTCTTCTGTGTTTATTCATGCTCAGAAGGGTTCTGTTTTGTCACAACTATAGCAGCTGGATTATTAAAGGACAAGTAAAACAGACCTGTAAATTATGAACAGAAAGTACCACTCAGAGTGATCTTTGGATTCATTATGGTTAACAAAAATACAACAGATCAGTTTGCCCGCCAAGGCATAATTTACACTATTTTTATAAACTCGCAAAACACACTGTTTTATGAGCAAATTGCAGAGTATTATCCCTGAGTTTGGGTTGGTTTTTTACATTATTTAACAAATGAGAGAAGAGCTGTGGCGATCCACCAGAACAGCAGTAACAATAAAGGCAGCAGCTGCTATGAGTGAAGACTCTCTATTCGTACAGCCCTTTAGACACGCATAAATCAAATTCTAAAAGTAGCTGTACCTGTTCCAGACCAGGGGAAGGAGCTGCAGCCGTTCAGCACAGTGGCTGACCGAGAGGTATAAAAGAGAGATTATAGAGCTATAAAAACATTTTGAGCAGAATTAACATCCCACAGCCAGCTAATTAGGAGAAACTGCACCCCACAGGTTACCCACGACCCTACAACCCACCGGGAAAGACAGGCCTCATCACACAGCTGTACCCGGGAGAAGCCTGGGTGGCTTTTTATCTGGAGTTACTGGGAGATTCGCCCTGGTCTGGGGGTGGGCTCTGATGTGTCTCTTACCCAGCGCTCTGAGCGGACGCTCCTGCAACATCCCCGTCATGTTCTAGGTGTTGCTTCTGGAATAGCTGCACCAGGGATGCACAGGGCAGGAAAATCGCAGATCCCCATTCTTCAGTGCACAGCAATTTTCCCTCTGAAGAACTCCTTCTTCCCCTTGAGTTACGTTTTAGTGCAAAGGACATACTTTGTAATATTAGGAGCTACTTGCTTTTTTCCTACCTTTTAGCTTTTTTTAAAAAATGATCGCTCTCCAAGTAGGATTTTGCAATGTGGCAAAGCTTACCACATCCTCGCTTCATCAGGTTCTATTTATTAATTACAAATTCGCGGGGGCCTTAGCCTCCTGTGGAATTTTAAGCGGGACCAGCCGCTGTGGCAGATGCTGCCCATCCGAACACCGAGAGCAGGTGCCCTTCCATCGAGCCGCCCCAAAGGGGGTTACCGCTGGTGCCCCTGCACTGAGCTGAGGGGCCCGGTGTAAAACAACGCCCGGGGAGACCGAGGGGACATAACCTGGGAAACGCACGTCAAACCCGGGGCAGAGCCACCGCGCCCCCGCGGGCCGGGGCAGCCCAGGCCGCTGACGGCACTCGCGGTGCGGGGCGTCCCGCCCCGGCGGGGCCGGGCGGGCTGCGGGCGGGGCGCGGCGGGGGCCGGCCGGGCCGGGTGCCCGCGGAGCGGGGAGAGCGCCGGGCGCTCGGCATGGCGCAGCACGGGAGGGCCGCTGTGGCCGTCATCCGTCTCCGCAACCCGCCGGTCAACGCGCTGAGGTAACGGGGGTCCCCAGCCGCCCACCCGCCATTTTCTGTGGCGGCCGCCCCTGCCCGGCCCCGCCGCCGCGCCGAGCCGGGGCTGTGGGGCTGCCGCGGCGGCAGTCTCGGTCCCTGGCGCTCGCCCTGCCTTGGAGAGCGGGGTGGGGGATTCTTGATCCCTCTTCACCTCGTTTCCCTCCCTCTCCTTGCCCTGTGAGGCCGCTCCTGGCCTCAGGGCAGGCGGCCCCGCCGGAGCCTCTGCCGGGGGACGCTCCGAACGCCGCTCGGTACCTGCAGCAGCCCGGGCGGCTCCTTCAGCGGAGCTTAGATCTCCCTCTGCAAAAAACATGCTGAGCTTTCCCATGGCTTCTGCTCTTTACTGTAATTTCTAGTGGGTTTTTCCTCAGGAGAGGTGGCAGGATCCTCTGATCTCTATTTGCTGTCATCTCCCGGGGAAGCTGCGTTAAAAAATTGCGTATTTCTCATCACCTTCCAGTCTTTAAGCATCAAGATGATGCTTCCAGCAAGTTTTCAGCAGTTCAGCCGTTTCACCCTGGAGTTCCTTCAGAGCTCATAGGTGGAACCCAGCTTTTCCCCGCAGGTGGGTCGCTGGTTTAGTTGCCCGCCCCACGCAGCGCTGGCTGGGCCGGTCCCTGTGCTATCCGAGCGAGGGCAGGGGTTAGCGCAAAGGGCGTTGTAGGTAGCAGAGGTCGTTCAACGAGAGGGGCTGGCACCAGGATTAAAACACAGCCCCGGCTGTCAGAAGCGAAAGCAGTTCATTTGCCTTTTAAAAATGAGTAAGGAATCGACCTCTAAATAATGGTCTTGGTCAAGGAAGCCCCAGGCGATCTCAAACACGAGCCAGTGAAAAACAAAAGTCAAACACCAATCTGTAGAAGCCTCTGAAATTTTAGTTTTGCATGTGTTTTGACAAGAACATACGTGCTTTTTCGGCTTTACATCATTTGTTACAAGGCGTGTATTTTAGTTCCTTTGGTTCTGAGTAGCACATAGACCCTTTTTAAGCAGCTGTAGTTGGAGAACTGTTCTGTAACAGTGACTGTGTGTCTATTCACAGCCCAAAAAAATCCACTGCAGTTATGCTGGACTTGCGAACCAGCAGGTTTGTTAAAAAGAAGCTGAAAGAGACAAGTAAGACGAAGAGGGAATGGAACCTGTTGCTCTCTGTAGCAAGCGACATTGCTCCGCAGTAACTGGCAATGCTCCCTTCTGTTGCAACACTTTTGAAAGTGGAGTAAGAGCTTTATCATGTGTCCAGATAATTTTCATGATAAGACAAACTTGGATTGCTAGGTTACTTGATTACTAGACATGTAGGAATCCCGGATCTGCAGGGTGCAAGACATCCCTTGGACCTCTTGTGCCCAAGACCAGCCTAGGAAAAGCTCCAGGCTGTGCCCACAGTAAATTTTCCATCCTTAACAACAAAAAGCACTGAGCTAAAGATATGTGCTGAAGGAGCCTTAACTCTGCCTTTTCTGAGAAGTCCTTGAGAAAAGCCAAAGTTGCCTTCTGCCTTCGAACAGCAACTGCATGCGCCTGCACAACAGCCCCTTCAGGACAGACCCCCTGCCCCTTTACTCTTCGTGCCTCAGTGCCCTCACAAGGTGCAGTTCTGACAAACCAAGGGTAACAGATGGTATGGTCGTCCTGTCCCCCAGCCCGGGGAGGCAGAAGGAAGGCCCTGGCAGACTTTGAATCCACTAAAAAGGCAGTTTCTATTGAGTGCTGTATCTTCACTCCCCCATGCTTGAATTGTGCTGCCCACACTCTTTTATCCACTGACATCCCTGCAGCATGAAGGCCCCTGAGTGACCTGAGTACTTCACCCACGTAGGCTCATTCCCTCATGATGAGCTCTGTAGCACCATCGCACAACCTAAGGTGGGTCTACTGTGAGCCATGGTTCCTTACAGCTTTTGCTCTGCTAGCATTGGTGCTCCTGTGACTGGCAGTGAGCCAGCTCAGGGTGCAAATGTGACCAAACACCAGCTGGTTGAGTTGAGTTGGGTTTGGTTTTCAGCCAGCCTAGTTCTCTACATCAGCTCCATATGCAATTGCACGAGGAGCTCTGCTGGCACAAGGGACAGAGTAGGAGTACGTGGGCAAGGACAAGAACCTGTACAGCAGGAACTTAACTTAGTTAAGCTGCCATGAAACTATAGCTTGAGACATGCCTGTGATCTTTGATCTGTTTTAGAAGGAATCCATGATTATCTCATACTTGCCAGCAGGGAATTTTAGCTGAGACCTGGCTATAGCTAGGAAAGGTAGAGCACACTCTGGTCCTCATATATTCTGCTTCTGCGTACTTTAGTACTGGGCCATGGGGGAGCAGGTTTGTGATTGCTGTGGGAAATGTTTAACTATGTAGATGACAGCAGGCAGTGCAAGTTACAGGCAGGAGCTGTGTCCTGCAGTCTTGAAAATCTAATTTCACAGCAGGCACAGATGCTTTTTAAAAGACTGGTGAGTTTTTGCGGCTCTGCTCCAACCTCACCCCTCTCTCCTCATATGTGACACTTGGTGCTGTTATCTCAGCTCCCAGGCCATGGCAATGGCCATTAACACTTCGGAAGGCACTGGTGGGTGGGAATTCGCTTTCTCCTGTCTGACACCATCCACTGCTGTGCAAGTAACTCCCTGGCAGCGCTTTCCTGAGGAGCATACGCTGACTTGTGACTCTGGTTGCAAATTTGTCTCCCACATAGACTCCCCTTCAAGCTAATCTTTCTCCCCACCAGCAGAGTTGGCATGTGCCAAATTTGATTTGTCTCTTTGTGGTTTTTTCTTGCCCTGCTTTGCAGAAGTTCAGTATTCAGAGATCTGCGTTTATGAGACCATGGCACAGAGAGAAGAGATTTAGATATGCAAAAACTGGAAAGTTTTGGGGAGCAGACAGACAAGACTGAAAATTAAGAAGGAAGTGGAAGAGTATTTCAACATTTGATCTGACAAATGCAGAAAAGCTCCAGGGATGATAGAGTGGGACATGGGGAGTGTTCTTTTGGGATTATATGAAGTATAACAGCATAATAGTCATGATTGGAAAAGCCTCTCCCTGACAGTTAGGATTGTCCTTCTGACTCCTGATCCACATAATGATCAGAAAATGTAAAGGAGGTTAGAGAAGCTGAACTTCTTTTGGTAGCAGTGGTGGGAGAGTGTGATTACCTGTGTTGGGCTGGATCAACACCTCATCTGGATGAGAAACAGAGAGAAAATTCTGGGATGCAGTAAGTGTCTGCTTCCTAAAATAACTATTCTAAAACCCCACAGAAAAGATGGTTTTCTGGGTTTGGCCTTAATTTACATGAGCTGCTGTGTGACAGCAACTACTACACAGCTGGATCTGACACCGAGGCGAAAGAGAGCAGACCAGGTAAATCCAGCACAGGATTACTCAGTTTCAAGGGAATTATGTGAATACCCAGCAGTTAGTTCAAATAAAAACGCTGCAAGAAACTCTCCAAAAGACAAGAAGCTTGTAACAAGGATGAAAGTTGGACTGTGGTTGTCTGGCTTTGGGATTTGGGGGTTTTTAAGTTCATTAGAAGCCCGGGTAAATTGTTCAGCCAGCAGGTGATCCGGTAAAAGGCCTGCATGGCTTGATGAGAAAGCTGAGAAGACTAAGGGGAAAGTTTGATGTTTTTAAGAAGTGGAAAGCTTACTCAGATGAGAACAAGAAAGCCCATGAAATATGACAGGAGAGATGTAAACTGAAAATTAAAAAATTTTGGAGAGTGGATCCAGGCATGCTAAAAAAAATATAGCAGAAAGTTCTTTAAATATAAAATGTAACCCCGGACAAGCTTACAGGATGCCTATCTCAAAACTGGCAGTTACAGCTCAAGGAAGGGATCCTTACCTTTGATAGACACTTCTGTGAAATCATCAGCTGTGTGTGCTAGGACAGCCCAAAAAGGCCACACAATGTTATGTACCATCAGGATGCACGTTCAGAACAGAGCAGAGGCATCCCTTTTCTGCAGTATAAAACTTCTTGTGTGCAAACACAAAAGTTTGGTGTTTGCAGAAGGATATGGGGATGATTCAGAAAAGGTCAACCAAAATAATCTAAGGGAGGGTGCACTGCGTTAAGAAAGCAGGCTGAAAAAGCTGAGCATCATCAGTGCAGAGAGGAAAAAGCAGTGGAAAAATAAGGTCGAGGTTTACAAAATCATAAAGTAAATAAATGAAAGGCATAACCCTTTACCAAATCCTGCATCAGTTGAACTAGGACATTTGATTAAACTAGTAGGGGATTGTTTTAAAACAGATAAGATGGAGTTTGCTGCCACAGGAGCCTGGGGAGGCAGATGGATCAGCAGAATCAGAAAGGGATTAGGCAGATTCCCGGACAGCAGGTGTATAGGAGATGCTAAAAAGAATGTGTGTAGATGTACATAGCAACATCGCCAATGCAGGGATTGTGGATGCTGGGGGAAGTGCAAGGGGAAGGGACCAGACCCGCATGGTTTCCCTAACCGCATTTTCTACTGTTGGATTAGAGTCTCACTTCTTTAAAGGTACCTAAGTAAATTCTCATGATTCCCTTAAATTACTACTTTTTTTTTTTAATAATGAAATAAGTTCACATTCACAAACCTTAGCTAAAATCTGAATTTACTAAGGTAAATAATCAAACTTTGTTACAAATCCAGCACATCATCACTGCCATAAGTTTTATGCAAAATAAAAATAACCTGGTGTGGTCACCTACGAGAATATTCTCTCACCCTGGTGCACACATGTTCTTTAATGGCGCCTGTGGTGTGTTTCTGAAACCCTAACACTGGATCATCCTGGCAGAATCACTTTTCTTGCAGTCAAAATCGTGTACGTGGTGGAGCCAACTACATAGCGTGGGATTAAGCGTTGACTGGAATGCAAGGGTTGAGTTTTTGCATTGTTACTGCTAAATGAATGACGCTGTTACAGTAATGAAATACTTATGCAAATTATGGTGACTTTTTGTTTCTTTAATGCTCTTGCTGTTTGGAGTTGTGATACTCTTGAGTAATTTTACAGTTTTACTGTCATATGTTTTACCATGATGCTTTCATCAAAAAATTACCTCTTTTAGTCCCAGTATAATAAACGAGTTACAAAGCAGTACAGCCTGTGTGCCGGACTGTAACATATTCTGAGGCAAACATATTGCTCCATCTTAGGAGAACAAGAAACTGCAAAAAGTCTGATGTTTCTTCCTTTTTGTCCAACAAAAAAAAATGCCACTGGGAAAAATGTGTATGGAGGAATAAGAAATATTTATGTAAGTACAGGGTAAAGTCATTCTCTGGCAAAAATAGTTCTGTTGGGTTAATACAGGTCGTGTAGGTATTGAATCCTTATTTTGTGGCAGCCTTTATGACTTAAATTTTCTTCTGGTAGGAGTACGTTGTTGTAAGTGCTAAGGGCTTGTAACTAATTTCCTACACGAAATCCTGAACCTCTCCTGGTCAAATATGAGCATTCTGCATCTGCTGATCACATGCCTGCACAGACACAGAAATGCTCTGATTGCTTCTTGTCTACTCCTGAGACAATTGTGCCTTTTTTCTATGCAATATTTTCAAATCACTTATTTAACGTTTGTTCAGAATCCTGGTACCTATTTTTTCCCCACCTTTGCGCCATGGTTTGTAAAGTGTAATGACACTTCACAGTGGTTTTCCCTTTAATCTTCCAGCCACTGGGTGAATTTGGTGTTTCTGTGGGCTGGCTCTCCACCGACGCTAAACCAGATCTCTAAGAGCAGCGAGTATTGGGTGAAGCCTGTGGGTCCTCCTCAAATAGCAGCAGCCACAGCACTTGATATTCCAAAGTTAGTGACATAAACCCCACATTTTTAATATGTAGTTTTCCCACAGAATATGAAACCATTTATTGAAATTGGAAAGGCTTTCATATTCTGCTACATGGATCTCTATACACTGGAAGAACCTTTACTGAGTCACCTAATAGTTTTTCTTTGTCATGTGGCCAAATTATTCTCATTTTAATTTTCAGCTTTCAGAACCATTACTAATGTCAGACTTCAGGGTTGTCTTTGATGTCTGGATGAGTCATTTGGTACATAAGTGGCTGTTCTCTCTCCGAAAATAACACTTCTTTCAGTCTCTGGTTGTCAGGTCTCAGGGCTCCCACTGATCCTTCTGTGTAGCATGACCTTATCCAGGCAGCAGCTGATCCTGGAGACCCCACTAGACAGCCGCCTTAGCCAACAGTCCTGATGAATAGACTTTGCTATCAGCTCCACTTAATTTTTGGTTTTGAAGGAGGAATACGCGGAGGCTGGCTGGCAGGATTTCACAGAGCCAGCTTACAGAAAACCCCTTGGACTCCCCAGGTTTTCCTTTTCAATCCATGGATTTCCACTTCAGTGCTGCAGGCTGTTGCCTTCTATAAGTGTGGTCACCCACCCTGGACACACCAAGAAACACATGAGTACAGTGATATATTTTTCATCTACTTCCTTTTTAGATTAAATGCCCTCAAATATATTGAAAAACATGCACAAACTGAGTATGCATCAGGGCTTTCTAGCAGTTCTTTTTCATTCACACTCCTCCTCTCCACTGGGCATAGAGTTCTTCTCCTTTTTCATCAGCCACCAAGCCTACCTGTGAAGCTGGGCTTGCAGTTTGGAGAAGGTCAGGGATCAAAAATGGTGTTTATAAAGGGCTGAGCGACCCTATATGATATTTCTCTGAGTATTCCTCCAGCATCCAACTGCTTGTGGCTCAGATATTCTGAACCAAAGGCACATCTACATGTGTCGTATGTATGCACACAGAAAAGTCTCTCTCACAAACTGTATATACACTTGTACACTTACAAGGGTGTGTACATGAATATATTTTAGTATCTAAATTATACATACACACAATTTGTATTAATATTTCTATTAATACAGTATTAGATGTTAATGCATCTATTTTTACCTAACATCTTCTTTATTGTCACTCTCTTCTAAAACAGACTGTACTCTCCATGTCCATCCATACACACACATCTATATATAAAATAGCTTGTAAGCTTCAAATGCAAAGTGGGCAAACAGTCATGTCAGATATTTTAAATATCTGATTTGTAAAAATACTGTTTCTTGAAGTTCTTTGTTAATTCTTTGCTGACCACATTTACTGCTTATGTCTGTGGCAATATGTGCAGATGAGATGAAAGACGATGTTCTGTGTTGTGTTTTAGGCCCAAATTCACTTTGACAGGATCCCACACAAGTTTAAGTCTGGACCTATACACAGATCTTCGCAAGGCAAAAGCATTATAATCATCAGCACAGCATCAGCTCTGTGTCAGGTGTTTGATAGTCAGCTCTTTATCCCTGGAGCTCCTTTCCCTTTTAAAAAGCTCTTAGATTATCAGTGGTTTAGCATTAATTACTTCTAAATTATGCTAAACTGTTTTCCTGAAAGTCTGAATGTTTAATTCATAAAGACATTCTCATTTCCCTGTGGTGCTTGTTATGGAAACAGCAATGTCATAGCCAGAAGACAGCTCTCCAGGAAGTGAGTGACAGGTCAGTAGTCATAAGCTTGTTGAATTTTGGCATTTGCCCTTGAAGTAAGAGGAAGACTAACAAAAGGGTTCACCTGGAGAGGCTGTGGCAGAAGACAGGCTAGGGGAGAGACCTGCTTGGACATACAGAATCACAGAATTGTTTTGGTTGGAAGAGACCTTCAAGATCATCAAATGCAACCGTTAGCACTGCCAGCTCACCTCTAAACCATGTCCCTCAGCTCCACATCTTTTAAATACCTCAAGGGAAGGTGACCTTCACCACTGCCCTGGGCAGCTTGTTCCAATGCTTCACAACTCTTCCTGTAAAGAAATTTTTCCTCATATCTAACCTAAACCTCCCCTGGTGCAACTTGAGGCCAATTCCTTTTATTCTTGTTACTTGGGAGAAGAGACTGACCCCCACCTTGCTACAACCTCCTTTCAGGGAGTTGTAGAGAGCAATAAGGTCTCCCCTCAGCCTCCTTTTCTCCAGGCTAAACAACCCCAGGTCCCTCAGTTACTCCTCATAGGACTTGTGCTCTGGACCCTTCACCAGCTTCATTGCCCTTCTCTGGATACACTCCAGCACCTCAATGTCCTTCTTGTAGAGAGGGGCTCAAAACTGGGCACAGTATTCAAGGTGCGACCTCACCAGTGCTGAGTACAGGGGGACAATCACTGCCCTCCTCCTGCTGGCCACACTATTTCTGATACAAGCCGGAATCCTGTTGGCCGCCTTGGCCACCTGGGCACACTGCTGGCTCATATTCAGCCACTGTCAACCAACACCCCCAGGTCCTTTTCCGCTGTGCAGCTTTCCAGCCACTCTTCCCCAAGCCTGTCGTGTTGCAGGGGGTTGTTGTGGCCCAAGTGAACTTGGCCTTGTTGAACCTCATGCCATTGGCCTCAGCCCATCAATCCAGCCTGTCCAGATCCCTCTGTAGAGCCTCCAAATGTTCAAGCAGATCGACACACCCACCTAACTTGGTGTTATCTGCAAATTGACTGAGGGCGCACTCGATCCCCTCATCCAGATCATTGATAAAGATGTTGAAGAGGACAGGCCACAATACTGAACCCTGGGGAACACCACTGGTGACCAGCCGCCAACCAAATTGAACTCCATTCACCACCACTCTCTGGGCCTGCCCATCCATCCAGCTTTTTATCCAGAGTATGCCCATCCAAGCCATGAGCAGCCACTTTCTCCAGGAGAATGCTGTGGGAAACGGTGTCAAAAGCTTTACTACAGTGCAGGTAGAAAACAACCACAGCCCTTCGCTTATCCACTATGCGGCTCACCTTGTCATAGAAGGAGATCAGGTTAGTCAAACAGAACCTGCCTTTCATAACCCCATGCTGACTGGGCTTGGTCTCCTGGTTGTTCTGTGAGTGCCATATGACAGCACTCAAGATGATCCTTCCCCAGCATTGAGATCAGACTGACAGGCTTGTAGTTCCCTGGATCCTCCTTCTGATGGGCATCACATTTGCTAATCTCCAGTTGACTAGTACTTCCCCGGTTAGCCAGAACTGATGATAAGTGATGGAAAGTGGCTTGGTGAGCACTTCCACCAGCTCCCTCAGTACCCTTGGGTGGATACTGCTCATTTTCACTGGGACACTTGGTGCTTACCCTTCCAAGAAGTCTCTGTTATAACGTAGCTGATTGTTACTCACCGAATCTCTAATTTATTTCAGTTTGACAGTTCTCCAGGAACTAGAGGATCGGCTGAAGAGAGCACATGCAGATCCTTCAGTGAAAGCTGTTACGATTTGTGGTGAAAATGGGAAATTCAGCGCAGGTAAGACATTTTTCATCAAACACAACCCAATAAAAAGCAAGAAGACTTTCTGCCCATCCTGTTTGAAGGTTCTCTGCCTCGTAATAATGCTGGTAAAAGTCCTGATTTGGCTGGCAATGGCCACAAGACAGTGGGCTTTTTCTATTTTGCTGTGCCATAAGTGACATGGGGCACATGACAAGCTGGACTGTCCAGGCCAGAAATAAGCCGGTGTGTTCATGGTGTAATGAGGGGCAGCTGCTCATCTCCCTAATGTACTGGTGCCTCCTTACTCTCCATAGATTTGTTTGTATAAAATCTCTGGACCTTCAGCTGGTCCAGCATATGGAATGTACCTGGGGTGGGACAGTGGTGAATAACAGATCTCCAGCTGTAGACACCTGGGAATTTTGGGAATGTCTGTAGAGCTCTACATTGCTTGTAACTTGCACTGTTCACTTTATTACACCAAGGCTGTCTGCGAATTTCTGTAGTAACGGCATGATCATTACAGTTACTATGTACTTTTGTACTTAGCCTTCCCCTGAGCTCTCTGAATAGGCTCAAGGAGCCAGGGCTTCTTGAAGGTGCTCCCAAAAGGGGTTGATTCCTATTAACCACTCTACTGCCAGCAGAATGCTCTGCAAGGACTTGACCATGTTCAATGGCATAGAAGGAAGGGTCATCCCAATCATGGCCTTGACTGCTAATTCCTCTTAATCTTTTTATGCCAACTCAGGAGCTGACATTCGAGGATTTTCTCCTCCAAAGAGACATGGTATTGGCTTGGGCCCCATCGTCTCTCTCATAGAAAGGAGTGAGAAGCCCGTGGTGGCTGCCATTGAAGGCATTGCCTTGGGAGGAGGCCTGGAGGTGGCACTTGGCTGTCACTATCGGATTGCACATGTGAAGGTAACACACTCTGCAAACTAGAGAGGCTGGTGAAGGCATCAGGAGCCACATACACATGGCCATAGACAGGGTGGGAGCCTGCTCCCAAAGGGCAGCGGGACAGCATGCCTTTCCTGGGATCACCTGCCCAGAGAAGGGGGGCTTTACAGCTTTACAGGATACAAATCTGTGCACTCAGACATTCTTCACCTACACACCACCCTTTCATAAGTCTTACTAATTAACTAATTTCAAGTCATTTCTAAAAAAATTGATTTGTAACTAATAGAATAAGATGGCTGCATAGAAACTTCAGCATTTGAGTGTTAATTTGCCCTAGGTCTCAGTAGTCATTATCTGTATTCTGGTGTAGATGGCTGTGTCTTACTGGCTCATGCAGCACAACTTTCTTACTTTTTTACTGCAGAAAATTTTGCATTTCTTTCTGCTAGTGGCCTGATTTCAATAGGCAGTTGAAACTCAGCTAGCACAGAACATTCATGGTTTGATCCCTCCTAAGCTCTGGGTCCTCAAGGAGCACTCTGACCAAAAGACAGCTTTAAGAGTCATTTAAGGAGTGATTAATTTTTATTTTTCTTGAACCCTCTCCTGCAAGATTGAGGAGTGCTGAACTACCTTTCAGCAGAACCTGGTCTTCTCAGAGAGACTCTTCACTGATAGGGCCATCCCCTCACTTTTGCAGTGTGAATTGCTGTTTCTCCATGACTGTGTTGCTGTAACAGCATAAAGGGGTATTCTGCACCCACCCTACATGCCACCTAAGGTGGGTGAGCTCAGTGGGAAATGTGCAAACTATTTTTTTTAAAAAAACAAGGCAAACAAATCTAGATAGACAAGACAACCCTGCTGCCCCTGGCTTCTCTGCCATAACCCAACTAAATGTCAAGTGCACCAAGAGCACTGTTGAAGGAAACACATTTTAAGGATGATTAGGGAAGAGTTCAATTTTCCTTTACTAAACTTTCAAGAATTAGACTAGGGAGGTAACAGTTAGGTCACAGAGCATTTGGTAACAACTGGTTGAAAGAATTAGTTTACAAGCAAGTCAGTCCGGGGATTGTTGTTGGCCCCACAGCTCTCCTCCAGTGCTGTGCTAGCACACAGACATCCGCTGAAAGGCGATGTTTTTCCCTGCATTTGTACACAAGTTCTTGAAATGGTTGAGTGGGCTTTTTTTCTTACAAGTCTTATGTGGCAAAAAGCAAGGAAGAAGTTTCTATGTAGAAGTTTGGAAGCTTCCTAGAGGAGCAATGTGTGCATCAGGTCTGCTTATCTTTCCTCCATTTTGCTCGGTTTGTAATTATTACTTTCTAATCAGATTTGGTGCTGAATTTGACTTCATTTTAGGCACGGATGGGTTTACCAGAGGTCACCATTGGATTACTTCCAGGTGCTGAAGGCACTCAGCGACTACCCAGGCTGATTGGGGTACCAGCTGCTCTGGATATGATCACTACAGGTAAAGTACTCTGCCTTGGCCTTGTGCTGTGTATAGGAATATGGCATTGAGTCATACCATCACCTTGGTCTAAGAAATGGGAATTTCTTTTACCTATGTAGCTGCTTGGGTTGAAATTCATCTTGCTTCCACTAATGATGGGCTAAGAAAGGGACATGTAGTTAGTAATGCATTTTATGAGCATGTCTCATATTTGAAGCCAGCTACGTGCAAGCCATTTGATCAGATGGGAAAGAATGAAACTGCCCATCACACCCCACTGTAGTCACCTTATTTCTCTTTTTGTCACAGGAAGACACATTCCAGCAACTGAAGCACTGAAGCTGGGCTTGGTTGATGAAGTTGTGGAAGAAAACACAGTTGAGGCAGCAATTTGCTTGGCAAACAAAGTGATTGGTGAGGAAAGAATTGTAGAAATGCCAAGAAATAATTGGTGGTGCTTCAGGGCTGGAGAGAGTCAGAACAAAGCCCACCAGTTTGTTCAAATTTGTATGCTCCATTCATTGAGTTTTGGCATCCATAGAAGAGAGAATTAATTGCAGAATTTGTTTTCTGTTATCTGAAGTGAAAAACTCGGATACTGGAGAGCTGCAGAAATTCAAATGATGATTCAGAGAACAGATACATATCAAGTCCTCCTGCTGCTTAATTATATATCCAAACTCACATGCTCCTCTGGGCTGCTGCACTCCACTGATTTTGGGGACTATGTGCTCTTTCCATATATAGCTTTGGATCACAGCTGGTATCACATGCATTCTGGTTGCACCATCAATAATGGCTGATCAAAAATAACTTTCTCCCTCTAGTGGAGGAGCTGGCACATCCTCAGCCCAACTTAATGATCCATGAGTACCCGAGTGACTGTCCCTAATCCTGTAGTTGCTATGTAAGAAAATGGCCTGTGGAGATGGGAGGGATGTGGAGAGATTTTTCCCCCCCCCCCCCCCACCTTACAAATAACAAAATGAAATTCACTGGAGCTAACACAGGAGGAGGAGCATTCCTTGTGTAGCACAAGGAGCATCACCTTGAGAAAACAGGGTATTTTTCCACTATTAACCTCTTCAAACCTTTAGAAGCAGACCATTGACTTCCATCAGGATTTCATCTGGAGCTCTGTCACATACTTGCAAGGAAGCGAAAAAAACTGCTTTGGTCACGTGGCCTTTCTAGGCAGTGCTTTTCCAAGCTGGGGTGCGCTTTTGGTCCTGCAGTTCTCTTGACTACAAAACAGGCTCGCTCTTCTCTGCAGGAGCGCTTCTCCTGTACTGGAGCAGCCTAAGCTTTGTCCTAGATGACAGCATACCATATTTTAAAATAGTTCAATGAATGGGCTGTTCTTAAAGATCAGTGTCTTGTATACTTCCCTACAACTTGAGATTTACCAAATAAGGGGAAAAGGGTATATTCTTTGGCTAGCTTTTCTGCAAGAGGTGCCCTTCCTTCTCACTGTATTCATCCTACAGTATATTTGGGCTTCATTTTTAGTGCAGATTTGATGACATAAGCAGTCCTCTTTTTCTTTCCCTATATGTAATCAGACTATTTAATATAATTCTGTAGACAATATCAGTGATGCACTTCACCATTGCTTCTAAGAAAAACAAAGATACTTTGGTTGACTGATTTTGTCTATTTTAAATAAGAACTCTGTTTCTCCATCTGTTGGAGAGCAGTGAAATATTACTACTCTTCTAGACAAATTAACCCAACAAACAGTGGTCCCTTTGATATACCCTCTGGGCTTTTGAATGATGCCCTGCGTTAAGATCTATACCAGTATTGATGGCAGCAGCAGTGTGTTGTAAATGAGTAGTAGATACATTGCAAGAACTGGGAAGCCAGCAAGCATCCTGGATTTCAACAAATGCTTTGTGAACTTGGGTGAAATTTAGGTATCTGTATGCTTATTTCTTCTGTGACAGACATTGTGCAGTGGTTGACAGTTGTGAAAGTCAGCTTGACCTTAGATGAGAACTTCAGGAATGGAGCACGCTATTCTTCAGTGTAATTTGCTTTGTGGAACTTATGCCCACTACCACTACTGACAAATTCCTCTTCTGTAGCTTCATCTCCATTGAAAATTGCCACTGCCAAGAATTTTTTTTTTTGAGAATTATGTAAGCATACAAGGATACCAGCTGGATGTTCAGCAGCTCACCTGTCCCAGCCTTACTCACTATTAGTGGTAGATTTGGTATCTGTTCGTTGCTGGTTTGAGTTACCCCAGTAAAAATGAGTAAAGTCATTGAAGGTGTTTCACATCATGCTATTTACCAGTGCCAACAGGACTTTTAAAAGGCTTTCAGACTTTCCAACAGCTTTGCTGACATTTACAATATGTGCTTTAACAGTGAAAATACTGGCAAATCAGCTAATCTTTATTTCTTCCCTGCTTGGAAAACTTCTCATTAAACCTTGCAGAAGACTGTGAAAAGTTTTGATGCACCATTTAGCCTCAGGTTACCTGATAATTTGAAAGAATGGTGTACTCAGAATCCACATGTTCCTTCTGAGTCATTCCTGGCTTTGGCCTTTGCCTAAAGTTAATATAATTCTCCTGCCATACAAAGGCAAACCTGCACTTTTCTCTACATCAAGCACTAACTCAGGTCTGCAGAAGAGATGACAGACTTGCCTAGCTGGTCTGGGTTTGTTCACACTGAGTTCTGTTTTCAGGGAACATTTTTCAGATGATCTTTATAAAACCAGAGTCAGAGTTGCACAAACAAATGCCATCACAGAAGTCCACTGTCTTTGTATAGCATGCAGAATTTTTTTTCTTATGCTATTTTTTTTTTTTCCTAAAAACAAGAGGCTAACTCTGCTGGGTTCTTACAGAGCAGTTTGGCTAAATAACTAGTTTTGTCAGTGATGGAATTTCTATTCCTCAGAAGACTGTACTGCAAGATACAGCTCAAAGAATCAATTCAGAAATTATTTTCTTCTAAAGCTTTCTCAGCACTGGAGCTGCAGTATCTCATGGCAAGAGATCAGTCTCAAATAACTGGCCTTACTGAAGAAGTGCCCTTAATTATTTTTTCAATGTGCAGTTGACAGAGCTGCCTTTATGGTAGGTTATGTTGGGAAAGCATCTTCATCCATATATTTTTAAAGATTATTCCTAGTGAAGAACACCTTTAAAAGGAGTTCTGAAACAGTCCTGAATAAGTGGTTGTAGGAAAACACAGAGACAATTATTGATTCTAAGTTAAATTTTTCATTGAAAACCAGTAATTATATATTGCAGATAGGAAGCGAGCATACGTTCCCAGCCTTCTTCAGGCAAACCGGCCTCTTCAGGAAGAAGAAAATGTCTTTACTTTTGAAAGCATTTTTTAGAAGTAATAGACAGGAGCTAAATCCTTGGAGACAGGGAGAACATTCTTGCATTAAATGTGCGTGATAATCGCTGCACTACTTCAAAGCTGCATTACATAACTTGTCCACCTGATGGCAACACAAAATTGAAAAATTGCTGTAATCGCCTGTGGCAGGCAGTGGCTTGCAGCTTATACTGCCCACCTCTTGATGGCCTGCCATAGTCTTCCTCAGCTGGAGGAGAAAATGGCTGTGATGGCACAGCAGACTTCTTTGAAGGTCTCCCTTCACATGTAATCATCCCTTGGCTTCTGACCACATCTGCTGATTGACCTTTACCAGCTTCTCAGAGCACAAAAGTATCAGTGGCATGCAAAGAGCCAAGGAAGATCAGTTCAATTTAGACTAGCCCCGGCCCCACAGGTGTTGAACTGTGTGGAAAGGTGATGATGAGTTCCTGACTAAGTCACTAGGAGTACCTGTGGAGGAATCGCGGGTTTCTGCTGCTTCTCACAAAACCCAAAGGAGTTGCAGATACCGCTGTTGGGTAATTGCATGCTTTAAACAGAGGCTGTTGGAGAAAGGCTTTCGGTTACAGTTGCAGGGGCCTTTCACTGTCATCTCTGGGAAGACAGACAATAGAAACACATTTTAATCTCTCTCCGGGGCTCACGGTTCTGCCTGCCACCTACTTTAGGCAGAAGGTCTAGCAAAGCGCCCCTTCGACACAGAATTTGTGAAAGGTCTGGCATAAACCAGACTTGTCTGTGGCAAGCCTGAGACCACTGCAAGCCTGAAGAGCAGCGTTGTTTCTCAGAAACTCACAAGCAGTTCACCGCACCAGGAAGGCTCTTCGGCTAGCCCTGCCTCTTGCACGTGGAGTCCTGTCACATCCCAAGGCTTTCCAACTCTGGGATTCTTTTTTTTTGCTTTAAATAGCACAATATTTGATACTGAATGCTTACATATTGCTTTTGCTGATAGAAATTATATAGACTTGATCTGTCCTTTGTGCCACCTGAACTACAAATCATGGAAAAGCAAAGCAGGGGTCTATGCTAGCTCCTGTGCATGGATGACACTTTTCCCTGCAGAACTGACATCTGATAGTGTTTGTCATGTTCCTGCTGCTTTGATTTCAGACATCAAGTTGCAGGGGTCCCACACCCATCTCTTCTTCCTGTTCACAAATATGCCCTTGGTTCTTATTAGCCTTGCAGAATCTGCATGAGAACGCTGTGGAAATACTTAGCAAAACCTGTTAAATTTACAGCTAAATAGGAGATATATTACAGGACCTTGAGGAGAATTACGTTTTTACTTTGAGGAACTATCTCACATCCCCCATCAGTGTTTGTGCTTATAAGTACTATTTGCTATGTGAAGACCAATCTTAAAGGTTCCCAGTAGTATTCCTTTTTTACCAGTCCTTTCCACATCAGAGATGTTATATGAAGTCCCTTGATCTGCCCAGTCTTAAGTGACCTTCCAGCCATCAGATCTGCTTTCTGGGACAAACCTGAGGTTTCCTTTTGTGGTGAAATGAAACCTAATGTTTAAGTCCTAAATAAAGGACTGTGGATAAAGAACATTGCTAGTTAAAAACATACATTTAGGGAAAAAAACAAAGGATTCCAAAATAAAGGAACATTATCCTGACTAAATTCTGCAATCATGGCAGTTACAAACTATATTCACTGTCAATGCAAAAACATTTTTATGAACTTTGATTACAAGGGAAGCTACCTCCACAGTTGAGTGTTCATCTCTGTGTTCTCTAAAAGGGCTTAATTAAAAAGCCTGAGCTCTCAGGACCATTATTTCAGGAAATCAGTATCTTAACTCATCCTGGAAACTTGTATTTCTGTTTCTCTTAAGCATTGCTCAGTCTTGGAGGAAGGGCAAGAGTAAGGACATGTTCTTTGGGCAACCATGATTCCAGTGCTGCCATCATTATTCCTGCTCTCCAGCATCCTGTCAAAGATTCCCTGCTCCTGAGTCTTCTGCTGATGCACTGTCACTTTCCTAACTCAGACAACAGGAATAAAAAAGGGGAGCTGGATGGAATAAGCCACCTTCAAAGGAAGTGTGCTTCAGTGGCAGAGCTCATGTGAGAGAAGCTCGAGCAATGAGACTGTATAACAGAGAGCTTCTCAGCATAAGGTTCTCATTAGAGGGGGCCCATCCACCATCCTGCTTTGGTGTCAGTCCTGGGTGCTTCTGGGAACAGCACTGCAGCAGTCCGTGCAGTAACATTGCTAAACAGTTAGTTAACGATCTGGATGTGGCTATGACAACAAAAGGGTCTTTGGGAAAATGTTGGAATATTAAGGGGTTACGTCCTGAGTTTCTGATCTTGTTCCTCCGCGGTCTTTACTGAGGCAAGCTGCTGTTAAGAGTGTAGGAACAGCCTGAGTACAGACAGATCAGAGGTCTCCTAGCAGGCACCAAGGTTTGTACTTCTGACGAGGATGGAGAGGATTTTGGCATCTGAAATGTAACTAACTTCTCTCAATTAAAATCCTTTCTAGGTATCACCATGGCAACCTCTGTCTGTAATGAGCCTCATGTATTTGTGTGGCTGCTTGATTCACCCTTTGCTCACACAGAAGCAAGAACCCTCCCTTGTTATTCATTTGCTCCCCAGCTCATGCTGCAGGAACCAACCTCTTGGTTAGTCCCAAAGCAAACAGAGGGTCTCCTGCTGTCAGGGAAGAATTGAAGCCAGGGTATATTTCCCAATCTTTCTGGTAGATGCCTGGACCCTGGCTGGAATGCATCTGGCTAGCAAAGTCGATTAGGCTCCGAGTACTAAACAACACTGAAGGAAAACTTCAGTACTGAAGCTTGTAGGAAGAGCCATATGAATGTGGCAGCTGGTACTGTGAAGTAAGAGAACTGGAGAAAGTCAAGGGACTCTGTGTAGCTGGGAAAAGGAAGGAGAGAATTACTACTTTGAAATTGAAATCTTGCTTTTTTGAAGTTTGAGAAGGGACTTGAAAAATTGTAATTGTCAGAGCAAACAAAAAACTCAAGAGAAAGGTCAGACGCTTTAGTTCTAGACCCAGATCACTGTGCCATGCAAGCCCTTCTGCAGTGAGCTTAGGAGGAAAAGAGGTAGACTGCATTCCCAGTCTGTGTAGATAGGGGTGAAAATCTCTAGTCTTCCAGATGTGGATGGTTTGTTCTGTAACTCCATTTTTCTACCCCCAGGCCAGCCGTTGGGACACCGCAGGCTCAGCCTGAAGCCAGTTCCAGAACTGCCCAACATGGAAGCATTTCTCAGGGAGGCTTTTGTGAAGGTGAAGAAGCAGGCCCAGGGGTGCCTAGCTCCAGAGCTGTGCTTCCAGGCAGTCAAAGCTGCCACAGAGCAGCCCTTTGCAGATGGAGTCCAGAAAGAGCAAGAGCTGTTTAGGATCCTGATGACTTCAGGCCAGGCCCAAGCACTGCAGTATGCTTTCTTCGCAGAGAGAGCCGTGCAGAAGTGGACAACACCCAGAGGAGCATCATGGAAAAGTGCTTCCCCTCAGCCCATCCACAAAGCAGCTGTGATAGGTAAGGGAATGAAAAAGCTGTTGTGGTTGCCAGCTGTGCAGCTAACAGCAGAGCTGAAGGGGAGTGGAATGACTATAAGCGGGCTTTACTCATGGCAGAAGGCTGAAGTGGGATTCCCTAGCAGTCACTTGCCAAAGTCACTGGTACCCACCACAGGCAAAGATACTCCACACCCACGGGTGACACGCAAGGAGAGAAGTTGTGACTGCATTGGTAAGCTCAAAAATTCAGATGGCAAGTCACATCCCACTAGATTGTCACTTGATGCTGCTTCCTTCTTTGGAAGAATAACTTCCTCTCACTTCAAAGTCAGCTTCATCTGTGGACCATAAGCAGTGCATTCCCATTTAAATACTGCTATGTTGAGCCCTGGCTTTGTTTCATGTTATAAGCAGGTTTGCATGAAATTCTCCTCCTCCTGGCCTAGTTCTGTACTGCAAGTGCATGTGCACAGAGTCACTCAGGGATATATTAATACAAAATGTTTTGACAGCTGTATTTTAAGAAGATTTCATCTCACTGGGATCCACTCCTGCCATTTTGTAGCCCAGCAAGATAATGCCTTCATTAATTTTTTTTATAAGAGCAATTTAAATAAAACGTCTGATGCACTGCTGAGATTTTTTTTTTTTAAAAAAAAGTATCTTTCAGCTCTGTCTGTTGATAGTAGCACTTAAATGGTTAGACAAGTAATGGAGCACTTGGAAAACATCCATTCTGTTTCAGAGGAAGCTCACCCGACAGTGCTTTCTCCTGGGTGCTTCTCAGGCCACTTCTGCTCTGCAATATGAGCTCTCTGAAGGCTCATTTCAAGCCATAGAAACACTTCCTTTTTTTTTTTTTTTTTTTTTTTGAAGTTCCCTTCTCTTTGTTAGCTGTCATGCCATATTTTTAATGAAATGGTTTTTAAACATCCTCCTTGTGAGGAGGATCCATGGCTGTTGTAATGTTCGGGTAAGGAGCCATGAATTATTGCTAAGTTCATCGTGTAACTTGATGAGCACAGTACTTTGGACACACGCAATCCCAGGCAGGTCAGTCCTGCAATGTGGGCTTTGGCAAGAAGAGCTTGCACTGAAGTTTTGTAAGGAATGATCAGGTGACTACGGTGGGCATTCTTTGCTACATACTGGTAAATCAATAATGCCTTTGCAAAGTCCCAATCACAATGACAGTTTAGCCAGAAGGGCTGTTTAGATCTGATCTGCTTATTTTGGTGCTCTAACTGAGCTAGAGGGAATTCTAAGGACAAATACAATCTCTGTTTGAAAGTTTCTAGTAGAAACATTCTGCATTTTATTTCCAAACCTAACTGGCTGGGCTACATCTCCTGTCCATTGGATTAAGTATTTGCACCTCATCTCCAGATAGGTTTCTGAATTCTGGCCTGAAATTGCCCCAACATCTACTGCTAGGTTTCAGTGTTTACATAGCTGGTTATGGACAACGCTCAAGTTAACCCTTACTTTTTGCAGAATAAACAGTGCTTTGATACTTTGGCTGCAGAGCCCAGTTTGTCGTGCTCTGGTCATTCCCATAACTCTGAACTTCCCCCAACTTTCCAACACTTCATAAAGCACACACAGCTGATGTAGCAACAGTATTCCAGGAGTAGTTATGCTAAGACCAAGATGTTTCTTCCTTGCTCCTACTTAGCATGCCTAAGGTAACAGCCAACTTTCATATTAGCCATGTTCAACATGTCCTGTAAATTAATTACTGGCAGGGAGCAGCTGCCCCCACCAGGGATGGGGAGCCAATGGCAATAACACCTCCCAGGGGACAGAACCACAGAATCTTAGAGGCAAGTCCCCTCTGAATAACCCCCCTGCTCAAGCAGTCACCAGTTAGTTGCACATTAACATGTCCAGACAGCTTTTGAATAACTCCAAGCATGAAGACTCTACAGCCTCGCTGGGCAAGCTGTGACAGTGCTCAGTCATCCCCACAGTAAGGAAAGTGTTTTCTTATATTCTGATGGAACCTCCCATGTTTCAGTTTTGTGCCCATTGGCTCTGGTCCTGTCACTGGAGGCCACTGAAAAGAGTCTGGCTCCATCTTCTTTACACCTTCCTCAAGGTATTTGTGTACATTGGTGAGATCCCCTCAAGCCTTCTTTAGGCTGGAGTCACAGCTCTCTCAGCCTTTCTTTATAAGACGCACTCCAGTCTCCTAATCGTCTTACCACCTCTTCACTGAACTCAGTCCAGTGGCTCCATATCCCTCTCATACTGGGGAGTCCAGAACTGGACACAGTACTGGACAGTCTCACCAGTGCTAAGTAGAGGGGAGTGATTGCCTCCCTCAACCTGCCAGCAAGACTCCTCCTAATGCAGCCCAAAATACCAATAGCCTTTGCCACAACGTCATATTGCTGCTCATAATCAATGTCGTGCCTACCAGGACCCCCAGATCCTTTTCTGCAGATCTGCTTTCCAGCCAGTCAGCTCCCTGTGTATACTGGTGCATAGGACTACCCCTTCCCGGATCTTTGCACTTCCACTTGCTAAACTTCATGAAGCTCCTATCAACTCATTTCTCCCTCTGGATGGCACACAACCCACTGCTGCATCAATTACTTACAGTACCTGAACAAGGCAAGCAGGGCAGACCCAGAGACCATGGCCAGGATCTACTAGAAGTAGAGATGATCAAGCAAAGTTCACATGATGATGCACTTCCGAGGTAAAGTTGGGAAGCCAATCTGCAGGCTGAGATCAGGATCAACAGTGTCCATAGCCTAGCCCAGCTACAGTAACTCCTCCAACATAGCTTAGAAAAAGACTAATGGCCCAGAGCTGAGCTTAAATGGGGCTCCAAGGCCCATGGGTATTGTGTGTGGGTGGAGGCTCCAGGTGTCCTTGCTCAGGGTCATTAAAGGTTATCAGTGCACTCAGGTCCTTAACACAAAGCCTCCTAATGCCTTTTCTGAATCACTGCTTCTGTCAATACAGCCCCCATAGCCCACAGTTACAGGCTGCTTTGTTTATGCTAGTTGTTCATGTTATACTTCATTTGATAAGTGACAGCTCCTATTTTGGAAGTTATTGATCACCTCCTTTTAACTCTGAATCCCACACCGTACTAAGTGCCACTGCTTTCCATCACTTCTTTCTGCCACCCCACTGTGATTTTTCTCCTTCCTCTGGTTTTCCTCCTATTTTGCCTTTTGAGATCAGTGAAATTGCAAGTCCGTTAGAGACAGGCATAGAACATGCCAACACAATTGTATTTTTTCTTTCAGGCCACTGTTACAAAAAGTCGTTCTCCAGCCAGTACCATGCTGTACAGTATCTCATAATTTCAGTTCTTGATCTTAAGTACATTCTTGCAGCACCAAAAATCAAAATCTTAGGGATGATTTTTGAGGGACTGACACTTTTAAAAATAGTGCTGCTCATCCACTTAAGTATTGAGCCTACATAGGTGATCCAGGGTCTCCCTATTTTTACTGCAGAGAGTAGGGCAGTCAGAGCAAGATGTTGCATCCATTTTGGATGGTCCAAAATCATGCAGACTGCATTTTCCAATAGACAGTGCTATGCTGTTTCACAAGCTAAAACCATGTTGCGTTATGCTGCTGTGTCCATCTTCTATGGCTGCGGTGATGGCTCTCATCAGCTGCCTTGGTCTGCAGGTTGCTTGCTGATAAGCAGGTAACACTCAGCTATGTGGGATCCCTCCTGCTCTTGGCCTAGCTGTGTCACCTGTTTCATTTGCTTCTACTTGTTCTGATCTCCTGGCTCCTGCCTTTTTCCACTTTCTCTGGTTCTTCGTCACCCAGAAAGAGTTCTCTGACCCTTCTGCAGTCTCCCCATAGCTCCCTGATTGCCTTGAGGATCACATTATTTCCGCTTGAAGTTCATACCCTGAACCAGAGAAGGCAGCAGCTCCAGTCTGCAGCAGTCCACCACCGCCAATTGGTCGTTGTTGGTCTTAACAGGAAAACTGGAACAGTCTTTGCATATTCTTACCAATCTATACAGTATTATTTCCATTGCCTGGCATTTTAAAATCCAAATATTCATTACAGTTCAGAATATTTTCCACTGAACTGTATTTCTTTAGTGTGTGAGACTGTACATGAGTCGCTTTGTACATATTTTGAGTTTGTTTGGTTTGAAATTTGTTTTAAAGTCCTTCGATTAATTTTGCATGATTTTTCATATTCTAAGTACCTCATGTGACAGATCGATAATTAACAGTCATTATTCACTCAGCTTGCCCAGCAAATGGATTTGTCATATCCATATTTGGCCTGAAATTACATGGGTTCATGTGTAGTTTTATTTATACGTCAAAGCTACATTTCACAACAAAAGACCAGAAGCAAGATGGCCAGACGCTGCTCTTTTTCCTGAAGCAGATTTTAGTCTTCTTTTGAAAGATGAGCCTTGGGCATGAAAGATGGTAAACCCAGCTCTGAAAATTGACCCGTGTGGAAGATAAGACTGTAAGGGTTTTCTCATGGTTTAGGGGACCACTACTGAGGAAGAAAACAGAACACAGAGCAGAAATCCTGGAGTAGTTCCTAGCTGTGTTTTGGTCTGTGTGATGTGAGCTGAGCATGCAACATTTCCCTTTCCCTTTCTTCTACAGCCCTCTGCACGTCAGGCCCAGTGATCCCTACCTTTCTTTTTCTGCTCTAATAGATTCTTCACCAAGATGTCTCAGCTTTATAAAATTGAAACATGGGAGTCCTCAGAAATGCTTCTGTCCCTCATAGTGAGCCAAATCTCTCCTTAGTTTTATAGCCCAATTTTAGCAAATATTTCCAGAGGAGTCATGTTGGGCAAGCTCTAATGTAACAAAACCCTTGGGGCTTTCATTACTCTTTCTGCCAGCTTCATTAAACATCACTTCACTGAAGAGTTATGTAGTAGGTTGAGAGACAGCTTTTCTAGGTCAGAAACAAGCTTGGCAAGCTCTTATCTTATCTATAAGCCTATTCCCTATTCCCAAGAAAGTGAAGTACTACAAGCATGTATACCTGTCTATCATGGGATGGCTAAAGCCTAGTTGGGAGTACTCATACTACATGTGGACGAAAGCAATCAGGGCAATCAGCTAACACCACTGCAGAACGTCCCTTGAAAAGAAGGCTGGAGAAGCTCTGCTTATGGAAGAGGTTTTGATTTAGGAAGCAGCAGCATGTTCACGTTGCACGAGAACGGCTAATTTCGATCATGAGATTGAAGCTGGGAGGAACAGGAGCCAATAAAGCCGAGGATGTGTGCCTACTTCTTTAGCAGAGCTTGGAAATTCTAGGGAGAAACCCCAGGTATCCAGTCTGGAAAGGACAAGACTTCAAGAAGGAGCCATATTGAACTGCAAACTTGAAGTCTAAAGAGAGCCTTAAAGATGGGGCTGGACTTGGTAGGTGTGCATGAGGTGGTGAGTTACCCCTCCTACGCTGTCTGAGTAGAAAGAAGTTCATGTCGCTCACCAGAGGCAGGGGGAAAATCTGTCTCTAACTGTACCTGCTACCACATCCACGGCTCTGAGTCCTGAGCACAGTGGGAGAAGCTATTTGTGTTCGGGTTTTTTCAGTCAGCAAACCGTGGACACTGCAATACCCAGAACTGATTCATGTTATTCTAGTTTTATTTTCAGATTAGTTTTTAGTAGTACTGGATTATGAGGTAGCACATCTAATCTCCTAGAAAGGAACTCCAGTATTTGCTCAGGAGTGTAATGGTTTATAAGCAGGCTTTCAGACAGTGATGTCTGTAAAAACCATCTTCTTGTGGCTAAGCAGGGAGTGTTTTAAAAGTCTTGTGTGTGCACAAGCTGAGGGTGGGCAGAACTAAACCAAGGGTGTTTAGCTTGCAGGAAAAACATACTACCTTCTTTGACCTTGGTTGTTGGAACTTGTTTAAATGATGACATAATTTCAGCTCTTCTTTACAAAGCTGCTTTAGACAAATTTTTAATCCCCTTGTTTCTGTTTATTTTTTTAGCTGACTTTCATTTGTAAACCTGGGATTAAAAAATCATTTTTATGGAATTATAACAAACCTGTACTTTGTCTGGTTGTTGCTTTATTTAGAGTATTAATAATCCTCCCATTCAGATGCTTCACACTTTTACCACTGGTAAAATTGTGCTGGCCCTCTCTTACTAGTTTGTATTAACTTAGTCTGAAAAACCTCCATCATGGGCGAGCAGGATAAAAATTGTGTGGATTGCACATCACAGGAAATTGTAGGTGTGCAGCTTCATTTAATGTAACAGAGGGCAGAGCTGGTGGAAGGGCTCGGAAGGAGGGAAAGGACCAAGTTAGTAATCTCTACACTAGTATTCCTGGGGGTACGAGGAGCGCATTTATGGATCTTGGAGGAAAAAAATTATAACTTGGATAGCTGTTTAGTTATAGGAATAAGGAATGGCCTATATTGGAGGACTTGGAGAGGTTCTAACTCCTGAGTGATGCTGTTTCCATAGGTATAAATCTTTGCAGGTAGAAGACGTGAATCATGTGGCCTGTGCACGCTGGAGTGAATCCCACTGGTATTTTGTAAGCTTGAGAGGACTTTAACTTGCCTTTATGCTACTGCTTTTCAAACATTTAGGCTCTGGAAGAGAGAATTCACCTTCCTTTTTCACAGTCTTCCGTTCTTTTTTTTCTGTCTGTGCACCAATCATTTTGCCTAGGCTTCCACTTGTTATCCTGAAGATACGAAGAAAATGCTGCTGTCAAGTATTAACTGTTACATTTTCTATTCATAGTCTCTGATTCTTTCTCACTTCTATCCCTAGGGCTGGGAACAATGGGCCGAGGCATTGTGACTTCTCTGGTTAAGGCCAACATACCTGTGGTAGCTCTGGAGCAGGATCTGGAGTGTCTGAACACGGGAAGAAAAGCTGTGATGCTCCTTTTGGAACGTGAGGCTATGAAAATGGAGCAGGGTGCCCAAGCCCTGGATTTCCATAACCCTGCACGTCTCCAGTTCACTGTGGACTTTGATGTGTTGCATGATGTTGATCTAGTCATTGAGGCTGTGTTTGAGAACATGGCACTAAAGAAGGAAATATTCCATAAGCTATCAAGAATCTGCAAGCCAGGGGCCTTTCTGTGTACAAACACGTCAGCCCTGAACATCGATGAAATAGCTTCTGCCACGAGCCGCCCACAGCAGGTCATTGGCACACACTTCTTCTCCCCGGCTCATGTGATGAGGCTGTTAGAAATAATCTATGGCTGCCACACATCCCCCACAGCCATTGCCACCGCTATGCAGCTAGCCAAAGCGCTGAAGAAAGTTGGAGTGGTGGTAGGGAACTGTTTTGGGTTTGTTGGAAATCGAATGATGTTTCCATACGTACAACAGGCAGTTTTCCTTTTAGAGGAAGGAAGCAGACCAGAAGCAGTAGATCAGGTTCTTGAAGATTTTGGGTTTAAGATAGGACCTTTCCGAATGTCTGATCTTGCTGGGCTGGATGTGGGCTGGAGGTCTCGAAAGGGCCAGGGCCTCACTGGGACCTCACTACCACCAGGAACACCTGCCCGCCAGCGGCATGGCTGTCGCTACAGCCCACTGCCTGATCTTCTGTGTGAGAATGGCAGGTTTGGCCAGAAAACTGGGAAAGGCTGGTATCAGTACGAGAAGGCTGGGGGCAGGACAGCCAAGCCTGACCCATGGCTTCACAACTTTCTGACCCAGTACAGAGACACCCATGGCATCAAGACCCGCTTTATAGACCAGGAGGAAATCCTGGAGCGGTGTTTGTTTCCCCTCATCAATGAAGGGTTTGACATCCTGGCTGAGGGAATAGCATCAGGCCCAGAACACCTGGATGTCATTTATATCAACGGCTACGGGTGGCCAAAGCACAGGGGTGGCCCCATGTTCTATGCTTCCACTGTCGGGCTGCCTCGCGTTCTGGCTAAACTGCAGAAATACTCTGAGGCTCACCCTGATGTTCCCAGGCTGCGGCCCAGTGCCTTTCTGAAAAAGCTGGTAGCTACGGGGAGCCCTCCCCTCCAAGAGTGGATGTCCTACCTCAGCCGGCCGAGCAACAAGCTGTGATGTTGGTAGTGCCTGCGACACACACTCAGTGGAGGCTGATCTCGGGAAACAGGCGCTGTAATTGCGCCGTCTTTTCCAATCAAAACCAAAGTGCTACAGGCTCATAAACAGTGTCTCTGACCTTCCTGGGCCTTTGCAGAGAATAACTTTGGCCGATGCTTGACCTCAGTCCCCCTCTTGCTGCAGGTAGCCACTGCCATCACCCTCCCTTCCTTCTCAGCACCAGCCTCACGCACCTTCTTTGCACATAGCTGTGTAAAGGTGTGTCTCATTTTGCTCTGCCTTCACAGCTGTCCATCTCTTCCAGACTGTCCTTGTGGAAGGGAGGGAGGGAGCAGCATCGACAGCCCACAAAGCACATCGTGGTGGGAGGCAAGAGAGAGGTGATCACAATTCACCAAGACCTGCTGGATCTACCAGACCCTGCCTTAAATCTATTTCCCAGTTTGTTCAGGTGTTTTCTGTGTCTCCAGCGGGTTCCCTGGCTCTCCCAAGGGCAGCCAGCTGGAGCCTGCTTCCTTCCTGCTGCTGGGGGAGAGGTGGCACAAGGGGCGCAGCCCCTCTCGGAGGTAACGTCAAATGAACTGGAGAGAGCAGGTCTGGGCAGAGAGCAAGGTGTAGGGTTGAGACCATCCCTCCTGCCTGCTGCAGAGATTCTAATAAATGACAGAAAAGCCACAAATACATCAACCCGACTAACCTGCCCTGTGGTGTCGGCTCATGACTGGCCTTCTGCATCAAGGCTCCATCCTTCATCATCATTATCCCCACCCCACTTTGTCCAAGCAGAAACATCTTCCGGCATCTCTTAAGTGTGGATATGTGTTGCCATCACTCCCCCTATCTTGCTTGCCTGCTTGTCTTGGGGCTCAGCGTGCTCTAATTGACCAGACTGGAACATGGCCTGGCCCTCGCTGGGTGTTCACATGGGCAGAGGGCACACTGAGAAGTGCACTGCTCAGGAGCTGGGCAGGCAGGAACGTTGCTGCAGGCAGGCAGGGAGGGGGCAGATCTTTAGCAGAGAGCAAAGAAGGGGGAGAGTGAGCTCAGCTTGCTCCAGGCTTGATGCTTTGGGACAAAGTCTCCCATTTCTCGTGTCTGGTGAATTTATCTTGCAGTCTGGTGTGGGAAATAGGTTGGTCTGGGCTTCCTTCTCCTCAGGGACATTGTATGACTAACTTCTGTTTTTTATTTTAATAAAACCACTTTGACTATCTAATGACAGATTATATGGTATCTTATGGGATAGTAAAAAAAAGAAAATGTCCTTGTTCTTTGTTTTTCTCCATCGCTCCTCTACGTGGTAGAAGTAGATTATTTTCCTGTTTGTGGTGGCGTTTGTGTCTGAAAAGGCTGCATGCTTCTTTTTTCCTAAATTTGCCTTATTTTGCCCTTTATCTTCCTCTGTCCTTCAGTGAGTGAGGGTGCAAAACTGAGGGCAGGAAACCCTTTAGAAGTCACAAGCCAACCCAAGTGCCTGGTTTCAGGGAGGATTTTTCTCCAGGACTACAGAAAGAGGCCCAGCACACTGCTGCAGTTTCCCCCAAGTAACTTGCGTGCCACAGCTGAGAGCAACCCAGCGTTTGCTCAAAGGTGAAGCACTGCTTTCACGCGAGCAGGCTCCGCGTGACTGTTACACAACAGCACTGGCTGGTGCTGGCGGCTGTCACGTCATCCGCAGGACAGCTCTCGACACGATGCACGGCCCACGCTAACATCCCCTCTCCTGTGCCTTTGTCACCCATACAGACATGAGTTGGGAAAGGGCAATTCCCCTTGCAGCGGAGGCAGGCTGTGGAGGAGACGGCACGCCCTTCCTCTGTAGGAGAGGTGCTGGTCTCAGGAGATCGAGACCTGCCGGCTTCTACCCCGTGGCCAAAATGCCTCTCCTCACCTGCAGCGCTTTTGTGCTGTTGCATTTCTTCTTCTCGTCTCCCCTCATGGAAATGACTGAGCACAGAGGCGGTTCACACTAGTAATGCCTCTCCTAATTCATAATTTGTGAATTCGCATCGACCAAAGCAGCGCAGCATTGATCTGTCTGCTTTGTGTGCCAGCCAGCCAGCGGTGACATTGCTGCCGCTGAGAGCTTGCATTCGCAGCTCTGAGAGGGCAAGTGCGAGGCTCCCTGAGCTGGCAGGAGCGCGAGGGAGTCCCTGCCCCTCCGCTGCTCTGCTCCAGGCAGGGCAAGAGCACGCCGAAGGGCAGCCACGACCCGCAGCCCTGCAGGGCAGCGTCCACGCTCAGCAGCCTGACTCGAAGCCTTGGTGTCTGCTGACATGCAATCTAATCGGAAAGCACCCGCCTGTTCCGTGAGCCTCTTTGGTGAGTTGTTAAAATAACAGCCCATCAGCTCAAATATGCAGTGAAATACATACCAGAAATACACCCATGAGTGAAATGTTTCTTCATTTAAGAGAGAAAGAACATGGCCCCACGCGGAGGAGACCTTGATAACTGCTTGGTACAGGATTAGATTTTCCACCTGTCTTTTTAAACCAGATAACTATTTTCAGTCAGTGAGAAAATATCTGTTAAAAATGTTTTCCAGGTAAAACCATCCCTACTAGCAAGGAATGTCCCTGGCTCTACTCGCCTCGTTGCAAGTCTGACCATTCTAAGGTAGGTGAGCGTGAGCTGAGGTTGTACAGTTCCCCAGCACGCTGGGGCCTTGGTGACACACATGGCAAGCTGGCTCCAGTCCATCCTTCATCTCTGGGCCCTGCTTCTACTTTCATGTGAGTGTCTGGCTGCAGATCTACGCTTTCTGCACAGCGGGGACGCTTGCCTTCAGTGCTGACGATATTCGGTTTCAGCTCTGCAAGTACCGGCGGTCTTTCGCATGCAGCTGCAGAATTGTTAGATGTCTTTAATTAAGTCAGTGAACTCTGCCAGTGCAGCAGATGCCTCCATTAACTGCTCAGCCACAGGCATTTTGCAAAACAGGAACGAATGGGAGTGCACCAAAGGAGAGAGTTGCTTTAGCTTTGATCAGCGTCCCCCGCAACACCGGGCCTTCAAAGGGAAGGAAGAAGCTCCCTGCCTTATGGCGTGCTAAGCAGCGCAGCTCATGTCCGAGTTGGACGGGGTGCCTGAGTCTTGTCAGAAGCTCCTGGACCCGTTTCTGTAACACACAGTTCACCTTCCTTCACTTGATTCCCTTTGATCAGGAGGTGATCTTACAGCCCAGGCTGGGCCTGAGAGCAGCTCTGGAGGAGAAGCAGCAGTGGAGGGGAAGGGCTTCATGCCAGCAGGTAGAAAAGGGAGTTCTTGTGCTGGGGGTCTGCAGGGGATGCAGCTCAGCTCCCGCATGGGCTGCTGGTGGGCTCCAGGGAGCAGGAGGACAACAGGACAGTGTCAAAGAAACACCTGATTTTGCAGTCAGTTTCTCCTCTGCTTGCAAACAGCCGAGCAAGGTCGTGAATGTTTGCAGGTTTCAGTGGGATTTCGGCCAAGCAAAGGCAGGTAAGCTCCAGGAGTGAGCCAGAAAATTCACTTTCCAGTGCAAACAACCCTGGAGGCATTTACAGCCTACAGGTATGTGAAGCTCCCTCAGTCCTGATGACCAGTGCCAAGGAAGGTTCAAAACCCCCTGCTCACCGCATCTGGGCACCCATCTCCTGCCCAGTTAGGCTGAGTTTAATGGGTCCTGTCCCTGAGGCACGCTGTAAACCTCCCCGCCACCCTCAGCCAGCTCCGTCTGCTCTTGTGCCAGCAATCAAAACCAGCCCCAGAAACGTCCCTTCAGCCTGGTGAGAAGCTCTCCCTTGACCCCTGGGCAACCAGCCTGCAAGAGGGAGAGGTTGTAGCTCCCGCTTGTGCATCCCAGGACATGACGGCATAAGCTGGAATGCAGTCATGTGTGCCCAGGACCGACCGGCCTGGCACTGAGATGCTGCAGGAGGGAGTGAACGACTGCCCAGGATCATGTAAGGGCAGGAGGGGCAGCAGCAGTTCAGGTATGAGCTGACTGCCCGTGTGCGCTGTGTTGAAACCACAGGTGAGCAGCCCAGCCGTTCCGCTCCAGCGTCCAGCCCATCTGCTGAGGCAAAGCATTTGTCCCTGCTCCTAGCAGTGAGGGAGGGTTTAGTTCAGAAGGGACCAGCAGGACCATTATGTGCAGCCTGCACCATAACAGAGGCCAACGGCTTCCTCCAGCCAGCCCCGCACCATCCGGCTGGTTAAACTCCATCCTCCAGCACCTTTGCTTGTGGAGGGAGGGGGCTGTGAGTGAACGGGAGGGAAACGCATATGGCAAACAGGGCTGGCAGCCTGGCCGGGGGACAGAACAGCGCACGGCGTAGGGGCTGCACACCTGTACGTGTTCTCTTGGTGGGTCTTAGCCTTGTACCTGGCTCAGCACCGGTGCGAGCAGCGAAATGTCCCTGGGCCAGCGGTGCTGCAGGGAGCTGGTCTGTGCTGGAAGTCAGGGACGACAGTCAGCGGTTGTTGAAAGTCTCCGTGCAACTCTCTGCTCTGCAGTGATTACCCGTATCCCTTGTTGTTACCCATAAAGCGCAGCTAATCACAGCGATACTCCTGCAGCTTCACTGTTATTAAAGCTCTTCTTGTTGGCAAAAAGCAAACGGTTCTCTCAGCGCATCTTCGGGGAGGGTGGTGGTGGTGGTGGTGTACAGCATGGGGACACCTCTGGGATCGGCCCCAAGGACAGACCCCAAAGGAACTGTCTGGGGATATTCTGGAGTGCACAAAAAAATAAGTTTTTTTTTACTACTTCTGACCAAGTATTGGGTATTGTACAGAGGGAAGTGAGTAAGGACTGGTTTGATTTCTAGCAGAAAACTGACTTCAGTTCTCAGTACTGAGCAGAGAGGGGCAATAAAAACACAATTCACTTTCAAACATGACAGGGAAACAAGCCCATCACTGCACTTAGGAAACCAAATAATGTAGCCGCTGCTCAAGATAAATCCAAACTTTAATTTTGGCCTAAAAATGTGATTGTTGGAACATAACAACACACTTCCATATCGTTATTAACCAAAATGGAAGACAAAGTTTATCAGTGTTTTTGAAATCACTGCACGCTTAGAAAGAAATGTGTTTCCTGATTAGATGACCTGAGGATAGCACAAAGAATAAAACACGAGAACTGCCTGTGCCACGGGCCACGCGTACAACAGGCAGCTCAGCCTCCTGCTCCATTGCCCCTGGCGCTGCAGGGACGGTCCGTCTGCACCTGCCTCATGAAGTAGCCAAGTACCTGATCATGTCATCGAGCCTGCTTGCCACCTCCTCACACTCCTTGGAGACTGCAGCCAGGTGCAGGGCTGCCTGGATCCCATTTAGCAAGCCCGGCGGGGTCCAGAGAGGAGCTCCGCACCGCCCTGTCACGGCAGGGGCAAGAGTGGGACGCTCCGGGGAGCCGATGGCCCGGCAGTGCCTGGCACCGCGGCCCGCTGGCGCTGCTCGGCTCTGCTGGCAGCCGGGCCGGCTTCGCCAGGTCCGGCCGCTGCTCACACACGTGTGCTCCTGCCGCTACGAGATGCCTTTGACCATCAGTTAAATCCCACGCTGGGTCAGAATTTACCGAGGTGCCCTTGCGCGCACACACCGGCGGGCAGAGCTGGTGTTCCCGGTGCAACCGCCTCGCAGGTCACCCGAGGGCTGGCCTGACCTCCGGGCAGCCCGGCCTTGGGACGCCGCCACCGCCCACCCTGCTCCCGCAGCGGCTCTGCCCGTGGCTCACCGCCGCACGCCCGCCTCTGCGCACCCCCGCGCCGGCTGCGGGCTGCCGGCGAGGGCCGGGGCAGCGGGTGGTGCCGAAGGCCGGGCGGGAGGGGCGGCAGACCGCCGTCTCGGGGCGGGGCGGGGCGGGGCGGGGCGGAGCCGGCGGGGCGGGCGGCCGGGCCCTGCCCGCGGCGCTGCCCCCCGCGGCGCTGGGCGGGCGGGCGGTCCCCGCTGCGGCTCGGCGCCTTCTCCTCCTCCTCCTTCTCCTCCTCCTCCTCCTCCACCACTGCTTCCTCCTCCTCCTCCTGGCCGCTGCGGCGCGGGGGCTGCGGGCGGAGCGGCGGCGCCATGAGCGGGGCGGCGGCGAAGAGCGAGAAGCTGGACGAGGCTCAGGCGCTGGCCCGCAGCTGCGCGGGCAGACCCGACTTCCAGCCCTGCGACGGGCTCTCGCTCTGCGCCACCCACAGCCACGGCCGCTGCTTCCGCCTCCACTGGTGCTGCCACCTGGGATGGTGCCACTGTGAGTGAGCGATCGCGCGGCCCCAGCGGACGGTCCGGCGGTCCTGGCGGTCCTAACGGTCCCCGCGCTGGCGGGGTCCGCCTCACCGCCCCGTCCCGCCCCGCCCCGTCCCGTCCCGTCCCGCGGCGGCGGGACCGGCTGGGTGGAGCCCGCCCCCCGGAGCTGTCCCTGCCCGGGCGGCTGGCGGCTGCGGTGGAGAGCCCGGGGCCGAGCCTGCTGCGGTGGCACCGCGAACTTCGGGGCTGCTCCCGGAGGAGGGGCGGGGGGCAGCCGCGGCGCGGCTGCAGCGGCGGCGCTCGGGAGAGCTGCCCCAGGGCCTGGCGTCCGAAGCCCGCTCAGAGGCGGGGGCCGGCCGGAGGGGAGAGCTGCCCGTGCCGCTGGCCGTGCCGCTGGCCGTGCCGCTGGCCGTGCCGCTGCCGTCGCACACCGCCGCTGCTGCGCCCGGCTGTCCTTTTCACCGAGGGGAGCGTTCAGCGGCCACTTCGCTGTCGGTTCTGATTATTTTCTTCTTACAGGCATACGATTCGAAATCTTTTGTCGAGGGAAGTAACTGGTTTAGGGGATACATAGCAGATAGTTACTGTTTCAAAGTCCAGTGTTGATCCAACTCTGTCCAAGAGGCACCCAACGACTTCCATATCTGTATTCCGGATACTGATGTGGATAATCGTGGAGGCTGGGATTGAGCTGGGGATGTCCAAACATAGTCTGATGAATAATTAATCTCATACAGCCTCGGAGAGCGGGCTCTCCACACAGGATGTCAGTGTGAGGTCAGGAAATGGTGATGGAGCCGTGTACTCGGGTCCTATCGTGTTTTGGAGATGTTACAGCCTGGGTGGTCAGGGTTAAAGTGTGACCCTTATGTGGGGCTTGCTTGGCGCTGTTGAAGATGTCCCTTGACTCTGACATGCTGTTACCCTTTTAAGTCTGTTGCCATCTCTCCTTGTCATTTAATCTCCTACGTGGATTCCCCCTCACGCACACCTTTTGCAAATTTTGCATAATGGGGAAAAGGGCTTGCCTAAAAAGCCACCTTTTCTTTGGAGGAGAGCTTCTATTGGAGTTAAATACACATCCTAGGAATTTTGGCTTGATGTGGGGTCCATACGAAATCAGTTCACAACCAGGGTTTCTTTTTCTGTCTGTGCCCTGACACGAGTACTGTGTGGCAGCACAACTGGCTGTGTGAGGAGGTGCCACAGTCACCTGCTGCACAGGGACAGGGCTGTCTCGTTGGCCCTTCAGAGATGACACAAAGGCCCTCAAGTTATGACCTACATGCACTGATTTCCCAAATGTCTTTGGTCTCAGTTATTTGTGGTTGCCATCACGATGCACGAGCCTATAAGCGCTCTGGAGCGTAGGATCAGAGCTCCAAATGGTGTTTCTAAACTGGAGACACTACCTGAAAGCAGTTGGGGATGGTCCTGGGAAAGGGGAGTCAAATGCGGAGCTGGGGGCACCTGGAGAAGTGAGATTGCGGAGAAGGATCTGAGGATTAAGATGGATCACAAACTGAGCGTGCGTCAGCAGCGCGAGGCCTTTGTGGTAGAAAATCCGGAACCAGAACTCGAGCCTTCACTTGGGGATGCATTAACAGGAGCATTGCAAGCGTGCAATTTAATTAGTCTCTTCAGCTCAGTAATGATGAAACCAGACTGATGGGCTTAATTTGAGCATCGCACTTCAAAAAGCCGTAGGAGAACTGGGGAGATTCTGTAGGAGATCACCGTGATCAGCTTAGAAAATATGATCTACAAGGGAGTGCAAAAGCAGAGGGGTTGCTTGGGCTGTAAAAGATTGACGGAGGGAGGGGAGATGAGCTTCGCAAAATCTAAAGGCAGCCGTGCAAAGAAAACTGTGTTCTAGTCCTTCTCCACGCAGCCTTGGCAGATGACCAGTTATCACTTACCCGTGGCAAGGAAAGCCTAGGTTTGGGTATTAGAAAACATTTTAACTAGGAAGAGCAATGAAGCCGGGAGCAGAGTACTTAAGGAGGTGAGGAATCGTGGTCCTGGAAGGCCTTTAAGGAAGGCTCAGGCTGGTGTCTCTTAGGAGTTAACATGGAGCTGATTCCCTCTTGGAAGGACCGCTTGAGATCCACCCCTTAGCTTCCTGTGACAAATCTACGATTTAAACTGCAACTGTAGCTTTTGCAAGAAGTACAGACTTCCTTCAGAATGCCTCCTTTATGGCTAAGGAAACTTTTGAGACCCATTTGCCCCACGAAAGTATGCTTTTAAATGGAGGAAGTCACAGACCTCCTTTTCTTGTTGATCTTCTGAGAGCCACGATGAAGGGTGCTCCCTCCTTGCCCCCTTATTTCCTAATGCAAATTTCAGAGCTGAGGATCTCTTTGTGTCCTGCTCCTGCAGAAGGAGTTGAGTTGGACTTAAAAGGGGTAAGAACGAGGCCTATAATGGCAAATCGTGTGGAGGTCAGAGATGTAATTAAACAGTGTTGGGAGTTATCTTCCATGAACGCAGTGCTGTAATACGGACTTGGGAATCCTCAGAGAGTTCTCCAGAGTGGTTTTCTGTGACTCTTAAGAGCTGTATTGGGGTACGGGAAGCTCACCATCAATTAAAATGGCCTTTGAAGTATTATTTTCCATCAGTGTCCAAGGTCCTGGAGAATGTCAACTCGCTTAAAGTGCACTTACGCTGAAGAGTTACAAAAACTCGCCGCCGCTGAAAGAGTAGATTGTGTCCTCATGTGTATTCAGGATCACATCTGCTTACTTCAGTGACAAAAGCAATTCAGCGTTGCAGAGCCACTCGGCTATAGAAGTAATAATTGAGAAAGGACCTCGTCTGCATTCCCCAAAGCCATTTTTGTTGGCACGCTCCGAAGTAAGCAGTACTTTAAGCGCTCTCTTTACCTCCGATGTTTCTGTCCGTAAAATGGCAGTAATAGCTGGCAGGCAACGTCGCAGAGACTGTTTAGTGTATGCGAACAGCTCCGAGAACCTCAAGGGCTGTGGGTATCTGTAGGACTTCTGGGTCTGGGAGTTTCCTTCGGGTCATGTTCAGTCTTGGTGGGGAGCAGATTTACCTGAGAGAAGGGAGGTGGTTCTCTGCTGTGCCCCTGTGCCTGGGGAGTTCTGAAGCCAACTAAACCCTCCGCGAGCAGGCGCACGCAAAACGGGCAGCACCAGTGGGCTTGGGGAGGCTGCAGGTGGGAGGGCAGACAGGGCGCGCTGGATGTCACTGGAGACGCCTGGCTCTGTGGGCATCAGGGGTCAGGGAGCGCAGGCAGGACCTCGTGTCCTGCTGCAAGAGGTGTCGACGACACCCTTCCCCTGTGTGCTGCCGGACGTCCGCGCGCCTGCCACCTCCCGTCTCACATGGAAGCGGGATGGGGGCTCAAGCCTTTGGAGTCCTCTTCCCTGCAGGGAAGAGGGTGCTGGCCCAGGTGGTCTTTTGACTTCAGCCCCTATGTTTGTCCCGTTACAGACTCCTCTTGCTTGCGCTGCACTCCCTCAGTCTATCCCTGCACGCATTCCCCTTGTCAGGGTGGCAGCCCTTGTCCACCTTCCTCCCCTCCCCTCTGACAGCCCTCTGGGGGTTGTTTATTAGGTGCAGGCTGAGAGCCTTAAATTATTCAGATCAACTTTTTCCAGAGTCAGAGAAGCCACGGACCAGAGGCAGGTCTGCAGCAAGGTGCCCGCTTCCTTTCCTCACCTCTGGCTTTCCACTTCAGCGCCGATTTGCACTGATGCTGTCTGTGAGGCGGTTGGCTCCGTGGTGGTACCTGTTCTGTCAGAAGGGATCAGATCCTTGGGGTTACATCTGTCCCGACAGCTGGGCTTGGACTGTGTTTTACTTCCTAAGAATTAGCTCACCAGCGAAAGAGCCACGCTTGGTACAATTACAAGATTGGCTTCATCCCTGGACGATGCAAAATAAGTGTATCCTGTTGCAACTGTGTTTATTTTTCAATTTTAATATCCTGCATTGTGTTAAACACCTTGCAAAGCTCTCAGTACAGTCTGCTGTAGGTATCAAAAATATGAATAATGGTTCCACAATACTCACTTCACAGCAGTTGTATCAGGAGATAGTGATTGTGCTACCTGATATTAGCCTTTCTGTGGCTTATTTTTTTCTTGCCCTGGTTCGGCATCAACGAAGTAACGGCGGCAAATAAATTTCAGTTGCTCAACTTGTGCAAGGTTCAGCTGCCTGGAGCATTTCCAAGGAGACAAACCGAGCCTGGTTGAAAGCTGTGAGGTCGTCTTTGGGTGGTCAGAAATGGAAAGCAGTGGTAAGGCTCAGAGGTGGGAAAAGATGGTGGTGGCAGTATAGGTTTTAAAAACCACACATGCTGCCCTGCCCTCGCGTTCTGCTCAGTGGAGTGTAACGCTTGCAGGTGTGCCTGGAAATAGCCTCCTGCTCCCTGGTGTGCATCGCGTAATTACGGGACTGTTACGCCCGGAGTTTAGATCCAGACCCGGCAGTTTCTGCGTGAGGTCAGGCAGGCTTGGCAAGAGACCCGAGAAACTGTCGTCCCTCGGCCAAGGGGAGAAAACGGGTTTGTATGACGGGTGGCGCGCCACAAAGGGCGTGTGTTTTCAGCGTGGTTTCGGGGAGAAGGACTTCTCTCCTGTTGGCTTGGCCAGCACGTATTCCGGGGACGCAGAAGCAGAGAGTACGTACCTTGCTTGTTCATCTGCCCGCCGAATAGGGAGACTGGCGTTTCTCTTCCCTCTCAGAGAAAGCTCCATAGCTTCCTCGCTCCGCCAGTTTTACGGGTGTCTGCAGGTCCTCCGGAGGTGGCCCAGCCGGTCATCGTTTTGGGTCTGCGGTTGGTCTCCGCGGTGCACTCGGGCGGTGGGAGGCGACCATCCGTCTGCCACACCTGCTGCCAAGGAGCGAAGCGGGTCGGTACCGCCACTACTCCTGCGTGTACTCTGAGCACGTATTTGTTCTTACATCCCTCTCTACTTGAAATACCAGTGGTTTTTTTTGATTTAATAAATTTGATTTAAATCAAAACATCTGTCTTCTGTCCCACAAAACTGGTGAAAGCTCCCTGCCAAGGGCAGCCTTGACTATCCCTCTTCCAGAGAATAAGACGTGGTGGCATGTGTCACATCGCGTCCCCTGCTCGTCCTCTGGCGGCGGACACAGCCAGGCCCCCCGTGCCAGGTGCCGGGGTTTTCCCCTGCCACGCAGTGATGTGTGCAGCATGTCAGTAGCTGCGTGCTTTTCTGCGGTGTCTCTCCCACCTCTCGAGCAACAGAAGCTATCAGCGGGGGCTCTGACAATCTTTGAAGCCCATGTAATTATTCAGACCGCAGTCTGCCTGTGGGAGCCGTAAGCGGGGAATCGGCGAGGCAGCCGTTCTTTCCTGTAACAGACCACTGAGCTCCAATGGGCATTGAAGATGTTCAAGTGTGCTGTGACAGAGCTCGGGGGGGTCTAAGGAAGAGTTGAGTCTGCCTGCCAGCCAGCTTCTACTGATCCCTCCATATCAGAGAAGCAGCTACAGCCGTGGCGGGGATCCTCACAGCCCTGGGGTGCTCTGCAGCACTGCGTGCACCATGGATCTCAAAGCCTGGCTTTTGTTCTGGCAGGGTTTCTTTGCATTGGTTTTTGGTGGCTATGAGACTCCTGCCACATCCAGGAAAGCAGAAAGGCAGCAGCGTACCACTGCTTCACCTGTATCTCTGCACAAGGTGGTGTAGACTGGAGCTTACTGGAAGTAGCCAGCCTTGCACACTTGAATTTCCAGCAGTGCTGTTCCACAGGGCAAAACTACAGCCTGGTGATTGAGTTGGATAAACATGAAAAGGGAGCAGTAACGCGCTTTAAATCCTGCGATTGAATATTTGGAGTATCTCATGCCTTTTTCTTTATGGAAAAGTCTGTCTTAACTCTGTCTAAACAGGAATGGAGCAGCGGGGCTGGGCGTTCGCTGAAAACATGGCTTGTCTTGGTGGGAGGATGATCACAAATGCTAAGAGATGTAGGCTTCTTTCATTTGCTTTTCCTCTGGATAGGATTTGAATATCCATCCAGTTTAAGTCCGTGTATCTGGACAAATTGTTTGTGCACAAACAAGGCATTATGCTGAGCAGCCGGCAAGAGCCACAGAGAGGTGGATTTTTCAGCTTGTAATGAGAAAAGACTTTTAATGAGGATTTGCTGCCTGTGGCTGCGTAAGATCTTCCCTTCACCTGCATTTTGAAGCGCTATGATATTCGAGCTTCATTTCACTAAGCTGCACACAGCGAAGGAGAAAACGTCAGCTTAACACATTCTGAAGCGTAACTCTAAGGGAAAACACTTATCCGGCAGTTTTTACGGGTGCACCATTCTGGACCTGGACTGCGTTTTGCTGCTCTGGTTTTCGTTATAATCCCCAGCCACAGTGCGAATGTGCCGTTGATGCTGTGTCTCGTGTAGATTCATCGTACCCTCTGGGAACACTCGGCACCTTTGGAAGAACCCGCTGGCATTCATTTTGAAATCCTTAGTGTGAGGCAGGGTTGTGTTTAGAGACATGCACGTTGTTATTATTAACAACCCCCGTGATATAACTTAACGGGAACAGACCACCAGAAAATCCTTGAATTCAGTTTACTCGCCGTCAGTCCATCTTGTGGGACTAACTCTTCTGTGCCTCATACAGGACTGAGTAGAAATCACTGCACTTCTTTCTCCAGAGGTCCTGAGGAAACGGGGCCATGTGTACCAAAACCCTTTCTGCCAGCCAGAACAGCTTGTTTGTTGTGCGTGACCATAAGGCTGTGTATTGTAATCCGTCCGTCCATCCGAGGAACGTGATTCACAAAGAATTATGTCCGCTCGCCCAAAACTCTGCTGGTAAGAGCCTCTGAGGGTTGCAGATAAACGACACCTGTCCTCTGTAGTTCTTGAAGGGTTAACCTGCTGTTTTCACGAAGCCTGCTCAGGACCAGTCTGAAATGACCAGGCTGTGGACGCTTCCTACCAGAAGCAAGTACTTCTGAAGGAAAAGTTCCTTAACGCCTCGTCCTGTGACCTGCTGGGATTGTCTGTAGATTCAGGACGTCCTGAGCAGCGTTGTAGTGAAGGCTGAGCCTCTGCTCCTGCGCAGAGATCTCCATGCTGGTAGAAGGCTTCAGGCGCTTTTCTTGCTGCAGAGCAACAGCTCGAAGATAAAATTAGTGCTGGAGTACAGCGCTGTGGCAAGCGTGTGGCTTCCTTCCTGGACTCGGCAGGTGAGGAAGGCACTTTGCCAGCATGAATCTGAGAGCGTGCTACTCCGAGCACCTAAATGCCCAAGTGCGCGGCTGCAGGGCCTTCGCACAGATTATCCTTGGGGTTGTTGATGGATGTTTCCCCTGTCTTAACCTGCAGCCCATGGTCACATCCTTGCATTGCCCTGTGAGATGAACCGAGTCACGAGACAGTCATCTTCTTGGTTTCCATCCTGCGGGTCTGCAGAGCTGACTGCGTGCTCGGGTGTGCTGGAAGCACTGAAGAAGGTTTTCAGGTACTTGGCACAGGACCTCAGATTTCCTGGCAGCACCTGCGTGCTCATCAAGAATGTATTTTTTTGCTGCTCGTGTTGATGCAACCAGCAGAGCTGGGCTTGTACAAAATGGACATCTCGGGGTGTTTTTATGTAATGGCTCTCGATTTAAGCGTCTTACACTTCATGACTCACTTCAAGCCTTGGAAACTTCGTTCTGCCTGTTGATGAGGCTGTACCAGAAATTCTTGTTTCTGTGAAGCACAAAAAGCAAAATGCTTTACTCACAAACATTGTAAGATGCTCCAGAATGACAGCTGTGACGGCGTCGGCTCAGCTGGTGATGGATGGCCCCAGCTTATACTAACGTAAAAGGCTGGTTGACGGGAGATTGGATTCCAGGTAGTGCCTATCTCTCTCTCTCTGCATATAAAGTGACCCTGTTTTAGTGCGTTGTTGTGGTTCTTATTCCAGAACCTTCATGAATTTATCTGTCCACAAGATACAGAGTATGTTTCCGTAATGGCTTTGATCCTCCCACTGATCAATTTTTATGGAGCGACTGATCACAGAACTCAAGAAGTGCAGTTGGTGCAATACAGAGATGTTTTTGCCAATAGTTCAGTATATTCACATAGATGGAAGCGAAAAACCTCCTGGGAAAGTAAAATCTGATTGCTTGGCAACTGGGCCTTGTTTTGAATGTGCCCATACTTTAATTTAGGTAACGTAACAGTTGGAATTTATATATAACCCATGTTGTAAAACAATTTCAACGAGACGCCTGCATTTGCATTCTTCTTCTTCCTGGTGGCTACGGAGCTCGAGAGCCCAGACGTGCGCTCTCAAGTCTGCTGTTTTGCTTGGGTACTTGCACCCGGCCCTGAAACATTTTTCCCGCTGTGCCCAGCGAGAGCCAGCGCGGCTGTCTCCCCCCTCGCTGCCTGCCGCGTGATGCCGGTGCTGGAGGACACCTGCAGCCAGTTCGGGCAGGGTGCTCGGCTGCCTCCCGCTTGCGCCGCGTAGCTCCCTGTGCTGGCTGGGTTTCAGTGCTGAGCCTGAGCCACCGGCCAGGTGTTTGCACTCGCGCACGAGTGCCGCTTGTCCCTGGCTCACCGTCAGTTGTGTGGGACGCCATCGGTTGTGTCGGGGTGGGCTGATCAGCTCCTGCAGTCTTCTGCACTCCACCAGCATGAGCCCGTCCGTAGACAGGGCAGGCAGAAGGAGACGCTCACCGTTCTGTTTGTCCTACCCTGTGCCACTGGAACTCAGCGTTCCCCAGCTGGTGCCGTGGGGTCTTGGCCCTCTCGGTGTGAAACGGAGGGCGATGCTTTTACCCCTCCACCAGCGTTCCCTCACCCTGCCGCAGCAGCAGGTGCAGCGTTTGCTCCCACCGGCGTCGTCCAGCGGCTCTGAGCCATGTCCGCAGCGGCACTGTGTGGTGTGACGGCCCACCTCCTGCACCTCCAAGCGTGGTGCTTGGTCTTTTATTTTTTCATGCAGAGCATTGCTGGACCCACACCTTGCTGAGGGCAGGGTTGGCACCCATGTGTGCACGCATCAGCTCCACGTGGTGACGTACTTTGGGGACATAAGCAGGGAGAGCAGCCCTTTAGGTTCTCCAGAACTGGGTTCTGTAGAGGCTTGTAACACAAACATGAAGCGTGGACGTAGTATGAACGGAAACGTGTGTAGGTAGGCACCAGAGCAAGCAGTAGGACCAGGGTTAAAAGAACGGCCTGTGCCGGTAATGAGGACGCCGTTCCCAACAACGCAGTTGAGGAGTGTGGTGTTTGTCAGCCCAGAAGGCTGGCACTCTGCTAAGGCCACTGCACAGATGATCTGTCAGCAGGAGACCCTGCACGCTGACAAGAGAAAGGGCGCAGCCCAGGTACGGCACATCACGTATGCCGTTGTTTCCGCTGCCAGCCCACCAGGACAACAGGCTGTAGCCATGAAGAGGCTCCAAAACCATCCTCCTGCCTCAGCTTCCGCACGGGCTGCCTCCCGTCGCTGCAGAGCTGGGTCCTTCTTGCATGGTACAGTCCTTTGGAGAGGACACTCCCTCCACAGGACAATGTTCCCGTCGTGTCCCCGGCAGCAGACACTGCGCCCTGGGAAGAAGGCTCTACCTTGTCCCCCTCGCTCCTGTGATCGCTCTGTTCTGGGAAATGCCTTTGTTTTCTAGGGAGCTTCTGACACTGCTCTGTGCTTATCCTGCTTCGCTGCCGTTACCAGCACACTGACTGTCCGCGTGAAAACCATGGGATGCTGAAGCTCGAGCAGATGGTGCACAGGCATCGGTTTGTAGAATAAACATTTAGCACCAAGCCATTTTTTTTTGCTATTTTCTGCACTGAATTTAAAAAATATCTAGTGTAACTTGGGGGATAGAATTTTTCAGGGAAACATGGAGAGAGCGGCCGTTCTCCGCTTGGGGAGTGGCTTCGTAAAGGGATGTTGAAAGGCAAATATGGGCTCAGAGGTTGGGCTGAGATGGCCAATGCTCAGCTGCTGTGCTTGTGAGGTACCCGAGACCGTCTGCTGCGCTTTTCGTACCTGCGCTGGAGCGGGGAGGATGCTCTTGTGACCCAGTGTGGGGCTGTGCCGGGGCTGGGCAGTAGTACGTGTGATAAGCGTGACACTTCCCTCAGGTACTGGAAGGAAAGAGCTCCTTTCAGAACCCGCGCGTGGTGTGCGTTGTTCCTGGCTTTTTCTGGGAGTCGATATTCTGTTCCCGTACAATGGTTAATAAGCAACTACGGCCCCTTTAAGAGGGTTTATGGTTGCACGAAACATTTCTCAAGCCTTCAGGGTTCCTTTTTCTTTAAGGCTGGTAAATACACATAAGCACCAAGAGGAAAGAGCAGGGATGATTGAGGGAAGCTCCAGGGTCTGTTTGCATTTAAGAGTTACCTGCTCTTAAGCCTACGTGCACAGAAAACCCTGAGAGGCTTAGTCAGCTCACAGCACGTACCACCATGATCCTTTTTGTATCTGAAAGAAGTGAAGACAAAAGGGCATTACAATTTGATGAAGAAAAACTTTCCGATTTTCCCCCCACACCCCTTTCTTGGTTTCCTGTGAAAAGCTTGTGGCTCATCAAGTCACGGGCTGTCGCAGCTGTCTCACTGTAGGGCACCGAGAGGGAACACCTCTCCTCCACACCAGAAGAGAACTGGCAGCTGCACACAGCTGCTGCTGGAGGAGCCGCTGGAGCAGCATCGCTCGACGGGTTCTTTTCTGTCTTAGATGAGGTCGGGAGCGGGGTGGGTTTGTTAGTGCTCTGATGTAGGTGCTTCCGTGCGAAGGTGCTGTTTGTAGCGATGCACTTCTGTTAGGTCAGAGCCTGCCGACGTATCCTGGTGGACTTCCAGACGTCCCGTTGTGTGACTTCTTCTTGTTCTTTTATGGTGGTGGTGGGGGGAACTGGTGGTCCTTTGCAGAGTTGGCTTGTGTCCTTGGGGTCTCTTCTATGATCCCTTACTGTGCCTTCTAGCTATGCCAGCAGAACTGGACATGCGCAGGATGCTCCGTTTGCATTCCCCGCACTAGAAATTTGTTCAATCTCAGGGCTTTTTCAAAGTTTGTTTGGAAGAAGCACACGGCAAAAGTATCGCTTGCATTAAGGTGTTGCATATCTTTATCTATGAGGCTCCTTTACCGTTGACAAGCATTTTACTTCTGCTTCGTTACAACCACCAAGAGCACAGTTCAGCTCTACTTGAGCTTGTACTGTAAATCTGACAGTGTCTCCGTGTCCTGAAATGTTTTTCTTTTCCTCTGGTGGCTTATTCCATGTCTCCTGTTCCCAGCGCTGCCCGTGATGTTTGCTAGATACAACATGATGGCTATTCCACACGACACAAAGAAATGGAAATTGGGCTAGCCGTGGTTTTTTCACATCTGTAAACATACGCCGTGTTTCTCCTTCCATGTGTTCTCCCTCCTCTGGAAATGCTATAACAGTGCTCTGAGTGAAGCGTAATTTGAAACTACTGTAGTCCCTGGTGAATGTTTATGGTTAGGGCAGTCTTTGTTGGCAGAGGTTTGTTGTCCCAAGCCGTGCGTATCGCTGGAAAGAAGGAGGAAGGCCAGCGGCAGCTATTTTATCCACTGTTGCAGCCTGCAGGGCTGGAAGGCAGCGTCCCCGCGTAGGTGCTGGGACCAGTATCACACTTTCAGATGACCCTTCTACTTTGATGAACGTTCCTGAAAAAAGGTGTGCTGGGCACCTCAGGCAGGTGCCCCTCAACGTACATCTCCAGACCGTGGGCAGTAAGCTTTGCTTGAGTCTGTAAGGGAGCAAAACCCTCCAGCTGCCACAACTTCCTTTGTTAGTGGTGAAAGGGTACCCAGATCCTTCCTGTGCCTGGGCTGGGGCCGACCGCAGGCCAGTCTGTTCCCACAGAGCTGTCTGCCACCGCCCCGGGGATCCTGGAGAACCAGCTGGGTGCTCGACAGTGTATACGTTGTCCCTGGGCTACTGTGCCAGTCCAGGCAGCAACACACCGCTCCAGCTTGTAGCTGTCATCACCTGCGAGACACCTTCATTCAGACGTCAGAGGGGCGTGCATCCAGCCAGCCGTTCCTAAAGAGACACACTTGTCCCTCCTGGCACCCTGATGGGATATGGAACAAGTCCTGCTGGACGGACGCTCGGTAGTTCTCCATCTTTTGCTATGAAGAAAGCCGGTGCTTGAGAAGGCGATCTCCAGGGTTCCCCCCCACAGAGAGATGTGGAAGAGCAGCCGTGCAGCGAACTGTCCTTGGAATAGTGCACAGTGCCCCCAAGCTAATGCTGTCTCCTGTTGCACGTGCATTACGAATACTTACTTTGCCTTCACTTCTTCAAAGCCGTGGGGTATTTGATTTTTTTTTAATGTTCTTCATAGTGGGACTGATTACCCTTCCTCGTAAGCTCTTTTTTTTGGCAGGGTTGCGTGTGGCAATAGGAGAGCCTTGCACAGGTGGAGCGAGAGTCCCAGTTGACTTTGCAATGGAAGGTCACTGGTGCTGTTCCAAAGACGCAGGTTCAAGCAGAAACAAGTCACCATCCTTTAAGGAGCAGCTCTGCTGTTAAGCCACGGCGCATGCCCTTTGCTTACCCTTACTTGGTGGGAACAAGCAGCTCCTCGGTACCAGCCACGTGCTTTGCCCTGTGGTTGAAGTCACTGCTCCAGCCTCTCTGAAGCACGTCACAGCCAAAAGCGCTGACCTCTCCATTGAGCTCAGGGCTGGTTCTCCTCCAGCACCCCTCGGCTGGGTGCTTTCACCACGAGTGCTCGGCCAGCTCAGGCGCCTGGGAGCAGTTCTAAGCCGCACTGGTTAGACTGAGCCAGGCAGCGTTAAACGGTGTACAGACAGCAGGGCTTTGTTAACTTGGCTCCTTTTTGGAGAGTAGATGAGCTGGCAGGTTGGAGGGTGTAGAAATATTTGTCCAAGCAGCTGCAGGGGGAAGAATACGTATGAAAAAAGCTTTTATGTTTCAGTTAAAAGATGTCTAAATGTCTCACATGCAAACAAATACAGACAGTGTTTATCGCTGACTCAGTCCTGCAGCATCCACAGCTGAAGACCCACAGCTATCTTCTACCGCCTTCTGAAGCGCAGTGCAATTCGGGTGTTATTTATTAGGGAAAAATCCTTCCGGGTAGCGTTTTGAGAGGGTAGAACTTGAGAATTTGTTATGAGAAACCTCACTACTAGAAGATGGATTTTTTTCCTTGTTTAGATATGCCAAGTACGTTAATGAGCATCAGAAGTAAACTAGAATGCTAGGATGAAGGGAAGTGGAGAATAAAATGTTTAAGCAGCACCTCTGCTTATTTCATGGTTAAGTTACTTTGTATGAGCCACGGAAATTGCTGTTGTGTCTGTTTGGTGAGGATGCATGCAGACTGTTCAATTAGTAAAAAATCAGAAAGAATGACCTCGTGGCTTGCTTCTAAAGGCTTTTTTTTTTTCCTTGTGTAAGCAGCAGACACTGTAATACAGCTTCCAGTCAATCAACCACAGAGTTCTGGTAATCAATGCCACAAACATACTTTATATATATACATATACATATTATATGGCAGAATGCGTCTGCTTTTGGGGATAAAAAATTTTCCAAGTTGCATGAGTTTGCTCGAGATCTGCGGGTCAGGACAGAGCTCACCGTCCTGCTGGATTCTGCCTTAACCTGCTGGCAGGTGCCACTGGAGGCGTGGTGGACAGCATCCATCCAATCTAGCAATCAAAATCTCATTTCTGAGAGCAGAGAAGCAGGGAGATGAGCACTGCCCAGTGCTTACCTCCTTGGACACGTGTGGAATAGTTGCTTTGCAGCTGGGTGTTGGCTCCAGTGCATGCTAGTTCTCTGGAGGATTTGTTTTTCAGGCTTTCACAAGGGTCAGTTGAAAAACGCAGAAGCGGAGGAACAATCAGTCCTTTTTGGTCGTGCGCAAAGTGCTGTCACTGGGCAATGGGACTGGACAAAGCGGTGCCATGTTTATGGAGGATAACGCTTAGCGAGCACGAGCAGCAGAAAGCGTAGGCAGTGGCGCAGGCTTTTGGTTGTGCCAAGCAGTTAAGCGTAGCCTACATCCCTGCTGCTGAAGTCTCTCATTGTCTCACATTTCGTATCATCTGTTAGCACATGGCTGTCAGGGATAACCGAGACCTCTGAAAACCATTTTGGCAGAGCCCAGTTTCACACATTTCCTCTTACCAACAACCAGGAAGGGAACCGGCTCTCCTTTCCCCTGAGCTGCAGTGGCGGAACTGCAGAGCCAGAAATGTGATTCTTCTCCACAGCATCTTTCACAGTGCTCGAGAGCTTCCCAAACTTCCGCGGATGCAGCAAACCGCGTTTCACAGAACTTGGAGGTTGACCCTCGGACACGCGTTCGGCACATGCGGGATTTTTCCTCCACCGAATTACCGTCTTCTGCATAGGCAGCGATGGCAAGTGACCCAGGAAACAACTCGCGATGCAGTGTCTAGTCTGGTGCCTGTATTTGTGCAAAACGCTGTAATTTCCAGGAGCATTCATCAGCGCAGCTCGATTGCGGAGTTCTTCAACTGACTTGGTTGGGATAAATAGGCAATAAAGTGCGTGCTAGCATACCAAAAGGAACGTGTCAGAAGAGGAGCTCAAAATGCTGTTTTGTCCCAGACTTTTCCAGCTGTTAAAGTCAGCAGAATTGTCGCTGTTTGTTTCAGTGGGAGTTTGATCAGACCAAGGTGCTTTATAAGAGAAACTGGAGACTTGCGCTTTTAGGATAATTTTCTGTGACAAAGACATCCCTGCCAATCCTGCCAGCTGCAGGGCGGGGAGCCGTCTTATCTTTACGTTTCTGCATTTATTTTTCACAGGAGGCATCCCGGCTGGTGTGTTTACATGCACTAGGTAGGGTAGGAGTTGTAACGGGGGCTGTAACCACAGCTTTGTCCCTGATCCAGTCTGACAGTCTCAGCTGTGAGCACCAGCACCCCTGAGAGATGGACCGATCGTGTTTTAAAACAGAAGTTTAATCTGTCCAAAATAAACAAACTTGCTCCTAAAATCAGCTGAAACTTTACAAACTTGTACGAAAAATCGGTTCACGTAGAAAATTCTCTTTTTTGTGTTGGGCGATTCGAGCTTTGCCCTGGCAGAGCTTGTCCTTGGAACGTGAGGAAACGCTTTCAGCCGCTCTGAGGTCACACAAATGGGGATCTGAAATCCCCTGTTAACAGAGTAGCCGCTGTTCTCCCCTACCCTGAAATTAGTGCCAGCGGGGCAGTTTTGAGACACACAGAGAATTAGCACATGCTGCAGTGATGGGAAAACGACCAGCTGAGCTCCTGGGTAACACCTCATCTACCCCTGCTGCCACTTTCTTGGGGGAAAAAAAGCCAAACTGACGAATCAAGGATTCATCATTTAATGTCCATGCTGTAAGAGAACTTGGCTTGAACCCTGCTTTCTTCTCCCAGCATCGCTCAGCCATCAGCAAGCACGTGGTTGCTATTTTTAGTGGAAAAATAGAGTTCTGTTGTGCAGATAGCTTTTTTCTTGATCCTATTAAAATCTTCAGCAGGACCTTCCTTGGACACTTCCAACAGAGGTAGTGCAAAATTGAGCTGAGAAATTCTTTTTTTCACTAGTATCTGGTTTTTATTGTCGGTTGTCAATGGAATGGAGCCCACACAGAAGCACGCTGAAGATATGAATAAATCCAGCATTGTGGTTTCAGGCAAGGGCAGGCTGCATTTCAGCTTCCGTGAGCTGAATTTCATCAGACCCTACTCCAGCCAGCAGCACACTAATTGGTCATCTGTGCTGCTCTGCAAGACAGTAGCGTATTTAATGTTCATTAATTCCAAAGAAGGATTTCTGGAGAACAGGGGATGGCAGGAAGCGCTGGGCTGCTGCTGTCGCAGCGGGTTGTGAAGGTAGGGTCTGCCCACCTGCCCTGGAGAGCTTCCCAGAGAAGTTGTGCCAGCCAGGATTGAAAGATGGCCAAGGGACCTCATCCCTCGGTGACTGCCGGAACAGAAATGTCTGTGTAGCTGCTCCACAGGGCACCGGAGGAGTAAGAGCTCTGTGCTGGCCGTGGTTGAAGTGTTCAGTTGTTTGATACTAGCACGGAATTCCTCTGAGTCGCAGCGAGTTTAGGAGCTAGACCATGGCATGTTAAAAAGATGGCAAGTGGAGAGGACGGCTTTGTCTGTTCTGCCACCCAGCCATAGTCAAACCAGAGGGAAAAAGGCCTTTTTTTTCGCTGAGCTTTTCCAGTGACTCTGTTAAAAACTATCATTCCCCAGATCTTAGAAAAAAAGCGTTTGCTGAGGTATTCAAGGGGCGCTGGTCAAATCTATCCACAAAACGTTCCTTTCCCTCGCCTGCCCACTGCTGCTGTCTCGCTGCTCTCAGCCTGGCTCACTTGGCTGTTCCCTCCCATGGCACTACAGGGGTGGGCATGACGGTGGGGCTGGCGCTCGCTCCTCCGAGCCTGCTTTCTGCTGGCCTCGCAGCAAGCCTCTCCCCTGTCCCAGTGCTCCCCCGAGCTCTTCTTTCAGCTTCGCGCTCTTTGTGGTGGTTCCTCTGTCCTCCCTGTCCTCCAGCGATGGGGCTCTGAAGTCCCAGCAGAGGAGCGCGGCCGACTGTCACACGAGCCATTCCTCTTCCAATGCCAACAGCGCAGCAGGGCTGGGCAAAGCCTTCCCCAGCGCTGGAGGTTTCCCCTGGTGATGTAGTGGAGCTGGGCTGGCAAGGCACAGCCTGTGCGTGGGCCCCGGCTTGTCGGGCTGGCAGTGGCTGCAGCAGCCAAAAGCTGGGGTCTCTCAGCCCATCCCATCACTGGTGCTTTCAGCAGGTGGCTGGGACACTGACTGCCCCACTGGCCAGGACCTTGGGGTGGTCAGAGCTCTTCCCATGCCTGGGAAGGATGCCCGGGCTGAGGATGGGATGAGGATGGGGAGCACGCCCTTCGCCAGGGAGAGGAAAGCCTGTCCTTGCTGCTGCTGTCCCAGGGCACGCTCAGCCTCCCTGGGCAGAAACGCAATCCCTGCTCCGGTTTTCCAAAGGAGCGGATGGAGCAGGGCAGAAGGGCTGCACCTACCCCCGAGCTGCAGACAGGAACGCGGGGCAAAGCTCAGCACAGCGCGGCCGGCTTCATTAACGCAGCCAGACTTCGGTGCCTTCCTGCTCCTTACCAGGAGAGCTTCGAGCACCGAAACAGCCCTCCGGGGCTTTGATACTTCTCCTGCCTTTGCGAAGCGGTATTTGCAACTCGTGCATCAAAATGCTTCTGAGGGCCCCACCACACGCAGGTCTTCTGGAAATTTGTGCTTCCACAGTGTATGAACCCCTGGGGAGACGTGAATCTTTCAGAGGCTTCATGCAAATAAAATGCAGCATTTTCCAGTCTTAGGCACAGCCTCAGGTTTCTCAGTTTTCCCTAACAAAGTACTGATTTTCTGCTCTTTTATTTATTTCTTTTAGTAAAGATTTTCAGTTCACACTTGGTTCAGCTCTATATCACCAACATAATCCTATTTTCTTACTACTTAACCAGATAATCAAGACACCAAAAGCATTTCTATGGCTTGGGAACTCCCTTATTTTCTGCCTTAAAATTTTAATTGCAGTCATGTATGAATCTGTGGTTTATAATACAGAAAAACATGATTTAGTCCCCAGAAAAAAAGAACACTGAAATGCATGCAGGGAGACTCATTGTAATTTGGAATAATAATATAAAATTTAGATCATTGTTGCAAAGATGTAAGCTAGAGCTGCTCTGTGTTCAGTGAAAAAAAAAAGAGTCTGAGCATCTCTTCCGTTTTCTTTCCCCTGGAAGGGCGTGCAGGCAGACTTGCCGTCCGTCCGACCTCTGAGCTGTGGAGCTGTGCCCCTGGAGTTCACTTTCTGGAGTTAGGGATGTGCTACAGCTGTCTTCGAAGCAGGGGCAGGGCGAGGAGGGTTATGCTTTCAGAATTAGAGAATCTCTACCAGGAGAGGACTGAACACCGTGAGGCCACCGAGAACGGAGCGGCTGCTGATGGCAGGGACCTGCTGGTTGTTAGCGACAGCCAAAGGCAAGCGTCCTGTCACCAGTTTATTACTAACTTAAATAACTTCAAATGCTGCTTCTCTGTTCTCCCCACAGGTAAATATGTCTATCAGCCCATGACACCCGTAGAGCAGCTTCCGAGCACCGAGATACCCGTTCGCCCTTGGGAGTCCACAAACACCATCCAGATCTCTGTGTCGCTCACCGAACACTTTTTGAAGTTTGCGCCCGTCTTCCAGCCTCCTCTGCCCCCCGACTCCCCACAGTTCTGCACAATCGCAGACCTCTTCATTGACAATTACCGCGTGAAATGCATCAACGGGAAGATGTGCTACGTACAGAGGCAGCCTCCCCCCGTGCCCCACAAGGTAAAGCCCGAGGAGGTCCCTGTTCGCAATGCCTTAATCGCAAAGGAGAGCAATACACCCAAACCAGACCACTGCTCGTCCCCTTCCAGCTCCGAGGACTCCGGGATCAATGCGGTGGGAGTTCACTATGTGGAGTCGTGTGACGAGGACACGGAGGGGGTGGCCGAGCTAAGTTCGGAAGAAGATTACAGCCCCGATAGCAGCTGGGAACCAGACGAATGCCCGCTCTTGTCACCCTCGCAGTGCGAAATGGAAGTGATTGAGACTATAGAAACCACTGTGTGATCCGACAGGCTGGTATCAGACCAGTCCAGTTCCCACTCAGTAAGGTTGCTTTTGTAGTATTTATATTTTCTGTTTTTTCTGACAATCCCTTTTTGCCAGTGCACTTGATATTTTGGATTCCTCATGGGAGCGCGGTCACGGGACTCACTGATGCGTGAACTAGCAGCAGCCTGATCAGATCTCCCACGTCTGCACGTAAGGTAGTGATAAATCTTAAGACTTTTATAGCTGAATCAGGCCCTTTTCCTGGCCTGGGTTACGTCATGTATTACTTCTCATACAAGGATGTGCCACTCAAGATGTTTCCATCTGTCAGGATGCTTGCAGGGGGCCTTCAAAGCACAGAGGGTGAGCTGGTGCAGGACGCCTGCGAGCAGCAAAACCAAGTTGCCCTTATTCTTTCTCAAACAGCTACGCGAGGTGCACAATACGAGGCTCTTTCTGTCTCTGTCTGTCCTTGCGCGTGGTCCATCCTTTTCCCTAGTGCTGGTGCGACCCTTCTCGAAGGCTGTTGGCACCGCTCTTCCAGTGGGCTGGTGTGGCAGGATAGAGAATGCACAAAGTGCCTCCAACTTTTCTCCAGGCTATGCACCGAGCATCTGCTGAGTTAGGTCAGACGCTGAAATCTCCTGAGAAGAGAACTGTTGCTCTGGACAGGGGTCAGTTTCCTGGAGCTAGCCGGTCACTTTTCTCTGCGTGGATCTCGGGAAGGGGATCTGGCTTTTGCAGCTCAGCAGGAGGGGAGCAGGCAGAGGTGAAGCATAGCCAATACCATGCTAGACTGGGGTGTAAAACGATAGGCGAAGGAAGCGACTACCTCCAAACTCAAAATGTGCCCACGGCTTTGCCTGCTGCTTCCTCCTGTGCTGGTCGGTGCCCAACACGTGCACTCAGGACCAAATGGCCTCAGGGCCTGCATTTGCCTGAAGAATAACAAAATTTTAAAATAAGTTTTATCAGCCACACGACGGTGTCGGCAGAGCTCGGGGACAGCGTGGAGGTGCCTGGAGGAGGTGGCCCGCAGGCTCGGGAGTGTGTGTACTCGTTAAAATACAGCCCGAGGAAATCCTCATGGAGGGAGGAAGCTTCGGCTCCTGCTCCTTTACGCCCAGTTCAAGAGCAGATCCTGAACAGGGGTTTCCTCAAATAGAGCGAGCTGTCCTGCTGGTGGTTTGGCTTCAGCCCTGCTCGACAAAGCAAAAACATCCTTCTCAGATTTCAGACAGCTCGCATCAGCTGGAGTCAGTAATAACCGTGTTCTCAACAGCATCACTGAATTTACTTGTGTATTTGCTGTTTATGTTTGAGTCGTTGGTGAATATGAGGCTGTATAAATGTGTACAGTTTAGTGACAGGTACTAGATTATAGTCCGTGTTATAGGATGGCTCATCCCTCACTGTATCCTGACAACGCATCACTACTTTTATACACTTTGTAATCAGTATCGTTAGGAAGCGTTTAGGCAGCAGTGTGTGTCTGTGCACATGCGCGTGTGCTCCGAGTTTACTGTAAACAATTATAGGGTAATACTGTACTTTTTAGACTAACACTTTCGGACAAAATAGGTTTTATAGTTTTGATGACTTACATAAAAAAGGGCAGTGCTTGTTAAGTGAGGAACGTGGGCCATTGCATGAACAGAGACATTCTCACGCAGCACCTAAAAATTTTCTGTTTTTCTGAGGGCATTTAAACAAAGGCCGTAACAAAACTAAATAGGACTTACTTATTTTTTAAGGGCAGGGTTGCCTTTCTTGGTTAACTAAGGTTTCTAACAACCTTTTAGTGTCTTTTGACCATTCAGACACATTCCATAGGTAGAAGGAAGCATTATGTATAAACCGACAGCATTTATTCGTATTTAATCTTTCAATTGTAATCTGAGTGGAGAGCTGAGAAAGCTCACTCTCATGCCTGGCCTGCCTGAGCTTTCTTCCCAGCGGCGGCTTCTCCCTCCTGGGAGGATGGGATGGGCTGGCAGATGCATCCTCCCAAGGGACTAGCGGCACCAGGGCCTCTCCCGAGGACACGGTGCTCCTCGCCAGCTCTCGATGCAGGCACCAAGCACAGGGAAGGTCATCAGGACCCTCTAACTTGGCATGAGCTCACCTTGTTTGCAGGCAAGCAGGAGCCGCCCTGCTGTTGGGGGCACTGGCTGTGAGCGCAGTAAACTCAGTTGGGTATTTACGACCAAGACTTACCGTGAGATCCTGTGGTCCTGCAGGTTTGTGTCACTGTCGTCAGGATACATTCTTAACTGTAAGTAATTAGCAATATTCACAAGCTGTGAGTGTCTCCTACCCAGGATTTTTTCAGATGTCTTAAGCACAATAAGCTGCCTCTTCCTTCTGTTGTACCTGTAAAAGGTCAGTGGAGCAGCCTGGTATGGGACAGGGCTACTTCTGGAGAGCATTTCAGCAGCCAGCACAGTGGTCAGTTTCTCACTGTGCTCCATCGCGCACCCCAGTTCAGAAACACGCTCCTCACAGAAACGTGGTTTCTTTTCTTTGCACAAACACTGGCGCAGACGTGCTGTAAGAGACGTGTCCTGGGCTCGTTGCTCCACTCTGCCAGGGAGAGGTGTGTATATTTCCTCTTTAATAAAATACTAAACAACTGAAGTTCTGCTTGTCCTAACTGTGTATTTTCCATACTGGAGTCAAACATTCTGGTATTTCCAGCAAAGGGTCACTTACGGCTTCAGAACACAGCACCTGAAACACGCACCCAGTGCTAGGCAGAGAAATGTAATAACGAGCAGGACCAGCCCCTCCTGGGTTGGGCACCTGCTAAGTACTGGGGCTGGTGGGCATCCTCGCAGCCCAGTTCGCACTCGCCTGTAAAAGAGCTGCCCCAGTCAAGGGGAGTGGACAGTTCTGAGCTCAGGCTGTAACCCCTTCACTTACCTCTGACCAGGTTCACACGTGGCTGCAGGCTGGAAACTTCAGTCTGAGGCACTATTTTGTAGTTCTTAATGCTAGTGGGAAGGAGGTGAGCACAGCGGGCATGCCGCGCCCCAGGGTGCATGGCTGGCCCTGCTCCCCAGCCAGGTGGCTCTGCACAACAGCTGGCGCTTTTGTGTTACTCCGAGGCAGCAGCGCTGCCCCGTACTGCCACCATTCAGTGTGAGCTCCAAGTGGACCAGCCACTGGCTCTGGACATTGTTCTCTGTGTGTGGTGCTGTGTTCTTCCTGGGAGCAGCTGGGACTGAGGGTACGGTACTCCAAAGCACCCAAATTCTAGTGACAAAATGAACAGGGGGAAGAGGCGAGATAAAGATCCCCAGCCCAATAATGCACATTTTTAGAGCAGGATCCGGAGTGTGTTTCACAAGCCAGAGGTGACAGTACAGAAGCACCAGTGCCATGAGGTTGCAGTTGTGCGAGTAGAGTGATAAAGGTGCAGCTGGGCAAGGACACTGCCCAGTTTGACACTGCAAAACAGCGAGTTGAGTGTAGTAGTGACAAACCTCTCTGACCACCAGTGCCATCCTCTCCCCGCCGCAGCCACCAAGGTCCTGCAGCACATTTTTACACACAGACACACACTCCGTCCGCCCCCCAACAAGGCAAGCAGGGAGGTTTGTGCTTCACCCACAGTGACAAGACGCATCTTTCTCTACCAGAGCTCAGTGACAATTCTACTAAGAAAGCAGCAGCCACCCGCGCTGCTGGACCAGCAGCCCTCTCGCCCACTCCCCGTGTGCACAGCTCACGCAGGAATTTTACCAAGGGCCTTTTTAATGCAAGTTTGTAGGAACACACTGTGCGCAGGTGAGTTTGCTCACACATGTCTTGTTTTCTGCGTCCTTCAGCCTATTCCAGGTTTGCCTGCTCCATGCCCTCAGGCACCACAGCTGCTGCCGTGAGAGTGGGCTGGGCCTTGACAAAATGACTGTTTTCGCTAGTGCTACAATTAAAACTCAGGTATGAGTTTTAGTCCACAAAACCAGCACAGCACTGTGAAACACAGGCTCCGGGCACGGGACAGGCTGCACTCCTCCAGTGGAGCGGAGCTGACTTGGCTATTTGGCAAAGTTGCCGCTGCTTCCGTGAGCCTCTGGGTCAGCGCAGGTAGCCCAGTTCTGTGCGGTGCTTCAGCACGCTTGGTTTGGCCCCCGATGTTCACAGCTTCCAGCCCAGCTGCCCGTGGCTGCCTCAATTTAGTGGGAGGCAGCAGCAGAGCTGGGAGGTGACCCACTGCTACAAACCCACCAGTGCCCAGCAAGACTCAACACCACACCAAGGGTTCTGGGAAGGGCGGTGGAGGGGGGAAAGTCCAGTGCTGTGATGGAAAGGCTTCCCAGCACCAAGACCCAAAACCAACTGTGGCCTTGTCGCAGCCAGGATTGCAAGCGGGAGCACTAGTCTTCAGCCAGCGGAGGCGGGGCCAGATGGAGCTGGAAGTTCTCATTCTGGAAGACGCTGCTGGTGGCAGAGTCACCGTGGGAAACGCTGAGCAGCCCATGCTTTTCACTGCCATGGCCACGAGACAGTTCTGTCAGGAGAGCCAGCTGCAAGACACAACCCAGACAGATCACCATCTGGCCCCATGCAAGGTGCAGAAAGTGCTCGGGGGGGGCTCACCTTCCTCTTGCAGCAATTAGAAAAACCTTAACACGTGTAAAGAAAAGGGTATATGAGGTATGTAGTGAACCTATAGAGCTCAGTGCAGGAGAACAGTTCTGAACTGAACAACCTTCCCGGTGTCTTTAGGTGATTTTAAAGTTATGTAATTGAAAATCACAAAAAGAGCAGAAAGTGCCAACAACTGCAGCCAAAACAGGCAGCAGGCACAAGGAAAATGCAAGGGACAGAGAGCTGCACGGACAACATGGGGGGCAGGAGGAGAGAGCCTTCTGTGTGACTGTGGGAGCCACACGGTGTCGGGAGGGGAGGTTATTTGCAAATCTAAAAGGAATCTGAGAAGCCTCACACCATGGAGCAAAAAGCCGGAGGCATTTCCATGGTTTCTCTGCCAGTGAATTCCCCAGCTCTGACAGAGGCACCGTGGCTGCCTTGTGAAGTGAGACAGCCAGCTCCGCACACAGCGAATTGCCAGCGCTAAACGAAGCCCAAGAGAAAAGCTAAAGCCCACACTGCCAATGTGAATGTGTGGCTTGACAACATGCAAAATACCCTTCACCAATCTGAAACCGAAAGGGAAACACGTGGTACGTACTCTGGAGGTTCCTCGGTTGAGTCGGCAGAGTTGGTCAAAAGCTTGGATTTGCTGAGGATCCAGAGACTCTGAACTTGTCTGATAAAAGAGAGTGGGCAGGTTACAGAAACCACACACAGTAAGATGTCACATTCACATACACAGAAACTGATCCCTGCTCCTGTCCTTGGGCCTGGAGCAGCTGGGCCACAGCCTGTTCACAGGACCTTTCTAACCGTCTTTCCTCTGGCTTGAAGGCACTGTGTGCACCTTCGTTCTGGGAAAAAAACTCTATCGTTGCACAAAGGACAGAGATACCCTCACAGCCACAGCGACTTATCGCTGGGGTCTGTAGCTGATGGCAGACAGACCAACGGCACTAAGTTGGAAGGGGAAAAAAAAAGAAGAGAAAGTAGAGGCAGAAAAAGAGAGAAAGAAAAGGGATGGGAAAACTCCACAGCCAGCTGGGAAGGGAAGTGATGGGTCTCTGCGGATGAGCAGCCTCTCCTGGGCTTTTCCCCAGGCAGTAGCAGCTCCCCCCAGTCCCTTCTCTCATCTCCTGACAGTCTCCCTGGCCCTGCTCAGCCTCCTTACTGGGGAGCAGACTGCGGCATCCGAGATCGGCAGGGACTGCGCGTGGCTGTTATGGGAGATGGTGACTCTGCCAATGACTATTATCTGCTAATAGCAGCTCTCCTACAGTCCATTTCCCCCCCAGTAAGATGTTACAGACTAAAAGCTGGGAAATGAGGGGTGAAAAGGGGAGGAGGGAGCAAGGTGACACACATCAGTGGCAGTCACATCCCCTGAGACTCGGGACACAACAGACATCGCGGTACTGCCCAGTACTGCCAGTGTTTGCAGGGTACGAGCAGTTGGGTACAAGGGTGAGCGTCACCCCAGCAGTGCTGGGGCAGTCACAGAGTTGCACACAGAGGGACGACGGCCTGCGACGAGAGCAGTGACACAAGGAGGGCTGCTCACGTACTCCAACTGCTTTAAAAGGCATCATTTACATATCCCAGGGAGAGATGACAAAGCATCACAGATTCTTGTAGGTTTGTTCCATTTTATCACAGCACAATGTTGCTATTTTGAATGTTTCTGCTCCTATTCCAAAGCAAAAGCATTATCGAGAAACTACAACAGGAGCCAGGCAGAACAGCCTCCCTCATGAGCAGCAATCTGGCATCTGTTGTCTCTGGGGATCTATTTTTAAGGGAACATTCAATGTTCATTCTCAAATAGTTTCCCCAAAATACACTTCCCAAGGGCTATTAACCCAAAATACAACAGTCCTACCAGCAGGTACCAACTGAAGCTGCATTTACATTAAACCCTCTTTGGCAATGGATCAAGCCCACCAGGAAGAACTAGTCTCGCTGCCTTCAAGGAGTGCCATCGACTGGAATTCGGGCTGAACTCCTGGCCCCACGAAGGCAGAGGGGGCTTCACTGCTCCTCTAGAGTTAGGCAGGGTCACCAGGATCGGGACTGTACCTGGTCAGGCACAGGTGTGCTCCTTCTCTGCACTTACAGGCTCCTGCCAGCAGCGAGTCCATTCTCCCCGGGCAGGCGTTCTCCTTCGGGTTTGCAGTGCACTCGCTGCCAGCACCCAGCTGGCTTTGTGCTTCTCATGCTTTATGGTGTGTTTAAAGAGCATGTTCAAAAGCTCCGTGAAGATGACTGCCCGTCCTGTTTGGGAACCAAGCGCATGCTATGGCTACGCGGTGCTGTGTGGGGCACAGCAGCCCAAGCTTCTCTGGAAGAGCTCACCGACAGCCCTTCCCACGAGCCAGCCAGACTCGGCCAACCCCTTAGAAAGCACGCTCTGGTAATAATCCTCAGCCTGCAGTTATGCTAAGCCTGGGGTACCTTCAGCTTGTGGCTGCTGCTGCCTGGGGGGCCTGCAGTCGGCATCACAGCTCCCCGGGGAAGCGCCCTATGTCCCGGGCAGTGCTATGGCCCTCTTGGACAGGCTCCTTCTGAGCAGCCCTGCCCAAAGCGGATGACGAGCTGTGGTCTGCCATGGGTGAGGTCGGGGGGCAGAGGGAACAACGTTTTGCCAGAGATCACACAGTCTTTCTTCGACTCAGTTTTTAATCACTACCCAAGGGAAAGAGGAAACCCTGCTGGCAACTGGGCAACGAAAATCAACTGAAGTGAGCTGCCTTGAAAGAAAGTTACTGTGAACAAAACCCAGAGCACAAACACCACAGGCAGACGGGTACGCCATGCAGAGCACCAGCACTGGCACCAGCCGTGGCTTCCCCAGGTGACACAATGCTCCCTCCCAGCAGCAGCCCACCACCCGCCTCTGGCAGGGCATTCTGCCCCACCTGAGAGACATGTTGTCCCCAGACCTCAGCAAAACTTCTGATCTGGGAATGCTTTATCCAGACCCTTGGGTCTGCCTTCTCATGCTCTCCCACAGCACCCTTACCTGTCCCGCTCTTCTGGCAGCTCCTCGCCACATGCTCCCATTCCTACTCAGCTCTAAGCAAAGCACAGCCAGGGCAGAATCTGGTCACCCACCCCTTCACCATGTGAATGTCCCAGAGATGGCTCAGATCTGGCAAGCCCAAGAGTGCTCTGGAGGAAGATGCACTAAATCCACCAAGGGTTTCCTGAAGCCTGAATCAGTTAGTCTCCTGAAGCCATGTGCATCTTGCCTTTGAGACATTCAGACAGGTGGAGAAAAAAAGAACGTCTTGAGTGCAGTTCACTTATGCTGGAAGCATGTGCTGAAACTCACACCTTCCCTCTCCAAGATGTGCTCTGTATTGTAAATAACTATTTGCTAATCACCAGTCAAGGAGCCAAGTGTCCACATTCCCTGCACACCCGGCATAGGCTTTGAACCAGGGAGCCTATGACAGTGAGGGGCACATACCCGCAGCTGGCAGGTTGTACAGGCACTTCTAAGGGATGTACAGGTCATTTGAACTTGGGAAAAACCAAAAAAACAAGGGAAAAACTGCCCTCCACAGTTGCCGTGGCCACAGGCATTCAAGGACAAGGAAAATGCAATATAATTGGCTTCCCCTCTTCTGCTATCTCTCTACCACATGTACGTAACTATCAATCAGACTGTTCTCCAGGCTGATGAGCTGAAATATTGCAGGCAATTCTTTCTGTTGTCATGGAAACAACTGCTGTCAGGCCTTTTCCTTTTTTAACCATGTCACTAAAGGCATGTTTTCATTCAAGAGCTACAGGGAGGCTCTCAGAGTCCAGCATCAGCACTCAGGCACTACTGGAACCCGCTCGGCTTGCTCACTCACCCTGCAACACAGCTTCTGCCTCCAGTGCTGCTGCAGGGCCAGCCAGCTCATTATGGTCTAGGGTAGCACGAAGCAGTTTGGTACCTCCAAGTCATTTCCAGCCAAATCCTTACGCCCCTTCAGAAAGACTAGATGCAAAACTCAAGATACTCAATTTATCCCCTTGAGGATCTTGGCCAGCAAGAAGAAAGATTCCTTTTTGGTTTACAGTTCTGATAGGTCCCACAACTATAATGCTAATCTCTGTTGCACATTTTGCTTGCACATATTCCACCCCGTCTGGTAGTCACCACACAGCCCTCCTAAGCCTGCAATTATCTTTGATTTAACAGCTACAGAATCCATCGCCAGCTAGTGCCTAAGCAAAGCAGATCATACAGCAGTTATAAACAGAGACACTGTTAACAGTCACGCCAAGAGATCCATCTAAGTGCTGTCTCTCGGAGCCACACCTTCCACAAAAGATACTGCTACATCAATTAGGGCGTCAGAGCCCCACATTACCCCAGGGGCTGCTCCATAATACCAGGCAGATGCAGCCAGAAGTCCCAGGGAAGGTTTTGAGATTCCTAGGAACAAAACCAACACCCACCTCCCTCAGTTACAGAGCCGAATCCACAGGCAATGGACACCAAGTCCATCTTCTGCCATTCCTCCTCTGCAGCTGGACACCTATTTCACAATGTAAGGCTCAAGTAGCCTTACAAAAGTAGCCGAAATCAGTTTTTTAATGAGAACTGAGCCAATGAATGTTAAACTAAGTAAATCTACCTCTGTGGGATAAGGACCTGCTGTTTTCACGATACTCCCAGAAACCTGGAATAATCAACCAAAAAGATAGCAGCTGCTCTGACCTAAAGTCACCGGAATGACACTAATACTACAAAATTGCTAATGAACTTCAGAAAAACCTCAGGACATCTCTCGCAGAACGAAAGCGTGCTGCTGCAGACCTCTGCAGAGCTGCTGCAGAACAAGGCACCGCTGCTACGGGACGGACGCAGACCGGCCGATCACTGCAGAGGTGGAAGGAGTCTTGCAAGTCACCCTGGGCAATGCGGCACGTGGGCAAACCTTGGCTGGGAGGAAGTCCCAGAGCCGCTGTGGCTGCGCTACGGCAGCAGAATGTGCTGCTTCAGGACCAGCCTCCACAGTGTTTCACCACTCCCCTCTGCTAGCACAGACACAAGTGAAACCCCTGGCAGCACGCCAGGCCCTGCCAGCTCCTGGCTGTGGGCAGCAGCAGCTGGTGCCACTGGGGCTGGCAGTGCCAGGCAAACCAGGACCTGCTGTCTGCAAGTCAACAGAAGCATTAAGTCACCAAAGCCCATCACAGAGCAGCGTTGCCTCAGCACTGCCACAGCAGAAGCAATCTGCCACGCAGGTCTGCGGCACAGCTCTGTCCTCTGATCTCTTCAGGAGCAGAATGGGAAAGGCAGATGTCTCTCATTTCCAGTTGAACTTAGCTGAACTTAAGGAGCAAACCTCTCACTCAAGGCGCGGGAGAGGACAGGCTTATTTGTGCTCTAATAGACTCGCTGCTGCAATGTGAGATACTGCAGTGACTGAGGAGAGAGAAGGCAGGGGAACTGTCTGTATTAAATAGCTAGAAACACACTGGCATACCCCCCCATTCTCCCTCCCCGAGCTGGTCTGTTCAGCAGCTTGTGCTTACACCAGGCACTGCTGGAATATTCCCTTGGACTTCCTCTGATGCCTTCAGCCAAAGCAGCAATAGTGCTGTTCAGGATTAATTAGATAAAAACAAAAAACCATATCCTCCCTGGACACTATGGCCCAGCAGATGAGATATTTATTTATAATGTAGCAGGCTTCGAGGGAAGAAGCATGACAGCACATGGATTAAACATTACATAAAGATGATGCACCACAGGCCTGTGCTCAGGCTGATCTCAGTTCAGTGCCTGAACCCAAGAGGCCAGAAGCGTCACGCATGAAGGAAAGTAATTAATTTTCTAAACACGAGCTAAGAGGCTGTGAAACAGCATCCACAGGAGCCAACCACAGAAGACTCAGGAGGTGCAGCGTTCTCTCAATGGCAGGAGTCTGGGGAGAGGAAGGGAAGGTAAAGCCATGTAGAAGAAGGAAGAAGTCCTGCTTGGTGTAAGAAGGATTAGTGACCCCTCCTGCCAGCAGCTTATTGATAACGTGACCAAAAACCTTACAAAAACCCAGGTAGATGCCTCTGCTATCTGTCCCCTTCATAGCTCCTGACAGCCACACAGCGATCTGTTACTGCTGTTTAAAAGGGAAGTTTAAAATGTGCTTAAGAACAACTCCAGCTCTGGGAGCTCAGCGGCAGCTGCCCAAGCCTGTCTATGCTCAACTCCCATACAAACCAACAAAACAGACTGTTTTCGTTGTGCTACTTGAGGGTAAAAGGAACGGGGAGGGAGGTGGGACATGGAAATTGTAGCTTTCCATTTCAGGGATTTACAAGAGACAGACGCTCATCTGCGACCTGCATTTCTGAAAGCTGCCCTCCGGAACGCCCTTGGCTACAGCAAACACCACCGAACCAGCCATAGTTTCCTCTCATACTCTCCCATCTGGGGACTACAGACTGAACCAAAACCTCAGCTTCTACTTATTTTGCTCCCCTCCTTCAGAGGAACATCAGAAGAAAGGAGTCATCTGCACCCTTCTTAACTCTTTCACCTGTTGGTTATTTCTCCACCTGGAATGAGTACAAGCCATGCTGGGGAGCAGCGATCGCCCCTCCATCAGCAGCAGCAAGCGCAGCACAGGCAGAGGTCACTGGCAGTGCCGGCAGAGCTGCAAGTACAGCACACCGGCTCTCCAGCCTGCACTGGGTCTAGTAAAGCGGCCTCTCCGAGCAGATGGAAAGTCACTCTCTTTCTTGCCTGCCTGTGCTCCAAGGCAGAGCTGTGAAACGGACTGAGAGCTTGCAACTTCACAGTGAAGATGTATGTAACGAGCTGTGTCGGTTCCTTGGAGAACAGATACTCGGCTGTCAAGCACTGTGCTAAACTACACATAACTATTAGCAACAGGGACTGATGCAGTTCGTGCGAATATCAAGTTGGAACAGCCCAGCATCTGTCACTATAGTTAAATGAGTCTGTGCTACCAATCCTCCTAGATATGAAATATTTTATTAAAAGGGAAGGAATTTTCACCAAGCTGTAGGAATAGTTTCTTTGAAATTGAGATGTAAAGCAAAGATTACCCACTGAAATTTTGCCATTTTTTCTCTTAACCAGGACACAACCCTTCCCCCCAGGCGACCCTAGCAGCACAGGGCAGCTGGTCTCACTGGTCTGCGCTTTAGGCAGTTTGAAAGTCAGCTGTCTCTGTCATGTATTAGCCTCTCACGGAACCTAAAGAGCAAGACCTTGGACTGTAGGCAGTAAAAGGAAACTTCTGCTGGGCTACGGATTGCTATATATGAAGGCCAGGGGAAACAATTAAAATTCAGTCTGATTTTCTCCAAAAACATTACAAAACAAAACAAACTAACCCACCCCCCCAGTATGAAAAGTCCAAGGAAACAGTCAATTCTGATTTAAAAGCTGCTAAAGGATAATTATGGTTTTGAAATTAATCTTTTTTAATTTGTATTTTATTTTCAGTTCTAGCTTTGGTGCCAGTCCTCCACTACCTGTTAGTTAAGACTCCCGCACTCAGTTTTCTTCCTGATAAATCTCTTTTGTTTCCAATACAAGAAATCTTAAACCACAGATGTTCTGCTGATGAGAAGCCAATGGTACAAAGTGTCTCTAGTTCCTTCTTCACATGGATTTCCTACTCCTTGTTAAAGAAGTCAAGGAATCTACCACCACAGCCAACTCCACAGGTAAAGGACTGAGCATTCTCTCAGTTAATGCATATGTGGGAATATTCTCCACGGAGGAGAATGCACAATCTTTTAACTGTATAAAATGCCAATTATCTGCTTGGTGTCATTGGGGCGGGTGTGTGGTGGAAATCACGCCTGCATTATTTTCAAAGTTATAAAGCCCTTGGAGAATTTTGACATTGCTGGGAGTCAAGCCAGTAACTGATGGTCACCATTACACTGCAAACAGTAACACTGGTTCTGTCTACTGACTGATGGAGGTCACGTAACATTTGTCTAGCTCTAGAATAAGTATTGGTGAAAAAAGTGTCCTAAACCTTCATTCTTACCCAATAGAAAGCACATAGATGTGCTGCAGAGGGATGTTTCACATCTCAGTTAAGTGATCCACTGTGGTACCACACCTTACAGGTGGAGTTAGTCAAGTAGTCCCAGGTTGGACAGAAGGCTGTGTCACAAAGATGGACACTGGTGGGCAGGCTGCAGAAAAGAGCTCAAAAGGTAGAGACTGACAAACTGGATTAACTACAGATCACATTCATTGTCCGTCCTGGCATGACTTGACAGGATTAAACTCCTGAATAAAACATATTTGCCATCTGGACAGCTCTAACAATGGTGCCCTGAGAACTCAGGCACATTCTCAAACACAGAATAACCAGAGCACGTCAGCTTAGGGGTTCATGGAATTTTCTGCAGAGCTTATGGCCTAAAAGCCAGAGCTGTGTTCCTCTTCCCAGTCGCCAGTATGTAGGCAGGCAGAATAAATGGAAAACACAAACTAGCTCACTGAAATGAGGGAAATTAGTTTTGGAGATGAATGACTAAGATATCAGGAATATTTCAATTACGTATTTAGGCAGAAGCCCAGCTACTGTGCTGTCACCTAATATGCCTCAGTTAACTTCAAACATTGCAATGCCAAAAAGCACTGCAAGTTTTAATTCAGATTAAAACCCACCACCAACACACAAACTTTCATTTCTTTTAACACTCCTTTATGGTATGATATAAGGAGGACAGGAAAGACGATCACTTTAGACCCAGAGGGTTACCCTTGGGAAGGCAGCAAGGTTTAGGGGATAACACAGAAAGCATAAACTTTTAGTAGCAAACCCAGGAAAAGCCCCTTTGCCCTTCTCCTGCTCTTCCCCTTCGCTGGGCCAGTGCGTCTCAAGCCCTCATCACAGCAAGGCTCCATTTAAATAAGTGCTATCACCAGATTCAATAACGGTTCAGTGCCGGCTTGTGGCGCCTCTCCACCTCCTCCAATTTCAAGGCAATTGCTACAGAAGTCATGCATGCAAAGCAGGGACAGAGAAAACACTGTCTGTTGGGCTGTCGTTTCACATACAAATCTCAACATCATCGCAAAATTCAAACTGACAGTCTTTGTTTCAGCAGAGCAGAGCTGGTACTGTGAAATGTACTCCAGATGCTCAGTGGCATTTCTCAGTACGAATCTGTTCGTAATTCAAGGTTTGCTAAGAAAATAAATAGCTAAACTGAAGATTTCACAATGGGAAAAAAAATAACCACACCAAATCAGACTAGATTTTGCCAAGAGATGGACTAAGCTTTCAGGGTCTTCGAAGTGGTTGCAAAGAAACCCCCTCCACACAGATCTCTGTGCAAAATGCCCCAGAAGCTTTGGAGCTGTCTCACCAGGGTCTGGGAAAGGCAGGGCTGGAAGCGCAACTGTGTCAGCGTAACCTTCCTCTGGGATTTCCTGCTCACTGTTTGCAGAAACCCCAGCTGGGGAAGCAAGAACAGCCTGACACAGTCCTCTGGGTCTGCCCGGGTGTCAGCAGAGTTGAGGAAACTCAGAGAAGTCCTTCAGCAGAGAATCACAGCACCAAAATGCTGAACAAACCTTGTGACAAACAGAAATAAATGCCTTCTGCACCGGTGGCCCCTGCCACAGCTTGGACCCAGGCTGAGCAGGACCCTGGGAAACACGTGAACATGGCTCAGGGTGGGGGAAGCTCTGCAAGTCTCCCCTTTCCTTCAGCCCCTTTGCTTGCCCACACCTCCTCTCTCCAGCGTCGTGCACCATCCCCCAGGTTATGTAGAAAACGCGCCTTTCAAACAGGCCTCAGTTCTGCGCAGAGCAGTGTCACATCAAACCAAGCATGGGCACCTGAGCTGTTTTCATGGTTAATGCTCTGCTTGAATTTACTCAAGGCTGCACAAGACCAAACCCTGCCGTACTGGCACGCACCAGCCCACCTCCAGCAAGCACTTCTGTGCTCCAGGTAACCCTCCTCGCCCTTCTCCTTCTGGCTCCAGTGGAGCCAGAGAATACACACCTCCATCTCCTCCACATCACGTTCCTGGTAGTCCCCCCAGAAGCAGCAGTCTGTTTTGTAACTCAGGCTCCCGCCTGGCCAGATGAATCATTCCCTCACAGGGTTAATTAACACTACTGAGTGGTGATTGTTAAGCAAACAAACTTCCTGGAGAAGCTAGAGATTTTACAGTCTTTTGCCAAGTCTAAATATATTCAGCTCTTTAAAGATCTGACTGTGCAACAGTTTAATCACATGTGAGTACAACAGTTAAATATTATAGTTTAAATATATGAGGAACATCACAAACTTGGAGAGGATCTGGGTCATCAGGAGGAGGAGGTGGGGGAGCTTGAAGCAGCTCTCAGGCTCTGATGAGCCAGAGCCAAGCTCTGCTGGGCCAGCTTGTGTGGAGCAGGAAGCGATGGGCTTCTCTGCCAAGAGCACATGACAGCAGCAGGAAAGCATCCAGCACTCTCAGATGGTCTGGCGTGGACATTTTCTAGCTAACTCTAGATGGTCTGCACTCTAACCCCTTTTCTTCCCCATTCAGTCTCTCTACATTTCCCTTTAAGCCCTGAGTCCCAGCCAGTCCCTCACTTTTACAGACAGATCAGTTAAAAAAAGGAAAGCATCTTCTCCTCCCTGCCCTGATCATTCCCATGTTATCTAGAGCATTTTCCGCTTCATTCTGCTATGGGGTAGTAAAGATACTTTATTACCAGAGTGGTATTAAAGGGAAGACGCGGGGGTTCTCTGACTGACCAGCCCCTAAGAAATTCAGTGATAACCAAGTTATAAGGCACTGGTATAAAATGTTGGGCACTTTAATGATGAATGTAGTTTTAGGACTTCATTTTGCCTTTAGCTAAACCTGGTCTGTCACACACCCATCTGCACACATACCTTGGGAGCAGAAGCGTAGAGGGTAAAATATGGGGCTGCTGAATCTGCCTAACTTTAGAGCCAGTATCCACATTTCACTGCAGCAGAACAGTGCACTAAATGACAAGCATTTGTAAGCAGACTGTTTGGACCACAGTCGATTTACAATCTCCTGGGAAAGCTTTTCTTTCTGTCACCGTATAAGAAACTAACACAATTTGACTGCAAAGATTGCACTGTGCTCCATACATTCCTCAGAGATCACTTTCCCCCCCAAGTCTCCCTTCAAGCAGGAAGCTTCTTTTTTTCTTAATACAGAGGCTGATGGCAGTTGACTAAGGCTGTTAGCCAACTTTTGATCGGAATTGATTTGGCAGAAATTGAAATAATCTGCTAGAAGAAAACTCTAAGTACTACTATAAAAACGTACGCCAAGACTGCACTACTTTGGTTTCAGAAGTGGAAAAACATCGCTTTGCATGCATCTGTGCAGTGATAAATGCACAAAGTACCTTCAGGCATTTAGGAACAAACCCTCCTCAGTGACTTCCTTCACTGGAACACGGGGCAGCGGAGTTCAGCTCCCCACAGGGCAACATCCCTAGAAGACATTCCAACAAACTACCTGCTGTTTTTGCTCACGATCCACAGTACCATGCCAGCAAAAAGAAAGAGGCATATTGAGACCGGACTTGTGTGTGAATTAGGGATGGTGCAACTTCTTGCACACAAATACTGACAATAAATACAAACTGTGTATTTAATCATGTATTATCTCACCCAAATCTCTTTCACGGGCACCCCCCTTGCCGTGGGGAAAGAGCTTGCGTGCCCTTGTGAAGTTGAGAGCCATGCTGGTGGTGGCATATGCCTCCGGTAGGGTCTCCCAAGCCAGACAGGTCTCAACTGAAGTGTCAGACAAAGTGTGTCCACGGGCAGGATGGGCTCACTAGCCTTCGGGCAACAATCCTATGAGAAGGACAACTCTAACTCCAAACCCGGGCAGATGGAGCTCGTTTAGCCCTGTAAGGCCATCCATCTAAGAGAAGGATACTCTAACCAAACCTACGACCTGAGGACTTCGCTGTCACCGTCCAAGCTCGCTAGGCCCTGGCAGATGAACCTCAGGTGTAAAGGGTGGGGCCAGTCTCGCGCACGCTGCGCCTCACCTAAAAAATCCACCGCGCAGGCTTGAAGGGTGTACTCACGTTTGCAAAGCCCTGTAGCGACAGGCAAGGGACGAAACGGCAGGTGGAAAGATGTCACTGGAAGCCGCAGACCCAACCCTGCATGCAGGCGGTTCAGGACATTGGTCGCTTGAGACTGACCCGGGAGATGACAGTCTCATTCGGCAGCATCCTGAATGACCAAGCAGCCTTTTTCAAGGAGAGCACTGCTTGCTCCACATGGAGAGGGGCCTAGAAAAGGTGGCCTAACCAAAGCTCATCTCCCCTTCCAATCCGGTTGGCTAGCCGCGGCCAACGGACATCTTCTGTTGCGGTCAACCAAAGACAAAGAGACAAAGGCATACACCTGCCTCCAAAGGTGTGTCCAGATTGACTGATGTTGCTGTCCTTGAACAGGCAGACGTCACCAGTATTGAGGCCATGTTGCTGAAAACGCAGCTGCGTTGGGCAGGGCACGTCTCCAGGATGGCGGATCACCGCCTCCCTAAGATCGTGTTCTATGGTGAACTTGCCACCGGCTGCCGCAAGAGAAGAGCTCCAAAGAGGAGATATAAGGACTCCCTGAAACAACACCTCAGCCTAGGCCATATTGACCACCATCAGTGGTCCACTCTGGCCTCCAATCGGGAGATCTGGAGACACACCATACATAACGCTGCTGTCTCCTTTGAGAGCACGCGTAGAATCAAGCTCGAGGAGAAAAGACAGCGCAGAAAGAACCGTGCCTCGACTATACCACCCAAGGAGACCCTCCGGTGTGCTCTTTGCAACCGGTCTTGCCTATCCCGCATTGGCCTTTTCAGCCGTCAATGCGCTTGCAATAAGCGTGGGCAAAGCCCTTCCCAAATCTTCGTCCGCGAAGCCAAGCCATGAATGATCTCACCCAAATCCAGCTGCACCGATCTTGTTTACAAGCTTCTTAAAACATTGTGCAAGCACTTAACGAGTCAAATCAATGCCAGATCTTTTACCTGGAGCCAGGTTATCCATTAGGAAGGTAGAATGGAGGCTCCACAATCCAGTCACAAGGAACATGCCCGTTTTTAAACACAAGTTTTATATAAAATACACTTGAGAATAGTTTGAAAGGAACTGTCCTCAATGGCCCCTCCCAGGCTCTCACAAACAAGACAAAGCAGTGGGTGCACTCAGCTGCAAGCATCCAGCTTCCCCTCACACTGGTTAGCAGTTCCCAGGCCTTCTGGATGAACATTTTTCCATTACTGATATCATTGCAGATACTGTGTGACAGTTACTGACCACAGGCTTGTCTGGAAGCAAAGGCAGACATGAGAAAAAAGTGATGGAAGTCTACAAGCACTGCTTGAAGGTTACTTGAAGAGAAACTGCCTCACAAATCTTACCTGTGCCAAGGATGCTCCACTTCCTTTTTTCAGCTCTGAGAAGTTCTCACTCAGTTTTCCTCCCTTGTTACTCGAGTTGCATTTATAGCACATCCACCTCATCAGGCCTTTAGTTACCGTCCCACACTCTTTACTCAGCAGACACAGCGAATGGTACAAGTGGCCACAGCTGTAAAGAGAAGGATTCTGCTGGGTCCTTGAAAGCAGGGTAACACAGCCTGACAGCTCTATGCTTTGGAGAGAAAAATTCCTGGTCGATGGCAAATAAGGCTTCTAGTCTGTAAATACTGACCAGCGGTGTATACACTCCCTTCATACCTCCACACCCTCCTGTAGTACTTCTACACTTGTAAAAACAACAGTAGATGCCCATTTGCTGATGCAGCTACAGATGGTAATACTATGGTAATAATGATCTTGTCTTAAATTACAGTGACCTGGTCACAGACAGGAGTATCAGAGATGCCAACACAGTCTGTAGTCAAGGCTGCATCTGAGATGTACAAATACAGGCAAACAAACCCAAGGTGCTGCAATTGCACAAACTGCATTGCTGGGAGAGATGACAGATAACCTGACAGCTTACTGAACAGCTCTCAGAACTGTAAGGCAATTCTTTCCAGTCAAGACAGAGCTGGCTGCATGCAAACAAGGCTGCCTCTGGTGGGTTTGATTAGCCAGCCCTTTGACAGTGCAAGGGAGCAGGGATACATGCTCACAGGAATCCATATGATTACTTACACAAGTTAAAGATCAGTAGATTTTTTTTCTTTTAAAATGACTAACATGACCACAGCTGTGACCTTACCCCTTAACTTTACCTGAAAACAATGATTTCATCAGCAGTTTCTTGCCTTCTTTTGTACTGCTGTAGACAAATGCAGCAGTAATCCTGCTTTGGGGTAAGCCCTCTAGTGACAGAAGCTCTTAGGTTACACAGGGACCAGTGGAGATCATGGTTTAAAAGATTCGTAGTCGTCTCTAGAAGGGTCTGTGGGGAAGACAATATACAGAATAACTAGGTCATTTTGTCATCTCCAGACTGCAGTAACTCCATCCTGATCAATTCTTCATAACAAGCAGCTTAGCAGATTACTAAGAGCAAAACCAACCCAACAAAATTGCTTATCTTTACATGTTTTCTAGCCACTGCCCTCAAAAAAGAAAGGATAAGTTTAATCATAAGTCCTTTACTGATTTTTGTCAAAGAGCATTGAAAGAGACACGGTAGGCTCATTTTGTCATCTTCCATATCGGATCCCCCTTTTTTTCCCCTCTACCTGGTAAGCTACTGCATACATCCCCCATTTTAGGAGAAACACACTGATCAAAATCAAAGCCCAAATGCACTATTGTAATTAAAATATGAAAACAGTTTGAGAAAACTGTTCCAAGTTTGGAGCCTGCCTGGGATTTGAGACTGGACAGAGAAAAGCACAAGTGAGATAAAGGTGAAATCTCATCAGGTGACAAAGGAAGTGGCAAAACAGCCTAATTTAAAAAGCTCTTACTTAAAACTGCGTAAAAAGACAGAACATATTGACTTTGTGCCTTTGAATCCTTAACTGCAGGATGAGCTGGAGAAAAAGCAGATGTTTATCCTTCCAGTACATTTACCATAAAGCTGAACTACAGAGATGTTCACCATGTACCTGTCAGTCCCTTCACCCGCAATCTCTCTGTGAGCAATACAAACTCATTCCCCTTCCCCCAATCGCACAAATATAAATCACTCGCACGTCAATTTACTTTGCCCTGCAGGGAGAAATGGCAAATGAGAGTGAGTAGCAGACTAGATAGCTAAAAGTAATCCCTGTGTACAGCACTGGACAGAACAAAATGCATGTAACTTACTTGTTCATAGTTAAAAGTGTCCAGCATTCCCAGGACAAGTCCTTGAATTTCTCCAAGTTTCCCTTTCCCATAAACTGGATCCTGTACAAAGAAACAAAAAGCTGCAGCTGAATCACAGGATATGACCATTCTGGCTTTTTTTAAATGATTTTTTTTCCTCCAGATTGGCATCGCACATGGACAGCAGAATTATCCTATGTATTGGTGGGAAAAAGGGTAATTAGCAAAACTGAGTAGATGACAACATCAGTGCTAATAGCTGTGCTTGGGTCAGAAGACTTCAGATGTGACCTTGGAAACTTCATTCAGGAGATGTAAGGACTGACTGGAGAATGCATCTGAGGAACCCATCAGCAGAAAACACCCTGCAGCGACACAGGAGGTATTGACTCCATCTGTGCTGCCGCTGGACACCGACTGCTACAGGTATCTGCTGGTCAGCAAGCTCCTGCGCTGTCTGCAGGGCTCCAGCCCCCATGCTGCCAGTGTGCTCCTGCCTGGGTCAGAGGGTAATTTACTGCTGAGTCTCTGCGCATCCACAGGTCACCCCCACAGTCATTCAACACCCCCTCAGCTACAGGTTGAAAGAGCACAGCAGTATGCAGGAATCCTGGGCAATCCTAGTCTCACATCCCAGGGACAGAACATCATCTAGGGAACAGGGGCCTGGGGCTCTTTTGTGGCTGCAGGGAAGTGCCCTGAGCAGCTTTATTTCTGTGTCCCTGCAAGTGAAGTGTTGTGGTACAAGTCACTGCCCTGCTGCATCTCAACCCCTTTCCTTAGGCTGCTCCAAATCAAACATCCCCCTTCTCCTCCACGGCCACCCTGGCACCCTCTGAAGCATTGTTCAGTGCTGGACAGGAACCCTGGTCTAGGATGCATCTGTTTGTTCTGGGGTGAGCTTAGCAAGGAGCCCTTTCGGAGCTGCTCTCTGACAGTGCACAGTCTCTCAAACAGGCAGAGATGAGCAAAGCACTGGAAGAGGAGAAAGTTTTCTGCTCGACCCTGTTGTATAACAAGAGGGCAAGGTCCTGCTCATGGGATTTGAGTCATTGAATTGGACCTGGAAAAAAGAATTTTGCCATGCCGGGAGGCAGTGGAAGGATCTAGGGGAAGCCTGCTGGAAGCTGAGAGGAGGTAACTGGTGGAATGGACAAGACATTGGCAAAAAACATAGAGACAGACTGGCAAGATGTGAAAAGGAAACTAAACTAGAGAGAAGAAAAATTATGGAGACAGTGGAAAGTGGAACAGGAGGAGTTGGCTGAACAAGTTCTGCAGGGGAGGAATGAAAAAAGGGATAGGAACAAGGCTGACTGCATGCTGGGACTGAGAGCAAGGGAGAGAAAGAACAAGTGAGAGTGAAAAAGCAAGTTGACAAAGACGACTGAAGTTAAATGGACATGGAAGTTACACTGCAAGATACCCAGAGAGATCACCAAAACAGCTAGAGAAACTAAGGCGACCAAGTCTTCACAGGAAATGTGCCAGACAGCCCAAATAAAACCAGCACTGAGTAGTATCACTTGAGCCAAAACCAGCTGTATGTTTGGAACATACAGAAGAGCTGGACATGCTGCAGAGGCTACTTTTTTACTAGGTGAACAGTACAGCCTCAAACACCACTTAAGTTTCCTTTCAGCATGCATAATTTAAAAGCAACAGCATAGAAAGTACACTACACTGAGTCACCATATGAATTATGGAGGGCAACAGGGAACTCAGGACTTCCAACGCAGCATGTACGTGATCCATAACACAGAGCAGGTTATTTTTGTATGCACCAGATAATTTTCCAAAGCACTCAAGTATATGGCCAAGGAAGCTCACACAGGTAACTCAAAACCTGTGCAGATGCAACCATTTACATCTAGTAACTCAAACTTCCCAAGTTGTAAGTAGAGACTTTCAAAGCAACTTGTTTCTTGTCTGGATAGAGATAGAGGAGGAAGAGGAGATAGGAGGAAGAGAGAAGAAAAAAAAGAGCCACCTACAGCTTTGCAGAAAAAGAACGCCAGTCTGATGGGCAGCTTTCAGTCACTCAGTTTTTATTAAGTCATGCTTGATGATCTCTAAAAAAATGTCAGGTAGGGAGAGAACGGCCTTTTCTCCAAAGAGGAACTGCGGGGTCTAGCAAGGCCTTACACCGAGCCGGGCAGTCAAGTGCAAGTGGTGAAGTTCATGCACGATTCCTGTCAGCAGCCACTGAAGACAGCGCTCCACAGGCCTGGGTGGCAGCTGTCTACCTGCCTTGAGCATGACATCCAGAGCTGTAATTTCATGGTTCCAGCAAGTTGTAACACTTTCTTCCAATTTGCTGGTTTCAGCCCCCACAAAATTTACAGTCACCAGAGCCTTGTAGGATCACTTTTATGGAGGGATGTGTTTCATTAATTCCACCTTATAAAATCTGTCTCAGTTTGGAATTTATGCACGCTCCAAATACACCATACGGGACGGCACATTAATAAGAGTAAATTGCACCAAGGCAGGAACAGATCACAGCTACTGTTGCCAGGCTGGTGTATCCCTGGGGACATGGCAACACTCAGCAGGGTAAGGCAAAGCCAAACTCACCGCCCAGTGCTGCTACACACAAACTGATCAGGAAAAGCTGGCAGGTATCCAGCTGTAAGCCAGAGGTACTTGTGCAGCCTTTCAGCCAGTCCTGTCTCCTCTACTTCCCATTTCTTCCTAGCTCCAGGAAATAGCACTTTCTTTGCTAACGGCACTCACAGAATTGTGCTAATAAATGCACAACAAACTCAGAAAACAGCTTGTCCCATCTGCAAGCACTGACCTTCAGGACTGGAAGGAAATAGCTACAGACAGGGGCCTAAGCAGGGATGGAAAAAAATTCAAGCAAAGGCTCTTTCAATCTTTCTGCTTCCACCCGTTAACAGAGTTTAGAGATTCCTTCCTTCCCCACTTGGAGGTTCCTACAGGTAGATTTAAAATTTCTGGTTTCTCCAGTTCTCCTTTTTGTAGGAGGCATCAGCTGCATCTACGTACAAAACATTCATGAAGGATTACGGCTTTGTAATTACTCAACCTTTCAGCCCTCTTCAGACAGCATTCACATCCTTAATGACATGGAATTTTTCTTAATGCTCAAGAGGATTCCTCTAGTATCTCTGCTAATATGGTTATTTCAGACTTCCTATTCAATAAGTAACTTTATGACATTATTACGGATGAGCAAGAACATAAATACATTAATCGTTATTTCATATGACTTCAATTACATAAAGTTGAGTCAATATGCTGTTACAAGCAGATGCTGGGAGCCTACCTGTGTTCTGTGAAAGCTGTGGAGTCTGGTCATAGCCCTTTGCAAGGGGCCCTTTAGCAAAAGCACTTTGGTTGCAAAGTTAACGTTTGCATAAAGGACAATCTATAAACAGTTAAGCCCAGAAGAAGAAGAAAAACAGTCCACTAAAACTGGAATACTCTAATTCCTATTCAGAAAAGGCAAGATAACCTACCTCAGTTTATTTATGTCATCCACCTTACAAAAAATCCCCCAGTTAATTCCCAGGCAGCTCTTCCACCTTCCAGACCTGCAGCTCCAGTGCATCTGGAGAGCATCCAGGGCACCTTCCTCTACCACCAAGACTTGACTTCTGTTGGAACCGCTTTTGAGGGCATTTTCAGACAAGCACCGCTTTTAACTGTGGGTTCACAGAAATATTTTGAGGGCTTGGGAAAGACGGTATGTTCTCCAGGGCCCAGAAGAGCTGGTTTAAGAATTTACTTATGGTCACAGTTATAGTGGCACATGAATAACATTTTGATCGAGGCCCTACAGACTGCTCAGAGCCAAGACAGAACAGTTTGGCACCAGGGTTTAGAATTGTACATGGTTTCAAAGAGCAACTACACAGCTTTGTAAAAGGATCCTGTAAATAAATACCACCTTCTCAAGAGTTTTACGACACTTTTCCCTACATTTGTTTCTGAGCTACAAGGTACTCATTACTACTGCTATTTTATGAAGCTCTGATACTAATGATCTTTACCTGGAATTCAGTCCTCCTCTCTGAATGCATTTTAAGAAGTCACCATCTCTCCCCATTTTTTGCTTTAGTTGTATGAAAACACTGGCCTTTTAAAATCTCTGTTTTGTCAGACTGAATTTGTACGGCTGACCAGGGTAATGGAATGAGCAGGAACAATTTCCCCCTGCACCCACAGTGACCTGAGTTGCACATACTGCTTTAAATAATGCCTGATACATTTCTGCCCCTAGTAAAAGTACTTCACCTGACGCACCATAAGCAACCCATTATCCTCTGCAAAAGTGCCATCACACTAACCATTTCAATGCACAACTGACAGATAGAGGTCACTCATCTGTTGCCTCCAGGACAGGAATGCCAGCATCTAGAAAAGGGGTTTTCTATTTCTGCTAAGAAAAGAAATGGGATGAAATATTTGAAGACGGCAAACAAGAATTTCTATTCATCCCAAGGGAGAACAGGATCTTCTTCCATACCATAATACCTCCCAGCTGCGTTATCTTCACAGTGGTTCCCGGTTTGCCTCTCACCCCATTATGGAAATTCTCACCAAACCCAGGAAAGCCTCCCTGTCAACCTCCCCATTTATTCCTTCACAGCTTCGGTACCATTTCCTGCCTACATTAAACATCAAAAAATGCTCGATAGGAAACTGTATCTAATGCCCCAGTTAAAACTACACTAAATAAGTTATTGAAGAGCCATTATGTTTGCTCAACATTTTCTACCTTTGATAAAAATCGTGTTCCATTTGATCCTGTTTTCTGGCCACTCTTCTACAACATCTTTCACTGCCTTTAATTATGTGGGGTTTTTTTTTTTTTCTAAAATCCAAGATTGTGCCTAATATTAAGATCAAACTAATAGGTTGCTAGAGGTATGTCTTCACCCTATGAAGCCTGTAAGCCCTTTTCTACATTTTCTTCTTTCATATGGAACAGAAACCCTGAAGAATAATTCAACACTTTCCCAACCCTTCAATCATTCCACTCCACAATGCAGATGATCTCTCTAATTTATTTTCTGCATTTCTCAAGGTTTGCTATTAAATCCCAACCTCATCTTTTGTCTATTTTGCAAATTAAAAAATCATATCCTCTTGTGATCACTCAACCTAACATCCTGTTTTGAAATCAGCCCTTCTACAAGACATTTGCTGCTCACTAACAAGCATCTCCAAAATAATACATCGCACCATCAAAATGGCCCGGTCATGATCTCTTTCTCCGAAGCCTGCAAAGTGCTTTAGTGTTCTCACAGTTGTCCATCTTAGAGCCCTAGGCTAAGTGGCTTTCAACAAATTTAGTTCCAAGTTCTGCAAAATTCACCATGGCTTTGCCCCTAAAACTGCTAAGTTTCAGTTCAAAGTAATCGCAGCCCTTGAGATAATATTTCATTTGGTCTGCAGAAATTACCTCAATTCGCTTCTCACAGGTCTAGGTGTTCCCACGTCTCCTCAGAGAATCAAGTCCCCCAGATCATTCCATCAGCTTTTCCAACTTGTATCTCACACAAGGAACTTGTACTGAATTGCTCTGAACCAGACAATTAGCTGATCTAATCTTTAACGACCTTCAAATTAGTCTTCACAATAACTGAGTGGCACAGCTTGGTAAAAGCTGCTTCTTCTCAGAAACTCACCTGTAGAATTCGCTGCAGGATTGAAGGAAGAGCAATAAATGCAGCCATGTTGTTCAGCACTTGCATTGTCAAACTCTTCAAAGCTGAAATATCAATCATAAAAGCCACCAGCAGTTCATTAGGATTCAAGGAGTAAAGAGATCAATCTGACAGATTAAGGGAGTTTTATTTTAGTTCATGGTTTTGAGTTGGAAAACGGCTTTTTTATTTTTTCTTCTGCATGTTTTGCACTAAGCACACACAGTTTTTTGTATCAGAAAGTATATTTTAAAATTCTCAATATCACGATGCCTCTCCGTTCCCCTCCCACACCCTACCTACAGTAAACGTTCACATTTTGAGACTTACTTTGTAGCACTGTCATTCACTTTTCCTACGGCTACCAAAACCCAGTCTGAATGCCTTGTCCATGTCAGAGTCCCACAGACTCTAAAACTTCCTAGCATTAACCTTTGCATGAACCTTGTTCCTACAGATCCCCAGTTCCCCAAAGAGCCAATATTCAGAAATACATGGACCTGGCAATTCAGCTTATTTGTGGGGATAATTAGCTAGTTAGAGCAGTTTGGGAAGTATGTACATTAGGAACAAAACCAAAATAGTTATGCAGGGTCCAAGTGTACTATCCTCTCCTCATTTCTGGTATCACTTCAAGATGATTACTTTTCTGCAGGCACGAGCTCCCAAAAATGGATAATCTAGGGGACTTTCTCAATTTAGAAGAAAAGATGAGTTGAGGGAAGAGGTGATTTTTATTTTTGGGTTACTCATCTCTGCAAGCCTATCCCCAGGAGTACAGATATAACTAACGGTCACTGGATGAAATAGAGGGAGGACAGACAGCATGATCACCACCACACTTACTTGTAATATGCTGTGATCCTTACTCAAACACAACTACAATCACTATGGAGCACAGGGCTGGAATGGACCAAAAGACATTATTTGGTCCCAAGACCACAGTACCTAAGCCCATTTTAACTAGTCTTACGTCTCCCATAAAGAGAGGCTTTTCAAGATGTCCTGCTGACATCCACAACAGATTCAGGGCACTAGAACTGTAGCAGAGAATTTAGCTGGTGTATTCAAGTTCTACTGATTTCATATACAATAGTCAGGTGCAGGGATAAGCGTACTAGAAGGCTAGGCATGGACGATGACAATGTATTATGTCAGAAGATCCCAAAGTGCAGACTGCAACCTACTTACAACCTAGAAAGCCTTTGTACACACCGTGCACATTGGCTTTTTCAAAAAGGTCATCCTCAATGGAACCAACTCATTAGCAGAGGCTATGGCAGGGTCCCTCTTCCAATCAGGACTGAAAAAAAAGCATCTGACAGCTGGAGTCTACTAGATGCCCAACCGGAGCCACTGCAGTTCAGATCTACTGCAGGAGCAGAAAATTTAGGAATCGAGGGGCAAAATTGCTTTTCTTCTATTCATTCAGTAGAGGAGGAGAGACACCACACAGATTTTGATTAATATTTGGGGTCACAAAACCAAAATACTTACACTCAGAGTGTCGACACTGGGAAGAACCAGATAATTTCTGTGGGGACATCATAGCCTCCAGCAGGGGAAACCAGAGGGCCTGAAATAATTGAAGGCAAGTCAAAAACCAGCAAGTACACCGCAGTACGACAAATGAGCTGTGACCAATGTCAAGAGTCCCTTGCCAAAAAACTCGCTTCCACATTCTGCAGAACTGAACTACATTCCTCATGACTGCAATGGAACAGAACTGAAACAAGTTAAAATAACCTCACAGCAAAGCACTTAGGTATCTGCTTTCGGTCTACATTGCTCACGTCTTGGACTGAGATACCGTTTGATTGGGGTCTGAGCACTGGAAGTGTCACAACAATCTACTGTTACTCCAATCAGTCCCCAACTACTTCTCCATGTGAGATGCAAACATGCTCACATAACGGGTAGCACAGTAAATGGATCCCAGCTGGAAAGGGGCATCTAAATTCTCCAGGCAGTATCCAGGAGTTGTGAAAATTCTCATAATATTGTACTGGGAAAGCTGGTCCTTCATTTGGTGACCAGAGTCAAATCTTACTCGGGCATCAGCAAAGCAATTCCAGCAGGTGGAACAGGACCCAGAACGAGAGCAAACACTAACACAAATCTATCCAATTACGCAGTCAGGCCGTAGCATTCTGGGTGTGCATGCGGACACCTCTTCAAGAAAAGACAGCAGCTGTCTGTTGCACAATAAAATCATTTAAGAGAAGAAATCGAGCAGGTCACCTCATACACTGGACAGTGCTCAGAAGGAATTACAGGATCCTAGACTTTCAGACATGCTACCTGTTCAGACGCTGCACCAACATTCTCAGTTTTGGGTTCAGTTACGCAAGTTATGCCTATTCGTAGGAGTAAAGATGCCTTCTACGTCACTGACATTAGCAAAATGGAAATGCAACCTCAGTACAAGGAGACAGGCAAACCCAGTTCTCTCTGCAAGAGCTCAAACAAGCTGTGTAGTCTCCACCCCTCAGGGACCAGGCTGACATTAAATTCAGGATTTGTGAGCTGTCATGGTTTAACCCCAGCCAGCAGCTAAGCACCACACAGCTGTTCGCTCACTCCTCCCCCCTCCCCGTGGGACAGGGAGAATTGGGGAAAAAAAAGTAAAAATTGTGAGTTGAGATAAGCACAGTTTAATAATTAAAATACCACAATAACAACAATAGTAAACAATAATAACAGTCATGAAAAGGAGTATAACAAAAAGAGAGAAACAAACCCCAAGAAAACCCAACTGCTCACCACCCGCTGACCAATGCCCGAGCAGTGACCCGCACCTCCCCACCAACCCCCGCTAGTTTATATCTTGAGCACGATGTTCTATGGTATGGAATATCCCTTTGGCTAGTGCGGGTCAGCTGTCCTGGCTATGCTCCCTCCCAGCTTCCTGTGCTCCCCCTTCCTGACAGAGCATGGAAAGCTGAAAAATCCTTAACTTAGGAAATGCGCTACTCAGCAACAACCAAAACATCAGTGTGTTACCATCATTATTCTCACTCTAAATCCAAAACATAGCACTGTACCAGCTACTAGAAAGAAAATTAACCCTATCCCAGCCAAAGGCAGGACTGTACATATTCAGAACAGCAATACTCTGCAGCCACAGTGACAGCAGCATCAGCTTCGTGCCACCATGAGGTTGGCTCAAACCCGGCTATGCCTTCTTTAGTGTCTGATTGACATTCAAGCCAAAATTTCAACTGGAGCTAAAAATGGGGGAAAGATGTTATCTCATCTGCTTCTCCACTGCTGATAGGCACTTTATTCTGCGCCTCACCCTTACAAGTGAGGATTTCTCTCCTGAACCAGTACAAGGATGCAAGGCAGAGGAAAGCAATGACTGCTGGAGAAATATCAGTATCCAATAGATGGGGAAAGGAAGAAGCATGTAAAGAGAAAGTTTCAGGAGATGCAGATTTGTTGATTTTAGTGATACAGTTTTGTATTTTTTTATTACCTTACCTCTCGCTGTTGTTGGTCTAAATTGTGTGAATTTCTCTGGCAAAGGGCAATTGTTTTCATTAAGGTATCTTCAATGCTTTCTAGCAAGGGGACTTGAGCTGAGACTAAGTTTTTTGGGAAAAAACAAACCACAATTATAAAAACTATTAGATACGTTAACTCCCAATCATTCTGCAAAATAAAATGATGCTGTTTGTCTAAAGTCTGTTCACTACAGTGAGCAACTGAATTATAAAGACAGGACCTGATTTCTGGCACTTCCCCTGAATAGCACAATCAACTGGCACATAAAACATTTCTCATAATTTAATAAGGATAATCTTAGCTGCGGTTTAGGATACAATTAATTAACAAATATGGGCACTGCATTTAATTAGGTGCCCATGAGTCCTTGGGCTAGCGAACAGTGCAGCTGTGCATTACTCATTTTCTGTAGGCAGAACACTCTTACTTCTCAAAGAAGTTTGCTTCAGGAAAAGCTTCTTCCAGATGTCTCTCATTACTGTTCACACATAATGCCTGCTAAAGCTCAGTAATGAGTTTTAAGGGATTCTAACACAGGAAACGTGTCTGGTAAGCCAGTAAGAGTACCAGTCACAATCAAAAAAGCTAACAGGGCAGCTGACCACAGCTTGTGCTACATCTATAGCAAGACCAGAGTCACAGAGTAAGGAAGCATCATCAGAGTAACTACCACAGCCACGTGAATGTAAATTAAAGAAATGTCGCTGCAATACCTAGAAATCTGAAATAAGCTCTCATTATGCCAGGGGTCAGGCATATGCATTTTACATTTTTGTGTTTATCTCTTTTTAATAGAAAAAGGAATTTAACTTGGTAACTCTTACTTTCATCATCTTGCGTAAGCATCAGCAACTTGCTCTGCAATCGCTGAAACAAAAGAGAGAACTCAGAACAGTAAACTTGCAGAATCTTGATAGAAATGTTTTCAAAAGGTACGGTTACAAAGGACCACCCTCGGTTTTTTTCCCCAGTATGACTAGCATAAATGTTTTTCCAAATACGACAAGGAAAACAGGAGCTGAAAGATGATTTTTGATTAAGAAAAACAAATTTCAGCATCTATTATCTACTAGTTGTTTGAAGACATGCCAGAAAAATATACTGATCTGCCAAGTCTGCAGACAACATATTATTATTTGACAGAAAGTAAATGCTTCCACAGATTTTAGTGGGAAACAAATAGAGAAGCAATGACAATATCAAACCTTAACAAAGGCCATCATGCTGACAGCATGTCATGCCACGCTGGCACAGCAAAAATGCCATATTCAGGATTTCAGCATACTGTACCTCAAGCATAACCAAAAAGGCACCATGGACATCTCCCTTCTTCTCCAGTAAATATGAAGAAGCTTCATGGAGCTGATATTTCTGGGTTATCTGAGTTAAAAGGGAAAAAAAGTAAATGTCTATCTTAAGAAATCTGCCAGCGTTTGTTTCCTCCACAAGACAACGATGATGTGGCAATGGTCAGAACGGATCATGTCTCCATGTGTTCACAGGCACGTTACCCAGTCTGAGCAGCACTCCTACTTTCTCCTGCTACTGGCTACACGGTGTTTATTTCTCAACTTGCACAACTCCCAGCATTAAAATATTTTTAAAAAACAAAAATAAATCTGTAAATCAAGATCAAGGACATATAATTGTTAAGATTTTCATAAAGGGAAGACACAGTCACTCTCCCAGCACTAGTTGAATTTTGGCAGCGTTGCTTTCCAAAAACCCCAGGCCCATGATTTCATATACCTTCAACATATGAATCAACATTAACAGAGCCAGTCTCTATTCTGCAGTAGCTCAGTAGCTTCAGAGCACTAACAGCCTTTTTCTTATTAGCCCTGAGACTAAACTCAGAACTGGTATATTGCATATAGCTAACATGCTGCAGGAGAGCAGATCAGCAGCTCAAGGCAGGACAAGCAGTGTTAGAAATGGATTGGAAGAGTACCCAGGAACTAATCCATAACCTAGGCTAAAGTACTTTTACAGCGCTTTAAAGAGGTAGGAGCTGATTTGAATGCTTCCCCCAGCCCCTGTCCTTATACACGTCTTTCCTACCTGGATGGTTTCTTCCAGCCTGCAGTATTCCAGAACCTTAAGCGTCTCCAAAACCTGGTCTGGGCTGTACTGACACAGCAGCTCAATGAACTGCTCAGTGATGCAGGGTGGTAAGTGTATCAGGTCTTGGTTAATGCCTTCTCTGGAATAAAAAAGGTGCAGGAGACTCAAGTCAAATTCTAGCCCAGAAGTTTGGCTGGAAAGAACAGTTTCTTATTCAATTGTGTGTTGTCTTTTATCCTTAACACAGAAGTAAAAAATCTGGTTTTAAGCAAAAAATTATGCTGTTTCTACTAGTTCCTGGTGCTGGAGGTCTGTTAGTAGGCATTTCATTGGTTCCACAACATATTCTACTGATGCTTCAGTATAAATTGGACTATCAAAGACCCCTGTGAAGAACAATACCAGCACAGACATTTTCAGCGATTCTATGGCAAAGAGGTGCAAGAACTCATCTAATTTCTTCAATGAAACCTTGTGGTCTCTGAGTGGACTTTTTAGATGCTGATTGTCTGTTTGTCCTGGAGACCTTCTCTGCATGTGTCTACATAAATATTTTGTTGCTTTTTGCTTATTGTTTCTGAAATTTTTCTTTGCTTTCCTTTACCACATTTGACATTTCACCTGCTACAATATGATCGCTTTACCTCACTGAGATATGAACTCATGCTTCTTTTAGGGAAACATCCCCATTTTTATTAACATCCTCTTCTCAGACAGAACGAAACTGGTGACTGAGGTTTTGCTCCCGCAGAAGCACTAACTGTGCACTTTATGGTCATTGGTAGAGTAGATCACCAGCTGCAAGGTTTTGAACCAGATGCTGCATATTGATCAGCCAAAGGCTGCATCCTCCCTCAAGGGTTTTGTAACCAAGCCGCACTACAGAACCAAAGAACTAAAGACATCTGCCTCATCTCCCAGCAGGGGATCTGCTCAATCAACGCAGGCAGGTGAAGTGCTCTGCTGTGCTTCCTGCCCTTGTTATCTCCCTGACCTCTTCTGACCTCTCACAAGCAACATTGCCATGACGGTCAGGAGCTCAGCACTGCAGACCTGACGCTGTTCTGGGTAGGGCTGTGGTTAATCCTGCCTGGCCTGAGCCATTCAGAAGGCCAAACTAGGGCCTTCCTTCTAGTTCTACTCAAGGTAATTCTGCAGAAGCTCAGAATACAATTAAACTCATTTAGTAAAGGTGTCCCTGTAAAAGAGATTTCTCCAATTCCTTTTCAGCAGCAGCTGCTGGCACCACAGTGGTTTGTGCAGTGACCATTTTCTAATCCCTTGGCTTATTATTAAATAAACTCCTAATGTGAGGGGAACAATTGTTTTGTGTGAATTGCGTGACTGTGACTCGTGTGCAGTGCCCGTGACTGTCTCCGTATCATGACTGTTTCTACTGATCTTGTTTTTAAAAAGAGCAACATGAAGCAAGAGATTTCAAAGAGTTAGGATGGAAAGGATTGTACTGTCCTAGAGATACATACAGCACCTGCAATCCTTCCAAATGAACAGCAGTTCACCACCACTGTAGGTTAAACTTCATGTGGCAGTTCTAGGATAGATGCATCACGCAGAGAAACGGCAAAAGTTTATCCTGTCTAGGAAACAGGGCTCCTAAACCTGTTCTGAAGCTTCTGCTAGGAAAAGAAACAGATCAAGGTATTTAGTTTTGTTACCTTTCCGAACAGAGATTCCTAATCAGGAGAAGATGTGTTGATGTGCAAACCCTACAGCCATGGGATGGAAAAGGTCTGACATACAATACAATCTTATATTGCCTGGGAGCTACAAGAGCTAACAGGATTATTATCATCCAAGGCAGGCCAGGAGAAAGCTGTGCCCCTAGGAAACCAGAAGAAGCTTACGGTGATTACAATGTCAATCATTTGATTATAAATGACATTTGCCCAGAAACGAAAGCCTCACACAGGTACTGATCACAGCGTCCAAAGTATGGACATAGTTGTACAAAAACTGTATCTGAACTATTGTATTCTGACATCAAATAGAGAATGGACTTCTGAAGGACCAAACAAGAACCCTAAATGCTGGCCTCGTACAGTCACCACCCACCCCTGCCACAACATACACCCTATAAACTCCCTGTAAGGGAGTGAGTGTTCTAATCTTTTTGCAACTAGACTTTCTATCTAAAATGATCTCTGTCTACCAAACTGGGAAAAACGGCAAGTCATACATTTTCAGTACGCAAACAAACCTTAGTCTGGAAATAACTCTGGCACTTAGTAGTCGTGACTTCAGGAGCGAGCTGGCCTTTCCCTTAACCATTTCACTCAAGAAACGCAGAGAAGAGAAAACAGAAAGCAAGCTGGATTTTGATAATGTTAAAAACTAACCAACAGTCCTGAGACTTGCAGGTCCTGCTCAGCTCAATATTACTATGTTCATCTTCAATATAACCATGCCAAACATCCCCCCTGCCATAGTCTACATGCTCTTTCCTAAAAGGAAGAGATAATCATTGGTTTCTCACAAAACCTGGCAGCAGTGACCCTTGCAAGTGTTGCAGATATCTGGTCAGTGAGAAGACATAACAGCAACTAGAATTTTAGGTATTTGTTAATATATTTATAGATGCAGAACGCTGTGTTGCTAAATAATATTGTAGAACACACAAACACATACTGCAGACATTCCTCACTGTTTTGGGTTTTTTTAGAGGAAAAAATAGTTTAAAATGGAAATGTAGCAAAGGCTGTGATTAATGAGCTGAGCAATACACACTACGTTCTCTGTTTTCTGTGGCTGCTTATAAGATACAAACATATGGACATTTGGTTTTAATTTCCCTAGGCAATTTCTGTTAACCCTGTTTCCTCCCTTCCCCCTTCCTCCTCCTTTAAAATAAATCTCTAGCTAAATTAAATGGGCCAAATTAATCCCTAATGCAATTCTACCAACTAGGATAGTTATACTAGCATGATGAGTCTTGTTCCCATACAATCAAGAAATCATTTGTATTTGAGACATTAAAAGCACATTTACTGCTCTAAGAGTCTTTATTTTAATAAGAATTTTGCACAAAAAAAAAACCCCATATAAACCTTTGGATAGACTGAAAAGAGACAGATGTTTTCAGAAGACCCTAATCACTATTCTATGTATAGATATACTACAAAGTATAGTTACATCTGCAGAGCAGGTCTTGCATACCAAGACTTCTCCCTCTTACCCTACCTCCCTCAGGATACAGTACTGCTCATTTCAATAGATCGTAGAAGCAGACAACCTCACAGCACTGAAAACAGTCCACAGGACCTTGAGTGTTATTTAAAAAAAACCATCCCTCCAGCAGCCTAGGTTCTCTACAGAACACTTCTTACTGACAACATGGGTTAATAACAATAGGTAAAACCTTGGGCTTCCAGACCTTCTGCTTTACAGTCAGTCACTGCAAAGTATTCAGCAGTATTTTGTTCATTTTTCTTACAACTGTTCCACTTATCTTTTGCTTTATTGAGTATTCTGGCAACTCCAATCCAGTCAGTATGTGGTTTATCTGCATTACTTGGGGTGCTGAACATCTTACTGCAGTGCTTGGGCTTTGGAACACAGAGGGAAAAGGAACTGTTTGCAAACTTTCCTAAGACACAGAGCACAACGAGACAAGCCACGTGGCCTAATGCACCCTGCTGAACATCAGCCCTGGAGGAAAAAGCAGAGATCTTCTGAAAGATCAGACACAAAGGGTTGCTTCCTACTGCTGGTTTGAACTTATCACGTGTTGCTTTTGATTAGAAGATAACTATAAGAGAAATGGTTGTATTTAGCTCTAATTATGGTAGAGTTAAATTAGTCACATTTATTACTCGGAGATTATGGAAGTCACTCCATGCATAAGATTAAAATGCAGGTTAATTACTACCTTCATTGGGTCTCGCTGCAAGTGATATCACAGCATAAACAAAGTCCTACGTCACATCCAGCTGGGTATCATTTCTGTTTAACTGTTCTTTTTTTTAATTATTCATTTATTAACTAAATCTCAATTTCTCTCCTATAAAACCCAACCAACGTATTTTCTTGGCAAAATTCTGATTTTGACTTCTAAGAAAACAACAGCTGTGGAAGTTAACACCTTCCATACAAACATGGCTGTAAAACTCAGGAAATAACACAACGTGTCTTTTTTTTCATTTTGTTAGGATGTAAATTAAAAAAAAAGAAGTTATTAATTCCAGGTTCTAGTTTCCAAAGCATGCTTTCTATTCCACTTCAACAAGAACTGGAACAATGACACTTGAGTTTAGATAATATTACCTTTTTCTACTCCTCCTCCTCCTCATAAAGCACAATTAATTTGTAGCTAATTGACAAAACAAGATCCCTCCTTCAATTACATTAACAATTGCTTGAAGGCAATTGGCGCTGTGCATATATAAATGTCTTTAAAAATAAAGAAATAAAATCAAGGTCTTGCAGCATCTGAAGCTGATTCATCAGAAAGAGAACACTCAGTGCTGCTGAAATATTGAAAGAATAGGAGCAGCTGGAGCAAGCAAGTAGTTAAAGAGAAGTTTGCAGTGAAATATGGCAGCAATTCTGAAACGAGATAGAAATCAAAATGCCAATAGACCAAAAGGCTTCTCTAGTTTTGTTAAACTTGGGCACCTTGGTTAAGTCATCAAATGGGTGGGTTGAGAGTAGAAACTGCCATTTCTCTTCTCAGGCACAGGGTAACCATTTCACAGCGTTCTCAAAGAAGCTGTTACAGCAATGCCCAAACTCCCACCAGCGTGGGAGAGGCATCACACTGCACATACTGGAACCCACATCATTCCCAGTTATAGAGCCGGCAAGGGCTCTGCTAAAGGATACTCCCATATACACTTATTTCTGGGCTATTTCTTCTCAGCTTCGGGCAGTTTGAAGAGCAGATCACCTTTTCTAAGCCCTAATCTTGGCTGCAGGCTGTCTACTGATACACTGTTTCAAAGGAATTTATTTTAACCCATGTTTTCAAGATGTAGTCTGTAAATGGCCCCGTTTTCTTACATACCTCGGATCAAGGAGACTCCTCAGAAACTGGAAGAGTAAAAACCGGTCCTGTACAACAAGGAGACAGAGCATTACTATTTTAAATGACGTCTTATAAACTAGTGACTCCTGAACTATATCCAATGAAGAAAATACTGTTCACAGCTGGTGCCTACTGCAGGAGCTGGTTTAGACACTTGTCTTGCGTAAACACTCAGGAGATCTGTTTGCTGACGAGAGCCCTGTCTGATCTGCAAGTGCAAGAACTCCAAACTGAAAACTGCATTATCGAATGACACAACCAGCAACTCGGAGATCACACACTTTTATGGCCAGAACTCTGCAAACGGGCCAAATAATGTAAATATAGCAATTCTGGCAGCTGAGTAGCTATTGAACTATTCTTCTTCTGTTTATGACACAGCGTCAACTTACCATTACTCCTAGCAGTCGTTTCTTACAAGAATGGCAACCGCACTGTGAAGAAGCGCCAACATTAATGAATTTTGACACTTTACCTGAAGGTTTGTAACGATGCTCTCAATCTGCTCACTGAAGTGAATGGCTACCAAGTCGGCTGCTTTACATGGGCTCAGCAACAGCAGCTCCTTTGGAGAGGGAAACACAACAAAAATAATTACTTTTCATTTCATAGGCAATATAATTATGCATCATCACCAAGTCCGTTCATATTGTAACTGCATCTTTGCCTGGATGAAAGCTGTGAAATGAATACCATGGTGCAAAAAGTGATTTTGAAAAAAATCAGAAAGAAGGGTAGTTTGTAAAAAGGCATTTGTGAAAGTCAATGGTTTTATTACAGAACAGGCCTGTAAGAATGCAAAACTCTTCACACCAGTGAGACCACATCTCAGTCCTAAGGCAAGGAAACTATTCACCAGGTTTTCTGACAACTGCTTTTTACCCCCTGCCAACAAGACATTCCTGGTGCCAGCTAGGAGCCAAGAGCAGAGAGGAAACAAAGCCCTCAACCAACCCTAGGGAATTTCTCAATCAAACGGAAAAGTATTTAACTGGCTTGAAGTGAACCAAACCAAAGCTTTACCAGCAGGTTTCCTGTAATTGTTAACTGTAACTGATACCTGTCAAGACATGGAAAAAAAACCACCCCAACAATTTCTTCATTGCACTAAGAAGGAAAAAAAAAAAAAAAGCTTTTATATGCCTGTGGGTTTGCCTCCTGTCAAGCCTGATCTAAGAGGTTTCATATCATTCAAGTTTATACAACCCAGAACATGAGTGTTTTTGCTAATGCTTCCAAATGTGTCCGTGCTTCCAAATAAATTAGCAGCAACTGCTTCAAACCAATATTGGGTATGTGGTAATCCTTCCCAAAAGCCCATGCTACACCTACAAAGGAGAAAATATTGCTTTACTAGACAAAAACAACTTTTATAGTGGTAAAGAAAGAAAAATTTCAAACATACATCTGGAAGAAAAAAGTTACTTCACACTAGCTTGGTCTGCAGATAGATTTAGCTACCACCAAATTCAGCCAGACTGACTGGCTGGAGGGAGATGGCCCAGCCTCCTCGTAACTGTAGCTCTTGAATCAGTGTGACCTTCACAGTCTAAGCCCAAGATATGATTTTGGGCTTGGGTTTTCGTCCTCTCCCAGGTTTGAACAATTTGCAAACAGGGTACTTCCTAGGCAGACAGCCCCTGGGGAGAGAGCCCTGACACAAGGCATGTAGGTCTGCAGACAGAAAGTGACCATCACAAACAGCACTGTGATTGAAGAGAAGCTTTAGGCTTTATCTGCAAGAGAAACATCAAGGAACAACAGCTATGTGGGATGATGGAGAAAATAAGAATTGGCATTGATCACAAACCCCACCTTCTGTAATACAATCACCAGGAAAACCTCTACAGACACTGCTAGTTTCAACTGAAGAGACTGGTTTGCTCCTTTCATACCCCAGCAGATGAAAGGACAGTTGTGTGAAAGACCTGAAATCACAGCACTACCCCAGTAAAATGTTATTTACTATCTTCTGAATGTCTGAGAGTGCAATTAATACAACGGAAAAGAACAAAAGCCCACAGCAGCCAATAACCTGCTAAGTCAAATGAAACTGTACAACCTGTTCATCAATCCTGGGAAATAGAAGATGCCAAAAGGAAAGAGGGAGTTGATCTCAGTGACAGCACCCAAGAAAGGTGACCTACAGAACTGATCATCTGTCTATCAGCTTTTTGGAGGAAACTGCAAAAAGCGTAGGTAACAGCAACTGGGCTTTATTTACAACAGATACAGTGCAAGAACCCCTGTTTTTTAAGGATGGCCACGGACAAGTTGAGAGTAATATTTTCTGCTGTTTGCCAACTTCATAAAAGTACACAGCTCTAACAAGTTTGACACTGTACAACAATCAAGAAGTGGCTCCAGGCTGAGAAAACAAAACCAACCAACTCAGTATGAAAAAGCTGGCAGTCTGAGCCTACAACAAGCTTAAAACCAGTACAACACAATGAGAAACTACAGGAAGGGCAACCCAGGACATTTCTGATTTGTCCTAAGACACCAAAGCATGGAACAGCAACTGTAAAGCCCTCAGGCTGAAGAGGGCCAGCAAGGAGACCTACCTGTGATCTGACAAAGACACAAAATACGGCTTACAGAGGGAAGCTGACTCACTCAAGATGCAAAACCACTTGGGCTGTATATACCAACACAAGCAGAAACAAGGGATGCAGTAGGAGAAGAACGTATTAGACACAAGGAAGCAGCACAGCAGACAGCAGTTTGCTCAACTTGGAAAGCCCAGCGTGGAACCACAGTTGCTCTGATAAGGTAGTAATGAGCCAGGCCTGCTCAGCCACAGCACAACCATCACCACCAGTAATTCCCACAGTCTCTGAAAGTGCATCTGGAGAGTGAGCGTGAGCTCAGTGAGCTGCGTATCATGCAGCTGGATTCACAGGATTTCTTTGTTTATTGTCTTTTGAATCATCTTCCCCCTTGGTCCATTTTCTCTTTAGTCACTCATTACTTGCAGATGCTGGCAGAGACAGAAAGTATTCTGTGTCTTTCAAATGTACGTAGCACCTTTTTGTCCACCTCACAGGATACAGAATTCTGTGGCAATTTTCTGCTAAGTAGTCTGGGCAAGTGCATGACTGCTTGTTTCATAGACAGAGTTATTTTCCTGGCTCATTTCCAGATCACCCTGGAGAAGTGTGACACCACTTTACAAGAACTAGAGATATTATGAATTCCCCATGCCTACTGACTGGACAAGTATTTCAGACACATCTCCATCCCCTGAAGCAAAGAGATTGAAGAGATGGGGAAAATTATTAGCTAGAGAAGTCTAGCAAATATGTCTTACAGTAGAAGTCACGACCCCATCTTCCCACAGGTTAGAAGCGCCAGGGTACCAAGGTTGAATATTATCCTTCTAAGATGAGGAATTTGATACCACAGACTGTGAGGTCAGTGATGTTAATGTCCTGACCTTGCTGCTGTGGGCTCAAGAGATGAAAGACTTTCTAATGGATCCCCTCCCTGCTACACACCACTCACCAGCCATCACCCACGATAAAGTCCCATTATCCAAAGAGCAATACTTGAAACCAGGAAGCCAGCCTGAATCTGAGATGCACTTATATTAATGCATGAGAGTACTAAACGTTGAAGTCAGAGCTTTCTAAACAGCTGTGATTCGACACTGTGACACTTCTGCTTACTGAACAGCACTAGGCAGTTCTAACAGCAGTTAGCAGTAGCTGAGGCACCACGGGTTTAGAGTACACTGTACCTCTATATGTTCCAAAGCTTTCTGCCACACCGACTGCTTTTCTTCAGCACTGTAGCCAGGCATGGAGAGGATGTTGTGAATATAGTTGAAAACTTCTTCCTGTAAGGTATAAAACCACAGTATTTTCTGCAGTGCCACTAACACCACTAGATTTTGGTAGGGGAGAGCATTTCAAACAGTCTTAGGATAACCTCAGGGCTAGAACTCTCTTAAAAAGTCAGGATAAGTTTTCTGCAGGTGAGATTATATATCCCTAAACAGTTGCTGAAGAACTGCCAGGGGAAAAAAAGCCAAGAGGAACAGAATTAAACATGTTAAACACTGAGGTCAAAGAGAATTTTTCTTCCACTATTAGAAATGTCCCCCTCTTGCTCACAGGGAAAAAGGACAGGACATCACTTTAGGAGCATAGGCAGGGAAAAAGAAGACTCTACCAGAGGGTAAGACAGTTTTCCCAGCATATTCCTGAATTCCTCTTCTACATTAGCCTCTCCCCCAGGGTTTCTCCTGCACTGTACTGAGTTCAGATGCTCTCCTGTACCATGTTTTTTGTCCATGCCACTATCAGACCCTATCACTTCTGACTCCTTGATCCACACAACTTCCAGCATAGTGGTTTCATAAGGAGGTAGTGAGATCGTATTTGGCAGACTGTCCTCCCAGCTTCTGTTGGTGGTAGGGAAGAGAACACCCCAAACACTGTGGCAGATATGCAACTTATGGACATGCAGCAGCTAACTGCAGAGCATCAGTAAGGGCAGAGAGACTCTGTCCAGGGGGAGAAAGAGGGGACTGATGGCAGAAACAAAGAAGTATTGCAGTTAGCAACGTTCAAAATAAACCCCACCCTGCACTCAGGATTTATGTATTAGCATAATTTAAATTTAAAAAAAACCCAAGAACTCTGAAGCTTTTAAAAAAAAAAAAAAAAATCTACTCCTCTCCACCACTCACAAAACCACAAAAAGCCCTGACCATAACTGATAAAACCCGTCTGTGAAGGAGGGCACTTTTTAACACAGAGAAGTACGACAGAAGAGCAGGGCTGTGGTGCCCATTCACATAGTGGCTAGCAGGGCAGGCTGCACTGCTGTGAAGAAGAAAGGCCAAAAGCACCAGATTTACTCACCTTTCTCACTGGATCACGCAGGTAACAGCCAATTATTTTGTCATAGCGAAGCTCTCGCTCATACATGAACTCACAAATCTGATAGCTAAAATGAAAAATACTTTCCAGATTAGGAAAAACACTCTCAGCTCAATCAGCAGAACAGAGGTAGGTAGCTCAGATCCAGCACAGTTTGGCAGCACTCAAGAAAAAATACAGCATGTTGTACAAAAAGCATCAAACATTAAGGTTTTCAGCACACAGGTTGGGTGGCTCCAGTTTACATATGCCGTTTGTATCAGCCACAGGCCAACCAGCCTTCCTGTTTTGGGGACGTTATCATACAGAACAGAGAAAACCGGAGTTACTAAGGTGAGACACAAGGGACAGGACAAAAACCCTTAAAGAAATCGGGTTTCACAGGTTCTCCTGTTCATAGATCATCTTCCTTATTTTCATAACATAATCAGCTCTAAGCCAGGCCTATCTGCAATACTAATTTGAAGAAATACACTGAACATGACTCAGTAATGTGTTATGCCACAGCTTCCTGCCTTGAAATTTTAACAAACACCTTGAATGTTTTGATACTGATGCAGATGCAACTAAGGCAAAACAAATGAAAAGTTTACTAAATACCATTACACTATAAGTCTTTTAGCTCTGATGGAAGAGGCTGAGATGGTGGTTCTGGCAGTTCAAACTCTCTAAAGCAAGGAGAAGAAAATGCATTTCTTGAGTCTGAAAATCTGCTTTAGTAACTCCTTCCAGGACACGCAGGAAAACAGGCATGGCACCCCCCACCACTACACTTCTATCCCTCTGGTCATTTATAGTATGGTGGATTAATTCACATGACATCCAATTCAAGACTTGGATGAAGACGCCCTCCCTGGCTGACTCTGCTCAGGCATGACAGACTCTTTCTGGAAGTAAAGAATCTAAAGGAGAATGTGGAAATTTTTAGCCTTTCCAGACACTGTTTGTCTCTCCTACTCAATTCTAAAATGAGTACCATGGGGGTGGCTCCAGACCCCTTCGTGCTTTTAAATCCACCTGTGGGTCTCACCCCAGCGAGTCATCTCCATCTGTCAGTGCTAGAGCATTCAAATATACATCTACACCTTTGAACAAAGCCTGGGCTCTATGATAGGAAGTGCCAAAACTCATCAAGCCCCACGGAGTTCCCTGCTGAAGGGTTTCCACAGCTCTTATCTTAACAATGCTTTCTGTAAGAATGCCGAGATAAGACAGAAAGGCTGGGAGTACATATGAGCATATTAAATGAAGCATATGTGAATGCATAAGGAAAATAATCCCAAACACAGTTGAAAAGTAGGAACAAGAAACGTGGTGGAAAAAAGCTGTAGAGAAGATCTAAAGGCAGTATTTATACACTGTACACAGCAACTTACAATTCAGCTTTTTCTGCCATTTGGATAAGTCGACTCTCTTCAAACTGTACTATCCCTCCTGCCTGGAGCAATTCTAAAAGGACCTGCAGATATTGAAGACCAGTTACTCATATTGCAGTGGCAGCTGGACAGCCAGTGCCATTAGAAGTACACCGCTCCTGCTCCATTAAACTTTGTGTTAACACAAGGCTTATTTTACAGATGTTTTTTAATTCACTGTCCATTAACTATGAAGGTCATACACTTATCCAGGACTTTTTCAGCCTCTGTTCTTACTGCTGTCAAATCTCTCCTGCAGGCAATGCCGGAGTGGGATCCTCCTTCACTCCTGCTACGCACAGCACTGCCCAATTCTTCCATACTGGCCACTATTCCTGTGCTAGGTGTCTGCTTTGGCAGATGACCTTCAGCCTCATCCCAATGAGGATGAACTCTGCTCTACAGTCTGGTCATACCTGGTACTTCAAGAAATGTTCCTCTGAAGGCTATTACCTGTTGCCTCTCTGAATGGCGGGAGTCATCATCCGGGCTGCACAGAAATTCAAGGACCTGTGCCAGGGTGTAGAAGTTAGCATGAGACAGGCTTAGGTACCGTGGCTGTTAGGGTAAACCTAATAAGTGGACTGTGAGCACCAATAATGGCAATAGCAGGTCAGAACACAATGGTGCAATTTGAATGTACTATTCATCTGTGAGGTACTCTCTACTTGGTCCTATAACTAAGCAACCAAGAACTGCTGAAAGACTCCAGGGAGGAAAACCCATGACTCTGCACCAGGATCTAGAACGAAACTTTGGGGAACCCAGGGAATACAGAACTCCTCAGGAGACCCTGTAGCCCTGTCTTGGACTATGCACCAAACAGCTGGAACCACTGCACGGACCCTCTTGACTGCTTTCCTGGACTGTACCATCTCTCCCAGAAAAACAGGAAATCATGTAATTCATAAAATTTAATATATCTATAATTAAAGTGTTTAATCCAAATCCATTTAGCCTGCACAGTGTTCTTTACTCTTAAATTATGACAAAGGACATATATTTTCTAATTCTTTTTAAATTAGTGTTCATATATCCATGATATCAAAGCACAACTGCTGTAGCCACTGAAGCCTTCTCCTCAGTCCCAGAAATTTCTGGGAATTAAGCTGGGATACAAACTTAACCCATGCAAGCTTCAGGCATGCACTGGTGTATATCAGCCTGTTCCAAATGGCAGAGAAGGATAGTGGCCACATGAACTAGAAATTACCAGCTACATGTATGTGCTCTATAAGCTCACTAACGTCATTTCAGCTGGCACCCCTTATCTCCTTACCTTGACATCTTCATACACATAAATGACAATAGAGCCTCCAAAATGTTCACAGGGGCTTAAACAGCTTGGCTCCTGCCCTTATGGGCCCTTTGCCTTCCCTCTCCTGACATACTAGTGACCACAGGAATTTGCATTTCATGGACAAGAGCAGAGGCTGTTCCATCTCATAGGACCTGACCCTATTTCTCACACAATTCCAGCAGGGAAGCTGACATACGGAGCTTACTGTGCTTCTGTGGTCTCTCCTACTCTGCTCCTTTGAAACCACAGCAAAGTCCCAGCAAGATGCTACCTGTTTTATAATGCACCAATACTTCCAGAACTGCTTCAGTCTACAGCACTAGCCACACTTTCTGCAGTGCTAAACCCTGTTTGGAATTTTTTCCACCCCTCACAAAGAAATACTTGCCTGGTCAAAAAGTGTCCTGTTCACAAACAACGTGTTGTTGGGCTTCGCGAGCTGACGGGCAAGGAAGGTAAAGAGACAGCCAACCTGTGATGGGGTGAAGTCAGAATTCTCTACCATGACCTGAGAAGAATTAGATAGAAATGGGAAAAATAAAAACACAAGTGATTGATTCTGCAGCTGCCTTTGGGAAAGCCATCAGGACACTGCAACAAGAAATTCCTGCACAGCCATCATGTCTCCTCCTACCCCAGACATCTGAACACTTTCTGGTGTTAGTCCATCCTAAAGGTCAAAAGATAAGCCACCTTGCCTGGCATTTAACTGTGTCACCTGAAGACAGAGACAGTGGATGCGTCCTTGCTAAATCACCTCTGTCCTAAAGCTGAAGAGGCTCAACCTCTCTGCCGCGCTCACAGGAAGTATCCTTGTACATCCCTGATTCTCGTGTGTGAAGGGGCTCCAAACCCAGGTCTATTACCATCTCTGTAGTCTGTACTGATCACTGGAGATGTAACAGATCTTCTGAGCATAGAAATGTTGTCACATGAGGAAAAAAAGATAAAATGACTTCAGCTCTTGGCTCTCACCACTTTAATTGTGGTACACAGAAGAACTGATCAAATGACTAAGAAACGACTGTACGTTTGGCGAAAAGTTTCTCTTCTCACATTAAATTATCTGCTAGTCTATGAATACTTTGAGTAACTCATGGCTGTGCTGACTTGGCTTGAAATTACAGAAAACAGAGTATCTAAGAGTCACTACAAAAAGGGATTTGAAGCCTGAGACATGCTTGTCACCTGTCTAGCATATAAAACATGAGCATGATGTGTCCTGACTTGGTGTTTCATGCTTCTAAAAAAATCCTAAACACAAAGGGAAAGTGAAATGCCCCTGTTTGAAGAGTTCCCCTCAAAATGCAGTGGGTTTAGCTGGGAGGAAATCCACCACCTGAATGACTCTGCCAGCTAACATCTAAGAATTGCTCTAGCAAAGCCTAGACACGGAGCTTCTCAAGTTTATAACCTCATTCAGTCTAAGCTTGGGAGATAAAACTGGTTTCTTCAAGTGACCTGGAGTTCAGAGATCCCATGAGATGTTAATGGTTTTCTTATACAAGTGGAGTCAGACAGGTAAGACACATTAAGGAATCAAGTAGATCTCTCCTTGAAACATTGGCTAAAGCTATAATTTTTTTTTTATCTCCATTTTCTGTTTTAAAAAAAAAAAGCTATTTCAGGAGCCTGTCAGAATGCCATTAGCTAATACCATTAAAAATATGGCTCATTAAAACAATAGGAGTGTGTTATTCATTTCAACTTTGATTTTCACAAACTGGGTCTCCATCAGTCCATGTGAAGGTGAAAATACTACTCCTCCAAAACAGAGCAACCTTACAGAGGCTGCAGGCCAACCATGTGGGCGTTCTAAAAGACGATATATTTGGCAAAGTTTAGATCAGAATTAGCAGAATGTCTATGTTGACCGAGCTATTTTAAAAGTGAAGCTATTTCCTAAGTGGGGCTTTTTGCCAATGACAAATTTAAATTAAAAGTTCTGAGATTTTTTTTATTTTTATCTAAAAGGAGAGCAGATTCCATACTGAGGGACTGACAGTTCTCAAAACACCACATTGTTTGCCAGCAGATGCATTTAAACCCACAGCGCTTCTCACAATTGCCCTTCTTTTCCCCTCCAAGAACAGGTTGTATCCTGTTGTGGTGGACATTTGCTACCCAGCCACCAGCACAGAGCAGGGCTGTAAACAGCTTGACCCAGCCCACGTCCTGCCACAGGAACACATTCCACAGTAGCTCCAGAACACAGCTGCAGTGTGCCACCTCCTGCTGATGGCTGCTAAAGACACAAAAACCCATGGCACAGGGCTAACTAACATCCTTACAGCAACGTCCTTCTCGGGCAGGCTCACGTAAGTTCCCCTCCAGTGGCATTATCTCACCCTTCCAACACAGGCTACTGCAGCAGCACTGTCACTGAATTCACTCATTGGTGCCCTTGCTCTCATCTATCAATGACGACAGTGACAGAGGAACGCTACTTATGGTATGTTTATACCTAAACAGCTTCCATGTGGAGTTACTCATTATTAATACTGACAGCTTCGAAGGCGAAAGCAATCGGCGTTTGGCAGCAATAGCTTTTAATGAGAACGTTCATTGTTAAGGAACATGGGCTGCAGATGACAAGTGATTTCTAGAGCACCAGGCTGATAACTCTGACATTCCTCTTCTCCCCCATTTACTAAAGACAACCCTGTCATTCTGGGTACGTTACATCCCAAATACAGCATTTACACGTACAGGGAGCAGGGATTTATCGGAAGATCACTGGCATCCTGCCAAGCACAGGATGCCAATTTTTTCCTGCTCAGAAGAAATCAATGAGAAGCAGATAAAAATAAACTTAATAGTGCAGAGAGGAGAAATTTGACAACAAAGTAAAACCCAGGTGAAATCACAAACGTTAAAGGAGACCTTTCTGACATCATACTTAATGTGTGAAGCATCACTTCCAGATATCCAGCTGACAGCCTTGGCTGAGGTGAATCCATGCTCCAGTCTGCCACCTTCCCAGAGGTGTCATGCAGGGCAGGACTGGAAACACCTCATCCAAATTACCGGCTTTACTGCACAGTGTTGTATAACCAGTCAGATGTAAACACAGAGGTTAACTTTTAGGCACACTCACTTTCAGAAGTATGTCCACGATTCTCTGCTGATATTCCACAGCTTGCTTGTCATTCTTAAAGTCTTCAAAAGTCTGCATGAGGCAAAACACTGACACCTTGAGAAGAATGCTCTCCACTGCCAACCCCAGCAATACAAGCAAACACAAAGAAGCAGCCATATCACAAAGCTGACAATGCTTTTAGGTTCTTTCTGTGCACATCACCTAAGCCATAGGTTCCAAGATACAATTTTCTCTTTTGCGACTACCAAAATGGCTCTTAGATATTCAGGTAAAAGTAACAGGTCTAAATAGACAGAGGAAATACAAGAAATTTGGAAAGGAAGAAGGATGATTCTTTATGCAGGAGAAAGATACAGGTACTAAAACACTCTTTACAAATACATTTTTCTTGCTTTACCTGTGCTTTGAAGATGGCCTCTGTTACCAGAGTCCTCACTGTATGTCACGTTCATCAGTTTATATTTAAAGATATAAAGGGCTATTATGATCTCCTCTGATATCTTACAGAACACTCATAAAAACTGTTCTTGCATCAAATCAGCAACTACTGGTTTAGCTAAAAAGCATGAACTTTTTAATAGGAATCGTATAGATCATGCAACCATGACATAGACGATGGAAGAGCTGGTGTTGCATTTTTCTCTTGGAGGAGATCAGTCATCTCTTACCAGAGCAAGAACATTAAGGAATTCCCGAGTGTCGAAGTGCAGCAAGGTACGAACATAAGGGTAGACCTCTTCATCCACAGATCCCTCAGTAGAATGCAGCCGGATGAGAAATTCAAAGACCTGCAATGAAAATTCAAAGAAACACAGCAGATTTCCTATGGATTTTAGATAACTGATAGCACAAGCATAAGAAGCATCATTACCTGCTTTGCACTTAAGTTTTAATGCCCCTTAGGAGTCCATCATTGTTCCTGAATGGACCCTGAATGATGTTTTCTGCTGCTCATTAGTGGGGAAAAAATTCCCCCTCCTTAGACTCACCAACCAACGTCAGATCAAGCAAAAACTAAGGCTTATACTTGCAGACTGAAGTGTATGAAATTAGATAACTCCCTCCCCTTCCTGGCAGCAATCCTGAGCTGTACAACTCCTCCTTATCCAGGACACTGCCTTTTTAGCAGTTCCCTTGGGAAGAGCCAGTCAATCTGCCCCCTCACTTTGAGGCACAAAGCTTTTGGTGCTGCCAAGACTGACTTAGGTGCTATTCAACTCTCCATCTCCTCCACTGACTTTCTAGTTCCTGAAATTTGAGCGTCTCTTTCAAAATGAAGGCAAGTCCATTTACTGACCCACTGACAGAGGTATCCAGACCTTCCCAGGGAACTAACAGGGCAGTGACAGCTCCAGTTGTCTCAAACACACTCACAAAAGATCTGGCTACCAGCAGAAAGCGCAGACTGCTGCAGACTGGCTAGTGCTTGTGAGAGGGTGTTAAGATACACACTGGGGTCCTGTGGAGAACTGACAGGCAATACACTCTCCCAGCCATCCTCAGGAAATGCCATGTTCTCTCTTTTACTCCTATTCCAAGTTAATTTTCCTGTCACCACAGTGGCAGTGAAGCCAGGAGGAGTTAGCAGCTTGACTTTCACATCCACAACCTTCCTTGTTGGCCTCCTAGAACATGATACTCACCTGCCAGCTAGGAACTCTTAAGAAAACAAAACAAAAAAACCCGACCCCCCCATCCAGACAGAAAGGTGTCACTTAAGCCAAACTCTCAGGAATACTATCACAGGTCAGAAAAAGGAGAGGAAAGGCTCCTACACAGAGCTACTGCTGTTGATTGAGCTATCATTTCCCCTCAGACCTGGCATCACAGTTTGTCGCTGTGTCAGCTCTGGTGTGTGCAGGGGACAACTCAATAAAGGACCACGGGAGAGGTCAACAGCCTAATGCTTGATCCAGCAAAGGGGAACCCACTGGTTTGTTCATCCTATGAGGAAAGGATGTGCAGTAACCCAGAGCTACCACATACATATAGCTACAACCTCTAGATCAGGAGAAAAACCACCACCACACAACCAAAAAAAAATATCTATTCTATTGTACTGTGAAGAGAAAGTGCAAACCAGAAAGCTCTTCTCATACGGAAAACCTGAAATTGAAGTGAAACACTACAGACCCCAAAAAAATGTTTGCAGTAAAATTGGCCAGTTTTATGAGCACAAAATGCTGCTTGGGAGCATCCTCTGTTTTAAGAAATTGTCGGAGGTAATTCCAAAGGAGCTAAGCTTTCCCTTAAGCCAAGCTGCAAACACAGCTTGAAGAGAAACAAATACCTGGAAGGCTCTGACAGAAATAATGAATAAGGAAAGAAGAGTTACTTGGCAGTGACTAAGTGAACTTTCATGACACATAACCTGCATGTCTAGTCATACGTTTGGCGTAAGTGATTTTAGCTAGGTACTCTCTCCCTACAACAAAACCATTAAGAACACGCTCACACCTGATCAAATATATAAGGCCTTTGCAATAGTACTTGTTGCCTTGAAACAACCTGCCAATCTCTTGAGCAATCCAGATGGAAAAGGCTATTTCTCCCGTACTGTTGCAAACTCAGAACAGTGTGATGAATTCTATCAGCCAAAAATAATCCCCTGAACAGGGCGGCAAAAAACAACATGAAGAGATGCAGCTCAAGAATCAAACCTTGTCCCAAAGGACAGTAGGGGTAAAGCCTGCACTGTCACAGGTTAATAGCAGCACACAGAAGTCTTACGGCTGCTCCTAAAGTGTCCTGGGAAGATGGTTTGCATGTTAGGGCCTACGTTTTTTCGGGTCTCCTACTAGATGGAGTAGGCAGAAGAACAAAAGATGGTTAGTCAGCCTGTGCTCAGCCCACAGGGTATAAAACAAACAGCTTCAGAGCCTATAAACATAGGTATAGACTTTTCAGAAGCAGTTCAGCTCCTGCCTTATAAACAGCATGGCTGGACGTGCTCAGGGCCAACTCTCCCAAATTAAGGCTGGCCAAGATGGGTGGGTGGAGAGGAATGCAGTACCAGCCTGTTGCCTCCTAACCAGTGCTGGAACAGGCAATCTTCACAGAGTCACCACAAGACTGGAAAATACCAAGCCGTGGGTTGCTTTGTGCCTTTTCTCAAGAGAAGGAAGAAACTGGCTACCTTTTAAGTTGTCTCAAAGCAGTGCTGACTATCAGAAAAGGGAGATTGTCTCTCCAAACACCATCACTGTAGAACAGTCTTTTGGGAAAGCCTCTTTCCTTCAGTGCTGTGGGCAGGAGGCAGTAATAAGGGCATAGTGGAAGATGTCAAACAGCCTGAATTGCAGACCTCACAGCACCACAGATTCGCCTCAGCTCCAAACCTCAGATAGAGTCATAACATTAGGGACAACAGGAATGTAGGCTATAGGCCAACCCAAACATCCCCATACAAAGAGCTGGAATCACATCGACTGGAATCAAATACTAGGATACTGGAGTTTAAATTCAGAACTGACTGCATCCTTCTTTCTCACCAAGCACCAAAAGACATCTGATGTTAAAACCTATCCCAGTTCTGTGACCCCAAGAACATCCTTCCTGCAAAGGCGGCTCTCAAGAGGGGTTCCTGAGATAAGCCCAAGGAGATGTGTGTTGTAGCACCCTGAAGCTAGCTCTGGCAAACAATTAAACCACATATGACCTTGTGAAGTGGCAGAGGACTAGCCACCACTGAAACAGGCAGCTGGCTGACCCCACAAGCTGAGGGTACAAGGATGCAGTTTGGACCGCTTGACTACAATGCACTTTTGACCTCAGCTGAATACCTGCAGTTATCACAAGACTGGAAATTTACTTTTAACAAATACGATGTCTTGATGAGCAGAGACGAGCACGAACACACAGTAATATAATTATGACCATAAAATCAAAAGCCTCAGAAGAACCTGCAACCAAAAGCTACTCAGTAGAGACATTTCTACCTACTGAACCCTATCTAGTACTACCTAACTCAGCAGTCATGGCACACTTCACCTCATCCACCCATTTACTAAGTATCTGTGGATAAGTAATCCGGATTTAAGGGGTAGAGCAGACATATTCACCCTGCAAATGGGAATTACACCTGGAGGACAGACACATGTGTGTCCTGAATACCTGAGGCAGGATAAATCTCAGAGGTGAAGATATGGTGACAGGATAGTAGGGCAAAGACTGACAGAAATGCATCTGATGGGACCTTCGTCGTGGAAAATGACTGTGCTGAACTTCACACTTGGCTGCATGGAGGCCAGAGGTGTAATACCAGAGGCAGGAAAATTCCAACACAAACTGAAGTTCTAGCAACAGCCAAACACAGGAAGGAATATTTAGTTAATGTTCTTTGATGTTCTCTCATTTTCTACTCCTGTCAAACCTGTGTTATGTGCATTTGGAAACAGGGAAGATCCTCTCATATTTGACACGTCATAGTCAAATTTAGAAAGAAGAGTCAGCTACACGTCTAGTAACTTTGTGGTAAAGAATAATTAAAAAACCCAATCAAAATCAGTGCCTCTAAGAACTCTATGTTCCCACACTCCAATGTACAGTTGAAAGAAAAACATTAAGTTTAAATGTTCAGATTGCAACAACTGTTTGATTTCATCCTTTAAAAATTTATTTGGTATTTACAGTGGTATATACTCATATCTCAAGGATACAGCTACCAGAAGGATGAGAGTTTTCTATCAGAAATGTATGAAATAAGTCATATACAGCTTCTTCTAAAAACCTCGTATGGGAAAGTTCCCTTCCAAAAGGTTGCTCACCTGATTTTTAACCAAAGGTACCAGATCTTCAGGAATATCACCCAACGGATATGCACGGCCTGCCAAGCAGCAGCTGCAGAAAAGGGGGGGAAAGGCATTTTTAATAGGTCCTAATATTAAATAGGCTAATAGAGAACAGTTTATTTTTTGAGTTAGGATGCTCCTAAATCAAGTCAATCAAATCTACTTTGTAAATCATGAAAGCAAGCACTGCAGTTAGCACTGCTGTTAATACACAGTAAGCCAAGGCACTGCATGAGTTTGCATCTGAGGTATGCCATTCCACGGCAGAAAAGTAATGGGGAAACTCAATTTCTCACAAAAATCTTTACTCTTGCATTTTAGGAAGCAGGAGTAACGCAGAATCTAATGTTCATGTTCTTGATAGATCCTAGAAAGAGGAATTCACTAATCAATCGCTACTGTGCAATCTCAGAATGACCTCCTGCAAATGACAGGCAACACAGTACATAGCAACCGAGCACAGCTATTCCAAGGCATGGCAGAAAGGGCTAAAATTCAGCTTTCCAGGCTTCGGAGTCCTTGTTCAAGGAGCCCTGGGTCACACACAGGACAAAGAAATCACTCTAACCAAATTCTATAGATAAAGATACGGTGTTGGCCTATCAGCAGTAACTTGAGCTCTAAGGCTGCAAACTATCCTACCTATCCACTCACATGGCATGTAACAAGAAGCCACTGTAACCTCAAGTCAGCTGTACAAAGTAGCCATCACTATTTACACAATCTCTCAGACCTTGAAACATGCTGTAAGATTAGGCAACTATAGTGAGTTAAAAATCTGGTGCCACCACTAGGCAACACCTCACACACTTTTCTAAAGGACCTTACCTTATGTATACAAGCAGCTTGTTGCCCATTACCACCTGCTCATCTACAAAACAAAAATTGTTTGTCACCTTTTCTTCGCAAGACAACATAAAGAGATGCAATTCCTTTTCCCAGCTGTTAGCAGAACACCTCATCTGACACACAGGCAGTATTTTACACACAGTAAACTCAGCAGCTTTACTCACATTAAATAGTACTAGAACACTTTTATGTTCTCCAAGACACTTATATTGGGTATTGCTTTTTTGCATCTCTCTGTTGGAAGTGACTAGAGATATTCAAAACATCAAATATAAAAACTAGAAACCCTTAAAGGGAAAGAATTTTGTACCTGTGAGAGACTTCCCGGCATTCAGAGGAGGAGCAATGACTTTGAAGAGCTTCTGTAACAAGAAAGAAGGTAGTGCTCAAGCAGCTGGACAAGCTCAGAACAAAGAATCTGAGTAGTTTTAAAGGAGAGATCAATGGGGCATCTTCCTCACAGAAACTCTGCTTTGTCACAATGTCTTACAACTAAAAGGCACAGAGGATATCAAGATGTGGCAGAGGATGCTTTTCCCAGCTGATGTTATGACATATGAAAAAACAGCCTTCATTCATTCAATCAGATCCTACCCTGAGCACAGGCCACACTACAAAAAGCAAGAAACAGACCCAGAAGTAACAGTCAGAACATATCTGTCCAGTCCCAATTCCTGTTCCTGAATCTTCTGCCACCACAGTCCATGCAAACCTTCAGCCTACCTAGCAGGGTCACCAGAGAGCCTTTAGTTTGGGTATGTAGAATGAAGGCTTGTCTAAATACGTAGCTTTAGAAAGCAGAAAAATTTATTTGTACTCATATAGCTGGCACTGGGTTTCCAGAAGACTATTTTAAAATCATGAACACCTAAAGAGTCTCCTTCCTGAGAAAAATCAAACGAGGTAACTGCTAAAAATTGGGCAGTGTAAGATTTTCACACTCAAATGGACCCAGCTCTTTATTTCAGTACTACTGAGAAAATACAGGCAGTACTGAAACGTCTTGAGGTCACAGCTATAGGCTTCAGGAGCAGTTGGTCTGTCAGCCACGTGTTCAGGAGTACCAGCAGCAGCACCAAAAGGGCCTTCAGTTACAGCATTACATTGACCCCTGTGCTTATTGTTGACAGGTCACCCCTAGGTGCTACGACCAAAGCCTGCCTCAATGCACGGACTGTTTCTAGCCTTTTTCCTGGACTCTGCACACAGGTAAGTTCATCCTTTGTTTCCATCACAAAACCTATTAACATACTCTTGTGTCAGCAGAGGAAGAACAGTATGAAGGAAAAAGAGCATGAGTGTTCACAGAACCTCTGATGCATACACCCCCATTAATCCCATTGTGCAGAATGTCGATGCTTTCACAGCACGTCGTGCCACATAGGCCAGGCTCACCACCACCACCAAAGCTGGTAGTTTTGCAGCGCAAACTCCTTAAGTCATCATGTAATTCTCTTCTGCTGTTTTTGTTTCCTATTTCTTTTATTAACACAACTAAATTTCCTGCTCTAACTTTGTAGAGCATTGCTACCTCAGCAGGGAAAACTGTGCTCTAAAGCACAGTGTTTACAAATTACTTTTCTCCTCTACTGCACCTAGTTAAATAAGCTGCATATATCATATATAATTTTCCCCTTGAAATTAAAGAGAACAAGAAAATATACACGCTGAAGGAGAAGATATTGCATTGGGTTTGAAATGCTGTTTCTCAGAAAGACTGTATGCTGAACACACAAATAACAACTCACTGCACTGAGCATCTTTCCTACCTCCATGGGACTAATGAAGTCATTCATCCCACTGTTGTAGACATAGATCATGGCATCATAGAGGTGGTTTTCCCAGCACAGAAGAACTACCTGCAAGGCAAACAAAGCACAGTGTAGATATACAGCTGCTCTTAGCTCACAGTTTTCTTATTCCCCCATCTCTCAAATACAACCTCTGTCCTTGCATTTGCATTATCTGACAGTATGATTTAAAGCAGAATGAGAATTTTCACTTGCAGAACTAGTCTCTGCAAGGACACCAAACCCATAGAGGGAGTACCCAGCTTACTGCTCATGCAGCAAACATGGAAACATGTCTAGATTCTAACACTCATAACCTGCGTGAGGTTAAGGAATATAAAAAAAAAAAACCAAATCCCACACACCAAAAAACCAAACCCCATTTCTTCAAAACCCTTGATTGCACTAGTTTGTTTTTTGGCTGTGTTAGTGAATCATTTTGTCAAGTTCCCAGGCAGTTCCCTTCTTGGAGTGGAAAGTTGTGTTTTGGGAAATAAAAACTGGACTGCCCAGCAGGAACACCTCCTTGCTCCACTAACTTTGTCAGGCAAGAGCAAGCACCTGAGCAGAGCAGGCTGGCAGGCACCAAACTGACAAATACAACTCCAGTTTTTTGTGCCCCTGCAGCCGTCGACGTTAGGTAAGGTACTCAAAACAGGAAAGACTGAGTGTGAATATGAGACTAATACTGACAGACCAGTAGTGTCCAACACATTCAGCTGCTGCTGAATTAACTTACGGCAGGACACAAACTGGGGGAACAAAACATGTTTATAGGAGTGTGCATGTTACAGAATGGACACAGCCACCCTAAATAATTCCCACATTCACTGAATTTGATCCCAGGGACACAGAGCTAAGTTCTGTTACAAATTAGCGACCAAAAGGCATGAATGGTTTGGACTATGTAAGTCTTGATGTTGAAAGGTGACACTTTGTTTTCCACATGCTATGCTGTGCTTAAAAGCACAAGAAATTTGCAACAGCAACTAGGGGATGTTGTCATTTATTCAGAAGAACTCTGAATATAGCACAACAGCTCACCTGCTGTATGTCTAAGCTGGTGATATCCATATGTACAATGCAAGCTTCCAAATTTTCCAACCTGTTCTTGTCTTGGAAGTGAAGCAGCAAGTCTTTCATCACTTGAGCTGTGATTCCCATCAGCTTATCACTTAAGATATACGGCTCCAAGCACTCCAGAAAGATGCCTTTAGCTACAGAATTCTCACTCATTTTATCATATATCTGGTTAAATAATAGATCCCTAGGAGGAAAGGGTGTTAGTTATCGAACAATCTTATTAAAATCTCCTTATTATCTACTTTTTGAAGGCTCCAAATTAAACTCCATTTTCTCTGCATCTCTTGAACTCAGGAGCCAAACAGAGCGTTCTGCTCCTATACTGATGAAAGTTACAGGCAGCTACAGAAAATAAATTGGCTATGGATGTTGCAGCAAAAAACCTGCTCACAGAGAGGAAATGATGATGACAGGAAAATCTATCAAGGAGGCTTCTTTAAGGGGATGGTGCAGGAGAAACAGTTTGAAGCAAACTTTTCTTCCTCAACACATCAGTGAAAATTTAAGTCATGCTTTTCTTTGAGTACTCAGTACTCTGGACTTCAGTACCAGTTTGTAAGCATTCCTCTAAACTGTGACGTGATATATGGTATGATGATGATGTGACACAATTCCCATAATATCACATGGTTTAGAGAAGACAGCACTGAGGACTACATGGGTTGGTGGTCTGACTTGGGAGACAGGCTTGAAACCTCAGACTTACATGCGCTGGAGTAAGAGACAGTAATCAACTATGACAGGCACCACATCCTGTGGAAGAAACATAAAAAAAGCTGTAGGGACTGTCAAAATTCCTGCCAAACAGCACACCCTGCAGAGCACAAAAGGAAAGCTGGCCAATACAAAGCAAATCAGTGAGTTATCCAAATCAGCTGGGAGCTGGCATGGCTACAGGTTTTCCCAACTGCTGGTTCACGCAGAGAAAAACCCTGGTCACACTTCTGCAGAGCACAGAGCGGGTACAGGTTCTGCTCTGCCACCTAGCTGTAACTGAGTCCTGATTTCATTAGTGCACACAACAGCGATGAGAGTTCAGGTGAACCACATCAGTATTTTTCAAAAACAGACAAGTAATTTTTGCAGCAATGTCCAATTAAAAAATTCAAAAGCTGTATACAAGAGAGTCCTCTGGAGGACCGTACCTGAAAATGTTGCTCCATAACCTGGATCTTTCCTTGGTCAGGACATTTCTTCAAAGTCCGATCAGCATAATGGAGAAGGATTTCAACCATCTGAATTACAATAAACAAGAAAATTCATTCAAATCCTACACTAGGGGCCCTACTTGGTAGCACATTTAATAGACTGACTTGGAGGTTGGCAACACTGTAAACTCTGTGGTCCCATTTTGGGTCCAAACAACTGTGGGCAGGAAGAAGAGGGAAGAAGCTGCCAAGAGGCAATAGCATGACATGGCATAGAAGTGGCCCAGTGGGATACTGAATGCCTCCAGTAACTTTGACTGAGAAACTAGGCAGCCAGTCTGCCAGCAGATTTTCAGGCAGATGAACACATCCTGAAGCACAAGGCTCATCTGGGCCATGTTTTTACCCAAAGCTTAAGTTATGGTATCTTAAACAGCAAAACTTATTTACCCGCAAATAAAACAAACACAAAGAACAAAGTACAGCTGAATAATTATTGCAATAATTGTGTATTTTAAACATAACCTTCCCAGAAAAAGGTTCCTGTAACAACTGAACAGGATCAGTTGGAGAGTTTATTCCATGCTCACATGTACATGGAGCAAAGTTTCCCTTCTGAGAGTCAGCAAGTGACATACTGATGGACACTTGCCAACCAAAGGTCAAGGAACTCTGGAGTTACCTAACAAAAAGGTTCTTTCCACTGTGAAGTCCCAGAGATCTCAAGGCCTGGATGATAACGTCACATTTTGATTTGCTAATGCTGCAGATTTTATCACCACCTTTACCCAAAAGGTATTTCCAAGTATCTTCTAAAATCCTGTTCGCAATCTTAGCAAGAGGCACATATACACATTCTAGAGTTAGTTGGATTCAATTCTGAAGGACAGAAGCCATTCCTTCCAAGAATACAGTTAGTATCACATCAGCATAAATGAAAATCCAGTTAGGAAGAGATCAGTGACTCACCCTGTCTGCAATGACTGCTTTCCGCTTGCTTGTGTCCCCTGACAAGCCTAGAAAGAATGAGGGGAGGGGGGGAAGAAGCTTTTCTCACCTAAGCTACCAGTGGAAATATGAAAATTGCACAGTTCAGATGCTAACACCACTACCCTTGAGATGCAGAGGTCAGGATATCTAAATACACACTTTTGTCTTCTACCCACTCTTCTTCTGAAGAGCTTATTCTCCCAAAGTAATGACTGTTCTAAGCACAGGAATGTCCAGAACAGATCTGAGTGCTCTTTAACCTTGACAGAACAACTAACAGAGGGCTGTCAAAGACTGTGTACATGAGGCTAATTGCTGGAGGATGCCTTGAGGCAAAGAAGCTAAATTAAGTGCATCATAAGAGGAAAAAAAAATTCTTAAATGCCAATCCAAAAAGACAGTAATTCTTTGAATACTGAAAAACTATCTGCTTAACTGCATTATATCCATGGATTAAAATGAGACATATCTTCATATACTAGCAATTTCACAGCAGTAGGATCTTATCCTGAGAACTTGAGTCTCATCTGTCAAAACCATCAGAAGGTATTTGCTGAAAGGTCAATGTATCAAGTCCAAATCAGACTGTTCAAGCAGCAGTTTCTGGCATAATTAACATGTTTATCATAACGAGCTAAGTGCTCACAAAGCATCCTCCTTCATAGGAAACATGGTGCCAAAACCCAGCAGTACTTTCAGTCAGTTGTACAGTCAGAGGAGACCTGAATGAAAGTACTTGTTTGGCAGAGCTGACAGAACATCACACTGAAAATTACCTACAGGTCATGCATGACCTTCAGGAATATTTTAGCAGGCTACATATTCAACATATGGCTCCACCTCCTTCATGGCAAAGTGACAACAGATAGGAGTCACAACACACACCAAGTCTGATTGTCATTTGAAAAGAGCAGGCTACTAAAGAGACTATGATTCTCAAAAACCTATCAGAGCAATCCATATAAAGGTGTTATTTATGCCAAACCCAAAGCAGCACATGCTACTTTCTCTTCTTTAATTCAATTATCTTTTTTTTTCCCAAGTGTTATTTTTGTACATGCATAGGTTCCCTAATAGTTTTGGTTTTAAAAAAACCCAACCAACACAAAAAAACCCACCAAACCCAAACTTACCTACTACAGCCTTTGCTTTACCTTCATAAAAAGACCAAGCTAGAGCCAGGGCATCAGTGAGACGCTCTTGTTTCAGAAGGTGGTCAACTCTCTAAAATAACAAGTAATACTGGACCTTAGTATTACAGAAAAGACGATCCCCTCCCGTTTAGGATCACCATTTCCCAGTAGGGGGTCGTGTTCCCTGACAGCAAGGGGACAGGAAACTTCAAAAGCTCTCAACAGATTGCAGCAAAGGACAGTATCTCAAAAAGATTCTCTCATATGTACATTTGCTGCTGGACACTTAAAAAAGACTAAGAAATGTCAGGTCCCAGCCCAAGTCCCTGTGGGCTACATCTTAGGTCAGCTGCCTAATGGATGGAGACCCACAGCATGAGCGAGTGTCTGCAATCACGAAGAATAAAAAATTTCCATTCCCCATCCTTGACTCATCACAGCACAACAAAAAATTCTGCTATGTTTTCAGCATATGAGGGTAGTCATCCTACTCCTTCTATCTCCTGTGCTCACAGTCAACAAGGATTCAAGTAGACCACAAGTATTTTCTGCTTTAAGTAATTATTAGCACACAAGGTCAAGCACCACTAGTCTTAGTACATTAGCTCGAAATGTTAAAGTACTGTTTGAGAGAGGAGAGATTCTGAGTCACAGATCAGCATTCTGCACTGCACCAGGAACTAGCTCTCAGCTTCACACCCTAATCCCCCACATACTCAACTATAACTCTTGAGCAAGTCCCCTACAATAGAGGCCTGCAGCACAACAGAAACCATCCAGTAATTTAGTAGAAGGTTGGCTCAGAGCGTGAAGTTGTGATTGACTTCTGAATTCTAGGAAAACCAGTACACAAAATCATGGGTCAAAACAAGACTTTTTATTAACAGTTTACTAAACAGAAGTTGGTAGTGAATGACTGGAAGGAAAGCTGGCAGAGCAAAGTGATCTTGGTAACTAAAAGCAGCAACCAAGTAAGTTCAATAGGGCTGAACTGTTCATGTTTTATTAAAGATCCTGATACAATATCACATGGAGGAGCTTGTAATCATGGATGTGTACAAGAGCCGTAAAGCAAGTAAGAGGAAAAATGGTGAAAGTCGCTGCTTAAAGGAGAAATGTGAAATTGGAAAGAAATTACTATTGGAGTTTCTTGAGAATCAACCTTGAAGCCCCCTTCCACGTAACTATTTGGTCAACTAGCTTGGCATAAGCTGAGTTTACTAATGAAGTTTGCTGATGACCAACTGTCAATATGCGATGTGAGACAGCAGACCAGAAAGACACAGCAGGATTGCCCCTAAAGCTGGGTAGTAGAAGTACAATGCAATCCAATGCTACAAGCAACTTAGAGCAGAAAGCAGTGTGGCTGTGGGGTACTGGTGAATCCCCACAGCGCCACAAGACACTGACATCACTTAACCAAAGAAAAAGCAAAATGAGACCCAAGGATGCACGAGGAATGACATATCTAGTAGAGGCAGTGAAGAACACCTGACATTGTGCATGGCACTTCTAAGAAACCCGACCCAGAGTAATATGTGCCAAAGTGTTTACCTTTGTTCAAGAAAAGGAGCACAAAGGAGGTGCAGAGAACAGTGACTATGAAAAAATGAAGGAATGGGAAAGCAACCTTTCAAGAGGGTGATGCTTAGCTTTGCAAAACAAAGTCTGAGAGAGAACATGCATACAGTGAAGTGATGATCCAGAAAGGAAAAACTGCTGTTTAAACTCAAGTGAAAAGAACAACACAGGAACTAATAGACAAAGCTAAGAACTTTAGTGTGGAAATAGGGACAGTGCGGAAATAGGGACAGTGCGGAAATAGGGACAGTGCGGAAATAGGGACAGTGCGGAAATAGGGACAGTGCGGAAATAGGGACAGTGCGGAAATAGGGACAGTGCGGAAATAGGGTTTTAGTTGTCAGAGAAGTGATGTGCCAAAAAAATCTTCTACCAACAGAAACAAGGATCTAAAATCCAAGGAACTTTCTAGGTAGTCTAATAGATTTTAAGACGTAGCTCCTGCAGCAGCTGGAGACAAAACACAGTGAACCAGACTCCTTTCCACTCCTGTATGCTTAGCTGGCAGATAGAAAGCTTACCCTTACACAGTCCTCCAAAGTGATACATTGCTGAAACATGGCAAGCCATTATGTCCTGCTTGGGAGAACAAGGTCTCCATTCAGCCTGCAAGTTTAGGCAGTAGTCCCACAGCATCCCACCATGGAAAACAGTGTACCTATGGATCTGGCTGTGCATAGCAATCCGAGATCCTGAACATGGTGCTCAGAACGCGCTTCACAAATGCTCCCTCCCTCCCTCCTGTCAAGTTATATTTAAGCAACTCGAACCTACTAAGCTGTACAGTTTTCCTCTCAACATACCTCTCTCCAGCTTCTCAATGTCATTACATGAACAGACTAGAAAAGAAAAAAAAATTTACTTACAGTTGCTTTTGCAGCCTGTAGTATCACCAGAGCATGCTGATACAGATGAAGCTAAGTAAAGCAGCTCTCAAGCTTGGCATGGTAGGAATAAATTGATGTTTATACTTAACAGAAAACCAACTTTACATGGTCTTACAACCCATGTGCTCCATGATACCATCCCTCACTTTTTCCCCTACTTCCACATGCCATCCTACAGGCCACCTCTCTTTGCCTTTTCACACACAGCCTGCACTGCAGGACAGGAAAAGTGAGTAGGATATTCCTTTTATGACTCCACGCAGTAAAAGTCTAGTTTTCCCTGCTGTTTTATTTTCCTCTGTTTACTGACCAGCACATTTAGGACAGAGAAATTGAAGCTTAGGACAGAGGAGATGTCAGTAATGTCTGCCCTGAAGTAACATGAACCAGGATACGGTGAAACTATGACAATGTCTTACTTAGCCCATACCTTAGCCAAGACCAAATTATTGCCCATTTCTTTAATTTCACGACATAAGCACAAGAAGAACCCATCCCTGATTCCCATCTCCACAGAACAAAAAATTGCCTGTCTCCAGAAGATGAGCTACCCATCAACAGTGAATGCTCTGTATTTTTATTAAAGCTCCTCACATTTACCTTAGTTCCAAGGTAGAAGATCTGGCCACCACAGCTGCTGATGGACTGGTAACAAGCTTTCTCTCCAACCAGTGCCTACAGGGAGAGAAATTACATACACGTAAAACTGCTTTATGTTTTTGTAAAATTTCCCAAGAGACATTTGAGCTTTAGAAAAGGAACTCAGAAATCAAAGGGAGAATTGGGAGAGAACAACAGAGATTGCTGGGCAGTAGTACACTAAAAAGCTCTGTTGTCACTCCTTTTCCTGCTTGTGAATGCAGCTTAAAGTGCTACTGAGCTCTGGCTGCCCAGAAAACATGACAGGCTTAAGAACCCACAAGCAGTGCTCTGTGTCTATCCTCAAATGCAGAAAAAAGAAAGTTATGGGGGCTCTTTCCTTGCCATCTGCTTCCTCACAAATGTCCCTCACGAGCATATGTGTAGGAGACACAGGTGGAAAGAGGCAGTTGCTACAACAGGAGTTCGAATGCCTGTAACTGGTGTTCAAAAGGCTGTGTATGGGCCCATTTACAACGTGAGGAATGAAGGATCACATCAAAATTAGAGATTTTACCACAGTGCATGGGCAGTGCTGGCTTCCCACCTGCTGCACAGCTGCACAGACTAGAGATGTTTGTCCTCTACTTTTCTCAGTCTGGTCAGGTAGGGAAACTTCCTGGACCTCTGCTCACTGCTGAAAAGTGTGTCCATTCCAGGGACTGTGGTAATAACACTTGAACCTGCTCAGCACAGAACCTAAGGCTGAAGCAGCAGGTACTCCCTGCATCTTTCTTTAGATGCTGCAGTAAAAGAATGGGGTCTCGCAGACTTCATCCACATGCCCAGGGATCTCTGAAACCAGAACATCTCTATGGAAGATAGAGATATTCTGTGGGAATAGCAGCCCCATCTAAGATTTGCCTTCCAGAGTGTTTGCAGAACTAACACAGGAAAAGGTACATTTCTGATCCACTGAGCCATGAAAAAAAAAGCAGCTTCCTATCAGAAGTTGTCGTGGACTCAGTTGCTCTGGAATAGGCTGTCTTATAATTCTTACCTTCCTACTGAGATACAGGGAAAGAAACTGCTTGTTTCATAGCCTCAATACTTCAAAAATACCATTACAGACTCCAGATCTCCTCTGCCACTTACAGGCTGTGAATTAAGTAGGGGCCTTTTCTGCGCTCACAACAGCATTTTAACAGGCAGCACTTATGTGGGTCCACCAGTTTTTCAAGCCACATGTCCCTGGCTTTGATGGTAACCACCAGAATTCCTCTCGGGACGCTGCAGTTTCTGGAATTGAGTGAAAGGCTCTGAATAATGACATATCCTAGCAAGGAGAACTTGTATACCACCTGAAAGCCGATCTCTAGCTACGGTCTGTGAGGCTGTGCCTGGCAATTCCAGATCATGGGGCAGGCAGTACGCAAGCTAACTTGGACAAGACTCCACCTTCTGACTTCCTCAGCATGCACCTGCAGCAGAAAGAATGACAGCCACGCTAGCCAGTGTGAAGCAGCCGTGCAGGTCTAAAGGCTGCAGACACTCCTCATAGATCCGGCCATTCAGACTGGAGGCAGCGCTTTGTTCTTTGGTGCTCAAAGGGAATCATGACAGAGAAGTCTTTTTTTATCCTATCATCCTGCACTGAAGACAATTCTCCTTGGGACTCTGGAGATGAAACATGATGAAATAGGCTTGAAATTGCAGATCCAAACTACGGACCCACATGAGCCTTCTACTAGTTGTTTGGGGCAGCAAATCTCACAGAGCTATAGCAGAATTGAACAGGGACCATATTGTCCAGCTGTGGAATTTCAGAACCCCTGGACAGTTTCTCTGTTTTGGAAACAGTTTGCCAAGAGCGTGTGTAGGCAAGGGCCTTCCATCAGCTTTTTTTCTGTACCAAGTATTCCAAAGCTTGGTAAGTTATGAGCAGCTCCTAAAAACATCAATACACAAAATGAAACATGAGCTGTAGGTTAGCTGGCCACATCAACACCATGTATGATTTCCGAGATGGTTCAAAAAAGCTTTTTTCCTGAAGTTCCAGGCTTCCACTTAGGGCAGATCTGAAACAGTTAGCTAACACAAGCAGGTCATTCGTGCCTACCAGAGCTTCGCTGACGTTGCCTCCTGTAGCCAGTGATTTGAAATGGCTGCTGTTGTAGACTAGCTGAACTTCTGAGATCTCTATGGTCTCCAGCTCCTCCTGTGTCTGTCGATCTATAACATGCAGCTTCTCCACACTGTCCAGCAGCACTGCTGTCCGTGAGTTTATCCACTGAAAAAAACAACAAATCGCAGATTTCAGCAATGCATACACGATTTGAGGCCAACTCAACAAGCTCTGGCCACATCCCTGAGTATCAATACTGAAAGTTCTAGGGTGGCCACTAGCTTTGTTACTATACATGGTCCCTTCACAACAGCACCCATACAGAACTCTGAAGGTGAAGATAGGGAGGTTGCTTCTGGAGTATCAGCTTTAATACTGAGAAAAATTACAAGGAACCTGCTTCACACAAACCGTGTGTAGACAAATGGCAATCCACCGGAGTTCTTGTCCTCTTGGTGCACTAGTTATGTTCTATGTTTCTGTCCAAAGGTCTCAAAACCAAGACTACTACAACACCTGTTCTCAAATCCTTAGAAGGCAAATATGGCATCAGAAGGCATTAAAAAGAGAAACAGTACATCTAAGTTTAACTCAAAGCCTGTCATTTATATTCTGTGGCTTCTACTTTTATGCTCAAAACCCTGCAAATAAAAAGTCTTTTTTTCCACTGCTTTTACTTTTTTTTTTTTTTTTAATCAGCCAAGCGTATTTGTTAATAAACTTCAAATTCCAGCTGATGGGGATGACCATTCGGTATTTTGGCCTTTCATGTTTTACTCACTGTACTCTGTAAATGTGTTTGAGAGTTGAACTTTTTTTTTGTTGAAAGCATCAAACAATTATGGTGCTTTAGCAAACACTCACATATGGAAACACTACAATTTTACTGAGCCAGTTACACAGAAGTTTGCATTCTTTTTAGTGAAAATATAGAACAAAAATCTTCCTTGCCAGATTCTCTCTGGCTCTTCAAAATATTTCCTCAGCAAGGCTGCTTCTCCCCTCCTTGCCAAGAAAGAGCAATATTGTTGCCTCCATGCTACTAATTTATTATCCTTTAGTTACTACTTGTGCTGTTTTTCCACTGAGACCCAAGTTTAAGGGTGTTTTCAGTTAGCTAGCCCCAGATAAAAACAGCCACTTCTTATGCTACATTTGTAAAGCCAATATTATAGAACTAAGGGCTATTGAGATAACATTTACAAGAAAACTAGTGCAAAAAAAAATATTAACCATTCTATAGTATCGAGACTTACAGTAAAGTTTATGAGGTCATAGTGTAGATGAAGCTGCCTCTGCTTAGTGACATGTATTGCACCAGATTCATCTCTCTTTACCTAAAAGAGAAACCAGACAAGGCTAACTCAAAGACTCTCTTTAGCTCAACCTCTCTGTTCCCAGAGGGCGTCACACCAACTCCAGGAGGCTGGAGCTCCCCTCAGAGAAGCACGCTGAGCATGCCGCAGCAGCAGCACATGCATTTCTCAAATGGAGCCTGATGTCTCAATTTCAAAAGCACTCACGTAGGTGAGTAAACAGAAGGCTCTGAGCAGAGGGCAGTGAAAATATATGTCCTCTGCTGGATCAATTTTAAATCATTTATTTGTTCTACAAGAGTCGTAGGTCATAAACAAGCTGGCACTACATATATTCAAGGTATTGTTTCCCCCCTACCCCACCTCCGGTACTATGTAAGGAAATTCAGTTTCTAGAAGGGGTACAGAGAGCACTGAAGAAGGACTGCTTCTCATTCACTGACTCTCAAGGGGCTCAGCCCCCCTGGAACACTGAATTGAAGGGAGATGTTGCATGACAACTCCCAGTCAAGGATTCTCTCTCATCCCATGCAGGAACTACTGCACTTATTGCTCGTGAAAGTCAGAACTACAGAATGCTAATCTGAAACTGCCTTTAATCACCATTAAAAAAAACATTCTGCAAAGAAAAATAGGGGGTTTTTACATCCTGACAATTTGAAAGAGGGACCTGAATTCAAGTAACATGGCTGCTGTTAGTAACTTATAAGAAAAAACAAAATATTTCAAATTCATGTGATCTCCCCAAAAACAATCCACATTCTACCTCCAGTAGAAATGAGAGAAGCTGCCAATCTACACTTCTGGAAAATAGAAAGCTCATGCCTCCAGATTCTCAGGGTAGGGCACCACTGCTTGCTGAAGAGCACTGACCAACAGGTTTGTTTTCCCAAGCTGGTTGCAAGCTGCAGACATTTCTAGCATGCACAGACATCACGCTTTCACCGAGACAGAGGCTCAGTCAATTGAATGTATAAGACGAGACTATCTGAAAGGCAGCATAAAACATCCACGGCTTACCAAAAGAAAATGAACGACGTCTCCTCGACAAAATGCAAGCATGGGGTTCACAGAGTTCTGTACAGCCACAAAGTGCCATGCCAGAAGAGGGACGCTAGAAGGGTCCATCTGTTAGACAAAAAGCATAGCCAGTATTTAAGGTACACAAGGCAGAACCTGAGTTCCAGGACACATGCTGTTCATCAGCTGCTATTCACTGACTTTGCTACGTACACACCCAGGCTGCAAAGCAATTGCCTGGTCTGCTGGCAGATGAGCCGCAGCTTGTGCACTTTGGTCCAACAACACAGTTTAGGGAGAACTTTTGTCTCTTTTCAAAGTGGACAGTCAGTCAGAACAAAACCTGTATCCCAGCTGCTTAATGTAGGTCCAGTCTCACACGGATTGATGAACTACGACAAGCTGCAGCTTGCTAGCCACCTCATCGCCATTCTCCCAATCTAATATATCCCAGGTCTTCTCCCAGCTGCTTTTCCAAGAGAAATTATACCAGTGACTAGTGCATAACCAAGAGTTTAGAAGACAATTTAGTGCTCTAATTCCACTTTGTTTCTGTCCCTGCAGATAAGGGTCCTATGGTATGGCCCTTATGTAAAGCAATGGCCGCAGTACAAGGTGACTGTAGCATTAATCAGGTCAACATCCCGTCTGTGGGTGTGTCCAGGCTGCAGCAGGGAAGACAAGAAGCTGAGGGTCACCTGCGTCCCTCTCTTCCTACTTATTGGAGAAATTCAGCATCTTCATACAGCTGAAAACAGCCTTTTCACCTCCCCTCTGCCCACAATCTGCACACAGACCAACACATTATCACTGTAATTTCACAAGACAGAGTTTACTGTGTGCTGATAAAGTAGTGATACCAAACACCTTGTCCTGACCCATCCCCTTCATCTAGGAACTGTTCGTAGCCATCATTCAAAAAGTGTTTGGCTTCATTACTCACACGACCGTAAGGAAAGGTCATCCACACTTTCAGAGATGGTTTCAAGCCAATAACCAGTATCTTCAAGAAAAAAAAAAGCCAGAGTAAAATGTTTGAGTGTATACCAGAAAACTTCTCCTTTGGCATTTCTCACACAAAGCCTTCTGCAAGCAGCAAGTTACCTTTGTTAAGGAGGCCATGGCCAACAGGGAATACTGGGTGATAGGATGGTCTCTCAGCTCAACTTTTGCATGTAATGGTTCAATACAGCAAACTTCCCCCTTTGAGCCACTGAAGAGACATCGAGATTCACACGTTCTCACTCCCATAACCCTCCTGCAAAGAAGAGGATCAGCTTAGTGGACAGCTATCACAAAGAGATCAGCCCGAAGAGATCTCATGAAATCTCAAGAGTGATCCTTCATAAATATTGTTTTTAAGAAGTCCTTTACAGAGCTCCAAGGATCACTTCTAGTGTGTCACTAGAAGCAGTTCCATACAGCTGCTCAAATACAGAGATGAAATCCTTAAGATCTTATTTAACAGTAAAGTTTTGGGAATTCTTGGATGTGATGGGACTCCCTAGACTTTCAATCCTTCCTCCTTGTCCCTCCCCATCTTGAAGAGGCCATGAAGAAAACAAGCAGTTACTGCAGGGCAGTTCTCATGCAGCACTTTCATGACAACTACCAAGAGCCCACAAGAAATGCCAAGACCCTGCATAATATATCCAGACCTTAATAACTTGGGCTATTCTTTGACTATTACACTGCCAGACAGCATCTTGCTTCAGCTGTGAAATTACACTGCTGCCCTAAATTACACCTTGAAGAGTCAGACAGCTTTATTGGTGCCATTGGTTTTCTGGGGGTTTTTTTGCTTAGGTTTTAGAAACTATGACCCTGCATTAGTTTCTTGTACTTTCTATAGGTAGAGTTATTGTCTTACTTAAATGACAGTTCAAATACGGAGCCTCCGCTGTCATTGCAAATTGCAAGTGTCGGGTCATCTGTAAACTGAGCAGATAATCGGATTAAAAATGGCACTAAGAAATAAACTATGAAAAAAAAGTACTGAAAAATTTATGTTATGGCATTATTAACAGCTTACGAAAGTACAAGAATTGTACCTACCAGAAAGACACCTTTTAACATACAGAGACAATTACTGGCTTTTTTATGACATGTAAGAAAAGGAAGGTTTTGTGTTTCATCTCCACCCCTCCAGGGAACCCTAATGCTAGCTTTTGTTATCGAAGTCCAATCACTTTCTATCGCAGCTCAGAACTACAGCATACCAAAACCTGTGTTATTGCTACACCGCTCACAGCCTGGAGCCCAGGAGCTGGTGCCAGAGCTGGTAAATGGGCTGCAGTCACGAACAGACCAAAACCAGCAACATTCAGAACTACTAATGATACCAAATAATCAAGGTAAGAAAGGTCATGGCCACAGCTGAGGCACCTTTCTGGAGGACTCTGCAACCCAGCACCCTGCAGCACAAGCATCCGGGCTGTATAGCAGTGTCCAAGTACTCTTCAATGCTGGTACCACCATCAGGTCATGAGCTAGAGATGGGGGCCACTATGAGCAGAGGACCTGGCACAGGGGAACATTCATCTTTATGCACAGGGCAACGATGGCAGAGATGGAAACATGGAAGACGCAGCAGTAAGGGGGCACCTTCACACCCACAAAACATTTATCATTAGTCAGGCCAACCAGAACACGAGAACCCGTCTTTGAGCAACATGACCCACCAGACCCACACAAGTTCCATGTGACACTGCATGGGTCTGGGATGTCAAGGCAAGGTCCAGGAAAGGAGAAGAGCACGAAGAGTTTGGGTGATTCACCAAAGTCACTGCTCTGACCAGACTGTCAAGGAGCATTATGCTCTGTTAGGAAAGGTCCACATCGAACAAAGCCACCCACAAAATCAGGTATGAGTTTCTGTGTGTGATGACAACACTATGTTGAACAAGATGCAACAGATGATTTCTCTTTCAACCCAAACATTCCCAACAAGTTAATCGAAAAACTGCTGACAGAAGCTACTTTCCACACTTCAGACTCTTTTAAGTTTAAAGTTGACAAGTCATGTATCCACATCAAACCACTGCAAGTTTTAGAGAAATGTGTTCTAGCAACTAATTCTTCATAGATTTTGGCATCAGAGAGGAGTTAACACACAACAACTGTCATCTGTTATAGTACGACTCACAGCTGATACTACTATTTCAGCTCTCAAAATACTTAGCTTTTTTTTAAATAGAATTTCTGCTCATTTTTCTCAGCTCTGAATACTAACACCGTACAGCTCCTAGTAGCTGCCCTCATCTGTAAATCTAGAAGTACTACACAAGGAAAGTCAGCACATCGTGATTGAACAAAAGTGTGTTTTACGGGAGAAAAAAAGTAGTATACAAAGAGTATATGTGTTTGTTACCTTGAATTGCAAAGTTTGTTAACTTGATGTACCACAAAGTTCAGTGTTTGTTACCTTGATGTGCAAAATGGCTGTTCCTGGTGGGTGGGCATCTGTTATTGACCGTAGCAGCTTCCCACTGGCCAGATCCCACATTGTGATCTGCAAGCAGATTGTTTTCAGTACACGCTTACTGCCAAAGGGTTCTCTCCATCACCTTGTGTGTTGGTCCATCAATAAATTTCTATATTCCCAATACCACTCTGGGTTAGTAGGGCCTTCATATCAAAGAAAAATTCTCTGAAATCTGTTCCTACCCCATTTTTACAAGCAGTTTACTTATCTGCTTATACTCTTGTTTACAATATTAGAGTTATCTTCACAACTTTGAATCACGTCCTTTTGGCAAGCTCTCCCTGCCTGCCTGAACTCACTCACCCCGCAGCTATCTGCCTGATAACACAATTGAAGAAGGTAAGATAACTTTGCTACCACAACACTGTTCAAAGTGGCTCAACACATTTCTCACAGACTCAGTGAGCAGTTGCATAATCTCTGCTAACATTCGTTAGGAAAACTCAAGCATCTCCATGGCTACCATGAACCTTGTCACTCCTGCATTTGCTCAGCATGACAGGTCAGGCAGGAGTATACGACTTGGCTTGCACTTGGGTATTAAATTCAGGCAATTTCTCAACTAGGGAGCAGGAAGTTCCAAACTACTGACTGCATAAATGAGGAATACTTAGCCAAGAAGAACTGAGATTACACTTTGAATCAAACTTTTTATTGGAAATCCTATTTTATATGGTTCCATAAAACATCTATCAAAGCTTCATAGACAGATGCTTCAGGACAGGGCAGATGGAGCCACACATACTTCTCAGCTCAAAAACTAACGAACAGCTACATATTGGGTATCACTTCTGGATAGTCTCTCAATAACAGTCTGCAGAAGGACTAAGAACTAGACCATCTTCTCATCCTATGGGAATTACCTGTCCTTTTGCAAAGCCACACAGGAGCCTCGAACAGTCGTTGTTGATACTGAGCGCAGAGATAGCCCCATACTGGGCCCCAACAGCAGTGCTGCCCAGACACAGCCGAAGAGCCTGGTTTTGATCTGGAGCAGATTAGTAAGTAAATAAAGAGAGAGAAACAGCAATGATTAAAATTAACATCGTACAATTATTTACATATATAATTCAGTCGGGGTACATTAACATTTCACCGGCTTACAGTTAAGTTCTTAAAAAAGAATTTACAAGATAAGAGCACGTTAGTACAGAGATGATAGGACACTGCCTTGCAGGAAAATACAAAAATTATTTTAAAAAGTACAAAGCAGGCATGGGGAATGTAGAGGTATTACAAACTGAAGAAGAAACTACTAGAAAAATCAAAGCACTATGTGGCTTTCCTTGTACTATTCTGCAATGGTGCTTAAGTTGTAGCTAGGAAGATGACAGAAAATTAGTTCTATCTTCCGAACCTTACATTTCTGCATGCCTATTTGAACATCAACTACAAATCCCCAACACAGGCTTTTGCTAAGTGTAGTTTTAAATAAACCTTTATTCCTTGGTTTTGTTGATAAAGGTCAGAACCTAGAGGGAAAATGAACTTGTGTTCCCAAGTTGAAATGCGTGATGAGTTCTAATGCACATCGTTCTTACTTTATAAGAAAACAGGGAGATCACCACACTGTGACAGAACTTCCTTTCCTGAAACACAGGCTACCGCAGTGGAGGTGTTAATGCCTGCACAGCCTCCTAGGGGACTGCACTGCCGCATGGCCATGCCCTGTCTGCCCCTGCAGACCACAAACAACAGGCACATCTGTTTGGGCTAAATTCTCGTATGCTTCCACCATAAGAGCTAAAAATTGCTTTGTAAGATGTTGCACTTCAGTACTATGAATTATAACCTTCTGCCTGTGTTTGGTGCATTGCTCTTAAATGTTCTCGATCTGCGTTTTCCATCTCTCTCCGTTTTGTCCCTTTTGAGCGGAGGAGGAAGAAGAGATACTTTATGAGGACTGTTGGAATGAAGACTAGAGTTTTTAAATACATCAGAGGCACCACAATAAGACTGTGTGCAGGATTTCACCTTGAGTGAGGAAGGGAAAGGACAGGATCCAGGGAAACAGACAGCAGCGGAACACCAGAAACCCCCTGGAAGAACTGCCCAAGGCACAGGACACAAGTTGCAGCACCACTAGCGATGTGCTAGATGTGAAACAGAGCATGGATATACCTCTCACTTCCTCCCCAGTACAAAGCAATGTATTCACCAATCTGCACAGACAGATTGCTGGCAGAGCACACATGCAGTGGGAATCACTTCTCAAATTCTAACAGTATGAAGAGGAGGTATCAGTGGGAGAACCAAAATAAACACTAGCAAGAAGAGTACCTGAACTCATGGATTACTCTAAAGCACTATTTAGGGTGCCAAGGTCAAAAGCTTTTTCCACTCTATTCCACGTTTTCCTTCATCTACCTCAATAAACTTGTCTGCTGTAGTGGCCCCAAAAAAGTAAAAAGTACCTTTTCCTGCAAAATCTGGATAGTGGTAGCAGAGAGGTAGGGATAGAGAGGGTGTTACAAACACTGCTTGTTCTGCCCACCAAACAAGACAGGGCCTGGAGAGACGTAAAGGCCATGCTCTGTCTTGCAAATGCACAAGGAGGGCTCAGGTGTTATAGCAAATTGTCAGAGTTGATCTGAAACATAACAGTAGTGTTCAAGAGGACACCGTATGTTATGGGTGCTCAGAGACATCAGGAATCTTAAGAATGTTGAAGAACCCTGCTCTTGAAATCTGTAGGAGGAAAAGCGAAAGGTGCCTTCAGTTGACCATATCAATGAGAATCATCATCTCTTCTTCAGGGGACAAGCAGCCCAGGCAGTTCTGGAAAAGGCTTCGTGTTCTTTATGTACTTCTGCTCTGCTGTGCCTGCCAGCACAACACCTGAATCCGCAAGAAGGAAGCATCTCCCCTTTCTTCCTCTGCAGTCTGGCTTATGCCAAATGCAGAACAAGGGAGATGCATTTTCAAATGAGAACTGACATTTGCTTGTTTACACTTAAAAACATTTCATAAAGATACTGCTTCCACTGTTAGAGTTGTTCAGTTAAACTACAGGTAAATGAAGATTATTTTTCACAGTCAAATATCCAGAAACTGTGTAAAACGCTACTTTTCATTAGCTTGCCAAATGAACGTGACATTGCTCAAGATACAGTCCTCTGAAAGCCAAGGAGAGTGTGAGGGTTCAAACTGGCCGAACCTGTGTGTACAGAAGCAGCTTGAAAGCTGACAGTCACACAAGTTACTGCTTAAATAGGTATCTACACTTTAGAGCCCTGACACTCATGTTTAACTAAACAAAGGACGTATACAATTCAAGTGACTATATTGCGAACGGCCGCAGGGCCATTGTAGTTGATCACTACAGGGAGAAATTAAGAAAAGCCATGTGCAATTCATTGCATCTGCCACCCGAGCCTTCCTGAAGATCAGTTTGATGCCATGGAACCACAGCACCTTCTGCTTCAGGTGCTGGACAGAGTGCTTCAGCCACCATCTCTGTTACCAAGCTCAAGGCAGTGGAAACACTTCAAAACCAAGGCCATTGCTCTGCACACACCTCTCCTTATTAGGCTAAGATGAAAGCAGAAGCCATGTGATGGAAATAAAAAATCCTCCTTTGCCATGCTACTGGAAAACACCTTGACATCACTGCCATAGGGTGTACATGCCATAGATCAGAACAGGACAAAGAAAAAGAATAAAAATGGAAGATTTCCATGGAAGCTCGGAGAACACAGAGCTACAGCTGGAAAGCACGTTCCTCAGAGAGGTACTCTTCAAATGATGTCCTTCAAGTACCAAATAAATAAATTCTGTTCCAGAGGTCTGGAAATACAGTTCATTTACAAAAAGACCATCTGCTAACTATAGAAATAAGATTAAAAGTAAGGTAAATAGTGCAGCTCTTGCTATTAAAGGCAAATTGCATTCTTCTACTTCAGTGTAAACCTGTCAATAACTCAATCAACAACCTGTTTCCTGTAAGGCATGAAAAAGGAGAATCTTTCACAGCTTTCTCTGAAAAGGGCAGCAGCTTCAGAATCACTACTACTTTCAATCCAGCTTTACATCTTCACATGTAAACCCAGGTGAACTTTCAAACCCCTTTTCTTCTTCCCTCACCCACAACATCAATTCAAAATAAACAAGACTCCCACCACTCCACCCCAAATTAAATTCTTTGTATGACTCAAGTTATTTCTTCCTAAGAATGAAGTGCCTATTGTTTGTCAAAGTTGAGTTGATCACTTGGAAAGCTAATCCCAGAGAAATTCATGCCAGTACTTGTTCGTTTCCAGACAGTCAAAAGATGACACACAACAAGGAGCCATTAGATTATTTAAAAAAAAAAAAACCTAACTAATAATAAATAAGATGGACAGAATCGCTTCCAAAGCAAAGCAAGACCCCTGAATCAATCAGCTCCTATTAATCAATTGATAGAATAATAGAAATGGATAAAAGCAAAAGGTTTATAAGATTTTATAAGCTGATCTGATGATTTTCCAGACTAATATTACCAGCTTTGAATTAAGGCACATTTAAGATTAAACATAAAAAGCTTTTTCCCAAATGCTTGAAACAAAGGTGGCTATCAATTGCCAAAAAATGTTTTTAATTTTGCAATTTACATAAAGCAATTCTTCATCTGAAAAATTTCTGGCAGTAGCTATTTGTGTTGCTCTCAAAGTCTGAAGTCAAAACAAGATGGCACATTGACAAAGTTCTACAAGAATAAAAGCAAGTTTGTGAATATGAAGTAAGTCACTTTCCAGAACAAAGCAATAAGCATAGCACTCCAGAAGTTATGACTTCTCAGATCACCAGGTTTTCATCAAGATCTTCTCCTTAAACCGTTATTTTCCCAAGTCTGAAAGGCCTGCTTTACTTCCTGCAGAATTACTCAGATATCACAGATGTTACGAACCGGTCCCTTCCTCCCACCTTTATGAAGCACAGTACCAGTCACTGCTCTCCCAGGAGATATAACCCTCTTGGGCCTGGGGACCAGGAGGACAAGAGATGGTGAGCTAATGGGACGCACTGCAGACACTATCTCCCCGAGTAACACAACAGCTGTGCCCTAAGGCAGGGCACACTGAACCCTCCTTCCCACAGCTTACACTAGTAAAATGATTGCTCAGAGCAGGGGTTAAGTCTGACTGCCCATGGCTATGACATCAGGAACCCGTGGCTCCCTCCTCGGCTGCATAACCGGTGCATGAGCAGGGCCTTCAGAAGCTGCTGTCTGCTGCACAGGTTTCACATAGTTTCTGGTTTGTAGCTCTTTGAATTGGGTTCCTACTCCACAGTGCTCCCATTTGACAGCTCTCGGGCAAATACATAAGGGTGGTGATCTCATGGAAGAGCCTTTGTCCTGCCCCGAAACAACGCCTTTACAAACAGCTATGGACCTGCTGCCCTAAAATGTTATAAATCGCACATTTACCTGTTCCTCTGCTGTTCTTGACCGGAGAATTTGGAAGTGTCCAATGCACATGCATTCAATAACAGTTCCCAGACTGGCCAGCAGTACTATCCACTGACTGGTTACTGCACTGCCGTACTTGCTGCTTATCTGGCATCTTAAATTCTGGTACAGACAACATGCAAACTGGGCAAGACAGGAGTTGTTCATGCAGAGTACATGCACAGCGCAGTGTTACTGTACCTTTTCCTTTTCAGTCCACACAGAAAGAGCCAAAAGAGGAAAGAAAAAGCCAGAAATCAATATAAAAGACATAAGTGAAGTAATGAACAGCACATGTGATAATCTTCAAAAGACAGAGAGAACCTTCAGATTTTGCTGATAAAGTTTCCCTTTGTTAACATTTCTCCTTTTGACTAATTCAAGTAACTGAAAGGATGCTGTGATAGCTAGTGTTTTAAAACCACGTGGTTTAGAAAGCATATTGAATCACTGAAAAAAAGGTTAGTTTATAAATTCAGACTTCACTGTATTGAAGACCAAAAAAAAAAAAATCTGAGAGGAAATGAAACTGGAAGTTCACTGTGACATAGCTGTTAAAATTATTTTCCACAGTTACCACCAGGCAGCCAGCCAACTCCCCATTAACTTCAAAAAACAGCCAAGGTCCCCAAAATCTAGTTTTCATACTGTCTTTAGGTACCTACACTACCTGTTCTCTCAAGACATCATGCCACCCTCAACACCTCAACAAAGACTCAGGACACTAACCATAAGTTTTACAGGCAACAAAGAAAATAAATGGTTCAACACTACCCAAACCAAAGCTTAATTATATAGAAGTTTTCTGTCTGGAACATAAAGTCTATAAGAAAAATAACACATTTCAGTGAGTTCTGTTTAAGGGCTAGTTTTTGAGTAGCATAAAAACCTCCTAGCTCTACTAGAAAGATGGAAAAAAAAAAAACCTCTAAAGATTATCTAGTTATTGTTACAGACTCACTGGGAGAGCACTTCTCCACTCCAGCTAGAAATCTTCAAGAAAAGTCATGGCACACAGCAAAAGTGCTCATTTGCACAAAGTTCACAACTCCAAACAAGTTTCAGAAAGAATTTGGCAAAAGGATGGCCCATCATTTAGGTTAAAAAACCCAAATCCCCCAAACAAGCACAGCACTAGAAACAAGCCAAGGGTCATATTTCTATGGCACAAAAACCTGTTATTATCCAACCGTGGTAACAAAGCAACAAATAGAAGATAAACTGTCTGCAAGATAGGTAAAAAAATGAGAGCACCAAACTCTTCTCAGTAATGTCAGCTCATGTAACAAACAGCAAACACCAGAAATGGCAGATTGAGAGGTTTCGATGGGTGGTTAGGAATTTTTTTCCCCTGCAAGAGTGGCCCTGGAGCAGGTTACCAGAGGAGCATGTGCATGACCATTTGCCTCTTGGGCAGTACTTTCCATCCATGAAAGACAAAACGAGAGCTGCCCCGACCCAGTTATGGGTGACAGTCCTGCACCAAACAGGGGTGACTACAAGCCTTCAGACATCTCTTCCTATTAAAACTTCTGCAACACTTACAGGAAGTCAAAGAGTTGGCATTTAATCCAACTCTAATCCACAAGAAAATATTATTTTTCAAAGATTAGATGCACAATCTGAGAACTGTCCTGTGATAATTTTTCAAGAGCCAACAGAAGCAGAATGAAAGTTACCCAAGGCTTCCTTAAAAAGGACAAAGCAGACAAGTCAAGAGGTACAGGTGGACTTACAAGAAGAGACAAATGAAATAGCTACATGAAGTCAAATATATGAAAGAAAAAAATAAAGGGTTAAAAAAATTGCTAGTGACACAAAACTATTCAGAAGAATTTGAACATCGGCAATGTTCAACCAGAAAACAGACCTACATTTTTGCAAGCAAGAAAAGGTGATGGTTCCACTGTACAGTACAAATCATGCACGCAGCTTACAAAACTTAAAGGAGTAAATCTCATCCTAATTAACATATCTAGCGGAAAAATGTTTTCATTAAAAAAAGCACAGAAATTGATGGGTCTACAGACATAAACTACTGATTTAAATTACAGAATAAAACCGAGCCAGAACACTAATTCTCTCTCCTTGCACAGAAAGTGGCCATATCCTGAGAGGATTTCTCTCTTTGCAGATAGATTTGAGAGCCCTGAGGTCAGCACCAAGTTTTAGTTACAGAACTGAAAGAATTCAGCAGAGAACAGAAGCGTCCAGGATGCATGGCCATATCTGGAACAAAGATGAATGACAGTTTCGTTTCTCATCACCTTTACATTGCAGCATAGACTCACAGAATAACTTTGGTTGCAAGGGAGCTGTGGAGGTCTCTGGCCTAGACCTGTTGCTCCAAGAAAATTCAACAAGATCAGCTTGCTGAATTCTGAATGTCCCCAAGGAAGGAGATTCCAAAACCTCTCTCAATCCTTATCTAATGCTTCAGCACCCTCATGGTGAAAAATTTAATCAGAGCTTCCCATGTTGTAACTTGGGTCCATGGCCACTTATCTAACACTATGGACCTTTCAGATGGATCTGAGTCTCTCTTCTCTGTATCTTTCCATTACATAGCAGGAGCTAGCAACACGATGTCCCCTCAGCCACCTTCTCTCTGTGCAGAAGAAGCCAAGTTCTCTCAGTCCCTCTTCACACCTCATGTGCTTTAGCCCTGTAATCATCTTGGTGACCCCCTTCCAGTGGGCCCACTGCAGTACACTGAAGTCTGTCTTTTACTGAGCAGCCCTAAACTGAACACAGATGGGATATCACAAGTGCAGAATAGAGGGAAGAAGTGGTTTTCCTCAACCTGCTGGATGAACTTGTGATAATACAGCCCAGCACGTGGCTGTAGAAACAATAGCTTTTCACGTTTCAGTAGATCAGAAAGCTTTAAAGGCCCTGTTGCAAGTATGCAGAGAAGTTCCTCATATTTATTCCTGATACTTATTTTAATAAAAGCCAATCAGTGGAAAGCTTGCATTGTGCCAAGTTTCCTAAAGGCCACAAAATTAACTGAATAACTACAGACCACACAGCCTTACAAAGATCATGGCCAAAATAACTGCAAATGTGTTGTTCCAAAGTAATCAACAGCGTAACAAAGAAAACTTCGCTAAAATGCACTTGCACTGAGCAAAACAAACCTTATAAAATCCACTGACTTGAAGAGCCATAGCATACCAAGCATCTTGGACAGTCAATGGTCCATCCTCTTAAACAGGACTCAATGCAGAAATAATCACGACAAAGGTAAGAATGACCCTTCCTCTCTGCATGGTTATATAGAGTCTTAGAGCCCCTTCTCGAATGCAAAATGATAAAAACATCTATTATGACACTTGCAGAGAACAGCTTCTTGTTTAAAAGCTTAGTGACTTCAGAGTGTCTGCATAGAGAGAGCAACAGGAAAATCAAGAGTAAAAATGTGTTCCATAGTAGTCACACTGGAAGTCTCCACTCACGAGACAAATTTTAGAAAAACCCCAAAGATGTACTGTAAACACTCACTAAAATCATGTGTTGATTGTAGGAGGTAAGAAGTTATTTACACTCAGATTAAGCACATCCTGTAATTGTTTCAATACTGGATTAAGTAAATGGCATCAAATAGTTTAATATCTAAATCCCAGGAAGGCAAGTTTTACACTGTCACAATTTTTCCCCATCCTTCCGTTGTATCATTTTGCTCTCTTGAATAATTTCAGCCAACTTCAAAAGAAAAGAAGATAATGAAATTTCTACAATTGTTAAGAATTTGGTGATGCACAGACAAAAGGCGCACAACCTCCACGTGAGGGAGCAATTCAAGAGCTGTGTTCAACCAGCTGGTAAGCTGGATAAACAGAAGCACAAGCTCAAAAACTGTTTTAAGCTAGTTTGTTGATAAGAGGAAGGAAAGAATAACAGAATGGACCCAGAGGTGACAGGTGCAGGGGAAGGTCAGCGAAGCAGAAACCTGCGATGCCGGCCTGCAGGTAGCCGTGAGTCAGAAATTCCACTTCCCACAGAACACATTTTAATTTCCCTAAGACTGGCAGCTATTATGTTATTGGGGAGGACAAGATTAATACTGTATGAGATGATGGTTGTATACTGATTCTGGTTTCTTCCATATGAAAAGAGTAATTCATATTTAAACATAGAAAAGGCTCTTTAGACAATTGCCACAAAGCTATATTTCTCAATACCAATGTGCCAGTCCTCAAAGCAGAAGAAAGATGTGAATAAGGACAACTAAAATATTACTTGCGATGTATTTCTTTACTGAAAGAAAAATCACATTTAGCACAAATGAACATATTAGAAGAAATCCACCCTGCAGTTCTAATTCAGGCTGGGCTTCTTTGCTTGGGGTTTTTTAAAGATCATTAAAATGCAAAAAACTCAAAACTTTATTTTTAACTTACCAAATATCAGCGCTAACCCATGGGAAGTCCCCACTGCTATCAGATTTGATGTTGCCTGAAACAGTCATGCAGTAAGATTGGAAGTAGAAAAAACATCAGTCACAAATCCACTGCTTAAACTCTCACTACTCTCATGCTAAGCTTGCCTAAAGGGGAAGATTTAGAAGGTTATAGATATAACCACTTCCTAATTTATCAGTAACAAGCAATTCCTGTGTGAAAGCTAGAGAAGTATTAAACCTGGACGACCATCACACAGATCTCCTCGGGTTCAGAGGGCTGCCTTTTCCCCTGCTGTTTGCAATTCAAATGCTCACAGAGTGGCACACACAGCGTAACTTCTTCTCTGTAAAGTCAACGCCATTCTTTCAGCGTGGTAGCCAAGTATACATACTCAAGAGTTTTCCTCACTCAGCTGCTACATCCACATCTGAACTCTTCTACAATCCCCGGCAGCGCTGGTCCCCTGAAGAGACAGTCCACAGCAAACCCAGAGACTCCAACTTCCTTCCATGGGGAAATAAAATTCTCTAAATTCTACCACACTTGCAAACCTGTCCCCAGTTAAATAGAACTTCATATAAATCACATAATGCTGTAGATAAATTAATGTTCTACTTTTTATTTCTTAGCAAATGTAAGTCAGATCTAAAAAAACTGTTTTAATGTCTGTAGAATGAAAGTTGTTGCTTCTATCCTACGTGCACATCAGTCACAGCATGCTTCCAATTTTGCTGCACAATATTTTGCCTTAGATGTGACATTTTTTTCTTTGACTTTTTTTAAACAAAAAGTATGATTTCTTATGGACTGCTGCTACTACAGTCAAAGCAACCAAGCACACCCTTAGTTTCTTTGTAAAATATTAAAGCTCTTTTCACAAGGCCAGAACAAATACTTGCTGTATTTCACCTCCTTAAAATGTTTCTCTTCTTTAACTACAGGCAGCTTCTATTCTGATGTATTTACTGAGCATGCTTGACTTCAAGAAGTTTAATGCAAATTGCTAAGCAGGAGTATCTTTCAGACAGGCTTTTAGTGAAATTTTATATTTTAAGGTCATATTTCAGTTACATCAGTGCCACAGAGATTTTGAACCCATCACTTTACGAGCACTTAAGTTTCTTTAAAAGATTGTTATGAGTCAAAGCAATAACTGTCAAAGAAGGGAAATTCAACATGTTCAACAGTCAAACATGTACCTTAATGGGGAAAGGTTACGGGCTTGACTAAGAAGTCCTGGTGATGATAAGAAAAAGGGGAGAACAGGGAGCGTGATCAGCAGAGGAGCAGCTGGGCAGTTTAGAATGGTTGAATTCTGCCCACAGGAACTAGATCTTTCATGCTGGTGCTCCCACCCCTCATATTTGAAAATTCTTAGTAAGGGTAAGAAGGAAGATGCATTTATCAGCTGTCTTAAACCATTGTTTTAACAAACTTGCATGAGAACTAACTATACAGTATTTGAAAGTTGTTGGAGTACTTACAATTGCAGTGGGCAAGCCAGCATCCACTTTGTCCTATAAAAACAGGACAAGTCATGAGTAGGAGAGACAGACCTCCCAGATCCATACATGTCTCTAATAATTAGAACTACAACACACAGAAAAATCAGCACAAGTTGGATTTTAATTCTCCTATCAGGCCAGACGGTGCTGAGGGAACCACTGGTTAGAAACACCCAGAAGGGATGAGAAAGTGCACAGAAATGGAGAGGAACCAGAATATCCTGAAATTCCATATGAAACTTACTGTGCTCTTCTTAGAACAGTCTAATCTTCACTATCTTGTGCCTGGCATAGACATCAATGGCAAAACCACTTCCTTGTCCCCTCTCAAGCACACCTTATTAGCTTCCCATTCAGGTGGCTCACTCACACCTCTACCAATGAGAGTTAACAGCCAGCAGCAGCCCACTACCATTGAGACCCGGTCCCACGCAGAGACGAGTCACTTGCATTCTCTTCTAATGAGCCGACCTCACACACTTCAGAAATCATCATTTAGAAATCTCCACTCTTAGCTCTGATCTTGGACAGTCAGTTTTACCCTGGCAGTATGATCTACAGACAAATCAGTGTTAAAGAAGACCTACCACATTGCTGCTGCAGTAAGTCACCTAATAGCCCATTCACTTCTGGCTAGGGATTACTAGTTCATAGTTTACGTACCAAACGTGTTAGCATTATCCAGACTCACAGTAGGGGGAGGAGGAAGATCACCCACACCTCTCCACACCAGAAGACATTAAAATCTTTCTTAATGGATGCAAACAGGAGAAAAAGACACTTACTGCTGCAGATACTATTTGGGCAGAAATTCCTTTCAGAAGCGAGAGCCGTATAACCGATCCATGGAGTGAGAGAGAATCTGGGAGTTTTTTCTTCCTAAGGAAATAAGAAATAAACCAAATACATTAGAGCAGAATATAAGTTTGCCTAACCCGCAGCTAAACCAGCAGGTAAATTCAGCAGGCACTCCTAACTCATGCAGTTTCCATTCTTATCCTTAGGGTTACATGCAGAGTGAAACGGACATGAGGTTATTTGCAAAGCCTGTTAGGCACCACTGGCCTGCAGAGAATTTGTTTTTAACTCATCTCCCAGAGGGGGGGAAAAAAAAAAAAAAAAATCAAACCAATTGTCAGTTTCAAGCACGTATCTGCAAACCACAGAATTTATTAATAAAGTCTGTAAGTAACACTTTTGCTCTTTAATTAATCTTCCAGTGAGTCAGGAAGTTTCAGCCTTTAAAGGTGAATATCTAAGGAAAATACACAATTGCAAAAGGCTCATCAGCAGAATACAGACCCCTAGGAAAACTGGATGCATGCTGTATGAAAACACAGCTGATCAGATACCAAAGGTTGATGTCCAAAACCTTGATGTCTTTTAAAAGTAACTAGTGCGAGGGAGACAGTTATTTCTAAAGAGCGCTGGTATACTGTAGCACCCAGAGTGGAGGAAAAGTCCCCAGGAAAGTTGCAATGGTGTTGCCAAGCACACACCACCAGAAAGCCAAATTTCCAAAAGTAACAGGAAATATTTGGTTCTTGTCTCTCCAGAGGAGCACAAACAAGTAGCTCACACTTAGGCTGAAGAAGCATGTCGTTAACAGCTTATATAATGTCTAAGGACCCATAAACATGGCAACTAGTTTCACCCAGAGATGACAGTAACACTTGCAGGTTTTTCTGCCCACTGTGTATTGGAAGATGTTTAAGCCACTCCAGGTAACATTTTCCTCAACACAGATCATCTTATTTGAATAAAGGACGGACAGCGAGTCAGTACACCACTACATGCCACCATGAACCATCACAGTTAAGAACGTTTCTACCCTATGCAATTGCTCATGCAACAATCGCAACTTGTTATGGCATATAAGGAGGCTGTGGAAGTGGCTCAGGATGTAGGATCGGGCCATCAATTGAGTAATTAACAAGACAAGTCAGCAGTGTTATTGCTAATTATCACATTTCCAGGCTGCTTTCAGATGTCAGGTTTAGCTTTCTATTTACAGGAGTGACAGCAGTTCACTTGCCTTTTAAAAATAACCAGCTGCTTGCAGACTCTGGAAGTCATCAGACACACCTTTGAAAGATTTTCTTTAAAGTCATCATGGTCCAGTGTTTTAAAGATTCCATCAAAACCCAGAGAAATTAAAATATTCTAACTCCCATAAAAAGCATTTTTTGCTCAAACAGGCTAGCCCTCAGTGCAAAAACAAATCCCATCTTTGCTTACAAGATCCTGCAGGAATAACACTGTTCTGCCAGAAGCATCTTCACCAGAGTCCCTGCAGCATCCCCTGGGACCTCAGCACTAGGATGTCACAGCAGGAGACAGAATCCACACATGCAACTAAAGGGTTCCTGCCCAAGTAACAGACAAAATTGCACGCTCACAGCAAAGCTTGGGAAGGAGGCAACAGACGGTTGCCTTCAGAAGTTTCAACTGCTCTTAGCTTTGGATTGTCCTTCTAACTGCTCAAAAAAGGAGAATTTGTTTTTTATGGATATAAGCAGTGCTCCTTCAAAATCATTTAACCTCCCAATGCAAGAGTCCTGCAGTACCTTTTCAGGTGTGTCCGGTCTCCGCTGTCAGAGCTTGCTACAGAAGATGTGTCGTAGGAGTGTGTATCCGTGTTATCAATGTTCAAGAGAAAGGGATCCTCCAAAATGAAAGACTCTTCTTCATCATCAGTCTGAATAAAGAGAATCATCACGGCTTACTAAAACTTCAAAACACCCAATACCCTAACTGAAACATTAACAAAACGGCACCAATTAAGCAGAAAAACTGAGGAGAGAAAAAGACAGTCTCAGATGTAAAAACCACAACTATCTATTATTTTACTAGATCAATTCTGTGGAAGAATTGGTTTCCAGAATTCACAGTAATCACAGAAGTAGGCTGGAGAAAAAGTTATTCAGCTAATATTTCTTCCCCATCCACGTTTTTCTTCCATCAAAACAGACCTTTAACTAAGCTGTTCTCAAAAGTCCCCAACTGCAGAGAGAAGACCTAGAATTATCGTCATCTACTCTGGCACTTCACCAAGTGCTGGCTAAGAGTCTGGCAGTCCCTCCAGCTGCTACAAGGGTTGATTTTGCTCTTTCTCCATGCTCTGCTGCTTGTGGTATCATTCTCTCTCCTCTCAGCCTTAGCCTAGATGGTTTTTTTAATAGTACTTTTTAAATGACCATTCTCCCTGATGTCTCTTACATTCAGTACAGTTTACATTGGTCTCGAAGAACAGAGGCAGAGAGAGCAAACACAACACGCCACCTAATGCCAAACGTGCAGAGAACAGAGCACGTGCTCCTCGTTTGTCTCACAAATAGCAGTCCTGTACCTGTTGAGTGTCTCTTTTCCCAGTACAGTTGTAGACCTTTTTAGCTCAGTCAGGTTGTTCTCCACTAAAATCCTTTTCAGAAGATGCTTTGCCAGCCATTTCCATCCCATACATACTGAGACAGATACCATCAGAGTAAGACTTTGCATTTGTCTGCACCGAACTACACTTTCTTCATGATTACCTCTCTAGTTCAAGACTTGGATTCTACTCCTCTGACATGGATGAGGCTGAATCTCCTCACATTTTGGTATCGTCCAAATTTAGCAAGTTCTCTCTGCCTTCATTGCCCAAGGCATCAGCAGGAACAGGACATACGCTCCCTCTTCTACTACTCCTCTCATTCCTAGACTGTACCTGTTTGGCAGACCTCATACCTCTATCTTTAAAACAGCTTCTTAAAGGAACTGTCACCTCTCCCAGGCTCCTTTTACCTTTATACTGGCTTCCTAGGAAGTCCAACCAGTTTGATAAAAACCTTGTTTTCCTGGAGTTTATCTTTACTTCCAAGCCCTGCTTTTCCTTTCTAAGAAACGTGGGTACTGTAAAAAATACACTGAATTGGATACAAGTCAGACAAAGTCAGTTCGGCCCTGCAAGGTATTCCAGGCCACGTCAGATGCTGAGACAGTTCAATTCTCCTGCCAGAGGACTAAATACATTAAATGTACAATATAAAGAGAGTTGTGAAGAATCTAGTTCTCATCTCCTCCCGCAATTTAAGAATTATGCAGAATTTTCTGCCTTTATTTTTAGCTTAAAAAAAGTTGTTCGATGCCCCTGACCTTCAACGGACTGTACAGTCTTCAGGTGACTGTCCAAATCCACAGGTAGAACATGCTTAAATTTGACAGAAACCCTTTATGTTCTAGCTGTAGATATTTTGATTGAAAAAACAAAATTCCACATTACACACTGTACCGCAATTACTCAGCTATAGCTATCAGGAAATGTTGAAATTAAACAACTTTCTTTCCCAGGAAAAACACAATATGAGAAGAGCCAAAGGAGTATGTGCTGCTTCATCTTAATTCCTCCCTGTATTGGAGCTGGTTGCATGCTGAAAGGACCACTCACCTCATTTAAGATGCTCTCCAGTGTTGGAGGAGTATCAACTTGAGGAATGTCGAATTCTTTGTCATCAATCTGTACATCAGAAACCACAGACTGAGTTTAGGTTGCCTACTCCACCTCCCAAACTTTTTTTAACTAAAGAAAAATTAAGCAGCAATGGATATACTCCTTCCAACACACCTCTGCCCCAAAAGGCACCATATATACTATAATTTCTCCTACTCAAACTGCATTATCTGAAACTTGACATTGCAAGTCTGAACAAGAAGTATTTAGTATCAAAAAGATAAACCAGTTCTCTGACCTGCACCCGGATCTGAAACTTCAAATGGCTTCTTTTTTTTCATTTTCTGAAGATCACTACCATCAATATCATACCGCCCTTCTAACACAGATAGACAAGGGTTTTTTTCTGACTACTAACTAATAGGAAAAAAATGTAGTTTTCTTAGAAACAAAGATATTTCTATCGGAGACTTGCCTTACTGAAAACCAAGCTTTGCTGCAGAAGGAAGGGCAGCCCCAGCACCCGGGTAACCGCCGCTGTGCTGTCCCCCACCTCATCACTGTCTGTCCCTGCGGGCTTAAAACTGCCCCGTTACAGACCGGGGCCTGACGGAGCGTCTTCCAGGACGCGGGATTACCTTAAACTCTCGGTCACCTGCTCCTCTGGCAACTGCTCAGTACAAGCGCGCCCGCTGCCCGCCAGCAAGAACAGCACAGGCGTGAGTTAGGGAGGAATTAAGCACGGTGAAATCACCCGTAAGACCAGCTTTCCGCGCAAGGCCGCGCACCGGCGGGACCAACGCCGCTGACAGAAGCGACTGGAAGGCGGCAGGTCTCGCCGCTCTCGCCCCTCGGGCCCTACGACCCTCCCTCACGGCCGCCTGAGGGGCCCGACCAGCGGCGCTGAGGGGAAAGGCCCAGCCGGGCGGGGACCGGCGCAGAGACCGCGGGGCTCCGCGCCCGCTTCCCCCAGGGCGCTTGGCCGGGAGGGAGGGAGCGCTCCGGCGGCGGGCAGGGGGCCGGGGCCGAGCCCGGGCAGAGTTTCGCGACGCACCAGCTCGCTGCGGGAATCCAGCTCGCGGTCGAGCTCCGCCGCGCTCAGCTGGTGCGCGGGCGGCTCCGGGCACGGCTCAGCCTCAGCTCCCGCGGGGGCGCCCTGCTCCGGCGCCGCCTCCATCGCCGGGCCGCGGGTCGCCGGGCCAGGCCGGCACCGCCGGGACTCGAATCCGCGTCCGGAGACGCCCCTTCGCTGCGCAGGCGCAGCCCGGCACGGCCGCCCTCCCCCGTGCCGGCCTTAAAGGAGCCGCATCGCCGCCAGCAGCGACAGAGGGACGGAGCCGGTGGTGCTGCCCACGAAATCCGTTTATTTGCGGCGAAATCCCGCGTCTGCTCCACGACGACGGCTGGGAAATGGGGCCTGGGATCGCCGGGTGCGTTAGCCTCCGGGGGAAGGAAAAGGAAAAAAAAAATCAGTAATAGGCACAGAAGTGAGCGCCCGCTGCACGGGCACTGCAGCCTTCCAGGCCCGCGGTGCCCCGGCTAAAGCCGAGGGGGTTTTGCCACCTTCCCGGCACGCTGGGGCCCAGCATTTGCTGTGCACAGCGCCAGCCTGCAGCTGCGACCCGGCAAAGCCAAGAAAAAAGTGTCGCTGTAGTTGAGAGTTGTGGGAGAGACAAAAGCCTTTGGGAGTACGTGGCTAATTTTAGACAAGGCAACAGCTGATGCAACACGATTTGGAGCCCGAGTGTTTGTGTTTTCTTTTAAAAGCCCCCTCAAAAGCTGAGCATCATGTGCAGCTAGTTCACTATTTCAGTTACTCAGAGAAAGCCAAGGGAGGGATCAGCACTAACACCATGAAGGTAAAACACACACACTGGAAGGAGAAACACTGACGGTTTAATGTACCCTGGTCTATTTGTCCCTACACGTACTGTTTCAAGGTGACACTACCCTGATCTATCAGAGACCAGGGGAAGAGCCCATGTTGTGCCATTTGGAGGGACAGCCACTGGTGTCTGAGCAGCAGCAGCTGCCGAATCATTGTTTAGGGTTCCAGCTTTAGGAAAGCCACAAACTAAGGGCGCAAAAAGCTTCCTACAGCTGTGCCTGCCTTACCTATTTGGCTGCCTCATTGTTCTTCCTGAAGAGCAGCCATGTTCCCCTCCTCTTCGGAGAAGGTTCTGTCTTGTATCTAGAAGCAAGAGCATGTGGATGAGCAAGGAGCATCCTGAATGTCCTCTTACCCTCTAGGTGAGCATCTGCCAGGCAGGCCCCCACTTTCCGCCTCCACCTGAGGAGGAACCAGTCCTCCTTCTGTCCTCAGGGCCAAGCTCAGCTTACCAGTGACAACAGAAGATCTACCTGTCCAGGGTCACTTTCTGAGCTCTCAATCAGTCGACTAGCAAAAGCCAGGGAAAAGCAATCACGGAAACAGGCCAGCCAATGTCACCAGAGAGAGCTGCTCAGCAGAGGGAGCTTGCAGTTACCAACAGACCATCCGTGCTTTGAAGATGCCTTAAGACTAGCAGGTTACACAAAATGTGGCAGAGGCTCAGCAGACCAGCATGGCTGGAGAGAGTGAGGTAGGCGTGGGGATGTCTCCGGTTTCAGCTCGAGAGCTGCCCGGTTGCTTTAAGGATACACCCTGTACCAGCAGTGTCCAGGCTAGGAACCTGGAACCAAAACAGGGCCGTGACATTTAGGATCACAAAGGTCTCCAGGCTGACAGAAGATTTAATAGCAGTCTAAAGAAGTCACGACTGACATGGAGAAGGTGACCAGGGAAAAAGAGTCGCTTCAGCATATGAGAACTAGGGAGGAATTAATTGGTGCGATCACACAGCAAGCTCAGAACAAATGAAGGGCAGCACGTTTTCAGTGTAACACTGTTCCCAGCAGCAGGCTGCTGGAGTTTGCTGGGCTGACTCTAGGCTCCGCCACCAGAGCTCACTGCTGGAGAGTGGAGAACATTTGCCATGCAACAGCCCAGGGCTTTACAGCATGCACTACAGACTGCACAACCACTGTACTACAGAGCTGCTGACAGGCAGATTGATGGATCCCACAGTGATATCCAGAGCACAGGCAGCAGGTCCCTTGAGCTGTGATTAGTGAGAAAGATGAGCAGAGCTCCAGAAGAGACTCCAGGCAGAAATTCACAGAATCAGTCACACCAAGAAACAAAAATGACTAAGATTGCAATGAACCACCCCCCTAGACTAAGAAATGCCATCTCAGAGACCTGCTAGAGATCCTGGAATTAGAAGCTGATTCGGAAAGTAGCTTTAAGGAATAAAATAAATGCTTAGGGTAGCTGAACAGGTCAAGAGAAGTCACAGTAGATTTTTTTCTTCCATCCTGCAGAGCTGGATGATAGGTACTACTTTTCCTCTCATCAAGAGGACGTAGGTTTCAAAAAACACAGCCATCCTTTCTAGCTTCCTCCATCTAGGTAGGCACGAGATTTTTGGACACTTGAGCAGCACACTAACCAGATTTCAGAGTCAGTCCGGACAAAAGGACAGGATTTTTGCAAGGAAGTAACTGCTTTAGAGCAAGGCTGGCACAGGGGAGCTGAACCTTTCCTCTGGTGTGCACATCTGCAGTATTTAAGGATGTAGTGACTGATTACCACCACACGCTCTCCTCCATGTTCTAAAACCTTCCTTTCCACTGCCAGCTGTTCCAGGATGGTCTTCTGCAGCAATGGTGCATTTGCTCCTCTTACAACAGCTACTAATTCGCCTGCCTGGAAGGTGTGAAAAGCAAATCAGTAAGTGCTCAAGTGGTGCCCTCTGCACTCTGGAAATCCCTGCAGCAGCACACCACGTAGTTTTTTATGTATCAGGCCCTCCACCCCAACAGCTCTGCTCTGCTCCAGAACAAGAGGCAAACTTTGGAACAACCTTCTTTGTTGTTGCTAACATGGTGTGAACGCTCTCACATGGACTCAGCCAGCCGCAAGACCCTGCGGACACATACATTTTTCCGTAAGTCACAGGGATCCCTGGATGTCAATGATAGGGATTTTCATGACTAAGATAACCCTCTCATGGAGGGGGAAAGGGCCATGAAATATAGCCATCCATCGCAGGCTACATGGGCCTCCACTGAAGGAGAAGAAAAAAAAATTTTATTGTGCAATTTAAACTGTTTTATTTCATTCACACCTTTTTTTTTTAATTAATAAAACAAAATTACACTGTTCTGTTTCTTGGTGGCAAAACAGAACATATTTACATTTAAACTCTGGCTGATGTTCTTATCCATGCAGCACGTGATCACCAGTAGATGCCGAGCAAATAAAATTGTGCTGTCACACATGAAAGAATAAGAGTATCTCTCAAAAAGGACAGTTGTTCCCACTGGCAAGTGATATTTATTCCTATGCAACTACTGTAACAATATTTTCACTCACTGCATAAAACAGAAAGACAGGCTCACATTTTCCTCTGTATTTTTCCAGAGCATCAATGGAATCAACTTCAGCCTAAAACAAATGTAAAATACAACAGGTGTTTCTAGAAAAGCATTTCTGCTTTGGAGGAACACACACAGGACTGCTGGGACTCAGACAGCCTCAGCTGCTGGCACTCATCCCCCAAGTACAGCAAAACACCTCTGGGTCCCAGTCTTACACCGCTCAGGGCCAGGGCCACAACCGACTCCCAGCTCAGTATCAGTGACCTGAGCAGCAGGCAGATGGCTGGCAGATCCCACTTGCAGGAGCTGGCACAGCAGCTCTTGCGAGGCAGGGATAACTCAGAGAGCCTGCCTAAGTGAATCCCAGAGAAAAAGCCTGTAAAACTTAAATCAGGGCCCTCGTCTACAAGGAATGGCAAAGTGACAGGAGGAGTGTGGTGGCAGCAGTAGGCTGCAGGGAGTGTTGAGCAGCAACTTCCAAGAGAAACCTCACTGCCCATGGCTCTGTCAGCAATCAGGAGCTGGCTTTCAACAAGGACAGGCATTTAAACACAGAATCACAGCGTAATTGAGGGAGGGACTTCTGAAGGTAACCAGTCCAAGCCCACGCCCAAAGCAGGGCGAGTCTCAGTGTCACAGGAGGTTGCTCAAGGCTGCATTCGTTCTGAGTTTCTCCAAGAATCAGTGCTCCACAGCCTCCCTGGGAACTTCTCCCAGTGTTCAACCACTCCTATGCTGAATACTTGTTCCTTCTATTTGGATTTGTCCCTGCTGCAACTGGATCTTGTTGTCGGTTGTTCTTTTGCTGTGTACCACTGAGAAACATCCATCTCTGCCTTCTCTATTAATCCCCTACTAGACAGTTGTCCCTTAGTCTCCTCCAGGGTGAACAAACCCAGCTCCTTCAGACTTGCCCTGAACATGAGAGGGACACGTACATTAACAATTCTGTCTAGCATTACTTAAGCAGAAATCTGAAAAGTACAGAACAGTTGAATCTTGAAAACTCTTACTGATATGAATTCTTATTGATGTAACCAAGTGCCTGCATTTGGCATGCTCGCTGACACCCGCTGGGCCTCCTGGACTGTTATCAATTGAGCTGAGTACTGGAAGGATAACTAACTTCTGCCTTTAGTTACCTGCTAATTTCAGGGGACTCAATATTTTAAGCAGTTAAATCAAATCTTACCACAGCAAAATGCAGGAGGTCACTGCCAACTTCATTCCGTATTTTTCGGAAAAGATCCACTACTGTTTTGCAGGGACCACACCAGGCTTGAAATGCATCAACAACTGCAAGCCGGAGAATTAGTAAGAATGACTTCAAAATGGGTCAGTTAGGCACAGACCAACAGGCTGGTTCGGGTACTTTCCCACTTTGCAGCGTGATTGTTTGGAAGGGGACTACGAAAGGGTGCTAGCGCAATAAGAATCTTGAAAACCTCTGAGGTTGAGGTCTCCTCCTCTGGTGACCTCTGCAGCACTCCCCTCCCAGGGAAGGAGATTTTCCTCACGTCCAACATGAACTTCCCAAGCTGCAACTCGTGGCTGTTGCTCCCATAGTTACGTCTGGAGCGTGGCAGGACTCCTGTTGAGTGCTAGAAAGGCTATAGATTTGATTTTGAAGTTGAAGCTATCATACTTTTTCAAGGTTTAAATGCTAGTTCAGAGGTTGAAATTAAATTATAAAGGAAGAAGCTAATAAGAGTGTTATGGAGAAGTCTTTAGAAGGAAGTTGACATGGCTGTGACCTTGGTGGTACCTAATTTTTATACAGAAAGCTGCTGCACAGAGGCAGAGGACATGAGGCCTTCCCAATCAGCCCTCTAACCTCCACCCTTGAGAGCCAGGAGTAACTTGTACCCATTACCACTTGTCTTTCCACAACATCTTGTAAATACTGGAATATGGTGATCAAGTCTCCCCTCAAGCCTTCTTTTGTCAAGGCTGAACAAACCCAGTTGTCTCAGCCTTGCCCCATCTGACAGGCTTCCCAGTCCTTTGATCATCTTTGTGCCCCTTCTCTCTATCCACAACTTTTTTGTGCAGTGGGGAACTGAACACAGTATTCCAGGTGTGGCCTGACAAGCGCTGAGCAGAGTGGGATAATGACAACTTCTTTATCTCTGCTGGTGATGTCCTTGTTGATGCAACCCAGCAGCCTGTTGCCTTTCTTCGCTGCAGCAGCACACCGTTTGCTCATAGCAAGCCTGTTGCTCACCAGGATCCCTGGGTTCCTTTCCACAAAGCTGTTACCCAGCCAGGTAAACCCCAGCCTATGCTGCACTCCTGGATTATGTTTTCTCAGGTGCAAGACTTTACGCTTGTCCTTGCTGAATTTGATCAGGTTCTTAGCCTACTCCCAGCCTATCCAGCCCTTCCTGCAGCATGGCTCTCCCTTCCGAAGTGTCCACTTTCCCACTGCATTTGGTATCATCAGCAAACTGCATCAGGGTACATTTAATCCCATCATCCATCATTTATGAAGGTATTAAACATTTCTTAACGATTAAATTGTCCTACATAAATAGGGAAGACTACAACCTCCAGCTAGTCTCACCTCTGTTAGCGTATTTCTTACTTCTATTCAGGGCAAGAGGAATGGAGGATCTGACTGAACAGCTGTTATCAGTAGTTAACTCATCTCTAACAGTACTGCAGTCCATTTAACATAGAACAAAAGCAATCCAATACGTTGACCAAACCCTTACCAATGAGTCCTTTGAGACACAGCATTTCTTCCCAAAGCTCCTGGCTACTGATGTTAATCTGTGAGAAAATTTAAGAACACCGTATAAGCCACAGTGAGTCATCGGGTATGACCTGGCTGCTGCAGACATTCTGACAAATCACTTCATGCTTGCACTTAAGACAGACTCATCTGCCTCTTCTGAAGAGGATTTACCGAAGCACTCAGGAAACTCTTTTGACTGTAATCCTCTCACCTCTGACTAGCGGGACAGGGCCAAGCTGTGCTAGAACATGCGTGGAAGAAATAGCTGAATTAAGACACCCTCACCCCCAAACACTCATTCCTTCCCCCCTTCCCACATGCTCTTGCTACTGCCTGACACCAGCTCTCGGAGACCTATCAGAAAGTCAGATAACCCTATGGAAAAGCTTGTTGGATTAGAGACTTATGCTGTCTCACAAGAACCAAGGAAGGCAGACAGGAAGGGTAGGAGCATCAGGGCAAGAGCAAGCCCTCCCCCATTTAGTAAGAACAACTATTTGAACAGTCTGGCTGCTTGGGGACCCCATCCTCAGTTTGCAGAGAAACTAAGAGATGTTCTGGGGGTGACTGGGAAGATGGTCCCCTGCAAAATCCAAGAGCAGGGAAGATCTCCAGATGTTTCTCTTGTGCCTTGGCTCACCATACAGCTCCTACAAGTGTGTGGGTACCAGGAAGAGCAGCGGGGATGAGGGACCCTGAGCTCCCTATCTCAGCACTCCTGCTACAGAACAAACACAAAGAGCTACTTGCTTTCACTTAAATGGAAGTCTGCAGTGCAATGGTGTTTTAACACAGGCCAGCAGCCAAAACAGTTAAAAGCCACTGGCAGATGACTGACTTGTTCTCTGCAGGCTGCCTGGATCACAGCATGAGAAGCATGGACTTGGAGGAGAGCCACACACACACTGACACCCGCTAGGTCCCAGCTTAGCAGGGATCTCCCATCAGAGCCAGCATGGTGCTCAAAAGCAGCAGTGAGGTGGTGGTCTGGGCTGACCTGCAGCTTTCCAAGTGCTGCTTCAACACACTTGACTCCAGCACACGTCCTCCTTTCCTCACACCTATTTCAGACCCAGTCCTCATCAAATTTATAAGCCAGATGATTGTCCGCCAGCAGTTTCTCACTGTGCCTTTAGCACATACTACTGAAGCTATATTACTTCATTAAGATGTTTCAGTCTTGATGAAATAAACTAGTAAATACACAGCTTTTGTGATGTGTGGGCACTAGAGGGTGGTCTGAGCCCAGCATGTCCCTACCTGAACTACTGGCTGCTATCTAAAGACTCCCAAAACAGAGAATGTGAGAGAGCATAGGAAGATCTAGCTTGGAAGGGACCTGTGGGGTCCTTACTCTAATCCCCCATTTAAAGTTCAGTGTTAGATCAGGTTGCTCAGGGACACCCTAGACAATTCCATATGTTGTGCCACATACTATATTATCCCACACTTCCAATACTGTTAGTAGAAAGGAAAATATCTTTAGTACCTCCCCCATCTTACAGGCCTTGCCCCTCAGTATGCACTTAGAAAAAGACAGTACATTAAAAAAAAAAAGACTTCTTAAGAAATGTAAGATCTGGTTTTGTTCATCCTGAACAATGAAGATTCCTAATAACTTTCTCCATTGGTATCATTAATCCTAACTACATTTAGTCTACACTGGAAGATAGTGAGTTGCAGCAAGGCCAGCTATTTTACAATCATTACACCACCGTGCATTAAAGGACTATTAAAATTGCAAAGGCAAGAATTCCAAGAGTGGAAACTCCAGTGCGAATTAAATGGCCATTTACAGATTTTCAGGGATGTCGCTGGAGGTCACACAGTACAGTTTTGTCAGGACCTGCCTCACTCGGAGAACAGGGAGTTGTTCGAACACCTCTGCCTGTTCTCCTGTTCAGCACATGACCCCAAATCTAATTTCTTCAGAGAACACCTCCAGAATTAAGAAATTTAATTATTCAAGGTATCCCTAGCACTAAGACTACCCACAGAGTGATTCACAGAACACTATTAAGTTCAAATGATTTATGATAATAATTTGCAATAATGAGTTCAGTTGCAAGTTCAGCTGATGGACTCAAAGTAACACCAGCACCCTTCAAAATGCTCTGCTAATTTGGATGCCCTGAGGCTGCTAGGACTTGGCTTTTCTGTAGTATAACCAGAGCCTTTCTAGGACATCACATCGTGTCCTGCATGAGGTTCAGCTTTCATCTGCAGATGGGAACAATCTTACTTTCGCAAGTCTAAACCCAGCTTTCCCTTAGTTGCCAAAGGTGGAAAGTCTGGTTGATGTAATTTTTCCCACCACACAGGAACACAGTTGGACAAACAGCAGTAGAAACCATTTTTACCTTAATAAAGTGATCATCTTTCTCTTCTTATACAAATATCCACGTTTTTCACCCCATACTTTCCAATTTTTTACGGTGAATAAACAAAGTTATAGAGCCCATAATCACAGAATGCTTTAGGTTTAACAGGACCCTTAAAGCTCATCTAGTCCAAACCCTCCGTGCAGTGAGCAGGGACACCTTCAACTAGGTCACGTTGCCCAGAGCCCCATCCAACCTGACCTGGAATGTTTCCAGGGATGAGACTTCTACCACCTCTCTGGGCAACCTGTGCCAGTGTTCCACCACCCTCATTGTGAAAAATTTCTTCCTTTTATCTAGTCTGAATGTACCCTCTTTTAGTTTAAAGCCATTACAGCTTGGCTTCAGCCCTTGGATCATTTTTGTGGCCCTCCTCTGGACCCACTCTAACAGATTCAATCTGCTTCAGTATTTCTTTCTGTGAAGACTGAACGTTTTTTCAAAATTGGAAGAAGACTTTCATGACCTACTTTGGCTTTTTCAATGTTTTGTATACTAAACTGTTCTCAGAAACCCCCTCCCCACACGCAGGTAGTTATGAAAACACAGATGCATTTTGATGTATGAAAGCAGCCAAACCATCCCAGCTTGGAACAGCTCCAAAACGCAACCTGCAGCCCTGTAGCAATCTCCCTCTGCACCCCATAGCACTGGATTTGGGGGACAGATTTGACTGCCATGTTTTCCCATCTTCCTACCCGCCTTCAGGAATACTTTTCCACCACAAGGACCTCACGGGTAGGGCTTTGCCAGCAGAGTCTGAGATATCCCAAGACTGAACTTCATCCTTTGCACTTGCTATGAGTTTAAAAGATTTCAAAGCCTGTGTCCCTACTGACCTGCAGTACTACCTCCTTTTCTTTGCAGCCATCCTTCTGCAGAAACACAGTCCTTCAAGTCCCAAGCGCGAAGCACGGCAGACGTCCTCTAACTACGTGAATCAACTGCTGGTCAACCTGCACCACAGAGAAAGCTTTTTACCCACCCTTTGCTCCTCCACCCAGGATATACACGCAGCATCCCTGGCTCAGCAGTGCCCAAAGCTTGGACACAGCTCTGCTCATGCCCTCGTCACAAGGCAAGGTGCTGCTGCAAGTCCTGAACTGCTGCTCACTTCCAGAGACACGGCAGCCTGTCCCTCCCTTGCCCCGTGATGGTGGCAGAAGTGAACTGGCCCCAGCCAGGGCCTGCCAGTCCCTGTGCAGCAGCTGGCAGCACCCCAGTGCTGCTATGGCAGCACCCCAACACTCTATGGCAGTCCGGGCAACGTTGGGGTGGAGCGGCGGCCCAGCCTGCCCCACTCCTTTCTCAGTATCCGCTGCAGCCAGGAAGTTCAGCTCAGCCTCCTCTGTAACTCTCCTTCAAGCAATAGCAGCTGCGGTTGGAGCCCCTCTGCCTCCTCTCTGGCTGTCAAACCCGCCCAACTCCTCCCAGCCCACTGCACAGCCCTCCCACTCCAGTTTCCCCCCGTCCCTCCTAATAAATTAGGGGCTTAAACAAGGCACAGGATCCAGATATGACCTCCCCAGCACGAGCAGAGGGAATAAGCTGCTGCCCCTGTTCCAAATGCAGCTCAGTTTTTGAAGGTTGTTTGTTGTTTTTTCTTATTTGCAGCAAGCCAACAGTGCCTGTGCCCACTCCTCCTCCAGCGATGCCCATTCGGGGTCACCAGGCTCCAGGTACAGACCTTGTAGGTGCTTCTGTTCCCGTGGCACAAGATGTCTGGTGGCCTGGTCCTCCGTTGGACAAGGTTCCTCCTGGTTGAGGGTTCAACTTTTGGCACTCAGCTCCCCTAGTGCTCCTGCCAACCTGGTGGGACACTGCCCAGCGCCTCCAGGGGACACAGCAGGTCTGAGCCTTGGCAGGGGCTCTCCTACCTCCAGCACCAGCTTGGCAGAGCAAACTGCACCCCTAGATGACCCCTGCATCTGTCTCTTTGTAGAAATAAGCCTCCAGTAAAGTCCTGATGAGTTTAACCACCACTGAAATTTTGCATGTTTACACCTCTCATGTGCTTACGCTTTTGGATTACCAAAGACAGTCTTGTTAAACCCATTTCCTAGTCTTCAAGAACCTAGTCTCATGCACCTCAATTATTCCTCTGCCTGTTGTGTCACTGCTTCAGCAGCTTCACAGAGGCGCAGCACCTACTGCAATGGTTGAAGTCTGTAAAAGTAAATTTTGAAAAGTGAGATGCTTGCCTTAAGAATATACTGGCACAAGAAGCCTTTGAGCAGGTCACTTGGCTCTTTCACTACTACAATGCAAATCTGTGATTGGAACAGCTACCAATTCTAAATCTCATTTGACTTTCTGTCTGAGAGAGACTAATCCAGATGTGGACTGGAGGTGGTGGGGACCAACCAAGGGTACCAGTTGTCTGACAACTAGCATGCCAAACTCCATGCAGAACTACTCACTTGTCTGACACACGCAACCTTTGAGAGGAGGACCATCACTGGACCCAGATATAAAGAGGGGTCATACTTATCAAAATTCATTAGGACTGGTTTTCAGAAGAGAAATGGCAAAAGAAGAGCAGAAATCCTGGTGATTTGTATTATGTCCAGACAAACTCTATACTCACTTTGGTTCTGCAAGCAACCCTGTAATGCACAGGACACTGCTACCTAAATAAAGTTGGTACATATCTGGCCGATCAGCAAACAAGTTTGTTCCCATTGTGACTCGCCAGCTAGCAGCTGTCAGTCTGTAGACAAGCTGGCAGAGAAAGCTGAGATTTCTCCACGAAGATGAGAAAATCTAGATGTTCTGGTAAGTTATTTTATTTACAGTATTCTTCTTTTTTTTACATACCTATAGCAACATCAAAAATTATTCACAAAGCTTAACTGAATGTAAAAATGTTCTCATCCAACAGTTTGTCCTATCAGATCTGTGGAAAATGTCAACTGTTTTCATGCAGCAACAGATTGTCTGAGCATTGGTTTTCAATTTTTCTGGTAGAATTTTAGGAAACCATCTCAAAACATGTACATAGATACTTACTCACCTTTTTTTTTTCTGAACACCTTTAGGCACCGAAATTTTCTAGAATCAAACTCAGATTTGCTTGCAGAAATGTGAACTGGGGGAAGATGAGATATGTAAGAACTTGAGGTCCTAGGCGTACATAGCAGGAGTGCAAAATTAGAGGTCAGATGCAGGCTGTACAGTTTTGCATTTACAGTATCTGCCTCGATCTTTTTTCTCAGTTCAAGCAAACATATTAGATGGAATTTTATAAATAAGATTTCACTTCTGAGGTCCTGATATTTATCAAGTTCTCACATATTTTTACTTTCCCTTTGTTCAGCCTCCAAAGTCCCTCACGAAAAATTTGCAGAAGGACATAAAAAACTGCCAGTCACTTACTGCAATGCCTAGGGAAAAAAGTGGCAGGTGCTCACTTTTATTTGTTCTTTCAAGAGTGGAAGAAGGTACATGAAATGTAATATTCTCCTTTGCAACCAAGTAGTAACAGTTACCCAATACAGAGCACATTCAAATTTCAGGCCAAACTGTGGTCACATTTTCTGACACAAGTAGTACCTTGGAAAAAAGTAAGGCTATCCCAATTTGACCTTTTGATTAGAAATAGATTAAGATACTTATCAAAATTGGTTAGCAAGTTACAGACCTCTCTTCTTGCTGCAGCCTTCCTGAAGTTCAATGTAACAAAAGAAGGATTTGGTTTAAGACATTGGCTGCAATCTCTAGTGTGCCTGTTAGTGCTATGTAAATATAGGTTTTGGGATACTGACATTAAAACTATGGTCTAACTGAAACAGGAGAGTAGACATGGGAAGAAAGCAAGAACCCTGAACTGCACGAAGGAGAGCTCCTTGCTGCCTCGTTTGTTTCTATGCGTATTTGACTGTGAGGCCCCTGGGGTCTCGTATTCCAGCAGCCTAACCTTACACAGCCGTCTTCATTTGTACTCGTATTTTTTTTTTTCTCTACTTACAGGTACAATTTCAGGAACTTATGGACAATCCAGGCTTCTGAACATATTAAAATCCCATTGCTTATTATCCAGGTATCCAATCCATGCAAGTGTGTATATCTGATATATACACAAAATCTGTAGCAACATTACTGAGCTAAAAAATAACCCCAAAAACAACCCCCCAATTTTTCCATCCCTTCCCAACTTAATGCACCCAGCTGGTCTCTCATGGAAATAATTTGTAGGTCACTTAGTTTCATCTGGAGGTAAAGGATGCAAAACAAAGCAATCCCTTAATCACTGCTTGCCAGCTCCTTCTGGTCTCTTGAAAATCTAACTTCTGCAACATGCTGTTTGCTCTGTTAACAATCAGCAAATACCTCTCACCAGTGAAATATCTAATCCTTCAGGCAATTACAGGAGCGACTCGTGGCCACTAAAGCAACAGCTTATGGCTGCTTATACTGCAGCCACTATTCCTTCCCAGAAAAGCCAACAGTCACGCAAACTCTGAAGTATGAGCTTGTCTCCTAAAACGCAAAAGAAACCCCAAACAATCCAGTTGACCCATTCCATGGATTTGAGCGTGTCATCAGTACCAGGTGACCTTGTGTGGCTTGGACCTTGTCAGGACAGAATGCGCTGCTTATAATTTGGGGTCTGCTGTCACCCTCTATTTTTCTCTTTAAAAAGGAAGTATAATGTAAGTTAAGCTGAAGTTCAGAAAAGCATATATTTTACTTAAAAACATTCATCTGTTCAAAATTCAAATAAACTTTATGGGATACAAACAGTTTGGTTTTTTTTAAATAACATTTCATTCAAACTGTATATAATTCATTGAAGTATTCGTACAGCAAACAATGGTTAACCCTTGAAAACCTGTAGAAAAAGATTTTCACACAAAAAAAAAGAAAACCAAAATTGAGGTATCACACCCACACACATTCACTCAAGCACACGCACACACTCGAGCACACCCACACACATCCACACACACAGGCTGCAGCAAAAGCAGAAATTGTAGGCCCAAAAGGAAATCATGACTGATTGTTCTATCTGAAAATCCAGGTAGCTCAGGAAAAAAAAACCCAAGAAACCAAAACAACCCCCCAGGAGTCCTCTGAGTAAAGAAACTACCTCAAGAAAATTCTCAAGTGCACTGGAGACCTGATCATTAAACTGTTTCTGCAAAGCAGCTCCCTGCACCTGAGAAAAATGCAGCCCAAGGTGACTTGTGCAAATATAAGGAGTCAGGAACATCTCCTGCTATTCCTTAAGTAGACATGAGGGGTGTCCATAGATTCAATTAGTCTTTGATCATGCAAGATACTGCTGGAGTGCTGTCTTCGCCCTGCAACAAAGGAACAACCTGTGAGTTTTTGGGGTTTGGCTTTATCATCAACAGCTTTACGTACAAGACTATGCATTGAGCCAGCAAGGGAGGGAGGATGAATGAGTGCGGGAAAAGGAAGCTGAGGGGCTGGCTCCTTCAGTTTGGAAGAATCTAGCCCATGGTGCAGAAGTGCTCTGTGTGGGCTGCCACCGCTTAAGAATCCACCTTGCATCTAAGAACAAGATGATCTACCCAAGTGTATTAAGATGCTCAGCATAAACTGAGGAACTTTCAAGTATGGTGGGGCTTAAGATGTGTATTGAACCTCATTATCAACACACCTTATAAAAAACACTTAGGAGCAGTAATTGTGAAAAGCAATTACTTGTCTGTAATACGGATGTACTGTTTGAGCTGAGAAATGAAAGAGGTGTCATAACTCAGAACATACTAGAAGTACGTTAGTCCTGTCAGGAACACCAGCCCTACTGAAAACATGAGGTGAGATGGAGAAAAGCAGCAACAGCCAGAGTAATATTGGAATTTACATAAGCTAAACACTGTGCAATGGTTTTGTTAAGAACAAAAAAAACCCACCTCTCCAAAGTCTAGGGTACGGTTTCACCATCACTTCAGCTAATCTAATATTTCCTACTACCTGAAGTGAGCAGCTTTGCTCTTCCTTTGTCCCCCACACCTCCCAGCCATGCATCATGACCTTGACAGACTTTTCCAACATCCAATACAATGCAGCAACCCAGAAGAAGAGTATTTACTGGTTTTTTCTAAGTTCCCTGCTACACTCACAAGTCGTATCAGCTCATCAAGGGGGCTGATGAGGCAGAATTGGGATAGGGTAAACAGTGGGAGCAGGTGGCCAGAAGAAACAGGAGGGACTGTGACTTGTAACAGTGCTAAGCACAATCAGCTCCCTGTCTCTGAAAACCAAGGCTTAAGTGTTGACAAGCAAGGTCCATTTACCAGAAAGTACTTTTACTGGTCTGTGTTTTATTCCCATTTCAGTCTGTTTGAAAACCCTATTTAGCTTTTCTATAATTTTCTATGAGCCTGCGTATTGATACCTGTATGTTCCTGATTATCACCTTCAATACTGATACTTTGGCATAGGTATTAAACAGAGAAGTCACCCATTTTTAAATAAGGATAGAAAGGAGGACCCTGGGAACGACCAGCCTGTCAGCCTCCCCTCTGTGCCTGGAAAGATAATGGAACAGATCCTCCTAGAAACTATGCTAAGGCACATAGAGGACAGGGAGGTGATTTGAGACAGCCAGCATGGCTTCACCAAGGGCAAGTCCTGCCTGACCAACCTAGTGGCCTTCTACAACTAAGAGACTACATCAGTGCACAGGGGAAGAGCTATGGATGTCATCTACCTGGACTTTTGTAAAGCCTTTGAACTGGTCTCCCAGAACATCTTTCTTTAAAAATTGGAGAGGTAGGAGTTTGATGGGTGGACTGTTTGGTGGATAAGGAATTGGTGGGATGGTTGCATTCAGAGGGTAGTGATCAATGAGTACTGGTCAACAGCCTGATGTTCAGATAACAAGTGGTGTCTCTCAGGGGTTCCTACTAGGACCAGTACTGTTTAATATCTTCATCAATGACATAGGCAGTGAGATCAAGTGTTCCCTCAGCAAGTCTGCAGATGACACCAAGCTGGGTGGTGTAGTTGACAGGCCTAAAGGACAGGATCCATCCAGAGGGACCTCGACAAGCTGGAGAAGTGGGTCTGTGTGAACCTCATGAGGTTCAACAAGGCTAAGAGCAAAGTCCTGCATCTGGGTTGGGTCAATCCTCAGTATCAATACAGGCTGGAAGGATGATGTGATTGAGAGCAGGGGGTAGGGGTGCATGAAAGGCTGGACATGAGCCAACAATGTATGCTTGCAGCCCAGAAAGACAACCATATCCTGGGCTGCATACAAAGCAGTGGCCAGGCAGGTCGAGGGAGGTGATCCTGCCACTCTGCCCTGCTCTGGTGAGACCTCACCTGGAGTATTGTGTCCAGCTCTGGAGTCCTCAGTACAAGAAGGCCAGGAACCTCTTGGAGCAGGTTCAGAGGAGGACCACAAAAATGATCAGAGGATGGAACACCTCTGCTATGAGGACAGGCTGACAGAGATGGGATTGTTCAGTCTGGAGAAGGGAAGGCTCCAGGAGGACCTTAGTGTGGCCTTTCAGTACTTAAAGGGGCTTATAAGAAGGATGGGGACAGTCTTATTAGCAGGGCCTGTTACAACAGGACAAGGGGTGATGGTTTTAAACTAAAAGAAGGTACATTCAGACTAGATAGAAGGGAGGAATTTTTTTACAATGAGGGCAGTGAGGCACTGGAACAGGTTGCCAAGAGAGATAGTAGATGCCCATCCCTGGAAACATTCCAGGTCAGGTTGGATGGGCTCTGGGCAACGTGACCTAGTTGAAGATGTCCCTGCTTACTGCAGGGCAGAGTCGGACGAAATGACCTTTGAAGGTCCCTTCCAATAGAAAGCATTCTATGATTCTAAGTCCTAGCTTTATTACAAAGATGTCTAAGAACACTGGAATATCTTTCATAAAAACAAGAAACCCAAATTTAATGCATTTTAGAACACTGCACAGTTTAATAAGTCTTTAATTAAGTGTTCATCCCAATTTCTTTATACACTGTAAAACTCAGTGCAATAAGACAAGACAGGTTTTTCTGGGGAATTTTTCTATAATCAAAAGATTTCAAAAAATACACTTTTAATAAAAAAGCAAAGATTTCCCTCTAATCTTTTTGGATTTTTCTTTATACTCACTTGTCACACAGATTGGATCTGATGACTGACTCAATTTATGTAGAATATCTACTATTCCCATGTCTCGTAGTTTGTCTTGGCGTTCTTGTGAACCTACAAAAATAAATCACATTGTTGGCAATACCACCAAAAACGAACGTCTGCAGAAAGAATAAAGGAGCGGTAGCAAAAACCAGCTTAAAGGAGGGGTATGGAACACGGTTCAGTTAGAAGACAGAAACACTCCCTCAGTTGTGGCTACAGAAAGTCCCCCACCACTTCTCAGAGCGCAGCACCTCCCACCACTCCTTCCCTTGCCATTTCTTCCAGCTCCACCCTGCTGCCTTTGTCTGCCCTCTCAACACACACACTTATTTTTCTGCACAGCAAGAACCTTCAGCTCCCTCCTGGTGACCTTCTATTGTTCCAGGCCACAACTCTTATTACCGAATACCTTCCCCATTCCTTCCAGTTCAACCCACAAGTCCTTTGACTGGTTTCAGAGTCTCACCACACAACCGACTCAAGCCATCCATGCTGGGAAAAATTTCTTTGCAACAAATTCCCTTTCTAATCCATTTATCCTCTCCAAAGAACCTGTTTCCCTCCAACAATCGAGTTTCCACAAGCTCCTTAAGACTTGGAAGCTCTCTTACTAGGATTCTCTTTCACCCCAGTTGTTTTCAGACTTCTCAGAAATGCAGAAAAGTAGGTGGACACCTCCCCCAGTGTGACTCTCATCATCTCCTATTTACTGACACACTCTTCTTGTGTCTCCTCTTCCTGCCCCAGAACAGCTCTCTACACTTTAGTCAATGTCCTCCTCACCACTCCCACTATACAGAGGTCTCCCTTCATGCTTTGGATCCCACTGTGCTGCTCACTGCGAATACTGATGCCTATGTAACACCTGCCTTGTGATCAGGATAGTAACTTGTATATGCATCAATAACGAGGATTTCTTACCTTCTTCTTCATTCCATATGAGATTAGATATACAAAACATGGCAGCAAGCTGAAGTTTAGCATTTGAATGACTCTAAATATAGAAAAATAGTACTCAAGTTTAGAAGAAGAAATTCAGAAATTCACAGACATATTTTGGCATTCATCTTGTAATAAATAAGGTAGCAAAGTTGGGACTAACTCTTATCTACAACTTCTCTTGAGAAGAATGCCATAACATACGGCACTTGGTATGCCTTTTCTAAGATCATTAAACATTTTCCACATAGACTTGTTACAGGTATTTAAGTCACTGTAACATTCTTATGGGAAATAACAGCTGGATTTCCCTTTTAATCCAATCTCAGCACATCTCTGCCATACAGAGCTGCACTATGTGATTTCTTAAACGCAAGTGGGTATATGAAAGTTAAGCACATGATAATGAATAATTTACAAGACAAAATGCTGAAGTACCTCTTTTCATTTCTGAAAAAGATCAACATAAACCTTAAAGAGAAATTCTCCATACCATGTAGTATTTGATTTTCTGCAAGATGTCATCATGGTCATAATCAGTTCTTTTGCTGTTGTTCCATCTGCTATATTGGCAAGGATACATAATGTCTGAAAGAGAGAAAAACTGTTAAATTATTTGGCCACAGATCACATCCCATGATTTATACAGTTTCCCTGACAGCTTTGAACTTGTGACAAACAATTTCTTTAATTAGTTTTAATAACTTTAATCTGGAGTTTCCAGCTTGCTTACTTCTGGGGCCAATGCCAAGGAGTTAACAGCTGTGGCTGAACAGCTCTGGCAAAAAAAACAGTCATTGCCATTTTAAATAAAAAGCAACATTGATTAATTCATTTCAGTGAGTAAAAATGTTTAAGTCTCTCATGGAATACGCAACATACAGAAAGATTAAATATTTTGGAAAACAAAGCAGTCTATTCTTTATCAGTGGCTAGGGAAAAACAAACAAACATATCCATCTAGTTCTGCAGGCCAGGAAGAGGAAAGACAGCCGTCTGATCTGCTGATCCAGCAGAGGAATTTTTTTTTTTTTCCCCCCAACAAGTCTAATCACATATCTTACCTGCAGAGATAACTCAAACTATTACACATCTGGTTATTTCCTGCAAATTAGAGAAGCCATCCTACAGAATAACCTTGAAGCAACTAGGCCCATGTTGGCACTACATGCACATGGCATTAGGACTTGTGCAGGCAGCTTTCTTGGTCTGGGAGATATTCTACAAATTCTTTCCCAAAGAGCTGTGGAAAAACTTAACCATCTTTTCCGGACACGAAGGGATGACCACAGGAGGACACTGGAGAATGATCAGCACTGGTGTGATGCCTGTATCTAAGCTTTGCTGCATTCGTGTCAGCAGTTGCAGGGATTTATTACTTCCAAGGTGCTAGTTACATACTGATGAGCCGGTCAGTGAGAGAGACAAGCACTGTCCTCCTCGTGGTATGGGCAGATAGGCAGTACTGGATGTATGACAACTCAGAGATGAGAACAAGCTACTAACTACGCCACAGGGACAAAGTGCTCTTACAGGTCCCAAACTCCCAAAACTATAGTCAACCCTAGTCCACTAGCCCTTTCCATCAGTATTTCTCAGGCACACTGATTCTCCTCCAAAATAGCTCTGAGAGGCTTAACAAGGTAAATAGTCTATTGCAACAAAGGTGATTCCGTCACTAGAGCTTTTTCAGGAAGAACTATTTAGATAGACACAACTGGTTAATCCGCAGTTGCTTCAGAACCATGGTATCACTAAACTTGCTATGTACTGAGAGTCTTTCGGGCTATTTTTTGCTACTTTTGCACTTAAATAGACATAAAGGCATGTTTGCCTTCAGCCCATTCTTCACTGCGCAGAGATTTAGACCAGTCTGGATTTAGCTGTATTTTTACACTTATTTGCCACGCTGTTTGCTGCCAATATCCATCCTAATTCAAAGCAATTCTCTGGGATCTCCCACAGCTTGTTGCTATCCCCATTCCTCATCAACATACGCCCTGTATGAGGAAGAAACGGGGTTCTCCGATTGACCGTTATCTGTCACAGAGTTAATGAGCCAGATTCTGCCCATGTATCCTCTTCAACTTGCTTTAGCATCCACACAGCAGGTATCTCTGTATATTGGCCCCCTTATGCTGCCACCGAGCCAGGGATGCTTTTCCCTACGGCCACCTCCTCTTTCCTTCTCCATTTCCTCTTACAAATTGCATAAGTTTTAATTTGTCAGGGCATGTTCCTCCCCACTTTTTCCTGGTCTACACCAGCATGCTCTTTTCCCTGCAGTGCCTCTCCTCCTCTAATTGCTGCTGGCTCCTGCAGGCACCCAAGAAAAGCTGAGTTATCACATATCCCTGCAGAACCTGTATTACTGCCAGCAAGGCAGGCGATGACAGTACTCTTCACTACTGGCTGCTCCAACGGCGGCTATAGGAGCAAATAATAATACCCCCAGTGTGAAATGCTGGCTTCTTTCTCTTCCCTTGGTCCTACTGTCCCCTTTCTGCGACGCAACTGCCTTAGGTTTAATTCTTCTGCTCTTGCACACAGTGCCCATCTCTTTAAAAAATCTACATTTAAAAAAAAAAAACCCACCACATTCTGAATTCAATTCAAACTCATTAGAAGTAAGAGCATTCTGGAAGGTACTAAAGTGATTAATCTGCCAGATCTCAGTAAAATATTCACAGCACATCATAATCCAAAACAAAAATGACATGCTGAGAAGAATAAGTGTTCTTAGCTGTTCTTAAGTTTTATTCTGCCAAGACAATATGAAACAAAAAAAGGGTACCTGCTCTTTGACTTCTATATTGTGCTCTCCTTCCAGAATGAGGGTCACTGCTTGCATGATTTGCTTCCCATGAGTGCTCATTATATGGTCTATGTGCTGCCAAAGCAATGATGAAATACAAATCAGTGTAACTTTCCAGACAAAGAAGAGACATTCCTACTTTAATTACTCTAAGTAAAGAGTAGCAACACTGCACAAAAACCCTAGCTCCTAGCAAGGTCTCCCAAAACCAAGAATTTACCACAGCAGATACACTTCATAATATTCCTCTTCATTTGAAGCCTGGTCTTGTTCGAGAGAGCATGATATGGGTCTTGGTTCTGATTTCAGTGTAACCTGTAGAAAAGACACTGGTTTCCCAGTTGCATGGAAGCCAGTCTGAAGACTGAATCCTGCTGGACCCAAGCTCTCAGTATGAAGCTGTAGAACCACTTCTTTTCTGACAATGGGGATATCAGAAAGGGGAAAGAAAACTGAGGTCTCTCATCTGGTATTTGCTACTCTTACTGATCACTGTGACCAGGTCTGATATTCACGTATCAAACATCTGAGACAGTTCAGAGAAATAAGTCATATACATTACTTATCATCTATGAAAACTGTCTCAAGTTAAGGGACTTACAGATAAAAGGTCATTTGATCACAGACTTTGAACACCTATACCAGAATAAAATTTTTCTGTTACTCTTAATGATAAAGATGAAACTAGATCTACTGGATTAACTGACACCAGAACTCAACAGTGACAGCAAACAGCCACCAGAGATTACCAGCACACTACAATTTTTTAAGATGTTAAGGATTCTTGTAGGACTTCTTAAAACTGCTAATAATAACGAGACTTCATTTGAAAGCTGCTGGATGAGTTATTCTGGAGTGAGTTTTGGGTAGAGAATGAGAATGGTTGGTTCTGGCTCTAAAACATACTACAGAAAGTAGGTGAAGCTGGGACGTAGTTTCAGATGAAGAACACCTTAACTGATAATGAGACTCTGCTGTCAAGAGCTCAGGGTGAATTTAATGAATGACTGGTTATTAAATATCTCTTCACATTAAGACAGAGCTAATTTTCTATGAAGCTTATTGAGACTCAACGAGTACAAATATCAGAAGATTTTTTGCAGTGACCTTTTTATGGTAGAAACACAATACGTGATAAATGCACAGTAGAGGCTTCGTGGTTTTTTTCCCCCACAAAAATGTTGGCTTGCCAAATGTTTGCTGCATGTTTTCCCTCTGTTCTTCACAGGGGATTACCCCTTTCTTTTCCTCCACCAATATCTCTTTCTCCCTGTCAAAAACAATTCATGGGCTTACATTTTCAAACCATTTTATTTCAGTGTGTAAAATGAACGTATGCATTTTGTAAGTGCACAGTCCCACAGTCAAATTCAAACAGCCAATACTATCTATATAGTTGGATAAGAACAGAAATATTTCAGGTGTCAAGAAAGAAGCAACACAGGTATCCCTAAGATACGTACCTCTCCACACATTGACTCAACAGTGCAACCCTCTTACTGTCGTTCTGGACAAGTTTCACAGAAAGATTGTTAGGAAAGTAATTTTGCTGAAAGCTAAATGCAGTGGAATTGAACACTAAGTGTAACTGTCTAGCTCTGTATTTGACCACAATTAAAATGTTTCGGTGGATGTAGAGAACTCTTTCAAATGTTTTCTTATATCCATTCGTACATATGGCTACAGATACTTGGATAAATCCAAAGGCCTCAGTTTTAGCAATATATCAAACATTAATTGTAAACAGAAAAACAACTTGTCTTACAAAAAAGATGAAGAATTAATTTGCATTGTCTGCATGTTTGATCACCTTTCAGAAGAATGTCTGTTTGCAGCTCTACTTACTGGGCGAGTAGATAGAAGATTCCTGAGCAGGCCCAAAGTTTTCATCAGAACATTTACATCTGAATCAGAAAGCAACTGGAACAACTGCTCTGTACTCAGACCTCGTAAGATGTCTGATTTGATCTTCTGTTCTGCTTGAAATGCCATATTCTGAAAGAGACAGAAATTTTTTTCTTGAGGTTTTTTACCTTAAACTTGGGCTTTCGTTCTTTTAGGATACCATTACCTGCAAGCACATATCCTTGCTAAAATTAATCTTGCAAAGATAATCCTACCCAATGAATTAAATTTCCATGGTCTTACAGCTGACTGGGTTACTACCTGCTTTTATTTGTTCCCTGGCATGCTACTGACACTACTTAACTGTTTGCCTGAATGATCCTGTCAACCAAACTGGTACAGAAACTGAAGAGTTTATTTTATTTTAGGGACTAATTGATGAAGTGTTCCAGGCTGATACTGTTTTCCTTCTGAGGTTAAGTGGAAAGACAAGCCATTTTTAATAACTGATGAGATCTTTAAGTTATTCACAAACATTTTAAGAAGCAAAACCACAAGCAGTATTTAATCAGCATGTTCTACTTACCATTAAAGCCCAAATGCCGTTCACTCGCAAGGCAAGATTTTCACTCTGTGTTAAACTACATAAAAGTTCTATGGCTCCTGATTCTAAAATAGGCTAAAATGAAGAGGGGGGGGGATAAAATAAAATCTTTAAAGCACCACTTAGACTAATTAGACATATATACAAATGTAAATATAATACAAAAAGTCTTGCTTATACCTTATCCTTGAGTTTACAAGATGTCCAGTCCACTCACGTGAACTGGCCAAGCTATACTCTATATTCATGAGCATTAAAAGGTAGTTTTTTATGAAAAAAAGGTCAAGATAGCTTTATTCTCATGTGTATCCGTGAATGTGTGCACATGTATAGAGAGCCATACACATGTGTGTATATATATGCATACACACACAGCTGTGCTACTATACACACATCTGCCGCACAAGCAAATAGGTTCTCCCCAACAACCTTCAGATTGGGACTGCTCTCCAAAAACAGTCTTCCTTGAGCAATCACATCTTTTTGGGTATCAAGCGGGACATATGTGACTGTTTGAAAGAGGTTAAAGACAATGAAAGCTACTTGGTATCTTTCTTGACATTTAATCTCTGTGTTTAGTCATCAGAGCAAACTAAAATCCAACAGAAACCCTTTAGCATAATAAAGAAAACCACAGACTGTTCTTGATGATCAGATTGAAATCCAAAACCTTGCAGTACCACAGCTTTAAGTGACAGGAAAAATACCAATACACACACCTTTTCTTTCAAACTGATCAATGTAATGAAAGCAAAGTTTGGAACAATGGCTTCCTGAAGAGCTCCTGTGCTAAAAGGATTCATCCATTGACATATGCTGCTCTAGTTTTAAGGTGTTCCCTTCTTCCAGAAGTTACTGCTTCAAAAGCAGTGAATAATTGAACGAGTTTTTTGGAAGTTGTGCGTTTAACCCACTTAAGAGCTGAATTCATCAGAAAACACGAATGTGTGGAAAGGAACAGGCTCGTCTCACTGAGCAGCAGCAAGACTGTAACAGAACCAGGTAGTAGCAGTTTGTGCCAAAGTTCCCCTGGTCCCAGTTGCTCATGCACTGCAATAAGCTGCTAGTGATTTCCCACAGGCACGGCAGCTGGCTGGCTCCTAGGGACTTCTCCACAGCTAAAGGGGGTGGGAGACATTCCAAACTGGTTTTGACTCAGCTCTTTTACAGGATAAAATATACATCCACTTCAGCTTTGTTTATTTATGTGACTGGTAGTTTACGTACAATTTTCAAAATGCTATACAGAAAAGAGGTGATTTATCAAATAAAGATCAGATGGCTTACAGATGCTTTCAAATCTAACATTTCTAAATATTCTTTCATTTTGCATAGTTTCTTTTGGCAAAGATGGTTTTTACATGAACCATGCATCCTGACAGAAAATTCAGTATTTCAATCCAATTTGAAGAGGAAACACTACACTGACTGTAATCTGCAGTACGAACAAGAAAGCCCACGAGCCAGTGAACTGTGCTTGGTGTTATTTCAGTTAATTTTCTGTCTCACAGGCATGACTAAAACCACCAAGATCAATTGATCAAACCAAGGTAATCTGAAGTGCTCTGCAGGAAGCCACATATACCACAATCTTGCAAATCTTTTCTGTAATTAAGAAAATATTTAAGACCTGGGGAATCGTTCCATTGCTGTGAAGTATTGGTTTGTACGTATGATCTGTATGAAATACAGACACTGCGGAACTCAAGAACAAAGATCCTGTATCGGTCATTCGAGAAGAATAAACCCCACAAGACTCAGCTATGCCAGCATTTTCAAGATTACAGCAGTCATTCTCTAAGACAACAGATCATACTGCCATTGATCAGATTTTCTTCTTGCTTATGAATTTTTTTAGATAAGTGTTTTACAAGTAAAAAACTCCTAAATTTCATGTCGTCTACTTTTCTTTAGACACTACATTTAAGTATTCAACCACATATAACTGTCACAACACTGTAAAAGGATATTTTTAATTCACACTGTCAGTGATACAGTCTGTCTAACATCACAGCTCTAACAGAATTCACGAGCAGTGGTTACCAATTAAGACACCTTTAGGCTTATTGAACCATTGCATAATGTAACTTTTGTCTATTACCTCTTCTTGCTGCTGGATAAATACTAACCTCCTTGCTTGGGGAGAATTCCAGAAGAAGATTGCATAGCGTGGAAGATGCTACTATGAGAATTTCATTTGGAGCATTCTGTAAAACCTACAGTCACAAAGAGGACAGTGAGGAATCTGTTAACTAGTAGGATAAGGAAGGGACCATTTTGAAACGGAACACCTGTAATTACACTGCACTTCAATATTCCATACTTAGCAGTGCAAATCCAGACAGTGCTCACTCAACTCTATGTGCTGATACACACTACATGACAAGCTGAAGCAACACAGAGTTATTTCACAGAAGCCAGATTTGAGAGCCTTCAAGTCCAATTTAAAAGAATTCAGTGGGAACAGATCCCCGCTCTGCAAAGCACCCACATGCTGGCAGTTGTTATTTTGCTCTGCAGCCGTTGTCTCAACAGGGAGCAGGCTGTGTCCTGCAATGCACCTCTGTACCATGGTTGACAGAAAAATGGAGGAAGCTCCAGGAGGAGCCTCCTGAATGTTTCTGCACCTTGTGCAAAAGCACAACTCAGCGTATTTCCTCATGAGCATCCTTTCAGAAATGCAAGTAGCCTGGGACACTTATACTCTCTCTTATCTGTGCCTGGATCTCCAGTGGGACTGATACACGCCATTCTTAAGCAGAGCAGGTACCTTGCACGTTCTGAGAAAATTCAGTGAGGATACAGGCACAGAAGATACAACTACTCCTCCACAGCAAAGAAAGAGAGAATGGAGGGTTGTTCTGTACCACCTTCTGTTTCAGAGCAGTGAGCAAACTGCAAACATTAACAATTACTACATTTACAGCAGCTTGCACAAAACTACATTTACCTAAGTCCTGTAGTCTTAGACATTATTCTTCCACAGCCTGTACAACTATACATGCTAAGGGAGAGAGAAGGGACTTACGTAGTTGTTATTAATCTAGACTGAAAATCAGCTTACCTTTATTTTTCTGCTATGAATAATTTTTGACCTTTTCAAGTGAACATAGAAGTTTCTGGCTTCAGCTTATTTAATACAAATCGAAATGAACACGTACCAGTAGCTGTGTTTACGGCAGAAGTCTGACATTTACATGAGTTTTTTTTCACATGGCTATTTTTCTACACTAGTTGTCCTTCTTCAAGCAATTCTGTCATTTTTGTGTTTTACATTTATAAATGTTCAATGTTTTCATGTTTGGCCTTTTGCAAACTCTTAAAACATTCAAACCATTCCCTCCAAGCCCTTTCAGGTGATGATCATGAGTCCTGAATCATGGGATTATTATGCCATAACGATAGCACAAATATTCCATGATCCAACCTCCCTTGACCTCCCAATAACACTAATGAGTTAGATATCCATGGATTAGTATCACAAGTCACACCTCCAATCCAAGGATTAATGCTTAACTTGTAATAATTGTATTGCGTATACACTCAGAAAATAATTTCCCCATCATTTCTATCGTGAAACTGTAGAAAAAAGTAGGCCTGTATTTTAGGGCCTCTAATTCAGGTAAGCAACGTAAAAGGCTGAGTAGGTATTTTGGCGTGAAGCAATAAGATGGCCAGAGAGTGTAGTGTAACTAATGAGTCAACTTTGCTTAAGCCCGTAACTTGTGAGAACTAGAACACAGACAGAACAGAGAAAGCCAGGCCTGAACAAAATGTCATTGAGAAGTACATCCAACACACAACTTCCTCGTACTGAAATACCACTGGAAATAACTGAATGATCTCCTGATCCTTTACTTCCTTCCAGGCTCTGGGGACAGTCAGCTCATATAACTGCCTCGTTATCTGGTTCATCAGGTCATTTTTGCCAAAACTTTCTCTGGTCTGGCTATTTTACTTCTCAATAGAGAGTCGAGATCATTTCAGGTGATTCCCTTCAGGTGATGTCCATACTGCCCAAGCTTTCGGGCTTCTTGCCAGCAGACTTTGTCTGTTCCCCTTTTTCAAGGTCTAACTGAGAAACTGAAACTGAGAAACCAGTTTATTTATCTGCACTTAATGACAGCCACATTACAGGATGAGAGGTGATATATACCTTATGCACTTTGATATCAACTTAATCTTGTGGATAATTGCAATACATTAAAATGTGTCTTTTTAAAGGTGTTGCTGGGCTCTTTGGCTTCAGTTTTAGAATCTGCAATGAGATCTAGAAGGTAGAGAACTACAGGAGAAAACACAGATCTAAATTCTCTTGCAAGGCTTATAGACCAAGGAGATGTAGTCCTCCTAGTGCCCTACGTAAACAAAATGGATTACTTAGCCTCACTTACTGATTACTCAAAAAAACCCAAACCAAAACAAAAAAACAACAAGGAAACAAAAAACCCAACCAAAAATCCAAAAATCCAGCATGGACCACAGTCCTCTTTGCTGCTGCTTGGCTTTTGTTGATTTACAACTCTCTTAAGAGAAGGTCACGGAATTCTGATTTTTGGGTAATTTCTATTATGATTTTACAGAAAGACATGCAAACTGAACAGACACCAGATCCTCCTTTATGGAACAGAACATTTCAGTAGTTGAGACTTGACTTTACTTACCTTCATCAAAGGTTTCCATACAGCATGATCCTGAAAACTTGTCCTGAGCTGCTGTACAGATCGGGACAAACTGTGCAAACATCTGGAACAGAAAAGAAACCTTCACTGTGGAACATACACACCCGCACGTACACGACTGTAATATACACATTGCTTCTACACAAAGATTCAGCTTAGAATTTGGTGAGGAGTAGACTGTAAATAGCAAAAAGAAAAGATTGTACTAGTTCAGGATAAATCCCCCCAGGCCCCCTTAAATTTTCCAACAGTAGAAATTACTTGAGACTAGTTTGTGAAAAATTAGCAGAAATTCAGACAAGTACAGCATCAGACTTTGCCAAGACGAAAGTATTTGTATCAATCAGAAAAGCTTCCTACCTGACTGCAGCTAATCGCACCTTGATACTAGACTCAGACAAGCCATTAACAATACGGTCCATCATATTTTCGGTCTCAATGATCTGGAGCAAAAAGGAATTCATGTTACATGAATAATATAAGCATTTACGGGTTGTTGGGTTTTTGTCTGCAACATTTTAAATATTGCATATAAAAACTGTAGCTAAAACCTGCAAGCCACATTCTCTTCCAAAATTATGTGGGAAGTGGTGTGCGTCTGCATACTACTTCGAAAAAAAAAAATCTACATCCTATGATCCACGACTGCTTTCAAAATTATTTTATTAATCATCAAGGAACAAGAGGGTTTTATATATATATATATATATGAATTACCCTTAACGTCATATTAAAACAAAGAGAGCATGTGTGAGCGCACGCAATATACACAAACTACAGATTAGATGTGTTTTAGAAGCCATCTGGGAAAAAATCCATAGCAGTTCATCTGCCATATTTAGGCATGGCCAGCACAAGTACTTAAGGCAAGGATAAAAAGGAGTTAATATCCAGATGAAAGATGGCTTTCGTAAAATAAGTAAACTTTTGTCGTGTACACACCCACCACTTGTTAAAAACAATGCTTTGCTATGTAAAAGAAGGATCTCTCCTATTGACTAAAGTTCACCCTGCAACAAGAGAAGTCTATGGGTTTGAATTCTGGAGATCCTAAATGGTTCCTCACTGATAAATCTTCCTGCCAGTTATGTTTTCAACACTGTTTTCCTGCCTCCTTTCTGTGCATATCTTTCTTCCTTCTGGTTTTCCCTTTTAACCAGCAAATAAATTCAGAAAATTCTCCTGCCTCCAGTACCTGCCACATCTGACGTAGTAACATCATGCTTAATTTTAAAAAAATGCTTTTAATCACTGTTTAAGTTCCCTTCACTTATCACACATAGAGCTTTAACTACAGAAGTGCTCCAACCATCCCATCTTACCTGTGATGTTTGAATAAAGTTTGTTCTCCTTCACACCGACTGCTTTGTTTTGCACGACAGTGCAAGCCCCCTTGGTCACTTCAGAATCATGGAACAAATTTTGACTTTGTTTCCCCATATGATAAAACTTCCAGGGTTTATTTTTGAAAAAACATCTGTTTTATAACAGGGTACATGACAACAGAGGTATATTGTGTCCCTGAGAACACAGGTTTCAGATATTACTTACATGCCACAACAATATTCCTGCACAGCTTACGAGTGGCAAGTACCACTGCATTTTGGAAGACAACTTATTGCAAGATCTAGTTCATCACTGTGAAGACATTTACATAAACAAACTTCACTTTTTTATTTTGTTATGGCAAGACATTATTTTTTGTTCAAATCCCATGCAAAGAAAGTGCAATCTGAAACAGGAAGAGAGCTTCTCATTTCAACCTCTTTACACCACAATGGAAAAAAAAAAAAACCACCTGGAAGGGTGCAGGTCCCTTTCAATCTAAGTCTCGGCTACATCTCTGCCTGACTGCTAAGACTCTTCGCAAGCTCACCTTTTTTCGGATATCTTCATCGTTTGCTCCCAAGGAAGCATAGAGCTTGAAAGCAGCCTGGCGCAGTTCATGGGCATGCTTCAAATCATGGTCAAGCTATTTAAATAAAGCACAGATAGCAAATTTAGACACTAAAAAGTTGCAGGAGTGATATTCTTATTTGCTGTAAACTAGTGCTTATCTACTGGGGTTTTGTCTACCACACCAAGTGAAGCCAGAAGGACAAATGAACAGCAGTTCCATTAGCTGATGTCCACGTTTACCAACTGAATACACTAATTCAAGTTAAAAATATGATTAATTTCTCTGCTGAGTTACAGATAAGTCAACTTAAACAATTTGAGGCCAAAATACTTCCATAAAGTAACGACTCTAGCCAGACCATATTCAGGCAAAAACTCTTCTTGTTTACCCAAGAGACACTTACAGGAACAAGCCAGAAGTGAAAACAATTCACAGTGAATCAAGAGAAGTTTTATGACGAGAACCGAAGCAAAAGTAGGAACCAAAGCCGGTCTCCAAATCACAGGACCACAGGATGTTAGCTTCCAACTTCTGCTGTAAAGGTAGCACAGCAGAGTGAAAGCTGACTAGGAGGTTTCTGGAAGGTACCTTCTTAACAGGTGTTAGGGAAGTGACTTAGGGCAATGCACCACTGGACAGGCTGCTCACAAATCAGGAGAAACTGCTTCGGGATATGATAATTAATGGGAGCACTAGCTAAAGGAATCATAAACCAGCGGTGTTCAAGTCCTGAGAGGTGTGAGAAAGGCACAGAGCAGAGTATCGAGCCTTGACTTCAGGAGAGCAGATGGGGTGTAATCTGGCTTGCTCAGCCAGGAGAAGAAAAGGCTGAGCAGAGACCTAACCACAGCCTTCCAATGCCCACAAGGAGAACATGGAGCCAGGCTCTTTATGGAAGTGCACAGCAAGAGAAGGAGAGAACAGTCGAATTGAAACAGGAGAGATTCTTACTGGATATAAGGAAGAAATAAAAATTTCACTATAGGAACAGTCAAGCTTTGGAACAGACTGCTCAGAGAGATTGTTTAATCTCCATTCTTAGTGGTTTTCAAGAGCCAGCTGGACAAAGCCTTGAGCAACCTCACCTAAGCTCAGCACTGACCCTGCTTTGAACAGAAAATCAGGACTTTCAGACATCCTCAATACTCTTTCCAATGAGAATGATTCTATGATTCTGACTGCCCTCAAAATTCTGTACCAAAGGGTTCCACAAAATGATGCAATATTTAAAGTATACACAAAATGCCAGAAAAACGCTCGTATTAAGCAGCAAAGTGTCAAAATAAAAGAACCGTCACAAATTAATTCTCACCAGTGCAGCTATATTAGAGCAGAATGTATTATACCATCGTTAAAAATATTTAAAACAGACAAGTAGTCTGTCTGGCAGAGTCCTCACTCACGTAATTTTTACCTTACAGGGTGTAAATCAAAGCGTTCTCTACAAAGTAAGCACCCTACCTTCCCAGCTGGCTGTTTTTACAGGCTTTCTGAACACTCAAAGCTATGTCATAATATTTATAATTGCCCCACTCACATTTGGAACTTGATCATATTTTTGATGCTACAGCCAGCATCCATTACTCCCCCATCAGCTGCTAAACTTCCTTCTGCTTATTTAATTTTATACTGCAATTATTTTTTTATACTTAATTTGCATTTTTACACAGCATTCAAGACAGTTCTATATGCAGAATCAGTCCCATTCTATAGAAGTCTGAGAAATGAGTCTTGGCTAGTTTCAGAGGAAAAACAAGACTCTGTAATCCATTTTGGGTTTTTGTTTGTTTGTTTGTTCTTTTTTGGTGTGTTGTGTTGTTTTTTTTTTTACCCTAAAAATTAGACTTAGTAAGAGGGGAAGGGAATAGGCAATGGATATTTCCCTATGCAGAATATCAGAACCAATGTTGCTTCTGAGACTGACTGACCCACTAGTTCTCTGGAAAGTGTATGCAAACCTGTAAAAAAAGTTCACAGATGAAAACTCCCTAGTACACCATCTATGAAATTAAGTCTACAAGGTATATCTGGTCTGTTTATCCAACCTCTCAGGAGTGCAGATAACTAGTAATGTGAAATGCTACATGACATCCACATGTTTTTCTGCTTTAACAGAACAGAACCAGCTCTGAACTCAACATCTTTCAAAAACCTGACCTAAGAATTTAAATCAATCTCTAATCACATGGACTATTAGCTTTTATGAAGCTGAAATGTACCAGTTCCTGAAGGTAAGTCATTTAAACTCTGCAAAGGAGACACATGACAGATGTCTCAGTCTGGTACTTCATTGCTCTCTCTGGAAAACATAATGAAACTCATATTGTGAAGGTGTATTAAACTACCCATAGCCCAACTCTCTATCTTTGACAGGGAAGAATGGCAGCATCCTTCTTGCAGGATGGGGAGTTCAGATATACACAACAATTCTAGTTTGGATAATACAAGCTCCAGAAAAACCAGTGAGCAATCAAAGACTTGGGGACTACGTGCATCAGAATCATTGAAGAACTCGATTGAGGAACTCAAAAATAATGTTTAAATAGAATGAAAAAGCATCCTGAGCCCATTTATTATTGGTTTTGCACATTTTTCAAAGCTTCAGCACTGGGTAAGGCAACGTACCCTCTTGATATCAGTGATTGCACTCACTGAGCTGGGATACTTGAAGTAGTCCGCAAGCATGACAATGAGGTGGTCAGTAATGCTGGCAATTCTCTGGAGCTCCACATCTGTTTCAATCAAATAGGCCAGAGTTTCTGCTCCTTCTACTCGCTCCTCCAGCAGTCTTTCCTTACTACACATTCGAACCAAACACGGCAGAGTCTGAAAAGTTTAAAAAAAAAAAATCCACCATTGTTTAGTGCAGCTACATTCATAAAGAAGCTCACAAAAAAATATCAAACTGCTACCCTACTGCAATTCTCCACAATGTTCTTTAGATCGGTACCTTCAGACAAAGACATTTTAGTAGTTTTAAACACTACACACAGAGAAATTGTTCAGACATTACTAAGTATACAGGAGGCAATTTCAACCAACTTCTCATGCAGTCAAAATTAGTCTGTGTGAATGCAATGTCTAGAAGTGACCATGGTCAAAGTTTCACATGAAAAAAACCCAAAAAATAAAACAAAAAAATCCCCTCAAAAGCTCTTATTTGCACAGGTTTATTCTTACTACATACAAGAACCAAAAGTACCCAAAGCTGCCCTCAAGAAGTACTTGAGCCCTCCTGACCTTTTGCAATCTAGGATTGACTAAGGACAATGCAGTCAAAAATAATCTCAGAGCTTTCTTGACCCATGCTGGCTGCTAAGAGTGGTAGGGAAGGGAAGACTACTCCTAAGTAGCATATTGCTCAACCAGAAACGAAGTCCACTTGAAATCCAGATCCATTCCACCTTATTTTGATATATCACCCTACCTTGGTTATACTCACATGACAACATTGTCATACCTTCTCTACTTTACAATTAAAAACAATCAAATCTTTCTTTACCTGAAGCTCACTGAAAAGCACTTAACCCTTTTTAGCAGAGGCTGTTGCAAAAGGACAAGGGGTAATAGCTTTAAACTAGAAGAAGGGAGACTCAAACTAGACAGAAATAAGAAATTTTCTTTCAATGAGGGTGGTGAAACACTGGCCCAGGTTGTCCAGAAGGTGGTAGAAGCCCCATCCCTGGAAACATTCCAGGACAGGTTGGATGGGGCTCTGAGCAACCTGCTCTAGTTGAAGATGTCCCTGCTCACTGCAGGGCGGGGTTTGGACGAAATGACCTTTGAAGGTTCCTTCCAACACAAAGCATTCTCTGATTCCATGAACTCTGGAAAGACCAATTCTCTAATGGTTGGAACTGTTCACTCAAGCCTCCTCAAACAGAAATATGAAAATGAATGAGGAATAATATTAAGGTTTTTACTTGCGTAACTACTGACTTCAACAGAATTATGCTAGTAGAAAATGAGGTATATTTTGGGGTCCTGAAATAACATTTATCAATTGACTGTTCAAATGCTTAAACAGATAAATATCTTATCTGCATTCTACAGGTAAGGAAGCAGAGTTACAGGACATGCCTACATTTATCAAAGTAGTAGATACTACCACAAGGATTACCACTGAGGTTGTGAACTTTGCACCTAATCCAGTGAGCCAGAGCACCTCCTCTCTGCCTATCTGTCTCTTAAGATATCAGATAAGACTTTTGGACTGAAGAGTTGAAAACTGCTTCTAATAGCATAGACACACCTAAGGAACTTCTGCTTCCTTAAGAAGTTCACCAGAACTCTTCTCTTTGAAGAGAAGTCAGCTGCTGCTGAAGGTTGGTAAATTTAAGGAGCCCTCAGAAATTACCTCATTCCAAAAGTGAGATTTCTAGGACCTCTGCCAGTTTGTTCAAAGTTTGCTTTAAAAGCCTTCAGGTGTTCAATTATTACTATACTTTTTAATCTGTAAAATTAGAACTGCACCATAATGATTAAATATCATCAGTTTCAATTACCAAGCTGGCATAAGGTATACTGAAAACTGAGCCTAGCATAAATAAAATCATGAAAGCTGAACATGAGCTCTCAAAAAAATGACATTCAGGTTGAGTAAGAAAAAAGAGAAGTGGAATTCCATGCCTAAATCACAAAGATGATTGTGGCAGGTTGAAAAAAAAACCTGCCCGAAGGCTTTTGGTGTAAACTGATTAATTGAATTATTCCCTTCCATGTTACGGTTTGCCCATCTTATGGAATAGAAAGTTTCTCTCGCGGGTGCTGCCCCTTTAAGAAGCTGCGGGCTCGGGACTTCCTGGCTGCCTTCCGGAGGGCTTCGGGGCGATTCGGCTACTCGAGACTTCCGGGGCTAGTTCGGGACTTGCAGGGCTGCTTCTCCGGACTGCTTCGGGGGGCATTCGCAGCTCGTTCGCGGCTTCTCAGTTTCTCCGGACACTCTCCGCTCTGCGGGAGTCACTGCAGGACTTCAGCTTCGTTCCGGGAAAGAGGCTTCTCCAAAACCCTGCAGCTCGGCTCTGGGGACCTTGCAGGCTGCCGGAGTGGACCGTGCACCGGGGAAGCCCCCGCCACGCCGCCTGGGACAGACTGCTCGCCTGGAGGTTTTTCTGCTGCCGCAAAGCTTTACCCTCTTTGTCTGCTGTTTTGATTTCTCCTCTGCTTCAACGAGAAAGCGGTAGGGACAGTGCTTTTCCACATATTACAGCCCGGCGTTCATAACAGCCGCGGTTTCTTTGTTCGCTCCACGAAAGCGCACACGTGGCCGGTGCCATTTTTCTGGACTGCACGTGGTACCGTCCCCCTTTGTCTTTGTTCTTGTGTTTAAAACCCTCACCTTTCCATCCTGCACAGATTCTCAGATTCTGCATTGGTTTTTCCTGCATGTTATATATATTGTTCTAGTTTTAATAAAGTTTCGTTTCAGTTTTCCAAACGTTCAGAGGTCTCACAAATCTTTTATTTTTTTTCCTTCCGTATCTCTGCTTTTGAACCCTTTTTCCTCCCGGAGGAGAGGGGTTCGGGGATAGGGAAGGACTCGTCCCCGTGCTCGGCTTGCCTCAGCCGACCGGCGACATAATTGGCGTCCCTGGGTGGGCACTTCTGAATAATTTAATAATTCATATTTTTATTAAAGTTTGGAAACTGAAACAAACGAGGTTTTTCCAGGATGGTGCTAAGCGAGCTTTTGTTTGAAGCTCTTAAGCAGTACGGGTTAAAAATGCTTTATGATCTGGTGCCTGGCACACCCACTGTGATGTCAAATTACCTGTTTCTAATTGGTACTGGTTTATGGTTTGCTGGTCTGGGACACTTAGCAAAGAAGGTGTTCACCCTGGCGTGTGTAATTTCGGTGTTTTGGTCTGTACTCAGTCAGTTTATAATGCTCCCAGTGTATTTTGCACAGTACATGATAGTGGCTGCTTATGATTCATCTAGCAAATGGATGATGGGAAATAACACTTCTCCATTTGGTACTGGATCAATGGCAATTGAAACTGGATATTCGGCAAATGGTATTATTTTCCTGTATTTGATAACTTTGTTATCAGTTATCTGTAACATGGTCCAGGGGTGGATAATTATCAAGAATAAGTATCACATGGGCACTACAGCCACTAAATCAGCTGCTGCCATCTCTCCACCCAAACAAGCACAGGTTGCCCCTGTGAAAAAGAAAAATAAGCCCTCTGGTGCTAAACACCAGAAAAAGACTAATTATGCAACAGATAGCTCTGATGATGATGCAGGACCAAGCACCTCCCAAAAGCGTCCAGGAAAGCCTTCAGGGAATACTGCCTCAGCGACTCCACCAGCACAGCCCTCCCAAGGATCCTCCTCACGGGATGAGTCATCAGACCAAGAGGTAAACACCCAGCCTCAGTCCAGGAAGGACCTGAGAAGCATTAGAAAGGAATTTAGCAGGCATGATGGTGAGTCACTAATGAATTGGTTGCTTCGCTGCTGGGACAATGGGGCTGATAACATCGATTTAACTAGCAAAGAAGCCAGGCAGTTAGGAAATGTGGCCCGGGAAGGTGCTATTGATAGGGCAATGGGCAAAAAGGCAAAACAGTGCAGTCTCTGGAAACGGCTTCTGACTGCTGTGAAGAGCAGATACCCTTTCAGAGATGACATAGAATGCCGCCCTACTAAATGGACTGTCCTGAGCAAAGGTACTAACTACCTGAGAGAGCTGGCTATGAAGGAGGTCATCTATGGTGACTGGAATGTTAATGTCAACCCGGATCAGGTGCACAGTAACGAGCCCTTGCTGCGCAAATTTGTGCAGAGTGCACCCCAGTCATATGCCCATACATTGGCCACAATGCTGTGGGAAAGAGAGGGTGAAAATCGGCCACTCACCATAGAACAGGTGTCTAACAGGATTCGCCAGTATGAGGACAGCCTTTCTCATACCTCTGCCTTCATTGCAGCAGTGGAGAAAGTGACAGACAAAATGACAGAGAAAATATTGGACTCTATTAATAGGTTAGAGCAAAGAACCGTTTCCTCTCCTGTGTATACCCATGTGTCAGCTGTTAGGAGAAATCGTCCTCCCAGAGCAAGGCGCAACAGACAGGACAGGCCACGATGTGACCGCCAGTGCTGCTCGAGAGGTCGTGAAGACACGAGGAGATGGGAACAACGACCTGCCGCTAACCACGGGGTACCAGCACATGAGCTGCAGAGCAGACCACACCAACATGACGACTGCAACCGAAGAGTTGTCGCTCCAGTCTTTGGTGAACAGTGCTGCAGCCCAAGGAGCAACTCCTATGATGAAGGTACCACAAGCCGGATAGACCCTTCCACTGATTGTGGACCACACCCTAGGCATTAGAGGGGCCCTGCCTCTAGCCAGGTGGAGGAAAGGGATAACAGAGTATACTGGACTGTGTGGATTCGATGGCCTGGCACATTAGAACCACAGAGGTACAAGGCCCTGGTAGACACAGGCGCCCAGTGTACCTTGCTACCATCGGATCATCAAGGAACTGAGACTGTCATGATCTCGGGTGTGACAGGAGGATCACAAGAGCTTACCTTGGTAGAAGCTGAGGTCAGCCTCACTGGGCATAACTGGGAAACTCACCGAATTGTGACTGGCCCAGATGCTCCATGCATTTTAGGCATAGACTTCCTCCGGAAAGGGTATTTTAAGGACCCGAAAGGTTATAAATGGGCCTTTGGGATAGCAACCGTGGGAGCCGATGGCATTATCCGGTTGTCCACATCGGTCGAACTTTCGGATGACCCTTTTGTTGTTAGCAGAATGAAGGTGGAAGATCAAAAGTTGCCTACTGCATCCTCTACAGTTCACCGCCGGCAATACCGCACCAACCGAGACTCTCTGCGCCCCTTAGAGAAAATGATTCGAGAGTTGGAGAGACGAGATGTCATCAGCAGAGCTCGCTCCCCTTTCAACAGTCCTATATGGCCTGTGCAGAAGACCAATGGGGAATGGAGACTGACAGTGGACTATCGTGGGCTGAATGAAGTGACACCACCGATGAGTGCTGCTCTTCCTGATATATTGGAGCTTCAGTACGAACTGGAGTCCAAGGCAGCCAAGTGGTATGCCACGATAGACATTGCTAACGCTTTCTTTTCCATTCCCATAGCACCAGAGTGTAGGCCACAGTTTGCCTTCACCTGGAGGGGTATCCAGTATACCTGGAATCGATTGCCCCAGGGGTGGAAGCACAGCCCGACCATCTGCCATGGACTGATCCAGGCTACCCTGGAGAAAGGTGGTGCTCCTGAACATCTTCAGTACATCGATGACATCATTGTATGGGGTGATACCGCAGAAGAAGTCTATGAGAAAGGTAGGAAGATAATCCGCATTTTGGTGGATGCTGGTTTCTCCATTAAGAGAAGTAAGGTCAAAGGACCTTCCCGAGAGATTCAGTTCCTGGGGGTTAAGTGGCAGGATGGACGCCGCCACATCCCTACAGATGTGATCAACAAGATCACCGCTATGTCTCCGCCTACCAACAAGAAAGAGACCCAGTCTTTCTTGGGAGTCATAGGCTTCTGGAGAATGCATATTCCTGGGTATAGTCAGATTGTTAAACCTCTCTATACTGTTACCAGGAAGAAGAATGATTTCACATGGGGCTCTGACCAACAGCATGCCTTTGACTTAATCAGAAGGGAAATAGCACATGCTATGGCCCTGGGACCTGTGCGAACAGGACCAGAGATTAAGAACATTCTGTACACTTCAGCTGGGGACTGTGGTCCTACCTGGAGCCTTTGGCAGAAGGCACCAGGAGAAACCCGTGGTCGTCCCCTAGGATTTTGGAGTCGTGGATATAAAGGCTCAGAGGCCAATTATACTCCCACTGAGCAGGAGATATTGGCTGCCTATGAGGGAGTCCGAGCTGCCTCAGAAGTAATTGGCACTGAAGCACAGCTCCTCCTAGTCCCCCGACTGCCAGTCCTAGGCTGGATGTTCAAAGGGAAGATAGCATCTACCCACCATGTCACAGATGCTACCTGGAGTAAGTGGACTGCCCTGATTGTACAGAGAGCTAGGATAGGTAACTCTGGTCGCCCAGGAATTGTGGAAGCCATTACAGACTGGCCTGCAGGAGAAGATTTTGGGATGCCACCGAACGAGATAGTCACTCGTACCGATGAAGCACCCCCATATAAAGACCTCTCAGACCAGGAGAAGAAATATGCTCTCTTCACCGATGGATCCTGCCGCCTCATAGGAAACCAACGGAAGTGGAAAGCTGCCGTATGGAGTCCTATGCGCCGAGTTGCAGAAGCAGCGGAAGGAGAAGGTGAATCGAGTCAATTTGCAGAGGTCAAAGCCATCCAGCTGGCCATGGACATTGCTGAAAGGGAGAACTGGCCACGGCTGTATCTGTATACAGACTCCTGGATGGTGGCAAATGCCTTGTGGGGATGGCTGGAGAGGTGGCAGAAAGATAATTGGCAGCGTAAAGGTAAGCCTATTTGGGCTGCCACTCTGTGGCAAGATATTGCTGCCCGCCTGAAAAGGTTAGCTGTAAAGGTAAGGCATGTAGATGCCCATGTCCCAAAAAGCAGAGCCACTGAGGAGCATAAAAATAACCACCAAGTTGACAAAGCAGCCAGAGTGTTCCAGATAGATCTGGACTGGGAACACAAAGGTGAACTATTCCTTGCTCGGTGGGCCCATGACTCTTCCGGTCACCAGGGAAGAGATGCAACCTATCGATGGGCTCGTGACCGAGGGGTGGATTTAACCATGGATGCAATTACCCAGGTTATCCATGACTGTAAGATTTGTGCTGCAATTAAACAGGCCAAAAAGTTAAAACCTTTATGGTACAGTGGACGGTGGTCGAAGTACAAGTACGGAGAGGCCTGGCAGATTGATTACATCACTCTCCCTCGAACTCGCCAGGGTAAGTGCTATGTTCTGACAATGGTGGAAGCAAGCACCGGATGGCTTGAAACCTATTCCGTGCCTCATGCCACTGCCCGTAATACTATTCTGGGCCTTGAAAGGCAGATTTTGTGGCGGCATGGCACTCCAGGAAGAATTGAGTCAGATAATGGGACTCATTTCAAAAACAATCTGGTGGCCAATTGGGCCAAAGAACATGGTATCGAATGGATTTATCACATTCCATACCATGCTCCAGCCTCCGGTAAAATAGAACGCTATAATGGCTTGCTGAAAACCACCCTGAAAGCATTGGGTGGTGGAACTTTCAGAAACTGGGATAAACATCTGGCAGAAGCCACCTGGCAAGTGAACACGAGGGGGTCAATCAATCGAGCCGGCCCTGCCCAATCAGACCTTTTACATATCATAGAGGGGGATAGAGTTCCTGTGGTATGTGAAAGTAATCTGCTGGGAAAAGCTGTCTGGGTTTCCCCTGCTGCAACCCCAGACAGACCCATCCGTGGTGTTGTCTCAGCCCAAGGCCCTGGACACACCTGGTGGGTAATGCAGGAGGATGGTGAAGTCCACTGTGTACCACAGGGGAAGTTAACCCTGGCTGAAACACCCTGAACCAGAGTCTCATGCTGTTAATTTCTGTATAATACAATGTAAATGAGATGCGCATAACGTACATGGTATGGAATAAAGGGGTGGAATGTGGCAGGTTGAAAAAAAAACCTGCCCGAAGGCTTTTGGTGTAAACTGATTAATTGAATTATTCCCTTCCATGTTACGGTTTGCCCATCTTATGGAATAGAAAGTTTCTCTCGCGGGTGCTGCCCCTTTAAGAAGCTGCGGGCTCGGGACTTCCTGGCTGCCTTCCGGAGGGCTTCGGGGCGATTCGGCTACTCGAGACTTCCGGGGCTAGTTCGGGACTTGCAGGGCTGCTTCTCCGGACTGCTTCGGGGGGCATTCGCAGCTCGTTCGCGGCTTCTCAGTTTCTCCGGACACTCTCCGCTCTGCGGGAGTCACTGCAGGACTTCAGCTTCGTTCCGGGAAAGAGGCTTCTCCAAAACCCTGCAGCTCGGCTCTGGGGACCTTGCAGGCTGCCGGAGTGGACCGTGCACCGGGGAAGCCCCCGCCACGCCGCCTGGGACAGACTGCTCGCCTGGAGGTTTTTCTGCTGCCGCAAAGCTTTACCCTCTTTGTCTGCTGTTTTGATTTCTCCTCTGCTTCAACGAGAAAGCGGTAGGGACAGTGCTTTTCCACATATTACAGCCCGGCGTTCATAACAGCCGCGGTTTCTTTGTTCGCTCCACGAAAGCGCACACGTGGCCGGTGCCATTTTTTCTGGACTGCACGTGGTACCGTCCCCCTTTGTCTTTGTTCTTGTGTTTAAAACCCTCACCTTTCCATCCTGCACAGATTCTCAGATTCTGCATTGGTTTTTCCTGCATGTTATATATATTGTTCTAGTTTTAATAAAGTTTCGTTTCAGTTTTCCAAACGTTCAGAGGTCTCACAAATCTTTTATTTTTTTTCCTTCCGTATCTCTGCTTTTGAACCCTTTTTCCTCCCGGAGGAGAGGGGTTCGGGGATAGGGAAGGACTCGTCCCCGTGCTCGGCTTGCCTCAGCCGACCGGCGACAATGATGTACTTCCCAGTTCTTTCCAAGGTCAAATGGCCTGAAATGAGCTAATTCTTGGAAATCAAGGGCTAGATGTTAAGGCACTGGCTGCAAGCACCCCAGAACACAAATCTCATATTTTTCAACTTTTAACAATTCCATCTGTTTAAAATTATAGAAATCAAGAATTCTGAAGGACACATTTTAACTGTTCTATTAAACCTACAGGTCAGTACAACATAATTAATGCAGAGGAGGGGACTGTATTAGAGGTGTAAGATGAAGAGCCACAAAGCACACCTGACCTTTTCTGGCCAGCAGATAAAAGTCTGAAAACGGACTGTAAAGATGGAATCTGAATTCACATGGTATTGCTGTGATACATCAAGGTTATCTGGACAAAAAGTGACTTTCATTATTAGGATTCCAGAGAAATTATTTCCCTTCCAATCAAATCCATTATTTATCAGTCTTCTCCCCACCCCAACTGATCTCATTTTTTCACATGTTACAGGCCGACCCACTACTCAAACTGGGCAATAAAAATAAATCAAAACCCTTTTGGAAACACAAGGCTCTGACTGTCCTCCAAATGAAGAAAGTTTGACAGCGAAAGGTCAAAGCTCTCTTCAATGATTTCTGTAAAGTAAGGAGGGCATTGCTTTGTTTTAGTTCACCAGAGGTCAAACAATTTGTGTCTGGATTTGCGGCTGCAGACTGAGACAGTGTGTTATCTTAAAACTAAGAGCTACTGGAGTGACCCCAGAAGAAATTACCTGAGTTGTCTGAACAAGAAGGCAAGGTTCTATGCCTTCCTTCTCTCCCCACTCTTACATTTAACTCTCAAGCATTTTAGTCCGCAGCTTAAAATGTTTATTTGCACTGAAGCAGCTTTCACGAGAAAGAAAGTGCGCCTATGGCTGTGGGATGGCAAGCAAATCAGTTCTTAATGAAAGGACTGCAGTTATCCATTTGTCCCACGCAGCAGAGCATGTGAAGCTCCACACAGACAGTTAGCAGCTATCAGCAATAACCCCCTTTGCCTACGGCAGTAGTCCTCTGTTTCTCCTCCCCAGAGCAGAACAGCTCTGGAATCCACACGGTTGGGTCCTGACAAGGACATAGCCCACGGTTAAGCAGACAGTGGGGAAATTCTGAAGAAAGAATTTTTCAAAAGAATTATGAGGTTTGCAGGAGCAAGATAAAAAGGTTGGAAGCATGGAATTGTAGCCCTCAGTTTGCAGGTGTTGTAAGGAGAAAGAAGAAAGATCAGGGTATTGGAGTGTCAATCTGGAAAAAAGCTAAGTAGGAGAATGAGGGAGAAGGATGCAGCTAGGCTTCCTCTCTTGTTCTAAGACCAGATGCCACTATCAACACTGGAATGAACTGCATTTTGGACTTTCTTGTGTAAAAACACAGGAGGGATGTGCCTTCGTCTCAGTCAACACAGAGATTTCTCATCTGTCATTACCTGGGATGATGGATACCAAAACCCCACTAACAAAAGCTGTAGATGTGCCAGACTCTGTGGCCATAGATACTAAGAGGAACAAATATGCTTTCTTATTGCAATACCTCACAAACATCCTACTCTTTCTCCAGCATTACACAGAAGTAGGACTAACGGACAGCTCTTGACACTCTGGTGATAATTTTCCAGTTTAAAACGTATATTTGCAGGAGCCATCGGGGGGTTTGCACCAGACCACAGTCAGAAGATACCGATCAGTAGCCTTTGGTGGTATTTGTTGCTTTAAGCAGTACACACAGCTATCCACAGCGCCATGGACTTGCAGTAACACTACAGTCACACACACACTTAGTAGTTGTCTGTTCATGAGAGGAGCCGAACATCACAGAGGGGCCTTCACAGCCAAAGAACTCCTGTAAAAAGTTACTGGGTCTGAGATCACACACCACGAAATCCTGACAATGACTGCTTTGCTGGTTAGACCCTTCACTGCTAGACGCATCCCAAGAGCACATGCAGTCTTCTCAATCTCAGCGTAGGGGCACATATGAAGACAAAAACATTTTTTCAGGCATTTACGCTACATTTCCTTAAGTCTGAACTCTGTGTTATTCTCTGGAATGAAAGATGCTAAAAACATACTGAAAGCTTTGGAGCCTGCCAGACTGCTACAGCAAATATCAAAGAAAGCAAACACGTTTTCCTGTTGCAGTACTACAGTACTACTTCAATAGCTCATGGAGAAACAGGCAATGTTGGCGTTATCTGATCTCCGGCTGATATGCTTGCTCATTAACTAGCTATAGAAGTGTGACTATTAAGAAAAAGGTTACATTCCTATGGTATTTAATGACGTTTTCTTTATTGAATTTCTTCATAAAGTCACACACAGTATAAAAATAAAAGCCAGTATATCAGCACAGCAGTTACAGTTTTTTGCAGATTTCCCTAGCTCAAGTATGAAGGAGACAAATGCACAAAAATATTGTGAAACCTAAGAAATCATCTGCTCGTGACAGACTCCCTGCATGGATTGTGCAAGTGCTCTGACTATAGCCTTGTGAAATAAGCTACTGAAAGACAAGCCAGTGCCTTGTTCATACAGAGACCAAGGCAGTAATGCTGTTTCTATGTTACTTACAAACGGCTACCGAAACGATTACAAACTGCAAATGGACGTGTGTCAACTCTGGGATATTTATTTTTATTCAAGACAAAACCAGGATAGCCCTACCTGAGAAAATCATTTTAAACAGAAAACTGTTTAACTAGCTTACCTTAAGAACGATGCAAGAATCGTCTGTCCGTATTGCTCCAGCTCTGCACATGGAAGTAAGGCTGTAACAACATAACGACACATACATTCACCTATCATTGGTTTTCATGCACTTACGTACTCAAGACATTGCAGAACAACCAACTGTACTAACAAAGTGTTCTATCTGTTCTACCCTTTGTTCTACCATTGATTTAAATACATTTGTACTTACTAGACTTGGGCTCACAAAAAAATGACTACAGGCATGCTTTTAAGCAGATTTCTAGTACATAACGTCGTTCTGTAGCACCAATCAATACATACACCACACGATGGTCAAAAAAGGTCTAACTATCAAACTCAATTGTCCACAAACCCCTTTTACCAACAAAAGACCCTAAAATGAACAACTCACATTAAGAAAAAGGAGCAATATACTTAGACCTGTCCTTTGCTGTACACAGCATGGGCGAGTACGGAAAACAATCAGGAGAGATCAACATAGGGTTGGTACAGTTACCAACCCGAGTGTAGTCAGAAACCATTCAAGCTTTGCATTAGCCTAGGAGATGCAGTGTCGTTGCGATGCTTGTCCACAGGCGTGTCTTAACACGCTGCTGGAATAAGCACATCCTCGCTAACAATGAACCCTCTGACACAGAATCAAACCAGCATTTGTTCTTTATATTAGACAACTACTTAGCGGATATGACAACTACAAGGTCTCCAACTACCATCTTGACACGTCATCAGACAAATGCTTAAGTTGCTTTGTTAATTTACCTGTAAGTGTGCTCCAAGCTACCAGAAATGCGAAGTAGTTCACTCACCAATAAAAATGTTTTATATTGAAGTGATTTATAGTTTTTACATGCTCTGCTACAAGGAAGTGGAATCAAGCTGGAGGATAACGGCTCTGCATTCAGTGCAGGAACAGTCAAGTACCCTTTGTTTTAGCTTTTGAACTAAGCCATTGTAACTGGGTTTTATCACAGCTTGGGCTTGAAGAACCCCAAGTTGAGGGCAAGGAAGTAACTGAATTTCAGTAAAAGCGACTTAAAACTAGCATGTTTCAACCCTCAGCTGGGCAGGTTAAAAGAGTACATAGGGTCCATTATAATTGCTCAGCTAAGGGGCAGTAATATGCTAAAGAACTGTACCATATCGTGTTTCACTGCATTCCTGAGATCTTTCCAAGTGCCTGAAGAGGTTCTTTCACCTTTTAGTAGGTAACATCACTGATCCTGTTCCAAACACCTATCAGTGACAGACATAGCCAAAATCCCATAACCAGAAGTCTTTTTACATAATATTTCTCAGAAAAGATAAGACTTGACTGTTAGCACAGAGATAATTTTATAAACTTCTGTCCAAGCCCTGCGGCTGACAGCAGGAAATACTAATTTTCACATCTCAACAGTGAGGATGAAAGCACCCATCTTGCAGTTGCCATTCAGTCCAACTAGACCATATCTGCCAGACAAAGTAGCTCTATTTCAAACATAAGTATTTTTACTTCAGGTAAAATAGGCTTGGCTTAGCTGGAAGTAATTCTGGCAATTTTAGTAGAAAAGGTTACTGCTCCACTTGTAGCTGCTCTTCCCTCTGCGCCAACACTGCTGCTCAAGTGAAGGGTCTTTACTCCATTTCATTCAAGAGGTATTAACTTGGGTGTAATTTAGGAGCAGAAAAAAAAGAAGACCTGTGACAACTTCACCTACTCTCATTAGAAAAGAGAGATGGCATGACTTGGAGGGAATCAAGTAGGGAATGGAATTACAGAAGAAAAGCTAGTAGGTCTTCACAAGCCTGCAGGACTGTCGTGAAACTGATGCCTTGAGTGCCCTACTAAGAACGATGACTGCCCATGGACTAATTAGAAACCCAATCTGAAACTCAAGATACCGGTTTGTCTGCCATTTTCCTGCAATTTTCTTTTTTTGTTTTTTACCATATGATTCTTTTCCATGCTTTCGAAGGACTACTTGAGCCAAAGTACTGCAAAGCAACAGCAAAAGATGGCATTATCTACATGACTTCTTCCAATTTGAAGCAGACCAGTAAAGAACAACAGAACTGGGAGCATTCATGTCTGAACAAGGAGACAGTCAGAGCCAGAAAAATTCTTTTAACCTACCTTTGTGACTTAACTGCCTTATACCTCAAAATCAGTAAAAACAACAAAAATACTTAATTCTCTATGTATTCCCTGAATTCTCAAAGAAACACATAAGCAGAGCTGAGACTGCTACAATGCAGTTAATTTAACTTGGCTTTTTCAGTAAAAGCCACCTAACAAAACCAGTGGAACCAGACTGCCTAGACCAATCGTGGTTGGAAGGGAGCATGGGAAGACCCCAGACGTACCTCCCACATGAAGTGGGATTACCTAAGACAACCCAGACACACACACACGTTTATTAACTGCTTTCATGAATGGGTTAAGTCATCATAACCTGGAAACATTACAGAAGAGGCCCACTTGCTTCCCACACAGAATCTCAAGAACTTGCACCGAGACAAGTATCAGTGAAATTGTTTGGTGAACTGAGAGAACTCACTGATCCAGATCAAAAAGAAGCCATCAAAATCTAAAAGAATAATCAAACAATACATCAGTGACCAAACTCTTGAGCTACGTTTAATTTTAGTAGTTTATAGTGATGGATAATTCTCTCTCTTTAACCCCCTGAAGGAATTTATTCCATTATTAGCAACACCACAAAAGGAAAAGGGAGTCAATTCCCAGTTTATGAAGCGAGTATAACCCTAGTGTTGCTCTTAGGAACTTGGTCATCTTTTGTCACAGGGAAGAAAGTCATTACGAATACAAATACACAGAAATGTGCCCACACCAGAAGGGAAAGTTAAAATTAATTAATAACATTACTTCTGCTGCATGAGCACATGAAGCTTAAAGAATAATCTATTTTAATTAAAACAGTTGGGATGAGGGACTAGCTCTGTTCTCATCATCTTAGTGCATACAATTCTCAACGTAGCCCCAGTCACCTGAGTCCTCTCAATGGTGCAACAAGGACATTAACTTGTACTACGTGGTATTTCAGTATTATACTCTGCAAGGACATATGATCGACCATAGCCTATTCAAAGCAAAACTTATCATAAAAACCAAGCTACTTGTGAAAACTGCAGTTCAGCTTATGAAAACCCATGACTGAACACACATTCCTGACAAAACTGCTGCCCAGCAACACTTTTTCCTGTTTACCTACAACAAAGGGTGAAAGTTACACTATAAAGGTTATTAGCTGAGAACCACTTCTTCAAGGATTTAGATAACGCAAATAATATCTATAATTATTTCTATGATTTTAGATCACACATTACTTTGCAACAAGCAAAAAGGAAACAGTTTAAAAGTATTAAATTGCGTACTACTGCATTCTAATTGCTGATTAAAATTACCATTTGGCTGACGTGAGCTGCATTTCAATAGGCTTGTCCCTTTGTAACATCTTCACAAAAATTTGCGGTAACAATTCTCCATCAACCGACACTGCAACAAGAGAACTCCAAGTAATTCTAATTCAGCCAATCAAGAAAATGAGCATCAAATAAGCACCAGCAGCATTATACTTACCATTTACAAGAGTCATCGATACCTGTGGGTTTTCAAAGGCTAGCACGGAGAAGCATTTCAATGCTTGCATTCGAACCTGTGTAAAAATATCATATATATGAAGTATAAGTGTAAACACTAATTAAAAGCAAAATTGGTCTATGGTGCTGTACAGGCTTGTAGAAAATAATTCCATATAACCAATAAGAAATGCAAATGATGAATAAAGGCAGAGTCACCTTGACTCCTGAGATCTCTCTGTTGGAATTATCCCTCTACAGTGTATGTTGTGAACTAGTTGTGAAAAAGACAAGCAAGGATAAAACTTTGGAACTAGACAGTCAGAAATACCGATCTTATTTGTGATGCCTCACAAATGTGCAAATAGCAACAAAAGAATGGAACTAGCACAACAACAGTAGGGTTTTTTCCCAGGACTCATAAGTATGTAAGAGAATCAGAAATACATGTTGTTGAGAGGAGTATTTCAGAAATCTTTCTAGACATTTTATTAAACTTACCTTGAAAGAACCATCCAGCTGAAGGGATTCTAAACTAATCTTAAAACAAATACATACCCTAAGTTTTACTGGCATTACAGACCTCAGATATGACCTATACAAAAAGGATTCTCAAATTTCTTCATGTTGTATCTTCCTCCCCCAATGCAAAAGCGTGTCTCGGTTTAATCAAAAGTTATTGCATGGTTGCCCAGTCACACCAGGCTATGCAGTCTTTATAATCTTTTTTTGACGCAGGGAAGACCAACTATTATCATCTTCTCAGATGAAAAATCTAATTCAGTTTAGATACTATTTTTCAACTTCACCTGCTGCAGTTGCACATATCTAAACTGTGTCTTCAAACCGTCTTTTAAACTGCCTTTCTACATTTCTGTTCCCATGTTCAGTGTGAAACAAAGCAAAAGGAACAAGATTTTGACCTGGAGAATCCCATCACTGCAGAGAACATACTGCAAGCGAGGTTTAGGCCCATCCCATGTCTCTCAACAAAAAGCCCTAGAAATGTGGAAGTCCAAGGGCAGATAACAGCAGCAAAGACAGCCACACTTCTGTGCATTAATTTTATAATATCTAATCACAGCCACAGTAAGATCTCATCAGCAGCAGTGAAGGCTTAGTCAGGAGGAACAGACAGCAGGCTACCCGCCTTCAGGCTGCCCGTCCATTTACTTTTCAGACAATCTGGTGATATAAGCTTCAAAGCAGCAGGAAGCAGAGACTGTGTATCCAAAAAGCACTGAAAGAAGTCAAATCCCCAGCCCAAGATCTGTACTCCTGCCAGAGGGAAGTCAGAGGTGGGGACGGGGCGGTAAGGGTTCAAATGAGAACAACTGAAATCTAGATGGAAGTTACCTATTTTATATAATACTGCTCTGTTTAGTTAAAGATACTAAAATTACTATGCTAACTACTTTCTTTGCTAGTAATGTCTACTCAAGGGCAATTAGTTCAGTATCTACACGAGAAAGAACGCAAGCATTTGGAAAGATTAAGTAAATATGGTCTTGAAACCATGATCTGTAATGCCACTCTAAAAGCTGTAGTCCCTTTGTGTTAGAGACCTCACCAGTGGTGAAGATGCACACTTGTAGCGATAAAATACATGGGAAAGATACTTGTAGAGTCAGCTGGCTACAGAACAATCCCAAAACAAAATGAAAAAGAGTTCATTGAAAAAACACTAGGCAATTCTCTTGGCAGACCTAGACAAACTCTTCTCGTGGGGATTGAAATTCCATTTTGAGGGTTTCTGTTGTTTATTGACATGGTCTTATTGCCTAAACCATCTAAGATGCCTCGCTGGCCTTTACTGTAAGTATGGAAAAATAGGCAAAGTTTTTAAATGTTGTCTTTTCCTGTTACTTGGCCGAATATTAAGAAACGGGATAGAGAAGTATAAGAATGAGATAGCTTGCATTCTACAAAAACATCAATTACATTAGAAGTCTGAGAATGTCTAATTACTGCAGAACACTAGGAAAGCAGCTAAGATAACAATGAAGATGTTAACCCCAGGAGTATTAACAGAGGAGAGTGTATGAAGAGCAGTTCAGTATGTACACCTGGAAATTAAAGGCCTGCCCAAGCCAGTAATGGAAGAAATAGAGAATACTCTATACATCTCTCCAGAAAGGTAGACCTAAATATATATTTTATACATAAATAAATTTTAATGCAATGCTGCATGTATCCTGTTGGTGAAAAAGCAACTTGAAAACTTTACCTTGCTCCAATTTCTTTTGTTTTAAAGCACCTCTTTGAAAAAATTAGGGAAGGTTCAAAGCCATTAGAAAACATTCCAAGCCAAACACAGCTTGGAAAATTCACCTTATGATTATGATACAGAGTGAAAAAAGTCAACTAAAGGGAGAAAGAGCAGAATTTTGCCAGATCATAGGGAAAACTAATTAGTACAGAAAGAAAAAATTATGTTTATCAGTCTCACTAACAAAATTTTGAAGACTGCATACTTCCTACTGGCTTTATAAAAAAAAGCCCAAAATCTCAAACCAAACAAAAAGCACCACACATGAGATGTGGAACAGAGCACCAAATTTCACTTCACTTGACATTCTCCTTTAAAGACTAGTTTTCCTGCTGAAAGATACTTCATCAAGAACGTTCTGCATTAGCGGAGGTCAAAATAGGTAAGTGCAATTATCCAATCTCTTTCAACCAGCGAACAGCCTACCTTCAATAAAATAAAAATGGCATGACAACATAGTAGATATTTTGTATTAGATACTGTAATAACTCAAAATTTGGATACTTGAAGTGCTTCTTATTTTCAGAATGATGACATTCATACTTGGGTGGGGAGGGGTATAAATTGGTATCTTCGTAAAAGAGTCCATGAAAGGTCAACTGCTTAGAGAACACAGGATTGGCTTCAGAAAGATTCCAAAATTATTTGCATAGCAGACATCTGTTAGCCCTCAAAAAACCAAACTACACAGAAGTGCCTCAGAAACTATTTTATGCACTCAAACATTGTATTAAGTAATCTACAGCAGACTCCTAAGGCTGTGCTCAGGATTTGAAATCCTGGCCTTAGACTGCAAGAGCTAGTTGACCCTCCTTAAAACCAAGTTCTAAGTAGAGTATGATGCTTTTCCCCAGCAATAGTTCTTTAGGATAGTTCAGAATCAACTTTCAAAACAGAACAGGGAATGGAGCTGAGACTCAGGAAATTCAGTGATCACAAAACACAGGTAGGTGGTGGCCCCCACACATCCCATGTCCGTGTTCTCACAGGTATGACTTCTGCTTAGGGCAGCTCACACTTGCTTCTCTTCAGCTTAATTTCTTTTTCTCATTTATTGTTCAACAAATTAGACCATTTTTATTGGGTTGCCAAGTGACCGTTCTCCTTTGGATCAACGACAGCCAGCTCTGTTTTAATTAATGGTGTTTTAACTTTACACAGCACTCCAGAACAATAGGGCTCATTTGGACAGAAATCCATATAAAAAATAAAACCAACTGTTATTCTAGAAATACGCACTAGACCTGCTTATAGTTTTAGTTCATGTGTATAGACATAGTTTTTATAATCTTTGTTTGGATTCCTTTCATAAATATATGTAAAACACTGAATAATTTTAATGTCTTACTTTGTAGGAGGTGGAGACTAACAGATGTGCAATATTCTGAACAGCTCCGTGGTTAAACAGGATTGTCTGGTGATCTGGACCCTTCAAAAGAAAACATAAAACATGATTGAATTTTTTAGAAGAACGTGTAAGAGGCTTCTACTATCTGCAACTTAGTATTAAAGGTAGATTTATTAACATTTACTTTGTAATCAGTTGGCATACAATTTTTTTTACATAAACAATTCCAACTTTTATTTTTACAGCATTTGTCCTTTTCCAGTAATCATTTCCACTCTTTTCTTCAACAGGCAATGAAATCAGTTTTCACAAATGAAGAAACGTAGCTAGTGCACTTATGTTTCTATTCTTCATATTGGAAACAATTGGAAGCTCCTGATTTTCTCTATGAATCATATAAAAGACTTGCAGTTACTAATGTCTTCTTCATTGGTAATATTAAGCATTTTCAACAATTCTAACTTTAGAAGAGAGGAAATTAATTCTGGAACTGTTTCCAGACAGAATGTGACAGTACTTTGGGAACAGAGTCACATTTTCCTCCTACAGATTATTTTAGTTTCAAATACATTTAGCCATAAATCTCATCAGCCATCTCCCATTTATTGACTTCAAGATCTAAGTTGACAATGGCTGATACATCAATATTTTCCCAAGATTTAAAAAGCATTTGGAATTAGACACGAATACTGAATTTTGCAGAAGAAAGGTTTTGGAACTTCTGTAGTATGATAAGGCTCAATGAGATCGGAAAAAACCAACATGACATGTCAATGGGGCCTCCAATCCTCAATAGCTTCTTGTGAAATCTGTGACTTACAGATATCTCTTTAGAAGTAGATTCGTGACTTTAGTCATCTTTGCATCAAGCACACGCTATGTGCAGTTTAAATTCAGCTTTCAGAATGTCACAGCATTAATCATACCTCAACACATTTTCTTGGCCCATCTGCAAGTGAAGGAAATATCTTCACTCCTTGATCTTTTGCTTAAACTGAGTTTATGGCACATCTATACACCCCAGTATGCAAAAGGAATGCTGTATTTTCACATTTGAGATACAGCTGAAATTAGTTTCCTCTTATATTCAAAAGAACACTTTTAGAACATCCCTTACCTCTAATAAAAAAAAGCATAAAATTAATTTTAGATGTAACATATCTGGTGCTTTAAGAGATGCTTCAGCTGCTACTGCCACCAAGAGCTTTCTACCAAAAAATGCAATTAGAACAGCATGGTTGAAGTAGGAAAACAACTTACATTGGCACACAGAAGTGGCTGAGGCAATGATTTAAAGCCGCAGCTATGCCAGTGTTGAAGCTGAAGAACAGATATTAAAATATGTGAAAAAAATGAAATTAAAGTAGAAACCATATTGACCTAGATAGTTTTAGTAATTCACAAGTATTAAGTGATTTTTCAATGAGATGCAGACAGTAAATTCTGTGCAAAGAGGACAAATGCATATACTCAGGTGACACTTTGGCGTACTCTCAGTTGCATAACTAGATGTACATCAAGATACCTAATCTGTACATACTGTGTTTGCACGCACCATTCCAGCTTGTTTAATGCACAATCAGGTTAAGCACTAACCCATAAATAGGGACAGCTTCGAATATAAATGTGAAAACTTGAGAATATAAAGTATTGTTTCCAAGCAGCCCAGGCACCAATTCAGTAGCATGGTCTTCTGCTTTTGTTGCTCATTGGGTATACTGACAGAGTTCCAGGAGCCAGTGATCTTTTTCTCCAAATATGATTGAACAACATCATGTTTCAGCAATCAAAACCACACTTCTCGCATGGTTTCCCAACATAAAATGTCAACTTCCAAGAAAGCATTAGGATAGAACAATGTAACAATTCATTCCATAAAGAAATTATAAAAGCAGATGTCTCAATACAGATGTACCTTGGTTCTAGCACCAGGCCTAAAATCACAGAAGAAAACATTCTCAAGATGGGCTTGGCAGGAAGGTGCCTTGATTACAGGCTTTAACCTGGATCTCTTAGACACAAGATTTTAATTCTCAACCGGTGGTGAGACTATTACTTATGCAGAGATGTCATCACATTGCAATACAAGATCCAGAACTATCTTTTCAGATTATTCATACAACCACGTTTCCAAATGCATACCGTATCTTTTTAATTTGACCATTAAAATAGCGAAGCTTACCTACTCACATCACTCTCCCTGGAAACAAATCAACTGCGATAGAGAGAATCTTAAAAAGTAAATTTTTACTTGCATTTTAGCATACTATGTACATATCAACCTGATTGCAGTTTACTTATTTGCTTATATGTTGATAGAATCCTGGCTCTGTACATTAAGAACTACATCTGCTCCCCTGTAAATCAACACTTTCTCTTGTTTAGCATGGCTCTTCTCCAGGGTCAATGTTCTCCATCAGTCAATTAAAACTCTAAAATGCAGTGAGAAGCAGTAAAAGCAAGCAGTAAAACCAGAAAATAGCAGCAATATGCTAGGAACCCAAATCGAGGATTTCCAAGCTCAAGAGAACAGGTCTGAGCTTTTCTAAGGAAGTTTGAGCAGGTAAGAAAGAAACCTGAGAGCCCAACCAAACAAGACTCCAGCAAGGAAGAGAAAAATTGGATGCACAAGATCTAAGCAGAGAACAGAATGCAGGAACAAGGAGAGTAGGAGCTATGACATGTTACTATTAGTTTAATGAATAAATCTCCTGAGATGAGGAAAAACATAAATAAAACCATGAATAACTTTATAATGTATGCTAAGTCTACCTAAATACAAAAGCTTATAGTAATTTTTTTCTTCAGGGAAAAAGTTATAAAGGTTCTGTCACTCAGACTTCTGGTCAGAAGTTGGAGTCTTCATTAAAAATGTAGAGAACACTGAAAACGGTCCATATTTAATTTTTTAATTATAAGAACATACTTTGCCTATCCTTTTCTGATGTAAATCAGAAAATCCCCTGCAAATTATGCTTCACTGTATTAGATGTATTTTGTTATGTCTGAAAATGCAGTAATTGACCTTGATAATCAGACCTGAAACCCAAGAACTAAATGAAAAAGGAAGAAGGGGGCATTGTAGACTTCTGCTGAACAGCTGCATCTGCCTGGGCAAGAGACAAATGAGTCCTTGATCACTTTAACATTTGTGATGATCTGTTTACTCAACCTCCAATATTTTTCTTTGTTATGCAGCTAATGTTTACTTAGTAAACGCAACTATTTCCTAACACCCATCACCTTGCTTTTCTTGTGCATTCATGTATATCTGTTCACACAATCAACTTTTTCTTTCCAAAACCTTGCATTTTTCAAAACGTTCCCTGTAAAATTTGTTGGAGAGACCTATGGGGGTGGAAGAGGCATTCAATACAGCAGAGTGAGTTTGTAAGACCTTTCCTACTCTACTCCTGTTAAGTGACTGGGCATTTGCTTTATTAACAGTATATTTGATATGTAAGTCACCAGGAGTCAATGGAGCTACAGGGAAGTAACTCATTTAGGAAAGGAGGACAATAACTCTTTTCATGTTGGATTAATTACCTGAAGTTACTCAGCAGTTCTCACAAAGCCCACAGAACTACAGAGCTAACCCATGATGGTGTAAACTGACTTGTACAGCACCCTAAATTTGGTCCTGTGCTGTTTTTCTTGTAAGCCAAACATGGCCCGTTTTTTCACCTGTTCAAGCTACTCCGGAGACTTTCAAGGGCCACGTAAACATGAGATGCCTCACTGGTGCATTTTCCTTCTTAAAATAGCAAATTCTTTTTCCAGTATTAGCTATAGATCTGAACTTCCACAGTCCAGGGTAGGATTTTGTCTTGATGTTTTCTTTAAGCAGTTCGACGAATATTAGCAGCTGAGTTGTATTTTTAAACCACACTAACTCTGTAGTTTCCAGTCTTCAGTTTCACTTAACAGAATAAATGCAATTGGATGGGTGTACGTAAATAACAGTGAAGGTAGAGAAAAATACATTTTTAACAAAAGAATAATTCAGAGCTCCAGAAGACTCCATGTAAGTGATATGATAGAAAGATATTTTTTGAGGTAAATACTTACAAATCCGTAATTTCTGCAATTTTTTCATTTGTTAGTCTGGGGGATAAATACAATCTATGATCTTTTAGTTTTAAACTGTTTCTAAAAGGGAAAGATGCTGTAGAAATCTGATTTCCTACACTGAGTTATTTTGATACAGTTACTGTAAAACCCATAGGTACACTAATACCAAAAACCCCACAATAACAATACAGAAAAACAGTGATGTGTGGAAACTTGGAGGGCAGGGGGGAGGGAAAGACAGAAACCTCTGTCTTTGGGGTGGAGTTGCTCCTGTTTTTAAATTAGTTCTGCCATATCAAGATAATTGCATTATATAGCAGGAATGAACAAGTAACTGGATAAACCTGTAACTGGTAGAGCTCAACTGAGAAGTGCATTTTATTTTTTTCTTCTCAACCTACACCACCTCTTAGAAAACATCTCTGGGTTTAAAACAGCTGTCTTGAAAGCAGATTCAAGATCTCTGCAAAGAGATGTTTACACTGTCTTGAGAAATCCAGGAGGGGGAAAAAAAAGTTTTCCTAAATTTATACTGATAGGAGTGAGGATTGATATTTGCCTAGATTGTTGACTTTGCTTAGTAGCCAAAGGCATAAATATATATACACACCCTATAAAAAAAATGCTTGCACATTTTTAGTGTAGAAATACATATATCAATACCAATAAATCTGTCAGCAAATCCAGAGCAATAACAGTTCAGTCATTACTGTCCTCATGTTCCTGCCACAAAAGGCGGTATCATCTTACATAGTGTCTTACATGCCAGAAACCCAACAAGTTGCATAAAGAACATGTATTCTCTTTCTTACTTTGCAGCAATGTGAGAAGATCTGACATATGTATTCTTGTGTATATCGAGACCTACTGAGCAGTGCCATGAGGTGGGAGATAACTGTAGCATCCTGGAAACAAGTCAGAAAAGAAAAAAGTATTAACACCGGATTTCAGCATAGTTTCTTCAGTTTGTTACTTAAAAAGAGTACTTCTGATTCTGCCTTCAGTGTGCTCCCTTCCACTGAAACTTGTATGGACACAGGACAACAACATTCAAGTAGTACAGGAGAGAATTTAAGACACGAGTGACAGTTATTAGCCAAATCCTCACGGGGAAAAATTAAAAAAAAAAAGGTCTATGCAAGGTAGATATGAAACTTCTGGGATTTGTCTCCAGAATCTTTACTTCATGAGAAACCCACAAAGCAATGGGGAAAAAAACATACCAACTGCAAACATGGTCACTGAAACCAATTACTCCAGGAGTTGTCTTAGTATCTTCTTACTACAGATGTGATTTACTTACCTCTTCATTCCAGCTCCAAGCAGAAAAGACCAGGGAGGGGAACAAGTTGCCAGATTGAACAATGTACAGACCACCTTGAACTCTGTGGCACCCACTTTCTAACCAGTTAATGTGGGGTAATAATTTCCTTTGTCTTTAAGTCAAACACACATTATAGATGCTACCACTATGTGTGACACTAGTGACAGAGAATTCCAAACAATCAGCCAAAGAAAATCATTACACTGAAGTTCCCTTGTGAAAACACATCCAGTTAACTTAAGCTCTGTGGTAAATTACAAAACTACAACATTTCAAAGCTTTCATTTACTTTTACCAGTATGTTTTAGTGGCAGCAGCTGCAGCAATACTAAAAGAAACATGGGTCATTTTAGTTTGGAAAGGTGGTAAAGTAAATTACTTCCATGAGACAAAAGTGCTGAACAGAAGAGATGAAAGAGTCTTCTTTCCAAAGAACTTATGCTATACTGAGCCTGTATAAGTCAAGACTCTGTTTTACCTGCAGGAGAATCATGAATTGCAGCTTTCTGACTAGGGAGAAGTAGATTAGCGCAAAGTCTTCATGCTCCTCAGCCACTTTCACAGTACTGGAAGTAGCACTAGCTTCACTGTTTTAATGACTCTATCCTCAGAGATACATAGCTGTTTATGAAAAGTTTTAGTTCCCAATTACTTGGGAAATTTCCAATCACACTTCTTTATATTAGCAAGAAAGCCACGTGTAAGTCTCTCCTATTTGTATACATATTCGAGATTATGCAAAGCTTTGCAATATTCATTTTTTATTTTTAATTATATACGTATATAATTTAGCACACTTATTTTAGAAAGCTTTGCTGCCAACAATCCACCCTTCGTCTCAAGACAAAACAATAGGACAGCAGAGCCAAGAAACACACTGAGAATAAAACTGACTTGTTTCTACTGCTTAGTTCTCAAAAACTGGAAAGGATCAACGTGCAACAGCCTCATTTGCCATTTCAGCATCCTATAGAGAGAAAGTTGCTTACTAGAAACTGAAGTTCTTCCAGGTACACCAGCTCGTTGCATGCTTATGTGCGTAGGAAAAGCAAGGGACAAACTACTCTAAGTGGAATTCTTAGGTTCTGGTCAACAGTAGCTCCATCTGATCTTTTGCCTTTACACATGGCGCACACACAAACACATCTATCTCTTTGCAACTTCAGAACCCAAAGGTCTGCAAGGAACTTTGTTTGCAGTGCAACAGTGGACATTAAATCCATAAGTATGTTGTAATAGCGCTGACAAACATAACCATAACAAAGTGTCTCTTAACTCTCCCTGATAGAGGTAACCTGAAGTGGTGTGTAAACTAAGTGGGTATGGGGGTTTGGGCATATGCCAGGCAGAGCAGCAGATTTCCATGAGAAAGCAAACAGAAGCAGCTAACAGGCCAACCTTGTTCTCAAAAAAACCCATGTTACAATCTTAAAGTCACAGCAGATCCCCAAACCTTCTAAGTGTTTCCTTTGAGGTAAAGCAAAACAAACTGACAATACACCCATGTGCGGTTTGACATATTTATCTGTTAAAAGAGACTCTCATCATTCTCTGTGACTCTTAGGCAGCTGAAGATACCAAGCCGTGTTAGTGTTCAACACAACATACATATATACATACTAAAAGGCTTACCAGTGATAAAGTGCACCTTAGACAAAACAACCAAGAAGTCAGGAGGGTAGGGGGATGAGAAAAGAGACACCTTAGGATTCAGAGACAGTGAAGTTTAAAAAAAAAAAAAAGGAGCTTCAAAATGTAAGATGCAAGACCCGAAATCTCCTGCAGGGAAATCTCTATGTAATCTGGCTTAGTTCAAAAGTTGCCATTAAAAGGATGTAAATAGTGGTCCAGAAGTTGAAGTCTAATGAAATTGCCAGAGATATTCCTCTTGCCAAAGAGAAGAGGTACAAGAATTCACAAGTAAAGAACTATAGGCAGAGAGAGCTGAGCACCAGCTCAGTAATAGCCAGAGGAGATCCCCATCAGCTAAACAGGACTCAAACCGCCACTAATAAAGAAACATAGACACAGCGTTCCCTAATGTTTTCCTACCTACATGATCTACAAAACCACAGAACACCGCAAACCTTGGGGATGCCAGCAAGCAGAAAACCTAGACTGGAGAGGTAGAGGGAAGAAAACACATTTGTCCTGCTTTGGTCTCTTCCCCCAGATAGGTGGGTTTCTAATTTATAAGCACCTGCTATTATATATTGCTTTATAACTGTGTTTTGTTTTGATCTTAAATTGGTTTTCTCTCAGCTAACCAGGAAATTCTAGGTAAGAATTTATAGGTGTCAGTATCTGTTCAGGTTCTTAGGGAGAAAAAGAAAGCCAGAAGAGTAGCAACTAATGTATTTGCTATGTCACAGGTTGCAACTAAGAGCTGACCCTTGCATCAAGTGGGTAATTCTTATGTCCTGCTCTGCACAGCTGCCTTGTCTACAGAGAGATATTGGCAGGTACAGACCTGCATTTTTGTCCGGCAAAGAATATAATTCACTCACATGATCTGCCTCCTTTATCACATGACCAATGCACATCTGGATAGTGAATAATGCTGCCAACTCTGAGGTGGTCCTATAAAAGGCTATAGGACTTTCTCTCCTTCCCTCAAGCTGGTAGAAAGGTTTTGCATCTTGTTTTGTTTTTAAACTTAAACTAGTGGAATTGCTTATGAAAATCAGATTTCAGTAAAAGAATAACTTAGATTTAGTAAAAGAATAATTTAGATTACTCTTTATTAATGAAGAAAGCACTTGAAATCCGTACAAAGCACAAGAGCAAAAACCTTTTTTCAGGAGCCACTGGAAATCAACCTGAAGCTACAGAAATGGAAAAGATTTCTGACGCTATCTTTCACAGATTCTATGGGAACATATCTTCCCATATGCTTCTTTCTGTCTCCCAAACTATGAATAAAAATTATATTGTTTTCATCTTTTAATAAAATAATTATTCAGTTGAACTCTTTTACTCAACACAGATGAACATGTCACATCTCTATACCTGTATCTAATACCAGGGAAGTAACTAACAAACTTTTATTTCACATCCTGGTCAGTGAGATCACCACGCAATAGTTCAGTTTCACCTAAAATGTAAATAATTCTATAATAACTTTGGTATGTTTATCAGAAAAAGAATCTAGAAAGAGTAATAAGATGCGTGGACATGACTGACTTCCAACTGAATGTGAATAGCAATTACGTGTCAGTATGAGGCTAAGTAACTCCACTCTTTTTCATATTAGTATCTAAGTAACAAAGGATTTTCTAGCAATCCTAGTAAGCGACACTAAAGTCCACACTCATAATTTGCAGTTAAAGCAATGAGATTCACAAATCTATTAAAACATTGTCTGCTAACAACAACTAGTTCCAGGCAACTTAAGACAAATATCTACACATCACGTGTTGTAACAAAGTTACTGACCATCCAAAGAGAAATGAGAAAGAGAGAATCCACAGAGTTGCGTTTACCTGTGTGGATCCAAATACCTATATACTTTCCTCATTTTTAACATTAAAACAAAATTTGCAAGAAACATTCTTAAAACATTTTTTGTAACAGAGGATTATTATTCTATTTTCCAAGTCAGAGAACTGAAAATCTTATATTCATCCAAATAACTTAAATTCAAGCTCTCTAATCTAGAATTCGTCATTTTACAGTTCTCATTTTTAGGAGACAGTTCAGATTAGACAACGTTTAGCCTTGCTGTATGGGTTCAGCCATCACAAACAGTTAGGAGGAATGAAAGGAGTAAGCCATTAGAAGATGACCTAGATTCCATCCTTCAGTTACTGCGCGTCACTGAGCCATGGTGGAACACATGCACACTTCACAGTGTCGTTTCATTGCTCGTTAAGTACCTGGTTATTAATCAGTGTAACATACCCTGCTCTGCCCTGCTAGCCACGTCCTCTCAATTGATCCTCCTCCCTTTCATCAAGCCTGGTTGATCACCCAGTGACATTAGGTTTTCCATCTCAAACCTCAGCAGTAAGGAATGCCTTTCACTTAACATTGCTAGCTCACATAATCTGGAAAAAGTGAGATTTCTGCAACTTTTCCTGTCTGAACAGCAGGGAGAAACTCATCCTGCTGCAGTGCATTCTCTCTCCAAGCTTTCCGAAAGGACAGACTCACTCACAGTAGAGAATACACCTGCCACCTGCCTCTTCCTTCAAGGCCAGCACAGCAGCCTCAGTAAAATTGTGTTTGGGTCCCACTGAGGAAGGAAAATGGGATCACAACTGAGAACATCTGTAAAGAACCATGCAGAATGCCTTCGAGGGCTGGAAATGTTTTGTGCCACTAAATCTGTTCTTTGCGAAGGCAGTCCCCACAAGACGTATTTAAGTGGCACAACAGGCCTGGACACGATCTCAGTATCAGACACTAAAAGCCTCGACTTTTTGAGAGCTCAGAGTTTATTCAGCTCACCACACATATGGATGGGTCTTCACATTTTCTCAGTACGGGTCCTAAGTTCCTAGAGTGAACAGCCCAAATGTTTCCCCCTTTGAAGAACTATTTTGTCTTTGCCAAGAGCCTTATAAGCTCAGGTGTTCCAACCTGAACTCAAGATTACAGCAACGGTAGGAGCCATTTTCTGTCCTCCTGTCAGTTAAATGTAAATCACACGTATATTAACTAAAAGCAGAGAAATTTTGGAGGCGAATCTCTTCCACATGATGTGCAAAAACTAAGCAAGCACTCTCACATCTGGAGTGGGAGGACAGTGTCAAATAAAATTTTAAGTTTCAGAAGCTAACTTTTGCCAATATAGATGTCATAATGGTTCCTGTAAGTACACTTAGAGCAGTTTTTACTTCTTAAGATTGCACACAAGCCTGAAAATTTTAGTTTTCTTTATCACTGTGTTACCTTGTCAACCATCTCATACCAAATATTGCTATAATGTTAGGGTGAGCCAGATACCTTAAACATAGGTGAGAACTGTTAACCTTGTTGGTCAAACAAGATCTCATGACTACTCCAGACAAAGACCTTTCACTCTCATCAACCCCATAGGTTTTAAAAAGACATAATCATCTGCTTACAACTTACTGTGTATAGTAGATCCTCTGGAGTTACAGGACTGATAAAAATGGTACGGAGACATCGCAGGCAAGCTTCAATAAACTTCAAATCTGGTGAAAGCAACCCTATAAATATACACAAAAATTACCATTCAGTTTCATTATCTTTGCTTATTTGAGTACTTTAGGAACATTTACTAACACAGATCCATTAAGGGAAAAGTACCTTGCAATAAGGCTGGAATAATATGGCAGTCTAGTAGGGATTTGACATTATTCTCTGTACCCATTGCAAGACTTCCGAGGACCACTGCGCATTCTGTTCTCAGTTCTGTGCTGGAGGTTTCTTGCTGAAGTAAATACAGCAACCTGGAAGCAGAATTATTTTTAGAGGAAAATTCAGACAGAAGAGAACTTTTAAGTCCAGTTAAAAAAACCCACCAAACTGAATCCTAGTACGCAAAGAAGATGAAGTCCTTAATAGAAAGATGATGACTGAAGAAAAGAGTAAGTTCAACACTTGATTCAGAAGAACCTTTTCATGCTGTTTGTTCCTACACAGGTTTTACTTGCTGTTATGGCAGAAAGATACCACACCGGTTTTTCAAAAAACATAGCATCACAGTACTGGTATCCGGGATGAGGCCTTTCAGGATACCAGGAAGATCCCAAATTTCAATTAAAGGAAATGAGTCTGCAGTTTGACGTCAATGGGAAAGGGAACCTCACACATGGCCCCTAACACCTAGGGACATGATTACCGCTGTCACGATGGTTGTTATGTTTGGCAGTGATTTCTTCTGGGTCACAGTGGCAAAATAATTCCATCATCAAGCACAGGCATAGGGTCTGAGAGTAATCGGAGTTTTGAACAGTGAGAAATGATCATATACGAACATACAGGAAGCCCAGAAAAGTTTTATATGCAGGAAGACTGCTGAATTGTAGCTAAACAGGATCACTTTAAGCCTAAAACACACCTTGCATATCTTAGGTCTCGGTCCACTTGGATTTTATACAGTATCAAGATACCTAGGAGCCCCTTTGAACATTACATCAGTAGCACCTGAATCACAACAGAGGTCACCAAACACTTTCAGTCTGAATCTGAGTCGTATGAAGAGCCCAGATAGCAACCAGATTCCTACCTCGCATCAGCACAGAAGATGATCACTTTAAGATTCACAGGGTTTATAAGCTTAAGATGAAAACTGTTTCACTAAAGGCTCCCACATCACATACAAGTCTGAGCAAAACTATAACAGGTAAAGATGACTTGGACACTGAGATACAATTGTCTCTGTATATGCAACATACACAATCACCCTTCTAGAGTCACTGAGCTCTAAGACAGAAATATTCTCAATTTAGTAACACACTACTCTGTCTAGTTTGAAAAGCCCTCGTCTAAACCAGGCAATATACTGAAGCCTTCTTTAAGAGCAAAAGGGAGCCAAAAGCCAGCATCTACCCTGCTGCTGAAGGGGACAGTAGTAGTTGCTCAAGTAAACAGATCCCCGAACAAAATGTCCCAAGAGCTGACTTCCTAAATCAAAGGCAAGGGAACAAATAACCAGAAACACAGTAGCTAAATGCAATTTAGGTACGTAGGACTGTGAAAGGGCACCAAGGGAAGTGCAAGCAGCCCCACAACAGGCAGTAACACAGATGAGCACCTTTAACACACACTGCTAACATTACATATGGGAGAAATTGCTTCCTAGAATCCTCTGCATTTGCAACCCAAAGTAAAAGGCCAACAGACATAACTACAGCATGTCACTGGAAGCAAACTATGAGATCAAAGGTCTTTTCAGTATCTATAAGCAGCACATTCATAACATAAAATTTAGGCTTTCCCAGGCAGTAGATAATTTACCAAGCTCTCGGAGAACAGCAAAATAATCCCCCAGTGTTTCCTAAGAATTTATTTGGATGAAAAATTTTCTGATTGTGAATCCGCTTTGCTCTAAACGCAGGTTTGACAGCAACCAGAAAGCGAAGGAATGCTAGTATGACTCAAAGCGCACAGGTACCCTTTTTAAGATGTAGCTAAACTCCTGGTGTAAAAAAAAAAACAGAACGATGAAAAAATACTAATTTCTTCCTGAACACAAACAAAACAGTTGAAATGTGGCAGAAAATTAACATGTGAGATGCAAGCAACCCCAAAAGCAGAGATATCTTTTCTCCTTTCTAACTTCTTCAGATTCAAAGGATCAGACTGGCATAAGTTCAGAATGGAATAGATTTCCAGAGTCATTGCTTCAATCCACTCTTTCCACAAACTTATCACAAAAAGGCATCCAGGATCTTTGCCCCGACTGATCTGTTTTATCTGAAAGGCCATTTATTCCTTATCTTTAGAAACCTCTTCTAATTTCTTGTATAAATCTATTCCTGGCTAATTTACATCAGTTTGGTATTGCATACGTATTATCCTTTAATTTGTATAATTCTTCCCATTTCTTATACAGCAACCAGCTAATGGTCTTGAGGCACTTTGGCCCAGACTGCCCACATGGCTCAGTGGAGCTGATCTGCTGTTTGTTCTTCATTTTACTGTAGGTCCCTTTAATATCGACAGAACAAGGTATGGGAAAAAAAAAAAAAAAAAAAGGCTCAGATTAGCAGTTGTTCCACAGAAGTGTTATCTCACACATCATTTGTGCAAACTCAAAATTAACCGCACCTGTATCACCAGCTTCTGGAAAAGGAACAAAAATTATCCTTAAGGCAATTAAATTACATGTTTCTAAAGCTACGACTTCTGGCACTGTGCTCTTTGAAGAACCAGCTGTGCTATGTCTAAGGTAAAGATTAGTCCTGTTTCTGAATGACTACAAAAGATGCAAATTACATAATCAAGGTTATGCAAAATCATCACAAAGGGAAAAACACACCTCCAATCTGAACAGGACTGAATAACCTTGCATTACTATCACTTCTTTATAGACAGCAATTTTTGTTCCCTGTCTTCGAGATCAGGCAAGGAGAGACAACAAGCAGAAGCTTCTTTGGTAATCTACAAATGCATTCAGTGATCTTGGCTGAAATTCATCCTTGAAAAAATTTTTTCTGGACACTGAGCTACTATATGAAAGGTGCAATCTCATCTACTGTTCTAACTCTAATTGACATTTGCTAATTGCCAAGAAAAATCCTTTATTGTAGAAAATAATTTTACAGGAATTACCATGAGCAGATCAGAATATGAATTAGTTTACTGCAGTAACTTATATGGCTATTTTATTTTTGACTTGACTTTTCTCAACCCTTCTAACTTACATACACACATTTTGTAAGCTAACACTGAAGAACAGTTTTCAACATGTTCTCTTTGTAACTCCACCGCTAGAAACAGTTACATATTTTCCATAGTCTGTATAATTTTATTTCACAGCAAAATTTAAACTTTTTTCTCCCCTCTGGTATTTAAAAGGCAAGCTGGAAGATTTGACTGGAAGAGTTGGCAATTTAGCAAACATACTGACAACCACCCGGAACAGTCAAGAATTGAAATCACCAACAACATACATCCAACGGTCCATGTCTGCATGAGAGTAAAGAATAAAAAGTATTAAGACAGTTACCAAAACGATTTTGCTTCAGGTATAAGTAGTTTATTAAAAATTACTTTTAACAATTATTTTAAATTTTATAGTATATGATACAGTATTTTTAGTGAGACTTAAGGCAGTTGATTCCTACTGTTTTCACTATGCCTTCTCAGTTTGCTCCATCAAATGTATAAGAGTTAGAATCCTTCAGACATACCCAGGCTCTCCCACACCTACACAGCAGTAAGCAGGTCTTTTTATTATGCAGGATGATTAAACTGTCATGTAGTTTAATTCAGCATGTACAGAACAAACATGTCATCAAGCAACATAGAACATCTTCCCAAAGGGTATGGAGCCTTTGATTCCCACAAGACAAGTGTTTTGGCAGCATGCTTTAAGATGGGTTGGTTTCCATGGACTAAGCTGGAAATTGTTTCAGGGTGCTGGGGCAAAGACAACCGGTCATTAGATCTGTCTCCTTCCTGCGAGAAAGGCTTCACTTACACACTACTGCTGACCACTACCAACTCGGAGACATGCTAAGTTTCATTTCAGAATTACCTGAAAGAGTACTGCTACAAAAAAACACTGTTACAGAAAAATACCTGTTTTTAGATTATTTAAGATCCCCAAGTCCCCATCCCCAATCAAGAAAAAAAAAAAAACCCAAAACAAGAATCAAGACAAAACCAATCCTTTCACTGATTATTTTCTAACAAGCTTAGCAAGCCATTCAACAAGCCTTTCAGATATAGCAGTCTGGCGAATACTAGGAGACTCCTCTGATGCGAGTGTTTGTAAATACGGGTCTAATTACCATCTTAAAAATGTCTGTAACAGTTAATCCATTTTTAAAAAAATAGTTTTCAACAACTTGGACATCAATTCAGACATGCAAGAGTCTTCCACTAAGAAATACTGAAAACCTGCTCTGAGAGGCATCTTTCCTGTACAGATCACACCAACTTTTTTTTTTTTTTTTTTTTTTTTTTTTTTTTTTTTTTAAGCTTTTATTATTAAGGACTTCAATAAATAGTCTGTTCCTGGTAACCAGAAATGTTTACTCATAGAATCATTTAGGTTAGAAAATATCTTCAAGGTCACTGAGTCAACCGTTAAACAGCACAGCCAAGACCATCACTAAGCCACGTCCCTCAGCTCCACATCTACATGTCTTTTAAATACCTCCAGGGATGGGAATTCCACCACTGCCCTGAGCAGCCCGTTCCAGGGCTTCACAACCCTTCCTGTAAAGAAATTTTTCCTAATAACCTGTCTAAACTTCCCCTGGTGCAACTTGAGGCCATTAAGTATTTGCTCATAATCCACATTTGTTAACAACATGATGTCCTTGCTTGACCCGGATCCCTTATCTCCGTCCTATCCCTCATCAGCCAAGCTTTCTTCCAACAGACCTGCAGAAATACTGGAACAAGGCTGTGCTAGAACGACCATAATTCATTTTAGTGGAGCCTGAGAACTCCAGGAGAATCCAAAAGAACAGAACAGACATTTTAAAACAGCAAAGAGGTGTTAATGTTCTTGTTGACTCACTCTTCAGCCTGTGATCCTGCAGTAAAGCTCATTAAAATGAGAAAGGAAATGAAATAAAGCCAATGGAAAGATTTTGCAACATCTTCATGAACATTAATCCAAGGTTTGATGCTAAGTAGTTTAAAATGCAGTATCTGGACTTTTTCAAGCTTTTAAAATGCTTCCCTAAGATATTTTCCTCTGATTTTTATATAAAATACAATTTCTTCCATTTGTCCCTGCAATTCCAAGAGGGTCTTTCTCAGGTATCAATAATGGTATCCAGGCAACCATATCTAAATGAGGTAGGACAGTAAATCCGTCCAGAGAGATACTTCAATGAACTCCATGAACAACTAACTATGCCTACAAACCAAAAAGAAGGTCATCTGGAGGCACGATGTATTTGAACAACAGATAGGGATTCATCTAGGAAAACTGCGCAATACTCTAGAAACAAAGAGGTAACTTTCAAGGAAAGTAGCTGCTGAACAAATGGTAACTACCCTGGCTTAGCAAGGAAGATAAACAGTTCAGATTCTCCTTTCTTCTAAAGATTATTGAGATGGGTGTGCTGCATCAGAGCTGTGCACTGTAAGACAGATTTGCATGATTTAGACCTCATCAAAACAGTATGAACACAGATCTCACAGTTGGCTAAAAATAACAGAAATTTACTCTTTGACATTCCATCCTGCTTGTAAGTTGTCACAAAAATCACTAAAGTTCTTAATCGACCTGAGTAGGAGACAAAACTCAGCTGTTGGTAAAAGAATATTTCCATCTCTTCATCAAGCCCCATAGACAGGCATATGGTAAAAGAGCTCAGGGTAACAGTTCAAGTTACAGTACCATGCACATTAAGATACCTTTTTATAAAAATATATGAATAAGAGCTTTGATTCAATCATGATTATCTGAATATTTATTAGTCCTCTCACAAAACACGTGAATGCATGATTTGCTGGAATGATCGTGATTTCTTATCATACCTTGAAAGATACTTGTCTTCCAGTTTGCTGCAAGAAGGACTGAAATGTATACCACGGGTACATATGTGATGAATATACAGATGAAGGTAGTACTGAGGCATATTATTCACTGTTGGCTTATTCATCATTCATGGCTTGGCTTCGCGGACGAAGATTTGGGAAGGGCTTTGCCCACGCTTATTGCAAGCGCGTTGATGGCTGAAAAGGCCAATGCGGGATAGGCAAGACCGGTTGCAAAGAGCACACCGAAGGGTCTCCTTGGGTGGTATAGTCGAGGCACGGTTCTTTCTGCGCTGTCTTTTCTCCTTGAGACTGATTCTATGCGTGCTCTCAAAGGAGACAGCAGCATTATGTATGGTGTGTCTCCAAATCTCCCGATTGGAGGCCAGGGTGGACCGCTGATGGTGGTCAATATGGCCTAGGCTGAGGTGTTGTTTCAGGGAGTCCTTATATCTCCTCTTTGGAGCTCTTCTCTTGCGGCAGCCGGTGGCAAGTTCACCATAGAACACGACCTTAGGGAGGCGGTGATCCGCCATCCTGGAGACGTGCCCTGCCCAACGCAGCTGCATTTTCAGCAACATGGCCTCAATACTGGTGACGTCTGCCTGTTCAAGGACAGCAACATTAGTCACGTAGTCAGTCCAGTGGATGTTTAGGATTGTGCGGAGGCAGCGCTGATGAAAGCATTCGAGGAGTCGCAGATGGTGGCAGTAGATGACCCATGATTCAAACCCGTACAGAAGAGTAGGCAGTATCATGGCTCTGTGTACACCCTTCAAGCCTGCGCGGTGGATTTTTTAGGTGAGGCGCAGCGTGCGCGAGACTGGCCCCACCCTTTACACCTGAGGTTCTTCTGCCAGGGCCTAGCGAGCTTGGACGGTGACAGCGAAGTCCTCAGGTTGTAGGTTTGGTTAGACTATCCTTCTCTTAGGTGGATGGCCTTACAGGGCTAAACGAGCTCCATCTGCCCGGGTTTGGAGTTAGAGTTGTCCTTCTCCTAGGATGGTTGCCCGAAGGCTAGTGAGCCCATCCTGCCCGTGGACACACTTTGTCTGACCCTTCAGTTGAGACCTGTCAGGCTTGGGAGACCCTACCGGAGGCATATGCCACCACCAGCACAGCTCTCAACTTCGCAAGGGCACGCAAGCTCTTTCCCCACGGCAAGGGGGTGCCCGTGAAAGAGTGGCTTATGGAATACTGAATAAAAAGTTCATGCATGTGTAGAAGTTGACCTCTGAACATGTGGGAAGTCCCAGTGAGCATCAATCCCAAATGGTGAACAAGCTAGGACAATACACACATTTTAAAAAACTTGCTCCTTTTAATGCTTTTTAAGCATTACTTTTCAAACAAAGTATCAGGAAGCAATCACTGGCCACATAACTTTTCAAAGCAAGAGCTAAGTATCATGTTAGAAGTACACAAAATAATTTCTGTAAAATATCTGAGTGACAAATTAAACAGTTACGGATTCTTGCACACAAGGACTCAAAAGTATCAGCAATTTTTATGACTGTTAGTCAAAGAAATGTACCCTAAACTGTCACAGTCTCATTTCTGGAAGCAACAAGTTAATTCAAAGTATCCACAAGTTGGATCCAAGGGGCCACACTAAAAAACTATTAAGCAAAAGTAACTGCTGCTGAAAATTTTCATACAAAGCAAATAGCACCCATCAGTTTTTTATAAAAGGCAAGCTGAGAAATGTAGGACTCAGCTTTGAACTACACTACTGGAAATGGTCCAACTACTGAAATGTCTCTAAAGGAGATAGTAACACAAACACTTCACTGACATATGGATCACAGAGAAAAAACACCATTCTGCTTCTACAGGATTCTAGTGCTGCAAGCAGCAGGGAAGTAAGCTGCAAAGAAAGCTTTTCCTTTAGGAACAGAACAAGGGGCCTCAGCTTACAGCTCCAGTAATTTATTCTAATACTTAGCCATCTTCACTTACATTAATATTCTATGCCTTGTTCTATATACATCACATAACTTGCATCCAATCTGATTTTTGTTCATCTCACTACATCCAGTATTAGAGTATTACATTATCTACTGAGCTACAAGAGGTCTGAATTCAAAAAAACCCCATGACATTTTTCATGCAAGAGTAAATAAGGACCACGATCAAGTTTCTCCTCACCTTTCTCTGTAATGAGCCGTTTCATCTGAAAGGAACTCATGCCACTCCACATGAAGCCAGTGAAGTCTGATTCACCTTTTTATTACATGAATACTTTCATCCAGCCTGTAACACTCTGCCAACCTTCTTCCCAGCTCCTACCCCAAGGTGCTACCAGTTCTCTGAAGTGGATCGCATGCGGGCACTTGTAAAGTAACTTGAAGGACACTGAAGCTGCTACAGTATAGCCTCTCCTTTTTGTTACTGGATTGAAAAGGCTCACATCCAAGAGCATCAGCACTGTCAAATCCGCAGGCTGTAGGAGCTGAATTTATTCATTCTTTTTCCCCCCAAGACCACTCCACAAGCCATTTACCAAAAAATAAATACATCCTTCTCTGCAGCTATTTATACTAGAATACATGGGATCAACACACAATCCCTGAAGGCGGACAGAGGCAAATTTACACTAACAATACTCAAGGCTTTTTAACTTACACAGAATTACACTGATTCAGTTTAGTGTTATTTTGACATAGGCTCAAATATTTTATAGGACTAGGTCAGTTGCCTTCAATAAAGACTATTTTTGAGACGATTCAAGTTTTTTCTTTTACAATAAATGTATTAATAGGCATTAGATAAAGCAACACCTTCATCCAGTCTACTTCAACCACCCTACCACTTTGCTCAAGCCTGATGTCTTAGGAATAAGTTCATCACTGAACTGTTTATTCCATTTACCTTTATAAACTACCAACATGCCAACTTTATTCTAAGTCTTCCAGAAATTCCCGTGTAGAAATATTTTTTTCCTGTGTTAAAACATCAGTGAATCAGCCAGCCTATGACCACCATCTGAAAAACCACTGTTCATTTAGACAAACCAATTTTAAAAGGTTTTTGTTGGAGGATGCTAAGCAACCTTAAAACAAAGATGAAGCTATGTTTTGTCTTCCCATTCACCTGCATTTTGAAATTCTCCATTGTGTACAGCGTCTATACTATATTCCCACTAAGTTTGATATCAGTGCCCAACATTCCGTATCTGCACGTGAAAGAGGATGTCAAAAATACGGTTTTTAATTTTTTAAAATTTTTTTGATACCATGAGGTATCATAAAGCTACCTTTTACACTATGTTTTTAAACCTGAAACTTAAAATTCTAATAAAAATGCCCAACTTAAAAGGCATCATTAGAAGTACAGATTATATTAACTTCCTCTTTGCTAATAGAAAAGGCACTTCAGAGATAGAGGGCTGCACAGCTTTTAAACAAAACCAGCTCAAATACAATTCTGCTGACTGCAAATATTTGCCTTTACTCACATATACTTCATAGGTGGGTTAGAAGAATACCATGGGGGTTATGTATAGCTGGAACCACCATGGTGAGGGTTATTCCTCAAAGAGATATGTGATTATGGAAACGGGCCCTGACTCCTGACTTGCTTTGAAGAAAAAAGCAAGGATAACCACAGAGACCTATGAGGGCCTCTGCTCTCCACCTTTTTCTCCACTCCAGAACAAAGGAAGCCTTTAAAAATACCAGCATCACAGATAAAGCTCCTTCAACTAAGTGTGCAAACCACTAGGGTTTGGGCACAGATCCCTACCCCTCGGAGTACAGGACACAGAAAATCCCAATGCGAAGCACAGCCAAGAACAGAACAAGGTGTCAGGAAACAACTGCGCCTTGCCCTCGTAAGGACGTCCATGCAGTTTGGACAAAATACCTCATTAATGGGCATGACAGACCTAGTAACACTACATCCAAATGTAGTGCCCGAGTTCTTGAGAAAAGCTGGTAACATGCCAGAGATCATGAATGTTTCAAAACATGTACATAATCGATAGCCAGTACACTTCTTATTAACACGGCCACCAGTGGTCATGCAGTACAAGCTGATGTGAACACCCTACCACCTCTGCAGTCAGCAGGTCACTTAGGTGGGAACTGAAGATGACAGAACCAGAGCTGTAAGGAATCTTGACAGATCCTCTAGTCACTGACCTTGCTGCAAGGCAGGATCATCAATCATTAAATCATTTGAAGTTACTGTCCTGCTTGTTTTTCCAATGCTTCCATTGGTGGAGGTTCATCCCATTGTCACCACCAGCAGCCTTCCAGCACTGCTAGGTGCACACATCTCTACTGCTATGGGGCAAGTCTTGCTCTCTCCTAGGTCTGTGTTCCTCTGCTCATTTTTTTTTAACTCAACTGAACAATATTTGCTTTTTAGTGAAAGTTAGTTTTCTTGTGATTACTGAGCAGTTTTCTGTGCAGTCACAGAAACATCAACCCAAGAAGTGGCAGAAGGGTATGATCAGAAGTAAAGAGGGGTGGTTCTGTGAGATAACCCTCTGTCAGAAGAGACCTGTTAAATTAACTTGGCTTTTCACTCGCACCTTCACGTACACTGCCTGGGTCAGAGCCACCAAAGACATTTTCATTAGTGTAACAAAGTCCTAAACCCAAGGCAACAGAAAGATGAGATGCAAGCCACAGAAGCTGCACTTCTACCAGCAAAAGTATTCAGACAAAGAAAGGCACGAGAGGAGTTGCTACTGAGCACTGAGGGATCAAGGACAAGATTTAGAGCAGACAGACACAAAGCAAAAAAAAAAAAGCTCAAAACATAGGCATGAAGCTCTTGAAGGCCCATTTGAACCTAAGTCATCACCTCATCAGATTATGTTTCAAATGGAAGATGGCATCAGGACAACAAGGTGCTAGCATGCTGCATATTCAGCAACACCTTCGCTAAGAAATAAACTCCCATCTGCAAAAAAACCCCAGCTTCATTTCTTGTTTGTGCTGTGTATCCAAATGGTTTCCCACTGCAACAGACCAAACTGAAAAGATACCAACACTGGAAGGCAAACTGGAGATTGGAACTTGAGTAGATCCTTGTATTTTCTGGCCTTGGACTGATCTTGCCAAAAACTACTTTATAGAAGATGTAACAAGATCATAACTATTTTGTGCATCACTAAACACACCAAGTCTCTCTTCTGGAGAAGAGATACACAACATACTTTCTTCTGCAGTTAAGAGACATCTTCAGGGGTGTTTGGTCAACAGCCAACTGAATATGAGCCAGCAGTGTGCCCAGGTGGCCAAGAAGGCCAACAGCATCCTGGCTTGTATCAGAAATAGTGTAGCCAGCAGGGGCAGGGCAGTGATTGTCCCCCTGTACTGAGCACTGGTGAGGTCACGCCTTGAATACTGTGTCCAGTTTTGGGCCTCTCTCTACAAGAGGGACACTGAGGTGCTGGAATGTATCCAGAGAAGGGCAATGAAGCTGGTGAAGGGTCTGGAGAGCAAGTCCTATGAGGAGCAGCTGAGGGACCTGGGGTTGTTTAGCCTGGAGAAAAGGAGGCTCAGAGGAGACCTCACCTCCCTCAACTACCTGAAAGGAGGTTGTAGCGAGGTGGGGATTGGTCTCTTCTCTCAAGTTGCACCAGGGGAGGTTTAGGTTGGATGTTAGGAAAAACTTCTTTACAGGAAGGGTTGTGAAGCATTGGAACAGGCTGCCCAGGGCAGTGGTGGAGTCTCTGTTCCTGTAGGTATTTAAAAGACATGTAGAGAAGGTGCTGAGGGACATGGCTTAGTGGGGAACTGGCAGTGCTGGGTTAACAGTTGGACTTGATGATCTTAAAGTCTCTTCCAACCAAAACAATTCTGTGATTCTGTGACCTTGTGCCAAAACTATTCATATAACAATTACTGATAGACCTATGGCATTGCTAGATCAATCCCACTCTTCTTCAGAAATTCTAGCTTCCAGTTTTAAAACATTTTTGTTACCCAGAGTATCAACTGACCAAGGGAAACTTAACAGATTCCTAGCCTTTTGAACAATGCAATTTTGCTATCCTAAAAAAAAATACTTTGATGCCTTTATTGGTAAGCATTTAAAAGTAAAAAAAGTTATAACACCCAAATCTGATACTCAAAATTGGCACAGGTTTTTTGGACCTTAAATTATTTATGCCTTTTTTGTCTTCCTCCCTGCATGATTTCTGAATATTGTTCATTCCTGTTCCAAACAAGATCCTATCACACATATTGGGACAGTTATCTGACAGGTCAAAGTCCAGTTTATCACCCAAAACAAAAAAATAATACTGCTAGCTTCGTATCTGTCATTTCTCTAATATTTCTAGAATTGTTCTTTCTCTAGGCCTCAAACTAGAAGTCGTTCTCCACGTCTGCAGAAGCGGCTGCAGGCATGCTTCATCCCCTCATGTGTAAGAAGGGATCGGGTTTTATTCTCTCTTTAACAAATGGTGTGGCACAGACAAATTAAACAGGAAGGAGTTGCCATCTCCTTCTCATAAAAGGGGTAGATGCTCCACGATGAGGTTTCTTCTCTCTCTCCCATGTCATGAAAGCAATTGGCTGCTCCCTTTTCCTCCTAGGAAAGTGAGTGTGGTGAATCTAGAAATCCCCTAAAGGTGCGGTTCTTTGTATTCTTATTACTGCATCAAATTGCAGGTTCATATGATTCATTAGAACTGGCAACCCTGCAATGTTCTTCAACCTTCACCAAGAAAAACAGTCCCCAGCTACTAAGGATTTTTTACCTTTTTTTAATCAATTTAACAAAAACTGAGAAAATAAACCATCAGATACAAAAATAGTCAACAGCAAACATCATTTACCATCAGCCACTCAAATAATAGAGAAAAAAACACCACAGAGAGGTTAAATATTTCTCATACCAGTTTTCACCATTCATTGATCCTTTCCACTTCACAATATCACAACTTTTCCAATAAGAGAACTGTTTTTTGGTGGCTACCTTAAGATTAGAAACCAGAAGACATAAAAAAAAGTGTCTGTTGTCATTGCTAAACCTAATCACATCTGTGTAGTAACTCAGTCCTAGACTGTAGTGAAAACTGATGGCTAAGTTTGTTCTCTGAAATAGCGCAATGGCTTTACTGCCCCAGCTACAAAGAACAAGTCAAGTCATATCTATGGCAAGTTAACTCCTAATCCATTACTATGCTATTCGTTTCTTACCAAGATTCAGTATCAGGTCCATGGATCAGTGCCTACCTCCAAAGGTGGTTTAGAGAACCTCTGTCCAAAACCATTTTGGGACAGCACTGGGTTCAGTACTGCTATGTCTAACCCTAACCAGACAGCAAATACAGAGACCTGCATGACCATGTGAACCAAGCACAACATACATTTGCATGAATACATTTGCCATGCATAATTTCAGCATATAAGGTTATAACTTAAGGAATTAAGGCTTTCATTAAAACCATACCCTCACTCACAAGGGATTGTTTCCTTATACTAGCTAAGGATGGATTTAGAGCTGAATACTTAGGAAAGTGCTAATACATCCTGTCTATACAGAAGATGGTTCTGTCAAGCAGATACTTGCATTCCTACCGTTATAGGACAGCCAGTCCTTTAGGAGTAGCATTATAAAAGACACTAATTAAAAAAACTTCTAGAGTGAGTGCCTGAATTCAAGAACAACCCCAAGGGAAAACTAGACCTATAAAGACAGTTCTTCACTAACCCAGATTACAGAATCACAGATTAAATGATGTTGGAAGGGACCTCTGGAGGTCACCTAGTCCAACCCACTGCTCAAAGCAGGATCAGCTAGAGCAGGTTGCTCAATATTCCAGCCATGAGGCAAACCTTTCCAGGACACAAACTAACAGACATACTTTCTTAGTGTTGATGTACTTGCTATATTCACAAGCCTGTTATCCATAAACACCCAAGCATAGGAAGTTTCTTACTTATCTTCTACTTAAAACAGCAAATGAATTGTTTAACTAAGAACATTATCTGACATTTGTCTGGGTAACTCCAAGAAAAGCTGAAAGCAACAGGGTGATTTTTCACCCTGCAGTCCTGCAATGGCTCTCACAACAGTCAGCATCCCAGTGTGAAAGTATTCAATATGTCAGCATGCTCTTCTGCTAAGCTCCTTGCAGGATCAAGTACCAACACCATGGGCCATCTAAGAATTTGTAATATATGCCTTCAAAGAAAGAATTGATGAGGATACTTGTGAACTATGCAAAATCATCCTGCCTAAGTTTGTTTCAAGATTTAAAAAGAAAAGGGAACACACACTCAAATGTTTCAAACACTATCACAGATATGTGAATTCCTCCAGTTTTAATTTTTCCATTACTTGCCAGCCAATACTGCGCACAAAATCTTCTTTACAGGTACTTCTCTTGTGTTTAATGTAGACATTAACCTGTATAAAATCCTTTTCCTTAGCTGACAGACTTTGGCAGGTAACAGAATCTTCCACAGATATCTTCTTGTCTTATTAGTAGGTTACGTTGTTACCAAAGAAGCATACTTATTTTATGGCAAAGCCTAAAAGAACACTGCCTGAAGGAATTTGATCATGTTTAACAATAAATTGAAACAAAATTTCATGACTGTCCGTATTGGTGTGTTCACAGCCCCAGAAATGAGTTAAAATCCCAACAAATTCCTACTAGTTTTCACTTCCACACAACCTAACAGTATGATTTACAGAACTCAAATTTCAAACAATGGAATGGATAAAAGTTCATCAGCTGTCCTACATGTCATTGAAAATGTCCTCCAAATAAATTAAAAACTAGAAAAAACCCAACAATTAAACAGAATCCCTAATCAATGACTTAGGGAAAGGTGAAAATTAACTATAACAAGTTCTTTGAGGTGCACCTACCTAGAGATAGGCCTTTAGTTTTGACAAGAATTACACTAAGACATAACAGCTCCAAACAACTGACTTTACACATTAAGACTCTGAAGAATGATCAGCTCAAAGTTAGAAAATCATTTTTGGAAAATGACAAGAATGATTTAGTGGTTTTGTTAAAGGTCTTGGATGGTTAGGTTTAAGATTTGATCTTAAAAACTTTGTATTAATTTTGGAGCAAAGGAATAATGGAAGCTTTTAACGAGAAACTAGCTCTGAAGTGGATTAGACTTGGAATACTAAACTTCACTAATGATTAGAGAAGCAGTAACCTGATTCAGCTAACATTTTTAACCAAACAGCACAGGAGAGCTTTAACAGGTAACCACAACGTACCGGAAGACAAAGCTATGCTCTGATGACTGGAATTTAACATTGCCTTCTCTATGCTCCGCCATCTATCAGATGAAGGATGAGAAGAAATACATCAGGCTTGAAAGGCCCAACTGTCAGCCAAATTACAAGCCACTGAATGCCGTATCTTTCAGGGTATCAGAAAGCAGTCCCACAGACTCGCAAAACAGAGCTACCAAGAACTTGGTCTCGTGTTCATTTCACTGAACATTTTTCTTTTCCAATTCCATCTCTGTAAGCCAGAGGCTTTAGACTATTTACTGCAGAATTCAAGAAAGAGCTGAATAACAATAGAAATTTTATTTTCTGGGACTGCCACTAAAAAGTAACAGCTTCAAAAAGTAAAATTTCTGCAGTCCTGATAGAAGTGCCTGAGGCCGGCACTTCCTCAGAACGTAAAGGCATAACTCTCATTCTGTAGAGAGGAAGAGATACAGAAAATAATTTCTTAAGAAACAAAATCCACACACAGGCTGGAGACATTTATATTCTTAACATCTAGGACCATGTTCGCGCCTACATTTGTGTCTACAGTTCTTAACACTTCCTAGTTCTTAAGTCCAGACATGGCAATTCTGCAAGCTTTCTTCAATCAAGTTTGTTTTTCTTAGCACCCTCTTCAGAACAAGTAGTCAAGAGGTGACCATATGTCAGACTGAACTTCAAAGGGACAAAAAAAATTCATTTAAGGTATAAATACATCTCCCTTTCTAAGGATGACACCACTAAGCAGTCAGCCCATGGACTCAGAAGGCCATTGGCCTAGAAATGACAATGATTCAGCCTTTCTTCCCCAGCATTTTCTTCCAGTAAGGACATCTTCAAAGGACTTTGCATTTCCTTCCAACCAAGCAGCAATCTAATATTTTAAAATAATAGGGATATTTCATACCTACCAGTAGTATTTGGTCCAATTTCAAACAAAAGGTACATTCTAGACTTGTTTCCAAACCTCCTATGAGTCTGTTCTAATATCCGAACACACTGTTTTCTTTTCCACTAAGTTGACAGAAACCTGAAGGGGTTCTTTGGGTCTAAAGGGTCTCTTCTGAAAGCTTGCTGGAGGAATACTTGGGGAAGAAGAAAGAAGCAAGAAATGAATAAACAAGAAATGAATAAACAAGAAGTTGAACCACATGACAAAGCAACAGCAGGAGAATTCTAACAATCCTCATGCCATTACAGAAAAGAATAAACTTTGCTTGGGAGACCGCAATCTAACTGTGAAAAGAAAACTGTTCTTCCTGTTCACTTTGCAGAGGAGACTTAAAGAATGTAGCTTGCTTTCTCCTATTCTTATTGAGGAAAAGGTTTGACTTCGCATACTGGAATTCCAAAGATTCCTGTACTCTAAGAGCTTCAGTGGCCGTTTTACAAATTAGAAGGCATGTCAAAAAAGCCAGTGAGTTCCCACCACCTTGTCAGGAAGAATAGGAAGAATAGGAGGAGTTCTCTAATCCAAATGGTCTATAATATATTTAAGTCTGTCTGCAACACTGAGAGGTAATTCTAAGGCCTTCAGAAAGGCATTTGGGGGTAGTTGATGCTGCTGCTTAAGTTTTAGCCAGTGAGAATCACCTTTTCTCACAACAACCCAGCCAATTTACCTCCACCTATACCTCTAGTCTGAAAAGCCTTGACATCAAATTTCCTGTCATTTGAGAATAATCTGTATCGAAGTGAGGACAAGCGTGACAGTTCACCTTTTAAGATTTTTCCAAACCCAGTCATTTATTTGCAGTTATAGATTAACCATATAATTTACTTGGACAGCCAGAAGGCATTAACAACAGAAGAAAAAAATATTTTTGGCTTTTCATCACTGGGTGCAGAACAAGTAACAGCAGAAAGCAAGATAATTTGTAGGACTTCATGTTCCTTCAAAGTTAAGAACAAACAGATTCTAGATCTGGAAGTTGGAGATTATCTGTTGCTTTTAAATTGGGTACCACAAGAATCAACAGTAGTCGCAAGAACCCCTGCACACCTGTTGCTGAAAAACAACATAAACTTTGCATAATGTTCAACAAATGTCCACTTCAATCTTTTTGTCTCATGAGAAGTCTTCTCTTCACCTGTTTATATTTGGTCAAAATGAAAGATAATTCAGCAGTTTTGTAGAGGGGGTTTCCCCACAGCTATTCCCTAGAGAATTTAAAGAACTACCGTTGACACAAACTCAATCTGTAAACAAGATATTTTCTGCAAATAAAACGCTTTTTTTGACAAGCCAGAAGACACTTCCTCAAGCAGGACATTTGGGACCTAGCTGCCATTTAAGAAAAAGGATCACAGGTGGGTCCCATACTGCTAGCAAAAGTAATGCAGTGCTCAATGTTTTCCTTCTCCATTCTGCAAATTGTGGCTGAAAGCAAGCTGGAGGAGAAGAGGGGTGAAATGAAAACTGTAGTGAGCAATTCAGCCGCTAAAGTTACCTGTTGAATTTGTACTAGTGGAATCAGGATCCAGAAAATGTTAACATCAGCTGAAGCAGTAATTCAGCAATAAAGTATGATCAATGGTTTTTAATCCTCTGAAGCGGGTAGAGAAGACAAGCAAATTATCTCAGATGGTTTTTAATATTTTTAAATTATATTTTAACATAACCTTACACATTTTCACTTGTGAACTCACCAGGCAATTGGCTGAAGAACAGCATTAAGATAAAACCACTTTCATCCATCATTAATATCATCAATGTTGGAAATTAGACTTCATTCCTGAGCTGATAAAGCTTAATAAAAATCACCAAGACTAGAGAATTCTATGAAATTCTAAATTAAATGCATTACTCAACAGCCTGTTCTGTAATACATGAGTTTAACAGATATTTCAAGTCTCTCTCAGTTACATTAAAGAAAGTATGCAGTCAACTACAATAAAAGTTAAAACAAAAAAGTGCCTGCGATCTATGGATCATTATTCCAGACCTGCTGTGCATCAGTGAAAAGGAGAGTAGCAAAGGACATACCTTGGAACTGCTCCCAAAACAATCAAGTTGGCTTTTTGTTTGTTGTTTCCAATTACAGCATTTTTCATATCTCTGTAAATCCAGAAAGAAAAACAAACCCTGGTAAATTATGCTGAGGTACTGAGGGCTTAATCTATAGAATTTACTATTTCCATGAAGGTTTATCAAGCAGTCTTCCACATGTCCATGCTGCACCTACAGGACTGGCAGTGCTTCAGAGCACAGTTTCCACAGCCCACAGATAAATACCCCAGAGCTGTGGGATTCCATTACGTCCCAGCTTGTGCAAGTAAGCAAAACCCCAAACTACCTCACATGCACGCCAGACATGAAGAAGTCTCATTGAGGAATGAGATATAATGGTTTTTTATGCCCATATATTCACTAGACTTCTAAAAGAAAAAAAAAAAAACAACCACTATTGGTTGGGAAATCAAATTTTGGCAATTTAAAGTATTAACGAGGAACTATCACCAGCCTCCAGAAACCAGGCTTTCACTCTCCTCTTCACCACAAGCTTCCTTTTGTGAATTTCAGCAGGACACCTAAGCATCTGTATGTCAAAATCTCAGAAATAAAGTGGAAACAAAAGCATTTTCTTGTCTGAGAGTTACTGCAAGGTTAAGTACATTAAAGGCATTCATACTATGGTAAAGGAACAAGGGAAGCAATTTGGAAAGAGGACACTCGTTGCACACACTAAGAAGTTCTATGAAAATCCGTCATTTGCACCCTTGTTCAGAAAATTGATACTTTATCTTAAAGACCATCATCACCTTTTTAAGGTTTTTTTTTCTTCATAGGAACATATTGAACACCCAGAGAATCTGAAAGAAAGCTATCACTTCATGACCAGTTTCAGAAAATCAAGATGACATATTTCTAGGAAGCTTTCTAGTTGCAGGGACCTTTATAAATGCATAGAAGAAAAGCAGTGCAAATTCAGATAATTCTTTATCAACAAAACCACAAAACTAGATTGATTATAGTGTTAGTAGTCACAAAATTGATAAACTAGACACTGGCTAACTATGCCTGTAATTCATTCAAATACTTTGGGAGCTATAGTGGTTGCTTTAAGGTAGCATATTCTCTTGCCACTGTATCACTCTTTCACCTGCCATCTGCAAATTGTAAGAGATTTAGAGCAGCCCTGTCCTTTAAGATCCACCCTGGCCTGCATGAACACTATACAGTCCTCACACACCCACTGGACGTGCAAATTCCACTGCAATAAGCAGTTGTCCCAAGTGTTCAACTCACTTCATGAGAGTTATAAAAAAATTTTTAGCCAGGGCAGGCAGTACCTGCACTGGCATAAACAGAACTTTCATGAACCTCAATCAGTAAAAGGTAATTGCCTGCTCTTCCTGCAGTATTTCTCCATGTGACTCACTCTCCCATTGCATATGGCTACCCAGTCACAGAAGAGCACTCTGAGAATTTTAAGCACATGGAGGCTGTCTAACTTCAAGAGATCTTGGAGCTCCAAGGGAGCAGCATTAAAAGCAGCTGAATGCTGAACTGCAGTTCTGTGTATCTCAATACAGGCAGAGGCAGGAATCCACTTGAGCCATTGGATTACAGGAACCTGCCTGCCCATCACACAGTTACGCACATCAGAGGATCAGCAGAAAACGTTGGACCTTGCTGTTGTATTTCCCATAAGCTTGGTAACTTTACACCATGAGACAGGAGTTAGAGGAGAAAGATCAGAAGACAGGCTAAGCTGGAGGCTTGAGAAATTTTAAGGAATGAAGATTTCACTAAACTCAGAATCGGTACTTCAGTGGTTTCTATGCTGAACACTTGATGTGAAAGTATCCAGCCATTTTTACAGGTTTTTTAAAATACAAGAGTCAATCCGAAACAGTGGCAGAAGCAATGACCAGACGTCTCAAATGAATGGAAACTGTACCAACAGATGTGCTAGGTTCACATACTAAATCGCTCAGGCCACTCTAGGACTTCTAAAAAGGCTACCTCTCCCTGTTAGCCTTAGGCACCAGCTCTCAAAGGCATCAGAAAGGCTGCATTGAATCATGCATCCACAAAAGCATCTTCAGAAGCTAAAGAGAAGGCACTTGCCTAGCACTCTGAAGAATTAAACAGATTTTGTGACATTTTAATGCTCTGCTCAGGTGATTTTACACATTATTTTGTGTTTAAAAAATACCACCAACAACAAACTTTTGTGACTCCTGCACCAACTCCACAACAGAATGGCTTGCTAACCTTATAACTATTTAATAAGTACTGCTTATTAGAATTTGATTTAAAGACCCTTTCAGAAGCGGCAGGAACATGGACAAGTTCCATAACACACAAATTGAGAAGTGTAGTGAGGTCACAGTCCTGATCGTTAAAGGACTCAGATGAGTTTCTCCAGCAAGTTTGTCAGAAAGGTCATGGCAGATAGACAAGAAATATCAGAAGCTGGAGATTTCTGACAAATTCAACACATGCACATTCAACCACTTCAATCTGCAAGCAAGTAAAATACTTTCAAAGCAGTGAGGTGATCAAAACCTGCCAGACACAGGACTCGGCAAAAATCATCATGTTTTGTGCATCACGCCTTGGCACGCTGAAGCTCATGCCATGCTTATCTCCAAATTTGCAGCTTACAGAAACAAACATATTCACTACACAGGAAGCGGGTGGATATGGGAACAAAGAATATCCTTAAAATGCCACAATCCAATGATGAATAATAGTAGACTTTTTCTGTCACTATGAAAATTAACTATGATTCCACATTATGTTTTATGGAGATTTTCCTGATCAGGAAGCTAATGTCCTTAAGAAGTAAAGAAGTACCATGTGCTGTTCTAGTCTACCAGGTCCCTGGTGAATCACGAACCTTGAAAAAAACTGAGGGCATCTCCCTTATTTGAAAGCATCACTTCTAACAAGTTTGAGCTTGACTGATTTCAGATCCAAGATGACGTGAGATTCATCCAAGGAAAAAAAGCAGTTAAGATCACTATCTTCTACAAGAAGTAACAAAGAAATCTCAGAAATTTATAGTCCACAACTGGATACCCACTTCATTTCTGTACACTGCTCCCAGTTGCTAGGTGAAAAGGAGTCCTTGAAACGAGGAAGAAGGAAACAGCAACAAAACACAATTAGAAAGAGATGAGAGCTTCAAAAAGAACTAGTCGATAGTGATTCTAGGCCTAATCTGAGAGAAGACCATGATGCAGAAGAGGGAGATACACAGGCTTTCCCATAATCAGCTCCAAGCTCTCAGGTACGTTATCAACCCCACTGCCAGGCAACAGCACAGCGTGAGCAGCTTCAGAAGGAAAATGTGGATGTTACACAGGGATCTAGCACACTCCAGCACTGCTTAGTTTCTCAGCCTCGTAAAGACAGCTTTCTATAGAGCCAGAAGACAACCATGAAGCTTTCATATGACAGAGGTCTTCAGATGCATTTGAGGTTAGTTGTTCCAGGTGGGTGTTGTGTGGTTTTTTGTTTTGTTGGGTTTATATCCTGTGTATTAAATCTTATAGTTTAGATTCGAACTAAATCCAAAGTCATTTAACAAAATAATCTGAATTAAAATAATTTTAATGCATAGATTTATAACCTGACAGCTGATATTTACAACCACGTTTACTATAATGCCATACTTTACGTGAAAAAGTTTTCAAGCAGGATAATACAGGCTGCCAACAATAAAATATGGCAAAGAGATCCTAGCTAAGCATTTGGAAATATTGCTTCCTGAAGTGCTAAACCAGCTTTTTTCAACTCTTATTATTTCTTAAAGAAGAAGAATACAGTTTCATGAGTTCAATCCTGTGATCACTGAGTTTTAAGTCATGAAACTAACTAGAGGCTGGAAAAGCAGAAAGACTTACTTTCTTCCTACAAACTCTAAAAAAGCAGGGGGGAAAAATATCAGGTGAGGTTTACCAAGTTTAACAATCTTTTGGAACATAGCAATCGGTTCAATTAATTAGCTATGAATAAAATGCAATGCATGCTGGTTTTGTAAGTGTATTAGCACAGTATGACTGTTTAAAATAAAATATTTTGGGATACATTAAACTCATCCAAAAGATCTAATTTCCATCCAAATGCAGCTTGACAAGAGTTACAAGAGGAATTTATCTGCCAATTGTGTATGAAGTTCACGTGTTCTAATTCTGATGTTTAATGTGTAAATTGTTTAAAGGCACCAGATATAGCCCAATTCAGATAAGCAAGAAGTAATATTAAATATAACCATTTGCAAATATGGTCTTTAAGTTTTAATGGGTCCCAGCCAACAAAAATTAGTATTATCAAATGTCTAAGTACTGACAAAATTAGCATCCTAGTCTGTTAATTTAAATTATTATTGTAGAAGCAACTTAAGGTGCTGAGCTTCGTCCTAAACAGAAATCACTGAAGTTGAACATTTTCATGAGGCTGATTCTAAGTCTGGGACTCCTCCCACAAACCACCAGAATTGTCTAGTAGTTAAAATGTGCAGTTCTCCAAACTGCTGGGAGCCAATCTCCCGGCTGAGAGAGAACAGACCTAGAAAGCATTCCTAGCAAGCCCTGATACGTGCACCTCTTCTGCAAAAGAGATCATGAGAGAGCAACATGGATATGTGTACTCTGCAGTGAGAATTTGAGTTTACCTATATTTTCAAATACAGTAAATCAATTTAAAAATTCTGATAGGAAGCCCTGGAGCTTATGTCACCTTCTAGCAAAGCAACACAAAAGATCTTGAAACAAGCTAGAGTGACTTGATGAGGACACAGCAATATGAACTACACAGAAGAGAAGGAAATAAACAGCCTGCAAGGTATTTTCTCATCTTATGTCTTCTGAAAATAGAGTAGGGAGCCATTTTTAAGAAGATCCTAAATAGAGAAGGATCATCAAACATGAGATGAACAATCACAGAAGGAAAAGTAGTCCTAGACACTTCAAGCAAATGCTTTCACTTTTAGTATGAAACAGTTACAAGAGATTCTGAGACAATTACGCACACAGAGGAAGCGTCTGAAACAATGCATTGTCAGACCAGAAGATTTATCTACCAGAGGATGATCAAAATTACAAACAATAGATTGACGCAACGCGTCATGCTGAAAAGGTTTTCAAAAACGCAAAATGCAAATATCTCAAAAGCTGAGGTACTGGTAGCTGATACAAGGAAATAGCTCAACTGAAAACTGGCAGCCCAGAGTTTCCAAGTTTCAGTATCCTGTAAGCAAATGGTACCTGGACTGGCTGGACTCGAGTCAGAAGCTAACTGCAGAGCTCAAGTTTCGACAATTACACTTTATATAGCTTTTGCCTCCTTTTCCTTCTCCCTCCCTTCCACACTCCCATTTTTATGGACAGATGGAAAACAATCAACAATGGGAATTAAAGACAAATTTTGCATGTTAAAATATGTTCATCGTTATTTTGACAGAATTAATTTATAAGATGGACACTTCCACGGCTTGACTATCTGTTAATTACCCACCCCTTAAGCAAGGAGCATGTTTGTACTAACATGGTTACTGGTCCAGCCAAAATAACGTTAAAAACTCGTGCCAACTCAAGCAAACCACAGAAATCATAAATCAGCTTATTTTTAAGGTTAATCATCAGGTTTGGAAGAAAAGTTTCAAGATTTCTAATCCCATTCAAAAAGTACCAGTTGATGCAAAGAAAAAGATGATTTTACAGGGAAGAACAAAGTAGCACATAAAGACACCATTACTCAACTTGAGTTTTAACGCTTAGAAACTGTAACATAATTAACATACAGCGCAAACTAAACACTTTCAACATTTAAACAAGGAAACTCTAAATCCATGGTTGTTCCCAATCTTAACTCTGTACTCTCACACACTGCATAAAATCAAAGTGCTATAGAAAAACAGCATATGGCTATAATTACAGCAATGCAGAACAGAAGAATTTATCATACATAATGCTAAAAGTGATCGTTTAATCCAACTCATCCATATCACAATGCCACAGAAACCGCTTGAACTCGTATCTGAAGTTTTGCTTTGGAGAGGCAACTTACCTTGTCATAAGTTTTCTTGCCAAGGGAAGTCTACCAAATAGAGAAGTAATCTGTTTCAATGATCCATACCTGTATTTAGAAATACTTATACCTTATTCCTACCCTGAGTCTATCCCAGTTTCCAGTACTTACCTTGCTATGTGCGTGTGACAGAGTGAAGAAACCACTCATATCAAATCTTTACTTCCATATAAGAGCTTATGTCCATGAATTCATACGCTAACCTTCTAGATCAAATTCAGCAACTTAAGCTCTCCGTGTCTTTGGCTGCACTTTCAACTCAAGTTCTTTCCAAATCTCCAGGTTAACTGATAAAACATGAGATGTTGCTTTTCCCACCTCTCTCTCAAGCATGTTTTATTGCCTCATCCTTTGCACTGAGTCTGGAAATTGTGCTACAAGTTGTATGAGACCACTGATCAATAGAAAACTTGCATGCTCAACCTTAAGAATGATGTAGCTCAACTTTAAAATGTTTGAAGTCAGTGGAGGATGAAGGTTATATTAGGCAAACTTTTTAAACTAAAAAAAGAAAAAAAACCAAAACAACACAAACCCTAGCTAGAGCTCTGTATTATCAGCATTTCAATTTCAGCATCACTCTCTGCTATTTAAATAAACTGGGTCATAACAGCAAAGAATTATCCTAAGAGGTCTGGGGACAACAAGTGCAGTTCAGCAGAACTCTCAGAAACTGAGAGATCTCCTGCTCTGGGACACCAGATCAGCAAATTACTTTTTTCACACCTATGCTGAAACAGCCAAATCACGTGAAAAGAGCAGCCTTCACCAGTGCTGCTTCAGATGAATGACCCAAACCATCAAATATAAGTGACTGTTACCTTTGCTGGGTTTTTTTAATGTCTCTATCTCCCCACAAGGATATTTACCCCTCCTAGAATGAAGAAGTGTCTTCAGCATTTAGCAGTATATCCCACAGTTGAAGCAAAAATTAAATGAAATTCCACTAAGCAAAAAGGCATCCTGTAACACTACATTTTTCTAGCACTATGTTTCATTCACTGTCTCTTGATTTAAAGTTATTTTTGTCCACTGTCCCATTTTAAGCTCACCACTCATTAACAAAAAAATGTTGTCCATCACAAGACATTCACATAGAGAACATTTGTGTTTCATTCAGTACAGGAATAGACCTTAAAATGGCCTTCCAGCACCTCCTCAGCTGTTCAGATGTATGTCCACCTCAGCTCAGGCCAGCAGTCACTCAAGGATCCCCAAAACCTGTTAATTTGACATAGATCCTACCCCATTAGATATAATAATCTAAAGTCTTTCCAACATGGTATAGCCTCAGATTTTTAGCTCCAAATAGCTGTCAGCTACAATGATGTAGTGCCCTCCATATGCTTTAGTCATGCCTAAACTTCCTTTCTCAAATGGGTGTTAGTGAGTGCTCACTAGGACAGAAACTCCATAATTAATCTATAGCCAAATAAATGCTCTCATTCTACGTATGGGGGAGTTACTGGACATCTGAGACAATGCATGTTTGATGTATGTTTTAGCAAGTGATTTCACCAGCCACCCTTCCTGTTACTTTACAAAGTAACAAAAAAATTCCCAAAAGAAAAAATAAAAATAAAAAAATCTCAACACATTTAAGTTATTGGTTCAGCATCAGCAATACAGCAACATACTGAAATCATTTTAATCATCTGGTAGACAAATTCATTGGTAAACAGAGTTCTGTCTAATTTGAATATTACTAGAAATGTCAACTCTTTAAAGGGAGCAAGCCTAAAAGAACATAGTTCCATACTGCAAACTGAAAATGACTTTGCTTTGCAAAGCAAGTAAATTTGATTTTTTGAACGCTGACTCCAATCCATTTGAACTGGCAGCTTAGAATGAAAGAAAAAATTTAGAAAAAAGAAAAACAAAAAAAATCAAACTCCAGCTATTAAGAATCACAAACTCAATAGCATTGCTGATTTTGTGGTACATCCCTCAGACCCAACCTGTAGTTCAGTCTTAAAACCCCACACATACCCCCAAAAGCATATCAACTATTTCTCCCTCAGCTGCCTGCTATATTTTGCCCGCCCTTACAGACAACCACCTCTCCTCTGCATTTGTCTAACAGATTAATAAAGCTAAGTTAAATTCTGAATGACCTCAGCGCAGAGTATTCAGCTGCGCTCAGCCTGAAGTTTGCCACTTCCACCTCAGGCCTCAAGATTTTTGTGACCAATACTTGCTTGATTTTCTCCAGCTATATCAGCTAGTCTGACAGAAGTTGTTTCTCCTCTAATCCTACTTACAGCCTGAAATCATCACAGCAACAGTATCGCTACTCTGGGGTTGGCATTAAGAGAGCGATTTTGGAGAAAAGTGGCTTCATGCCCTTCTGAAAGGCAGCAGTGAAACAGATTCACTAATCATCAATCCTCACTCACAGACTCAGAGAGACAACTGCAAGGCCTGAAATATTAAACAATCCCATTAGGCTCAAGACTGCCAGCCAAATGTAATAGGTATACCTAATTCCCTAAAGTTTACCCCACCTCTAAATATTAGACCAGAAGTTACAACACAATAATTTAATTGTGAAAAATAGTATTACGCATTTGTACCTTTTGCTGCATTGAAGAAAGCATAAAAGCAGAGAGTAACCTATTCTATGACAGGAACATGCTTTTTTCCTTTTGAATCTTCCTCTCTTCCCTCTGTATCTACAATGTTCTTCCATCTGACTCTATAAAACCTATTACCATGAAAACCACTCTTCACAGAGCACTATTTAATTCTCTAATGATGTTTGAAGCCTTTCAATTTCATCTTCTATCTCTCTGAGAACCTTGTCTAGTTATTAAGATTCCTCAGCTTACCTCTAGAAATGGAGAAATCAACAACTGGAGCAGTCTTCCCAGGAGTGCTCTCAGTGTCAGCTAAACCTGCCCAAATTTCTGTCAGATTCTGCAACATGAAGAACAAGCTTTCTGTTTCCAAGCCACAAAGAGCCTATCCTGCAGTTCACAAAGTATCAACAGAAGAGACTCAGGAGCCTCTTCCCTCAACTCATGAACGACACTGCACAAAAACAATGCTTCAAAAAATTACATCACTTCTTAGCCCGTTAGACCTCAAAGTTCCGTACTGCATCTGAGAGAATATGCATTTACCACAGAGTACTGTCCAGGAGATAACAGATGGATCAAAAATGTACAGAGGCAAGGTATAACAGGAAAAAGCCTCTAAGGACTTCTCTGTTTCCACAGGACCATTCTGGTGAAAAATGAAGCAAGGGAAAATGCACAGAAGAACACATGGCTCTTAAAGAAAATTTAGGTTTGCCCATTGTGAGACTGCACATGTTCAGGATGCACAATGCGAAAACAAGCGCTGTTCTTTATTCAGTCTTAGAGAAGGTTTGCTTAACAGGACATGAAGGACAAGAGGCAGCAGTAGCCTCTTCATAACTGTCTGAAGGGGGTACCTGTTGCTCCATTAGAAGAGAGATGGGAATTTCTTCTCTTCCCATTCCATGAAGCTGTCTCTTCTATTTCACACAGCTTTCCCTGCAAGCAGATGTGGAACACTGCACTGATCCTCTCATTCCAATTGCCACATGTAGGAAATACAAGACATTATTATACAGTCATCTAAACATGTGCCTGGAACAATTTTTTTTCAAATCCAAGAATACACAAAAGAAAAAAAGTTGGATGTAAAAAAAAAAAACCCAAAAAAACCAAACCACACACTGTTTGAGGTGTTTCCAATTAATTTCAAAGCAACCAACCACAAAAGAGATACAAGATAGGTTCCATGAAAGCAGTGTTACTAAAAATATAGAGGGGGGTTTTTTTCTGGTTTGTTACTACCTTCTGGTGCCTTGTTTGAAGGCAGAAGCCAGCAAGCAGTAGGAAAACACCTTGAGTCAAATGCAAGTACAAGTCCATTGTCCATCAGAGGAGCTTTTAACACGTAGCTCATTTTGCATCCAAGAGCCTGCTGCAAAGGTGAGCCAAATTACATCATGGTTGTACTAAAAGAGCAGTTTCAGTCTTCAAAACACTGAACATAACCACTAACCACTGCAGCGCTGTCAGTCTCAGTTGACAGGGACCCTAAAAACATAACTGTCAGATTCAAAGTGGCCGGCAAGTCCTTACCCAAATGCCAACTATTATACTTCCCTTATCAACGACATCACTTCTCAAACACTCAGAATCTGTACAGAAAGCATATATAACTCCAATTAAACATACTGCATACCAGTATTCCCAGCACAGCACTAGACATACTCCCTCGAAAAAGGAAGATACTATAGACATACACTTTGAAAATGGTTCTTCAGTAGCAAGTGCCATTCCTATAGAATGTTTCTTTCTTTTTCTTGAGAAATAAAATGCTCACATAAGTTTGGAAAATGCTTGCCCACTAACTCCAGCTGACTCGATAAACACATCCATAAAGGACAGAAACAGCAGTAGCACAGGAATTCTCAGTGTACCACAAAGATCATTATTTACGAGCCTTAAAAGATGACACCCTTTGACTGATGAGGAACAGTTGGGACCTTGAGTAAGCCAGATTTGTCAGAAAGAATATTCCTTTCAAAATCGGCCCTTGAGATGGAATTACATAGCTCTGTAAAATAATAGATTGCCTCTTTGAAGACATCAGGCTAAACGTAATCATGACAGAATATCTCTCAAAGAAGTCCCTGACCAGCAAATAAATTAGAGGACAAAAATAGGTATCAGTCTGCATCTGAATAAGATGAGCTTAAGAGCAGGTGAAAAGCAAATAATAATCTAAGGATGACCACCCAGAACTGTTAAAAAAACAAAACCAACTGCCACTCTGCAAAGCACAGGATGATGTTGCATGATGTTGCAGCAACCATCTTGGGACAAATGAAGCTCTGATAACAAAGCAGAAATTTACAGAGCTATTGATGTTCTGCTCCTTGGCCAGTAACAGCAAAACATTTAAAAGAACTTCTGAGAGAACATGGTCTTTAAACCCCTACAGTATCTGTCTGAGGTAGTCTATGCACTGTCAACACTAAATGTATTTGATAGCTGCATACCCGATGTTAATGCTGACCTTGCAGAATGCAGTCAAAGTGTATTTGAGAAAATCTGAACTGTAGGACAGTGTGTAGAAGATTAAAGGTTTAGAAGAGCACCTGAGTGGACACAAATCAAACCTGGAAGAGCTCTCAAGCATAGAAATGGCTACAAGGTAGAGTTTGGGTTTACAGCAGGAAACTACTATATTAAGCTTGCTCATTTATAAAGACAGCAAATAGAAAGGTAAATACATACACTGCCATACAGGTGTGGGTATGAAGATGTGGGCCCTGCACACTTTAAGTAGTTTTCTATCAGGTACAGTAAAAGGTGGCAGTCATCCTTGTAAGAACCTCAACATTTCAAATCTTGAACGGAAATTGGCAATTTACTGGCAAGTACACAGAATCCTGCCCTTCTCACCTACTATCAACACCCCGATGAACATGACAGAAATGATGTGAACAAAATTTCTGCAGGAAACTTGACATTTTGAAGTGAGATCAATAGAACCACGTACAGCAGTACCGGACAAAAGGGAAACGGTTTCTCGGTTTTCCCATGAGGAGGAAAAGGAAAAAGCTCCCAGCCAGGTTAAGACTTTACTGTCTGGACAAGTTCTTTTTAAATACTTTCAGAACATGTAATTAAAAGCTTCCTCAGGTTACAAGATTACAACTGGATTGACATGATTTTCAAGTTCAAGATGCATTTAGCTGTATTTTACCTTTATCAAACCTCATTCAGAAGTCAGTTTTCATTAAAATTACAAGGATGCAATTAAAAAAGCCCCAAAGCCGAGTTATTCATTCAAGTGTCTTTAATGAACAGGACTATTGCAACAGGACTATTGTAACAATCTGCAGAAACAAACTCTTAAGATAGCCCATTTTCTGATGCTTGATATTCATGCAGTTCCATCAATCAAAATAAAAATCTAGGTCATCAGTATTTTCAGCCAAGATGCAGGAAAAAAAATAGCACATCTTAGGAACCACAAATTTTTCAGCAAAGTATGCCGAATATCTGGTAAAGCTTCTGACAGACACTTCTGGTAGAACTTGAATCCTCTTCTGCTCCACCCCAAATATCAATTCATTCCAACTTCCAATACCTCTTCAGATATCGCTTTGACCTTCTTCCTTTGGCTTCAGGGTATTTTTCTGCCCTAAGAGAATCACGGACTGACAAAATTTTTATATATATACGCTATTCTCAATTCTATTTTTATACATACTCATTTCTAAATTGGACTATTCCAGACCCATATCCAGAAAATAATAAATCTACCACAGAGGATTTACTCCATGTCAGGAAAGATGTAATCTCAGAATTAAGATTTTTTTTTTTTTCCCCAGAGCATCACAAATATGATTTACCATTCAAATCTGCCCTTTGAGAACTATTGTGAAATAAATTGGTATTTTCTTGTCTTTAAATGCAAGAAAAGCATCTCAGCATAGAATCTACTGACATCCACGGACAAGATGAAGAATTTGAGATGTTAGCTGAAACAAAACTATTGCCTAAAACTTTTGTTTCTGGGAAATCAGTTATACTTCAAGAGATGTGAGTACACCTCAAAAGACAAAGAGTTGCGGGTTCCAGTCCGTTGAAAAGAAAGTAGAGCAGGGAGGGAGAGCCACCCAGGGCTCAGAGCATCTGCCAAGCAGAAAAGAGGGGCTCAGTCAACCCACTCAAATGTAGGGTGAGACACATCCTTGTCCCCAGGACCCTCACACCAGCCCTTCTGAGTAGCGGACTACGACGACTAAGGGGTGCAACCAAAACCAGACTCTCCAACAGGGAAGAGTTCAGAACCTTTACACAGTTATGATGGCATGCCATAAGTTTTTATACAGGTAAGGGGGTATTTCAACCAATAGTTTCCAGGGCAGTTTTATGTACATTGTGTTTTTCCTGTATTTCAAAGGGACTCTAATGTTGATATGTTGCCCCTGGGAGACCTTCTGGAATTTTTTTTTTTCCCACCTGCTGCTAGAAAACACCTCATGCTGTCCTAAGCAAGACAACCAACATTCTTGGCTTTTTGATGCACTTGGTCCTTCAATGTCTTCTGGTGTTCTCTCTAGTCACAGCCAGCAACTTACTACTAAGCCTGAAAAGGTCTGGTTTCAACCACCAAAAGTCAGTCCTGAGCAAGGACTTGTTTGCCACATTGCTGTGTGGTTATAATGGAACGCTTAGAGACCAAGGACAGCAAAAACAGCCAGATGTTTGCATCAGGTTTACTGCCTATTCAGCAGGGCAAGTCATCTACTCACTCTTTCAGTCATTACCCCTTATGACTGGCATGCAACAGAAGACTGAAATATAATTTCCATCCAAATTAATTTATATGGAAGCACTTTCTTTCAGCTTGCAGTTCCTATCAGTGAGATAGAAGCCATGCACAAAAAAAAAAGCCAACACTCAGGCACAGCAGAAGCGGAAAAAGTGAGCAGCTGGTACACTAAGTTGTGGAATAAGAGAAATGAGCCTCGACAGACCTGGAAGAGGAGCAAAAGGTGGCCAAAAGGAAGAAATGTATGCAAAAAATTTTCGAAAGCTCACCTCATTTCTGGCAATTGGGAAGCTGCATTATGAACCATATGCACTACACAGTGATAGGCTGCTAAAACAATACTATCATGTTTGCATTACAATTTTCCAACAAGATTTTTCAAGAAAAGGCTAGGAAGAGCTTCTTGCCCTTGACATACAACTGCAGTGGAATTCAAGTAAACCTCACCTACACACAACCAACAGCCCAAGTGTGTTTCAGATAACTTACATGACACCTTGCAGGACTTTCTGAGGATCGAGGTCAAATAGTCTATCAACATAGTGGCGGCTACTAGCTGTTACCTCCTGTGGAGAAGAAAAAAAAATTTGTATTAGTTTATACCAATTCATATAATTGCAGACAAACAGGAATGGCTAATGCAGCAGCAAATCTTCAATGCCGATCAGGCAAGATAGCTGCAAAACCAGAGAATCATATTTAAGTGTGCAGTGTGGTACTGCTGGGTAACATCCACACAAAGAACTAACCCTGTGTTCAAGTGTGATTTAAAGAAGATGATGCACTTAACAGATAACGTGTTACGAGTCAAAGCAAGTTAACAGAGTGCTGTTCGCGCAACAGGGCATGTAAATGGGGTTCAGCTATCAGCACTGCCTTAAATTCCCATTTTTTAATGTTTAATTACCATATAGAGAAACCATGAATTCCTGAAAGAAAATGTTTGTAAGAGTAGCTAATGTTGCTGGAGAAGCATACCCACAAACAAGCTTTCGATGGTAAGGAAACTCGTATCAAGACACTTTTCTGTAACTTCCTCTACTATAACATTATCTACATGTTTCAGAGATTGTCCTTTTATACACTGTCCAACACAACTCCAACAGGAACACCAGCACAATACTCTACCTAACATTCCCACAGCTACTTTATAAGTCGAGGTGAACTCTCTTCTCAGTAACAGGACCATGCATGTAAGCTAAATATTTATGCACCACTGGTTTGTTATTCCCTTTGAGAAGATCCAAAGTTGAGGATGGCAAGTGTTCCAAAAAACAAGGGTGGGAAAGGGAATTTTCCCTCCAGGTTCTCATGAACATGTGCCAGGGTGTGTTTCCATTATCTCACTTTTTTTTTTTCTTTTTGCCAGCTCAACTTTGTACTAGGTTTTTCCCATTTTTTCCTTATGAGTTTTCCTTGTAAGAAACTATAAGGGACTTGAAAACTTCTCCTTGTTTTTTGCAAGTATCTACTTGTGGGCTGAGTCTGCTCCTGCTTCCCCACACAGATGTGAGAAGCACCAGCACCTTCTTGCCTGTGGTCTCACATAACTCAGAGAAGAAGAATCATTTAAAAGCAGCATGAGCCTTTCATCTCTAGGAATGCTATTACATTATGCCAAATAAATTCTACAGATAAACTTCGACCATGTCATGAAATATTTTTGAGAAGAGCAATAGACTTTCAACTACCTGTTCTATGTATTTATATGCAAAAGTCTTCTGAACTTAAGAGATCCCACTACCTTCTGTTTGTAAAATATCCTGGCTTTCACCCTATCAACTACTAGGATTGCAGTATGCAGAAGGACATTCATAACCAGGGAAACGAGTTTTTCCAGGTAGTCCCCAAAAATGAAGAATTTATCAACTGTATCGGTTTCATGGTTCTCATACCAAGTAAGAGATCCTAAGGGAAGAAAAAAAAAAAAGACCAAAACCTCATCTCTTTTAAGCAGTGCCCACGCTGTACCCTTTGCATTGTTACTCCCAGTGCACGACTCCGCTGAGCTGCAGGAATGGGCAATCAGCACCGGCTGCTCTACTCGCTCTCAGCTTTCCCCATGGAGAGGAAACTAGGAGTAGTTGTCAGACCCCCTTCCGCAGCACAGCGCCCTGCCCACAGACGCAACACATCACCCTCCACCCTGCAGCAGAAGCCAACAAGGCCGTGTCGAAGAGCTATTTCGAGATCAGGGTTTCGCCACCAAAACAACAGCCCAACACCACCCGCTTGCTGGCCAGGGCAGGAAGAGCATGCTTCGGCAGCCCCGGCCAGCCGGTCCGCTTCCGAGAGACCCTGCTCTCCTCTGCAGCAGCTGGGTTATTACAGCTCAAAATAACGTCAGCGAACCCTCTTTTTGCTGAGCAGGAGTTTCGGAGGGACCAAAACCATTTACAGGAGGGCAGCTGAAGAGTGAACGTCGTGTCATCAGGTATAAACACATTCAGAAGAGCCAGTAGCTCTAACAATACGGGAGCGGACTCCTCAGAAAAGGGGGAATGCCGTTTTGCAGAGAAAAGCCCCTCTAGGAAGAAGTTGCGACGAGGGAACGAGCGCCCTGCCGACGCCCATGTCGCCCCTGCGGCCCACCGCAGACCGCCAGGCCCACTCCCGCCCCGGGGCCGGCCCGCCAGGCCCCCCAGCACCACACAAAGGGGCTCGGCAGGTGCCGGGGGGCGCCAGCACAGCCCGCGGCCCGGCCCACGCGAAGGCCAAGGTCAGGCCGAGCCCGGCGGCGGGCGGGCGGGCGGGGGCCCCTCCCCGCTGACGGGCGGCGGCGGCGCAGGGGCCGCGGCACTCACCGAGAGGACGCTCATGCGGAGCGGCGCCTCCAGCACACACGCCATCTTGGCGGACGCAGCACCAGCAGCTCCGGCGACGGCACCCTCACGCTCGCGCGCGCGCCGCTACCGCCGCCGGCGGGTAGGGCCTCATCGCGGAGCGCGGCGAAGCGCCGCCGGGCGGGGGTGGGGGAAGGCGAGGAGGGCGCCGGGGGCGGGGCGCCGCCGTCTCGCGCCTAGCGAATCGGCCGACGCCGAACCTGTGCTACATTCCGCCAGCCCGACGCCATGGCGCACGCGCTCCTCCCGCTCCGCCTCCCGCGCGCATGCGCCCCCGGGGACCGCCCGCCCCGGCCGGAGCGGCCGGCGGCCCCGCGCGCCCTGTGCGCAGGCGTGCGGCGGGGCGGGGCGCGGCGCGGCCGCGGCAGGTGGGAGCCTCACCTCAGCGGCGGTTCCTGCGCTGTGCCCGTGGCCGCGGGAGCTGCGGTGGCTGGAGCTGCGTGCGCAGGCGGCTCAGGGGACAGGCTCAGCCCTTATTCCCCTCAGCTCTCTCCCCTGCCCCGCCGCAGAGCTCGACCCACCAGCCCCCCAGCAAGACAGCGAACGTGGGCCTGGGGGACGGACACTGAGGCAGGGGGAGGCTGACCTTACCGCTGGCTTCGCGCAGTGCACCGTGACAGGCACCGCCTCCCTCCTGTTTTCCGTCCCTGTCCCTCACCCCGTGGGACAGGGTCATTAATGTGGCTTTCAGGACGGCCTGTTCAACAGCCCGACCTTTTTATATTACAAGCAACCAGGTTTCGCTTCAGCCACCTTATGTTCTGCCTGCACCAGCGGAGTTCCGCAGGTCCTTCTGACGCATCTTCCTCCCGGGCCTTGCCTCTGTCTACGGGGAGCTCCTGGAACATAATGAAGATAGTGCAGGTGGGGCATGGGCTGGCCCGTCGTTCACACCGGGTATATGGGAGAGCTAGAGGGTTGTTGAGAGCCACCTACTCAGGCACCACCTTCATGTGAGACATAAGCATGGCATGCCACGTCCCGGCCTCGGCCTTGCTGCACATAAAACAGATGGCTGGAGTTCCTTTTTTTTTTTTTGTCATTGTTTTTATTGCTTTTGTGAATTTGTGTTTGGTTTTTGCAGAAAACACCCCCAAAAAACCCAGGACTCCATTCAGTTTTGCTATAGACTTGTATACGACCTGGATTAGCCCCCCTGTATTTCACATCTTAAGGCATTGCTCCTGAAAACAGAATGAAAAAAAAAGGGAGGATAGTAAAAATATCACGGGTCAGAGTTCACCCTGTCAACTTCTGCTACTGTGAGGTAAACAGAGGTTTGCCAGATGTAAGAGACTGCAGAGGATAACAGGAATACAATAAACAAACAACTTTAATTTAAAATACTTCACTTTTTGTGAGAGGAAAGCTATACCTCTCTTCATAGTTTGTTTTTCTCAGAATAGATTAATAATAATTTTGAACAAAATACTGTGTGCTGGCCTGGAATGAAACAGGTGAACACTCTTCTCAAGCACTTTATAGACAACAGCAAAAACACTTTTAGACTAAGCACAAACCTCATATACTGAAAAAATCTGTGATTGTAACTTGTAGAAGGCCTTACAGAAACACAATTTCTGTATGTTTCTCACCAAAATTTAAAAGGTTGTAAGTTCTCAGAAAGAGAGAGATTCCTTTTTAAGAGGACTGAAGACTCTAGTTCTTAAGAACCAATTAAACTTTGTCAGACTTCCCTAGTGTTCTACATACTGTTTGGAGTATTTGGTCATCTTTATTCTTTACTGGGGAAGCTTCACTTGAATTCTACAGGCAGCAGCAGATCTTGCTGACAGGGAAAATCCACGATGGACAAGAGCAGAGCAGAGCTGAACACTTCAAACTGTGAAGAGGGTGTGAACAACTGCAGGAAAGGGCATGGAAACTCTATATCGATCAGACATGATTCATACTCAAAAATATTTTATGTTAACTATATTTACCAGCTGCACTCTGCTCAAGGGCTGCTGAAATGCTTGATTAAAAAAAATTTCAAATATTAAAAAAAAAAAAATCTGTATTCTATCTTGTCAAAGTCTCCTGCTTTCTGCTAGAAAGGCGAAGACAGGGGACAACACACAACAGAATAATTTGCTTTAAAAACTTAAGTCAGTCTAAGAAGTCTATTACATGTAACATGTTTTCCAATCCAGTTCATGTGAAATTCTGCATCTGAATGCCATGCTCAGATTTCTTGGGAGACTTTAAGTTCATTACAGAACTCATACTTAAAATACTTTATTTCCATTATCATCTTGAGACCATGAGGCATGCTTAAGGTTTTAGCATGGCAGACCCAAGACACTTAAAGACACTCAACCATTTTCAGTGATATCTCACTGATAGTTCACAGCTACTTTAGATAACCTGAGGGTTACACCAGACGCTTCTGATTTTCCATCACATCGTACCACAGTTCTCTTTGGTGGGTGTTCTGACAGAGAGATACAAGAGCAGTCTTAAGAGGGCCCAGCTAATAATTTAGTAAACAAGATAGTGTCCTCTGGAAAAATAACAGGGTGTTAACAACATAAGCCCACCAGTATAAAGCCTTCAATCAGAACTGTGGAGAGCAATAATTTTGCCATTTTCTAGCTCTTGAATACTTACACACATTTAGTTTTCATAGTGAATTGCTGTCAGGAGAGGAACCAAGTTGAATCGCAGAAAATGGAAATTATTTTAAAGACAGAAACCTTGACTTTAAAGTTTCCCTGCCACATAACTCACACTCACCCATCCATTTCACTGGTGGCTCTGTCCAGTTCCCTCTTCCAGTCAGGACGCTTTCTTCTCCACAGTGCCTGAGCCTTACAGAGGGATAAAAACACACAGAAGCTACCTCTGCTGTCAAGGGCAGCACCGTCATGAGGAAGTTCCACTCCGTCTGGACTACGAAAGCTCAACACAGAACACCAGCAGAACCTGACTGTATGACTAATGAGTCTAATGACATGCTACAGTTCCTGAAGACACCATCATTTTCATGACTTCAGGAAGATTTGTTATCCTCACAGCCTTTTAGGCCAAAAGGAGCGTAATTTGTTTGCTAGTATTTCAGGGAAAACTAGAACAGCAACAAGAAAACTTCCAACTTCCAAGAGGATCTCTATTCTGGCAATGCCTGTTCTCCCTCAGCTGAAGTTTATGAAGGTACTTTGTACAAATCCAGCTGTAGGAATTCAGCAAGTTATACACTACAGAAAAGAAATGACAGGTGAAAACATAGGCTAGAAATAACAGTAGGCATTACTGTCTCAAGCAACATATAAACATCAACCACCTTATATGGAAATACAACACCGCCTTAGTTAGTAAGAATTGAGACAGTGATGATGTACACGTTTAGGGAGCTGTTCATCCTACCTACGAGCATTTTCATTTTAAGACATGATTCTCAAGTTTTAGGAAACAGCTCACAGGTAGGGTTTTAAGAACAGAGATGCACTTTCCATGGCCCCATAGAACTGTCATGCTTCCAATTAAGACACCTGGTTCCCTATCAAAACCGTAATTAAAAGCCAATACTGGACAATACACATGGTTTTGTTTGTTTTCCATGGCATAAATATCACCAAAACCAAAAAATCTTCACTATTCTATTGCTGTTTTGTTATCATGGGAATTATATTTTCAATATTAGTTCACAGAGTTATTGCATATGCTACTGTATTAAAAGTTCAGTATAAAACAAGACAAAAGCAATAAAATCAAATCATTCAGTCTTGTAAGTCAGACAACCTCTCACTTTGACAGGGGTTATAGTTTAAGAGTTCTTTTCCTGTTAAACAAGCACAGTGAGTCTTGTATAGCGGTACAGCTGAAGATACGTAGTATACACTAATAACCAAAATATGAAGCAAAATCAACAGATTATACACGAGCTTTAAATTCTTTGACAAAGTACTTTGTTGGAAAAGTCTGCTCCTGACTTATATGTTTAATCTGGACAGATCATCTTCTCTGCAAGAGGTACATACAGTCTCTTCAGCTTAAGAAAGTAACATGAGTAAGATCAAGTAACATTAAAAGCACGAGTAGTCCACCACAGTTCTCACCACCTTCTCATAAAAATGTACAGGGAGACCTTATTTATACATCATATGAAGTATTACTCTGTTTTATCTTCATCCTCTGCAGCATAGATAGCTTGATTCCTTCTCTTAATTTTTTTAATGCCACTGTTTCCATTTTCATTACCACCAATGCGCTTTAATGGTCTCTCATTTAAGCTCTTCTCTTCCACCTGCTTACTGACACCAGATTTCTCCAGTTCCTCGTTAGTGGAATCCATAGCATCATCAGACGATACTGCCATGGAATCTGGCATGATCCGGATGTCAGAAAAACTTGCAGAAAAGTCAGGAGGATGATCAGGGGAAGGATCTACAGAACATGTACTCAAGTCTTCATCAGCGCCTTCGTCATCCAGCATTATTTCATCTGGATTAATGGATGAAAGTCCAGAATTATCTGTATTATATTCACTGGGCTCCTCTGCTGACCCAGTACTGTCCATCTCCTCTTCCTCCTCCTCCTCTTCATAGTCACCTCGTACTGAGCTCTCTTCTTTAGCTTGCTGGATCCTGTCATTGATGTCAGTGAGGCCAAACCGGGCACAAAACTCAGTGGTCTGTGGATTGATGGTATGAACTGGTTCCATGTGTTTTTGGGGCTTGTTGGGATCATAACAAGCAGCTGTCAAGGTGAAGTTACAAGGAATTTTGAGGTTATGATTCAGCTCTTCTAACACCTCTTTGATAGCTTCTTCTGTCACACTGTAATCCCACCTAAATAAGAGTATAAAGTTAAAACAAGTGCAGCTAGTCAAAAGGTACTTCCAGTTCCTACTGCAAAAAGAAACTTTTAAAGATGGATAAGAAATTCATCTTACAACAGACTCCTAATTTCGCAAATGATTTTCAGGAAAGTGTATTGCCTTTGGTCAATACTAGGATTCCCCTCTGCCCACCAAAGATTTGTGTATTTTGTCAGCCCACTCAATGAGCATTCACCTGCCCACCCCCATTATACAGCCTGATTTTCAGTCTCACAATGTAACTGGCAAGATGATCAGCCACCACTGATATTTTTGCCCCTCAAATTGTGGTAATTTAAATTGGCAGAACAAAACTAACTGGCTGTGTAGAACAGTAAAGAAGCTGTATGCTCTAGAGTACAGCTCTTATCACCATCCCCATTGTTTTCCAAGGCATTTAGCAAGTTCTACAGGCATTATAAGCTGCAGAACAGAGAAACACAACTCGAAGATAAGTTTACTTCTAGCTCAGCAAAATCACACTGTCCTCTCTACTTTCCCTACAACTTACTTTGCATGGAGGCCATTCTTTTCAGGCATGTTCCATGAGCTCTGAGTCACATTAAGAAGACTGTTGGTAGCCTTGAGGACTGCAATCCACTCAGCATCGTACTCCAATGAGTCACCTGCACTAGGATCATGCTCTATATCTATTATCTGTTAAAAAAAAAAAAGAAAAACAGATGAGGTGTATTATTTCTCTTGACATCATTTTCTCATCCGAAAATGATTCCAAGTTTGAAGTGTTACTTGCATGGTACCAAGTTTTAATTAAGCTTCAAGTTCACTGAGCTAGTAGTTTCAAACAAGTCAATGGTACATACAAGTTTATAGCAATAAGGGAGTAAGAGAGGACAATCCACAAAGCTAAAAAAGGCATTTCTGTATTTTATCTCACAGCAATTAAAAAGCAGAACATCCTCCTCTCTACTGCCAGCTGCTGGACAGTTATGCAACCTAGAAACCAGAATTTGCCTACTCTTAAGTTCATGCTGCCTTCTAAGTAGAAATACATCAAGAATTGATAGCAACAGTTATTCTGCTGTATAAACACGCATTCTTAGCACAGCAACAAAATTAATATTAAATGCCTTTAAACTTTCAACAGCTGATGAACTGAAATCCAAATCACTGTCTTCAGTGATATTAACCCCAAACAAACCATTCGGTTTTGCCAAACTGCAAATGTGCCAAACTACACATTTAAATAATGCACAAAGTAATTCAGGCTTTTAAGGTATTTTTAGGGGGGGAAAAAGATACGCTTTACACCAGAGCTTCACACAGGTGGATCACCACGCTGCTGGAGGTAGTACCACTCCAAATCAGTTTTGCTACAGCGTTTTAAGCCTGGACTAGCACCCCAGGGTACCTTTACACAGCAAAAGCCCATCCTCATAATCTCTCCCATCTTCAAAGGTAGCTACTAGGGCAAATGGATCCCACCACACATCCAAAGGACAAATACAGAACCACCTTCCCTTTAAGTCGACAAATAAAAGCTACTTTAAAGTGAGACTACTAAAACGCTCGGCTGCATTTGAAGAACATGGTGTCAGCAGGTCCCTCTCATAACTAAGGATTTTACATTCAGACATTGGAGATTTTACAGATGGCACCCCAGGCAGCATACACAGGCCACAGACATGAACATTGCTTTGCTCTTGGCAAATCAGTTTGGCACTCACATTGAAAATTTCCACAACCTAGACCTCCTACCTGTCCACTGCCCTTCCTAGTCAATATATGCACCAACCAAAGGAAGCAGAGCCATTCTCCTAGGAAATTGCACCAATTCCTCCTGAAATTCACAATACTGAAAGGAAATTACAGTTCTCAGCTTAGGACTCAATCCTGTCTGAATTCATGAATCCAGAACTGAAGGAAGAGGCACTAGCTGACCCGAACTAAACTGTGAAAGAAAAGCCTCCAGATGGGCTTTCTTCTTAGGTTTGACAACAAAACACACAAGAGGACATTCAATTCAGGTTAAAGTAGAGCTACCCCTCCAATTAAGTCAAGTATTTGTTCTAAGGTGGAAGAAAACAGTAGGAATAAGCAATCACCACACCTGCATGACAGGACACAAGGTCTGCTTACTTGAAGACAATATTATAAAAAGACCATTCCACACATGCACTATTCCTAGTTTCTTTCAAATTCCTCAATTTATCAGAGCTATTCTTGAGCATGTATCTAAGTGCAGCACTTAGCAGTCAAAAAAAGTGAAAACCCACTGCACATGGTCATCACCTGCAGAAAGTCTCTGTGTGGCAGGCATTTGTCCAGAGCCAAAAACTTCGTTGCTTTTGGTAGATCTTCTTCAGAGTTTGTCTAGGAAGGAAATGTTGTTAACACAGTCATTAGCATTTCTATGACATTCTAAACAAGTTATACAGAGAGATTTAAAGGCATAATTTATACAGAAAAAGCCTTTATGAAATAGAAAATCAGCATGGGATTATAGGAAAGATGGAGGGACAAAGAAAAAGAGATTTCTCTGGAAGTCTAACAGGAAGCTGGAGATAGATGACAGCAAGATAAAGCAAGAGCCTCACTTCATCCTTAAGCAAGGCAGCTGAGCACACCTAGCCTTCAAGCAAAAAGAAAAACTTTAACATAATTGGAAACACACTTGTCGAGTCTAGGGGGTCTAGAGTTCCATTTTACAGCTAAATAACTTGCAAATAGGAATAGCACATCACACCCCTTTCAGGAATAACTCAAGCCAAGTGAAGTTTCAACCTACAGGGGCTGGTTTTTGGCTTTACCCAGGCCACCAGACAAGTTCATCTGCCAAGCCTTACTACAGGCATCCCCCCCATCCCCAGTTAACCACTATCTTTTTTTCCGTCCTTTCTTTATCACCTTGTTTGGAAGTTGTCTCCTTCCCCAAAAGAGTGGGAAATAGAGTGCTCTTCTATAAATTTAATTTTAAAAGTTTCAAGTGCCGTAGCGTTACCTATTTCACACCATCCCTGAAAGATTAGGTAGTTACACCATTGATTTATAACACCTCTCTAACATACACATGCCACTAGTCTTTAACACCACTTAATGTTTTGCAGCTTAAGCTGAGTTTTAATAACTGAGCAAAACCAATAAGAAGTTGTTTTTCTGGACATGATTACCTGCACTGGAATTCTAAAATGTGTTTGGGACACAAACATCCTTGATTTTTTCCCCCCCTTTTACCTGGTGTTGCATGAAAGCTGCAAATTTAACATGAAGATGTGCTGAGAACCAGTAGGTGGGTTTCAGATGCTGAAGAAGCTCAGAAGCAGCAGGGCTCCCCAGTGTGTTGCTCTCCACTTCTTGACGGAAGAAGGACTTCATTTTAAGAAGCTGTTTCTTGTTTCCATAGTGATATATGCTCCTTGGCCAGTCATGTGACATAAATATATCAATTGGATGCTTTAACTGTCAAACCAAAATGCATACAGTACAAATAAAATACATGATACAGGAATTTTGAGATTACCCAGCACAACTTGTATAACATGTTCTACCTCAGACCAGCACAGGGTTAGATGTGACCAACAGCCTCCATATTTCAGAGGGCCTCTGAAGTTGTCAAGGGACTCCAGTGTACTAGACTTAGGACATGTACTGCCTTATAAAAGAGATCACACCACCACAGTAAGTGTCGGGCACTCAGAAGAAGACACTTAAAAATTACAGCTACAGAGCAAGTTCTCTGCCCACAATCAAAGGCATCTTCTTCCTCATGAAACTTTGAAAAGCTTTGTTCAAAAGGGATAATGGCTAAGCACAATATCCCTCCTCAAAGGAAGCACTCAATGTCTTAAGCATGTCTTGGTTCAATATTCACTGTATTTCTATCAGCTGTATCAGAACACACTTCTGTAGAACCAAGTCCAACTACTAAGAAACTTAACAGTGAAATGTATCAAACTCTTTACAATGACAACAAACCTTTCTCCTATGTTCAGCATCCCTATATCTACTGAACACTTGGGTGTGCAACCGCAACCTGAATAACCATTCATGAGATACTTATAATTACATGTATTCACACCACAACCTCAGCCAAACAGAGTAGCCCTTGTGACAAAGCAGAGAATAAGCAACAGCTCAAAAACAAAAACAAAAAGCTAATCTGTCCTTTGAATTTCTCACCCTGGAGTCAAAAATACTTCAACCACAGGAATTTGGGATCAGCTTATGCAGCTGGTTCAATCTGGATTAGTTAACCTTGTACCAACCAGCCTGCATGTTAGGCAAGGTAGCATCCATCTTCCTAAAGCTAAGAGAGCTGTAATAGAGGTGTATAGATGGAGTATCTTCCATACAGTAAATTTTATCCAATAAAAAACCCAAAAACCACACCTGCCAGTGCCCGATTCAGATCAAATCTGCACTGCTGCGCAATGCATTGCAGGAGATATTCATCAGGAACAACAGCGGAATAACACCGAGCATAAAATGGCCTGCCCAGATAAACTGTGAGTTGTTGGTAAGATTTGCTCTCCAATCGTGTACTTGTTCAGAGTAGCTTAAACACCTTCCTTCTAAATTAATGCAAACCATTTACCACTGTTTAAAAAAAACAGATTTTTCACTAACCTGTTTAAGTTTGAAGACTTCAATATTCCTGACATGGTAAGCACTTCTAATCGTTTGCTGATTGTATGGTGGACACTCAAAGTGGCCTGAAACATTGAAAAAAACAGTAGTTGCCTGAATCAAGTTCCCTCCTAATGCTGTTTGCAAGCTTGCTTCTTGGGGTCATACAGACACCTCGAGCAACCCCAAATACAAGGCTGCCAATAATCAAAGGAGATACTGTATTTCCTTTACACGCGGCTTACATCTACGGGCTGCAAACTTTTTATGGGTGAGGCAAGTATATTGTAAAAACATGTCAAACAATGAGCATTTCTTCCATTCTATGTCTTATTTTCATAAACATAGAGAAAACAGGAATTCAATTGTGGAAACAAAAAACAGGAGTTTGACTCCAATACTTAAAACCCAGGACTTGTCTGAAACAAGTAATTTTTGGCAGAAAGATTTGTGTGTTTAATTCCCGAATGAGGTTTTGTACCTCTCTGGTGAGGTAATGCCCCTACTTCCTCACGCCCCTTACCTCCACAGTTACACACAGCCATGTGCAATCACATATGGAGAGAGCTGTTTGCTGCACAGCCATGAAATGTGCACATCTACTTATGTCATGACTACACATGAAAACATGCTAGGACAGACAAAGAACATAAGGGAGACATGAACAAGCAAAAGTTGGACATCAATGCAATGAGAGCACAGCCCAAGCCTCTGTAAGTGGTCAGTGATCAGAACGTAAGTTAGGACATAACAACTCAGAAAGAGGTATAAAAGAGGTACAAACTAAAGGATGACAAAGCACTGCATGAAATCTGACTCAAGCCGCTGAGGCTGTGATTTTTTTGTTTCTTCCAAGAGTGCTGCCACCAACCGTGAAACTACAGCTTAGCAGATTCAGCAGCAGCTTAGACACACCTGTAACCGCCCAGAGGCGTCACAGGCTCCAGAAGCGTAAACATGTACCCTGTCAAAAAGGATACCATCTCCAACTTTGCTTACCGACAAGAAACCTGAATGCCTAGCAGAGCTCCTAGGCACTCTTAAGAACAAACAGAAAAATTACTTTTTCAGTATTTAGCATTATTGTCAAAAAAGTCTCATCTCCCACGTGCAATATTCAGGCATACAAACTATATGCTCGATAACAACAAATTTAATTGGCATTAATATGTATTAGACAGAATCAGGTGTTATAGAAAACCAGTTTAGTACTTTACAGCTTGAAAGCCATCTGCAAAGCTTCTCTGAAGCAGTATGTTATTAAAGATAATATCATTGTAATCACAAGTAAGAGATCACTATTTCATGTGTTGCAGAGATCAGAAAGACTCAGCTACGTTCTATTTGCTGACACCAGGTACCACCTGTGACAAGATTTCTGTCCACTGACAGAGACTCCTCCAAGGAAGGTCTCTTGATACACTCCCATGTAACCAGGAGGAACCCATCTCGAGATGTACCGACACAAAGCCTCAGCTCAGGAAAGTACATTTGTACAACATCACACTTACAAATTGGCTGTTTCACACAAGGAAAACTAAACAGTCTTGCATTGCTCACTAAAAGGTCTCTGCTGTGGGAAAATCAAGACTGTTCCAATAACAACATTCAGAAGGCACGCTGCTTCCTGCTGTGGTCGCCAAGCAGCTACCGACTCCACTACCACCTCCAGAAAAATCCGTGTCTTCAACCAAGAGAGGTTTCCAGCACAAGAGTCGGTTCAGAGGAGAGAATAAACAGCCAGACCGTGCCGCGGCTGCTCTGTCCGTGCTCCCCGCCCCACTGCGCACCCAGCCAGACCGCTCTGTCCCGCCATACCTTTCCGGTAGTCGTGAGACTTGAAGATGCCAGAGATGCCGCCAATCCTCACACCGCGGAACCGCACCACGCCCGCGTAACCTATGAGAGACGGGAACGCGGCTCGTCACGGCGGGGTCGGGCAAGTAGCGGGAGGGGAAAACGCCGCCAGGAGCCAGCGGGGACCCTACCGAGGTAGTAGATGTTGGGCGCCACCCACCCGCCGTAGGGCAGCTCCTGCAGGTGGTTGGACGCCTCATGGTTCCCACCGATGAACACCGTGAGGACCGGGGCCTTCTTCTCGCCGGAGTAGTACCTGCGGAGACACGGCAGCTGCTGTAGCGGAGCGGGCCGGGCCCCGGCGGGGCAAGGCCAGGCCGGGCAGCACTCACCGGTAGAAGGTCTGCATGTGGCGGTACTTGGCGGGCACGGCCATGCAGCGCAGGTCCGCCTCGTTGCGCACGGCCTGGAAGTCGCCGCAGCAGAGCAGCAGGTCGGGCCGCACGTTGTGCCGCCGCTGCAGCAGCTCCAGCGTCTCGTACATCTTGTCCAGGGCGCCATGGCAGCACCCCGCAACCGCCACCTTCATCGCCGCCGCTCCGCCAGCGCGCAGGCGCCGCGCGCCACTGCCGCGTCACCGCCCGCCCCCGCCGCGCCTGCGCGCTGGCAGTGCTGGCAGGAGTTGGCGCTGCGGGAGGCCGGTGCCGCCCGCCCCGTCATAGCGGCAGGCAGCGGCCCGGGCCGCAGCGCGCGGATCGGCGCGGCCACGGCTACGCGTGTCTGGGCCAGCCGAGGCCGCTCCGAGCTCACCCGCTGTCAGATTGGCCCGGGGGTGCCGCTGCGCTCCCCATGTCTCCCCTGCACCCGTGAGTGGGAGTCACGCCACGGGCAGGTGGGGCCTGCGCGAAGGCTCCGCTTCGCTCCACTCGGGCGAGGAACGAACGCTGTCACGGCCGTTACCGCAGCGGTCCGTAATCAATCAAAAAGGCCCGATTCACACACAGCAGTTTTACAAACTTTCAATGCCTTTTGCAGTGGGGCAGGAGGTTGTGGAGAGGGTCTTGAGGAAAACCGCTTGAGGAGACGCTGCTCAAGTCCCCCCTACCCTACAGAAACCACCACAATCGTCTCCAGGACCAGTGGAGCACAGCCCACACCTCTGCCAGCCTTGCAGGGAAGCAGCACAAGCTTCACTTGTTTCTCATCGCGCGGCAGAAAGACCACAAGCAAAGTGGTGGTGAGCAGTGGCGGCAGAGCAGAGCAAGTGGTAGCTGTGCATGCTTTCGCCTGCCTTCTGTGCCAATAAAAGGCGGGCTTTGGGATTGCAGAGGACATACCATCCCTGCTGCGCTCTTGTGCTGCCAGTCCAGCATCAGGCAAAAGTATTTTTAGCGTAGTCAAGCACTGGCTTCTTGTAACCTTAACGCGCAAGGGCAGTAGCTACCAGAGCGATGGCGTACAAGGCTGCAGGGTGAGAAGTCGGGCATCTCTCCCGATGTCAGGCCCCCTCTTTTGGAAAGCTCCAGTTTCCTCATTTTGAAGGGCAGTGAACTGGATCATAGGGTGGTATTTGTGTGTCACATAGTAAAAACGCTCCAGACTCTTTCCACAGTTTGGGGGTTTTTTTTAGCAGTCTTGAGGGATTGGACAAAATTACAATACCATAGTTAAGCATTAACTTGTTACTGCTTACCCTGTAATCACGGAACCAAGCAGACATTCCTGTTCCTCTCTGGTAGCAAGTATTACAGAATGTCCTCTCTTCTGATACTAAGAAAATATGAGTGTTCTCTAATACACTTCATAATTTCACAGTGTTGGGTTACTGTGTGTTCTTTGGGGCTCTTGTCCAAGCCCAGCTGAAGCGAAGGCAAAAGTTCCTCTGCCTTTTGGTCCCACACGTCTTCAGAGGAAAAGCATACTCAGATGTGTTCCGGGAGTACCGAGCCCTTCCACTAACTTTGCTGAGGCTTACCTGGGCATAGTGTGAGAACTCAGTCAGTCCAACGCAACTGCCAGGAAGGCTTTCCAGCTTCTCTGGGGAAGAACAGCAGCCCCTCGCATTTGTCACGTCTCAGGCTTCCTGAAAGGAAGCAGGTGAATGACGGAAAAGGTCCGTGAGTTTCTGGAAGATCCCACCTTGCTCAAGATACGCTATCTCAGGAGACTTCCTGAGGCTGCCAGCAGATGCTTCTCCTCCCTACCCAAATTCATCCCCAGTCAGTCAAGGGAAGCTGATACTGCCGTTGTGACTCCTGGGTTTGTTAGCTTGGGCTCATTTCCCATACTCCATGTGTCACTTATCCCAAGTGAACTGGTGCACAGTAAACTCCCCAAGTTTTTTTTTATGTTGTAGCCTTTTAGTATTTCTACACTATTCATTATGCATCTCACGATCCCTAATTTAACTCTGGGTGTTCTCTGAGCAGAACTGCTCTGAACTTCCCACAGCAGTCGTGGCCACAGAAGGAAGCAGCCAGGCTACTATTGCCAGGGTAAGCAGTAGCAAGTTAATGCTTAACTATGGTACTGTAATTTTGTTCAGTCCTTCAAGACTGTTTAAGAAAACACATGACTGAAGGGCAGCTCTTTTCCACCACATGACTGACACAGGCTTGGCTGTGGATTGGGCTTTGCAGCCGCAGCCCCGTGTCCTGGTGTGCTTGTGCACGTCTCTCATCTCTGGTGTTCAGTCCTGCAACAGAGCGCCTGCCCTTCTGTGAAGTGACCCAGTGCCCATCCTGTCCTGCAAAGGAACTGCGAGGCTGAGAAGGGAAGTGTCCTGAGAAACAAGCTTGGATCAGTGCGTTGGGTGAGTGGGCAGGATTTGCCCTTTTTGCGATTGCCTGCCTGCACTGACCAGTGATGTTTTTTTTCCCTCTGCATTAACTATGGCAATTTAGAGCCATGGAAGTAGTTCAGTTTTCCTCTCCAGAGAAATGAGGGAGAATGAAAGGCACCCTAAGGGGCTGCAGGTGACAGGCTTGCTTCCCTCATCTCTGAGAATGGAATGAGAGGGAGACTTTCCTGACAAGTGCTTTCCAGCACATTTAGAAGATCCTAAAAACAAAGAGCAGTAAAAAGGAGGCACCTGCAGCTGACTTTTGGGGCCGGATAGCGTGGCTGAGCAGGGAGGTACAACGGAGAAGTGGTGGGAGATACCACGTTTCTGAAGGAGAGAGACACAAACCAGAGGTGCGAGGGAGAAACCTGAGGTTGTGAGGTGTCCCTGTAAGCTGTGAGGGAGCGTGGGGTAGCAGGTTGATGTGGGTGGGCATGACTGAAGAAGAGTCTGCTGCAACCAAACCACAGTTCAAAGCTCTCCTCGAAAAGGGGGTAATTGCCACATGAACCCATGACCTGTCCTGCAGCAAAACACTCCACGCAAGGCCCACTCTGGGCCTCGCTGCCGAGGTGCAGCTGCTGCCTTCCCCTTCCAGCTGCACTTCGGCTGCTTTCCTTCTCGCTTTCCCCCTTTTCTCGGAGGCGCCCATCACGCTGCGTGGCTGGAGGGCGCTACTAACGGCCTCGAGCCAAAGGCACCGCAAACCCGCTGAAGCCGTGGGATGAAGCAGCCGCCTCGCTGGCTTTCTCGAGCGGTGAGGGAAAACAAAAAACACCGCCCGGGACGCTGCGTCCTGGTGAACCGCAGGGCCGGGCCGGGCCGGCGGCGAGGCGAGGCGAGGCGAGGGGCCGACCGGCGGGTGAGCGCCTCCGGCTCCTGACGGCCGGACCCGGCGGCACCCGCAGGCTGTGAGGAGAGGGAGGGGCGCGGCGCGTGCACGCGCGCGGGGTGGGCGGGGGCAGGTCCCCGGGACAAGCGCGCGGGGGGGCGTTCTACCCCCCACCCCCTGAGCCCGGCGCAGCGCGGGCAGCGCCATTCCGCTGCCGCCTCCTCACAGCCCGGCCTCGACCTGCGCGCCCGGGGCCGCCTGCCCGCCCGCCGCGACTCCGGGGCGGGGCCCTCCGCTGCGCGGAAGGGGCCGGCCGGCGCGGGCGGCAGAGTGCGCCCGGCGGCGGGAGCGGCGTCGCCGGTATGGGACGGGGCGCTGCCCCGGCGGGTAGGTGCGGCGCGGGAGCGCCGTGAGGGGGGAGACGCCGCGGCGGCGTCCGCGGGGCCTGGGACAGGGGTGGGTCCGGGGCCGCTGCGGGGCGGGCGGCGGCGCGGAGGGGCGGTGGGGTTGGGGCCGCGGCCGCTCGGCCGCCGGCTTCTCCCGGCCGGCGTCAGCGGTTGCTCCCCTCAGGACCCGGCGGCGGGGGCAGGTGCCCGGCGAGACCCGGGGTGGGGGGCAGCAGCGCGCTGTTTGTCGTGGTGAACTGTCCCGCCGCCGCGGCGTGTCTCGGGGGTCGCGGTGCCGGCGCTGACAAGGTCCGAGGGGGAGCTGCGGGCCGAGCCGCCCGGCCTGGCGGGGGCGGTGCGCGGCGCCCGAGGTGGGGGCCGCCGCCCCGCGGTGGGGTCTGACGGGGAGCGGCGGGACAGAGCGGCTGAGCCGCGGCTGTGGGACGCAGTGGTTGAATGGAGTTACCGGGTAACGCGCAGGGTGGAGAGGGAGGAAATCCTTCTCACATCGCACGCGTGTAAGTTGTGAAGACCAATACTACGTGGTGTTGTGGAGGCCGAGGCTATAAATTGTCCCAAAAGAGTTTTGACAAAGCGCTGAGAGACATAACGGCTTTTAAGCACAGTGATCTGGGTGTAGTTTCCAGTTCAGGATGGAGTGAAGCTCTCACTTGTTGTATGTAAAGCAGGAGTTAATACCGGTGAAGTTCTGTTCTTGTTTCTTGCCCCAGGACCCTGGGTAGCTCGACCTTCTTCAGTGCAGCTGTTAATACGTGGTCATGAAAGTAGGATTTTTATTTTTGTTCCCAAAGTATATCTTCATGAGCAAGAAAGGGAACAGCTTTGGCTACAAGACTTCTTTGTTCGTGGGCAAATAAATCCAAGATTAAGTTGGGCATAAACTGGTACAACTGAATAACTAATGGAATGATTTACTGAAGGAAGTTTTCCTACTGGAGTAATTCTCTCTGAAGGTCATCAGACTGCACTGGTCTCAAGTAATGTAAATATTTTTAAGCCCAGGACTAATTTTATTACCTCTGTTCTTCACACTGAAGAAGGAAGCCCTGTAGGACGTGCTGTTCAGTGCCCCCATCTCTCCTGTAAAGGCAGTCTAGCAGTGCAAAGGGAAGGATCCAAGAAAAGAGGCAAGTAGTCCCCAAGCTGCTTGCTGCTGAAGTGCTGCTTGAACGACTGGGTACCTTTTTCTTGGTGGTGGTCTCATAGCTTTACCCTTACGTGATCTGATGCCTGCTTCAGGAAATACATTTTCCAAGCATTTACTTGAAATAGCTGCCTCCTCTCTTGATTATTTTTTGTGACTCTCAAGCTTGGTAGGTCTGCTCTCACTGGTTACTGGTTACGTAGGGGGACGTTATTTTCACGAAAGCTTTGAGAAGATAGTCAGTACTGTTAGACTTCTCAGAGTTTTCTGAAATGATGGATTTAATGTCTGCTGGATTCTGAGAAGTTGAAGCAAGAGGCAGTAGTGGGGTGGGTTTTTTTCCAGTATTTATATATCTAGAAACAGAAACACTGTGTATCAGTTGAGAATGATTTACATTCAACTTCATATAAAATAAAAAAGTTCAAGTTCCCTGATGGCGTATAGCCAGCTTCCATTACCTATGCCTTTGCAACCACTGTCATGTGTCTTATTATTTTGTATTCATAATTTGCATAGAGGTGCAGTGTGAAAGGTAGCTGTGGGCAAAGTGCCTCAAGTTAAAGTTTACCGATGTGTGACTGCCAAACTCTGCAGAGATTTGCTGGTAAAGCATCTATTTTGTTTCCTTCAGCTGCAGCCTGTGGAGCAGGTGATGAATATTTTGGCTCAGGCAGTTCAGAAATCTCTGTAGTGGAGCTCTGTGGTTTAACACTCACTGCCAGTAGCCCTGGAAGTGTAAATATGATGCTGTGGACTTTGTGTTTTCCTTTTTTTTTTTTTGTTGTTAAGGACCTTTCTCCATCCTTCCTGCAGGCACTTATTCCCCTTGAATTACACAGAAAACATGACTTTAAATAGTAACTCTGAACTTGGTGTATCTTGGTCCAGTATATACCAAGATATTGGTATATAGTTGGTTGCTGTGCAGTCTTACTTCATGTCCTTTGTATATATGTTTTCCAATAGTGTTTTTACTTAAACGATTGCATGCTGTTCTTCCCATAAGGCTGGGTTTTCTCCTGTTACACCAACTGAACTTTTTGAAGACTAAATTAGATCCTGTGCTCCAATTCTGGCAGAAACTGGACAGCAAAGTAGAACTGTGGGAGGAAAAGGATTTTCTCATTCGTAATTAAGGTAGTTAAGTGCTGTCTTAAAGAGCTGGTTTCATGTGGGTTATGGGACGTGCTTCTTCCACCAGACTTCACTGTTGTATTTCCTCTGCTGCTTATGTCCCTGGATCTGATTTGAGTGGTTTCTGATGTACAACTGTAATGGCAGTTGCAACTGATGGGGTGCTGTGCTTTGACTATATGAAATACTCTGTAATATCACATACTTAGGAAAATCAGGCTTTGAGCACTGCAGACTGATATACTCTTTGCCACATTTGTTGTAGGGCAAAATGAGGATAATAGTGGAAAATCAGTTAATGTTTGAGTAGCATGTAAATACTACACTGGTGGAGAAATTAATAACTCTGCAGAGTAGTGCATGAATTGGATGTGGGAAGCAATTCTGAGGTCACACGTGCAACAAGCAAGCTTGTTAAAAAATGACTGTTCATTTAAAATGGATATTCAGATTCGTGAATGTGAACACTGCTGTTCACTCAAATTAGAGTAAGGGAGTTTTTACATTTATCAGGTTTTTGTTTTTTTGTGCATATCACTTATCTTTTTAATCTGCTTCTGTTTAAATACACAGGGGAAAAGAGAGACATTAATGCAAGTTCTTTTTTTGTGTTGTAAAGCTCCCTCAGTTAGTAAAGCTACAGGGGAAATTACTTCCTCTGTCTTACAAGAATGTCAGGCTGAAACACCCTTAATTTTCCTTGGTAGAAGAAAAGGGGTAGAAAAGTTATGGTCCCTTAAATTATGGGTTGCTTTGATCACACTGATCTGTGCCTCTGGTGTGGCTTATCAAAGTCATAAGCAGTAAAAGCTGTAGCAGTGCCAAACTTCTTGAATGCTGGGACATGCTGCACCTTTTGGCGTAATTTGTTATGTTTCCACAGCTGCTCCTCTTCAGAGTGTGAGATGCAGGCTGGCAGGAATGGGCTTGTGGAAGGTATGACTGGTGGAAATGACTGCTTGCTTTTTACTCCTGTGATTGTGCCTCAGAGGAGAGGATGAGCTTGCAGCAGAGTTGAAGCATTTCTCCCCAGCTTGGCGTTTCACTGTTCTCACCACCGACCTATTAAAGAGCTTTAGTGCTCCAGCTGGAGCCAGGTATGGGCTGGGAACTGAGGCTACCCTGGAGAAAGGACTGTCACCTTAGACAAAGAGAACTTTACCAAAAATCTTGAATGCGCGAGGAAATAAGATAGAGAACAGAGAGCAGTGTGATAGGGATAAGACACAAAGCAGTCAGCTAGGATGGCAGGGAGAACTGTATGAGCTCTGAATAGATAGATGGGCTATGAATGAAAAATTTTTGGTTTAGTTGTTATTAAATTAAAAAACTGTTTTACTCTGCGGATCACTAGCAGATGGCTATTCTGCTACAGGAGCAATTTTACCCAACTTACAAGTAAGTGTCCAAGATGGTTTTGGGGAATCTATAGATTGTAACCTCAGTATCAACAAAGGTTAATGACTGAGAGAATGCCATCTTGGACACAACTCTTCCTTTGTTATCTTAACATTTTAATTTGTGCAATGTGATTGGATCCTGTTAATACTAAATTAACTGATTCCAGGGAAAATCACTGTGTCTTGCTAATATGAAATTATCTCTTTCCATATAAGGTTATAAACAGCCAAGAGACATTACTTAATCAGGCTGGCTTTCTGACCTCTGCTCTGAGCCTTGCTAATGATGTGCTTTTGAATCTCCTTCACCTTCCATATTTTCTGGTTGGTCACCTTATTTGCTGTCAGCATGACAAAGCTCTGTTAGGCTTATGCTTCCTACAATTTTTTTGTTTTTTGCTCATGCCTTGTTAAGCTTCAACATGTATGTTAATGTATTGGGGGCCTGCTAAATGAGCTAAGATTAAATGGTAGTTCTATACAGATATGGGGCTGGAACAATAATTAGTTGGCAAATTATTTAGACTTAACAGATTGGTGTTATGTGGAAAAACTGTGAACTTTTGCTGTCTGATCTGTCTCACTGGAAACCAGTCTCATGGGACACAAATTCCTGTCTGGTCAGTTTTAGTTCCAAGTCTCTCTGCAAAGGGAAAGTTGAAGAAAGGTATTTCAGAGAAGCTGAGAGGAGTGAAATCTTTCTTGATATTATTAACTATCCTTCTCCCCAGCTGATGCCCATAATGACAGGCTTTGCAAGGCCTCTGCACTGGTTCTCCGCAACAGAGTTTGTAGTATACTAGTGGTCAAGGACCCTGCATGCTGGTGTTTATGAGGGGTATAATAGCAGTGCAATATTAGATAACTCTGTGACTTAACATGAAGGAATGAGACTGAATAATACTGCATTCACTAACTGCAAGTCAGTATTTTAGAACAATAGTTTAGGGTCAAGTACCAGGTTTATTTTTAAAAAGACAGTGTAGGCTGTTGTTATTTTTGAGTATTGGGCTTGCTCTATGTTGCTGCTGTAAATATGGAGAGGTTGTATTTAAGATAGTGTTGGGAGATTAATTTTTTTTAGAGTAAATCTACTCAAATGGATTTCCTAATGTGAAAACTGACTTTTTCAGGTCCATACTGACTGCAAAGCAGTATTTATCACCCTGTCACGGATGGTGATTCTCAAGGTCATGTCTACTTGGAAGCATGCCTTGATAAGTGCTCCCATTGCAGTGACCTTCATGGTTCACGGCAAGAATGCTGAAGTCCAGCTTCAGCTGGGCAAGTTAGAAGGTCTCAAGCTATTTGACGAGAAGGCGCAAGAGACAAACAAGCAAATACTCTGCTGTTTCTGGATTTTCAGAGGAGTTTAACAAAGTTCTTTGTTAATGCTTTTTAAAAGAAATAAATTGCCATGGAGTAGGAGTGTGGTTTTTTCCAGTAATTAATACCTGGTTAAAGTGTAGGAAGAGCTGTCAACTTTTCTAGTGAAGAGTAATCACTAGTGGAATCCTACAGGGGGATCTGTGTTCAGGCTTGTGTTTGTTAACAGAGTTATAAATGATCTGGAAGAGAGGCTGAGTAATAAAGAGACAGTATATGCTGAATATCACAAAATTAGGGTAGCAGAAACAAAATGTGGCTGGAGTTGCAGGAGGTTCTCGCAGTACTTGTTTGTAGATGAGTGGTACTTGATACTAGTAGATATAAAATAACGTGCACAGGGAGAACCTACTAACTGTATCTGTGCAGTGATGACCTCTTAAGAATCTGTGCCATTCAAGAAGGAGATCTTTTAAGTACAGCAGATAAACCTCTGTGAAACTTTCAGCAGCAGTCAAGAAAAAAGGGGTGGGGCATGCAAATAGAAATGAGAATGAGCTGTAGGAAAAGGAGAAGGAGCAAAAGAGAATGCCACTGGTATAAATCCATGGTGTGTTTGGGTAATGAATAGCATTCCGCCCTCAAAGTTAGGGGCAGACATTCTCCCCTCACCAAAGAGTTGTAGTAAGATTAGGGAAAGACACAGAAGAGGATGATTGAAGCAGTTTCTGTGGAAAGAGTAGCCAAAAAAACTTGAGCTTAGCCTGGAAAATACATGATTCGAAAGTAGGATGGATAAGAGGGATGTGATGCCCAAGCAAAAGGTGGTAACTTTAGACAGAGGAAGTATTAAAACATGACCTGTTGATTCCTCAGAACCTTTCTGCATCCATGGCAGCCTGGGATGAGACGTTTCAGTTTGCTGCATGTCTGCTTGTTTTAACTTCCCTCCTGTAGCATTACTTGATCACACCTGCTTCTTGTGTTGGAGGAGCAGGTGAGCAGTCAGACCCTTTCCATGCTATTTGTGATTTTATAGAAGATTATCTTATTCTTCCAAAGTCATCTCTCTTCCAGTCTGAAATGCCTGGTCCTGCTCAGTCGTTCCTCACAGACAAGCTGTTTAAGACCTTTGGATCATTGTTGTTGCCCATCTCCTAACTTTTCTTGAGACTGTGTGAAAATTTTGGTCTCGAAGAGTACATACCTTCCTCTTGCATATAGTGTTCTATCCATAGGTCCCTGCATGTTTTACAAAGGACAATAGTACAATTGTTTCTTCTTGAAAGATAGGTAGCAAGAGATATGGATTAACCCAGGTGGTTATGCGAGCAGACACTTGAGTATGTATGATCTGAAAGAGTGAAGCTTGGAAGGAGAAAATATATATTCATTTTTTGAAAGGCTGGTCAAAAATTAATTTCTGAATGTGGCTCTCATCTGTTCTGGATGTTGTACACAGTTTGAGTTCCTGCATCTTGAAGTGTGTAGTTGAATCAGAAGGGCTTATGAGAGGGTTGGTGGAAATGATCAAAGGTGCAAAATGGCTTCTATAGAAGAACAGCTGAGTAAGCGAGGGCTAAGAATCCCGGAAAAGAGAAGGCAGAAGGATGATGTGTAATTCTGTAAATTCAGGAATGCTCTGGACAATGTGCATACTGGTCTAGTGTTTGTGCTCTGTTTCAGTACTAGATCTTGACTTGTACTGATCTTGAATCTGGTGAGTGACAGAATTATAAGGGGTGATAGGTGGTGGAAGATGCTCGGATATAGAAGGAGTCTGTTGAATCCAGGGGATGTCCAGGCACATGGGAGGGAAATCCTTTGAAGGTTACTAAGTACACAGAAACCACATCCAGCTTCACAGTTCTCGTGAGCTGAAAACAGTTGAAGGCCAGGAGAGTACTCCTAGGAAATACTGTATATCTTTTTCTAATATTCTTCCTTGAGCGTTGTCATATAGTCGCTGTTGGAGACAGAGTTGTTTCTGTGTTCTTGCTTAATCCTGAAGGATAGGAGTCATCTGATATAACTTGTCATTTCAAAATTGGATTGCTTTTTAAGCTCAGTGGAATTATCATCTTTTTTGAGGTGCCTGCCTGAGGTCCATTGCCTACGGAGAGCCCCTACCATGTAATTTCTAGGTAGTTAGCTTAAATTAAATGATTCCACCTCTTTTATGTTTTTGTAAGAACACCAACAAATTACAGACAGAATTCAGAAAAAGACTATAGCAGTGACTTTGAAGACATCTCTCTTCCAGGCTCTGGCAATCCCGGAAAAGGCTAAGAGGTAGATTGATTATAGTGTGTCAGTACTTGTAGGTGGGGAAATACATCTTCCTGAAAGCTTTTTAAAGTTAGCTTAAAGCCTGATGCCTCTTTGCTGGAACTTCATGTTGAATGTACTCAGATTGGAAGTAATGACCCCTTTTCTATAGTCTGTGTAAGTAAGTATTGAAGCACTTGAGCAGGTGAAGAAATGTACTCTAGGTCAAACAGGAGTTCTCACTTTGACTAGGTCAGATCCTCTGACCTGAGTGATGAGGGCAGTCAGGATTTGTAGCCCTCACGGTCCATTGCACTCTGTAAAGCATGAAGTCGCTTGCTGCCAAAACCTCTTAAAACTGAACTCAGGGTGCCTTGGCAGTGTAAGTGGTACAAACACCTCTAATCCTAAAACTTTACAGGGGCAACTGTAAATGGGGTCTTTTACTGCAGCTGATACATATGTATGGGTGTCAAATTCCCACTGATCATGAGGACTGAAAAGTTACCAGAGCTGTAGTTCCCATCTCAGTCCTCTGTACAAAAAAACTCCTTTTGGATTAACTAGGCATGCTGCTGTTAAGGACACCAAAATGTTAGAAGCTGTAAATATATAAGAAATACAGGTCAAAGAAGCAACCCAGATGGCTAGATTTTTTTTCTTGTGAACTTCTTCAGTATAGAAGGAAAAGTTACTCTTTAGTCTCCTGTTCAAGCTGTTTTGGAAAGGAAATTGTGCAAGTGATAGCAAATTATATATCAGTTCCTTTGTGATGGGGTTCAAAATAATTTATGTAAATGACTCTAACGTTTCTGCTGAATTCAGCTGTGAATTTGTTACAAAAATTTCTTACCACAGGTACTGCTGATGTGATTCTATCATAGATGGAGCATCTGGTGATGTTTTTAATACTGGATTTTCAAGGATTTTTCAGGGACTGTATAGAATACTGTAACATTGCTAGTTACTAGTAACCCCGTCGATTCTGGCAATGGTTGACTGGGCCATTGGAGCAGCAACCATTTGACTCTGTGATCAGAGACTCTGGATTTTATGGAGCCTGGCTCAGAGTCAGCTCCTTTACGAGCTGCAGAACAGCTCTCTTAACCGAGGGAGTCACCTCATGCATTCCCATCTGTCCTCAAAGTGTGTGTTTGTAGTTTGCTTTTGGCCCTGTTTACCCTGCTCTGACTTGAGCCAGGTAGTAAGAAAAGTAATGATACATCTCAGGGCCCAGCACTGTTCTGTAGTGGGGGTTAAAATAAAAGAATTTGAGTAGAGGATGAATACTTTTTTTTTCTGTTATTTGACAAAGTACCAAAGATTGACAGACAGTTGTGCTTTGCAAGAAAACATTGCTTTGGTATTTGCCTGCTTTTTTCTCTATAATCAATATAGTTTGCTCCCATATCTGCTTTGTTCAGTAAACCATAAAAAAGTGAAGTCTTTCTAAATAAGAGGATGCAGTTATATGTTGCTTTCTGGCACCACAGGCTCCTCTAAGAGGGTAAGACCTGTCACCTGATTACATAGTTAGGATGATACTTCTGAAACTATTGATGATATCCAAATGGCAAAACTGTTGTTCTGTCTGTCTTTCTGTTTGTCTTTTGCAAGAATGCCAAACTGCAGAGCTTACCTTACCACTTCTTCCACTAGAAACAAGCACAGTTGCATAGTGACACCCATGCTGTGTGCTGGTGCAGAAAGGGCTAGTTTAGTCCATACTGCATGTTATGGTGGTTTCTAACTTCTGATCACTAATAATTTTGCTAGTGCTTCAGATAGGAGTTCAAGATGATTTTTGTTAAATTTGAAACTTGCAGAGGCTGTAGAGGCCTGTCCCATAGCTTCCTAGACTTCAGTTTGCGAGTAAGTCAAATGCTGGCTAACAGTCCCTGTCCTAACAGATTGTCATTGTTCAGTTATTTATCTCCAGCATAATCTTTGCATGAATAGAATTTCTTGTGTGTCTTATAGAATAACCTTTTATATAATTAGTATCTGCAATATTTTTTTCCTTTGGAAAGTGATTCATGTCGTCTTGCAGATAGGAAAGACATAAAGCATTATTCTGCGATCACACAAGAAACCCTGTTCATTCATAGTTCATATTGTGAAGCCGATCCTATATCCTCAGGGCTGGAGTTGGTTTCATGGCAGCAGTCCTAAGTACAGACTCTTTCTACAGTATAGCTGAACTGGGGGCTGGTTTAGAGTCACAACTGGAATGAGATGGCAGGCTGAAAAGAATGAAGTATGAATGTTTCTTAATGTATTCAGTCTTTCCATTGTTGCTATCATAAATAGTAGGTTTTAGTCACCAACCAAAAGTCATAAGAAAAGCCTATTCAAGCTAAGCTTGGCACCAGGTTCCCAGATCTGATAACAGGAATACTCTTCTCTTAGGTTTTGTCTTAACTAGGTTTACATGCTGGATCATGTTTGATGGATCACTGTAAAATAATGCTGCAATCTGAGTGTGTGCCACCTTTGTACTCTGTGTCTCTATGCGTTTGTGCTCCCTATACAGTTTTCTTTCCTTTTTCTTTTTGTCTTGCATTGTTGAAGTCCTCCAGCACCTTGACTAACTTTAGCATGTTTTTTCAGATAGTGGTAATAAAGCAACTAGTAAATGGCAGATATTAGTTAATCCAGTTGAAAAGAGAATATCAAGTTTTTTATATTGATTCTTTGATTACTTCCTTTCCTGACACAGCAGTAAAAGATGCTAATGACAGAGGCAGGAGGTAGCAAGCTTGTGTTAGCCTTGACAAGTTTGTGGCCGGATTATGTTTATATGTGATGGTACCAGAGACATACAGACAAATTGGAAAGAGATTAGAGAATGCAGTGTGGTGGGAGGGCCTGGCTTATACTAAAGAGAAAGGGCCAACAATGTGTGACATGGCTGAGTGATGGTTAGGGCACAAGCACCTATAATTATTTGGGAAGTACGACGTGGAGATGGTGGGAAGAGCGTTATTATTGGGCATAGATGGAAATGCAAAGTTGACCTGAAAAAGAGTCAGTATAGGTCAAGAATCTAAGAGAACTTTTCATTGAAGAACTCCTTGTGGAATAATTTTACAGATGCAAAAATCTTTATTGGTTGAAGGTAGCTTAAAGGATTGGAGAAATCAACTTAGTCCCAGTGGAAGGGGTACCTATATAGGGAGAAAATTATACCGTTGGAATAATACAGGAGGAGACAGTGAGCCTAATACGTTATGTCTCTAATTCACAGAATCACACAGAATCATCTGGTTGGAAGAGACCCTTAAGATCATTGAGCCCAACCATTCACCCCACACTGCCAGGGTCCCTAAACCATGTCCCTCAGCACCACATCTACACATCTTTTAAACACTTCCAGGCATGGGGACAACTCCACCACCTCCCTGGGCAGCCTGTTCCAATGCTTTACAACCCTCTCTGTAAATAAATTTTTCCTAATATCCAACCTAAACCTACTCTGGCAAAACTTGAGGCCGTTTCCTCTTGTCCTGTTGCTTGTTATATGGGAGAAGAGACCACATAGTTGAGGGAGGTGAGGTCTCCTCTGAGCCTCCTTTTCTCCAGGCTAAACAACCCCAGTTCCCTCAGCCACTCCTTGTAAGACTTGCTTTCCAGACCCTTCACCAGCTTCATTGCCCTTCTCTGGATACACTCCAGCACCTCAATGTCCTTCTTGTAGAGAGAGGCCCAAAATGGGACACAGTATTCAAGGAGCGACCTCACCAGTGCTGAGTAAAGGGAGGTAATCACTTCCCTACTCCTGCTGGCTACACTGTTTCTGATACAAGCCAGGATGCTGTTGGCCTTCTTGGCCACCTGGGCACACTGCTGGCTCATATTCAGTTGGCTGTTGACCAACACCCCCAGGTCCTTTTCTGCTGTGCAGCTTTCCAGCCACTCTTCCCCAAGCCTGTAACGTTGCAGGGGGTTGTTGTGGCCCAAGTGCAGGAGCCGGCACTTGGCCTTATTGAACTTCATACTATTGACCTCAGCCCATCGATCCAGCCTGTCCAGATCCCTCTGTAGAGCCTCCTGACCTTCAAGCAAATCGACACACCTGCCCAACTTGGTGTTATCTGTGAACTGACTGAGGGTGCACTCAATCCCCTCATCCAGATCATTGATGAAGACATTAAAGAGAACAGACCCCAAAACTGAGCCCTGGGGAACATCACTTGTGGCTGGCCGCCAACTGGATTGAGCTCCGTTCACCACCACTCTCTGGGCCTGGCCATCCAGCCAGTTTTTTATCCAGAGGAGAGTATGCTCATCCAAGCCAGTTTCTCCAGGAGAATGCTGTGAGAAATGGTGTCGAAGACCTTACTAAAGTCCAAGTAGATAACATCCACAGCTCTTCCCTCATCTACTAAATGGGTCACCTTGTCATAGAAGGAGATCAAGTTGGTCAAACAGGACCTGCCTTTCATAAACCCATGCTGACTGGGCCTGATTGCCTGGCTGCCTTGTACATGCCGTGATGGCACTCAAGATGATCTGCTCCATGACTTTCCCCAGCACTGAGGTCAGACTGACAGGCCTGTAGTTCCCTGAGTCCTCCTTCTGGCCCTTCTTGTAGATGGGTGACACATTGGCTAATTAAGAAATAACTTAATCAAGATATAATTATTTCACAAATTAGGTATAAACCCAGACTATTCTTTGGTAAAAAGAAGGCAAATCTCTCCTTGCTGTGTATGACACAGAGGGAAGAAGGAACTCTGAGAAAGTCCCATGCTTTTTCAAAAGCAATATTCTTCATCAAATCTGCTGTCCCAAAGACCTCTGCTTTCTTTAAATATTATATCACTTTTATTTCAGGAAATGCCAGAAAGCTTGTTTGTAGTTAATGGAGGCTCAGGAAAGGAAAAGCAGCAGACCTCTTACCCTCGATGTGTTAGAAGGCACTCGCAGGGAATCGGGGATCATTGGACTTTTTGGAGGCACAGAAGCACGGGTTCTCCTGTTTGAACAAGGCCCATTAAGTCCTATAAGATGGAGATGTCAGGGAGCCAGTAGTACTTTAAGTGTGGCTCTGATTCAGCAGAGCATTTAGCACACCTGATAGGGAAGCCCGAGAGTCAGTGACTCGAGGGTGTGGAGTCTTATTACTCAAGTTTATGCCTAATGGTATAAGCACCCCAGGGTTTAAAAACGGTTCTGTTTACACCCTTTACCCCCTGGCACCTTGACTCACTGCTGTGGCTGGGGCACACCTCATACCTCTGATCATCCCTCTGGAAGACCCTCCCATGCCTGTGGGGCTTTGGGGCAGTGCCAGTGGTGTAGAGGGGAGCAGTACAGGATGAGCACAGAAAGAGTTCTGAGGAACTGGCCCTGGTACAACATGCAACTTGGCCTGTGGCGTTTGATAGGCAGGTGGGAGCCTGTTAGAGATACCAGCATGGTAGTTGGAGCAGTTAGTTCTTCATCTTTAATGCAAGCGTTTCAATGCTTTATACAATCCAAAGAACAAATCGGGGAGGTTTCTTTACAGTGCCCAATTCTACCTAATTGCATTGAGCAGAGGTGGCACATTACACGTTCCATCGAATACTCTTAAATCACTGCTTCTCAAATTAAGGCTTTAAAATATGTAAAATGTAAATGTTCAGCAGTCTTCTGCTATGCCCAATCCATAATTACAACAGCACCTAACTCTAAGGTACTTCCCTTTTGTGTGATACAGACATGAGCTAAGAGAGGAGGAATGTAACATGTGGAGGGCAGTTCTTTCATCAGATTACAGGTCTGGCCTTTCACGTAGTGCTAGATACTTACCTTTTGAAAACAAGATAAACCCATGCTATAGTGTGATCTAGCTGTGATATAATCATGTTTTATGAAATGGATTTCTGTTTATACTGGAATAGAGGGTGCTCAGAATTCCATTTGGGTGTTTTAATTTGATTATTGAAGTTTTAAAGATGAAGCAATGTCTAAAATTTAAGACCCATAAATCTTGGATTTCTTATCCTTTCCTTTCATAATGAAGTTAATCACCTTTAGTTTTTTCCTGGTGCAATTCTGACCATGATGATAGGAAATGCAGCTGGAAATGGCTCTACTAAGTGTAAAACACTCAATTCCTAGTTTTCACATGCTTAACCTTTATACAAATGTTAATTTCTGCACTTGATCTCTATACCAGTGGCCTTAGAAATAGCAGCATGTTTCACTTCATGGGTTGTAGGAGAATGAAAAACAGTTATTCCCCCTTAAAATATTTTGCCTGGTCCCAGAGACCTTGGTGAAAGGCTAATGGAAGCCGATGTGGCCTTTACTAAAGGCTATGCATTCTTAAAGGCAACCATCTACTTTGCTCCAGGCTGTTTGCAGCTTTTTATAATCCAGAGAGTTTTGAAATCCTGAAAGTGCTTTTTTCTACTGCTCTTTGCCTTATCTTTAGAGTCTTGGAAATGGAAGTCAGAAATTCCCAACATAATCAAAATGTTATGCTCCATTAGAATTAAAGGTAATTTTGTTCAGTCTGGGGAGGAAAAAAGCAAGTCTGAAAAAAACCTAATGAGCAGTTAAAATAGAGCTGTTAAAATGGCAACGCACAGACAGCCTGTGTATAAATATAGGCTCGCTTCTCAGCAGTGTTCTTATATGGTAGATCTGAGTGAAGGAAAAACATCAGCCTACTCTTAGTCTGTGCATGTGTGAGTAGTGGTTGCTACAGCCTGGTGCCCTATGTTTGATAGTAGGCAAGGCTGCATATTACATGGAATAGATAATGACTCTCACCGTTTTTGGTTTTTTTTCTGTTGCAGGGACCTACCTTACCAGTGTGAGAGGGGAATTGCACGAGCATACTGTGGATTTTTTGTCTGTACACGCTACTTGATTATCTGTATTTTACTAAGACTCACTCAGAGAGAGGGAAGATTGAACAAAAATCATTGTCACTTCTGCCTGAGAGCTGGCTGAATTTTATGTCACCTGCTGGAGAACCTACTTTGACCATTAGAAATGGAACAGTTCACGCTGCATCTCTGATCAGCAAAGCTTTCTGCGTGGAATACAAGAATCAAGTTGTCTTAAGTCAAACCATATCCAAGTTGTGCTAGTTGTTGTAACTGTACTGCTGGTATCACTCCAGGATTCACTAGAACTTTCCAAGGCAGTAGTTTCTGATGTAGTTTGAATGTTTTCAACTGACATTGAATGTTTTTTTTAAATCTGATGTGGCTGTGAAAAGCGGGGATGTGGATTTTTTCCTATTTAGTTCATGGTGAATTTTGAAGCCTCACTTCTAAGTGTGATATGTGCTATGGCAGCAACCTACAGGCTTATGGTCACTTCTGTGAACTGCTACAGCAGTGTGGTGATAGACCAGCACTTTCAGCACACTGTGCATTACTGCACAGGGACTTGCAAAGTGTTTAAGCAAGGAGTTACATGCATAGTTGCCCACCACAGTGTCTGTGCGGAGCTTGGTATCCAAGATGCCAACCTAGACCATAAAAATCCTGTTCCTGAAAATGGGCTTACTTTGTCTGGAAATGAGGACTATCAGCAAATCCTCCCAAATAACCCAAGAATGAAAAAAGGATTTTCAGTGCAAACCTCCAGCAGTTTAAAAGACATTACTGGTGAGGCAATAAACCTTGCTAGTGGTAAAATAAAAGAATTCTCCTTTGAAAAGCTCAAAACCTCTTCCAATCATGTGGCCTACAGAAAAGGAAGAAAAGTTCGCTCAGAATCATTCAGCAGACGATCATTTGATTTTGACTTGATTTATGGGCACTTCAACAATGATGAGAACTGCCCTCCCTGTGGCTTTTTGCAGAGTCCCTCACCTGTGGACAAATGGCAGGAGAGCAATGATGCTCCAGAAGTCACCATGAATCCCATAGTTCCCTTCTCCCCTCATTTCTTCTCTGAAGAGAACTTCATTACCCAGATTTTGGAAAAACACAAGCTAGATGGTTCTTCTGGTGGAGATATTAAGGTGTGCTTAGACATCTTGCTCAAGTGCTCAGAGGATCTGAAAAAGTGCACAGACATAATTAAACATTGCATCAAAAAGAAGTCTGCAGACAGTGTTAGTGGAGGGAACAGTGATCCCCTGGCTAATTCAGAAGTGATATACAAGAATCTGATGACAAGATTTTCTTCATACCTGAAAAAGCTGCCCTTTGAGCTCAAGCCAGCAGGACACAAGGAAGCAAGTGACTTGGCAGAGCTAGTTAACTGTTTTCACGGCTTGCAGCAAACTCCCTTTCCCCCAATATTTGGAGATGAGCAGCCACCTAGGTATGAAGATATTATTCAGCTGCCATCCTCAAGTGCGGTTCCTCTTGGAATACCAGGTGATCAGTGTGAGGTGACAAGCACCTCTCAGTCCATCCAAACAAGTACTGTGAGCTTTACCTCAAACTCCCTTCACAGCGTCCCACAGGAGAACAGTGTGAGAGCTGTGAAAGATTCTTGTGCTCTACCTCAGTTACCAGCCACAAGCCCTTCTGACTGCATGTCTTCCACTGAGACTCTGTACATTGAGGAGGAGTCTGATGGGAAAAGAACACTAGGGAAAATAAAGAAGGTAGAGCAGAAAGGGGTCTGGGAGGGTTTAGAGTGTGGCTACCAGCTTGCTGGTTGTTCAGATCTAACTGCCAATGCTAAAGCAGAACATGGTAGAGTGGGAGATGCTGAGGTCTCCCACATTTCTGAGAAAATTACTCCTTTGAAACCAGTTTCAGATTCTGCATTGCCTGGTTCCCAAGCTGATGTCTCCAAAGGAGAACAGAAGTGCAGTAAGATAGACAAGGATGAGATAGACAAACTGCTGCTGGACTTGGAGTGCTTCTCACAGAAAATGGAGAGTACTTTGAGGGAACCCTCTCTAAAGGAGAGTGAACCTGCCTGTTTGCAGGTGTTTGGCTGCCAGGGTAGGCAGGTACTACCTCAGGCTCTTGAACCCAAGAGTAAACCTGTTGACCCCGCTTCCCCTTTGTCAAAAATCATGGAAACCAATGGTCATAAAATGGAGGAAGATGACAAAGCCCTTTTACTGCGTATCCTGGAAAGCATTGAGGACTTTGCCCAGGAACTGGTGGAGTTCCAGAAAGGCAAGGGAAGCTTGTCTAAGGAGAAGGAAGTGATGCAGATTCTTCAGGAAACTTTAACAACTCCTTCACAGTCCCTCCTTGCAGGGCAAAAATGCTGTGCTGGGGCTGCCTCCAGAGACGCTGTTCCAGCTTCAATACAGCAGGCCCCAGAAGTGATTAAGGTAAGAGAACCAAACCTCGATGGGATGGTGAGTAAAAACTTGGGAAAGTGTGTGTGTGTGAAAAATTACATCGCTAAGTGAATTGTAGTGCTTTGGATGCTACAGTGTGGAATCATATGCTCAACCTGGCAGAAATGTAGCATTTATGTAAATACAAATGAAAAAGGAAACCAAAACTGCTAAGCAAGCAAAATATGCCCTAATGGTTCAGTTTCACCTTCCAAGCTTGTTCCTTTCCTCCTGGTGCTTCTGTAGGCCCTTTGCTTGTGGTTTAAATGGGTCGTATATGATAGAGGGCAGAAACAATTTTTCAGCTAACTACTTCATTTCTGGGAGCGGATGTTGGACTGCCAGTTCGGTGAGAACTGAATATTCCACTTCTCCCTTTCCCCATCTCTGAGCAGATGCTAACAGCCTTTGTCCTCTCTATCACTGGTTCCTAAAGAGAGAGATCCTCCACAGCACAAAGGTCAGAATCTAGGAAGATTTTCTTTTTCATGTCCCTAATGCATAGAGTCATTGTGGAGTCTGCATTGCTTGTACATCTCAAATGAGGAGTAGGTTTTCCCAGGAAAAAGGGTCTTGATGGGAGCCTGCTTTAGAGGGAAGCCAAATCTGTCCACCCCTGTGGTTTTTTGTTTGATAACAAGTGCCCAGTTTTCAAGACAACTTGGTGCCAGACTTCCAAGTACACAGAAAGGGCTTCAATTTCCACAATCAGCCTTCCACCTTAAAAGTGCCCAGGTTATAAGTGAACTTTCACAGCTCCTTCCAGTTGGAGCATGATGTGCATGTCTTCAAAACTGACCAATTACCTGAAAATACAGGTATTTGGTGCAATTCTGAAAGGGGGTGGGTGGAATGTGTCTGGCCCTAAATGACAGGGCTGAGGTTCTCCAAGTGTTTCTGATGTTTCTGTGAGCATCTTTGCTTACAGAAAATGGTGAGCATAACCTTCTCTGGCATTTCCAGCAACAGAAAGATTCTTTTTCCTCAAAGACTGTAGAATTAAGCAGCTCCAAAAGCTCTAAAGTGGCCTCTTATAACAGCTGTTCTTGCCTTGTGTATTAGTTTACAAAATTCTCTAACTTGTGAACCTCAAACAAAAATGTATTTGATAAAGTGTGACGCTGACTTTGTGGCAGTCTTTCTATAATACTTGAAAATTGGATGCTTTTACACTGTTGAATGGCTTATAAGTCTTGTCCTGTACCAGCTTCTGTTTCCCTGACTACCCACATAGCCTGTGTATTAGTTTGCTCCCAGCCTACCTTCTGTGGACATAAAACATGAACCCATACTACAAGAGCTCTTCTCTTCCGTGCAGCAGCATAAGCCTTGCTTTGTGTAGATGCCTAAAACCAAAGACCACAGGATAGAATAACTGTCTTGGGGACCCAGAGGAGCTGGAGGGGCCTAGGCTAAGCACTGTGCAGCGTGGATGCAGCTGTACCCTTCAGAGGGAGTTAGCTCTTAGCAACATGGCAGAAGTCATCTGAACTGCTGGCTCTACACTTACTGTGAGGTTTGCTGTCATTTATAGCCACGCACTTGGCTGTGGACGCAAAGCCCTCTCTAGGTGTAGCATGTAGGGAATAAATCCATGTTCCTGGATAACTCTGGATCTGGCTGGAGCAACATGTGGATTCTGGTTTAGTAGTGTGCATATGTGCCTGAATGAATAATATGTAAAATATTTGTTATACTTTCTTAGGGCTTATAAAGCTGTTATCGAATAGTTGTGTGCACACACAAAAACCCCAGAGATCTATTCTGATGAAGACCCAGTGCAGCTTTCATTTATGAAAGCCATGACAGTTTTAATATCCCTCAAATCCCAAGCAATGAAAAAGGAAAGGGAGAGCCGCTTCAGACTGGACTGTTGGCTGTCTCAGTTGGCCCGTCTGTGTTGAAATCTGTGCTAACTTATATTGGCAACACTTTCGCTTTATCATAAAACCAACTAGGATTGTCCACAGAGAACAATAGAATTACTTGCCTCTTCATTTTCAAAACCAAAATATTTAGAAACTAGGAAATGAATACTCAAGAAGTCCATCAATTTTACAGAGCACATAATGAGTGCATCATGCTTATTTCAGGCAGGCCACGAAGCTTTGCATACTTTTACACTGTCCAACATTTCCCACTCTGGGATCCAATTTTCCGTTGCTTATCTCTAAACCTCCAATTATTTGTTTTAAAATTACCTGTTCTGTGTGCCTGTCCTAAGCTGATTTTTAAAAATACGTTGTTTTGAAATAAATAATTCAGTGAAAACATTTTAGTTGTCTGTTAGAGGCTAACAAAACCCCCAAATATTTATCTATATTCTTGTCTCTAGATAGGAGGGTAATAAGGAATCCTGAGTGGACCGGCAGGTGTGAGGGAAAGGGGCAGAACTAGAACCAGTGTGTAGTGAAGAAGGTGGAGGTGAAGCTGTTGGGATTCTCTGACCTGACCTGCAGAAGTGCTGAGTGTCGGGGTATTTTTGGAAAGGAAAGGGTGCTACCTTTAAAGTAAAATGTTGTCTTATGCAAAGTCCTTGGAAGAGTCAGTGGTGGATGTTTTTGACCTTAACCTCTCTGTGCCCTTGGTCTACCACCTGTACAGGATGCCTAATTTGACAAACTATTTAAATTCAGTTAATGCTTGAAGAATACTTGGTACTCGAGCAGAAGTACCCTAGGAAAGTTTATAAGAAACTTAGTCCTTCTGTTTTCAGAATCAAGTTTGAGTAGTGCAGGGCTCTGCTCCAAGTCCTGTTCATGTGTTTTATTTTAAGAGCTGTTGGATAAAGTTAGTGAATAATTTTGGGAGCAGAGACCAGGACCAGGGTTTGCCACAAAAAGAGGCCTCTTTGTTGTTGTTGTCCTTCCTCTGTTGGGTATCTCTTCTCAAAAGGATTACTCATGGCGTAGTGAGCCAGAAAGAGCAGTCCTGCTTCTCTCTCCCCCATGCCTCTACTTCCTCTTGCATGGTTCCAAATCTTTCTTTATCCCGACTATGATGCTTGTATGCAAGATACAAATTTGAGTTAGGTTTGTTTTCTGCCAGATTAGTAATTGGAATTGTGCACACTGGGGTCGAATAGGTGATACAGCCGTTTCTGGTCAGAGACTGGATCTGGGAGCAGAGGGTTTACAGTTTGCAGGGTTGATAAATGGTTTCAGACCACCTTGTCTAACAGCATTATTTCTCAGATGCTAGCGCCCTGAGTCAAGTACCCAGAGGCCATTCACTGCTGCCACAGGTTTCCTTGAGACTGGCTCTAGGTAGCATCTATCTAATCCTGCCTCTCCTGAATGACTGATGAGCTGGGTGTTGGTGGGACTATCAGAAGAGTGTTCCTAATTCACTGTGCTCTAAATGTCCTGAGACCACACACCTTGCTTTTTTTGTATAAAAATGTCTATGTTGCATGTTTATACAAGTGGCCTGAAAATGGCTCCAACTGGAATTAAGTCTTTCACAGTCATATAAAGGTAAGATTGGCCTGGCACCTTTGTGATTCTGTCCTTTCAAAATGCTGCTTCATAATTGTGTGTACTTAATTTTGCAAATTTAATGATATGCTTATGAAGAATCTTGTGTGGGTGATTAACTGCAAAATGTGGTTTCTGTAACATCATAGTGACTTTAACTTTGTAATAAAATAATCACATTTTCTCAAAATGCATCCAGAATAGAATGTAAAAATTTTTTTCTGGAAAATCAGCTTACATGTATTACAAATTGTTTTGATCAGGTGTTGATAATGTCTGTCAGTTAAGCTATACACACAATCTGCGCTCTTTTCAAGCATCAATTATTCATGACTTCTAAATCCAAATAGTAAAAAGGGGCATTTTTTTTCCCCCATTCAGTAATAGTTACTGAAATAAATGAAAATAGTGAATCTTAAAGTATCTCAGAATCAAAGATACAGAGAAAAAAAAAATCAGATGCAATTAAAGCCAGGTTGGACCAGATGATCCTTGAGGTCCCTTCCAACCTGGTGTTCTATGAATGAAAAGAACTGATACCAAAAACTTAGGGACGCATTCATGGCATGTGGGCACATTCTGTAACCAGGGAAGATAGTCTCTGCTTGTGTGAAGTTGATTTGTCTTTAAGTAGACATATGAAGGTAGGTGAAACAAAGCCTAGAGATACACATCAAGTTTTTCAGCCTCATTGACTCTAAAACCAAGAAAAAAATCACACTGTTGTTGGAGAAGTTTAAACTGTGTTGAAAACAATTGAAGCTGGTGACCTTCGCAGCCATGCCGAGTGCATTGAATTGTTGCAGCCAGGCTTTGGGGTACAGCTAAGTCTGGTGATTAAATCATCCAAATCTTTTAGGACTAAGCCTCGTTCTTTCTATGGTCTGATGTCTGATCTGACACCTCTTTAGATTTGACGTCTCTCATCTTCACGTTTTAAACTGCGTCACTTAGAGCAAGGAGGAATTTCTAAATTTGACTGCAGTTTGTTCAGTGGATCTGTAGGCTGTTGAGAACAGCTTTTTCTGCTGTGGATTTTGCCAGTTGACTTTGAAACTGTTGCTACAAGAGTCTCTTACTGTCAGTTTTTCATAGTACTGTATGTTTATGTTTTTATTTATACCCACCTTGTGTGTTTTGAGGATAAGTACCACCACACTAGGGACCTGCTATAGTGCAAAAAAATGGGAATTCAGACACAGCAGGCCTTGCCTCCAAATTACTTGTGTTTTTCCAGGTTATCAGTGCAAAGAAACCCAGACTTCTGGGATCTTTTGTGGCTGGTTAATTTGTGAATGAAAAGTATGAGGGTGTTTTGGGTTTGTTTTTTTTTTTTTTTTTAAGGAGCAGCTAGTGACTGCTGGATCAGTGTGTCTCATGCGTACAGCTTTTAAAGGCCACTGTAGCTGATCTGGACGCAGCTGCAGATACGAGGGGTTCTTGGGACTACATTTTCTCTGCAGTCTGTAAGAGAAGTGGAAGTCTGTAAGCAGGATGAGAGTTCAGTTGAAGTAGTAAGTAACCTTGACACAGACGATTTAAAATAAATCACCTTTTGGCATGCTGCTGTATGAGATGTGCAGGACTTCCAGTACAGTGGATCCTTGCGGGCTCTTGAGGCTTTGCCTTAATGTTTGGAAAAATGCGTCAGAGTAAGAAAACCAAAATTTATTCCAAAACTGTTGTGTATGGATCTGTGTAATCTTTGCTTAGTGGCAATTACAGCAAAAACATTCCTGCCTACCTTTTTCTTTTTGGGGGCTCCTTTTCTCATTCCCATCCTCATTCTACCACTCTGTTAGGCTTCATGGTCATTTGCAGGGCATGTGGCAGGGTGGGCTGATGACATTGTAATAACCTCGTGATTCTTTGGACCTGTAGCCATGAATATAGCTCTGGACTTCAGAGCTTTTTTAGTTCCCAGGTTGCACAGTTCAGACATAGCTATGGGGACCTGAACGGACCCAAACTATGCTACGGTCTTGTTCAAATCTTCTTTCTTGAAGAGCTGGATTCTGCAGCCCAGGTTGTCAGACCATGGCCTGATGATTGAGAAGCAATTGAGAGAAAATAAACTTAGGGCTTTTGATACAGATTTATGAAGTCATTAAAAAAATTCCTTTTGTGAATGTCAGCTGGAAGTCTCTCTCCTTTAGTAAATAGCCTATTTAACTGCACAACAGCAGATCTATGATGATAAAAGCATCCTTTTGGATAGGCTGTTTCTGTGTCTATCTGTAGCCTGGTCCCATTAAGTGATGCTGTATTTGAATTAACTTTGAGCCTTCTACAGGAAACCAGAAAAGGACATCAAAGGCACATGTCCAATAAAAGTTTTCTATTTGTGAGGCTCAGTGAGACCTTTTCAAATGCAGTATCTTGATAAAAGCAAGCCCTACTAGCTAGTAATTGGATGTTCTGTGTTATGAAGCTTAGAAAGTAAACTGGGAAAGTAGTTCAGACTTCTAAAGTCAAGCAGGGAAAGCAGGCTGTTGACACAATAGGAGAGGGAGACCACACTTTTAACAAGCCTAGCAAAGTCTGAGCAAGAGTTTGAAGTCTACTTGCTCAAGGTTGTGCAAAGAAAGAGTAGACTGTTGTCCACTGAGAATTGCTTTGCCTTGTGAGAGTTATGGGAAAAGTGAATGAAAAGGATGATGCATTTTGGTGTCATTATGAAACTGTTTCTTAAGAATTGCTTTAGAATGCCTGAGCTTATTATTCAAGATCATCTTTATGTGCTTGCTTGTCGTTAAAGAAACTAGATGAGTTGCTTTTTCCAAGCAAGAAGGAAAAATTTATGGTTTTTGAAAATTACAGTCTTTGGTTGGGAGTGGGAACTAATGTTGATCTGCTTGGTCACCTCAGAAGCAGGGAGGACCTCAAACCACTAGCATCATGTGTGCACGGGCCTTGGTTGAGAGCATGTGGTTTAACTCCAGCTGAGTCCGATGCAAGTTTGCACTTCAGCTTTCAGCACTGAAGCACATAAAGTAAAAACTATTGGGGAAGATGGTATATTTAGCCACTTCTGCAGTGCATCTAATTTTAGAACTCTTGGTAGTGGTGGTGGGTGCTTCCTTTCCCATATTACCCCTGGCCTATTACAAGCCAAGGACAGATTGTCTGTCATGTAGCCAGCAGGGAAATAGATTCTGTTGTAGATCATGTTTCTCAATTAAAGTATTACAAGAAGGCAGAAGATCCTGTTGGTACTGAAAGATACTTTTAATATCAGCTAAAAAAGGGAGGCTTCAGGAGTGAAAGTCACTAGATGTTGTCCTCGTGAAGAGAGAGAAGACGTAGTATGTTGAAGCCATTTGCCATTTTTTGCCAGTAAAAATCAAAACCAAGAAAGCAACGTGCTGGTCTTGACGTGGTCTCCTACAGAGTCCCTGTGCCCCTCTGGGAAGTGCAACATCTGCTTAGGAGCTGACCAGGATGATGATCAAGGAGAGTTCTCTGCGGAGGGACCCAGACTTAGGAGGGGAGCTAGCTTTTCTTGCGAAGGGCTGTGACTTTGTTCTTCCATCTCGATTCAAGAAGAGGCTGAAGTCATTCCAACAGGCCCAGGTTTGAACTCTTGGTGTTTCTTTTCTCTTTTTTTTCTGTTGCTTTTGTATTTTTTTTTAATTGGATCAGAGAATCAAACTGTGTCCCCTCCAGGCTTGTCTATTTGCAGAAAGTTATTCGCAGCTAGATACCAGCAGGTTTAAAAATAAACCTTCTGGGCTTAGATTGCAGAGGTAAAATGTCTTTGTAAACAAGAGGAAAAAATTAACAGCAAGGCCAGTGATTTAATAATAGGGAGAGTTAGTGTAAGACTGTTAAATCTTTTTGGTGTTTTTTGTAAGAAAAACTCTTATATATGCAATTGCTCCAAATGCCTCTTGTTGCATGCGGAACAACCCCAACATTCTGCTGTACTCAGTGGGTTGTGCTCTCTACAGTGCAAGTTTGTGCACAGACCAGCCTTCCTGGCTGTGGTGTTTGTGATTTTACCACCACAAGGTGCTTCTTTGTGCTGTTTCCTACTATCTCTGAGCTGTGGCTGAAGGAGACCTTTAACATCATGGAGATGTAGCCAAAGAAATGGAAATATTCCATTGGCTAGGAAATATGCTATGGCTATATTACTTGGTAAATCCCAGCTGCTGTACTCACTTTCTGGGACAACTGGCAAAAGATTGGAGTAATTTATGTGAGGATGCCAAATGGGCATGTAGCCACCCCATATTTACAGGGGGTCACAGTATGCTGAAATCAGTCCATCTTGAGCTTCATCTATATTTAAATAGTCTATGACCCAGTGAGGAAGTTAAAAAGTTGAAATTCTGAGTGGTGCAGCTGTTTCCTAAGAAACAGCTATTAAAATTGCACCAGAGTATATTGTAGCGCATGTTGTTTTCATGATTTCTGGTGACAGATTAGAGTACATATATGAGGTTAATCTCTGGAACATGTTTTTTCACTCCCTAGAGGAGAATTGCATGAAGTAATAATGTGTAGTAATAGCTTGGGCGGGGACTACAAGCGATTTAGAAGAGACTAACGGGAGCCATGCAGCACAGCTAAGTTCACACTCCAGAGTTAGCCTGATCACCTAAGGACATCATCAGGTTATGCTTGCAGGGAGAGAGATGATCTTCTAGCAGACCCATTGGAAAAATTTATAAGCCTTTGTTACAGGAGCCCTCCACCTGGTCTGAAGTAGGAGCAGCAACCTTCATTGCTGAATGTGTCCAGAATAACTGCCTGGGGCTGCAGATCCGAGGCAGGTGAACTAATGCAGTGGGAAATTGCAGCTGAAAAGATGGTGGTCTTTTTATTCTAGTACTTGTTCCTTCTTGCTACCTCCTCACTGTGTGTCACCCCTGTCTTGGACTGGTCCCCATGGGCCTTTCCTTGAGCTGGTTTAACTCGTAACATAGTAGAATATAATACAGCAGAAAGCCAAGACTGTTTTCTGCCTGTCCAAGTGGGTTAAATCAGTTCACAGAGGGGTCTGGCAAGCTTTGGAGCTGACACTAGGTACAGAGTGACAGTGTACATTTGGGCATGGAGGACAGAGTTGGGAGTTCTTCCACCTGGCAGCAGTGAGGTGTTCATTTTTGTGCTTTGTGGGGTTTTACCTAGTGACTTGGGTGTGTTAGTGTGAGATGACCTGAGAGTAGGGGGTGATTTTGCTCATTAAATACAGAAAAAGTGCTAGCAGGAGGGAAGGTAATAAGGTGGTGATATGGAACAGAGAGATGAGTGATATAGATAACTTGTGGAACTCGTAGGTGTTGGCCAGGAAGGCAAGGGAGGAGAAGGTATTTGATAAACCCCATATCTCTGAAGAGCTGTGAATTTCACTTCTGCTGCTCATCTTTTGCAGGACTGTTTAGGGAAAGACCAGAGATCCTCCCATAGTGTTGGCAGGAAGGGAGGTAGAGAGGTCTCTAATCCAACATCTCGCTTGTGACCTAGTGTTAGGAATAGTCTTCCTACATCAGCACTGGCTTTCTCCTGGTCTTGAAAACTCCCCAAGTATAGGGATTCCCCCCATCCCCTTCTGCTGACCTCTTGTAGGCTATACTGCCTTCCAGCCTAACCCTCCCAACCTACGGTTTAAGGCTGTTGCCCCTTTTACACCACTACAGACTTTGGCCCCGTCATCTCTGTAACCGTGCTTCAGATAGCTGTAGGCTAATCAGGCCCAGCCCCTCAGTCGTTCATGCCACGTGCTTCTGGCTCTGGCTCTCTGATTTGCCTTCCGTAGATCTTTGTCCAATCTCTCCCCATCCTTTTTTAAGTGAAGGCCCAAAACTGGTCACAGTAATCCAGATGCAGCCTCACTGGTGTCGGGCAGAGGAGATAATCACACCCCACGTTCTCCTGGCTCTAATCCTAATGCAGTCTAGTACATAGTTTGCCTTATTTGTAAGTTGGCCAGCGCTGCAGGCTCACATTGAGCCTGATGCACACCATCTCCCCCACATCCTTTTCAGCAGGGCTGTTGCTCTGCCAGCGGGTTCCCGGCCTGAACCGATGTTTGGCTGCTGGACACAGGTAGAGGCCTCGGCATCTTTTCTTCTGAAACTAGTTGAACAGTTTGTCAAGGCCTCTCCACCTGAGGTTCTGCCTTTGATCATGGCAGCCTTGCCTCTAGGTAAGTGTCATCTGCAAATCGGGACAGATGAGAATTGCAGTGGGGCTTCTGCGATGAGTGGGGATCTATGCTCTCTGTTGTCTGTGTGTCTGAATTAATTTGGATGCGCACTGGTAGTTTTTTCCGTGGGGTGTCCAGGGAAGCCTTTGGAGTGTGGGCTGATAGCAGTTGCAGGAAGGGCGTGTTTGTCGGTGGAGGCATGCGAGGTCTGTGTTTTCAAAACTCAACTGGATAAGGCCATGAAGAACTTGATCTAGCCCTAGAGTTAGCCCTGTGTCCCTTCGCACCTGAATCCTTCTGTGATTCTGTGTTGCTCAGGTAGAGTTTGTTTTCATTTTTCTTTTGCTGCAGTTGGACTTTGTTTCTGCTGGTGAGTTCATGATTTATAGTAAAAAAGATTTTATCCACAAATGCATTTGCTCATAGTCGCTCCTCTTCCTGCTGTGGGGAGCCACGTGCAGATCAATCTCTGCTGTTCTTGCCATCCTTAGAGATGGGTTAGAAAGGGGCAGCAGAACAATGATGGGAAAGGGCTTCGGGGAAGGAGAGGAAGAGCAAGTCTTAGGCGATAGATACAAATCAGCTCTGGAGAACTGATGATCTCTGAGGATGGCGTATGTCCAGTTACCATCAGACTTCAGTAAGGCAGGAACTGTAAAAAATGGAAGGAGACATTAAGTCAGCACTGTGGACTGTGAGAAACCAGGCTGAGTCACTGTACCCTAGGAAAGAGGATTACAGAACCCGTTTGGAAAAAAAACAAGAAACTGGTAAACTTATTATCTAGGATCCTCTGGGATATTGGGGCCAGGAGAAAGGAGCAGAAAGTATTTGAGCGCTTGATATGAAACTACTTCCTTTGCTGGAGTTTTTTGCTGGGACTGGTAAGACTGTGAGATACAGGCCTGGACGGCAGAGGTTTAGTCTCTGTGCTTTGTTTGTGTAGCTACAATGAGGCTGTAGTTCTGCCTGGTTTATTTATAATGCAGATGTCACTATTTTAGTCTGTCCATAAATAAATTGTGTGACTGGCAAAAGGTGATACAGTGGGTAGATTTTAGTTAAGGTAAGTTACACTATGCTCTAGAGCAGTATTTAAAAATGGGCTTTAATCTCACCTTCCTCTTCAGGGAAAAAATGTTAGTCTCTTAGCTATTGGTAACAAAGGTAAAAGATTTATTATAGTCTTTGTAGTTTCCTTTCTTAGTTGCCCTTTCTGAAAATGCATGTCCTTGTTGGAGAGATGCATTCCACTAAGCAAACAGCATTTAAGGTTAACAATAAGAATCTGGTTTTTTCCATGGAATTCCCACAGAATTTCCCCTCATATCCCCACCTTCATTTTTTCACAAATAGTTGTTGTTAACTCCCTGCTGTCTCCATAGTGTTTGACCTCTGGTTATACCCATCCCAGAGTATTAACTTGCAAGATTGTTCTAGGGAACAGGATCCTCAAGAGCTAGTTGCTGCTTGTTGTTTTCTCTTCATGTTGTTGTAGACAGCTCGTTTCTTACATGAGAAGACAGAATACAAAGTTAAGTTTTATTTCTATTCCTGAAGTAGAATCTTCTGAAAAGAAGCCATCCATGAGCAGTGCTGCTACCTTGTTTGACTTGGACTGAGCAGGAGTTAGTCATTCAGTCTTACTGGGAAGGTCAGCTGCAAACCTGTGTCTGAACTGACTCCCTACTTTGAAGCTTAGCGGCATTCTCTATTTCTCCTGTAGATGTCTGACCTTCTGGCTTGTGTGGTGGTCATGGATCAGGAAATTAATGTAGATTCTTGACTCCTGATTTTCGCCTTATGTGAGCTGGTACCAAGTGTTGCTGACTCTGGCAGTACCTAGAGGAAAATGAGTTGCTGTGCTCTTCAGAAGGTGGAGGCCAGGGCAGAGTGTATGAGTTGTTACAGGATGATGAGCTCAAGTCTTGTGCCATATTGGGGTCTATGTGGTATGCAGAAGAGGAGGAAAATGGCACAGTGGTGGTCTACTTTGGGGATGCTTCTTTGCCTTCCAAGAAAAAAAAAAATCAAATTTTATCACTCTCTTGTACTCTAAGGGAAAGGGGATATGTTGTTAATGTAAAGAGTCAGTGTCCTTTGAGAGAACAAAATGTTGGTTTGCTTCCTTTCGGTTTGTGGACCTTTTTGTTAAATTTGAGTAATTTCTTCTAGTTCCTCACAGTTCCCACAACTAGGAGTGCATGTGTGCATTGAAGAGATTAATGAGCAAGAAACCCGTTTCTGAGAAGTGGGTCTTCAAGGCAAACTGATGTTGCATCCTATTACAGAAGTCAAGTGGCTGCAGTTGGCACCTCATTGTCTGTTCCAGCTTTGCATTGCTTGTATGAATATGGAGCTGTGAGAGACCAGCGGGGATTTCCCCTCTGCTGGAGTCCAGAAAATGAGAACTACTGAGAGGAGTTTGGTCCTGGCTGGAAAAACCACTAGCCGGGCAGGGCAGACAGGGTGGGAGGCAGGTTGCAAAAGCAGAAGTGGTGGTGTGAGTTCTCCAAGTCAAATCACTGATTTGACCTATACACCAAGGTCAGATTCATTGACCCTCTATTTCCCAAACAGATGGAGGCTTCCTGAGAAGGCCTGTCTCAGGGAGCTCTATTCAACCCTCTTGCTTGCTCTCCTTTACTGAAGCAGCCATAGAAGGAGGTTGGATCTTCATCTACCTCTAACATGCAGCAGTGGCTGCTCTGGGACCTTGTGCTCCCTCCCCAGACACATTCATCCTGTCTGGATTTTGCTTTTGTTACTCTGCTGACTGAAGAGCAAAAGGAAGCCAGGAGAAGGGTTGTCTGCTTTTAATCTGGTGAACTGCTGCTCCCAAAGTAAGTGACCAACTTTCCTCCAGCTTAATCCCTGCCACCATTTCAGGTCACCTACTGCATTGTTATACTGTAGGACAGAGTAACCAGGGCTGATGTTTACCCTATCCCACAGCCTCTTCAGTCCCACTTGCACTTTGAGCCTCAGACTTGGCTCACTTTGAGCTCCAGTGTCGCTCAGGATCAGGCACAAAGATGTGCAGTACGTGAGAGAGTAAGAAAAGTAAAGGAATATGGGAGGAAGAACAGATGTTGGTCAGGCTTGTTCTCCAGAGGTTGAGAGCTGTACTGAGGACTGTACAGACTCCAAATATTGGTATTGATAGACTCAGAAATCCTGAAGGCTGAAAATTATCGTTTTCTGTGTTGCAAGACACAGGAGAGGACTTAAACCTGGGCTCCAGGTTAACGTGTTCTGTGTGGAGCAGTTACGGAACAGAAGTATGCTTCGGCTGGCAGGCGTGTGCAAGAACATGTGTTCCTGCTCCTGAAGTGGGTCAGCACTTGGGAGAAGGAAGAGGTCCTCCCTATTTAAAGAAGGAGCAGTGAAGCAGAGGAGTGAAAAGGAGGAGCACCCTTCCATCTCTTGTTTCACATGTCTCTGAAGAATGGGTTAAAGCATTCTAAACTGCAGGTTAAAACAAGGCTTAAGGAAGCTTTTACAATTCTCACTTCTTTACCTTCCTGAAAGCAAACCTGTGGTGTGTTGGGATATTCAGTATGTGTTAGGAAAAAAGCTCCAAGTTTCTGGAAAGTAATAAGGCAAAGCGTTTAGTCAGTTCATCATATAGATTCCTCTGTATTTAGTGAACTTGGACTTGGCTGCTTTATCCTAAAACCATTTTGTTTTGAAATAGTTAGAATAAACAAACTGAAAGTTGCAGCTGTATTTACTTGACTATTGCCTTATTAGCCTTTTATCACATATGTTGTTATATTAGTAATAACTCTTGCATTCGGAACGTTGTGCAATAGGCAAGGCTATTGCCTTTTCCCAGGAAAGTGTGTGTTCATGGGGAAATAGCGAATTTGTCATCCCCTGGCATTCTAGCATCTGTCTGCTGCTTATACTGTAACTCCTTTTCATTTAAAAAATATTCCCTCCCATGTCTGAGGAATTACCTATTTTAGGATTTCATTATGTACTTAAATCCAAATGCTGCCTTTTATTGAAAAGAACTAGATCACAGAGATTCCTTAAAATCTAGTGGGGATCACCATATCAGCCATGTGTTTATTACAGACAGGAGAGGAGTGTTAGGATGGCAGAGCTACCACGTGGTAGTCATGGGAGAAAATGACAACGCAGTGACGAGCATGAGAAGAAATAACATTGTTCTTGTTCTATGGTATTGCTGAATTGCAGAGTGTGTTCTGTTGTGGTTCAATGGTATATCATAATCCACAGCTACATGCACACGTAATGCACAGAAACTACAGAAAACCAGATGTGTCGTACCCTAAATTTGCAATGTTTAATATTGCATAATTTTTTAAATTGGCTACTTAAGACATGCATTTTTATCCCTGAGCTATAATTTAATAGTTGGTGGTTTTGGTTTTTTTTCCTAATCACTGGGAGCACAAACCACTTTCTCCTGCTGGTATGTTATGCTGTTAAAAAGTATTTGTTATTCATTGTATTTTCAGATTCAAAGTAAACAAGAGAAGAAACCTGGAACTTCATCTTCAGTCCCTTTGAGCTCCGCGGTTAGCCCTTGCACTCTTCTGCCTGTGAATAAAGCCACCAGCAGTACCCCTTTGTCGATAAACATTCCACGTTTCTACTTCCCTAAAGGACTTCCGAATGTCTGCACTAATCATGAAGAAATCATTGCCAGGATTGAAGAAGCCTTTGCAGAGTTTGAAGACAAGAAAGCAAACATCCGTGAAATGGGGAAAATTGCTAAGGTAACTATTCTCTAGGATTTTTATTTTTCGGAGAGAAAGACTGAAACTAAAACTAATGAAGTATCTCTCAGCTGTTCTCATTTTTAGTGAAAAAAGAACCAATATCCTTTTGGTCTTAATGTTTTAGTTTAGACTAAGAAAATAGTAAACAAAAATGAGCTCCGTTTGCTGTTGGTCGCATCTGATGTATATCCTCTTTCTTGCTTTGATTTGTGAAATGGTCCTTTCAGATTTCTTACCAGACGCAATTTGCGTTTTTGTTTTTCTGTTCCTCCTTAGTTATGCTCAGAAGACAGCAGAAACTTAGTCTGCCTCTGTGGCTTCAGGTAGTGCCAGCTACCTTCTTTGTGGTTAGCTGTCCCACGAATTTGGACATCATCTATGTATACTGTTGCAGTGTTGCTTGAGAAAGCAGTTTCCAGCCTATGCCTCCTTGGACATAGAATAGGGAGATGCTTAGTCAACTCTCAGCCCCTGAGATGCGTATGTTCAATATCCATAATGCAGGTGTCAGCAGACTTGGAGTTGTTACAGTCTGTTAATGAGTTTCTGGCTTCAGAGAACAAAACACAGCCCTTGTGTGGGAGCGTGCAGATGGGTGGTTCTATTTTCCTCTCCTTCAACCGTGGTTTTTAGTAACGCTGATCTAAAACTAGCGGTTGTCAGACGTATCTCATATGTTCAGTTTGCCCTGAATGCATCTTTGGCATTGTAGATTGAGCAATGAAGTTCTGTCCAAGGGGAGCACTTGTTTTCCAGGAAGGAAGATTTTTCTGAAAGGAGAGATTAGGTTGGTTTTGTTTGTTTGTTTTTAGAGGAATTGATTGGCATTATTGGTAAATGACATAAACAGAAAAACTTATTTGCTTGACCAAACAAAGGTTTGAATCGGATTTTATGATAACAGACAACTATGTGTGGCCTGTCGTGTTCAAACTGGCAAAGCAGGAGGCTGGTGTAGCAGAGACCTCTGCCTTTCTGTCTAGTCTCTGCATCTGTCTCTACACGGATGTGCTCCACACCATTTAGCTATTGTAAGGGTTGCTTCTGTTCCATGGGATTCTTGATAATGGAACCAGTTTTGGAGCTCTGAAATAAATGCGGGAGAACCAGCTACACAAAGAAAGCAGCAGAAAGTAAATGTTATTCTTTCCTCCAAGTAACTAAAAACACCAGTAGAAGTACGGTCACCTGACACAGGGATGGCAAAATCCAAAAGCAGTTCTTATGCTGCTTGGAGTTCCCAAAGCAGGCGCAGACAAAAAGTTGAGAATGGACTTGCAGGATAGTCTTGCTTAATAGGTGAAAGAGGCTTTTGTGGGGAAAGCAGAAACGATGCCTCAATGACTGCTTCAAAATATGCCTCCTTCCGTTTGGTGTGATATCCTTCTTACCTGTGCCTGGCCTGAATCAGCTGCGCTCCCTCCAGGGCTTGTGTTTTGCAGATGTTCTAATACCTTTTCAGGAGTCATGAAGGTGGCTGGAAAGATCTTTGTGGCAAAGAGGTTTCTTGAAGGTGTCAGCACCTGAATGTTTAAAGCCATTTTCAAGCCTGCTTTTTGAAGGTGTTACAAAATGCTTGAGCTTTCTAGAGTACAAAAGGCTTGAGCTTTCATGGATCACCATTCTGCAAGCCAGCAGCCTCTGCAGAGGCTGGTCTAAAAGTTGCGTTCAGGTAGTCCTTTTGCTGGAATCGGCCTCTTTCTGTTTGTGCTTTCATTTTTTTTTTTGTTATCCTGCTGAGTTCTAGCAGTGTTGGGCCATTCTGGGTGGAAGGCACTGCACTGAAAACTACAAGGTGGGAATTGTTTTACCTTCAGGTATTTAATCATTAATTGTCTATAATTAGAATTATAGACAATTATAATTAGACATTCCTGTGCCGTCAGAGAAGTCAGCCCATATAGAGAACGGCTTACCATTCTAAGGTAGGTCAGTCAAAGACAGCTTAAATGCCTGATAGTCTCTGATCCTTTTCCTAGCCTGACAGGACATATTTCTCAGCTATTAAAAAGGTGTATGACGAAGTAGAAAGTTATTTGTGGATTCTGAACCTTGGCATACAGTAAATAGCTTTTTGACTAACCCAAGAGCCATTACTGCTTTATTTCCCTTACGGAAAAGTCTCGATGGTAAATTTGTTGTGTAAGCAAGCAGGCTCTTCTTGTGACTGCTTTTGTATTCATGGTTGTTCTGGTGTTTGATTACAGATATGCGGCTGCCCACTCTACTGGAAAGCACCGATGTTCAATGCATCAGGAGGAGAAAGGGCAGGATGTGTATCTGTACACTCATTTGTATCTACGTGGAGAAAGTGAGTAAAGCAAATGCAAAATTCTCTTTCTGGAAAGAGAACAGCCTGCCATCGAAGCCTCATTTTCTTTCACCAGACTTTTCCAATCACTTTCTTCTTGAGAGTAGAGAAAATAAATGGCTTAAAAATCTTCATCAGCTTAAGTATTCTTCCCCCACACTCCCTGAACACTTGTTTCTATGCTGCATCAACAAACCTTGAAGCAATTTTAGAGGTGATGAGATGTTTTGGTCTGATTGGTGTATGAAATCTATTAACACACTCCCTAGAAATATGTCATCTCTTCAGAGATGGTTGATAGATGTCAGTGGATTTTGGATATTTATCTCAGCACTTATTGCTGCTGTACTAGTGCACTAAGCAAGTGCCATTTGGGAATGGGGAGAGGAGGGGTGTGATAATGTTATAGGTCAGGAAGAAGGAATGTAAAGTAAAGAAGCATCATGCAAGTGGATACTCTGGGAGCTTTCATAGTACCTTCCTCAATATGGTGTATAGTAAATCTGTGGGGTTTGATAGTCACTTAGCATTGTCAATGCTTCCCTTTGAAATTTAAGAGCTCTGAGTATATTGTGCTTGAATCAGAGGTGTGAGATGGAACAGACTTGCTCTCCTGCCTATTCTTTTTCCCTCTGGAGCAATTCAAGCTTTAGTTTGCTTTGTGAAACACCTGAACTAAATCTCCATCTCATATCCAGAGAGAGTTCTAATTTTTTGACTTAATGGTTGCTCTTCAGATTTTTGAAGTGGCCTTTAACCCTGAGTTCCCAAAGTATTTCCTGGGATAATATTGTCAAAACACCTTCTAGTCTGGCAAAATTGCAGAAGTGTAGGGGTGACTGTGTTCAATAACTTTTGCTTAACACAGACAACATTTTTTCCTTCCTTAGGTTCCTCTAATTACTCCTAATTAATCCCTCATGTATGATATCACATGTTTTTACTCCTCTGACTTTCACTTCCTTCAGATATTTGCAGACTGTGGTCACACTCCTCTTCTGAATTCTTTTAACCACACCATTTCCATGCCAAGTTTTGTATGCTTTTCTCACTCTAATTGCCACCCCCCAACCCCACTTCCCCTCTAACAGTTACAAAACATAATAGACATAATGGAAACATAATCGACAGAAAAAAATACAGTGTTCCTGGTGAAGTTAGACTACAGCTATCTGAACACAGCGGTACCTTTAAAACAGGTATCTTTCATTGCTGACACCTATTTTCAAGTGTCTTAGCAGGTGACCTGACTTTTCAAAATTCTACATGCTCATTTGAAGTCAATAGGAATTGCTGGGTGTAGAATACTTTCAAAAACCAGATCTTTTAGTTTGTTGCCAAAACATGGCTTTGGGATTCTGATTTAAAACTAACAAACAAACAAAAAAAGCTAAAGCATTAGTACCTCTTTTCTGCAGCTGACTTAGGATGTATCTGTCAATTGACAGCATGATACAAATGTGCAGCTGACAGGATTGATTGTCAGCCACTAAATCTTTTTTTTTTTTTCTCTTGGAAGACCTATTAAAAAACCCTGGGTTTTTGTAAAGTCTGATTTTGGTAAAGAGTGGTGAGGCCAGAATTAGTGGCAAGCCAGTTACAGTGTGATTTCTGCAGGAAACCTACAGCTACTTTGGTACTACATTTCGATATAAGTTCATATGCTTTCAGGAGAGGAGGGGGGTGAATAATCACTCACAGTAAATGACTAACAGTGCATTTGTATTTTTGCAGAATACAGGGTAATTTTGTGAGGAATTTGTTTTCCTTATACTATGTGAACCACTTAGTGTTTGATATTTCTAAATGTTCTCTTTTGCTACAGGTGTTCAGTAGTGATTAGGTAAATGTCATGGAGTTTCCATCCATTTTCATGAGTATTTCTATTTGGAGTGAATTAATTGCGATACCTTTGACCAGCATAGTGTTTTGTATTAGAAGAAAGGAGAAACAAGAATCAGTGTCATAGATGCAAACTGTAAACCTAAGGAATGTGTTTACATGCTTCGTTAAATACTGAGTCCTACTAATTCTTTCATTAGGCTGTTCTCCATGACTTCAGTGCACAGCAGTTGGCTGTGCTGTAATAAACAAGGGCTGCTCTTTTTTCCCTTCTGGGGAGTGATTTTTCGGGTTGACAATTTAGTCACTGTCCTGAAATATTGCAATACAGTAAATGATTAAATTGGAGGCTGTCTGTTATGGCATCCTAATAGGTTGATCCTATTGACTTCAGATGAGGTCAGTGAGTATGCAGCATTTTGAAAAGTCAGGTTACTTGGTAAGAACAGTCTTCACTAAGAAACCTTGTTTATCACAGCAGCCTTAATGTGATTCAAAGCTCCACTGGCTGCTGCTGAAAGATACTGCAGACAATGGGTGCTGGTAGTCTGAGGTCAACTTTGCGTAATTCACAGTATTGCATAACGTGTAATAAGGCACTTCATAATCCATCTGTAGTTTGCGATTGTCCTGAGGTACAAAGTGCTTAGAGTAACTCTTCATCTCTCGTAGAATCCTACGTAACTGCCATGACGATGCATCCCGATTCACGTACCTTTTAGCGAAGCCTAGCTGTGACTACCTAGAACAGGAGGACTTCATCCCGCTGCTTCAGGTACCTGCGACAGCTCGCAGTGAACACATGGGGAGAGCGCACCACGTTTATTTTGTAACTTCTTTATTTTCATGTCTTTAAATGTTTACCAAGGATATGCAGAGCTTTATTTTGAAGAGCACCTGGGTGGGGTTTATTTTGGAGTGGAATAGAAATAAGCATTTTAAATGGAGTATTTTGCATAAGTGCCAACCAGCTACGTGTCTTGTTAAAGTCGCTGAGGATTGTCAAAGCTTTATTTAGCATTTTGTCTCTTGTTTAGGATTTCTATTTATCAGTGCCTGGTAACCAGGCTGAAATTTGCTCCATTCCTCTAGGTGGCTATTGGGAAAAACGCATGGGGTTGTTGATACTCAAACACAACATAAAAGCTTATTAGAAAAGTCGTAAAAGTTGCTTGACGAGACAATTATAATTGAATCTGTTTAGCAAGATACCAGATACAATATCACATGGAAATCTTTTGCAAAAAATTTTGCAGTTCCAGTTGTTCTGTATATGCCTCTAAACCTGCTAGTCTGTAAGTGTCACTGCTGATTTATTTTCCCTAATATTCAGGCTAAATATCTGCATCCTGATGTCATTTTCGTTTGCTTTTATTCACATGTGGTATTTTTAACAAAGCAAAGAATCACTCTTTAATTATTTGTGGCCATTTAGGCAGGCTCTGGATACATTTAGGGTTTCTTTATAGTTTCTCTACAAATCGGGTCCAGTTGCTCCTCTGATCATCTGTTGATACTTTTTCTGAGCTTTTCCACGTATCCCTAGATTTCTCACACTGTGTCGCCCTCTATGCAAAACCTCTGTGGAGATGCTGCTTTGGGGAAAGATTTTGTGTCTGCCCTGGATGTTTCTGTGTCAAACAAAACCGGGACTGTGATGGGTAAATTTTCTCACATTCCTTTTCATCTTTTCTCCCTGGGCACACTGCCTTTCCTGATTGATTGCTGCTCTGCTTCTTAGCTACTGGTGCAAAGACATGTACAATCTTGTTTGTCAGTCAACCAGTCTCTAGCAATATTACACCATCATATTAGACATCAAGTTAGGCTGGCCAAAATGTGGTCGTATTGCACCCTTAGAGGCACTGCATCTGCTCCATCCCTTTGCCATATCATGGTACAGACAAAGCAAAACTTTGAGTGCTGTTTTTAAACGATAGAGTTGTCAGACATGTAGAATTACAGACATTGATTTGTACAGGGTCTAAACTGATTCATTCCGGATCTGAGCAGTTTCTCCACATTTTGGTCATCCACTTCTTGGCAGACTTGGCATCATGAGTCAGTGTTTGGCTCACAAAAAGCTGATCTTGAGAAAGAGGCATCTCCACAGGTAGTTCAAGTAACTTTTGAAAAAGCACTGATTATACTTACATGCATTCTGAGGCTCACAAGAGCTTTCATTGTTGTGGAGGACTTAAAAGGTAACTTTCCCAACCTTTCAAAGAATATTTATTTCTTACAACTAGCTCTAATAAATGTTAATATTTTCAATGAATGGAGGGGAAAAAAAAGATCTTGGAGACGAGGTAGTTGCATGGACAACTAACTTAATTTTTTGTCTCGTTCAATGAAAATGAGTTTTCATCTACTCACTAACTCTCTTCCTTTGTTTTTCTGTCCTTAAGTAAATCAAAATGGCCCAACAGGTGCGTATTGCCCAGAAAATGTATTCTACTTATAATTCTAGAAGATTCTCTTTATAGATTAAAAGACATCATTTCAGTTATATTGTTAATGCTGCAAGTACAGTTTCAAAAGTAAGCAAAAGTGATGGTTTGTAAACCCAGTAACTTCTAAACATTAAAAGGAGAAGAAAATCTATTTCACTTTATTTGGTCTTATCTTGCAGGATGTGGTGGAAACACATCCTGGCCTGACGTTTCTGAAGGATGCTCCGGAATTCCATTCCCGGTATATTACAACGGTAGGCTGGCTCCTTTGATCTCCTGTGGTAGTGCTGGACCAACCCTTTCTTTGTGATTTGTCACTGTTCCCATCAGCAAATCCTTCAGTTATTTAAAAAAAATAGGTGTTTTTAATATTACTAGCAATGAGTTATTTTAAGAACTGCTTCCAAAGGAAACATGAATCTGCCTGTGTACACAAGAGGTTATTCGAAAGGTTAATAATGATTCTTTCTGGTCTTAAGCAAATCTGTAAAAACAAAGTCTTTGGCCTTTAATCCTAATGAAGGGAAATGAGAGGTCCTTCTTTAGTCTTTGAGAGCTGCTAAGTTACCTCTAATTCTGCTGGGCTGCTGAGACATGGAAGGCTGTGCGTTTGAAGATTTCTGTCACTTAAGCGTGGAGAATGTGCGATTGTTTCACGGTGCAAAGCATCCATTGCACACAGGGGTCTACTGTCCAACTCTCCTGCCTCTTGCTCTTGCCAGAAAGCCCATCTAGTTTTTGAGTCTCCAAGCTTTTGTGACTATTGTTTGGTATTGGGTCTTGTTCTGTAGCTTTGTTCCAGCTTTGCAGTCAGCAGTTAGACTGGTGCTTTAGCTGAATAATTTTGTACTTTTTTTAAGCCTTTAGCTTGTCTCACGTTGGGTATGAATGTGGATAAAAGGTATAAATGTTAAGATGTTTTATCTCTGCAGCAGTAACAAACTCACGTAATGACAGACCTGATGGGAGCTGTATCCTAACAGGGCTCAAAGGCTTAAAGTTTCTCCTGTTTGCTTGCCAGGGTCTGCATGGGGGCCAGCTGCGCCACGTACTGGCAGCTGGGTGATGACTGGCAGACGTAGGCTTATTGCTTTTCTGCAAGGAGCAGATGGCAGAAAGACATTGTTGCTCTGGGCAAACATTGAACTGGCACACTAACGTTTTAGGAAAATGTATAACAAGAATCAATTTTAAATGTTTTAGATGCACTTGAACATGACAGTGAACATCAGTGTATTACCAACATATTTAAATCCCAAGGAGCAAGACAGCAGGTACATTAAGCATAATAATTGACCAGAATAGGTACAACAATGGCCAGGAAGTTACGGAGGCACATGAATGGGTGAGTGTGGAAGGTGCCTGTGGCACATGTACCCTCATATTTCATGTTTAAAGTATATGGAGAGGTGAGAGCTGAAAGATTTAAGGTCATACTAGCATCGGTTTCTGACTGCAATATCAACCAGTTGTTCTTTGCTGGTGAGTGGGTCAAGATACGATGCATAGTTGTCCTGGTGCTGGCTGTTAGGTGGTGGCAAAGGCAGTTCTGTGTATCTGCCTTTCCAGGTTCCTCTTCACAAGTCACATGCCATTCCTGTGTGTTTGGGGGTCTAAAGGAGGGAATAAAGGCAAAACCCAACACCCAACTGTCTTTGTAGAGTAATCCCCCAAATGATCACCCTTGCTGCACTTACTGAACCTCATCAGGGTGCAGTGCATGTTGTGGTCTGAGAGACCAGCTGAGTGAAGCTGAGGTTCCACTTCAAGATAACGGAAGTGCAGGCTGCTACTAAAAAAGGGAACGTCTTTTTCTTCCTCACTTCTTTTCCACAACTTCCTTTGTGCCTGGGCGAGGTCCTGTGTGACCACCATAAAGCAGTCACAGAAGTGGACCTTTCATGAGTACATGAAGCTCCTCAGTGCTTCTTGGTGGTTCTTGTGTCTCAACTGTGCTTTCCTACTTCAGTCTGAGCCTTTAGGCACCCTTACAATACCCACAGAGGTGGCTTCCTACGCTTGCTCCGGGGCATCCAGGAAACAGTGGTGCTTGTGGTTGAGGCAAGTGTTGAGTAGCGGCAAAACTCACAAAGCTGTGATGTCACGTGCAAGCTCTTTACCCCGGCAGGACAATGCCACTCTGGGTGTCTGTGCCGACAGATGGATTCCTTTGGAGCAGATTGTGTTTGGCCTTGGCCAGATCACTGAGTTGGAGCAAGGTCAAGATGTAGGGAGACAGTCAGTCTGTTGGGTCAGGTTGTTCCCATCTGGAGCGGCAGTACTTGGCCCACTGTAGCAGTGGCTCTCCTCTCTGATACCAGGAGTTCCTATTTCTCACCTCTCCTTTCACAGACATTTTGGCACTTTAAAATGTTACAAAATTCAGTATTTTCACCAGGAGGTAATGGAGAAAACAGCTTTGTCCTTGGATTTTGAGACTACTTGGATCCTTTTGATCCCTTCAAGGTAGAGTGTCTTATACCTACTTACAGTGACAGAGTGCTCTATTTGCTGCCAGTGCGAGAATTACATTATATTTTTGTGTTACAGAGGAGGGCTTTTGTGTTCATTGCTGGATACAGCATCACTTGGCTGAAATCACCTGGAGAGTAAGCTAACAGTCTAGTATGGGTAAGATGCATATGCATGTTTCAATTTTTTTTGCCTACCTCTGCACCTTTTAGAGGTGCCTTTTGGATACAGTAGGCTGTTACTTTAATCTGTCAGTGTCTGTGAGCTGTTGTATTGCTGTATATTAAACTACTTGTCTTTCTTTCAACAGAGATTAACTCCTGAAACTCATGAAGATGATGCAGAATATCACATGGCATTTATTGTAAAAGCTTTAAAGTGTGACTTCTCCCTGAATGTTCAAACAAGGGTCAGAGTTAGCACTGTGTGTTGTTGAAAAGCTGAGTCAACTGAAAACAACTTGGCAAAACATATTGCTTGTTGAAAAATGCTTCAGCTTATGCAGTATTACTGATGTGAATGTGTAGGGGGAGCATGGCCTACAGGGTTTAATAAAGCTTTGTGGGGTTTTCTGGAAATGATATTGCTTTTGTTCTTCTATGGGAGGCTTGGGGAAAGGTCAAGAACTGCCCCATCAATGGTTTGGGTCCTGGAGGTAAATTACATGAGGATAATTGGCAAATAGACAAGGACCCCCCCTTCCAAAGGCTTATGTACTGAATTCAGAATAAATAATCTTCCATGCTGGGAAAAACGAAGCCAGTTATGGCTTTCAGTGAGGCATAATGGACAAGAGTGGCTTGAACGCTGCACATCATCTCGGGCTGTGTGATTATCTTCTAGGAAGTTTCCCAAATGCTTTTTTGACAGCTTGGTTTTCGCAGTCTGGAAAACAGAGAAGTATTGACATTTTATGCTGATCTATACACTATGTATTATCCACTGAAGCTGGACTATTATTTGAATAATAAAGCTTGAACAGAGTGACTGGATGACTGGACGTGTTAAAGAGATTAGAAGCAATCCCATTTTATCTCTGAATGCCATATTTTTTACAGCTAGGTGAAGAGAGAGCAGATGGAACATCTTTATCCGTATGGTCTGATAGAGGAACCGTTTCTTACATGTCACAAGCAGGGATATTTTGTTGTCTTTTATTACCCTGCAGGCAAAGGAGAAATTGCTCTTAGGGGTCCTTTTTCTGATTCTTGGAATTGTTATTTCTGAGACCTTGGAATGGTGTGAAACCCGGTGTATTTAAGAATTGCTACAGAGTTGTAGGTGTGATAATGGGTTATATATGAGGTGAGACCCACTTTAGTCTCTGAGCTGTTGTGCAGTCTGAAAGGAAAGGCCAAACGATGTCCAAAAATAGAGTCCATAATGGCAGCAGCTGCCAGAGGCATTAAAGAAGAAACAAACACACAACTTCTTGATTGTGCTTAAGACCGGAAAAGATCATTGTGATTAACTAGTCTGATCTCTTGCATTACACAGGCCATTTCAATAGAACATTGCTCAGTGATTGCTATAGTTAGGATAGATTTTTTGTTTGTTTACTAATTGAATTGACACCCAACTTTAGAAGGACATCCATCCTGGAAGTAAGGAGTGATAAAGAGCTTGCAGTGTTTCTTTGGGAGTTGTCCCAGAGGTTAATCAATGGCAGTGTAACACAAGTGCCGCCTTATGTGTCTGAATTAGGCTGATCTCAGCTTTCTACTTATATATTTCATGAGAGACAAAAAGTTCTCCTGCTGTCCCACATTTCCCCATGCAGGCTTTTAAGGACGAGGATAGCTACCAATAGGTGTCATGTTCAGCTAAGTTGAGTATGTTAGTTCTCTCTCTTCAGGATACATTTTAAGCCCTCAAATTATTCTTGTTGCTCTCAAAACTATTTGTGCTCAGCAGCATTTACTGTCTCAGTAATCTCTGTGTCCCAAAGCAAACTGTTAACAACAGTCTTATACTTGGTTCCAGATCTGTTCTGGACTAAGAACCAGTACTTGTCCTTTAAATGGTGATTGCCCACTCTCAAAGCTAGTTCTAGCTAAGAAATAAACCCATCCCATTTAATGTGCTAACTGGATTAACCCCTGTAATGTCCATATTGTTGTACAAACAAGTTTTCATGTTGGAATAACATGCAGTATTAAAGCTTACCAAAATTCTAGGATAATATGTCAACATGATGTCAGAGACTTCAAAGGTTGGTTTGTATTAGGTTTCGTTGACAATTATATATATTCCATAGATTTCAATGCTGATAGTCAAAGCAATGATTTCTAATTTCTCTTTTGAAGATGTTTGTTGTTGTTTTTCCTGTTACAATTTGTTCTTGGATGTGCTTGATCACACATTTGTGTTTTCCCCATTTTGTGATGATATTTGACAAGCTAATGAGCAGACTAGGAGGGGTTCAGCCTGCTTTTTTAGGAACTTGGGAGTGTGCTCAGTCTCACCGTGAGCAGTTTCTCGTGGGTTTTCAGAAGTCTGTGCCTTCCCCCCATGCTTTTTACTCACTTTCACCAGAGGCAGATCAGTAAAGGAGACAATTGAGGTTAACACCTACCTAAGATAAATGCAGACAGATAATCTTAATTGCTTACTTTCAGTGGAGCCACCAAGAGGATGAGCGTTGTCATAGACACACCAGGTCAGACATCAACTGCGGCTTTCATTTGCATGTCCCATTTCTTCTTCAAAAGTCCTGATTTATTTTTCCTCTGGTGAACACCCTTTCACTTAAGATCCATCCAAGCTACAGTGCCCCAAACCTGAAAAACTCCATTTCAAAGTGATTTGTCAGCACTTTGAACATATTTCCTGACAAATAATGCATCTGCATGCTCAAAGATGTGAATTAAGAGCAGTGAAAATATTTGCAGAGTAGATAATACTGTTTCAGAAACAAATGTTACTTTCAGGCAGCATAGTGAATTAAAGATAATAGTTTCTACAAAAAAGATCGCAAAATGGTTTTCAAAAAGAAGTCCTCATAGGATGAGCAAATAAACAGTTACTGCATTTAAATTCCCAAACTGGTATGCTTCAGGAGCTGATTTCACAAACGCTGTCCATGTGTTGCAGGTTATACAGAGAATATTCTACACAGTCAATCGATCCTGGTCTGGGAAGATCACTCTAACAGAGCTGAGGAAAAGCAACTTCTTGCAAGTATGTTGGTTTCTGCCTGAACAAGATAGAGAATGCATCATGCCTCTGTTCCTGAAGCTGTACACTGTCTAGCAAGGGAGCTGTGCCTGTGTTGTAATGAGGTAGGCCAAATGCCCAGTGCCAGCAGAGTGCCGGAGCTAATGAAGGAGTAGTGACGAGAAGACCAGGGACTGGAGTAGCCAAGAGTGCACAGATACAAGGTCACGGGGCGGCTGTGCACCCACTGTGAAGCTACATCAAGCACATTGACTCCTGGCTCCTGATCTAGCCAAAGAGGAAGGGCAGCAAGGCACAGCAGTGCACCTATGTTAAGTGGTTCGCTGAGCAGCCAAGAATAGCTGCTGGACTGCCTACAACACGTCGAGGGTAGGACAGCCAATTTCCTGACTCTGAACCGGCAATCTGCCCACTGACAGGTGGTCAGGCATGTTGTGCAGTGTAATTGCAAGACCATGCATCTTGGGAGCCGATTACCAATTCTGCAGTAGATTTTTTCAGAAAGGTTAATGAATTGAAACTTAGGTCTTGTTACAGTCCCTGCAATGTGTACTTATGCTGGGCAGAGGTTTCAGGATTTGGATCTGTCTTCTCTGTATGTTTTGCCCAAGAGTACCAGGTTAAAACTGTCTAAGCCTGCTCAACTCCAGTCCAATCTAAAAAGCCAGAAAGTCTTTAGGCTGAAAGCTTAAGGACTTAGCTAAAGTAGTGAGACTTCCCTCATGCATCCTGTTCTCCCTTTCAGAGATAGTGTGCTGTCTTCCTCAAGTCTCAAGCATGAATTCACACTCCTCCTCCTTTCAGCCATCTTCTGCCCCGCTGATCACATCAGCTAATGAAAAAATCAGTGCTCATTTGGATTGTCTCATGCTAGTCCAAGCCCTCTGATCACAGTACCTCCCCAATCTCTGTTATAAACAAATCCTCCCAGCTTATCCTGCATCTTTATTCACTCATTTTCTCCCTTCGTACACTCCTCTCCTTCTTCCCCTTGCAGATCTGCTCTGCCTTTCATCTCCTGCAGCCGGGCCGTTCAGCTCTGGGACCGTAATTTCACTTGGGTAGTTCTGTGCTGCATGTGTAAATGGCATATTTTGGTATGAGCTATAAAAGAAAAAAAAAAAGCTATTGAAAAACCTTTCCAACTGATTATCATCTGCAAGGAGAGGGAGAGGCCCATGAAGAATCTGAAGAGCTAGTGAATGGCTGATCAGGGGTTTTTGCATTTAAGTGTCAGCAAGTCAGAATAGTGCAGGTCTAGCAGGGCAGTCCTGTTGTCCCTGCCTGCAACTTTATTGAACCTGGCGGATAGCAGGATGTGAGTGTTTTGATGAGACTCAGTTGGGTTCCTCAGATGTGGAGATAACTTGAAGTTGACAATGAACTGTCAGTGCCTACCTATAGCACAGCATCTGCTTTTATGGATTTTTATGGATAGAAGAGCTGCTAAGGCTGCCAGACACGACTCCCTGGGATAGCTCTTAGGCTGTATTTCACCTGCTTCCTTTTGAGAGGCCATGAGGGCAGGGGAGGGCAAACCTCTTAGCTTACTTGAGTGTGTTAGCTTTTTTGCATTCCTGCAGCCATAATGTATTAGATGGGAAAGGTTGTCTGGTGTCCCGTGGCCGTAGCACTAGGAAAAAGGCAAGGAGGGAGGTGGCACTGGTAAACATGCAATACTCTCCTGTTGGTGGGAAGGTGGAGTGGATGGAAGGACAGAGGTAGGTGTGAAATGGGAATGAAATGAGCATTGTCACCAAATGTTTTCTAACAAGACATGTTAACATATCACGGTTGGAAATTTGTCTAAGCCTCTCTGTTAAACCAGTCTAAATCCTGTCAGCGACAACCCAGGAAAATCAGTGTGATTGGTATGATCTGCTGGGGATCCATCCCTCCTTCCCCAGTCCAGGCAAGAGTCTGGAGCAAGACCTGGTTTTGCCCTTCAAGAACCAGGCAAGAATATGCAATGTATAAAGATGTATCTCAGTGCCGGTGGAAACCTGCGGAGTTGCTGTTGTAAGCGGCTGTAAGAGTCTCTGGTGCAGGTCAGAAATGTTTCACAAATAACGGATCCCAGCTGAGACAACAGTTGTGTTCTTGTTTTTCTTCCTTGCTCTTCTCTGTAGCCGAAAATTAACAGAAATTGTTCACAGGAGTGGCAGAAGTATTTTGCATACATATGCTAACCAGGATAGCCAAGCCATATGCTCTGTAAGTGCCTTTAAAGGAATTCTCCTATGGGGGAGAAAGGCTGTGTTTTGGATTGCCTCTCAGAGCTGCGTTCACCGAACTTCCATAGAGGCTGGAGGACTTCAGCTGCTGAACTGCCTCTTCTGTCTAGGTTTAACTTCCCACTTTTTTTGTACTCTTTCAGACTCTTGCTCTCTTGGAAGAAGAGGATGACATAAATCAGATCACAGATTATTTCTCCTATGAGCACTTCTATGTTATATACTGTAAATTCTGGGAGCTGGACACTGACCATGATCTTTACATCAGCCAGAAGGATCTGGCTAGGTACAGTGATCAAGGTATGCTGCCTACAAGCTGTGGTGGGACAAAGGGGTTGCTGAAAAGAGAATATTCCCACTAAAGAGTAAGGCTAGCTTTAATTTGATGCCTCAGAAAAATTTAAATGGAGTCATCCATCTCTTACACAAATGCTAATTTACAGAGCCAGCTGTAGGGGCTTAGACACAGAGAAAGGCAGTACAAGCTATTTTCTGTACGAGTAGCTAGAAAGGGAGCTTCTGTTCACGTATGGGTCACTGCCAAAAGGACAGGCTAAAATAATGTCTTGAAACTTGCTTATTATTTACTAAGGGTTTGGTAGCAACTCAGAAGTAGGAACAAGAAGGACAAGCCAGTGTGAACTTCAAAGATTGCTGAAGTGCAGTCTCATTAGGCATGAGAGAAATTCCAGAGTCCGGTGAAGCTTGGTGAATTTCAGCTTGCACATGCACTCTGGAGAATCTTGAGTTCACTGGAACTTGAGTTCACTGTGAAATTCCATTCTACACGTTCAGCAGTCGCTATGAGTTTTCAAAGGGCCATGGACAAGTTAATGGAATACAAATCTACAGAGGGCTAAAAAAAATCCAAAGGCACTCATTCTGTATGCATTGTGCTAGATGGAGGCACTCAGGTCAGCTGGTTTTAGGATTATCCGTGTTCTGAGAGCACGATATGCCATGTGCTTACCTGTTAGGACTCATGATGCGCTGTTTTGGACAAGAGCTTGAGCTATGCACAGCATGTTGAGTCCTGAAGACAAAGCCTTCTTGGATTCTCCTGTGCAGTTGCTGCACTTTTTGGGAAAGTAGGTCTGGGATGGAGAATCGGATTTGGGTAAATGGGATGTTTGGATGCAACGTGTGACTGGAGGTGGCAGGAAAGTGAAATATGGGGTAAGGTGTTGTGGTGCATAGGGCTACAGGGATCTGGAGATGTGACAAGTTGTCAGGTGTTGCTGGATCTCTGGGGATGGGGCCAACATTTTATAGGAGCCAAGATCCTAGTGGGCTGAAGTAAGGAAGAGGGAGAGGGGTGTGAGAATGACGATGCTGTAGGTATGTGTGTGTCAGAGTGGTGTGGTGGCCCATCTGTTCTGAGTGCAGGCATTTGTGGGAAGGACATGGGGGTTCTGGGTGAGCGTGGCAGTCACAGGGATCAGGAGTGTTGATAATAGGGCTGGATGGGGTGAGGATGGGTTAGGTGATGTGGGAGGCTTGGTCCCTGCTAGGAGGCTGGAGTGTTTGTCACACAGGAGGCTTGAGAGCACTGGGTGCTGGGGAGCTAAAGATAGAAGGGGTGCTGTGGGCAGGGTGAAGGGGAGAAGCCGTCAGTGCAGTGGCACAGCACCCTATGCCAGGGGTATTTGAGGGGCCGTGCAAGTTGTGTCTGCCTGGCTGGTGTGTCAGAAGTGTCCCTGGACTACAGAAGCAATGGAGAACACATAGAAGGAGCGAAGATGGGGGTCTAAGGGAAGTGTGTCAGCAGTCTAGGAGGGTGAGGTCAGTGCGTCAAACCCTGCTCAAGACTGGTACTTGCTGCTTGGCTGGTGTGTCTCTGCTGTAACAATCTATCCCACACGTTTCCTGGCTGGCAAAGCCCTCCTACTCACCTCAAATGATCCTTGGTTTCCATTGTCCTTTCCTACAGCAGGCTTGCCACCACTTGAACAAGCTCTGCTAAGAACTGTTTTGTAGGGATTTGACGACTGAACTTCTTTTGCAATACACACTGAAATAGTCTCTTTCTATCAGCAGGATTTGCTTATGTGACAAATCCTACTGCAGCAAAGTAGGAGTAACACTGCCCACGTCCAAGAATCCAGATAAAACACCATTGCCATATTTGTGGGGAAATACAGCGTTGGGGAGGATACAAAGCCAACACACTGGGAGAATCATCTTTGTTTTTTACAAAATGCTGCTAAACAGAGCCCAGAGAAGTGGTTAAACTGGCAATGTAGATAGAGCATTCTTTTAGCAATGGGAAACTGCTTTGAGTGGATTCAGCATAAACAACTGATTGTAGTTATTCCTGTGACCTCTAGCTTAATTTTCTCCATGTTTTCTTTGTTTCCAGCTTTATCAAACAGGATTATTGAGCGAATATTCAGCGGCGCAGTGGTGAGGTGAGGAATAGCATACTGGTTGGGGATAGAAGTAAAGGGAATTTCTGTCAGGTTGATTAGAAATGGCAAGATACTCAAAAATCCTCACTGATCAGAATGGTTTCCAACACGGTGCTTCAGCTGGAGCTGCCTGTAAATGGAGTGAGACTTCAGGGTATCTTAAAACAAATTTAAAAATCCAATAGGATGACCACCTATAGACCTCATTGTAGAACAAGCTGGGCATAGCCAGAGGGAACATGCAAGCACTGTGTGTTTGTGGCCCACAGTGGCACAGGGATAACTGGAGAGCACTGCTGTAAAGTCTCCAAAAAGTAAACCAGCCCAGCACATGTTGTGGGAGGGGATGTGGTAGACGAATCTCAGCTCTGCAGTTGACAGCAAGGCAGCAAATGCTGTGCCTGTGGGGAAGCAAACAAGGACAAGGACTGGTGCAGTCTGAATGGGTGGCAATGCCCCATTTTTTCTTACCAATGATCTGGGACTTTTGAAAAACATGTTTGATAACATTCTGAGTATTTAGAAGCCTGACGATTTGGTTTTGGTTTGTTTTTTCTCATGTCTTCCAGAGGCAGTGAAGTTCAAAAGGAAGGCCGCATGAGTTACGCTGATTTTGTGTGGCTCCTGATTTCGGAGGAAGACAAAAGAAGTGCTACAAGGTCTGACTGATTTCTGTGTCTTAGTGAAAGTACTGAGATGAGTAGATAGGATGATAGAAACTTCTGTGACCTCTTGCTTTCTACAAGAGATGGCACCTGGGGTTCCAGTGATTATTAGGGAGCAATTTACTGTCAACATTTGGTCAAATAATTTGCCTTTCTTGAGGAAAAATCGGGTAAAATCAGTTTTCTTGTAATGTTAAGTGTCTTGGTAGTCATCAATTCCTTTGGTTACCTCATGCCATGAAACCCTGGCTCTGGGGATAAATCCACGAGCTGTTGGCAGTAGATAGGCATGTTCCCTTCATGCATGTAGTAGGTGCATAAGAAGGGCTTGTAGGGAAACTTCACTGTGTCACTTTGTAAAACCTGCCTGTGTACCTGGTTTGTACAGCCAGTGGGAGACTATTGTGCAGAGCTGAACTAGTTCTGCATGTGATTATTAGGACAAGGAATCTTAGGAGTAAAAATGAGAAGAATAATTCATAAATGCAGGGTTGGACTGTTCAGAGGTGAAGGGAGGATGTAGACTGCAACTGCCTGACAGCAGTGCCCTCTGTGTAAAGTAGTGGAAATCAATGCATACCATGCCTGCCTTGTCACTCACCAGGGTCACTTGGGGACAGCTAGTGTCCTGGGTTCAGAGTTGGTTGTATTTGGCCAACTTTTACTGCTGAATCAGACAGGGACACCCTAACCTATGTGGACCAGTTGATCTGCAGCACAGTAGACCTTGTTACAGCTACCAGGTGAAACAAGTCATGAGCATGACTGCACTCACGTCCAGGAGACTAAAATACCCCAAAGGGTATCTTCATCCCCAGTTCCATGCCAGCCTTTGGGCAGAAGAACATTAGAGGATGCGGGAAGGGGAATGAGCATTACTGCAGCTTCTGCTGTATGGATTTCCTGGTGCAGTGCTGTGCTTTCACTAGTCCTGTCTCTTTTTCCCAGCATTGAGTACTGGTTTCGGTGCATGGACCTGGATGGGGACGGAGTGCTCTCCATGTATGAACTGGAGTACTTTTACGAGGAGCAATGTGAGCGGATGGAAGTGATGGGCATAGAACCACTGCCATTTCATGACTTGCTGTGTCAGATGCTTGATCTCGTTAAGCCAGAGAGGGAAGGTAAGTCCTGTCTAATGGGAGTTTCCATCCTCTTTGATCTGCAGTGGATTGAGAAGGTAACTGGTGAGTCACTGCAAAACCCATCTATAGGTAGAGCCCATGTTAAAATCACAGGGCTGAAATTATTGCACACGGTCAAAGTCTGAACAGTGGCTATTATGCCATAAAGTTATCCATCAGTTAATTGTGAATTAACTTGATGGAACTGGAGCAGTGAGTCTTGCATATTCCAGCTGTGCGATGTGCTGACAGTCTAGATTATGAAACTGAACCATCCCCATTCAAATTCTTCCATATTTCACATGACTGTGACAGACCTTCATATGTATGTGATATTTAAGCCAATAAACATACCCATTTATTGAATAATGTTAAAATCCTTGACTGACTTGGGAAGAAATTTTGTAATATGTATCATACTGGTGTTTTAATTAAAACTTTTCTAAGACTGACAGGAACAGGTACAGTGTCTAAGTAGGAATTCAGTATCACAATAATGTGGGGGGGTTTTTTCTGTAGGAAGAGTAACCCTGAGAGACCTGAAGAGATGCAGAATGGCTCATGTGTTCTACAACACCTTCTTCAATTTAGAGAAGTATCTGGACAATGAACAGAGGGATCCCTTTGCAGTGCAAAAGGTATAAATCATCTTTATTTTGAAACAGAGGCCTTCTCAAAACTGTCTTTGGAATGCTACTGGATGTAGGGAAAATCCAAACTGAATATAAGAAAACTTTTTTCACAAGTCAGTCAGTCAAGCACAATACAAGTTGCCCAGAGAGGTTGTACAGCTTCTATTCTTTGAGGTTTTCAAGATATGACTGCACAAAGCCTTGAGCCCCCTGATTGGATCTCATAGTAAACTGATTTGAGCAGAGGCTGGGACTAGACACTTCCTGGGTCTCTTCCAACACAAGTTATCCTGCTATTCTGTGATTCGGTTGCCATCGCTGGTCTTACTACACCAGCACTGGCAGCGCAGTGTGTGATTCTAGAGAGAATGACTGGAGCCTACTGAGTTGCAGTGATTCATCAGGCTGAAAAAGGGAGGCTCAGCTGTGCTAGAAGGGAACCTGGTTCGCTCAATTTAGAAAGGAGCTGTGAGATGCAGAACCTGAGATCCCATTTGTCTCTTCCTGTCCCCTGCACAGCTGCAGTCATAAATAAGTTGGCTGCATGTGAAGATTCATTAAACATCTGAGTTGGAGTCTGATCCTTAAAGCAGCACTAGCAATTTTCCCATAGCCTAAACAGAACCAAAGAGACAGACCTTCCTTAGGACACAAGGACCAATGCAGATGAGATGCCAGCTCCATGATCGGGCCACGCATGCAGCAGACTAGATGGGGGTTTGGATGTTGCAGGTTGTGCCTGGTTATCAGCCTGGCTGCACTGTCATTCATCACCCTCTCTTCCCAAGCAGAGAAAATACAGGAGGAGATTGTGGCTTTTGTATTTTGCAGTTGTTGCTCACCACTAACTGTGAGATGTTCAGAGGCTTGATTTTTTTTCAGCGGTTGGTGTAAAGTCTCTCAGTTTAGGCTTCTCTTGCATATCCACTGAAATCAGATATGACACAGCTTAAAGACTATCTCCCAGAAGCCTTTTATCTGGTCAAAGTACAGTAAAGTGGAGGGGATGCCAAAACCAAGTCTGGTTCCCTCCCAGCTGTTCCCACGTAACCTGTAAGAGGAACTTTGCAGTTCTGTGAATCAAAGCTTAAATATATCCCAAGCCAGAAACACACTGTTTGTTTGTTTGTTTAAACTGGATCATCATAAGAGCAGTCAAGTGGGGTCAGGGGGGATAGTTTATTTTCCCCATCTTATAGTAAATGGCAGAGGGCCAAATGTGTATAAGGATGTTGTTCTGTAACCTTCTCAAACTTGCCCAAATGTAGCAAACTGTGAAGAGTACCTCAAAAGATCAGTTACAGTTAAGATTTAATTAAAGATTTTAAATTACTAAGTTCCTTAACCAATTAGAAAGTACACAGATGCAGAGCTTGCTGAGCTCGAGCAAAGAAAGTTATTAACATTCAGCATTTCTGAAATAAAGCAGGCTCTGTTTGTTGGCAGCTCAGGTCACACGCTCAGCTTTAGAGACTAAGGGATGTATTTTTTCATAGTTTTTTATGTGCAGATGTTAAAATAGGTTGAGATAATAGTGAATCTTTCAGTTAAGGCAATTTTTCACTCTGTTTCTACACAGTGGCTTACTATTCCTAGAATTGCTGTTTGACATGTTTGTACCTATTGTAAACAGCTGTAGAGAGGTACGCACGTAGTGTGCTTGACTGTCTGATCCCTTTAGGACACTGAAAACGATGGCCCTGAACCCTCTGACTGGGACAGATATGCTGCTGAAGAGTACGAGATTCTTGTGGCTGAGGAGTCTGGGAACGAACAGTTACAAGAAGGGTAAGCGTCAGTGTTGCACTGCCCTGGGGACACACGGTTTGGCTCCAGCTGAGGTTTAGTGGGAGCATGTAGATGCCACTTTTCACAGACATTGTGGATTAGTGGTCTTATCATTTGGGCTCAACACTGGAGCATGTGAAGCCTGAAACAGTTGCTCCAAAACGCAGCATTGGTATATTTGTCACAATGGGCTTCTTTGTGGGCAGCCATTTGAATCAGCTACAGACAATGAATGAAGATAGCTGGGAAAAAGGACAAGGCCTTTTTCTTTTGGCAACCATGAAAAAAAGAGATCGAATGACTTTTGCTAGTCTTGGCCACGTATGTATTGACCATGTCACACTATCACAGATTAGAAGCTGTAGCTCTGTTACATTTACTGTACCTAGCAGAGACATTCTTTAGTCAAACAATTTGACTTTCTGCTGAACTTTATGCTTGCTAGTCTGTGTTCTTCCTAAGCTGTGTTTCAACGTTTTCATTCATTCACTAAGTTTGTAGAGAGTTTTTCTTTAAAACGCTGTTGGTTTCTGCAACACCTACACTCATTTTTGCAGCCTTCTATAAAATTATGGACAGACACTCCAGCTATCCTTAGAGTCAATGAATTTAGGCAGAGCACTTGCTCCAGAACCTCTCTGTGTGCAAGAGGCTCCTAAAGGAGACTCAGTACAATTACCTTTTAGATTTGTGTCTCTGTTAGTATCTTCTTGAGAATATTTCTCTGGAAGTTTCCAGGTTAATATAACAACCATCTAAAGAATGCTTATCCCATGCTACTCATGCATGATTCAACATCTCATCCATTCTTGAACAGTATTTGTAGAGCCATTAAAGAAAGAGTACTGAGAAGATTGCATAATTTTCAAAACTTCCCACACTGGAAATTGCTTGGGATAACAGTAGCACCTACTAATTAGCCACAGAGATTTGCAAAGCTATTGAGAGCCATGTTTCCCTCTCTCCCTGTGATGTGCATCCAAACATCTATGGGCTGTTCCCTCAGCTCCTTTAAGCTGCCTTGCCTTTTTGTGGCCTTCACAATGGAAGATGAGGTAACACAGGATGGAAGATAAAATTGCTGTTTCCCTGCAGCTGCTTTGCAGCACCTGTGTCCTAAGCACAGAAAAGAAATAGGAGTCTGCCATAAAAGCATTGCAGGACCATAAATCCCTGAACTCACCAAAACCAGAAGAGAAGTAGCAGGTGATATCAGATTTTTGAAGTCTGTCTGAAACAGCTCTGTGTCTTCCTGTAAAAAGCATGTCAGCAACCTTGCTGCTTGCTTTTAAGAGCCCCTGAAAAGCTCTGTAGTCATGGCAGCAGGATTAGATCTCATTTATGGAGCATAGCAACAGACCATGCAGGAGAAAAAGAAGGGAAAAAGAAAAACAAAGAGCTGGATGCCCAGACAAATTTGCCAGAAACGGGCATTGAGTTTTTGTACATACATTATTTCTGGTGTCCTTTGAGGATGACAGAAACAGGGAGCGGGGACAAAACCAGGAAAGTTTATGAGCTCTATGAGACCCAGAGGTTTTTGGCTAAGATAGCTGGCAGTATCTGAAATCTGCTCTGTGTCTTATGGTTATTTGCAAATGTATTAATCATTCAGCAATCGCAGATTAATTAGTAAGTGCGTACCACTTTTGTGACTTAGCCCTGTCCGTAGCTTCTCTGGATGGAAGGTTTCCAAAACCAGTCAGTGTCTGTCTGGCTGTCTGCAGGCTTGCCCATGAAAGCACACTGCTCCTGGAAGAGGAATCTCATCCAGACACAGTGGATACTCAGAGTGACTTCAAGAATGCTGCAACTCTATTAGGAGCCACAATCACCAAAAATAAGAGAAAGGGGTCGTCTTGCTCAAGATGATAATGAAGTATCATGTGTCACTGGAAGCTTAAGCTGATCTGAACACTTCCCAGCCATGCTCTGCTTTATTCCTCTGTGTATGACATACATGCAGTGAAGAGAGCCCGTTCCCTGGTGAATGTATACGCACGTTGTTTGAAGGCAGAACCAACAGCTGAGTCTGACCAGCACAAGCTCTTAATGCAGATACAAACATTGGTTTTGCAGAAATCTTTTCTTGCAGTCCAGACTGTGCCCTGCCTGGCAGAAATGGGCACCACTTTGTTCCTGTTCAGAAGCCAGTTTCAGCCAGCTGATGTACATGGAAGCCACAGCTGCCTTCATGGGAAAGATCCTTCTCCATAGGAAGGGAAATAAGGAGGAAGAGGCCATCTTTTATCAGCTGCTGACAGGAAAGAATCCCCTTCACCTCAGCAACAAGGAGTGAGGGCACAATGCAGGGCAGTCCTGCTCAGAGGTGGACAGGTGGGACAAAGACACAGGATCAGGTGATGCTGGTTTAGGCAGCTTCAACCATTTTTCTTGTCTCCCTCAAGTCAGCTGATGTCTTAGTTGCTCACTTTCATGAACTCAGCAGTATAAGGAAGGGAAAGGGGGAAGAAGTACATTGCCGAACCACCCCGTGACAAAATGTGTGTTTGCTACAAGGAAGAACAAAGAATTTCCTGGAGTAATTTGCCTTCTCAGAACAAACTAGGGTTGCCATGGTTGAGTCTTGAGGAATGGGTGTTTAATGTACATGAGCCCATATATATATTTGTGGGACTGTGAAGCTTTGAAACTGGCCTGGAAGAAGGTGATTGTCTTTAGTGCTAATCTCATGGCAAAGCTGTCCCTTGGATGCTTCCTAGCCAGCCGTAACGGTGGAGAGCATTTTTTCCAAGATGGGGAAAGGCAGACACTGTTGAGCCTTAAGGAGCACAAAAAAAAAAGCAAGGTGGAAAAGGACAACGGGAAGCCTCTTTTTGAAGCAGACATGAGGTTTAGTCCAGAAGCAAAAAGCACCAGAAAAAAAAAATATAGAGCTCCAAGTGCTGGTGATTGTACAAGATAAACAATACAGGAAAGAGGTCACATTCCAGGACAAAAGGGGAAAAAAGGGAAGAAAGCCAAGAGAAGGAAAAGGGGACACAAAAGGAACATTCTTGAGAACAGCATTCAAATGAAAATAAAAAGTTTTCCTCAGCTGCATCAACTTAATCCAAGGAGCTATTAGAGACACTGAGGCATGTACAAACAGGTGCAGTCCATTCCCAGGTGGGGAACGTGGGAGAGGCAGGGTCCAACAGGTACCGCTTCAGAAAAAAGTGTGTCTATCACCAGCTTTTTGGTATCCATGCATGCATGACCACAACAGATACTGGTGTAGGATCCAGAGCGTTTCCCTTCTCCCACTTATGCAAGGATCCAGAAGGTGGCAGAATTACTAAGCAGGTGCTTTCTTTTGTGGAAGAGAAGATAAAAATGTTGTCCAGCAAGATCTCCGTGCTGTTCCTTTCTTCTTCACGTAGAGCGTCACCAGGCTCTAGCATAGAATCCTCCCCACAGCAGGACATATACACTGACAAGGATTTGCTGTGCCTGCAGATGGGTTAGTGAAGGGAAAAACAGCCCAAGAAGTGGTAGACAATTCTTTCTTAGCACCATCCATGCTGGGGTCTCAAAGGAGTTAACCTTTTTGCAGCACCGTTTACCACTGAACAGACTAGAGCTATTCCTGTGCGTGCCACTGGAACTCTGCCGCACCATTTCCTTCATAACAGCATTGCTTTCAGAACAAAAGGAAGAATCTGCATTTCTTGGGAGCCCTGTGAAACTAACCTGTAGTGCGCTGAGACTGGAGGGGAAAACAGCTTAAAAACATAATTTCCCAGGAATAGGAATGGCATGAGAGCCCCAGAGTGACATCCTCTGCTGCAGAGGACAGAACCCAACCAACCCAAATACTGTGACTGGCTGGAGCTGAGAATTCACAGCCAAACCTCCTCAGGCCATAAATGCTAAGATCTGGATATTAGACTTCACACCAAGCGAGAGAGGAACGTGACAGCGTGGCCACAATCGTTGTTCTGTGGATGTCTGAACAAACATTAAGTCAGAAGATGTTTTGGAAACCAGGTGTTTCTGAGCAAGTCTGAACAAGCTAAATCTCCTCGAGGGCCTGGATGTGTGGCTGGACAACGGCATTTCTGCACTGAACTATTATAGCTGCTGTGAGCTACTGACCACTGTTACTGAAACTGGATTAAAATGGTATAATGGTGAACACCAGTGAAAAGATGTTCCAGAACTTACAAATGAGGATGGATGGGAGCACAAATTCCTGTCAGCTGTCAGAATACTGCTAACTACAGCACCGTTTTCAGTGCCTTATAAATATCCTCCTCGAGGTTAACATCTTGCATGCTACTGTATTTTAGCCAGCTGTTTTAGTAGCCGCTGAAATAACTTACCTGAAAACACTTTCACCAAAACACGGCTTTTAAAGACATACCTTTTATCTTTGCAGATCATTTGAAGAAGACTATGACACAGCCGAAGTCTTATCTCCCCCTGAAACTGGAGACAAGTCAGACAAACTAGTGATCTCAAATCTCTCAGCATAGAGAAATGGAAGACATTTAATCAGTATCTTTCAAACTGGATAGCATTCAGTCACCAGACAGTTAGGGATTTTTCTTAAATCCATCATTGGAGCAATGTGCTTTATTTTGTACACTGTAACTTGAGAACCCTTTTTCTCTTCCTGTGTAATTGCAATAAGGTAATTTCTATAAAAAGGCTTTTTACAATGTGTTATCGTGCACGCTCATTAAAAATGGTGATTGCACCTTGTTTCATTTATATATAAATTCTGTTATGTCCCCAGATGTGCAATAAATGCCAGCATCTAATGATTAACTGTAACAACTGCATGGAACATCTACAGTGGTCATTTCTCAGTCAGCTCAGTCCTGCGCCGTTCTGTCCCCTTGACTTCATACCGGCAGTGACAAAAGAGCTGCCAAATGGGCTTAATTTAAATGTATGTCTAGAAATCTTTTAAAACACAAGTCTCAATGAAGTTCTTTTTTTTTTCTTAGTGTCCTGGAAACCACAGCAACATGCCTGCGTGTGGGGAGAGCGAGGTCCCCTTTTGTGCTTTAAACCACAAGCTCTTACAGTTGATACTGGACATATTTTACTTGTATGAATCTGTGGGCAGTTAAAGCGCTACATGGTGTAATGTTTTTCTAAGAATTTGAGATAATATTTCTACATATTTTCCTGTGCATAAGAGTATCTTGCTCAGGCTCATGTTTTGTCTCTGTAGAAGTATTTTCTAGCATATTTACAAAAAAAAAGACGTACGCTGTTCAGCTGGTGTGTTGCAACTGCTGTGTCTTGTGTGCACCCATTCTGTCCAGTCTCTGTGCTCTCCTCTCCTGCACTGCTAACCTGTAGCTTTCTCCAAGAGACTAAGATAACGAAGAAAAAACCCACCCCAACCTAGCGTGCTAAATTTCTGTTATCAGAGAGATCCTTTAACTAGTAATAGAATTAGTCTGTAAAATTGCCAAAAATTTATTTTCCACCCCAGTCTCGGAGAGGAAACGCTGTAACTAAAGGATTTTTGCTTTTAAGTGCAAAAGTAAACCGACTTTCTCCATAGAATCACAACTGGTGTCTCTAGTATAGCACATGCTCTGCTGCTGGAGCTATTCCTCCCTGCCAACTAGTAGCTGACTGTGATTTAGCACAGAGGCGATTGCAACATTCTGTTACCAGTCCTCGATTTTAGCCATCATAGATACACAACATACAGCTTGGGACAGGTTTCAGCTGTCATATTTTATTTCAACTATCAGAATTGTGCCCAAATATAATGCTTGGTTGGTATGTATACACTGTATTTCCTCTTACCTCACTGTAAGAATGTCAAACCGTGCCTCCTCAGGACATCCCTGCGTGAATCCCTGCCAGAATACCTGAGAGACAACTGCCAATGCCAGGATCAGATCTCCAAGCAGCCACCTTCTTGCCTGCACTAAAAACAGAACCCATCCAGTTAATAGATAACTTGTGTTTATGCACTCACGCTGTCAGCCTGGCACATTTTGAACATGGAGATACAAGCACAGTGGAACATTAATCCCTAGATGATATCTCTTCAGCGTTAATAACCAAATTACTAATTAGCTGATCACTGCATTGCAGATTCAACTTTTCCAGGAGCCTTTGAAGCTAACGCCTCCCTCCCGATGCCCAGGTGGGATATACTGCCGCCTTGTTGAGGTTAGTAACTCTCTCCTCAGGATCAAAATCTGAAAGGGAGGAAGTTTTCAGTTATATTGGTCTTGGAGATCTTTTTTTTTTTCCTTGAACAAAGCTGCTATTTTATACACACCCCAGGATCCTGGATTTGATATTTGGGAAACTTCGGGATGCCCAGTACAAAGGCACTGCATGGTAACTTCCATTCAGTAGCAGAAGATGTAACCAGGGCGCACTCTAACCAAAGCAGAATAAGCGTCTTTGGATGGAACAAGCACACAAGAGTGGCTCTGCCCTACACCAGGATGTTTGAATCGCATCTCCAGGTTTTTTCAGAAACTAGAAAATACCTGCAGAAATGAACACAGGATGGAAGTCACACAGACGCTAATTGTAACCAGCTCCATCCACTTCTTACCAGAAAGAACGCAGGCAAAGCAGTTCAGGTTCCCTCTGCTGTCTAGATCCAGCGCGGCCTTTTAGTTTGATAAAATTTTACATCTCTCCAAAGACAAAGATTCCTCAAAGGACGAGAAGAACCTGACCCCGTCCTAGGCTGAAATTGAACCTTCACGTTGCTTCAGTATTGCGAGCTTTTTCACTCCATAAGCAGCAGGACTGGAACGTCTGGTTTGCCAATTATGTAAAGTCGCATTCCGGAATAACTTAGTGATTGTCTCTTTAAGGTTTTAACCTGGGATAGCCCTTGAGCCTCAAGGAAAAGCAGCTCTCTTAGTGCCTCCACGGGTCTCTAGTCCACCTCCTTGCTCAAGGACAGGCCAGCTTCAAAGTTAGAGCAAGTTTCTCAGGACTCATCCAGCTGAGTTTTGAAAAATCTCCATAGATGGTGGTTCTACAACCACTCTATGTATTACATTTCCTCCTCCTCCTCCCTATGGGAGCTCAGAGAACATCCTTTTCCAGAAAGGATGGATATTCCTGGGAATGCACAATTTCTTTTTCACACGAGAAGGGAGTTAGATGAAGGACTTGAGGACTCGCCAGCTGTGTAAGTAAGTGACACCCTGTTCTCAAGCACCAAATGTGTGTCGGGATGCAGATGCAGCCCATGATGGACTGGGAAGAGCTGGTACTCCAGCAGCCCTTGGAGCACTGCTCTTTTGGTTTGGCATTTCTGTTCTTGTTAGGTCATACCTTGAGCCTACTTCTGCTATTGCTGTTCTCTCTAGTCACCCACCACTTCAGGATGTTTCATTTAACTCAACCCATCAAATCAATTCAGACTTTCATCTCACACCACACCAGTCTGCCTGAACTGGTGCCGTGTTTCGAAGAAGTCAGTATCCTGAGCCTGGTAAAAATCACCAGTTACCTTTCAAGGTTTCGCTTCAATAAGCTGAGACAGCAGCTTGCAGCTGCTCTGCTGAGTCCTTTGGCCCCCACACCCAAGGCCCTCTTTTCTACAAACAGCAGTTCACAGAGCTTGACTAAGTAGAGCAATTCCAAACCCAATTCATGTTTTCTAGCAGAGAAACAGAACAAGCTAATCAAAGAAATAAAACTAAACCAACTTACAGCAAACTTTTTGCCTTATATGTGAATACAAGGACAAGCTACAGAAGCCACCGCTAGCCTGAGCAGTTTAAAACCTGTGGTAATTGGTATTATTTAGGAGTAACATTCATCCTCTCTCACTGATACATTTGAAAATAACCATAATCCAGCAGCCACCAATGAATCAGTAAAGGAGATGCTCTACGCCCCATTTGTGACTTAGCCCTGCCCACAGCTTCTCTGGAGGGAAGGCTTCTAAATCTGCAGCATGTACATGAGGTGAATTGGGGAACTCCTGGCCTGCAACTTAGCTTTTCTTTCTGGGATAGTCAAAATGTAAAAAGACAAGGCTGTTTGTGAATAGGCACCAGAACCTGCGCACACCAGCTTCAGAGGTCAGCAAGTGCTCTAGAGTGAAGCAACCCAAGAATCACCGCACCGAGAACTTGTAGGAGTCCACTTTGGTCCCACATTGCCTCCCGGCTGTCAATGCCCCTTCGGATGTTGCATACCTTTACACACAGATCATGCATTTTTCATGGTAAATCCAGCTCAGCCTGATGTCCATTATGAGCTGGATTCCTTTCTCCTTATGAGTAGTCAGAAAAGTGAGTAAAATTCAGTTTTGCATGATAAAAAAAAAAATATATATATTTGCATTTGTCCTCTCTAGTCTGCTGTTGTCTAGCAAAATGAAGTCCCATGTCCTTACGACCCCCTGCTTTCCGTTTTTGTATTCACAAATACTCTCTCTCCGCAGTACTAAGGTTGGAGCTATGGCTCCATACAACCATATGCAATTACTGCTGGAATGGTACTAGCGTGATTTTTCCCTTCTGAAGCCTCAGTGGCAATTGCTGTGTTAGAACGCAGGAACTGCCAGAGCTCCCCTTCTGCTGGGCTGCCACCATGCAGCAGTGCTGCAGACCAGACAGGGACAGCGACGGGGCAATTCAGCCTCAGGTTTACAGACAACATTGTGGAAAACCTTCCTTCCTGCTCTCCGAACTAAGGACTTCAGCTGACTCGAGATACTCGAACCAAGGTACTGTGCTTAGTGCCTACAACAAAATACACCTGGAAGGCCAGAAGAAGAGGTCACGCAGCATCATGTTAACGGTAGTTTTGGAGTACGGTGTTTCTGAACCGCAGAATCTTAGGTCTATGCAATCAAAGATGAACCTCAACAAAGAGCAGGAGCTACTGTAAGGAGAACATGTCATGAGTGCTGACTGACCGAGTCTTTCCTCTGTATCACTGGGTGATGGTTTCCGAAACTGAGTATTTAACAGTAAAGGTTCTCATACTTCGTAAAAGTAGCTTGGAGCCATTTTGTGCTGGCATGGTTTTATCTTTGTATTTTTACTGTGTATTTTCTCTTTTTTGGCAAATAAAGGACTTTTGAATTTAAAAAGTAAAACCTGTCTTGTAGTGGAAGGGTAGAGTTTTATTGTTCACTTCATCTCCAGCAGCTGTCCCACAATCGCTGTCCCTGCTGCTAAGCTCACACCACTGTTACCTTTCAGCAAGCCTGCCAAAGCAAGACTCCCAGGCTTTCTTCTCAAAAATACCGAGGAAAACAAACTGAGCACTTACCTTACTTGCATCTTCATCCTCAACAGTGAGCGCTACCCCTGTGCTGACTTACCAAAATGCCGAGCTGCCTCATTTTAACCTCTCCTGAAAAAAACTACAAACCACATCTGGATCTTCTGCAAGTAGACTAAAGAAAGAAGTGATGCTGTTTGCAATCTCACTGTATGCAAGTGCTCAGGCAGAATCACGGCATTATCATATTACGTCACTGAGAGTCTGACAGGTCAGTGTTCCACTGTGTGCATCAATCTGTGCATAGCACTGTCAGACCTCTGGGTTTCTCTGAGATACCGGAGGCTTTGATTTGAAATATTACACAGTAAATATCGGGCAAAGAAGATGTGCTTGTGACATCAGCTGCACTACTTTCTTCATACACCTTCCAGAGTGAGTGTCATCAGCCATGCCACATACTTGGCATGATTCTAACATACAGAGCTGCTCTTCTTCATCCTTTCACTTCTCAGCAAGTTAGTTAGCAATAAAAAGGTTTTTTTATAAATATAATTTGTATTTAAATGGCATACATATAATTTATGGGGGTGGGGATGCGTTTATCCTGGATCACACCAGAATCTTTGCTCGATTCCTGTCCCCCATCTGAATGATCTTTCAAGAAGGCTGCCAGAGTTTCACTGCACAAGCTGCTCCTCGCTGTGCCAGCAGGACCTGCCTGGAGAAGCCAGCTTTGCAGGTTTGATTTCAGACGGCTGCTACACCGTGACTCTACAGGTTTGTTCTGACAACACAGAATTTTACGGTGCTTGCTGGGGGCAGCCTCTGAGATGTAACGAGGACACCAGGGGAAGCAGTTGCACAAGATGACTGTTCCCTGCCTCCCCGGACTGTGATAATATGATTTTAAAACTCACTGTGCACATATGGGAACATCTGCAGGGGATTCAGCAGGAACAGAAGAGTCTGTTGCAACCCCACTGTTCAACGACACTGTACCATAGGGTCAGACAAGCCAGAGAGCAAGAACCTCACCTGCATTAACACACTGCTAGAAGAGCAGCAAGGTCAACGCCATCCAAGTGTTCATTTCCAGTTTTGTTTCCCTGTCCTCCCTCTGGGATTTCATCCCAACCAGTGATTTCACTGATGGACGATACGAGCCTTTACACTCAAAGGGAGCTTCTTTTTGCCTTCTTGAACCTGCATCTTCCACAAGTTCAGATCTGGATGGTCAAAAGCACTAGACTAATTTTTTTACCATTACACATGATCAAAAGTCCACCCCTTCCAGAAGGAGCCTGTTCTTTCCATCTTTGCAATGTGTTTTCAGGTGGGATGACTCCCACAGCAAAACATTTGACAAACTGCAGCTTTTTCCTTCTGATGCAGCTCTAAAGATTACAGGATTTTAATAAAGTTTGGAAGTTAATCACTGTCTTCTCCAAGAGGACTGGGAAGGAAGCTGAAATATTACACACTTCCTAAGTGAAAAGAAATCCCCAAGCAGCCTTCTCTGTGCTAATGCTGAGAACAGTTCTCTGAATCCATGGCACCGCACGAGGAACACCTGGCTCGCAGCAGCTGGGGAGCTCCCGCTAGCCCAGCTCAAACCAGCCCGGGCTAAGCTGGAGCTAAAATGATCCTTGCGACTGCTCGCATCAGCGATTCCCCGGTGCCTCCCCACACACAGCCAGCAGGAAGCGAGTCCCTGCTGTGGGCTGCCTCGGACTGAGTTTTCACTCAATTCTCTGCCCACAACCATTGCTGGCAGGTCCCAGAACAGTGTGCTGATCGTATTGCTATTAAATGGAAACTCATGCTTTCAAACCAGAACCACTGCAATTATTTTCAGCAACATTAAGATCCTGTCCATTGCTCAGCTAATTCAAGAACAGCTAGCCAGGAGGTTAAGAAAACCAAACCAAGCCAACCCTAATTTAAACAATTACAGAATTAGTCATCAACGGACTAAGTAGTATTTAAGACAGCAAGTTCAATGGATGCCACACTGATGCCCTTAGCAGTTGCAAAATAGAATTAGAAAACTAAAATTTATTAAATCAATTTGAATTTTAATATACATTTCAAGAACGTGGCAGCATAAAAAGAAATGTTTTTAGGAACAACCTGAATCTACCATTTGCCATTGTACATTAACGATCAGGGCTCTCCTGTCGACGGTTCCAAAACACGCTCAACCTAAATTCTCCAACTTTTGGTACCACATTTAATGCAGCAGTGAGATAGTAAAGATTCCAAGTACTCCCACATTTCTGGAGGAAAGGTACTATGTATTTAATTTAATGAAATCCTAATAAATGAACCATCAACAATCTCAGCAAAACTTAACAGCTCTGCAAAAGCATTCAGAAACAACCCATGCTGTGCAGGTTACTCCCCTTAAGTCGGACTCACTCTGGTTTGGCTACTTTTCTTACACGCAGTGGACTAATAAACAGATTTACATTAGTAGGTCACGATCAAACCACCAAATTAGAAAATGGTAGGATCCTTTTGGGTCAACACAAAAATCACATACAAGTTTAACTAAATACATTTTAATAGGACATCGTTAAATCTCATGAGGGCTAAAAAACACAGATCTTAGGTACTTGGGTTGGCAAATAAAGACAAGAATACTAAGAAGCATTTTCCACCATTTACTCATTATCAAAAATATTTTTCAACTCTTCTTGCAAAACAAAAACAAAAAAGTACAGACTGGACACGTACATCACATTTTTCTTCCTATGGCTTTAACCCCCCACCCTACCCACCCCACAAAAAAGACGGGGGGAGAAACAAACCAAAACCAACAAAAAGATCTGACCACATTCACAGGAAATGACACCATGGTACACTACAAAACAAAAGGAGGTGCCATTTGTGTCCAAAGGTTTTTGCTTATTTCTTAGGTGAGGAACCATCATTGTACATGCTTTGTGCCAAATCAAAACACACCTAACGCTAGGTCAGAAAGCGCTGCGGGGTTCACCGGATGAGTAGAAGGAAAGATGGAAGCAGTAAAGTAACTCAAAAAAAAAAAATCACATACTATTTAACATGCTGTTGAAACAGGAACATGTACTGTTTGGTGTTCTAGTCAGCCCATGTTGAATTTGTGCTGTATCATTCAAAGAGGAGAACCTTCTGCTTTCCCCAAGAAATCTGACTTTCTCAGGCTGTCGGTGAAGCCCTAAATGCAGGACTACATTTTTCCACTTGTAGTCTTCTTTACACTGAAATAAACCATTTTGGCATAAAGCTGAATTCCTACAAAGGCATTTTCATCTTAATGCTTTCTGAGATAAGCTCTTTGACAAATTTGTGTTGGTTTTCCATTTTAGAGCCTTTCAGTCCAGGTTGAAAAGCACTGACCTTCAAAAACTACTCTCAACGTATTAGTAAAAAATGAGATAGATAGATAGATTCTGGGCGGAGCGAGTTATATAGTTATTCTGTCTAACAAACATCTAAAACATTTGATCTTAGATAGCAGTCGGTCCTCTGCTCCAGCTGGAAGATGCCCGTCGGCAAAGAACCACCCTCCAGGGGGTGGGTCCCAGGTCTACTGTGGTGCAAACTTCATAAAACACACACACACACGCCCAATGGTGCTAAATGCCATGGAAGTCTCTGTGTACCCCAGACACGGATCGGCAGCAGCAGAGGGGGGGAAATCATCCAAGGGGTCTCTCTGCAACCCACAAAAAGCCCCTCTCTCTTCTAGAAGCAACAGCAGTAAAACCAGCAGGAACTCAAAAAAAAAAAAAAAATAGCGGGGGTGTAGGAGGGAATGGTGCTAATAAATTTGAGCCTACTTTGTGTACAAGTGTACAACTTTCTCGCCTCAGCCAAAATAGTAACACGTCAAACAAACGGAGTTGTTCAGAGGGCATAACTGAGCAGGAACATGACCCATGGAATTGTCAAGAAAACAAAAAAAAATATGAGTGGTGGTGTTAGTGGGGACAGTGAATGGGAGTCACCAGATTTGTCTCTACCCAACTGATCTTCCTTGACCCTCGTCTGGAGGCTGAGCTCCTTTTTGGGCTATTCACCTTCTCAATATATGACTAAACTTTTTTAGTTTGAAGCTGTTGCAGAGTAGATAGCCAGCTCTCACCGTCGGAGATGATCTACCCCCTTCAGACTGTGTTCTCCAGCTCAGCGCTGCATCTCCAACAGGGATATTGGGTGGTTTTCTAGTAATGGTGACTTAACTAATCAGTAATTACTTCTCCGCATCTCAATCTAATCTAGCACAGTTTAGATGGACTAACTAGACACCACTTTTCTACATTTAAGCAGAAGCTTTGACTGAGCACAAAGCATGACCAGGTACAATGAGGTTAATGTATTCCTTGCCAAAGATCTTGTGATAAAATCATTTACATCAGCAATTGATCTCAAACTATGAGGTGCTGTAAGAACTAAAAACAGTTTTAGGGTAACTCCTCCATTATCTGCAACTATTTCCCAGACACTAATACACATAACATAGCAATGAAAAACACTTGATACAAGTGATCTAAACGCAGGAGCTCCAGCAAGTTAAACAGAACCATAGCTGCCTTAAAACTGTAGCAGTTCCCCTACGGATGGCAGGGAAAAGAAAGAAAGATTCAACAGTCATATCTCATGTCTATAGCTTCATCCAAACTTTTATCATCGTGTGTACTGGCAGCTAAAAACGTAGTTACTGGTGACCCTGTCACATTGATTACACTGGTGCTTGTGCTGGCATTGCGCACCGCAATGCTTGTCACATTAATGCCCAAAGTAAGCCTAGTCTGCTCCAAGGCCTTTTCTGGCACTGCAAATGCCTCCAGCTTCTTCTCCCCATTAGCCATGTATGAGTTTTGGCAGCCACGGCATATGCAGTCAAGGCAGGCTTTGCGGTTAGAATAGCAAGGGCAGCGTTGGCCACGGCATGTAAGAACACTTGGATTTTGGGTGGCACGACCACATTTACACCCTTTCTTTTCTTGTGGTTTTTTATACACAGTTTTTGTTGGGCTTCCTGGCATAACGTTACTGCTAGGAACTTTCTCCTTTGCTTTGTCTTTTGTTTTCAGCACCCCTGGTTTGGCTTTCGGGTGAGATTTCTTAGGGGCATGTTCTAAATTCTTTTTCATGCTTTTGTTAGACAGGAGCACAGTTTTACTTATTTTGGGAGTAGTGCCTCCGTTAGGTACAGTTGCAATAGGCTGCAAAGACATTTTATTTTCCTGTTTCACTGTTACAGGAGCTGATGCTCCCAATGTTGGGCCACAGATGATGCTGGAAATGGGTAGAGGTTGAACCTTTTCACTGTCGCTTTCTGATCGAGATCGCTTTCTGTTTAACTTAACTACCTTAGGCGTCGCCGCCGTGCAGGAGATTCCGTGAGGAGAAGCATCTGTGGACATGAAAATGTTATGGCTAAGAGGTGGGGAAGAAAGCTGCAGGAAAGGGCCGTTAGTCATGTTTGCTTCCAGGCTGGGCTGCAAGTTAGAATCACAGACTTCAGTATTGGAAACGGTCTCTAAGCTCCGGAGAACCTCCTCAACGCTAAGGAGAAGCGAGCCACCTGGTTTTATATCTTCGCTGAAACTGCAGATGTCAATGCCTGTCGTACACAAGTCACTAGTGGAAACTGTATCACACACAGGCTGCAGGCTGCTAGAGATGTCTTCAGTTTTTATATACTCTCCAGTACTACAGACATCAATTGTGTTTGTGTGTTCAGGAGAAGGAATATTCACTCCAAGTTTATCCACCGAAAGCCCATTACAATTGGGCAACCCGTTGATAACAGAACCTCGAATATCAATGTTGTGTGTGCTTTCAGGTATTGATGTGAAACTAGCTGGAGGATCAGTTGTGAGTTCTGAGGTCGAAGGTACTGGGGAATGTGTCAAACACAAAGCCAAGGCTGTATCGGAAGATTTTTCTGTCTCTTCGTGGAGTGGTGATCCATCTTTGAGCAAAGCCAAAAGATCTGCAGAACAATCGACTGCTTGGATAATATCTCGTGCCAGTGGAGTTTGCGTTATGTATTCGCAGAGTTTCTTATAGCAGTTCACCAAGATGCTTAACTGCTTATTCTCCTCAAACTGTTCGTAGTCCTTGCACCAGCTACATGACGGTTTCATCATCATCTTCTTGCCTTTACAAGGTTTGCAGACATAGTGCTGACATGTGGAGTTGGTAGGAGCAATAGGGTCTTGTAGCAAATTTCCTAAGGAAAAAAGAAAGAGAAAGATTACAATGGGCTTAAGGCAGGTTTGCAGGGTGGTACAGGATGAATTTTTTGTACTGTCAAAAAAAAATTGCCTGAAAAAGATCAGTAAGTCACAAGAAAATGTGCCATCCAAACAATAGCCTGTAAAAGTGTTCACAGCTGCTGCCTCGGTTTTAAAACATTAAAAAAAAAATAGAAGAAAACCATCACACCAGAATTTGTTGTGCTGCTGCAGCCTTCCAATACATGCTCAACTACACCACTACCAGCCCCTCGTCCCCTTCAGCAGATTCTTCCATTCTTACAGAACACACAAAACTGCAACAAAAGTAAACACCCATGAAGAGCTACCACAGAGATTTTAATGGTAACGGAGCAGAGGGAAACTCTAAAAGGAATGGGAAAATTAAGAAATACCAACCCCAAAAAGAAAGATGGCACAGCAGACTGTGTTTTACTTTTCATTTAGCTGGGACTAAAAAGAGAGGCTAGTTCTGTGACAGTCAATGCCATGAACAAAGCACAAAGCTTTTAACTTTGCAAGCAACAAAACCAGTTAAGCACACTGAATAAAACACCTAGTAATATGTTTGAATAAAAATGGGACAAAAGAAACAAAAAGGACTCTATGGCTGTCTAATAAAGCCAAACCAGAAGGTGCAACAAGGCGACTATTAACATATCCTGGGAGTGGTGGCTCCTGGTTTTCCAACTGACAAACACCTATCAGTGAAATAATACTTAAAATAGTGGTACTGTCATGGCCGTGACGCTTAAATACTTTCAAGTGTCAACAACAGCCCATGTCCTGGGCAGGAGTGACAAAATCACAAGAAAGGATTTTCTCCAAGATCTTTCTGATAAGAATAAAAAGTTAGTGAAGTCCAGTTGCTAAAGGAATCACCACACCTGACAGCACAGAAAGCATCAGACATCCAGCACTGGCAATCTGGAAGGTTATGTCTGAAACTGGAAAAACCTGGAAGAAACTTTTTATTTAAGAACAAACCAAATAACAGGTAAGGATAAATTATAAAGAAAACAGAGGTAACCGATAATTCTGCGTAGAAATAATCCAACTGGTAACTATATCCAGGAAATGACAGTATTGCCTTGCTATTTGTAGCCAGCTCTAGGCCAGAAAGATACTTGAACACCTAAATGAAATTTCAGAGTATCTATAGTCATCCACAGCAACAGGTCTCCCCTCCTTTCCAGGCAGCAGTTTTTCAGCTTTGGTCAGACCTTTCTGCTCATAGGGAGCCCTTGTTGGATGAGTTACAACCATCAATGAATCCTCACCCAGATTTTCCAGAGCGAAAACATGTTGCTACAAACGAATTAAATTAAATAATTTGGAAAGAGAAAGCAAAGTGCATATATTAAAATAGAGTGAAGTAAAAGAAAAGTAGCAAATACAAAGATGTTTTCTCTTATCACTTGCCAGTGGAATTTTAATCACATGAACATTCCGTAACAGATTCTCGTGATAGCGCTTTGAAGGGATATCGTTAACTGGACCTAGTCAAGTGGATGAAGTTATCAACTAAGGAATAAACCCCAACCTTTCTACCTCATATTGCCTTAGTCGAGAACCCAAGGCCTCAGGCAGAAGAGCAAGACATGCCATATTAACTCTTGGCTGTAGTAGCACTTAAAATAGGAGACCTGTCCCTCACTCTTTTGTGAAAATGCTCCACCCCACTTTCTACCCTAACCCTCCGTACTTCAACCCACTTCTGAAAATTCAGCTTTGTGTGTGTTTAAATAGGAAATCTGCATTAACACAGTAACTGTGCAGCACTCTTGAGTTGCATGAGTGAGCAGACTATCCCATTTCCCCTTGGAAATCTGAACTCCCTGGTTCCTCTTTGCTCCAGCCCTCCACCTCAGCTGTCTTCCAGTAAAAGTGGCTTGATGTAAACTGGTTGTTGATCAACAAATAACAAGAGTCAGTGCTGAAGTCATCATCACATAGTATTTTTTTTTTAATTGAGAGAAAATGTAGTTGTTTAGAAAGCTGGCAGGTGGCGCACACCTACACGTCACATAATGAGAACTGTCATTCCAGCGCAACTGGAACAGGGGCCGTAGGGAAACATGCAGTGTTTGAATACGGCTCACCAAAAGTGATGCAGGAGGAACACTGAACTGGAGAAGCTGCAGAACAGAGGAAGGTTCAAAGCACAATTACAGCAGTACTTGATGAGAAATGCACTTCACGACCAAGGAGCTGGTATTTAACTGTTCATTGCTAACCTAATGAGGAATGGCTGACTGAGGAAGGGTGACTCCACAATACCCCACCATGAGAAGACAATAACAAAACAGCGAAGATTTAAGCAGTGAAGATGTAAGGCCAACAGATGGAACATCAAGTCACACAATCCAACCTCCAGTGGAAATTTTTTTCCCCCACAAAGTTCCCTTTAAATGACTCTATATAGCAATGCAGGAAGAGATGTCCATCATGGTCCTAAAACTGGATTTGATTTTGTGAGAAAAGTCCCTTACTCCCATGGGGAAAAACAAAAAAGCTTTAAATCACATCAGCTAGTCCCACAAGCCATGTCCTTAAGCAGAAAGAGTTCACAAACACTGTCTGTCCCTTCTGGATCTTGAGTCTTTCCAACAGGACAGGCAGAAAGCCATGCCAGGACCCACACAGGAGTGAAACACACCCAACACTCATTTATTTCATGCTTTCAGACTTCAGAACCCATCGTAAAACTACATGCACCCACAGCACTTCCAGGACCAAAAGCCCACCAGCATTCACACCCAATGAAACAAAGCAGTTGGGTGTGCTCCTTGGTCCATATTTAGCCTTTTTATTATTTATGATGATTAAGTATGAGTTGTGATGATCAATGCTCTTCAGATAATGTACCAACTATAACTTTTAATTAGTTTAAAGAGAGTCATCACCAACTGTGCATCTTCTTTCTCCCAAAATAAATTTGGCTGAAACTGCTGAATGGGTGCAAATGCTAAAAGAGGATACTGAAAAATTTAAATTTCCAGAAGCTTTGAGGAAAAAAACAGACAGACAGACAAGACGAAACCATTCACATGCTCTCACTGAAGGGAAGAACAGAGAGAGTTCTACTCTCAGTACATGCCAGGCAACCTACACGGGAAAGACATTAGGAATGCCTGAGCTGGGGTAATTTTTAGCTTGAGCTCATATCTGATTGAATATTTATTCTTCCAAGTTTCTCTCTCATATGGATTCTGTGGCACCTATCACTCCATCTTTAGTATTGTTAAGCTAAAAAAAAGGTCAACCATGAGATGCAAATTCAGAGAAAATTTAAGTTTCACTACTTTTAATACTCAGGGAATGGTATTAAGTCAGCAACACTGTCCCAGAAAGACAACACCCAAGCTGCTACCCAGAACCTGGAGGTACTGTGCCCTGGGACGTTCCAAACCGCCAGACTGTACAGGCTCCCAAGGCATAACACTCATTTGATGCTGCACATTACCAGATCTTCCCAGATTAAGATTATGAACTCCACCATGAAAATAAAGCCGGGAAGGATTCCATGATGTTACCCAGCCCAAGCCCAAACTCCTACGAATAACCATACTAAGTTAGACTGAAGATCCATCTGGCCCAGTAGCCCATCTCACTAGCAGCCAAAAGCAGATGCTTAAGGCATAGAGTAAGGACAAGGCAAGTAAACTCTTAATACTTACCCAGCACTTAACCATTATTAGCTGAGGTACTTCTCATGGGCGATGGGGTTTCCATGTCCTCAGTAACCCTCGGATTCTCTCCCTAGGCTTGTCTCATCTCATCTTTAACTATTTAAAATGCAATCAGTCACAACAGCTTTGACAAGAGGCCCCATGGTCAGCTATCCATTGTGCTGAGAACCACCTTTTTGTTTTGAACATGACTCTTACTAGTTTCACTTGACAATTTCTGGTTCTTGTGTCGGATGAGGCAACCGTCAATCCCTATCCTCTCTTCCACACTGCTCGTGGTTTTACATGTAACTGCCTCAGTTGTCTCTTTTCCAGACTGCACAGAAGTTGCTCCTTACATTGCATCACTCTTGCCCTAACTCTTCCACAGTTCTTTTTTGAGATGGGGGGACCATGACTGCAACAACATGAGGTACGGGTGAACCACAGCTTTATACAGTGCCACGATAAAGCACTCCACTTTATTCTCTGTTCCAGCCCTGATCTTTCACATTTGCTTTGCTTTTTTGATTGCTACTCAGTCCTTATATTCTCATCAAGTTTTCTATTGCAAGGCCAAGATCTCACTTTTGGCTGGTAGCCATCAGTGCTACTCCCTTCAATAAATTTACGGATTTATAGAGATCTGCAAGATATATAATGATGGGCTCTGAGAAGTTAGTATTTTTTTTCCATGTTTATAATTTAAAATTTATGTAAGCTAAATTTAATTTGTCATTTTATTGCACAGTCATTCATCCACGTAAGATCCTTTCACGATTACTCAATGCAGGCCTTCGTTTTTACTACCCTAAATAGCTTGGTAGTACTAAACTCTGCCTCATGTTTTTTCATCCTCTTTTGCAAGGGTATATTAATATGCCAAAAGTAACATCACATTCTTACAAAGCCTCCAGTAAGAGGCTTTCCTCAAACAACAGCAGCTCTTAACTATCCTACTTTCAGAAAAGTTTACTAAACATCTACGTTAATATGAGCACTTAGAAGTAATAAAAGCATGCACAGAAGAAATACTTTTAATATTTTATTTACAAAATATCGCCGCTGTCCTGGAAAGGCTGCTACCAGGAGGGAGGTCATTTGAACCACAAGGAATACTTCCTATTGTGTTCCTTAATGAGGATGACTTCACAGCTGCAGGAAGAGAGAAGCATCTGCAAATTGTATCTCGGAGACCAAGGGGAGGAGAAGAATTGGGACTCAAAGCAATTGGTAAGTGTATATATCCAGCACACGCGCTCCAAGTGGAGCAAAATTCACTGAGAAGACAGACTTGGATGGAAACAAGTCACCTCCTTCCATTCTCATCCATCCTCAGCAAAGGTGAAAATATAATGGCCTAGGAAAGGGGCTAAACACAAGTAACTCATTTAGCGCCCTTGGAAAAGCCAACTGAAACATAAGGTATTGCCTTTTTAACAACTCAAAGTCTTAAGAATGATGTAACTATTAAATCTTAATTTGATGAAGTAAACTAGAAAAAATTAAGATGTCCAATTTTGTTACAAGTAGAAATAAATATATCCCTGGGGTTAATCTCCAACATTTGTCTGCCAAAACAGTCGCTAATCCTCAGTTGTGTTCGTATCACCAGAAATCACCCTTGGTATATAGCTCGCAGCAAGTGGAAAGCTCAACAGCTCCTTTCACTCTCTCCCTGACTGAAGTGGCATGTCTGCTACACAACACAAAAACAGGACTGGCATCCATGAAGAAGGGGAGAAGATGGTAAGGAGGACGCTCACCTGCACCCGTTCATCTGTTAACATCAAACATACAACCACCATGATTTCATTTTTAAACCAAGATTACAAAAGGTGTCTGTGAACTTTGGATTAGTTACACAGAAATTCCACAGCTCTGTGAATCTAGCAAGCTTTAAACAATAGGAAGCTATAATCAGTCTGACAAAGCACACAGATACTCAGTGTTACACTTAAAATTAATACATGGCCAGCACCTCGAAGTAATAACCAGAAGCTGAAGATTTAATAGTTGGACAGCTACACTTCCAGCATTTTCACTTCCGGATTAAACATGATCTGATTGTTCCTACTAAAATAATTAGCAACAGGCAGTAAGCTCTAACAAATTGCTACATTCAAGTTTTGGAGTTAACCACCTCCTGAAGGATGGGAGCTAGTTCTCACCGACTGGCAACACTGCTCCATAGGCTTTTTGAAGTTCAGCTATCCATATACCTGCAGCTCAAGAGCTTGAAAAGGAAAAGGCTTGCTCTCCCCACCACCTTGCCTGCACTGCTCTCTTCTTCAACCTCACAGAGCATCTCCTCACCCAAGAAATTATCAGCTTGATCCAACTGAAGAATAAGTGGCTCAATGAGGTTTCAGAGCAAAACATGCAAAACTAAAATATAACAACAGCAGTAGCATTTCCAGAGTTCGATAAAAAACCTAAAAGCACTATTTGCAAAACTGTTTGATGATAGACAGGCATATGATAAGTAGTGAAAAAGTCTGTTAACCATCTGTAGAAAAATAAAACAAATGTTCAGTGTTTAAGATCTGTTGTATGTGGGTGAAAGATCTGGATACTTCAAAGAAGATAACTGAATACACTCCAACCCAGAGAAACCTCAAAAGAGGTTAGTGAAAGGGCCAACTGCCAAGGACAAGACAACAGTGAAGGGTCTCCTTCCACATAAACCCTTTCCAAACCATACACTCAAGATGGTGGGCTTCAATCATGGTCTGGTGAAGACAGAGACAAGAGGCAGATTCACCAGAGGGAGGTTTGTCCTGCCCCTGCCCTGACAAACTGTCCCAGTTAGAAAAAACGTTTGGCAACTTTTCTCATCATGCAGAAACCTACAGGGTCATGTGGCAGAGGTGCCGCTTGACACCTCGATACCCTACACCCCCTTCCCAGCATCAGAAAACAGATCAGCGTTTGTAGTGACCACAAGAAGACACAAGACACTTTTTCAACATTAGTAGCACAAAACTTTGAACCTATGTCTACAAAATAGAAAGTTCACAATGACAACACTAGAAATGTACTTATCCTTTAATGTTTTTTGTGAGACAAGGTTTCCTAGACAGAAATAGTTTTATTCAGCCAGAAAAACTGAAATAGAAAAAATTGCCCAGGACTTTCAGCACAAAACCCTCTTTCAGGAAGAGTTACTGAAACAGTAGGAGCTTACCTGTGAACTAAATGATAGTATTTCTTCCTGAAAATACCATGCTGTTCTTAGATCACCACAACTACAAGAGTGCCGCCCGGCCCAAAGACATTCACAGGCATTGACAGATTCCCTGTCAGGCTAAATGGAAACATGGGGGACACACACACAAAAAACAACATTTAAAAAACCCCAACAAGCTTATTTCAAAATTTTATCAGAGAAAACATTCTGCTGGATATTTCTAAGCATTCTCCATGAACAAACAACTATGAAAAATAGCTACAGAAATCGTTATCCTCATATAGGTATTGAGATTAATAATTGTGTAACTCTCTGGAAAAATAAAAACTGCACTATTTTTGTCTGAGTAACATGGAAATCCAAATTAACCATGAAAAGAATACAGTTAGACTATTTTTCTCTGTATTTGGAGAAATACAGTCAACCTCTTCAGCTAAAGTTCAAGGAAAAAGAAAAAACGGAAATACAACAAATTGCATTTTAACTGTAGAAGGGCAAGCTTTGTCCTCTGACTCCACCCCCTGCATAATAAACAACAGAAGATACTTTACCAAGTCCTATGTCAAAGTTATATTTCTGTTTCAAAGTCTTTGCGGTTACAAAATCACAGACTGGAAAAATTCTAAATGTACTTTCAACAAACTAGGTGGCAAAGTTAAACTTTGTACTGAATAGGCTTTAAAATTATAGACAAATTCATCTTTTTCGTCATCCAACGTCAAATTTTCATGTAAGTCAATGTTGATGTATTTTAAGATGTTTTAGGTGGCAAAGTTAACATCTCTCCTATGGGTGTAAGATTAATTTAACATGTTCCTGCAGCACAAACACAAGAGTTATATCTTGCTTTGAAAGTTATAGATCAAATTGATCACATTCTCTGAGCAAACAAAAAAGTAAAGAAATTTTCCCCACCAAACAAAAATGCTTTTTGTGAACCATCAGATTACCCAAGCATTCTTAAAGTAAACCGTGCTCTTCAAGGCCACTGGAGAAGGAGCAAGCCCTGCGCTGTGACTGCAAGGCTCAGGAGACAATAACAAATTACATCGCAGACCAACTTCAAAGTGAATTCCTCCGTAAGAGCTGCGGAATCTCTCCTCTCTGGAAGCACGGTGCTCAAGAAAGGTTGTGCTGTGCATTATTTCTCAAGTCTACGCTAGATGCAAAGAATTTTTTCTGGCCTCACAAAGAACTCCAACATAATATCCAACAACTGCTTACTCCATGTTTCGTCAACCTAACCTGTACATCAGAACAGTAAGAAAACAAAACCACAGAGATCTGTGTTTGAACACACTACGTCCATAGAGCCGAACAACTAAGCTGTCCCAATAGAGATGCCTCCTGGCAACACATTAACTTTTCTTTAAACACTCTGAAACACAGTCTGTTTAATCAATATCCTCAGGCAACCATCAAAACCTGTCCATCATCTCCCATTGCCTCAATGAGAAACACTCTCATCCCAAATCACATCACAAGACAATACTCCAGTCTTCACTCTGCAACCTTCTTTTGAAGCCCACTTCTTCTGAACCAGCTGTTACAGTGGAAACCCCAGCTACTTCTCTTCCTACTCTTCAGTTTAAGACAGAGGAGTGTTTTTAGTTTACAAACCAATTTAAATTCAACTGGTAGAACTTTTTGTTATCAAAACTTATGCAGTACAATGCAGACAACCTTGAAAAAGCAGTTCTCCCAGGAGTCACACACAGGATTTAAAAACAGGAAAAGGAAACAGTGAATGTAAGTAAGGAGAGTTTAAGAGGAAGAGAAATCATCCAACGCGTCCTTGGCTAAAAATTGGTGCGCTTAGAGAAATGGCAGTGGACATTTTATACACAACTGCCCATGCTGGTTATCTCCAAAACAAGAAGGAAAATAATACCTGTAGCAGAAGGTATTTGGTAGGTACTTAGTCCCTTAGTCCATGCTCCCCAATGGTTTTTTCAGGGATTCCGGTTACTTTGCACGCTCTTCCAAAATTCTCAAGTATTTTGACAACCATTCATGTAACTTTTTTAAGGGTAAATAACACACTTTAAAAAACTACCGATATGTAAAAATGGAAGAAAGAAGAAAACGTCAATGAAAAATTACCTTAGAAAAAAAAGACCAATCCAGATCACTTGTCAAACATAAAATGCAACTCTGATCTGGCAGCATGGATCACGAATCAGCCTCCACTCTCCTTAATCTGGGGAGAATGGACAAGGAACTAGGAGAGTTCTAGGCTAAACTTTTCCATCACAAAACTTAAATACACCTTTTCACTTTAAAACGCTGATATCCAGGCTTAATTCCTTTAGTCATGGCTCACATCCCAAACAGAAAATCTGGTAGCATGCATATAATTAAGTTTTATTCGTAGTGGGAACTTGTTTCTTCTCCCTTCTTCAATCTCTGTGACGGGAAATTAAATTTTCTAGAAAGTTTCAGTCTATTTAGGTGTGACCCAACTATCTTCTCTCCTCTGAAGGACGTCATATAACCGCTGCATGCCTCAGATTGTCTCAATACCACCAGCAAAAAAAAGACTTTGCTTACTCTAGAGCCATGATTCGCTTGCATTCCACTTGCTCGTGGTACTTCTTCCCTTAGGTACTTGCAGAGATTTTCATACGAAAGTTTACTGAAACTGTACCGGTCTAATTTACTATTTCCCAGTGAGAAAGTATAGCCTAAATAAGCTCTATTTTGGATCCATAATGATCCACCAAGACCTACAGACAAGGCACTGTGGGGAACCAATCACAACTGCAGAAGCAATGGGGAAATAGCTCAGCAAGGGGCAAGGAAAAGGAGGAGCCTTCACAGGTCCAATAACACGGACAAGATGGCACAAAGATGGAAAATTTTATATAACAATATGCCACTCTGGAGAAATTTCAAACCAAGCCAGCAGAAAGAGTTCTGTAAGACTCCACTGACATTGACAGTACAAAACTTTCAAAAAACCAGCTAATGCCTTTACACAAGAGCAGGATGGAAATAACATCTCCACACTAACCTTTACGTAGGAAAACAAAAAGTCAACAATTCTTTTTTTTTTTTTGGCAATCCACGCCATCTCCCCCGTGCTTGCAAGTTGCTTCCATAATGCTACTTCACCATTCAGCCTTCAACCTTCTAACTAAAATTATCAAGAGCTATTTCAAAACACTTGACAGGAGCTGGTCAAGCCACCAGTCAGTACTGTCACATTGTTTCTTTGTTCCTTCCCACCCCTTAATCCCCCTTAAGCCACATGTTGTCTCACATCCCCTTACTTAGATTACAGGATGTTTAAAGTCAAGAACTACATTCTTATCCTGTATTTCTACAGCTGGGTAAACGTAAAGCGTTGTCCTAAAGCCATGCAATCTTTCAAGCACTTTCACATTCTAAATGAGCCATAACAATCTTTCACACACCTTTTAACTATCTTTCAGAGGTTCCAGGATGAAGTTTTCCATGGATAAAAAGCTTATCTGATCTGACTGGCAATCTGTTTCTTAGAAGCACTCTAACTGATTTCAAAAAAAGCTGTTAAAAAAAAAAAAAAGGCAACTGAACTTTTGAATGACTTGTAGTAACCTACATGGTATTTGAAACAGGAAAAGTCACTTTGAAGAAGATTTTTATCCTAACAGGCAGCACTTTTAAAACATATGAGCTTGTTGCATAAATTCTACTAAACTATTTTTAAATTAAATGTGGTATTACCATGCAATTTAATAATAATCACTTTAGTCCAGACTCTGAAACTCGGATTTCACATCCTCAGAGCACACAAGGCACATACCTTCTGCCTAAAGCACACTCAGGCGCAGTTATTTTTAAGTTTTTAAAGCTCTAGGAAATAGAGTCTTACACATCCCTGTAAAAGGATGATGCATTATCTACAAGACCATCTAGGAAACTATCACATGATCACACTGAAATCCTAGAAACACGCACCACTGTACCATCAACATACTTTAACCTTTATAACCCATTTGGTAAGACAGAGACCTCAAATCCACCTAGAACAGATTCAGTTGCCTTACAATAGCATACTGTTCTTACATTGTGACTTTCTACTGATGGAACGTCACATGTGCCAATCTGAAGCTAAAATCAGAGCTTTAATGGGAATCCCATAATTACGTGGGTCAAAAAACTTCTGCCACCCCTGCAATGTGAGCTGGTTTAAAAGACTAATCAGATCAAAAGAAAATGAGCTGGCTTATGGCTAGTGCATTGAGAAAACAGCAAAAGCACAATGATGTTGGTTGATTTATAGAGATGCCACTAAAACCAATTCTCTAAAATTAAAGGGACAGTCTTGACAGTGGTATTAATACCTACAGCATAACAAAGCATTACAGAATGCATTCAGAGAGATTAAACACTGAGGAAAAGCTGATGACATAAGGAGCCCTAATTTGGGGAGTACCTTCCAAGGGAGGTGCTACAAGTCCAACACTTGAGACTTTAACCAAGTGTAGGGGTTTTATGCATTACTGATAATTTATGCAGCATTTCTCCAACACAGTGTGATTTTTAAACATACACAGTCAAGACCCCATTCTGCTAAGATCTGCACAAGGAAGGTACCAGACAGTCAAAGTGCCATGTACATGAACCCACACCCAGACATCTGGATCTCATGGTCTAAACACAAAAGTAGGGTAGAAAGAAGTGAGCATCTGAAAGCTTTGAATTTTTTTTTTTTTTAAACACCCTCTTAAGTCTTGGTTGGTCATAGAACTGACTCTTGTGATCATGACATGTCACAAAGTCATCCTTACCTCAGTACTTAAACTTTACCTTTTAAAACCCTACAGTTAAAAAGGTTTTGATGGTTGGATAGGCTTTGAATGACCTTAAATACGCAGAAGGTCTCAGAGCTCTCAGCACTAATGTGTATAAGAGGGAAAAAAAAGCATTTTAAAAATACCATAGCAAGGTCAGAGGGCCAAAGAGAGAAAGAGGCACCAATACTCACCCACAACAGAAGTGGGAGAAAAGGAACACAAGAAGCAAACAAAATGAGAGGGTTGATTTGCCTTTACCAGTCTGAGCTGAAGACTTACGCCTGCTGGTCAACACCAGCGTGGACAGTTCTGTATTGGGCAGGACCACTCTCCCATGACTCACTGCCTGCAGGTTCAAGAAAGACTCTACTAACTCTGTGGGACAGAAACTCTATTTTACTGTACGGCTTCACAAAGAGCCTGGTATCCACTGAGGCCTCTGTATGCTACCAGGCCACAAACAGGAGACCAAGACACTGGGGAATCACCAAAATATTTGGAACTAACAGTGGCTCAAAGCTAGCCCCAGCGAAAAAAAAAGTAAGTCAAAGCAACGACCTTAAAATTCAAAGAAAATAAGGGATGAAGAGAGGAAGTAGAACCATCAAGGTGTAGTTTTTAAGTAGGAATACCCATGGAGGCACGAGTCAATAGAGGAAAACAAACTAAAAAGCCTGGTTTGCTCTACCAAACAGAGAGACAGAAAAAGCAAGCAAGAAAAGCTGAAGAGGGGAAAAACAGCTCAGGAATTTGGGCAAGGACAAATTAAAGATAGACGATTTCAATAGCAGAGTGTAAAAATAAGATTGTAAAAGGCCAAGAAGGGAAGAAGTCAAGGCAAGGAGAACAAAGAACATATTTCAGAAGACCAGTCTTAAAGTGGCGAGGCTAGATAGCACAGTGGTTAGAAACAAACACTCCCTATGTAAATATCTTATTTAAATTTTAAGAAAATCAGAAAAATATTAGCATATTTTTGGGCAAAAGCAGTGTGGTGACTGACAAAAAGCAAGCAGGATTTATAGGAAAAAAAAAGGAGAGTTAGGGATTGGAATTAATAGGGCCTAAAGAAATAAGCAAGAGATAAAGGGCAGAGGTGCATCAATATTGACATCAGGGTTATGTGAGGAAAAAAAAAATCTTGGACAAATTATTTCAGGAAATGACGATGCAGTGATCCTGGGAACAGGCTCCCTCTTTCCCAGTACAAACAGATCTCTTATTTTCTAAGACTTCAAGTGGGAGGAGCCAATAGCTACAGGATAGGAAGCATCCAACCCTAGTTTAGCAGCCTCAACAGCTGAAATCCTGATGCTGTAAATAAATAAAATATTTAACTTTATAAACCCCAGTAATTCAATTAAATCTTAGTGTGACCACACACATTAGCAAAGACAAACACATGCAAACACAGTGGACCTAAGTCCACTCTGATAGGAAAACAGAGCCACACACAGGGCCAGGCTTAAAACTACCAGATGGGAAAAAAGGAGAATTAACAAAATTAATCAACTGAGAGGTTGAACAGTTCAGTCTTCCTCTCCCAACAGTGACCGAGGCTTCGAAGCAAAGTTCAAGGAAGGCTGACAGCTTATTCCACAGCTTCCTACCAGGAACAGACATGTGCCGCCACTTCACAAACACCGCAGAACGCAATTCCTTCCCCATGTTCTCCAGACTGTAAAGCTGACATTCCCGATGCCTGCCTTTGCCTGCAGAATGCTCTTTTCTGGGGGGAGGGAGCAGGGAAATCCTAGCAGACTTTCAGCCTATTTGCTTTTTATGGCAATTATTATTATAATTATCTGCTATGCACACACACACACACACACAAATCCAAACATTGATGCTGTGTGCTTAAACTTTCTGGCTTTCTACTTGATTTACTTTTTTTGCTTTTTACATTTCAAGGAGAGGAAAAAAAAGTAAAAAGTTCTTATTTCCCTGTCTCTAGGGTCTGTATATTGTTTTGAGTATCTCTTAGCATGCTTTCTCTTAGTCATTACTTTTTTAAAGCAATTAACTCCACCATACCAGGGTATTCCAATAACCACTAATAACTGCCATACCCTTTACAAAATAAAGAGACCATAATAAAGTGTTGCATTTTGGGGAAAACACACTCTCTCAACGACACCAACCTATTATTTTCTTTGCAGCTTGCCGGGCTACTTGATATCCAGACCCCTAAGGCCTTCCGATCTTTCTGACCAATATCGGCCGCTGACTTCCCCCCACTTCGGGTTGTTTTCTGCATGGGCAGGAGGCGGGTTTAAGCCGAAGAATGCTCCCTCCTTTCCACCTTCCCGAACTTGCAAAACCACGACGCCGGTACCCGCGTCGTCCCCCTCCCAGCCCTCGGCCCGCTGCCCCCCGCGCCGCGCCGCCCCCCGCGGGAGATGCGCGCCCGCCCACGTGGGCTCCGCCGCCACCGGCCCCCCGGCGGCGAGAGGCTCCGCGGGAGCCGGGGCTCCGCGGCCAAAGGCTCGGGAAAGTTTCCTGGGCCGCCTCCGTGCGTTGAGTCTGAGTCGCGGGGCGGGAAGAGCCCTCCTACAGCGTTTCCTCCGGCCGCCGGGGCCGAGGCGGGGGCTCTCCGGGCAGCGCGGCCCAGGGCCGCCCCGCAGCGCCGTGCGGAGAGCCCCGGGTGGGGGGGGGGGCTTACTGTACAGGGAACAAAAGAAAGATCCTCACCGCAAACGCAGCAGGAGAGGGACTGCCTGAAGTAGGGCAGGAGCTTGTTAATCTCTGTAAAGGACTGGGGATCCCCAGGGTCGTAGTTGAGCACCAGGCGGCTCGCTGAAACGTAGAGAGCAGTGGCATTCACCGGGTTCATCGCAGCCGCTCGCACGCCGCCGGCTCCGGGGTGAGAAGAAAGCGCGGCGCCGAGTCCGTGCCGGCCGAGGGGGCAGGTGGCCCCGGGGCGGGGGCAGGCCGGGTGTCACCTTGGTCCGGGGCCACCTGGAGCCGCGCGGCGGCGGCGGCAGCGCGGAGGCCGCGGCGGCCCGGCGGCCCTGTCAGAGGGGCCGCGCTGGCTCCTCCTCCGCCTCCAGCGGGGCCTCGCTCCCGAGCAGCGGCCTCGGCCCGCCCGCAGCCACACAGCGCAGGGAGGCGGCGGCGCTACTCCAGGCTGCGGGCCATGCCGGGCCGCCCTCCCCCGGGCCCTGCTCCTCTCCGAGCGGACTCCTCCTCGGCCGCTGCGGGCCGCGCCTCAGCGGCCGCCCGGCATGGTGGCGGCCACAGGGAGGAACCGCGAAGCCAGCTCAGGGCGGCGGCGGGCCGGGCCGCGCTGCCCGATCCGGCGGCGGGGGAGGGAGGCGGATGCACCTGGGCCTCAGCGCGGCCGCATCACCGCGGCGCCGCCGCCGCGGCCTCCTCCGCGGGGCCGGTAGCTCCTGGCTGCGCGGCCGCGGGGCGGGCGCCGCTCGCGGGGCAGGATCCGCCGCCCGATCCGCGCCGCAATGTCAATAGCAACCGTTAGATCCAACCGTCACTGCGGAGCCATCGCCGCTGCCGTGTAGTGCCCGGCACTGCGCATGCGCGGCCGGGCCGCTGCCCTCCCCGCAGCGGGGGGCCCATCCCGCGGCGCGGGGCGGGGGTTGCGCAGCGCCCTCTAGCGGGGCCCGGGCGCGACGCCGCGGGGAGCGGGGCTGCCCCGCCGCCCTCGGCCTGGGCGCGGCGCCGGCCTGAGGGAGAGGGCGAGCGCGTGCCGCAACGGTCGCCGCAACGGTCGCCTCGCCTCGCCTCGGCGCGGCCGCCACGCCGGCAGCGCCGCGCCTGCTCCGCCGCCGCTCCCTCGCCAGGCGGGTGGGGTCGCTGCCCAGTGCCCGGAGCGTTTAGGCTCTCTCCTCGCTCGAGGCCTCGCCCCAGGAGCGGCCGTGCCGCTGCGGTGGCTGGGCACGGACGTGCTTCGTGCTCCTGTCATGGCGAGCGCCTCCGCTCACCTCTCAGGCTGAGGAATCAGACCCCACCTCTGCCTTCAGCCATCCTGGAACCTGCAGCCAGGCCTGTCCAATACTTAAGGCTTCCGTCTGGGCTTGAGACTCTGGGGTACCAACTGGCCCCCCTTCCAGCCGGCATGGAGCAAGTCCAGTGTGTCTCCCTTCAAAGCGGGAGAGTGACAGGTTCTCCGAACATCTGTCACAGGAGCTGCAGCCCATACCCCTCCGAGATGCAGTTCAGATGCCCCAGTGGACACCGCCAGCTGCCCACACCCAGCTGTGTAGATGGAAGTTTGTCACGAGTGTTCTTGCTGCCCATATCAGCACTCTGGAGACCCCAGCACGTAACACAGCAGTGGATCCACAGGCTTGGGGCAGGTATGAACAACACACGGGCACAGGAGGGGTTTTTTATCTTCGCCAAGTTTTAAATCATAAGGGACATGTGGAGGGAACTTCTGTAAGCACTTCTGTAAGCACCACTGAGGCCATTCCACATATCCCTAGATCCTGTGTTGCAACACTGCCAGTGCCATCAAGGCAGCCCTTGCCCAGCTTCTCTGTTTGGTCCTTTGCAGAACTGTCTGACAGAACCTTGCCTTTTTCTCACGTGTCCCTCTCTGTGTTCACCTGGAGTTGCCCGTGTTAAACTATCAAGGAGTTCCACCTGTATCTTTCTGTTCCTTGTTCTCTTCCTGAATCACCCCAGTTTTCTACCCCAGCTCAAAACGAGTGTGCATACAACATACAGGAATTTGGGTCTTGACTCCAAGTACCCATTTAACATTTCTGGTCCTCATCATGTTGTACAGCTCTTTCCCACCTGACACTGTTTTTGCACACCCCACGTACAGCCCCTGTCTTCTCACTTGGTGCTTCTCCCATTTTAACATGCATACCTACAGCACCTCCGTCTCCCTGGGCCTCCCAGCAAACACTTGCTATGCCATCTCTGGACCATAATTCCCTGCACACATTCAATCTCTAACCTGACTTCATTTCACAGCACAGCATCTTCATTCTCACTCTCAGCCTACACACGTATAGCCTGTAAAATGCCCAATTCCTTCTTCAACCTACTGCCAGAAACACCTTACGTGCTGAACTGAGCCAACAAACTGAAAAACCATTCAAGCAATTTCCCACCACGTACATGTTCTCATATACACGTCCCTGTACCACATCCCTCTGCCAAACTCCAAACAGTGTGTCCTGAACACTCTCATCTCAACCCCTCCCGACTATATCTCACACCCCTCTGGCTGCTACACAAGGAACTTACTTGACACTTGACATCCAAAGAGTTTTACTGGTCTTGTCTAATTTCTGGGATATACATATTTGGGGTGTCATGCATGAGCAGGATTCAGCACTTGCTGTCAGTAGCATTCCAGGACCAAACCTCAGTATCCCCATCCACGGCACTAACCTGCGCTATTGTTGCATTCTCTGATAAAGCTAAATTAGTAGGTTTGGATCCCATCTAAGAACAACTGTAATCCTGGCAGAACAGATCATATAAACTCTCCAGAACTGCCAGTAAATCTTACTCTTGAAAATTACAGTACTAATTGAATAATTGAATATGACATTGCAAGAGTGGAATGACAGACTAGGGGATATACCCTTTTGACCAGAGGAAGCCCATAGTGCTTTTTTTATCCACTATTGCTGGCTGATCTGCTGAATTTGACTTTTCTTCTAGACAGACCCTTGAGCTGAGGCTCCAGGTTTCTAATAGTGCAGTCCAAGAAGCAGATACAATTTTTCCTACATCTGTTGATTGTATCTTCTAGCCTATCAGCATCACTGTTCTGGAGAATGAGTCCTGCTGTCCAAACAGAGCGGATTAGGTTCTCAGCTGTTTGTGATCCCTAAGACAAATAGAGTGGAAAGACTAAATATTAGGGTCTTGAGTGCACTAACAGGCTCTGCAACCTCTTCCCCCTGCCCTCGGGGGTTTGGCTGCCTGCCTGTGCATCAGGCCAGCTCTGACATGGTGCAGCTGCGTGACCTTGGATCAGGCTGCTGAGAAATAGCCAAGCTGTGAGAAGTCTCATCTGGGCCCTCTCTGCTTTGCCTTAGGAGCTGCCTTTAGCACAAGAACTTGCCCTTTCCTGAACTATACTGTGTCTGGCCTGCTGACTTCCTGCTTTGGCCTTGGATCTGCCTCATTGCTGTGGACGTCTGGCGAGTGCTGGGCTCACCCTTGTTCCTGCCACCGGAGCTGCTCTGCTCTTCCTGTTCAGATACTGTGGGACTGTGTTACTTGTCAGTGACAGTTCTGCCCCTGTCTGCCGTCTTGCTGACACCTTCCTGGCTCAGCTTCCCCTCTGCAGTAGCCACTTTTACTGCTCCCGGATACTAAAAGTGTTGTGGCTCAAGTGTTCTCACTGCTTGTCTACCTCTCCAGCCAGTGGTGTGTGCACAAGCCCTAAAACACAATAAACAATTTCATATGCCATTGGAAGTAACCTTCAGTAGCCATCCCTTCTCCTCTGCTGGGAGAGTGGCAGAGAGAAGGGTTTCATATGTAACTTCTCTCCCATGTCCAACTGCTGCGGTTTTATTTCTACTTCCAGGGCATGTCTTTCACCTCCCTGAACCCATCTGTCTTGGGAGACCATTTTAAGAGACCTGTGTAGAAAGCAAAGATTCTACTTCAAGTTGGTGAAGAAGCACTAGTGTTTCCAGAGATCTAGAAGGGTGAGGGGAGAATAAAAAAGAGGTCACGTGGGACATTTATTTAGATACTGGACAGCAAACAAGTACTTTCTCTTCACTCTGGAGGTTACAAACTACTTGTAAGTTAACTCTGCAATCACTGACCTATTCCTGCCTTTCAGTAGAGTTGTCTGTCTGTCTGACCCTCAGATGATTGTGGTCATGGATCAATTCAGTCGCTTACTGTCTGAGCTTGCATGCTAATGTTTTGATTTAGATCCCTTCATCTTTTCAGCGGAAAATATATCTGAATAAGGGTAGAATAGGGATGTAATTCCATTTTCCAGTTCCTATCACCATGGCTGCGTTTGGGAAGAGCTAGGAACTGGACACGAACTTAGATTAGGTTAGAATACAGCCTACCAACTCTGCCAAACACTAATATCTGCACGAATGTTCTAAGTCATTGGGTGATAGTTTTAAGATTTTGATTCTTTACGACAGCGCTTGAACAGAATAACCACTTAGATCCCAATGGATGGTTTTTTCTGAATGTATTACATAGAAGATGAAGTGATAAAGGAGCTCCCGGTGTCAAGAGATCCTTCCATTGTGGACGTGGTGCATCCTGAAGTGTCTAATTCCTACGGTGCTGCATCTTTAAGGGAAAGCTATCAACTGAAAAGAAAAAAAAATACTGGTCACCACATATACTGCCTCTGAAAGCTTGAACTTGAAGAAACCGGTGGCTTTTTGTTGTTGTTTTGTTACAGGGTTGCTTTGGTTTTTCCCTCAGACAAACAGAAGACAAATGCCAATGGCAAACTTGCTTCTAATTGCTTGTTTGCCTTGACATATGTTTCCTTCTGTGTCATTACATTTTGAATATCATGAAAAGAGAGGCTGGATAAGACTGGAGTGATTGTAACAGTTCTAACATAGTCAGAGATGCTTATGTTTCCTGGGCTGATGTTATTAATGAATTAACCATACAAATCGAACACTATGAAATCATAGTAACTACAGAAGAAAGGAATAACAACAAACCTCCCCACAGCTTCTAAGAGAGACAAAGTCTGAGTTTTCCAAAAAGCAATCAGAAGGAACTGAAGATTGTTGGGCACTGCAAAGCCTGTGGGCCCTTCTGTTAAGTGATCCATGGCTGCCTGCTCACCCTTGTTACCATCCCAGCGAGACAGGGCTGCAGGGACCTCTCCTGCAGTACAAGTCACACCAATTAACTTACGTGTGCCTTTTTTATTGTTAATTCTCCCTGTATTTTGTCTCCTAGGATTGTCCTTTTAGTTTTGTAACCCCCAAATGTCTGCGTGTGGGGGGGGTGTCCAACTGTGACATGGCTTCAGAATCCTGGTAAACCACCAGTCCATTGGTTTTGCCTCATTTTTTATTCATGAAGGAACTGTAGATTTTCCCATTATAACAATTTCCCCCCTCTGTGTTCTAAAGTATTCTCGTGTGGTATTCCAGTGGCCATGTTTTCTAAAAGGCATTCCAGTTGCTTACTAATTGTGTCTCAAGATCTCTTTCTGAGAATTGTTACCTTTGATTTGAGTTCACACCTACAATGTCATGTCTGGGGACATCCTATTTTCACAGATTATAGGAGTGGCTGTGATGGCCCTGTCATTTAAGCACACATCCATAGATGAAGAAGCCTGGTTTTTTATTTGGGTCTATTTTTGCAAGTAGCCTTTCGGGGGGGAAAAAGGCATCTACATCATTAAGCCTGAGACCCGGAGTAGCACAGTACAATTTGTATCTTTGCTGGTGCAGAGGAAGTCCCTGTTCCAAGCCAGAAAGTTTCTCACACTGTTGTTGAACATTGAAATATTCAACGCTGTACAAACAGTTTTATAACAGTGTTTGTTGGGTCCACCAGTTCTTTAGGACTGTGTGTGGGTTTTTTGTTTGGTTGGTTTGATTTTGTTGTTGTTGTTGTTGTTAACTATCTGCTGCTTTTCAGAAACACCCAGCAAATAAACAAGAATCTACTTCTGTTTTGGATTCACAAGGGCTTGAAAATGAATATTCCCCAACAACTTTAAGGTCCCTGGGATCGTGGTACAAACCCCACCCACTAAGTCACTATTGTTACAGGGTTTGCTTATTGTTCTCTACAGCCAAGTCACTTACTTCATTTGGGTGATATGTTTAAAGGGGATTTTCATAGGCTGAATTTGTAGGACATGTTCCCCAGCATTTATTATTCAGCCCAGCTTTCTCCTTTAGCTCTCCCAGCACTTCACCAATTTGAAACAGGCTAGTGGGTGTAGCTGCAATAGCTTTCCTCCAGCTGTGTGAGCATGCCTGGCCTAATAATTGTTCTATTTGAATCAGCATCAAGTATGGTCATGCATTTTGCATATCATATTAGATCTTTGGTAATCAAGTTCCTTATGTTGATATTAAATTGTGTAGGTATAAGCAGAAATCACAGGGTACATCTGTGCAACTCTTCAGTTCTGTCAGATGAGATCGATTCCTCCTTTTTTCCCGAATGGGACCTGAAAGCTTTTACCAGATGTTAGACATGTTCTATGTTGATCTACTTTATATTTACAAAAGTACCCTTTTCAGTTGTTTTTTCCTTGTAATGGTATTTACATGAGCTGTGTGAGTAGACTTTACATTGTGGCCAATGTAAACAATCTGTTTACCTATTTTACCTTTCAGAAGTGTCACAAAACAGATTCCCAACATGCACATTAAAAACAGAAGTGTATTGACAGAGCTCACAGCAGTCCATCTCTCACTGAAGCTGTTTCTTTTTTTCTGGTGTTGGCAAGCAAAGAAATTAAAGTTCTTCCAGGCCTTTTTTTTTTTCCCCCTCCTCCCTGGATACAGTACCATAAATTCAAAATCAACTGTTGCTTGTTTAGGCTGGGAGTTCGTTGTTTTCTGTGCATGCCAGGAAAATCTCAGGTCCTCTATCAATTCAGATGAAGTGCCGCTTTTCTCCTGTTCTAGCTCTTACATGTGCTAGCTAGCTCAGGATGATGACTCTTTCAAATCACATAGCAAGTGCTCAAAATTAATTTGGAGAGCTTATTAAATTATAATGGGGGTGGGGGGGGTAGTGTGAGCAAATTCGGCATTTGCATAAGAGCTGCCCATTGAATTTAGCTTCCCAGAGCATTGTTCCTTGTGCTTTGGTCAACTTTCCAACTACCCACTGAGCTGCAAGCTTGAAAAGTCCTTCAGAAGCTCACAGAGGCAGCCCCTCTTTAAAAAAATAGATGGTTTTTAGCTTGGTGGTTTGTTTTGTTATAACTGTTTAAGCAGGGATATTCCAACCTCTCTCCTTTAGGTCTTACTTGTAAGTGGGATAGAAAAACTGCTGGAAAAAACCAGCCTTACTTGTTTCCTTGACTGCATCGTTCCCCATCCAGGCAGATAAGTCTTACTGTGACTTCCTAAAGGTCACTTCTTAGATCCACATGTCCTCTGCGCAGCTTTTCTTTGACCAAAGCATTTCCGGCATTCTGTAATGAAAAATATTCTGCCCGATGACAGATAGATTGTTAATCCTCTTGCTGCTTTTTCTTGTTTTGAAGCTGGAAAACGCAACTGCCTTTTGAACAGATACTTTGTAGTTACTACCCTGACAAACCCTTTATCTTCATTCCAAGGTCTTCCGACAGCCTTTTTTGAGAAACCAGTGCACACTAATTATTTTACTATATCAGACAAAGAATATAAAGTTCTCTTTTTTTAAAACAATGTAATATCATTATTTGATAGTTGATTAAAATACGCAATTCACAGAGTATCTTACTGAGACAATCTCATGTGGTACAGCATGTCTGACACGATCACAGCAGTCACTTCTGGCTTTAGTATCCATGAATCCAGTTTCAGCTCTGTATCTTGTCTGAGGTCTGCTTATTTTGTGAGTCCCCAGCTCATCTCTGGTGTGAGTTGTGAGTTGGTTCAGCACTGTGTGGGCTTCCAGGAGCGCAGGAGTTTTGTGAGAACAGGACTCCCACTTCTATTTGGTTTGGAACAGCACAAAGCAAGTAGAGATGATCTGGGATTAGCACTAAATATTCAAGCTGATTCTGAGCCAAACTGCTCATGTAGAAATACTGGTTCAGCTCTGCACGTGTTCCAGTTTAATTTGGGTTTAGTAAGAATGCTATTGTACACACTTTTCTGGGAACAAGAATCTACCGCTTACATACCTGAGTACCTCCTGACTTAACAAATCAGCTGACATTGATGACCTTGAGCTGTTTCTTACAGGACTCAAATTGATGATGGAACTGTTTTTTAATGACTACTTATGTTTATCAAAAATATACAAATTACTGTTTGACTGAACATGGAGAAATTGAATAGCAGGAGACTGTTTTCTCATGGTTTAAAGTTCTCTTGTAACTGGATTTGCCCCCAAAGTACTTTCTCCTCTTTCATTGAATTGCATTGCAGGGGCTTTCTGCGAAACTGCCTGGAGAATTTTTGCTTTCTGTTGCATCTCTGAGACTATCTCTAACCTAACATTTCTAACAATATGAGAATGTCTGTGTCAGAACTAAGCCCCGTTCCTGCTTCTAAAAGCAGGCAACCACACATATGTAGGAAACACTAATAATATTGTAAGCATATAGTGTTATTTTCCTAGCATAGTCTCCCAGCTTCCAGCAGTTTGTGTCTGGAGGACCTCGAAAGAGAGCAGCGACACCTTTGCACTTTAAAGTCTTAGATAGGTTTCTCCTCCATTGATTTGTCCAGGTGCTTTCCAAACCCTTTTGGCACACAGGGTACCCTGTGGTAAGTAGTTCCTTAGTCCAGCTGTATGGCATGGAGAAGCACCTCTTTGTAACACATCATCCATCTGCCTGTTCCAGCTGAAGCCTGTAATGCCCGTGTTGGAATAGCTGGGGAATGATCAATCCCCTTTCATGCCGGTCCTGATTTTGCAGGTGTCTATCATTCCACTTCAGGTGCCCCTTTTCCAGGCTGAGGACTATTGATTTGCTTCTTTTATATAAATCAGTTCCTATGCTCAATTAACTCTGTTCTTTTCTCTCTCTGTTGGTGTATATATATGTATGTTTACACTCTAGAGAATATGTAAAATCATATATGTCTCTCATTTTCAAGAGTGGGGCACCAAGTGCAATGGAAGACCAGAACTGCACACCACATTGGAGATGCAGATTCACCATAGAGGATGTTCTGTGGCACAATGTGTTTTCTGTTTTGTTCTCTTTTGTAATCATTGCTAATATTCAGTTTTCTTTTTGACCACTATTGAAAATTTGAGCTGATGGTTTTGCAGAGGTATTATGAACTTGTTCCTTTTGGTAACAGACAGTTCAAGGCTCCAAAAATGTATGTGTTCTTGGGGTTGTTTTTCCCCAGTGCATCACTTGACATCTACTTGAGTTTCATCTCTGAGCTCTGTATGGTTCTTCAGTGATTCTTGAGTCAAGTGTCGTAACTGTTGTTAACCAAATCACTTGGACTTGGCAGGAAATTGCACCTTACTAAGTCCCTTTTCCAGATCTTTCACAGTTGTGAACAGAATAGGTCCCAGCTTGAGGAACAGATGTCCCAGCTCAAGAGTCCTGTGGGACTGGCTGGTAAAATTGTTTCATTGTGAAAATTTACTTTTAACTCCATTTCCTAAATAACTGTTTGTTCATGGCAGGACCTTCCTTTAATCTAATGACAACTTAGTGTCAAGAGCTTCTAATAAGGGACATTCTCAAAGGCCTCTGGAAATCCTAGTAATTACATGATCTGAATCTCCCTTGCATATGTTTGACTTCATTAAATAAAACCACTAGATCTGGAATGGCATGAATTTCAGTACAAAACCCATATCAACTCCTCCCCAGTATGTCCTATCTATTTACACGTTCACTAATACTGGTCTTTTTTTTCACTAACACTGGGTTTTGTGTGTTGGGGTGCATTGGGTGGGTTTTTTTGCTATTTTGCTTCATAATTCATATTGGATTTATAGATTTGTAGTTTTCTTAAATCCCTTAATGCCTGCCTTTAAAATTGGCATTGCAATAGCCACCTGCCATATGAGTTTTCAGCAAGAAACTTGATATTTAAGCTAGTTCATCTCTGAATTATAACACTGAGGTGAAAACAGTTTGGTCCTGGAGACTCGTTAGTATTAGCGTTAATAGTTTGTTCTATAACTTAATCTTCTACTCTTCAGGGTGAAACAGAACCTCCAATGTATCCCTTCAGCAAATAAAAACCAGGGGGGTTTGGCACAGAAATCTTCTCTACTTCCTTTGCACGGAATTTAGATGTAAAACAAAACAAAATTTTTTTCTGCAGTGGTTGTATAGTCTCTGAGTAATCGCTTTAATCTTGATTTGTCTCCTTGCCAGATTCTCTGGCACGCTTCCTTTTCCTCATGCATTTGAAAAAGAATTTACTAGTTATACTTCTAGCAAGTTGTTCCTAAAAGTATTTTTCGGCCTCTTCACTCTCTTTTTCTTGTGTAACCTGCCACAGTTTACAGCTCCGCGTTCCCTATACTCCTCTGTTGGGCAGACTTCAACTATCTGAAGAATGCCTTCTTGTTTCTAGTAACCCCCACTGCCATGCTGCTGAGGCATGCCAACCCTCTCCTCCAGGATGGGGTCTTTTTGAAACCAACCTGTTCCCGGAATATAGATCTCTAACCTTTTCTGCATATGACCCGTCTCCTGAATAGTGGTAATTTTAATTTCTAAAGTTGCAGAATTGCCTTTCACATTTATTTTTAATGAAGAAGCTATTGTAACCAGCCTGAGTGATACTTAACCAACCTGCAGCATACAAGTATTTCCCACTGAGGGACAGTCGAGGCTTTTGCTTCAAACATCTCCTGTTGTCTGTTTCCTGCTTGGGCTATTTTGTGATGAGGGAGATCCCGTGCTTCCTGATTTTTGACTGAGCCTGACTGGGGAGTGTCAAGTGCCTCTTTAGCTGCTGCAGAGGAGCAGCTATCTCACAGATAGGCAGGAATGCAGCTATCATCTTGCAGTTACTCTGGCTGGGACCTGAAACAGTCTCAAGCTAGGTAGGGTATAGGCTCAATGCCTTCCTTGTCTTGGACTTCACTTACAAGATCACCTCAGGCCTTTGTGCATACAGGTGCCAGGTTCAAGGTGTGGAGGATGACTGATTAGTTACTGAGAAAGTTTGACACGTACAGCCTGGGGGACCAGACAGGATGACCCAAGTGTGTTGAGAGAGATGGCAGGTGTCCTAGCGAGGCCACTATAATCTTTGGAAGGTCATGGAGATCAGGGGAGATCCTTGATGGCTGGCGGGAAAGGCTGGGGTTACATCCATCTACAAAAAGAGTGGGGAGGATGATCTAGGGGACTGTAAGGCAGTCAGCCTCAAATTGGTCTCTGAGGAAAACTGTGGAGCAAGTCTTCTTGGATGCCTTTTTAGGGCATATGAAGGAGGTGGTGATTAGGAATAGCCAGCATAGATTATCCAATGGTAAATCACATGTGACCAACCTTAGAAGCCTTCTGGTGATGAGATGACTAGTTCTGTGGATGAGGGAAGAGCAGTGGATATGATCTACCTTGACTTGGGCAAGGTTATGACAGGATCTCTTACCATACAGTTGTATCCAATTTGGGACATCATAGTGAGGAGGGACAGCATGATGGTGAGGGCCTGGAGCACTTGCCCCAGGAGGAGAGGCTGAGGGCCTGGCCTTTATCTTTCTAAGCCTGGAAAAGGGAAGACTTTGAGGATACCCCTAATAGCTGCTTTCTGTTACTGGAACACCTGTCTCTGTCACCTCACTAACCTCTCTTTATTGAAGTGCATAGTCAGAGGACAAGAGGCTGTTGTCCTAAACCGAAACAGAGCAGGTTGCTATTTAACAGAAGGGGTCAGAGGGGAATTAGTTTCCCCATGAGGCCAGTCAAGCACTGCAACAGGGACTGGGAAAGGTGTGCCAGTCTCTGTCCTCACAGATCTTTAAGATCCAACTGACAGACCCCTGCAAAAACTGGTATGAATTCACTGTTGACTATGTTCTGAGTAGGAGGCTGGACTGGAGCCTGAGAACCCTTCCAAAAAGAATGATTGTATGGCAGCTTGTATACACTATGTAATCCCAGATTTTCCATTCTGGGAGATTCTTCTTCTACCCTGTGGTATCTACAGGGCCATGCTTGTGTCTTCCTTCATGCTTAATATATGGACACTTAAGGCGATAGTCCCTGAGCACTACTGCAGTTCTTTCCAACTGACCAGTTATTCTTGGTGGTCAGCATGAGGTGGGCTACAGGGGTAGACAAGATGGCTGCATCTGCAAACCAGAGAGCTGCTGGGAACTGATGACATCAGATCTCTGGATTGCGGATACACTGCAGCTGGGTCACTTGGTCTGTGCAATGTGTATTCCCCAGACACCCTCATCCACTCCCTTTTTACCGGGCCTTTATTTTCTTCATCCTTATGAAAGTGTGCTGTGACAAGAGCCAGACTGCCTGCAACAGAGGAGGCAGAGATCAGTGCCTGTATATCACAGGGACAGTGTTTTCCTAACAAATACTTTCTTAGCACTCAGAAAGAGAGGGCAGCTAATCTTGAGAGTTACACACTTCTGCTTGCCGTCCCCACTTCTGAAACCCAGGTCTTCCAGAGCCCCGTGGCTTTTCCAAAGCCAAAACAGCCTCTCCACAGAACAGGAGACCGGGACGGGGAAAAGCCGATGCCCTGTCACGCTGGTCTGCCGGTCGGGGAGCTTCCCTGCACAAGGACAAAAGCCATTAACACTTGGGCCGAGGAAATCCCGACCTGCGGGTCAGGCAGCGGCCTCTGGGTGCGCAGCGCAGCGCAGGGCCCGAGCGGCCGCGGCTGCTCCCCCTTCTCGGGCCTCCCGGCCCGGAGGAGAGCGTGTTTATCGGGACCCCCAGCCGCCAGCAGGCTGGGCCCCGACGGTGGCCCGTCACCCGTGGGGGCCCTGCCGCCGCCTCCCCGAAACCGGCCGAGGCCGCGGCCAAGCGCCGCCGGGCTCCGAGGCTCGGGGCCAGGGCGCCGCGGCCGCGCGCAGGCGCCTCCGCCCTGGCTGGCTCTCGACATGGCGGCGCTGCGCGTTCTGCGGCGGGCGGCCAGGGCGCCGCTGCCGCTGCGCCGCGCCGCCTCGGGGGGCCACCGGCCCTCCGTGCCCCAGCGCATCGAGGAGAAGCGCCGCGCCGCGCTGCTGGGCGGCGGCCAGGCCCGCATCGACGCCCAGCACAAGCGGGTGAGCCGCCCGGCCCGGGGCGCTTCCCCTTCGCGACTGGCTCGGCGGGGAGCGGAGGGGTGGGCACAGCGGCACCCAGGCTCCGGCCCGGGACCGGTGTCTCCAGGGTAGGCGGGCAGCGGTGCCGCGCCGCGGGCACGGCTCGGACGGCCTCCCGCGGTCAGAGGTGGCAATGGCGGAGTGCCGGGAGCCCGGGGCGGCCCCGCGGCTCTGCAGAGGCCCTTTGCGGGGCAGCCTGGCTGAAGCGGCGTCATAGACCTGTTACTCCAGGCAGAACAAGGAGCAACTCCTTTACCTGGGCTCTGCCGCCAAGGTTGGCTGTAGTGCCGGTATGAGGGGGCGCACAGACAGAAGTTGCAACTTCTGCCTGTCGTGTGATGGTAAGTTGGAGGTTGCTTAACGCTTCCCTGTGCTTGAGACAAGCCGTGCAGCGCAGCTTCGGCTCTCACACTGCTGCTGCGAATCTGCGCTGAGCTTCTGCGAGGTGAGAGCGAAGAGCTAGAAGAGTGGAAATAAGACAAGAGGAAAAGACAGATGGGGAGGGTGGCAACAGCTGGATTTTCAGTCTCTTGTCTCTATTGCTCCGAATTTAGGCAGTGCTGAGGGGCGTGGCAACGTAGTTTTCCTGTTTCTATTTGTTGCTTCTCGCCGGGATGTCCCCTCTGTTTAGAGTAAGGTACCAGGATGGCTTGTGAGTATCAAGGAGGTGGTAATAGCCATTCACATGAAGACTACATGGATGATCAGTTTGTCCGTCAGCAGTTTCCTCCCACAGTTGCACAACATCTGAAAAGAGTTTCAGACTCACCAAGTTACCTATAGGACAACTGACATACCATAGCAAGTGTTTCTGCATGTCTGGCGGCCTCGAGCATCTCATGTCATGTTTTACATAAATTAAATCCATGCTTGCATTAGTCTTTCCTGCATATGTTGATTTTCATGAACGTTTTGACCTACTAGTCAGAAGTTTCATAGAGAAGCCGAGCTGTGTCTTAACGTCATGTTGAGGTAAGGTCACGCCATCCCTAAAGAAGATGGTGCAGGTGCCCTGACCTTTGTAGGCAGGTGCTACGTGGGTTGGAAATAACACGTTTGTTTGGAAGGTTAAGATAAAAGGAACTTTGCAATCATTTATTACTGCATGGCATCTTTAGTACTGAGCAAGGGACATGCATAGCTGGTCGATTGATTATGTTGTTGGCCCTTACTCCAGTTTGGCCTATACCAGTGTCTAACAGAAGAAAGAACAAAAAGATTTTGTCAGAAAATCCCTGCAGGCTGTCGTATTTCCTTTTTCTTCTCGTTTGCTGCGGTCAGATATGGAGCGTGGTGAATTGAGCCTTGACCTGTTGGTAAGGACTGGTGTAGTTGTGGAAGGGTTCCATGTTTAAGAATAGAAACAAAGGCCTTAACAGCAGCCTTTAAATGTGCAGGCAAAAATAGCTGTGATGCTATTATATCTTGTAGAAAAGACTGTGAATGTTGCCTTTATCTTGTGGTAGCGCCTCTCCAATAGTCAGCCGCCTTTTCGAAGTCTGCCTTGCATTATGTTTGTTTTCAAGGAGGATAATCGCTGTATAGGCTATTTCCAGCTTTGGGGGCATGCAGTTGCTTAATGGGCCAAATGTAGCAGATCAGGTGAGGCCATATGTGAGTACACTACATCTGCTGCTGGTCAGTAAACAGAGCCAGAAGCACCTGGTGGCTGTATTAATTGTTGTTGCTCCATTTCAGGGAAAGCTGACAGCAAGGGAACGAATTCTTCTGCTGTTGGACCCTGACAGTTTTGATGAATATGACATGTTTGTGGAACACAGGTGTTCCGACTTCGGGATGGACTCCAGTAAGAATAAGGTAGTTTAATTTCACGTAACTCTTGTGTCTTTGTGCTCTGCTGTTTAGCCAGCCAGCTGGTTGAAAATAGGCTCTTTTGTTCACATACAATGTCTTGTATTTGTTTTGTTTTCTTTTTTTTTGCTTTTGCAAATTGCCTTTTATTACTCTCAGTTTCCATTTAACAACTTACATGGTTTACTTTTCCATTGTCTAATCTTGATACCTTTTTTGTAAGGTCACCTGTTTGGTTCAAATACCCTCCCCAGACATTGGCTTAGATTTGTATTTAAATAACAGAGGAGGCTGCAGAACTTTGTAGTGACAACTTTGTCAATAAAGTAAGTTATGAAGAACAAATACGGGTAGATACTTCTGCCTCCCTACAGGTAGCTGTAGGATGAAATAACTCAGATCCATATTTATGCCTGTCAAACTATAAAATCCTTTAGGGCCTTAAAATCTGATATGTTTAGAAATTCAAGCATTCATACTGGTCTGTTAGCAAGTTACAACATGCTTGCTTGTGCAGTTTTCAGATATATAGCCATGTATCCTCAACCAGCCTGGTACATGAGGTTCATCACGTAGAGGGAAAATCTACGGCTCCCCAAAGTCTCTCACCATGACATTGATGCCTGATAAATGACATCGGAAAAGTGTTTCATTTTGGTTTAGTACAGAAAGGACCAACAAACACATGCTGGGGTGTGTAGGTGGCTAGTGCAGATGTGGCTGTTCAATGTGAATCTTCTGTAGCAAAAGGCCCCGTTTCCCGTGGGGTGTTCTGGTTTGGGGTGTGGTGAGAAGCTGCTCTTTATCTGCCACTGCTCCACACTGCATACAACGACTACAGCTTCTGTTTATGTGGTTGTTAAACCAGTTCATCAGTTTTCAGTCCTTCAAGTTGCAGGGCTGCATCCTATGGATGAGGGAGGTTAGCAGTCTTCCACCATGAGCATCTGGGGCATTGGGAAGCAGCAAAGGAGGATTTCTTTTCGGTTTAGTAGCCAGGAGATGGATGGCACTTGGTGCTAGGAAGGATGTCATGCTAGACCTTCTCCCCTCTCAATAAGTGTACAAGCAAACATCTCTAAGTAATTTTTTACTCTGTTCCCTAGCAAACTAAAATAACTGCTGTGTTCCTTCTCAGCATGCTCCTTGATGCTGCATTCCCCAGTGGTGATAACAAATTGCTGTTTCTGAAGATAGGAGGAGCAGCAAAGTCCTGAGAGTGACAAGAGGGTTAATGTTTCCCTTGTCCTTCAGAATTCACCTTTCCGTGAGCTGCAGATTGTGTTTACAGAGCACAGTTTCGCAACAGATGACCTAACGTGTCCACTGAGCCGGAATATGTTTAGCATGAATTTCTCTGAGTTCCTGGAACTTTCTGAAGGGATGGTAAGACTGGCATTCACATCCAGGCCACTCTGCGAGCTGCTTGGGCTTTTAGGAGTCATCTGCCTGAGACAGTGGCTGGAACTACAGGTGTGTTTCCTGCTGTTCTGTGTGCCAGGAACCATGAGTTGGTAGCAGTGCTGTCTGTGCCACCTGAGAAGAGTCCCCAGACCAGTATGACCTTCAGCTCACCTTGATCTTAAATGGCCCTTAGAGTGGGCCTTGCGCGATATACTCTTTTTTTTTCTAAACCAAACAGCAAAAAGCATTTAAATGCCTGGAATTTCTTTGTGACAGCCCAGTAAAGTCCATTTTCTATTGTTGTCTTGAAAGACTTCTATGTATTTCCTTTACTAAAAAGTGAGACAACATAGATAAGCAGATTTTAAGATTCACAGACTCCATTTCCTCTTCCAGCTCTTTCTTCTTTCCTTATTTACAGAGTGAAAAATCAGACAGGTCAAGTTGAAGTATTTGAGGTGACTGTAATTATATTTTTTGACCTTCCCAGGGTTGTTTTTCTTCCCTTGTATCAACACCTCAAGAAAGGTTTGTGTGCTGTGTCTGTGCTTTCAAAAACATCAGGTGGTCCTAATAAAAGATACATCCTGTCTCTAAGGACATGATTTGCCTTAACTCCAGATATGCTGAAATTTGAGGAGAGACTGCAAAATTTACTAATCTTTACACTAATACACAACCCATATGTGATATTACCTCTAATTTTCCTTTCCAGGGCTGGAGGAAACCTTTGTGGAGCCCCTACTGCAAACATGAAAGACCAGACCTCTCAGAGAATCAACCTTTGCTTTGACTTAGTACTCTGTATAAGTTTGTGGGTTTTTTAGTGGACAAGCTTGCTGCTTTGATTCTTTAATTATTATTTTTAATGAATTTGTTTTTTAATGCAGTATCCTGGAGACAGTGTGGTGACTGGCCGCGGACGGATTAATGGGAGACTGGCTTATGTTTTCAGTCAGGTATGGCTTTGCTTGTGTTTTAAATACTGTGAACGCAACCTTCGAAATAAATTTACAATAGAGTGATTTTTTTGATAACCAAGAAGTGAATTAACAGAATTAACGGAATTAAGCACTGTGTGATTAAAGCAATTGCAAGCTTTGACTCTGTCCCTGCAGCTGAATTTGTGTGGATGAGCTCCCACAGGCATGTGGAGACCTGTGAGTGTCAGTGGAGGGCTTTGCAAGTTCTGAGAACCATCTTCTGGGATTCAGGCTACGGAGTGGGGGCTGTTTGCTGGAGATGTCAACTGGAATTGTAATGAGTAGAATTCATGACAGGGGGCACTTGAGCAACCTTGAATTGTTTCTTAGGTTTGAACTCTGATAAGTTGAAGGGATTGTGATAGATATCTTCTAAATAGATAAAATATAGTTTTAATGCTAAAATATACTTTTTATATTAAAATAAAAACATTTTAAAGGAAATGCCATAGGTAAGAGATTTATTTTGGTTAGTCTTAACACTGAAAGAAAGGCTTTCATTCAGATCACTGATAACTGTTGCTCTGTTCTGGGACACAAAGTAGCCCTTGTTCAATTTGCTACTGTACACCCTGCCTTTTTGTCTTGGATATGTAGTTCTTACAAGGAAGGACACTGTTATGTGGGCCTGAACTTAAGACAGGAGTTGAACACAGACCTTAATTTTAGAAGAACACAAGTAGAGGGCGGTTTTTATATTAAAAGAATTTAAATGTGTCCCTTTGTGATACACCTCTCTTTTTTATATTTGTATTTAAAGACCTTTTTCCACTCCAAATTGAGCTGCCACTTGAGATGTTCCTTCCTTTTTGGTTCAACTGCTTATTATAGTCACGCTGTTCTCTGTCTACACAATTTTTAGGCCTTTTTTGAGAGTAAGACTTGGTGGGAATGCAGTAGAAGAACTCATCAGGAATTGGCTCTGGGCTCTATTGGTGCCAGTAGGTGTCAATATCCTCTTTTTCTTCTGGATCAGTCCCAGGGCCACAGGTTGCTTGTTGAAGATTTTCCTGCTCAGGCCAAGGGTAGTGCCAGTAGTCAGTTTTGGCTGACACAGTCCCTGCAGCACCCATAAAAGAATCATCAACGTCAGTATTGACAATGTCGGTGAAAGACGAACATGTTTGTAGAAAGAGAGGGTGTTTCTGTGATGGGAAAAAAAAAAAGCAAATGAGTAAGTTTGTGATTTTAACCTGGAATCCACTGGCAAATGCATATAAAAGATCTTTTTCCTTGTAAAGGAGGCTTGGATGAACAGGCTGCACAAGGGAGTCAGATTGTTTTGGAGGTGCATACCAGATACAGAGCATTGTAGAATTATACCATCTACTTGCAACATTTTACTACATTTTACTGAAATGATTCTTGCCCTCATCTGAAAATTTTGTTTTCCTTCCAGGATTTTACTGTATTTGGAGGCAGTTTATCTGGAGCTCATGCCCAGAAGATCTGCAAGGTAATTCTTCACAGGAGAAAATAAACCAAAAAATTGTCAGTGTCCTTTTTTTCTATCTGTTCTGTTAATGACTTTGGAGAAAATGATGTGACCAACTTTAGTAGACCCTGGTGTATGTCATGGTAACCAGAAAATGCCTGCCTCCTCATGTCAGCTAAGATGTGAAAGCACAGGTGAGCAGAGGGGTACCCTTCAGAAGGTTTTCAATTATAAGAGAGCTTTTCCAAGTAATACACACTGTGTTTAAATTAAGTTGCCTTTTCTACTGTGCTACAAAAGACAAGAGACTGGCAAAGTACAAATGTTAGTGAACTAGCCATTGTCTACTGGAGGAACGTGAAATGTCCCAGGAGAAGCTTCTTCCTATAAACAGTGCTATGGAAGTGTGTAATATTTATAAAAAGCAAATGTAACAAGTAAACAATCTGAAGATAAACAGTTTTACAACTTAGAGGTCACCTTGATACTCAGAACTTTCATTATCAGGCACTTGTGGCTATTTATTCTCATTCATCTGCTTGTCTCACTGGAAAAACTGGTGTTTGAATCCCAGGGCTGGGGATAACAAGAATTTTTTCATGCATGAGTGTTCAGTGGTGTGGGCTGGTGAAAATTTCCTGAATTTTCTTGCTATGGGATCAGAAGCAAGTGCTTTTGGTGCACAAGGCCTTTTCTTCCGATGGAAATAACTACTTTTTGGCATAGGCTCCTCAGCAGTGAGGAGCTATAAAAGTAGAAAACATGAAGACTTTGGGCTAGATTTACTACTTGGCTTTACCAAGTGTTGATATTGGGAAAGACTTGGTATTACCCTTTCACACTGGAGCTTTGCAGTGTGTCTTTGTGTTGAGGGGGATATAACGGTACTGGAACATTGGGATGCTTTCTACTGTTTTTTCCATCTCTCGCTTCTAGAGAAGCAGGGAGAGTGCTGGTAGCAGAACTAGAAAAAAAAAATGTGAGTCCTTCCTAGTTGGTATTGTTCTTGGTTGGCATCAGTGTCAGTGGTAGGCTGCAAAATTTGAAGGCTCTGGGTGCATCAGTTGCTTTGGGGTTCAGTCTTTGAGGCTGCAGCCTGGGCAGTGGAGAGCTCGAGAAGGACTGGCTGGGTACTGTGGTGTCAGTCTCATTTCTCTTAGTTCTTACTGGGCTGAATTTTGGGAGGCAGAAATCTATTCTGAGAGAAATGATCTTGACTCTTGCAAACTTTATCAGTGCCTTAAGGGATGTAAGATGTTGTGGAACATGGAAGTGAAGTTGCTCTTCCTTAGCTGAACTTCTCCAGTGATCTGCCCCTTTGGTGGTAATTGTTTCCCATTTGGGATTCTTTCCTGGAGTTGCAGAGAGGTAGCAGTATTTGGCATCTTGCAGCAAAGCTCCCAGCTAGGTAGGTCTGGGCTACAGCTTGCCTGGAACTTTTGCAGAAGAGCCTTGTGGTCTTTCAGACACATTAAATGCCTTTAATGGTTTCCCTGAAGCAGTAGGATTCAGTGTGGCTCTTTGGGAGCAGTATGTGCCTCCTTGTGGTAGGGAACAATTTAAAGCTTATGTGTGCATCTATGATGTCATGGTTCAAGACAGCTGTTGAGTCCATGAGGTGAAGAAAAGTGTTTTTAAGAATGAAACCTGAAATATGGCAAAAAAAAGTCTGGTCTCATATATGAACACATTTTCAGTAGTCTGTGCATATTGGTGTTTGTTTTAGGAAGAACTTCAGTGTCTGGAAAAGCCTTGAAATAAATATTTATTCCATATATAAGGCCCTGGAAAATAGCAAAATGGGTCAGTGAGATTGTTTCACTAACCTGTCCTAATAGGATGACAAGCCTTCTGGGAAGAAGCAATAGAAGTCAACTCATTTTTAATAAGGCATTTGATAACGCCTTGTGTAGCATTCACATAAACAAACGAGACCACTCGTGGCTCACAGAGCCAGTTTGCAATCCACACAGATGCTTTTTAAATGTGGGATTGTACTTAAATTGTAAAGTCATTCTGCGTATCTGCCACAGCGGTATTTCAACTTTTAAATGGGCACCGAGGCACAAAGCATGAAGAAGCCCTGTTCCACACTGAATGACTGCGAGTAGATACAAAGCCCCTTCAGAGCTCTGCAAAGAGAGTTCTCACCGATTCACGTTCAGGCTGGAATTTTGGTACTGCTGCGATACTACTGATTTGAGTGGAACTGGGTATGCTTACTGCGTTGTCTAGGCAATATAAAATTCAAGGCTGCAAACTCCCTGAAAGACAGGACTGGAGCTTTAGAAATCCTAATAAGTTCAAGATTTTCTGAAATAAGATCTAATTCTGTAACAATGATTGAAAGGGCTAATACCAGGCTGGGAAAAGTAACGCTGAGGTTCAAAATGGGGATTGATTGACAATGTGTAGTTCCACAGAAAATTATTTAGGAGCTAAAGTAGATCTGTCTTAAAGCAGATCTTAATGTAGTATGCCAGTGCTGTAGTGTTATGAAAATGGCCAATGTCTTACTGGGATATTTTATGGGAGGAATGTAAGGAATTCAATCCTCCCACTTCAGCCTCTGCTGGAGTATTGCATTTGGTCTGGAGGCAAGTAACCAAAATGATCAGAGGGCTAGAAAACAGGATGTAGAAGGAACAGTGGGACTGAGTTGCTGGTGCTTGGTCTAGAAACAGGAATGGAAATGTGAAGACTGAAGGAAGATTTGAGGTACTTGAATGTTTTATAAAGGCAGAGGCAAATAAGTAGTTAATTGCCCTCCCTGTCTACTATGTATCAAGAAAGAAGTAACATTTGTAAATCTCCTGAGGAAAGATTTAGTTTAGTCTTCTCAAGGAACTTCTAAGAGGATAATCAAGTATTTGAATATACTGCTTAGGGAGCTTACACAATCACCACTGCAATAAACTTTTAAGATCAGATTAGACATACGTGAGGGAGGGAGTGTTTAAGGTGCAAGTGTCCCTCTTATGAACAGGGATAGATTGGTCCTCTCTGGTCCAAGCTCCTGTGATTGTGTCACCTAGCACAGGGTTTGGATGATGCAGGGTGAATATTGAGATGGATGGCTAGTAAGGTAGACAAATATTGAAGGTCAGGAGGGGGATTAAATATGTAACTTCTAGTCTCCAGTCTGAATGAGTCAAAACATGATAGCCAGTAAGCAGTTAGTGACTGTGATAGTTAATAAAGGAGAAGCTGAGTGCTATGTAGGCAGTTAAAATTCTGGCATGTACAGGCTTTTTTCTAGGGGATGTCCATTCTGGGGTTAGTTGCTTTGGGTTTTAGCTTAACTAGGTCAATAATGAGGAGTCCGTATTCCTCACCAGGTCATGGATCAAGCTGCCATGGTTGGAGCACCTGTGATTGGGCTGAATGATTCTGGAGGAGCCCGTATCCAGGAGGGAGTGGAGTCCTTGGCAGGCTATGCAGATATATTTTTGGTAAGTAGACTGCTGGAAGCTTGGCCTCCACAAAGATGGACAAAGTCTTTCTTTACTTAAATTGGTGTTTGTAAGAAAACTTTTAGGTTACCATCATCCTATTCCATCCAGTGTTACCTGGTGGATAAAGCAGCATATATGAAAGCTTGTGAGACCTGGACTGTCCTCTTGGTTCTCTTCTTGGCTTTGGGTGAATTACTGTACTGCTTAGTTCAGTTTATCCCTGCGTGAAACATGGGTAATGCTGAGCCTTGTAAAACACTGGGATCCAGTGAAAAGCTTTGTAGGAGCTGCACTGTGTAGTGAGCTTTGTCATCAGAACGAAAGAATAGGCAATTTACTTAATTCGAAGAAACCCCCAAACAACTCTTTAACTTTCTGCTTTACACTGAAGTGTAGATTGCCTGTGTTGGGCTGTCATTTCTCTCAGGTGTTTATCTGTTTAAGGTGGGCATGCCTTACTTCAGTGTTTTGTTAGGTGACTGATGGTTGTGATCCACCACCAGCTGTTCCTGTGTCTCCTCCGAAATACAGGCACATTAAGAATCTCCCACAGCAGAGTTGTTTTCAATAGGGCTGATAAAAGGCAAAAGATTTCCACTGCAGAAAGAGGGACTTAAAGTAAAACAAACACTATGCATTGAAAGAAAACTTGAGAAACTGAGATCAGAAGCACCAAATGCTGTTCTGTCAAGATGGTAGGTCAGTGGGGAAGAAAATTGGTTTTGGGGAAAAAAAAGTGCAAGTCCGAGGTTTCCGTTCAAGGAACAGCGAGCAGTACAATGTTAACCTTACCATTTGGGGACAGGTTAAAGTTTCATGTTTCTACAGTATTTTTGTGGCTAATGCAAGAATTTTTCCTCTAGACACACTACTGATGGTTTTTTAACTGAGATGACATTATTTTATACACCTACCAAAACACACTGCTTTAAAGTAAGCGCACAGAACATAAACCTGATGGTGCTTTCAGGAGGAATGCGAGCAGGTGGGATGACAAGTTCGGCAGATGCTAACAGTCTTGTGGATTAGTGCACTCTGGGGTGATGCAGCTGAGCAGTTACAGAACGTGGTTGTAATCCAGTTGAGCAGTGAGCAATGTAAATATTTTTTTTGGACAACATGCCATCTGTGGTGGTGGACAGCAACAATTCACCATGGTGTAAAACTTAAGCCGGTGCTGGAATCTGATTAGTAGAGCTTACTGCGACCTCTGAGTGATAGTGTACCTCTGTGTTCACACTTCAGGACCATACACTTCTCACCACTCCAGGCTCACTGGAGTTTTTACCTCTGCTGCATTTGAGGGGGTCGCACATTCCACCTTCCTTTGCCGTTATTACGTGGTATTTGAAACCAAATGCACGGAAAACAGAAGCAAGAGAATTATTTTGGTTGTATTTGCATCAAGACATTCTGTCCAGATGTTTGTCTCCCAGTAAATAAAGCCAGCAATAAAGCAGCCCTCTCCTGCTTGTGAGTGTGAATTCTTGCAGAATCTGGGCACAGACTTAAAGATGCACTTTTCTGTTCAAACTAGATGTCTTTTTTTTTTTCTATTGCAGAGAAATGTTCTATGTTCTGGGGTAGTTCCACAGATCTCCCTCATTATGGGTCCTTGTGCTGGTGGAGCAGTGTATTCACCTGCTTTAACTGATTTCACGTTCATGGTGAAGGTAAGGGTGGAGTATGCTCTGACCTGCTGCTGGTAACATTGATCAGACACAAACTGACCCCATACAAAGGGGTTTTTCTTTTGAGATAGTATCCTGCTTTGGATTAAGCTTATTTTTCATGAAAAGTCAAAAAAAACTCGCCCAAATAACTTGTGGATATTTGTATTTTGGGTGGATTTTTAATACAATGCATTAAGGATTTTTAAGAAATTTGTTACTGTTTTCTTATTTTGGGGAAAGTCTCTAGAGACTGTGGCATTTCCTGAGGTGCTTTTGCAACTTGGGTCTAGCATTTACTGTGTGTTTTTGGTTTTTTCCTTCCTCCAGGATACATCCTATCTATTCATCACTGGCCCGGATGTAGTTAAGTCTGTTACCAATGAAGATGTCACCCAAGAGCAGCTCGGGGGTGCGAAGACGCACACTTCTGTGTCTGGTGAGAGCTGGGTGGTTGACTGAACGTACTAATTGTTCTTAAAAGTAAATGATGTACTTGTTCTAGCTAAACAGCTAGCAGATTCAAGTACTCGTGTACTTGAGTCTAAGTGACAAAACTCTACTGAAGCACAGGATCTGACTCTCTATAGGGCTCTCTCGGACCTTTTTAGTAATGGAAAACAAAATAGGAAAAGTGGGAGTGTGGAAGAATTCTGGGATTTGGAAGAGAAAGTAGCAAATCCACAAAAGATGGGGCAAGATTGCTGGAGGGCAGGGCTTAGCAAAGCAGGCTTGGGGTGGCGTGGAGTTTTTTGTTTGTTGTCCAGAAATTTGCATGGGTTGAAAGATTCTTAACAACCCCTTGTTTGCTTACTAACATGACTGATTGAACTTCTTAACTGTAAACGGAGTGGCAAAGTGAGATGAAGCACTTTTTTTTTTTTCCCCTCAGGGAAAACTTGGTTACTCATGAATCTTCTTGAGGCTTAAAATGACTGTGGGATCTCAAATTCTCTGTGAACTGAACTGATGATGAACCAAAACCACACACATAGACACCGCTCAGATCTGGCCTTTATAAAAGAACTTGTGGTCCAAAGCTTGAGTGCAGGCCAGTAAGCCGGGTTGAATTCCAGAAGGCTGGGATCCAGCTAGGTCTGTGACGGCTGATAAACCAGTTTACATTACTGCAGCTCTGAGATCAACAGGCCAGTCCTGTGAAGGGGGAAGTCTGATACAGCCACACATTTTCTAAATATTTTTAGCTGGTCAAATTTGGAGGCTTAAAACTCATGATTGTTAATAGCTCAGGTTTAAAAATTCTTGCTATTAATTCCTTGTATCTTTATTGGTACATACTTGAAAATTAAACCTTGCAAAATAATTGCAGTAACTGCTTAACTGTTTCTTTCCAGGAGTCGCGCACAGAGCCTTTGAGAACGACATAGATGCTTTACTTAATCTCCGAGAGTTCTTTAATTATTTACCTCTTAGCAACCGCGATCCAGCTCCAGTCCGTGAATGCCATGATCCCAGGTAAGAGGAGACTGGCTGAGATCTGCGGTCTCTGACCACCAAATTCCATGGCTTCTCTGGCACTAGGCTTGCAAAGAAGAGTTTTGTGCCCAGGATCTTGGCTGATATTTCTGCATTGTGGTGTGTGAATATGGGCAGTGTTTCACCATGCATGTGTACCTATGTACATGCTTACTGATTTTTTTTTTTTATTATTTTCTGAAAGCAGTGTTATGCAGGCTGTGTACAGAACGTGGGGAAAAGTAATCTCTGTGCAGAGGGGCTGTCACGGTCCTGTGAAAGAAGCAAGCGAGGCAGAAGTTAGCACGGTTGGACAAAAGTGCATTGTCAGTTATGTGTCTGTTGAGTAAGTTCTGTGCGTTAAGGTTAGAGGCGGGGAAACAACAAGGAGGCAGAAAGTTTTATGTGTTAGGTACTTGTCTGTCAGGCTGATCATGTAGTTGGCAACATAACAAAGGAACGACTCGAGTCATTTCAAGAGAGGAAAAACAGCGACCATCTGCACTTTTATCAGGGAACTTTTCGACGAGCTAGAGGGAGAGCCAGAGAGCTGGAACGGGACTGTTTGAGTACACAGCCTTGCTAGTAGTGTTAGAGAGAGAGCTTGTCAACGGAGTGAAAGCACTTTGACCCAAGATCCAGCTGCACCCCCAGTTCAGCCCTTTCTGTAGGGAACCCCCAAGAGGTTGTTGCCTGCTCCTGTATGGGACCTGTGCCTGAATTTGTTCCTTTCAGTTCTGCAGATGTGTGTGATGCACCTCGTGTGGTTCTTACCCGCAGAGATTTTAACATGTGAATTGGGAAGGTTATCTTCTCTTCATGCTTCACTGTTCTGTGTAATTTCTTTGACACAGTTTGTTTGGGGAGGGTTTTTTTCATCGATTCTACAGATCACTGCTCTGGTACCTGGAATACATTGTTCACTATTAGAGAAATAAATTTTGCCAGTTGGTTTTAGAGACTGGTCAGACAGGTCAATTAGTTACCAGTCCTAATTTTTTCTGAGATGTTGATCTCTAGGAGCTCATTACTGGAAGACTGTCCAGGTTTGATAGTGACAAACCAAAGCAAATCTCTCCTATTATTTGGTAAATTTGGGGGATTATCTCTGAGGCTATCATGTTCTTTCTAAGCATTCCACAAGTTGCACTGGGATAATTACCCTCTATAGACTTGAATGTGATATTTTAATTTCACTATAGAAGCAACGGTCCATTTTTTTAATCAGTGTATCTTATAACAGGCAGTTTATTTTCTTGAGAGAAGCTGTCAGTTACGTTGTAGCTACTAATGTAGAAGAGATTAGTTCTTTATTTTCTTAAGGGAGACAATCTTTTACGTGGCACCAGATACATTATTAGAGACTCACAGTATAATAAAGGCAATTTGTACGAAGAACTTTGATTTTGTAGCCTTTATACATGTGAAGACAGATCTATTTGTTTAAATTTGCCTGTTTTTATAGCAGCATCTCCGATATTTCTCCCATTTGTGGTCTTAATGCTGACATTGGTATTATTTCATCTGGACATACTGACATCTTAATGGACTCTTTCTGCTTTGAATTGATGTGTTCGATCCTTAACCGCTGCTCCAGTCACAGCCCATCCCTCTAGAAGTAATTTCATTCTTTTTGCATCATTTTCACACCACAAAAAATTGCCACGAATAATGCAAATTAAATGTAACCTACTCTTGTCTTTATTGTTAAGTCCAGAAGTTGGTGGGGTTTTTTTGGTTTTTTTTTCTCTAGGTAGGTGGGTTCTTTGTGGTGTTGAAAAATGTCAGTCTTAGTTGCTGAAACTTCTGTTGGTTAGAGTTTTTGACATCAGTGCCCTGGGTTCTGAAGTTAGAAGGTGCCTTATAGTACCGAGTTGACTAATGGTGACTATGTCCTTTAGCTTTGAAGGGTGTCTAGTCCATTGCATTTGGTATGTTGTATGGTGTGATTTTACCTGTATATGTCTTTGACTACAAACAAATACAGTTTTCTCTAAAGCCTGAAGTACGTATACAAATTTCTAGAGGAGGTTAGTACCAGTTCTTGGTTACCGAGTACAGTTTTCCTTCTGTATGGAATGAAAACCAGAATGGGTCTGGGTGTCAGTGCCTCAAGCTATCGCGGGCTTCAGATGACTGCTTTAATAATGAGCAGCAGTTCCTTCCTGGTAAGCAGGCTCTGTAAGAAACACAGTTCTCAACCTCTTTAAGTGCAGTGACTCTACTGGCAAGGTCCAGATGTCCTTTATCTGTGATTTTAAGATCTTCAAACTTCTGGTATCCTGGGTAATGTCTTCATTTTGACGGTGGTTCTTCATTTTAATGCCATTATAATTTCCCTTAGTACTCTACAGCACTGTGAATGCCTGGGAACAGTAAGTTCATTTTTCCACTTTCCTTATTCTTTAGGGTACCACAGGTAATGGACAGAACTTAGAGCACCTACTTTATGGGCAAGAAAAAGTTTTAGAATCTTCTGTAGCTTGGGGTTTAGCATGTTAAAATTGGCTGCTTTCATCAGATAAAGGTTTCTTTATATCATTTTATGGAAATATTTGCATGCAATACTCTTAATCACATGGAAAAAACACTTGGAACTGTGTTGCTCTCCGTTTTATTCTATTAATAGCTGTATCTATCTCTTAACCTCTCAGCAAGGAGTTGTGCCTCTCTAGTCCTGTGTATGTGAGAGAGCACAGAGACAGCCTGGGGCTTGCATTATTAGTTCTTGTCTGATTTTGACAAACTGCAGATCACTTCCTTCAGTTTTAAATTGGCTGTCTAGAGCCTTGTGTTGCCTTGTTTTAAATGTACTAAATCACAGCATTGTTACAACAGGAACTCAATAAGAACTCCACCGAAACACCATTTGTAACAAACTCGGTTCAGTATTTTTATGGAATAGCACAAATCTAATACTCCCTGCAGGCTCCTCAGTGGTGACTCATAAAACCTGACCCCCCTCCTTGGGCCAGTGAACGAACCCAAAGACCCAGTGATTGCTAACACTGGTAGGTCCTTAATGAAGCTCATGTGATCAAAGATGGAGGTAACTGATAGTGCCAGCTGCTAGCAGGGAGGCAGCATGTTCTGTTATATGTAAAGCTCCACGTGCAGTGCATCGCTGTGGAGCGAAGCAGAGTACCAGTAAAGATTCTTGAAACGCAGACATAGAACTGAAGAGCAGGTATGTTTCCCCACCCATGAATCTCCGCTTGTTTGGTGACAGAGCGGTAAGTATGGAACCGTGGTTAAGTGCATTCCACATCACAAGTGCACAACGTGGGCAAGAAAAGGACTGGGCTCGTAAATGAGCAGTAGACCCAGATGTCTGACAGGAAGCCTTGCTCTGCCGCTGGCTAAGCCGGCTCTGCTCCTGCTGCAGCTTGACACTTGTTCCACCCCACCCGTATCCCCAGTATCCCCATCGCCGAGTCGTGCCCCAGCGCGGTGTCCCATACGCCTCCAGTGCCCTCTGCAGACTGCCATGTGCAGCGGCCTCCGATTCCTCCTGCTAACTCCCTGCATGCAACGTTCGGCTTTTCTGCTCAGAGAGCAGATGCAGGATTGCCAGAGACAGTTTCCTAAGCAGAGGTGCCTGGAGAAGAGGGGCTTGGGCAGGCTCTGTCCTCCTGGTGCGTGAGGGCTCAGGGGCCTGAGGCACAGCTGGCTGAGATGAAAAGGCCTCTTCCTTTTCCCCATATTTGAGCAGCAGTTTCCATGAGGTCTCAGAGAGGTGTATAGTTTACCCGAGTTCTGTGTCTTGGCGTTCATCTCGTCTGTAAATATTGTTGCTTACACTTACTTTCATACTTATTTTCTGCAGTGACCGCTGGGTTCCTGAGCTGGACACAGTTGTCCCAATGGAATCTACCAAAGCCTACGACATGCTGGATATCATACACTCCGTAAGTCTGCTGGTGTAAGCACTGTTGAGATTAAGATGGATAGATGATATTCTGCGTGTAAGTATGTAGAGAAACCAATACAATGGCACTGAGGATATATATATAATATTAGTCTTCAGAAATGACTAATTTTACTTGCATAGTAGCGGCAACAAAAACTGCAGGAAAAAAGATGTTAGCAGATGAGAAAAACTCCTGAGATTTGTTTTCAGGATTTGTTTTTCAGGATCCTTATGCTGCACGCAGAACTGTACAGAAGATGCTGTCATTCAGTTTTGTTTCTGTGGTCAAAATCCCCTCTCTCCTTGTCTTGGGTTCTATCACTTGCCCCCCTCCCTGCACCTTGTTATAAAAAAAGTGAATTCTGTCACTTTTTTGTAAAAGGTAACAAACTACATAGGGTGCATTCCAAGACTGACCCTTCTCTATTTATTCTAAGAGACGGTTAGGTACACAGGTAGGTTAAATTACAACTCAAGCACGGAGAAGCTTGGAAACTCCAATGTGAAGGTTTCATTAAGTGAGACAGATCTCCTGACAGGGTGGCAGGGAAGGACACATCTTACTGTTGTTTAAAAAACCTGAAAGCCATTATTGCAATGTATAAGTAAGTAGTGGAGGTTTTATTAAAGCAGCACAGGCTCTTGCCTAACTTTGAGTACTTCACTTTTCCAGTTTTTACAGCGTGGGCAGAACATGGTTGTAAAAGAAGTTTTATCACATGAAACCGTTCCAGCCCCCTGTAGAGCACCTTGAGAGTCCCGGCTGTGAATATTAAACTTTCCAGCTGCTGCTTCTACCACTCAGATGTTGACTGGCAGATGTCCGAGGGTTCTGAGGTGGATGATGAAGCTGGGACTAACTCTGTTTCACTGGCAGCACCTACAAATGGGGGGGTGGGGGGTGGACTTCAGCTGTGTTTGTAGGACCTTTAGAAGTATCTCCCTTTTGCCATTTTATTTGGCTCTCCCCACATGCTCATTCAGCCAATATGTTTCAGCTTTCAGCTGGCTGCATTTAGACTAATTTTAGTGGAGAAAGCAAGCTCAGGATGTTTTTAATCTCTGGATTCTTCTATTCTGAATTTCAGTCCTACCTGTTGCAAGTTAAAAGGTAGCATTTAAAAAAAGGTCTTCAGTGATTTAGGGGAAAAAACCCCAAACCCCTCCCACAGACTTTGAGAAGTATTAAGGAAAGCAATAAACGTACTTGAATAACTTAGATTTTTCATTTGCCTCAGTCTCAGCAATGACTGGCCAACTGTCGTCTGCAGTAGGCGAAGTTGTCATGAACAGCTGAAAACAAGGAATTCTAGTAGGAAACACTAGGCAGCCATGTATAGGTGTCGCTACTGCTCCACGTATAATTATGATCTCTTTGGAACATGTGAGTTTTGATACTGCTTTCTACACCAGCGGATGTCACTTTGCAGAGCACACACTGGAACTTCAAGCCCAGACAGAAGCGCACCCGTCAAGGACTCGTGGTTCCACATAGATGTGGTGTTTGATATGTGTGTGTGTGTACTGCTCTATTGCAGATAAAACTGTTCCTCCATTGTCTCCTGTACGCACGTCAGTGACTTTGGGGGAGATGCTGTGTTGGCCTCTGAGAAGGAAGTGCTCTGAACCTGCAAAGAACTAGAGTATATATTAAACGTGTCAGGGAGTTTCTGAGCTCCGTGAAGTATGATTTGCTTTTTTAATCACTGGAAATTGTTCTTTAAAAGTGTAGTCTGCCAATAATTAAGTTGCAAGAAAGAAGTTCTTAACATCTGATTTGAAGTTTTAATTGGGTATAAGCTAGGAAAAAAGGCGCATTACAGTGGAAACATCATAAAGACGTTCTCTGATGGAATGCTGAAGGCGAGGTTTGGTAACAAGTGCAGCACTAGCTAATTCCTGGAATGAAGGCTGCAAAGACAACCAGAAGGTTTCTTTCTTCCTTTTTTCTTTCTTTGGTTTAAATTCCAGAATGTTGTATGCAAACAGAAAATCAGTTACAAATACACATCTATATGTCTTGTCCTCATAAGGGCGCTGCCTGTCACCCTTGCAGATTGTTGATGAAAGGGAATTCTTCGAGATCATGCCTTCCTACGCCAGGAACATCGTTGTTGGATTTGCCAGGATGAATGGACGAACTGTTGGGATAGTGGGCAACCAACCCAAAGTGGCATCAGGTTAGTTGGCTGGACGAGTCCAGTGTGAAACTTTTTAACAGTGTTTGTGCCTCCTCTCTGTTTTGTCCTCTTTTTTTTGCATGCTTTGTAAGGACACCTGGCTCTGAGACTAACCGGTTATGTTTTGTATGGTCCGACACTTGTTCTCACTATGTTTTTCTACCACTTTCTTTGACTTGAATCTCGTGGTAATGCAGCTGTGACCTTGTAAAACTAACTGAAAACCAGTTCATTTCTTGACCAGATCAGCCAGGTGATCTTGCTCAGGGGTAAATGGCTGCTGTATCCAGGACAAGAGGAGTGCTAGGAGCCCGGAAGCACTTCCCTGGCAGCAGCCTGCAATTAACTGGATTAAGTATCATATGGAAACTTAGACTTAAACTTCTTAGTTCCACAGTATTAAAACACCCGAAATTCTTCTGTAGGGGGAGGTAACTTTTTTTTTGCCACCTTACTATAGAGAGAACAATGCAAAGCGGTCAGACGTACAAGTGTGGGGCTCTTGACCTCAATTTAGATACAAAGGTACAACATGTAGCTAGAGCTAAGACCACTCTTTTAACTGCTACGGGACTTTGTTTTCTCTCCGGAACTCGGTAATTTCTGAAGTAACTTTAACCAAACAGAACTTTCTGTTTTGCATCTTTTTTAAAAATTTTTATGCCTTTTTGTTTGGGAAAATCAGATGAGAGAGTATGATGTTTTATTCTTTTGTAATCTTTACAAGAGATGACTATCAAGATACTAGACAGTCAGCCGGCTTTAATACTACTTTAATACTACTTTAGTCTTCATTTGATATTTTCCAAAGATCTTTAATGTTTCACATAGATGCTTTTATACAAAATGTTGTTTTGGTTTAATATAAAAGCACATAATGTAGGTCTAAATGGCACTGAAACAGAACAGAAATAATTTGCAGTGTTTACCAGAAACGTTGATCTTTCGCAAAATATTAGTGGACCATTTAATGCTTTGGGCTTTTTTTTTTAAATGCTGAACTCTGTAGCCTTTCAATATGACTGAGCTGGAAAACAGAAGTAAAGAAAAATTCCAGAAAAATATTTTAAATTACAAAAATATAAGTAATTTAAACTGCTATTTTTTTGGGGATAGAAAGTCTCTATACATAGCGGTCAGAAAAATGAAATGAGTCCCTGTTGAATGTAGCTTGTACTCTAATCTTAGTTCTGAACCAGCAAAACTTCATGGCAGATTATCTCTACATTAGCTACAGATAAGCTTTTGGTTTGTTTTAAGAATACAGCTTTTTAGAGTGTGATTTTTGACACTGCCATTAGCAGATCATTGGAATTGTTAATGCCTACTCTGTTTTCTTAACTTTAGGGTGCTTAGACATAAATTCTTCTGTGAAAGGAGCTCGCTTTGTTCGTTTCTGTGATGCTTTCAACATACCACTGATCACTTTTGTGGATGTCCCTGGATTTTTGCCAGGTATGCCTTGCCATTACATTTCAGCTCCTTGCAGGGTGTTAAAAACCCATTGTAAAAACTCAGGGTGAGATTAGCATGAGAAGACCTTTACTGTAGCAGACTTGAATAAACTAGGTATTAAAATCCCATTTTTTTGGGACAGAAACTCTGTATTCTAAGTACAGAAGTCACTGTAAAAGGATATTGAAATATGCAAGAAATTGCTGGAAAATGAAATAAGTACCCAACTGTGACACTAATATTGCTGTTGGGGTGTCTGAGATCACAAAGCTTTGCTGGACTTCCTTGAGGAGATGGGCAGTCCATGCAGTAAGTTCATTCTGAAACGTTCAGCAGTCTGATAGAGATGCAGGGATGACTGGTTTGCTAGGGCTGAGCATGGGTAGATCATGCTCTGGAAAGCGACACCTGACTGTCTGGAATCCCAGCACAACTACAAAACTGTGACCAGGGCCTGTCCAGGAGAAAATAAATGGTCGTTTCCTGGAGATGCTGCCCTTGTGATAAATGGTATGGACCTTACACAGTTTTCTTTATGAGACTGTTTGGCCCTTCAAATGCCCACCTGATTTATTTAGATGCTGTTTTATTTAGATGTCGCTATCCTGGATAGCGTGGTACCAGAAGGCCCTGCAAAGACTGTGGCTTCCCGAGAGGCAGTGGAAAGCAGTCCGACACCCTGTTTCTGAGCCCTCTGGGCAGGGTTACATGAGAGTGCAGCACTGCTGATTGTCCTGTGGGCAGGGAGGCCACTGGTCAAGGCAGCCCTAGGAGTGGCAGTGGAGGACACCGTGAAGATGCATTCCAGCCAAACCTGCTTAGCACTGGAGTTACTGAACTAATACAGACCCAGCTTTGCTGCAGCAAGAGAAACGACCTCATCTGCCAGCTTCATCTGCAGTACTTAATGCCCAAATGTGTAAAAGGATGAAGCTACAGGGGAAAAAAAGTGTGTCCTTGGTTGTCATTGGTTCAACGCCCTCCCTGTATTTTTGAAGGCCAAGGTTCTTTCATGCTATGAAGCATTTTTTTTCAGCTAAAATCACCCATGATTTAGAAGCTTTGGGTAGATCAGAAAGGAAAGGTCTGAGATTAGCCCACATAGGCTGTGTGAACAGTTAATGTTAAAATGACCTGTTAGAAAACAGGTTGTGAGCAGACTATAAATGTTACAATGATAAGGATGCTAAGGCTTCATACAATTGGAATATAAGGTTGTATAAACCAAGGTTTACCTCAGGGTCGCTACAGCTGTCAAACCATCAAAACGTCACCAGTCAACGTTCCAGTTCTTTAATACGATGTACTTGGCATGTTTTAACAATGAGATAATAGAGAAGGCACAGAACCTTCCTCTTGCCCTCTCTTCCTTTCTCTCCCACTCTAGACACACCCTGCTTGGCTGACCTGGGCCAAGCAGCAGCGTAGTTCACTGCAGGGCCCGCTACAGGAATTTGACAGGATTTGGACAGTTGCTCAGAGTTGAAGAATAAAGTTATTTCACATATATAATTAAAGGCATAATAGAATGTTGGATTGAAAGTAGATAACTAGAAGAAAAATAAAAGTAGAGTAAGCTAAAGAAAGGAGATCCAAGGCTTGATTGATAGTGACCCTAAACTGTTGTATTTTAATGAGTTTGGCAAGATTAGTACATGAGCATTAGAAACCTCAGATTAAAGAACAAATTCTGAGGGTGGTGGTCACCTCATCTCCCTGTTCAGTACAGAAGAAAGAATTTGTCACACTGGTTCAGAGGGTTCTACAAAACATCCCACAGTGCCAGTGACTCAAACACTTTAATAGCCCCCAGTTTAATAGGTGTGCACAGAGATAACATTTGAAACATTCATAACCTGGGGCTGGATTAAGGCACATATTTAGAACATGTTTGAGACTGATTCTATGGCCAGAAAAGTTTATGTTCATTTGCCATGGATGACAGTGAAAATAGTTCAAATAACCATTGAATGATCTTACACTTGGAGCATTTTAAGTGACTGGTTACTGTGAGCGTGAATTAGAAACGGAGGCTGCGACTGGATTACAGGCTCTGTGAGGGGTTCCCGGCATCAGATCTGGGTCAGGTATCCCAGCTGTGTCCAGGCAGCTGCTTGGCTGGTCTGAGTGCTGCTGCTGGGAAGGTTCTGCAGGCTTGACAAGTCCCACTGCTGGTGGAGGGAAAGAGAAGAACCAAAAGTGAAATTGCAGTTGAGAACAGACATTTGTAAATGTAGGACACTCAAACGACACTTGAGGGGGAGCATTAAAGTCAAGCCACCAAACAGACTACTAAGTTATTTAAAACAAAATCTCACAGAAGAATTTTTACTTAAAAATCTTACATTAAGAAAAAAAAATCATCCATTATAAAGCTCCCAAAGTACTCTTAAGAATATTCAGGTGCTGAAAGCAAAAGTCAGTAGGTGGATAAACTGCTAGAAAGTAATTGCAGTTATATCCAGGGGTCTAAAATTCAGAAGTCCTAGAAATGAAGTACATGGGATTGCTGTTTCCCAGTCAAACCAGCTCAGCCTGTGTCTGGGACAGACTGTTGCACATTCTGTAACATGGATGAATTGCATCTAGAGCTGCTGCGTGTGTCCATTCTCCAGAATCACCTGCTGTGAGAACCCATAGAGAGGATTCACGCTCTGTCTGTTAAAGAAGTCCATCGTCTTGGGTTTTGCCTGAAGGAAGCCTCGGACAGGTCTTTGGTATGGTGGGCAAACTGTCCTTCGGTACGGTCTAGAAAAAACAAGGTTTGGAAGAGCGGGTTTCTGGAGAAGCAAGTCTAGGTTGTGTTTTTCACTGCTGGTCACACTTGAAGTCTTGAAAATGATGTAACTATTTTGTTCCTAGGGAGATACCATCTGGTGAGCGTTCTAGTTCTGTGGCCTCATATACAAAGATACGCTGCTTTTGGCGAGATATTTTTCATAGAGCTGCTCAGCATCCCATGGAGAACATTGCCTGGGTATTACCTTCTCCTGGATGTTAACACGGCTCTGGTTGTTGTTACGTTTGCTGCTGGTAATGGATGGTGACAATTGCCAAGCTGCACGTAGGATTTTTGTGAATTCCCTGGAAAGAAAAAATTTGTCTTTTGTAGGTACAGCTCAGGAGTATGGTGGAATCATACGTCATGGTGCAAAACTACTGTTTGCCTTTGCAGAAGCAACTGTACCAAAAATTACTATCATCACCAGAAAGGTGAGTTGGTACAATTCCATGGGGTTCTTCTACAGTTCCTGTTTTCACTAGTAGCTATTTTAGTTACACGAAGCTTCATCCGTCTGTTCCACCTGTGCTTTCTATCGTCGTCACATCTCCGTTTGTCCCATCTGGTAACACCTCTTCAGATCAGCTTACAAGAGGCCATTTCTTCTGTTCTCAGACTATTACCTCAGTTCCTTCGTTCCTTTTGTCTCTGCGCTCCTCTGAAATCGTCTGTTCCTGCTCTCTGCTTTCTCCCTGGAATGCCTTCAGTCAAGTCGTTGTCCTCTGTCACCCAGCTTGTCTCACTGAGGAGATGCCATCTGTCTGCACACAGCAAATCTTTATCAAGTCTTGCCCCTTCAGTTTCCTTTTCCAAAACCAGTCCTGACTGTATCTTTCCTCTGCAGTAGTCTCTGCAGATTTGAGCTCATGTGTTTTCTTGTCTTCCATACACTTTTGCTGTAATTTTCTTCCTTCCTCTTTCTCTAGAAGGTGCCTGACACCACGCTGCCGTAAGCTCCGGGGACCTTCTGGGTCCTAAAAGGCTTACCTTCTTCCTTGCTGGCCTGGCCCCCCTGCTTGTTTTTCTGATAGGCTTTTGACTTACCACAGCAAGAGGGGAAAAAGGACTTTCCCTCTTTCTGTCCTTTTGCCTTCTCTGATTCTTCTGAACATTACCGTCCTTCACTTCCCGTTTGCAGCCTCGCTGTAGTTTCCGGTAATGCCTTGAATCGGACCGTACTGCAGTTTGCACTTCTGCAGTATCTGCTCATCGCTGCTGTCTGGACCACTTCCAGTCCCAGAGTGCAGCACTGCAGAGCCCAAGTGCTGCATTCCCTGGCCAGGACGTTCCAGAAGCATGTCGCCGGCTGTCTTTGTGTTCACGTGCAGGGTGCTGGTCCAGTATAGGCCGATTCCTCTCTATCTGCTGTCAGGAATGGTCTGAGGTCCCAGCATCCCCCTTCCTTGCTCTTTTGTAGTTCTAGTTGAAGAGACGTCTAGTCTTAGGAGATTGTTGTAGCAAAATGGAGATGCTCGTGCTCTCTTTCAGGTAAAATTTAGCCCCACTTGCTTGTCTTTGGAGTAGTAAAAGCTGCAAGAGGAATGTAGGCTATTGCTGCTGCGAGGTCACCCCACACTAAGTACTCCCTTGGTTTTTGTTCCAGGCTTATGGGGGTGCCTATGATGTGATGAGCTCAAAGCATTTAAGAGGAGATGCAAATTACGCCTGGCCTACTGCAGAGGTGGCAGTGATGGGTGCAAAGGTAAGTCCAGGCTGACTCTCACACTGGTGTGCAGCAGCCATCAGCGCCTTCACGGTGGCACAGAGGTGGCCTAGCAAGATGACGACAGCCGGTATTTCCTCTGAAGCAGCTTACCTGGATGTACATTAGTACACTGAGGTGGGGATGGGGCTGGTAAAGCAGCCAGCTTTCCTCTGCTCGGGCTGAACTACTGTCACTCACCTGCAGACTTGACCTTTCTAGGGCGCTGTCCAGATCATTTTCAGAGGAAAAGAGGCAGATGCAGAGGCAGAATATGTGGATAAGTTTGCAAACCCCTTTCCTGCAGCCATGAGAGGTACGGTTAAATCACACATTGTGTCCCCCTTTGAGTTTGCCATTGCACATAGATAAATTTGTAGCTATTAAGTAAACTTTTTGCTAATGACATTAAGTTATTTAGGCAAGATATTTGTATCTGAGTCAGAAAGGTGATGCTTAACCATAGCTTGTGCCATGTGAAAGAAAAAACACATCTAGACATAAAACACATCTTCAGATGGAAAGAGACTGGTGAGATGTGGGGACTCCACTGAAAAGCCTATTTTCAATTCTGCAGATACTAGAAAGCACCTCAAAACTCAGCCTTTTCCCTTAAAGTACAGGTGCTTTGACAATCTGATTGACAATCCTAGATGCAGACCTGTGCCCCTAAGAAGGGGTCAGAGTCTACTGGAGTTCAGGGATGTTGCCCAGGACACTTTGGAGTAAATGTTTCCACTATTTTTACTTCTGAAATTTACTTCTAGCTTTGAAGCATTAACTGTGCTATAGAAGGCAGCTCTGTAGGCTCTGGAGTCATCCCTCTTTGTTTCCAGTTACACCAGCTTACTCTGTAGATTGGTTTTGTTCTTCATTTAAATGCCGTTACTAGTGCCACAGAGCTGGGAAGCCTTAGCCAAGCTGTCTTCCACCACAAGCAAGCCGTGTGCACTGAATTGCTCCCTCTGGTTGTGCAGTACACTAGCTAGTACTGCTGTTTGACCCAGAAAAAAACCAGATTCCTGCGTGTGCAAAGTCAGGGGATGTATCTTCTAACCAATCCTTCTGAACCTTTCAATTGGACTAATAGTAGTAGATGAAGTAGCAGGTGCAGTACTGAGTGAGTAAAGCCCCCTCCTTAACAGTTTATGGCTTGCTAACTTTGGCAAAAATTAAAAAAGCAAATGTTTCTAATTTAAAAACTATTGACACAGGAATATTTCCTTTTCAGGCTATTTTAAATTATTTTCTTAAGTTAATTTGTAACTTGTGAAGTGTTTATTCCAAATATTGTTTTTGATTTTTGCTAATTTACATTATGACCTAGATCTAGGAGGCTGCGAGGCAAACACTTCATGCTTGGCCAGGGTTGGGTTTTTTTCTTGTTTCTTTACAGGGTTTGTTGATGACATCATCCAACCTTCGACCACCCGCATGCGCATCTGCCATGACCTAGATGTGCTGGCTAGCAAAACACAGTCCAGTCCCTGGAAGAAACATGCTAATATCCCACTGTGAGTGTGAGGAGGGGCTTGGCCACGCTGGATGACATGGCAATGTTCTCAACACAAATACTCCCTCTTTAGGTGGAGGTCTACTTTCCAATGGAAATATTTATTTTAAGTTTGATTTTGCTAATGACCATCAATAAATCATAGTACAAATCTCATTTAATTTGGGGTCTTACCGGTTCATCTGTATAAATCCTTTTTGGTAGGTTAATAATCAACACAACCTGCTCTGCCTGCTGCAGGTGAGCTGCTACTTATTGCTCAAGGTTGAATGCTCCCGGTGTCCTTCAGTGTGTAGGCCCTGGAGGTGGCTTGGACAGGCAGGGCTGCAGGGACCTCTCACTGCTGAAGAATTAAGACCCCTGTGGAGTTCAAGTCTAGCCCTAGGACCACCTTTGGGGTCTGACTCCTGCCCCACAGACTCACAGGGAGAAAAATCCTGAGCTTGGATGTCAGTGCACTGGGACCCAGGCTTTGCCCATCTCAGACTAACCTCTTGTGTTCCTCTGCTGGACTGAGTTGCAGCTTGTACGTGCTGGCTGCAGCATCCCTGGGTCTCAGGTTGGAATCAGTGGCCTCTAGGCTGTGGGCACAGGTGGGATGGAGAAGATGGAGCAAGCCTCCTCTTGAAGGACAAGTGCCCCGATTGGAAAGGGGGCAATTCTGGTGGGACATAAAAATTCTTCTCCCTGAGCACGGGGGGCTTTTCTCCCTGAGTAGAGGGTTGAAATGGAGACCTCCAGAGGCCCCCTCCAGCCAAATTTTTTCTATGATTATTTGCCAGACTTGCAAGGAACCACTGCAGTAGATGTTACTACTGGTCAGCCTTGGGCCCTTTGCTCACTCTGCTCATTAGAAGCTGCATTTTAACTACAGCCCCAGCAGGCAGTGAGTAACGGTTACTGTCATGTTTAGCACTGCTGCAAACAGCTGCCAGGCATGAAGTCCTGTCATCTGCCTGTTGTAAGTACCCTCAGTAATTAATGGCATTCTGTTATTAAAGAAAGAGAACGATCCTACCTGCACACTGCAGCTGCTCTGTTCACTCCCCAAGCATGTGCCTGAAGTGGAAGAAGGGTAAGATGGCGATGTTCCAGGTAGCATCTCTTCCCAGGTAGGTGCAGCCGCTGCCCTGGTGAGTACAGCCATGGTGCTTGGAGCCGGTGCCTGGAGGGGGGAAAGGCAGCAACTAAATACAATCTGAAGACACAGCACAGAAGGAGTGTTCCCAGTGTGAGTCCTGGCTCCGCAGGTTTTGTAATAGCTAGAGGCAATGCTTTCAGGGTACAGGTACACGGTCTGGCCTGGCTGCACACATGTTTCATGTAGCTGCATGGGTGTGTACCTGCTTGTAGCTCAGCAGAAACACGCTGTGAGCAGGTGCCTGTACGCACTGCCCCAGGGAGCAGAGCTGGCTGCCACAACAGGGAAGGTAAATGGAAACGTTACTATGTTAGGGGTCAGTGCCATGAAGTGAGTTCTTAGTTCATGGTGAGAAAAGCTGTAGTCAAGAGTTGCTAAGAGTTTGTAAAGACCAGGAGGAATTTTCAAAGCTAAGTAGTAGTTGAGAGAGCAGCTGGTGGCTGTTGCAGGTTCAGAGGCAAAAGCTGTGTGAAGTGAACTGATACACACATAGTTTCTTCAGCCTGCCCCGTGTCAGGAGGAGACACGTACTGAGGAACCCAGCTGTCACTGTCATAAAGAAAAATGTAGAACCCTTCTTAATTGTTTCCTAACCTCCTTAGTTCTATAGGCTTCATCCTCTCTTCTGCCCCTTGCCAGCTCAAGAATTTGGCTTTCATATCCTCTCAATTTCCAGTCAGTTGCTCTACCGGCACAGTGCTTTGGAAACGCACTGGAAAGCTGCTCTGGCCACGCTTCTCAAGGTTCTCTTGAATTCCAGCCACCTGCAGAAACAACAGATAGATACAAACTAAAATCCCTTCAGCAGAGAGCAGCCCTTGAACTTGGAAGCATGACAAGTTACTTACTGTGTTCACAGTGCATCAGGAATTGAGCACAACTTAAAAGCAGCTGGAGGGTCAGCATTCAGGCCGTGTTTCAGGAGCAGTCCTAGAAGGCAGTTCAGACCTTGAATCCAATCCCTGTTCCTCACCTGCAGCATCCTGTTACTTTCTGTGACTCAGATGACTTTTCTTTAGCAAGTGGGCCAGATGACACGTAAGTCAGGTTTCTTTAGTGCTACAGAGATGAAATCATTCATGGGTTGGACAAAAATAGCACCTTTCTCTCCGAGGCACAGGAATTACAAGCGGACATTGCGTTTTGGCAATCTGTAAAACTTCCTGTAGCCCAGCTGGCTGTTAGACCTTCCAAGCCTTTATCACTTCCATTTCTTCCCACGTGGTCCAGATCGCTCCAGACATACAGGGTAGGAAAGTGAAATTGTTCTCAGGATTTGTGACAGTTCAAACAATTACAGGTTTTAACAATGCAACTCCCCCAACTTGTGTGATGACTTACTGGATTTACAGCACTCTCACAATAAAACCCCCCAGATCAACCAAAAATGAAAAGTACACCTCAGCGGTGGAGCGGAAAAAACCAGACCAGACCAGACAGGGTTTTCCTGTGCTCTGCGGCTGAAGGGGTGAGGTGGCGGTACGGGATCTGGAGGTGAGGCCTGGGCTACGTGAGAATGACCCCTCAGGATCTCCTTCGGCTGCTCCTAAGTGGGATGGCAAGATGCGATGGTCCAAGCGAGCAGAGTTACAGTGAAGAGGGTGCTCATCGTACTCATGATTTTGAATAGTTTATTAAATGAAAGGTGAAGCATCAGTTTTAAATTGTACAAAAGGAAAAAAAAAAACCTCATATTGTAAATGTACAATTTACAGAATTACTAGCAAAACCAATCAAGGAGACACTCATAATACAAAAACCTATTGACTGCAAACTGAATTGGAAACCCATTGCAGGTACCGTGACCATCAATGTTTGTTATACAGTATTCTACAAGGTTAAATTAGGAATCAGTTTTCCACACAGAGGACCGTGAAGCACAAGGTTCGTCTGAGACTCTGACTCAAACCAGGCAGCATTTATTATGCTACTATGCTCACAGAATTACCGTGATGACAGGTGAATGCAGCCATTCCTGCCCGCCCCCGTTTCTTTTGGGGTGGGCGGAAGAGGAAGGGAGGTAACGTTATTTTATAAAGCTCCAGCTGCTTCTTGGGTTTTATCCATCACCTGACCGACATCTGAGGAATGGCTGAATTACCTAGTCAAACATTTTTGGCAACCATGTCTGAGAACTGCACGTGTTGTAAGAAACAAACCTCAGCTGAGTGAAATGCTGGTTTGTTTTTAAATTAGATTATGTTCCCTCCCAGCAAGTCAGCACTGGGCATTACTGTTGGTTTGTTTTTCAATACGCTCGTAACAGAAAAAAAAGCTCCAGGATTATTTTGCGGTTGCTAAAAAAAAAAAGCACCTCTAAACTGCTGTGCTCCAAGTGGGTCAATCTGCTTTGTATCTCCAATGCTAATATTAGCCTGCAGAAAGGAAGATTAACATTTTGGGGCTGATTCTTAGAGATACGAGAGTCAGTGCAAGTTGTGGCTGGCCAGCACCTCTGGTATCGGGCCAGTTTTAACTAAGTAGCAGCTACTAGGCAGAGTCATAAAATCGAAGCGTAATGAAAGTCTAAATTATTGATGACATTGAAAAATCTCGTATTACAATGAATTAGCTGAGAATGTTTTGGGTTTTTTGGTCTTTTTTTGATATTTTTAACTTTTTTGAAAAATTGTATTTTTTTCCCCAAAGAATTACTCTTAATATGCACAGTTAACACTGAAAATGTAGCTGTAGTCCATTGTAAGCTTAAGAACTTCACCATCTAAGCACAAATTTCTATGCAGCACATACAGTACTTCTAACTGGCAAAATTAATTTACAAAAATAGCGCAAAAGGGTATTTACGGCATGGAAAGTAGACTTCTTTTTATGGTACAGTTAAAATTGCTTTTAGTATGCTAAAGTGATTCCTTTCCCCCACCCTTGAATTATGCTTTTTGAATAGGAAAGTTGCTGTTTATGTACCTTGGGTTGGCAGGGCTTGAAGTAGGTAGTAAAAACAGCAAAGTGATTACTTGAGAACCGTTTGTGTGTTTTACTGAGAATACTTTATTTGCTGGTATAAGTTGCTAAAAATGCACAGAGCAAGTACCAATAGAAAATTTACTGTTTTTGTGTCCCCATGTGCTATATAAAATGAATGTTACACAGCATCTGTTGGAAAAGTGGCTTCATGGACATCTCTTACTTTATGTCCCATTATAAATAAAAATAAATCTTCTCAAGAGTATAAAATCTGGGTTTATCATATCAGAATCTGAAATTTTTTGGCAGAGATGCACGTCATTAGAATTCTAACCTCTTCTATAAGAGTGTTCTTCTCAATGCCTATGAGAGGATATAAGCGTACCATAATGTTAATCAAATCCAGTGTGTTCAAAAACACGTTTCTGTAGCCAGAATGACCTGCTTATAGCATCGCTGCTAGTCAATGGCTGATAGGCATAGGTTTAATAAAAATGGCTAGCTCTGAAAACATAAAAAGGCAAATGTTAAAACTGTTTTAAATTGTACAGCAGAAAAATAAAGTTAAAAAGTTCTGTTTTCACTCAATGTTGTTTTCAGAAAACATATGTAGAACAGTGTTTATTTCGACAGCTGTCTTAACAATTTAAAACTTCCTCCTCATCCAGAAAAAAAAAAAAAAAATCTGTATTAGGACAGTCAAGAACAGGGATACAAATGATTTTTTAGGTCAGCCCTTCTGAGGTGACTGGATTGGCCGACATTCCTTTGAGTCACTAAGAAGTTCCTCTTCTTTCTGTCACTACGAAAAGGGATTGACCTCAATCATTTGGTTAAAAATCAAACCGTATCACATCAAAAATGTGGTTTTCATACAAGCTATCACAGTATATAGGCCTCTAGCTCTAAACAATAGAGTTCCAAATTTGTAAAATGTCTTCACCAGACTTCAGAACATCGGCATTCCGAATCCCTGGAAAAACCATGTAAAAGACAGTAATTAATGGGGTGTCGGGACAATCCAGAACGTCAGACAGACAGCGAACAGTACGAGTTAAGGCCTTACTGAATCATCCTCAATGATAGCTGCGGAGTCAAAGAAGTCTGGCCTCAGCTCAGCCCGTTCTCGCCGGTTTCTTGACGGTGGCTAAAAAGAGGAGTCAGCCGTTTTAGAACATCCCCGCAGTCACCTGGGTGCAAAGGATTCGCGGGGCTCTGCAGCTCACAGCCGCTGACGCGGTTCCCTCACCCTTTACACCGCAGCTTTCCATGGAGCTCCGGAAAAGCTCCGACACACTCGCAGGCCCTGACAGTGGAGAGCGCTTAAGTTCCTATTTCATTTAAGGAATGAGACAAAAGCTGATGGATGGATTCTAGAGTAATTTTAAGCCTATGCTCGTAGTGTAGGACTTGCTGAAGGCTCTTGCTGACCTAACGGCGTTCCTGTATTCGGACTGGAGGCTGCAGTGCATAAACACTGTCCTTATGCTTTTAAGTTTATGGTGAAACTTTGGCTCTGACCTGGTCAAACAAGTCGATATAGGAAGAAAAGGTACCTAAGATTTCATACTATTTCTGAGGATTAAACCCTTTGTGTTGTCCTTCCCTAGGAACACAAGGGTAACTGTGAACCTCACCGGCTTGATCCATTCCTTCATGTCCTTGCCTTGGCTTACCAGTAAAGAGAGATTTTACCTACATGCTAGAAATTACCGCAGTGTTCAGCAGCAGCGACTGAATTATTGCCTACATTTTCTTCCCGAGACATTACAGCCCAGTGCTAAAGTCACCTATGCCTACTGCTGGGATATGAAAGCAGAAATAGGAAAGCATAAACCCAGTGAAGCGTGTAACGCAAGCTGGTCCTTTTTCCCGTGTTACAAGGGAAGTACTAATTCCAAACGGAGAGGCTAGTGCAGTCATGACCTCTTCAGAGGAAATACTGCCTGTAGTCAGTGCATCACTGTGCAAGGACCCGAGGTTCCCATCTGATGTTATGACCTGTTTGGGAGCAGTTCCAGTGTAAGGTGTCACCTCGCGCCCACCTGCCCGCCCTCCCTTCTGCTGTGCCAGCACAACTCTGGTATGGCTGCAAACGAACGAGACCTTGATCGAGGCTTCACTACCCACCCCCTCCCAGGAATCAAACCAACCAGGAAAGGGAAGAACAACAACTTGGCTGTAACAGTTCTGACCGCAGTGTGGCTGCATAAAAAGCCGTGTCAGGAAAAGAGTTAGTGATGGCTACGACAATGGCACAGGGAGGGCAACACCACCTAGATACCTTTAGACGACACTGCTTCCAAGCTCTTCATAATGTCACCTAACAACGGGAATCAAACATTGTTACTGGATCTTTAGGGTCCATTTGCACTCCATGAAGCTGAGCAGGCAGCTTCATGTAATACTGGATCAGATGGGTGAGTGAGCTGGTCCCCCCTCTATCCCCCACCAGCACTTGGCTACCGCATGGCGAGGCTGGTCAGCTGCTGCTTCAGTGTCCCTCTGAGAGGGCTGCCCTGAGACACCTGACACGCTATAAATCATGACCTGATTCTCACAGGCTGATGAGTCCCAGATGCATGATGGTGCTTCAGGCACTTGCTACTGCCCAAGTCCAGGACATTAGAGGAAGGGTGTTAAGCAGCGCTCCGTGTGTTTCTATGAAAAAAATCAATGGGGCCAGAGCCTGCAGCTACAGGTTCTAGGGGTATTCGGATCATTTCCACTCTTTAGTGTCCAGACAACAGGAAATCAGGCTCAAAATTTTGGAAATTTTTGTTTGCACTTCTAAAATTCGTTTTCATTATCCTTCATCCACTTTACACTTGCTATTAATAAGGTTTACTGACCAGATCAATGACCATTGTGTCCTCAAATTCTTCGTTCATATCCTCTAGCTGACCTCGTGAGGACATCATTACGTCTTCAAAGATGGGCTCAGCGTCATCTTCCATTAGACCTCGTCTGATTGAATAAAGAGAAAGAAAAAGTCATTTCTGGGCATTTAAATTTCCCAGCCATGATCCCGTCATTAGAAAGAATGCACGAATCTTATCCCTTAATGCCTCCACATAAAACCTTATGCTGACATAAAGCCACCGTGCTTTCTGTAATACTAACTGGAAGAAAATCTTTCGTAAAAACAAACTTAGCACTTGCAGAAGCTAAAGTGGGAAGTCCCATGTAATAGTCTTATAAACAGTAATTAAATCTGTCCCTAACAAGAAAAGGGCAATAACCTCACTGTGTTTGCTTGCCCTTTTCCAAGAAGGAGTTAGACACTGTTTGCCAGGATCACTGGTAAATCCCTGGAAATCCAGCAGTGAATCCAAGACCAGTTGCTAACACTGCAAGGACTTGACCTCGCTAGAGACTCTGGTCCCCATCCCAAAAGACGTGCTCAAGGAGCTGGTTGGACTGGCACCAGAGCGCGCAGCACCTTGTACAGCAGAACCCTTCAGTGCCCACCCACATGTGTTGCCTCCATGAGCTGCCCAGCAGGACACCTTGGCAAAAGGGGATGTGGATGAAAGAAGCATTAACAGGTTCACGGGAAGACGGATGACAACTCTGAAGAGTTCACGGGGAGTTACTTAACAGACAAATGATGGAAACCCCCTGAAATGGAAACAGTTGAAGGCTGGGAGAGGGTAACGGGGAACTGTGCTGGGTCTGTGCCCTGTTCACCAGGCAGCTGCGTGGGGCCACAGTTAGAGGCAGAATGCTGGGCTAGAAGGCCACACGGCCTGTGTCCATTCCATATTAGAAGCTGTTACTCTGCCTTCACTAATGAGAGTTAACTGTCAGAAATTACTGGCAACAACCCAGAAAAGGTAACATTTAAATGCAGCGTTGTCTGTAGAATGGTTCTGATGGGAACACTTACACTGCATGCCTTACGCCGGTCCTCCCTTTCATGTAGTTCATTCCTGTCCTGTCCTTTCGATTTAGATCTTCTAGCTTCTGTTGGCCCAACCAAGATATCTGCATCTGGGGACTAGCAGACACAAAGCAGCATTATGACCGAGCACAGTAACAGTTGTGACTTGGCTATTTTTAGACAATATCTATCTATCTCCTCAAGTTCTGTGTCTGGCCATGCTTCAGATTAAGATATTTAAATCACATCCATCATTGCACACGTCATCTGGATTCCTTTCCACAACTTGTCTCCTCTCACTGTACGTGCACAAAAAAATATTCGTTAATTGTTGTAATAAAAACAGCTCATAAAATGTTGACATTACACATTCATTAGTGTGACATTCACCTCAAGTGGGAGCACTTCGAAAATTCATTTTATTAAATCCTACTTCGCTGTCTCAGACCAGGCAAAATACGAGCAAGAACAGATCCAAACCAGTAACGCACACATTCAACAGAATGATGTCATGCGACATGACAAACCAATTGCTTTTCAATCTACACCCTGACCAGGTGAAGTGTCCAGTAACTCACCCACATGTGAACACCTTGCAGGCTGTACTGTAACACTGTCTAAACCCAGCAGCAGACAGCGGTTCCTTTGTATGATTTGTGTACTGCAGAACAAGGAAACGGGTAAAAAAGGGCAGCTCTTCGAGGGCAACACCCGTTTTTATTTTTATTAGAGCAGCAATCGTGTACCAGACTAAGACTGACATAATAAACTGTGGAACAGCTTAGAACAAAGGCTCCTTCTGGACATGATTAACCCCACGAGCTCAGCAGCTGGCTGCTCGCTGTCTTTTAGCTCTCCTAAGCTGACCTGTAGGAAATGCCTGTGGCCGCTAACTCCAGGAGGAAAGGAGAGGATTTGCCACTGTCCTTTCACACCATGAACTGTTCCGTGCAGTCCAGCGCTTTGACAGTAATGGGAGAGCGGCGCTATCTGCCTTTGCTCAACAGTTCTCTGCTCACAGCATTTGTCTGAGGTAGCAGAAACGGAGGGTCCAGCCCAGGGAGAGGAGCCTGGTTCAACTTCCCCCCTCAAGAAAAGGGGAAGGTCCTTCCACAGCTCAAGGCAGCGCCTGCCTATCAGGCTCAGGAGTAGGACACTGACTGGGAGTTTTCCCACTTGCCACAACTAATTAAATATTCGCACAGAGAGATTTAGCTTAGTGATAGGTGAGATCAGAGAGTGTCACAGAAAGTAAGTGCTGCCCCAGCAAATGGTTTTGTTTTTACTGCAGAGTAGAAAAATTTTAAGGAGAAATTGAGAGCCACGTCATCTTCCTTACTACCTGAAGTTACAGCAACATCTGGGGAGGCACATTAGGAGATGAGGAGGCAAATCCTTGACCTCAGAAAGGCAAGAGCCGTGAACCCAGACCTCACATGCTGTGGGGTTAAGGTGAAGAGATGCTCTGGGACTGACGCTCTTCCTCAGCTGTGCTTTCTCCATGGCCAGGCTGAACAGGCTAGGTGAGGAAATCCATGCCCAGGCTTGCCTCACTTTTGCTGTGTACTCACCAGCCCTCCTTCCTTCCAGGCGGCACTGGCTGGGAACACCTGAGACCGTGTCGGGCCTTTGCACAGGACCACACACATCCCTGCGGGCAGCGTGAACCGGCCCGGCCAGCCTGCACTCCACCTCACACTGTCTTACAGTGATGTTACATGGTCAACACGGGCAAAGAAAGTTGGCTGAATTCATTTATGGAAATGCCAAATATTAACGTGCTCCAAAAACTAATAGTATTTGTGGCCAGCTGCACTGCAGGATCTCTCGTGGAGGTACCTGAGTGGATCGTGTCAAGGTTTAACCTGTTGCACTGCTGATGCCTGTGCATGTTCACACACAAACCAGGGAGAAGAACAGGTTACGCGTTCAACAGTACATGTCTTTAGAAGTTGCTCAGATTTTTTGAGAACCTGTGGTCACAAACTGGCAAACTTTAACACCTTACACATACAGCGTGGTGGCATAGGTATATCCTTGTCATCTGAGACATCTGAGACGGGAGACCATTTTACCTTCCCAGGCAAAATGGCCATTATCAAATATTTCTGCTTAGAAAATGCTATGATTAAAGAACACAGGACGAAGCAGTAAAGTTTAGGATTGAGCAGGGTGAGTGCATGTTCAGAACTGGGAAGCTGGGGAACGTGTATCAAGAAAAACATGATGGACAAAAGCTGGAGGAAAACCAAGAGGCATAATCTGGCCTCTTGGTAGAACCTGATTCACCTGGCCAACATAATACCACTTCTTTACACAGATAAATCTGATCAGTACATTTGGCTACAGAGGGTATAAAAAGAGTCTCCAAAACAGATATTGTTACTCTGTATCTTCAAATTCATAGAAATAGAACATAATAGCATTCTCTGAAGACTCCTCTGTTCTTAGAGAAACCACTGACAGATAATAACCAACGTTTTCCCCTCTAAATGGAGGTGATAAAATGGGAGTTGAGTGACAAAAAGTATATCTAATTTAGGGCAAAATCAAATTGCCTGCAGGCAATTACCCCAGAAACAGGCAGTACTTGCTCAGCAGCTAGAATTGGATTGAAGAGTTAATTTACAGGAGATGAGTTAGGATGTCTGGAGAACCTGAACTGGACTATGACACAGGGCAGGGGGAAAGAAAAGAGAACATCCAACAGAGATCTAACAGAGAAACAGTTCGATCCAGCCTGGGGGCACAAACACTTGGAAGGTTTAACCATAACCACATGGTTATGCCAAGAGAGAAGTTTAACATAAGGAATTTCTACCAAGATTTCAGTACAACGTATTCTTCCTGGGAACTGAAAACAATCGAGGTGTTGCTGAGCTATAGCCAAGACACTTCCAGTTGTTCTTGCAAACACGGCATACACGAAGCCACGGACTCTCTGCATAAATCACATGCAACTCCTCTACCAGGCTCACTGTGTTTGATACTGGAATTCCAGCACTTACTTGTGTAAAAAATCCTGTTCAGATCCCTGCTCCGACTCGTGCTCCTGGATCTGCTCTCCCATTTGTCTAGTGTTCTCTCTCAAGACAGTTGAGGTGAGCTGTGGTGCTTGCAGTGTCCCTGGAGTATGAATGTTTTCATTTCTGTTCAGCCAGGAGCCTTCCAGACTCTCATCTAGAAAAAGGACAGTTAAAATCACTGACGGTTCTGGGAAGGCGCCGTGCAGTATCACTGCCTTCAGGAGCCGCCCCGCCACCTCCCTGAGCAAACCCCTCACATGACCCATAGGAGCCTTCTGTCTGCTGACGCACTCCGGTACCGTTACCTTGAGTGGCAGCACCTTCTCCACATTTGACTTCCAACAGTCTGTTGTCTTTAAAACGTGTGCCTTTAAGAGATCAGCTGGATGAACACTCAAATATTCTGTGTTCTTTTAAGGCAGGATTACTACCGGCCATTCCCAGCAAAAACAATTCAAAGTAAAAATATTAAACAAACGAACAAAAAATCCCAACACTGCAAACAAATATTCTATTGCAGCGCTGCCTAGATTGTCATGCGTCTTGCACAGATGTGACAAAGATGATTCCCAGTTACTGAGCTACAATTGGAATATAAGCCTGCTGATCTCAGATGGACACAGGTAAACACGAAGGTGAGGGTGGAGGTAGAACCCCTCACCCAGTGAGCACAGATCTGTGCAAACTTCAGAGAGAACCACTTCAGTGGAGTCCATGGGGCATTTCAACTACGAGGAGTGGTCCGGCTGGGGCGAGCTCTGAATGGTGATTTCAGAGAGCGTATTCGGAGCGGATGGGAGGGCTGGGGATGGGAAGGTGACTGAAGTGGGGTGCTGTGCTCATACTGAGAAGGGAGCAAACCACTGAGGAAGGAAGGAGAGGGGGGACTTGAGGAGAATGCGACAGAGCAGACAAGTGCGTAGGCAGGGACATGCCGAAAAACACCTAAGTTGCTGAAGAGAGTGAAAGAGAGGGGAGATGACAAGAGAGGGGAAGACGAGCTTACAGGTTTACTAACAGGAATAAATGTGTGGTGAGAAAGCAGATGGGATCTCAATGGATCCTTCCATTTCTCCAATGTCTTGTACTACCCTTTGGGCATAAATGTTGCCTAAAGTTGCCTATTTATTCTTGAATTTACCTTTGAATGGTTTTCATGGCAGGGATTTTTTTTTTAAACCTATTTATGTTTGATTTCCTTAAGGCATCGTGAAGAAATGTCACAGGGCAGATTTACTTTCAGTAGCAACAAGGAATGTTCTCCAACCTGGACAGTCTGCTGAACCCAATATATGCTGGATTTCGGTGAGAAAGGGCCCATAGGGGACTAACTGTGGTTCTCTGATGCTAGGATAGCTTCTGCAGTGACCCTGCCTTTGTTTTAGTTCCTTCAGAGTGAAAATTAAACAACAACAAAAACATCTTAGCAGGATTTAAAGAGAGCTCCAAATCTGTAACTGTACTAACAGATTAAGATCCAAGCTTGGACTGCTGGAAGAGTACATAAAGATAAAAAACCAACCAAGGCTTGTGTAGGCACTCCATACAGACCATCAGTTAATGTGTTCATCAGATTGGTTCTTCAAAGCTCAAGTTACCCAGAGGAGTGAGCAGCAAGTACTTATTTCTGAGGGTCACATCGCTGATTACTTCGTGAGCTAATGATTGGTACATACAAAATCAGACCTTGCTTGCGCAGGAATCTGTGTCTTCCTGTGAAAAATACACACAATCTGGCTCCAGGTTTTCTTGGATTTCCTTTTTCCAGGGCTCAAAAGAAAGTGTGCTTGGGGCGTAACACAGTCAGTAACACCAAAAATTAAGTACATGGTGTCCTTTGAACTGCTTATATTATTGTGAGGTTTGGCCATGGAGCTTGTGTTGCTGCTGTCATTAGAGAGCTCTTGCTGGTACCTTTTCAGTTCTATCATCTACCAGGCAGTCAAGCGCTATGATGAAGGGATCTATCAAGGACAGGACAGTTACGCTGTTATGGGCTAAAACATTCTCCTGGACCTATGTACTGAGGCTGGGTAGAAAAGCTTTCATGAGTAACAAAGGTCCGCGTAGTGATCTAGGAATTTAAGAAAGGAAGAAAGGAGAAGGGAAACACTTCCTAACCAGTGTTCTTCAGAATGTGTTGTCCTTGAACATTCTACTAGGGCCCAGAGCTGTATTTGTAGTAGTCAAAGGCCATGCCTCCACCCCACCTGCAAAAGCACCCATGAGCAGCAGCTCACCAGCCGTTCATCAGCCTCTCTCTGGCCACAGTTTACTAACAGGGGAATTTGGGGTTACGGAGGTGAACAGTGACATTAGACCTCTCTTCCAAAGAGAGAAATCCTGTAAGATAAATGCTGGGTGTCTTCTGATGACACAGGGTTGGTAGAATATAGACAGACCCTCATACCCTCACGTAGATGCCAGAATCCTGTAGGACCCGTACTGAGTCTTGGCACAGTCTGTACTGCGGCTCGATGATCTCCTGGTGGAGACTGCTGTACAGTCAGATCTTTCAGGAACTGACCAACCGTGGGTTTGGCTACGTCACTTTAAGTGAGTTACATTTGTGGAAAATGCAGCTGTTGCACAGAAGGGGATATTCAAATGGGAAGTGTTGCAAATCAGTTCTCCCTTCTGTTGATCACTGAAAGAGGAGGACATGAAGAGCACGAGGCAAACAATGTCTAAAAATGACGTCCTAAGACTGAGACTTGCCTTACAGGGAAGCACTTCCCCGGAGGAAAAAAAAAAAATCAGTAAAATACAAAATAGAATGAAAATAGTTACAAGAGGAAAGAAAAAAATCTCAGCAGTTGAATCCTGTGAAAATCACGGCATCCTGAAGGAAGCAAAATAGTGTCTGAAGAAAGGAAGCAGCACTTTATCTACCTGAACTCTAGGTTGGCTGCAAGAAACTGAAGGTCTTGATGCACGTACTGCTCAACGTAAGCTGTAGTGGAGAGTGGACCTGATTGTTGAAGCGCATATGGACAAATTTTGAAGAATATTTTGGGAAATTGCTGTATATTCAGGGAAACTGGCATTAGATTCCTCACGGAAGAGTTACTATTGTAGATACTGACCTTGGAAAAATCCCTGAAGTTTAAAAATCCCACTTACACCTACTCTGTAGTGAAACAGCAAATTTATATTCACAAAAGTACACGTTACATCACATGGATTAACCAGAAACAGATGCAATCTTGTAAGAAATTGCCTCTCGTAGCCAAATTCCTGATAAATGTGCCTGAGGTCGCAGAAAGAGTAAATACAGACACTGGATAGCAATGCCATTTTAAACACAAAAAGGTGTCTTTTTCGTGTTCTCCAGTGGTCCTGCAAAAATACAGATCTGTATCAGAGGAAACACCCCGTTAATCAACAATGGCTCCGGACGGGAGCACAGGCAGAAAACCAGGAGTCTGTGACTGAGGAAGGAGTAGAGAGGGTAACTCCACAAATTCCTCTGGTTGCCAACTAGTAACTGCTTTTAATAGCTCTGAGTCTGGAAATCTCAGTGAAGACAAACAAGACCAGGGACTTGTGACGGTATTTCTCACACAGACGGGTTCAAGCCTGAAAGGAATTTGCAGAACAGATGTCTTGTTTTTACTACATAGAGAATATTTCATTTATTTCAGCATTCATTGATAAACCAGAAGGGCTCCTGAGAAGGAAGGCTGTAATTTATAGACAAAATGAGAAATACCTCTAGAGGCAACCAAAAATTATACCAACCTTCTACTCTCTTTTTGTGGAGCGGTGGTCGTCCTTTCTTATTCCTCACTGAAGAGGCTTTGCTGCTGCTGCTTCCACTGTTAACGGACATTCTGTCGTCTTCGCCGCCCGTAACCAGAGAGTTTCGATAGGAAATGAGTGGAAGCCATACGTCTTCTCTTCTTTCCATCATCTGTTCCGTCAGAAACTTCTCTAAGTAGGTGTGACTGAAAATAAAAGACAATGAGTAGAGGCGCAGCATATTGGTTGCTCTAATTAATCTGCAACTCCTCTTCATATTGTTGAGAGTGTCATACAAATCCCGCATGGTGTTTCCTTAGTTTAGTGTAGTAACGTACGCTGAAGGGGTCATTGTATCGCAGGGTTTTTTTCAATAAAAATCTGAAGCTCTGTTCCACTGCCATGGAGAACCCAACAGACACTTGTTACATTGAGGGAGGAACCAAGCAACCTCCCTCCTGTATATGGTCTGGAGCGCATTCGAGTCGTTTTCTGTTTCCATAGATTAACTGTGGTATTAGAAGTAGTCCTTAAAATGAATATGCAAATCCACACACAAGTGATTCTGACGAGTCTCAGGCTGCAGAACCAAGCATTCAGAAGTCAGGTGAGAGAACTCAGGATGCTTCAACATTACTTCCTGCACCCTTTGATCACGATTTCCTTTAATACCGTATTGCCAGCTTGTCACCAGTGGGAGTGAAACCCACAAATTCCACAAGGACATGCAGAATTTTCCTGTCCGCTCACGCGGGCTCAGACCTGTTACACAGTTGAGCTTTCGGAACAGGACAAGGAGCCTCACTGCATATGCCTGGGTAACAATCACACCCAGTTGTTAATGGGATTTTGTTTTGATTCTGTGAATGGGATGACTCTGCGCAAGGTTTTCTGTTTTATTCCATATTGTGAATGCCTCTTCCTTCCCCTTTTCATGTGTGTCTGAGTAGCACCCAAACCTTGCTCTGAATGGGAAATTCTTGCTTTATTCCCCTCTCTTTTACAGCATCAATCTTTGTGACACTTGATGCTTTGTGACTTCACGGAATCTATCTGCAGAATAGTCTGGGAAAGCAAGAAGGTTTTGTGCACCCAATTTATATTTGTAGAACTAGAGCGCACAGGTTATGCCCAAATTGTGAAGGAGGAAAAACTGCACCACTTGGGGGTTCTTTACTGATTAGATCCCAAACTTGAGACAACTTCTAGCTCAGCATTTTAGAGGAGCTTCATACTGGCAGTTCTTATCAGCTTCAACAAGGAGAGAAACTCTGAATTTCTATGCCACACTGACTGTATCTGCCTTGTATGTTCATAACCACGTTAGAATAAATCTATTTTTGCTAAATGCAAGAGCCTGGCACCTTAAGTGTATAGTTTTATATTAATTCCATAGATTTGAATAAATCCATAAACAGCCATCACTAATCATGGAGGTTACCATAAAACAAGAAACTGAATAAATAAATAAATAGGATAGGAAAACTACATTAAACCGATGTTGCTGCTCCATTCCCAAACAGGAAACATCTCCCTTTTCTCCCCCCAAATAAAAAAGCCAGCAGTAAACCAGAAAGGAAGTAGGAGCCCTGCAAAACAGCAGTGTCAGCTGACTGCGATGGGAATGGTATTTTGCACCAAGGGCAGATGACATCCACAGACATAGCGGGTAGATCATCCATTTTTTTGAGGTAGGGAAGCCAAACTGGAGGACTTCTGAAGACAGGCAGCTATATGCTGACGAGACTTTGAGGGTTACTCTAGAGCACTTCTGCCTCCAAACAGCCCATTGCTGAGTTTAGGGCCAGTCACTTGGCAGGAGATCACCAAGCCAGGGAGGGAGGTAAATGATCCTGTGCACAGGACTTCTCCACCAGATGGTGGTCACGCACCTTCCTGTTCATAGGCAACCCCTTTGCAGGGAGGGGGAGAGGTCCCTGTGGATTGGAGGAGTCAAGCTACACAGCAGGGCAAATCAACTACCCAGAGTATAGCTGAGCGTGTCATGTCAGTGAGGCACTATGGGCAATGCAGCCATTGCCTGATGGGTGCAAATACGACAGATCTCTCAAGGAAGGAATGCAGATATCTCCAAAAGAAATCTTTACATATAAGCAATGTATCTTGACTCTTTTCATAGTCACCACAGCCAATGGAATCTACGGTGGCGTGTCTGAACTCACCTTAAAGCAGTAATTTAGCACAGATCAGATAAAACATGCCCTAAAGAACCTATTTCTTATCACTGATCTTTAGACTCAGCTGAAGTAAATAGCTCAGATACAGATGACTACAACAAAGACAGATAAAACCCGCAGCAATGGACTCCACCACAGCAATCCTTACAGTCCTGAGAAGGAAGCCAGTGGTTGTGTATGTGGGCACCACTAAGTAGGAGAACCTTCGAGAAAAAATTTTAAATGGCAACACAGAAGGCAAAGGAACAAGATCTCCTGAAGTACCGAATTCCATGCACAGGATCAGGTCCAACTAAGCTGTCATGTAAACTGTAACTTTAAATTCTAGACACTGGAGAAACTTGTGGAAGTGATAATGATGGTACAGGAACAAAAAGCTTCACTGAATTCAATAGGAATCAGGCTAATGGCACTTAAACTAACAGATGCAGGAGAATCTACAGGTTCAGCTGGGAAGACAGTCACTGTTATCCTTAAGTCCTGTCCTGAAGAACAGGACAGAGGTTGGCAAGATTCAAGGATAAAACAATGAAGTGCAGTTTCAAAAATGGAGTGCCAAGCTAGCCCAAGTCAGTCATCCAGTTCTCAGGCTTGTTTAACTCTTTCTTCTACTGAGTTTGTTGAATCGACAAATTATTGACACAATAAAAAAATTAAATTGGTTCAAGCGTGTAGCTAACCAAGATGCATTTCTTATAACACAGATAAAGCTATAAAATATTCCTAACTTTAATCCTAATAGGAAGGTCCTTTAAAACAAATTTCTCCACAGAAAAACAACACAAAAGTCTGACAGGAAGAGTCAGTTGAGGTAGTTATAGTACACAGATATGACATATATATAGTGTATGTATATGACTTAACACTCATTGTGGTCAGAAAAGTGACTGGAAAGATTATCTATAACCATAAATGAGAAGATCTGGCAACTGCATTTTTCTAAATGGTCATAAAGTTACTCAAAGAATTCAGTTTTACACTGGGCTTGGCTGGTTTTTGACTGGAGTCCTCTTCCTTTTTCCCTTACTCCTTCTGCACTGTGGCCACATCCTGGATATTTGCTACACAACATGTTAGGAATGTAGAGCGTCATCTCCATCATCTCTCAGCATCTCTGCAGTGATGCTGACAACATGTCTGTACTATGAACTTCCTCTTAATAACGCAGTTCTCTCTTTGCCAGGTCTGTTGATATCTGCAGCTCCTCTTAACAGTCTGTTCAAACGCTGCTCATAAAACAGTATTTCTGGCTCTATTCAGATCTTATCAACGATGCCTCTGATTTATTTCATTTCTGGTAATTCATCTGCAGTAATTACCCACCATATCAAATTCAGGCTGTTTGTTTTAGTCTGCCAGATCTCTACAACCCTGCTCTGTCCTAACCAACCACAGTGTCCTCTCTCAGCCCCTTTCTCTAGCCTTTTGTGCCAGTAACAGAAGCCTTGACAAACCTCTGTTTCCCAGTTTAACTCCATACACTAAAATAAACAACAAATATTTTATGTAAATATCTAACAGAAGTAGATGTTACTGCAGTGCTTACAGCCCTGTAAATTCCCTGCACTGCTAACATCCTGTTTCTTTTTTCTTCTAGCCTGAAAAAAGGTTTGTTGTTTTTTTTTTTTCAGTGCCCCATGGAAAATTTTTAAGGAACATTGTTTTGTGAGGTCTCAAACTCACCTCATCAGTGGATGTGATTCTCCTTTAGTCATTTATTTTTATTACTTTAAAAGATAAAACAATGAATAACTATGTATGTGAAACATCTCTCTGGGACTTCTATAGCCCCTGTTAGATTGTGAAAACCTCAAAGTAGAGACCTTAAACACACACCTGCAGTGATTAACAAAGCCCGGGAAAACCCACAGGAGAAAGTGCAGCATTACTTACACAGTCTTTTTGTCCTGTCGCAAGAGTTTAGAAGAAAATTCACTAAGCACTTCAAGGAAAGCAAGGTTAGGAGGTGGATAATCTTGTCCTTTCTGATTCTGATACTTGAAGGCAAACTCAATGCCATCTCTACAGTAAAGAAATAGTAACATTTTCAGACACTTGTAACAAAATTTTAAAAATATTGCCCAAAATCTGAAATGTGATTAAATTCTTTGTATCTTTATATCCCATGATGAGTTTTTTTTTTCATTACTAGCGAATAGCTGCTTTTGGACAGAGGTGAATCAAACCTTCCCTCTCGATTTGTGAGGATTCTATCGCAAAGACAACATACTGCCAGTCACATGGTAAGAAGGAATTTACCACAATCCAAGAAACCTGGTGGGTGCTGAAGGCCACTGCCTTGGCACGAGAGCCAACTAGCTCTTTCTTGTTTCTGCATGAAGCACAGACTTGCAGTAAGAATAATACGTAAGATAGAACAAGATACAACTTTTGCATCAAGAGTCAGAGCATTTACTTACCAGGACTTTGATATGTGCATCTCTGCCTTATCTTTGCTTTACCACTTGAGACTAAAGAAAACAATTTACTTTCACATGATCCAAAAGGGCACATGCCGGTCCTGACTTCTCTTTTGCTTGGCACAGCAAAGTGTCTGGTAGTACTTTGATCACACTTTGCTAATGTTAGTCTTAACGACTTCAGTCTCTGAGATAGCAAACTTGAATCTTTTTATGACATGGCAAAGTCATAGTTCAATTTAGTGGCACGTTCCTACACTTCCCTACACAGCAGTTACCTAAAAAGCTTCAGTCTAATTAAAAAATATAGATTTCTAAAATACTTTTGGAATATCTTTTTACAAAAGCCTTTGGAGTCTACAGAACCCTCAGTGGTGAGGTACAAAGAACTCCCTACGGTTGTTAGACGCAGCCCACATAAATACGTATCGTTCCAGGGGCCTCACCTGAGATAGATAAACATGGCCATTCCAATAAATTCCAACAAATAACTAGGTAGCGGCTAGTTCTTCCTCTCTTATGTACATACATGTACACCCCCCACCATTTTTCTACATTAGCTAGGAAAAAAGGTATCTTTATTCCAAGACCTGTTAAGGTTACGCACCTTGAGAAAAGGTATCCTGAGCAAAAGTTTTAATTTGAAGTAATATAAAAATCTAGTTTATTTACCACCACTCACTTGTGTAGTGTGGCCACAGCCTCCCTTGTCTTGATCTGATCCAAGCCAAAAGTGAGGGCAAACCGACGGGCCAGTTCCTTAATTCCACTAACGTGGGCAGACGTCCTGTCCAAATTGGGACCTTGCTCCTGAACAAGCTCATTAAACAGCTGGAGAAAGAATTCAATTGTTAAAATCTGTGAGCTAGGAAACACTTGTCTTGAGAAAGACTTTTGTTCTTAACCTGTTACAGCTAAGAGCGGACATCACAAGGACTGTTTTTCACAGAGATGTAACAGTTCTCTTATATTCAATCCCTAATTCTCTTGAGTTCCCCGACTTTCTTCTGTGTAACCGCTGTTTGCCCACTGGCCCCATCTTGTGCGGACCGTGACTCTTGAACACATTCATTGAATTACATCCATTATTCTCCCAACTTGTCAAGATGGTTCTGCATTCTTATGCTGTTTTCTAAAATACCTGCATCACCCATCAGATCAGCATCTTTGAATTTAGGAATAAAATTGCTATTCCATCTTTCAAGGCTTAATGAACATCTCAATGGCATTACTGGGAAAGTCCCTTCCAAGCCGGCTTGACGATGCCCTTTCAGTTCAATAATGAACTACTCGGTAGTTTTCCGGCCAGTTTTTTACCTTCTGGTATTGCCATTTAAACCCCATTTTCCTAACTTGCTAATGAGAACATCAAGGGAGACTGTGTCAGTGACAATATTAAACCAAGTTGCATTAAATCTACTATTTCTCTAATACCCACAAGCTCTGTTACCATATAATTAATGAAAGCAGCTTAATTTGATATGATTTCTCCTTGACAAATTCATATTGGCTGTTATCTATCACTCAGGCACTCTCAAATAGCTTGTCTAATTATTATTTTTCGTGGAATTATATCAAGCTGACTGATCTATGGCACCTGGCTTCTTCCTCTCTCCAAGTTTTATCGACAGGAACTACTTTGACACTTCCCAGTTCTTCTGGAAGTATATCCACTTGTCTCAATTTTTCACAGATACCTCCCAGCTCGCTACAGGAAATCCCATAGTGCTCTGCAATGAATTTTGGGAGGTCCAGCTGAATTGAAAACACGCAATTTATAGAAGTAATTTCTCCGTGTAGTGGATATAGCTGGTACTTCAGGAGCCTAAACAGTATTTAGTGAAGCACGCACTTCGTGCTGTTGGCAGAACAAGCATGGATTTCATCATCAAGCCAATAATTTCTGGTTGATGTAAAGCAAATTTTTCAAGGAAAAAACCATATTTAACAATATTGAAAGACTTAAACTAATTGGCTTGAAGGCTGAAAAATCAATCAGTATTTAGATGAAATGTAAAGAAGATGCATTCCTTCCAGCTAATTATAAGAATAAAAAGTCATCCTAATTCTTCTTGTTCACTAGGTAAACAAATGCTATGAATCAGCTTGGACCAAATTGCCTTCAAGGTTCTTCTCTCCCTCCCTTTCTTCCTTTTTAATCTGACCAAAACTTTGCCAGGGTGGGCATAAGGAGACAGAGGTTGCTGAGAAAAAAGAACAGTGACAGCCTGAATTGAGGAGCAACATAATGTCTTAACAGAGTTGTAATATTTTTGCTTCAATGTAAATGGCAACAGAGAAAATCCTGTCCAGTATTTTTTGCAGTGTGGTATTTCTAACAAAAATCAATATTCTTACCTGTTGCAAACTGAGAATGAGTGTCTTTGCACACTGAATTTTATCAATTTGCCTTGTTTTGCTCAGGGTTTCCTTAATGATATCTCCATAGTCATTGTAGTACTAGGAAAAAATGTGAGAAAAAACCTCTTTAAATGTTTACATTGAACCTCTTATACAATTTCTTACAGTTTTCCCGATAGAAAGATTACTTGTAATTCTTGTTTTGAAAAGGCAGCAGTTGCCAAACAACCTGGTTTCAAATCCTGATTTTTTGTGTGAGCAGGAGGCAATGTTTCAATATCAAAATTTAAGGTGATTGGCAGCCTGCACCCAGTGATGAGGTAAGGAACTTCTCTATGTATTATCTTTTGTTATAAATATGTTGAAAAACAGACAGAAGAGTATTTCCTACCCCAAATTCTAAGAAACAACATTACATTGAACCAACACACCCTTCAACAAATTAGGAGTGAACAGACACTAGCACACAGCTGTGAAGCTCCACATACAGTGCAGGTTGCGTTGGATGGCCAAAGAAAGGAAGACACTGAAGGCAGAAAGCTGAGTGAGGAATTATTCAGCATGAAATGATCGTTTTCTTTATGTTAAAAGAATGGCTGCTGAAAACCCCAACCTATGGTACTGACCATTTGGGTAGGAAAGCCGCTATAACCATGAAAATTGAGAGCATAAAAAGGCTGAGAACATAAATTCTTTTTTCCAAACAGTATTCTTCCAGCCTCATTGACATTTCTGCACATGCAACCACTCGTTTTCATTCCCTTTGAAATATTGCTCCTGCCTCCGCTGGTACAGAGATCCTTCTAGCTTGTATTCTAACTTAAATTCAATTTCTCTTGCTCTCCCCCAGTTTCAAGAGCAGGAGGGGCGTGGGGAGAGAAGACCAACCTGGAGCAGCAGGCAGGAAACCAACCTGAATTGTGACAGCTTCAGTTTGAAACTCCTGCTCCGGAAAAAAAATCCCTAAGCAAGACTAACCGTGAGCAGCGACCTGGCTGACGGCTAGAGTGTGCCCTGAGGATTTTATTGTCCTGCTGCTCCTAATGAATGGGGGAGGAGGATTTAAAGTTAAATCCTTTACATTCCACACCAACATCTCAAACACTGTCTAAAGAACAGGACCTGCTCCCCAGTCTATCCTCCAGTTTTTCCTCCTGGGTTGTCATCTCTGTGATGACTAATTCCTGGCAGAGACAGGTGAGCTGTACCTGGCAATCTGCTCTCATCCGAGGGGCTTTGCGTTGCTTGACAGCGTCAGGACTGCTAATGCGCCTGTTTTCTGGCAGGTAAACTCAGAGGACAGGCACAGTGGCAGCTGAGCAGCAAGTCTTTCCGATTTCATTGGGCCTAAACACTGCGTGGCAGCAATGTAAGTTGGTAAGACATTCACTTAATGCATACCCACTTACAGCAGTACTATACCGGGCTTTTTTTTTCAGTGCTTTCCTGTTTAAAAGAACATTTTCTCACAAAAACCCTGCTCCTAAGCACCAAGATTGGGAGACTCCCAGTGGACTATGACCTTGAACGGATATCTGTTATTACAGGTTCCAGGAAAGAATTTGAGCAGGATAAGACGTTCTCTGTGGAGAGGAGCCTCTCCGGAAATACTCAGCACCTTGTAGGACCAGCTTTTGCTGCTGCCTTCGATAAGGCACTCCTGCGACACAGGGCAGGAAGCTCACAGCTTACTGCTTCTCAGTGGCAGGCGTCATTTAGAAAGGACAGAACTACTGCAAGAAATCCAAGAAGGCTGAAGAAGCTTTCCAAAGCTCTCGGCCTTTAACGACCGCACTGGAAGGGAAAGGGGCCCTGACACGACAGTCTGCGTTCAGGAGAGGAGAACGCTCAGAGCTTACCTTCATATAGTGTTTGAAGATATCCGCTGCTGCGTGCATGTCCACAATGTCATAAATTATCAGCTTGCTAAAGGCAGCCAGAAGGTTTCTTCTCTTATGTAAAGCTTCTATTTTGTTAGCTTCATCTTCTTCATCTCCCTCTGAAAGCATCAACAACCATAAAACGTTTATAAGTAACTGCTGTGTTCTGAAGCAACATTATCGAAGGGAGGCTTTTAGAAAAAATCAATTCTTTAAAATGAAGCAAGGATTACAGCAGAAGCTAAAATGAAAGGTGATAATTCTTGAGTCCTGCCTATGTTAGGACTTCCAGGAAAGTTCAGGAATATGACACACCACTGACCAAGGATGCTCTCTATAGTCCTGAGCAGGTGCTGAACATAATCCACATGGAACTGAACTGCTTATTTTCTCTACCCTGCGAAAGGCCATAGTAAGGTCTTGTTGAATGCTTTTTGCTTAACTTCTGTACCACAGGACATCTGGTGATGTTTCATTAACATGACTAAGCTATAAATATTTCACATAAGGAAAATTAGAAGCAGCAACACTTCTACTGCATGCCTTGGCTTTTCAGATAGGAAATTGATGGCTCTGAAGCATCAGTAACAACAGGAAATAAAATTCAATTGTAAGAAACATTAACTTTGAATGGCAACGTCCCAAGTATTAAGTCCCCATATAAGACTCCACCCTGTGAATGAAAATTAAACTATACACATAAAATGTTAAATATCTTATAATAAAAGCATATTCTACAACTTACAACAGTTGCGATACAAGTAAATATTCAGTGGTATTTAGAAGAACTTATTATTGGAGAGAACCTTCTGACCAGTTTGGAGCAGTACGGAGCTGTGGCGGGGGGAGGAGGGACAAGGGTCACTGACACTCTCTTGCTGCACCCTTACTGGAGAATCCCCAGAGCCGCAGTACTTAAATCAGGTATTTGGGCACAGGAAATCACTTATGAGCAGTGGAGTTCACTGTGAATACACATGCACGTTTTAATCCTGAGATGCTGTAACCCACCGAATTGAAGCCCATTAGCACACTCCCTTCCCTCCACCCCCCTTTTCATCATTACTGATGTGTTGCGAATACCGGAAGTTATAAATGGTTAGACTGACTTCATGGAGTTAGAGTACCATTAGGGAATGGAGATTCACCTGTCTTTTTGCTCTTCTCAGCTCATTCACTGGATGTTAAAAATCAGCAATTTTGCTGGAGAGCAAAAAAAAAATTAAACACTGTCCTCCTAAAATCTATCCTTGATCTATTACTCCAACACTGAACTCACAAAGCACGTCTAACTGCACGTAGATTTCTGGTGAAGGTGTGTTTCAAAACGTATGCTTCCCAGGAATCCTTAAAGAGAAGCTCAACAAAGCCCTTAGCTACTGAGGGGCGAGGGAGCTAGAAAACTGATTAAGAGTAAGAATACATTCTCTGAGACCTTAGTTCTATATATTGCTGTCTGAAAAGATCCAAAATAGCACCCACGTGTCATGCTACCACACAAGTAACTGAGTACAGTGGAAATTCAGAAAAGGTGCCAGAAAGAGCACGACAGTACGCACTCAGCAGCTCTGTCACATAGTTTGACTACCTGGGAATCCACCTCTTGTCCAAAGCTATTTAGGATTCAGAAAGTGGATACCTCTGTACTCGCAGTTAAGCATTCATAACACACGCCAGCCGCACACCAGAGTTATTTAAAACCGGACTGAAATGACAGATCTGCCTCTTCCTGACGGAAACCCAAAGGTCTCAAGCCATGCTTGTGAGGAAGTAGAGCTGGGGTCATCTCAGACTCCAGCCTCTCCAAGTGTAGCCACACAGGTGTCTAGGGAAGAGCAAGGGAACGAGCAAGCACACATGATACTTTCCCAAATACTTTCCTAGTCTCCAACCAAATCAGTGATGTCCCAGGCTTGATTTGATTATTTTGGGGGAGGAGCAGAAGGGGTGTTTAGTAACATCATTGTTTCTTGAGGGCTCCTTTGCCTAGAGCTTTGCTGGTAAGGTTTGCCCTCAGGATCCTGTAACTCTGCTTAGTAACTCTAAAGGATTTCTTATTATGTTCTGTTCCACTGCACTTCTCCCCTTGAAGCCATATGAAATAAAGTCTGCTGCTGAACTAAGGCTAAACTGTTTTGGAAATAAGTATGAAGAAAAATATAGATCAGTGAAGGAAGATTCATTTTGTCCAAATTTATAGCATGTAGTTACAGGCCAATCCCTTGTCTTCTGAAAACATCTTTTTTTTATGAAGTGAACTTTCTAAGTACTTTTTCTCTTTTAACACAAGTAGCACCGAATATTGAGTATTTCATATTTACACCTCCCAAAAATAAAGAAGGAATAATCCTGAAAACATTTGAGCAAACTGATCTGAAAACTATCTTCTTCTTTGTTCTGTGTCTTTTATGAAAGAAATGCTAAGTAGAAAACACGAAAGCTGAACATACCCATGCTCTGGTTTTCATCATCTTGGTCAATAAAGACGTGGTCCATCACAAAGCTTAGAAGTTCTGACTGGAGGCCTGAATCTGGATTAAACACCAAAGGCTGAAGACCTTCTCGACCCCCAGTCATCAGCTGATGACTAAAAATCATCAAGAGATCACAGAGCAGCATGAAAGCCTGAAAGACAAAAGAGAATGAATGCAGTAAGAAGCGAAAGTCAAGTAAATAAAAATACCATTTATCTAGTCTCCAGATATCCCCAGCTATTATTAGATGTCCTGTAACTGTACTCAGCTGTGGGTGTTTGTGTGCTGTAAAAAGTGTTCACAAGGGTTTCCCCTAACTTTAAGATCTTATGCTTGTGATTCCTGTGTAAGGAACTGTGTTTGCTACCTCTTCCATGTCCAGGATGATCCACATTCAACTTCCATTTCTTCTCCCTAGAAAGAACTCTACATCTACCTCTGATCTAAGGACTGTAGCCAAATTTGTAGTAAAGAAAAAACACCTCCTTTGATAAACAGCTGGGAAAGTTAAACAAGCAAAAAAATTAGCAACATTATGAGGGAAAATCCAAGCTGAGTCAGTGCCAGATCCTGAAAATACAGAGAAGCAGCTGTAAGCAATGAAATTCTTGTAGAATTTCACCAACCATTCTCTGCAAAAAGAATCAAGTAACTGCACAGCTTTCAAATCCAGGTAAGAGATGACCGGGGCAGAATTTTCAATGATTTAGGCTTGTTACTATTATACCCTCATTACCTAAGAAGAGAGGAAGAAGGCATCTATTACTAACTTTCTTTCAAGGGCCTATCTGTGCATACTCTCATGAATGGGAATAACACTGTTTTCCCAGTGACTTGTGTCGGAGTGTCACAGCCAGCTGCGTTCGACTGCATGACATTCAACACCTCCGCACCTTCCAGAAAGCACTTTTCAATCATCTTAGCTTCTCTATCTGTAACCTCAGGTTCTGAAAGCTGTGGAGGAGAGGAAGGTTCAAAGGATGAATGTGTGAAAGTGATCCTAGAAAATCTGTGCTGGACGTGTTGCCTCTTTCCCCAGAAGCCTGCAGGAGTCCCGCTCCAGGCAGTGCCTGTCACCATTCCCTGGCAGGTGGGAGCCCAGAGCTGTTTTCAACTGGAGAGAGATTGCAAAACAGCTCTGACAGACTCATGAAATCCAGTGTAGGCTTTAATTCAGTCCTATATTCCCCCTCTACAAAGAGCTGAACAGAAAGATAGTTAAATGTGTGTTTAAATGTATTTGTGAATGAGCGTAAGGTAAAGTAGTGAGCGAGAGACATCTGCTTTACAAACTTCAAAAATGAGATCTTTGTGGCTGCTGATAGTCGCAGCAGCTCACTTGTTTCTTGGAGTATATTATAATATCTGAACAAGCTATAGTCAGGCAAGAACAAAATGCAAATCATTGTAAACTTATGTTCTACTCAGACTTTGGTAATAGATGCCACTCGTTGGGATTTTTCTTCATTGGATCCAAAAAGTTGATATTTATTTCAGTGATGATCTCACCTGCTTTAAACTCCTTCGGTACTCAATGGAATTTAAGCTCATCCTAATGCAGCCATCTAAGAAAGAGCATGTGAATAATGCACTGAAAGTGCTTATTTCTGTCCAGTATGAAGACAGCAGTGGACTCAGACACAGATGTCTATATAACGTCCAGTTTCTATATATACTTAGCAGATTTTTCCTTCCTTTGATATCTACATTGATCTTCTCTGGAAAGAATGTCTAGATTAAGAATCAAATATGGTAGGGAGACAATATAATGTACACAGATTTCTAAAAAACCAAAATTCAGTAACACAAAGGGGTTAAGAATCAGTCCTGCACTTGCAGAAATATACTTTTTAAGGAAGAAAATTTAAAAAGTGTTAGTTGGATGGGACCTCTGGTGTCTCTAGTCCAACCTACTCTGGTTGGGACACTTGCTGTCTCTAGGTCTGGTTGGTCCTGGCTTTGTCAGGCTGAGGCTTGAAAGCTTGCACAGAAGTGTGAACTGCAAAGGAGCTTCTAACGAAAGTTTAAACTACCAATGAAAAAAAAAAAACAACCCCAAACTGGCCTAATAATAATAAGAGAATAAAGTAATAGAATAAAACCACGTTAATATGTACCAAGAACAAAACCACTGCGAGTAGAGGGAAGCATCATTTACCATTTGTTGGTCCAGAGAAGACATTAGTGCTAGCTTAAGCTGGAATGGTTGGTATTTTCACAAAATGAGATGGTATTTTCACATCATATAACATTAATGAAATATGCCAAGAGTATTAGAATCAGAATATTAAAAAGCAGTTACTGAAGTTAAATCTGCTGGAAGACAGCGACAGGTAGAATCTTTTAAAAATACATAAACCAGCGACATGTCCAAGCCTTTAAGATTTATATTCATCAACTCGCAGGACACAGTGTAAATGCCAAGCAGAGCCATCTTTCAGAAAAACCCCGCGAGAAGGATTACCTTTTAAAAACCACAAGCAAAAACCACAGGCCAGTTAGTTACAGTCTTTGCGAAACCCTGGGAGGTCTGACAGAAATGCAATTTACATTTGCCAACCAAAAGCTGTCGAAGGACTTGATATAAATCAGCATCATCGAATCGCATCAAACCAACCAGATACTGGCTGTTCTAGAGACTGCAAATTATTTCAACAAGCCCTTTGACTTCAGTTCTTTTATTTCAATTTCTAAATACATGCAGCAGAAAATTCCCACTCCACGCACGTGTGGCTTTCCCAAAATCTAAACCAGGAAACTGGATAGCCACACTGGCTAACCGGTCACCTCCTTACGCAATCGTACTGCTCGCACACATGTGCGGAGAGGTTTGCAGTCAGCCTACCAGACAGGGAAGCACGGTGACCCAAGCTATAATCATTATATTGATGAGAATCTAAAAAACCCTCAAGATCTGTATATTTCTACAATGAAGACACTGTTAAATAGACATTTTACTCTGACTTCTCAAGGAGTTGTAACTATTTGTGAAGTGCTGATTCTTGCAGAGTGTGAGAGGACACCACATTCTTAGTGCTATTCAGAGTATTTTATAAAGTGAATTAACTTTTTCTTTCTGCGGGAAAATATGTGTTAGTATGACCTGTACTGTTAGCCTCAATTTCCTCCCATTAGCCACAACGGGAAAGAGATGCAATAATTAGTATTCACCACTACATTTAACTGAATTATTAGGATGCTGAGATAATGAAATGTCATCGAGGCTTCAGGCGTTTGCCTTTGGCAGGAAAGCAGTCGCTCTGGATGCCCTATTCATCAATAACATGCGGGAAGAAACGCAGAAATAGGCAGAGAAAGATTCAGCCCATTTGAGGCCCCAATCACTCTCTAAAAATGCCTAGTTCCATCTTTTAACACAGTGAGTGTCTAAAGGAATAGGCTTTTATTCTAGATTGAGTTAGATCTCAAAGTTATGACAGCTGAACACGAGCCGAACATCCAGGTAATCTTTGTTGTGATATCAAAAATGAATCTGACATCAGCTGTGCTTTAAAGGTGCTTCTCAGGAAGTGTTGGTTCAGCTTTATTTAGACAGAAGGCACAAATGATTTTACTTTAAGTTTGATATAGCGTCGTCTTGAGTTTTACTACAGTTTAAACTTCACACTTCTCTAAAAGCATGTGACAGACATTTCCTTTACCTGTTCTTTGACTGGAGTGTTGACGTTTGATAGACACTGCTGGCAGACAGCCAGAAAGGATTTCACAGTTTTCCTCAGTACCAACAAGTCCTCCTAAAATAAACATTAAAAAGGGATAACATATAAACATTAATGAAGTTTTGCTAGAAAAAAGCAAAATAAAAAGACAGTGGTAAGTTCATACATTCCTATAAACTAGCCACACAAAAAAGCCTGTGAAAAAAATACGCTATTCACAGAGCATGGAGTAGAATAAGTCATTAATTTTCAGAGGAAGGACCCAAGGTTTCCCTGCAATAAATAATAATAATAAAACAATACATTCCTGAGTTCTATTGTCTGTATTTTACATGCAATGTAGTTTATAAGTCTTTCAGAACAAGAAGTATAATACATCAAGGCCAGCCTATAAAGGTCAGTCTATAAAGAATTCTGTACTAAGACAAATCAACATGAACAAAAAAAGTAAAATACCAACAAATGTCTCAAGTTCAACAAAAATGTTATTCTAACTGTGAGCGGACGTGGGAAACGCGAAGGCAAATCACAGAAATCTGGTGAGTTATGGACGAAGGAGGGAGGTTTGTTGATCTCGAGAAAAAAAGGATTTGTGGGTGGAAAAGATAATGAGTGATTGTTCTTGATCACCTGGATCTAGAGACAACTGATGTGTACTTCATCCATGGGTACCAGCAGTGGCAGGTTCAGGAGGAAAGCTGAGTACTTTGACCTGGGGGAATTAATGCTGCACCCCTGATGAATACTTATTTTTTACAGACAACAGAATAAACTAGTGAAAACAAATAAAACCAAAATATAAGGTACTGGAGCATAATCATAAGAACACAACGAGTAGCCACATGGAAAGAGCAAATCAATTACAGAAGAAAAAAGAGCTCCTATGTGAAGAGCTAGAACTGCCTCTATCATAACCAACACAGGTACTGAAAACGTACGTGGCTTCTTGGCACCTCCTGAAATAGCTACTGTTTTGTAGTAGTGATGAATGAAATGCCCAGAATTGAACAAGAACCAGAAATCACTGGGACTTTGTGATAGCTTCCAGTTTTGTGAGAAGGACCAGCTTTGTCAGCATGGACCAGCGGAATCTGCTGCTGCGCTCCTCTGGTGACCAATGCTGCTGCCCGCTCTGCTCCCGCCTGCCACGTGTCTCCAGCGCTCAGAGCTCCTCCCGTGACACCAGCAGTCCTGCCAGGGCCCCGCAGATGACACCTGGGACCATTCCTTGAAAGACCTTTCTCTTGACAGTGTTCCCCATCACTGGTTTCACGTAAAGAAGGGATCACAACAGCCAGTAATTCACTCTGAGACTGCTGGCCTGCTGCTCCTGCAGAGCCTCCTCCATGAGACCTCTATCAGAGGGGTCATGATGGGAGACAGCGTGTCCTACAGAACAACATTCAGCTTAAATCTAAAGAATCTACATACAACATTTCCCTTGCTAAAATTTCTGATTTTAATAATGCTGGCTGTTCAGTCCACGTGTCTCACTTCGAGTTTTAGCTTTTCTTATGGCTTCCTAGTATAAGATCTGTTATTCTTTGTTTACTGAGAAGCCTTTTTGTGGTCCATATGTTCTCCCCGTACTGGTTCACAAGAGAAGGCAGGTCTGCAAGTGTGCCAAAGCACCCCAAGTGTTCCCAAATCTCTGAATCTCTTACAGTTTCCAACAAAGTGAGTGTGATTTTCCGATATGAAGGTCTATGAGCTACCTCACCTTTCTATTCCCAATAAATCTTTCTCTGACAGTATTGCCAAGGATCCCTCGTGCCACCGCATCGCCTTGCCATTACGTGATTGTAAGACAGCTCTGCTCTGTTCTAAGTCATGATTTTCCACTGATCATCCTTCTTGTCTCCAGACATAAGCCTTCCATTTGGCAGCATTACAATGCTTCGGGTTTTTTTAATTGTATTTTGTTTACCAATTGATCTATACAATCCACATTTTAAATGCCTTCTCTTTATCTTCCCTGGTGATTGGAAAAAATTACCAGGTTTTAGCAGAGAACAGGTATCTCCTGGAATGCATCAGAAACTATCCCACTGTGTGATGATTTCCCACTTGCAACTTCTTCTAATATATTAATTAGCTTTGAGCTTTTGAATATGAATTACATTAAATTCACATACTCACCTGAAATACAAGAGGGTACTAATGCCTTACAGAAACTGGTATTTCAACTGGTTTCCAGATCAGTCAAAATTGCAATCTTCTCAAGAACAAGTTTATTTGTTCCTTCTGCTCTTACCTCTCAGCCATGGTTGTTCTGCCCTTCAGACTTACACTGACTGTTTTCTATCAGCCAGCCCAAGATTTTACCTAGGACTGATGCCAGGCTTGTCAGTTGACTGTGACATGATCATCAGATTTACTCCTTTAAACATTGGGACTACAATCACTTTAGTAACTTCCCACTTTCTATCACAATTATCTTCCATTTAGATGTTAACGAATTCAAGAGAGAAAATGAAACTTAGGAAAAATCCTATATAAAGGTTAAAAAGTGAATGAGCATGTCTCCCATTTTTCTCTCTGTGAAAGAATGAGTAACATGTAGGTACACGCTACTTGTTATCCTCTCTTGACAGCATGACGAAGATTCATTTTGACAAGTTACCGACAGCAAAACAAAGCCCGACTGAACATACAGAGCCATCTGCAACTTTTCTAAATTTGGAGAAATCCCCAGACTACCATAGAGTGTTTTTTGGGGTTTTTTTCCAAGAGAAAATGGGAAGAAAAAAATGCATCAGATTTTCAAGTCTTTTACCGTTTTCAGGCGCACAGCCAAGGCTCTTGAGGTGTGGCTACCTGATTTGCTGGCTTCAGCAGAAAAAACAGTATGAAAACAATCTACTGTCCTCTTGGTTGCTAAGGTAAAACTATGGGGTCACACTTGCGGACACCACAGTGACCCAGGATAAAAAAAACCCTTTTTTGAACTGTACAGTGTAGCACCTTCAAATTTAAGTAGTCCACGGCAGGAACAAGAACGAGCTGCTAAGAGGAAGGACGCGTATTGGCTTTGCCACCACCTGTAACTGAACGATGAGTTCACAAGACTGCTGTCTAAAATGCTTCAGTTATTTCCTACCTTTAAACTGAATCTTGTTTTCTCCATTGAGGCCATTCAGAAATGCTGTGCTTCTGCTGGGTTCATCTACCAAACCCAATGCCTGCCTTCCTGTCTGCCCACTGCCCTTCCTCTCTCCTACCTATCTGCAGTATTAACACCCTCCTCTGTGCAACTCCAACTCTTCGATAAACTTTACCATGTTCCAGAGCCGTTAGCTTTCAACTCGACTGTGGAACAATCCAACCTTTTGCACCTTGTGGCTTTTTCCTTCCCTTCAGCATTTTGTGCTTCCTTTCATTGTGCCCATAGAAATATGAAAAGTCACCAAGTCACTATGTTGTTCTTTAAATCCCTCTTTAAATCCCCTCGACTAATTCCTCTGCCTACTAATCACTTTGTAATAGCAACACGTTTGGCTACTCTGGCTGCTGCTCCTTCAGAACTGTTTCGTCTTTGTTTTGCCTCAGTGTTTGCTCTATTCATGCTTTTTTCTTTTTACTGCTCTAAGATTTTGGACTCTATTCCTCCGCAAATATTTCCTTTTCATTACGTACACGTACAGCGCATAGTACAATGGTCCCAGGCCCTTGGTTTATTGAATACATGAAGAAATCTAAGTGGAAACGACAACTGTACAATCTAATCCTCAAGTCTCCTACCTCAAGACTGTACTTGCTCCCCAAGATCTACGGACAAGAGAACTCTTGCTGAGAAATTACCAGCTTCCTTTGAAACCATCATCAAAGCCCTTTTCACTTGAAGAACAGCTTCACAACAGAGTGCTCCCACAAACGACACCAAAGATTAGAGCGTTAGACTATGGGTATTTCAAGGCTCACACATTTGATTCTTACCTGCTGCAACCTTCCTTTTAGTATTCAATTTTTCCTTTCAGATTTTAGACACCAAGATGACTCCACCGTACACCCTTTTTTTCACAGGCTACCTTGAAAAACAGTTTTAAAATAACTCTGCCCCAACTCTATGCTGTTCTTAAGTTAACTGGTGGAATCTTTGTTATTGGGCAGAGAATTTGGACTTTCTTACTAATTCAAATAACCAGCAATTACCGCCCTTCTATTAAAATCTTTGAAACATTTCTATACTTAAGCTCTTATGATCAGAATTGAATCTACAAATGATATTACACAGAGTGGGGGAATCCAGAGAGCACTCTCTTGGTGACAGGCTGGATAAACAGCAGCTGATACGATGGGAATACGAGTGCATCGGAGACTGTGAACAGAACACCCGAACCTGCCTGTTCTGAGGGGTTGCTTGCCTAAAAACTGAAAATGTTAAGAGAAAAGTGAACAATGAATTTGCTTAAAATGATCAGATTGAACAGTAACCAGGAAATTACCACGAACCTTCTGAGAAAAGGAGTCACCTTGTAAAGAAGTATAAAAGCAGCATGTAAAGTTGTGATCCTGGAGAGGAACCTTGATGTGGAACAGAGCAGCAGTTACACCCCACTGCCTTGGCCTGGTGGCACATCTTTCCTGCTGGAAGCCCTAAGCAGCCAGCGCCCACCTGAAGAGTTGTCAGCATGGGGAGCAGCATGCAGGGACCCACACCTCAAGCACCTGCATGTGACTGTGGAGTGCTCTGTGGGTGTGGGTGCGCAGGAACCTGGAGCACCCACAGGTCCAACAGCAGCCACGTATAAGCAGGGTATCACACGTTCCCAGAAGAAGGGCAACGGGCTCGTACCCCACATTTCCTGTGAGAGTGGGGGCTTGTGTGTGTATCTCTGAATTGTGTGTGTAACTTGTGAACAGTTACAGACGGGTATTTGGAATTAGCGATGTGTCCAGTATTCTGGTTTACCTGCTGTATAGCTGATACTTATTCTGGATACTTATCCTGGAGGTTAATTATGTGTTGTTAATAAATCGATGAGCTCGCTTGATCCTAATTTGTTTTAAACCACAAGAATCAAAGAGTTTTTCCCTGCCACACCTATAAAGGCTATAGACCAACAGAGGTAACCTCATGTAGTCAGCCATAATCCAAAACGTACCCAACAGCTGTAATATAAACCATCTCTCAGAAGAGCTGTCCAGGACAGCTTCCAAGCAAGGGCACTCCTCTTAGCAGAGAGGCTGTATTTTTGGAAGAGCCATCTGAACACCAGATAAAGAATAACTTAATTCCAGAAAGATTCTGTTACCAATCGTAAATGGTTTGTTGTCATGCATGACTCTACCCTAGAACCAATATACAAAATTATTAAGCAATTTTGAGCTTACTCTAAGAACTCACTTTGAAAGAAATCTTACCAGAACCACCCATCCCACCCGCAAACTCCCTGCAATAAAATATACACCTAACGGGTGCAGAGCATACCTGATTAAGAAATGTGAAACTTGCCAACATATGCCCACTTCTACCAAATGAAATACTTCCTCCCACAGAAACATTAACACCCGTGAACCCTGTACTTACGATTCCAAAATATGCATTTACTTTATGCTGTGCACTGACTGCCTACACGGTAACTAACTAGGTGAAACAGAGCAGCTCTTGTTTGCCAGCAGGAACTCACACAAATGACCCAGCTGGCAGCAGATGAACAGTTCTTACAAATCAATCCCTCCATCTCTGATCTCTCAGCCTGGAAGCTCAAGGGAAATCTAAAAAATAATCTTCTAAACATGAGCCCGGGAACAAAAAAAATCATACATCTAAGGGATACAGAAAAGCAAGGACTCAAGATTAGTTCTACAGCATATTCTAAATTCCCTTCTCCCCATTAGCCTTTTCATCTTCCTTCTCTTCCCCACTACCCAGCTCCTCCTTCCCTCCTAGCAACTCTCTTACCACCTCACCTTGCCCCGCTCCCACCCCCTGTAGGTACCAAGGACTCCTTCCTATTCTGTCAGAGACAGTTTAACTGATCTGTATCTAAACAGAAACCAAGCAATTGTTCTCAGCTTGTACTTTGCTTTGTGATCTTCTGCTTTTATTTCAAGCCTGGAAGGCTTGTGTGTCCAAAAGCCTCTCTAATTTTAACAGCTATATCCATCGGTTTACTTAGATAGCACTTCAGCCTAAAAACCATCACCTCCCTCTGCCCTTAGATCATTACAGCTACAGCAAACTAACACTGGAAAGCTGGATGTACCTACATATTAAATACTGTGTCAGAAATGTTCCCGTAAAAGCTAAAAAAATACTCGTGAAATACACTATTTTTCATCTGAGATGCTCGTGTTAATGTCTTTGTCTTCCCATACATCATACTTTAGAAATCATCTCCCTTAATATCTGCTAATTTAGAAGCCTAAACCATGGCTTATAAAACAGCCTTGGGCAAAATGATCTCCTAAGGGATTAAACGACAGATACAAAGCAGATCAGATTTATTTTTACAAGGAGCAAACTACAGTTGAAAGTTTGATAGAAAAAGCCCCCACAGAACAAAATGCCACAACCATAGGAGGTTTGTGGGTTTTCCTTTATCCCATTTCAGTTGTGAGCATATCTGAGGTTGCTGGCCAGGTGTGAAGAGCTGAAGGGTGTTAGCGGAGTGCTCCTCTTGAACTAAACATGCAGAACACTCACCATTTTTGTAGGGGGTGAAACTCCAAACAGTAAGTGAATAACAGCTCTCTAGGTTAGAATAATTATGATTTTGACTGGGGATTCTAGAAGCAGAATTGACTTGTTCATTTAGTTAAAAACGGAGAAATGCAGTGTAAGGAGATGAGCACCTTACCACATGCTCTGTGTCTTGGCATTTGCACCCAGAGCGAGGCAAGATTGGGCATTGCTGCTCAAGGGGCCCGGCAAGTAGGAGGACAGACTTGTTGGGCACCTTCAGGACTAGGTAAGACACCTAGCAAGACCCAACAGTCAAGTGCACATGGGAATAAATTTAAAGCTGTTGAAGAGAGTGTCCAGGCTTGAAGAGTCGACCAGGTGCCCTAAGTGCACCTGCTCTAAGTGCTTGGTTCCTCACGCCCTCACTGCACAGGTAGCAGGCAGTCCAGTCTTCTTTACTAGGGAAGCATTAAAATCTGATTTGGTGTGCTGGTTTTACAGACTTAGGGCTGAAGCAATGTATGGCCTCTGGATTCACTTTTACTTACTTAGCTCCTTCTGTCAAAGCGACATTTCTCCCTAAGGATGACAGTGCTGTGAGTTACCAGGACTTCAGATGCTTTATTGTGATGAGATTCTGAGTTTGTTTAAAATAAATGGGATGTATACAGTTCTCTCAGTTATAAGGAGTCAAGATGCAATATTATATACTACCAGCATTCCAAAGAGAAAGAAGCTAAAGAAGCTGAGAGGGGAAAGTGGGAACAAAAGCCAAAATAAAGAATACCAATTATTCTTTTTTTACTAGTAGCTATTTTAAAATGTCAATGTATGTCAGTATTCAAAACAACTCAAAGAATTTACGATGTATTTTTATCATTTTCATGTGCATAAAATGCTTATTTTAGTAGTCCTTTAGAATAGGACCCTTTTCTTTTTGATGCTGATGGGGAAGCTCACTTCCTACTTCAGTTTTCATAGCATTTTAATTTGACATATTACTTTTGAAGAAGCCCTAAAGAGACAGGACGTTGGCCTCTGACTGAGAAAAGAGCTAAGGAAAGGTCCTGGAAATGCCAAGTATAACAAACAAGTGAGATGTAACATTGTCCTGACTGCATTACATCTGCGTGCACTTACTTTTTATTAGTAATCATCACTGCTAGTAACCTTACATTTATATTTAGCAACATAGAAGGTGTAACTAGAAGGTAAGCAAGGTAAAGAGACATAAATATTAGGGTATCTGTGGCATACAGATCAACAGTACTGCTCACAACTATTGGGTAAGCATTGTCAACATTACTTTTCCATTCAAACTGTACTCAAAGTACATTAAGTATCTTCAGCAATACAAATGAAAAAATCAGCTAGAGTAAAATCCTCGTAAAGACAAGCTTCCACTGATGGTATGTACCCATGGTGCTGAACAGATCCTGAAATAATGAATAAATCGAAACACCAACATTTTATACGTATTTGACAAGAACATAAAACAACAGTACAGCGAGTGAGGTTACAGAGAATCAGATCTTTCCTTTTTAGGCAAGTTGTGTTCCTTCAGTACAATCCGTATGACCAAACGGGTACTTACTTTGGAAGGGGAACCTTCAGTGATTTTCACCAGCTGCCAGAGAATAGAGTAATGGGAGCACTGCAGCGCCTGAACAACTATCTGTAACAGAGGGAACACAAAGAATCCCAGCACTGGAAATATGAAGCGTATCAGTAAAGCATATGTAAAATTTATAATGCATTTGGGGGAGAAGAAATAGCAGCAGCTCTTAGGCAGTACTTCTTTTCAAGGTTATTATGTTCTTCCTTAGTCAGTTTGGTGCAATAAGAAACCAGCCAACTACAGGTGAAAAGAATACTGTGTAAACACTGGGAACCAACAAAACTGTGCATTAGGGTACAGCAAGAGGTGACATCACAGCATGATAGAAGTACAACCCAACACCTGCCTATCTCAGTTCAAAAACCTCTAAATCTGACTTCACTGGTAAAACAGTCTGGAAATTTGTTCCGCTGTCAAATGAACATATAGCCCATTTCTCATGGAGAAGACAAGGCTCATTTTTATGGTGCCCACAAAGACATCCATGGTGTTTTTTTAAAATTTCAAATCTGCATTAGGTGCTAAAAATTTCAAAATCCTTTTGGCTTGAAGATGCTTCCAACTGTTGCAGTTCTGTGCAGAATAAATCAAATTTTTAACAGCTCTAATCACTCCACAAAATACTTTTAAAAAGATATCACTGAAGACCAAACCATTCCCTTTCAGCTAACTCCTTCTAGTGGAGTGGGGGAAGAAATACTGAGGAGAGTTCAGATTTCAAAACTTTTTTCCTTAGATCTTAGAGAAGTATTTGGGGAGCCACGCCTCTGTCAAACCCAGAAACTGAAGATGGCTGATAGTTGCACGGACAGTTTTTATCTGCTGGCTCTTTCCCTCCAGGTAGTTCAATTCCAGTATAAAGTAGCAATTGCAGAGGAAGCAGAAGATCCCACAGCTTAAAGCCATGACTTTCACATGGTGTGTGGCAATGCGTCCTCCATATGGTCCTCCTCAGAACATACTTCTACAGAATTTCATGAGCATTTTTTTCCCCCTAAATGAAGTTGCATTAGAACTAATAACTGGCTTCTAACTGCAATCAAATTATTGGGGTGGGCAGCCTGTAGTTTAAACTGGAATCCTTGGATAATCTGAAATGGTCCCTGTGCTCATCCATTAGAAACTAAAACCAAACTAGGAGGAAACAGACCAAGATGCGTCCACCAGAAGTCCACCGCCAAGGCTGGCCAATGTCCCTACTAAATGTTCTTGTTTCCTCGTTTTCATAAGCTTCCATTTACCTTCAATACACAATAATCGTCTGTGATAATTCTAATCACAGCCAAGGTTTACAAATGTTGGGTTTCAGTGTAAACATCATGATTTACACATTGCTTTTCACAGCCAGGAACATTAGTTGTTCCTTACTTTACAAATCAGAAAGGTGAAGCAGAGAATCCAAGATTTTTTCACCTCCTGGACAGTGCCTCACTACAGGATAAATTTCATTCAAACTCCCATGTTTTTCCCAGATAAGTGAAGTCTAGTGCAATAAATCTTTTGAATTTCTCCATGACTAGACTCTTTAGAACTTGGAATCCCCGAACGATGCAGTGCAGGTGTTGCTAACCGTACCTGTTCTGGCATAGCTCCATGCTCAATTCCAGTTCTTAGTAATCTGTAGCAGTTACTGAACAGATCCCATTTCGTGAGATCATGCGCACTAGAACGAGAGGTAATAGAGAGATTAGTTGTGTTCCTCAAAACTCCCCATCACAGTGAGAATATAGTCTGACCCGGCAGCTCAGCAAGCGTTGGTATGTTTGCAAAGCTGAGACAATGCCGCCTGCTGACAAAGCAGCTGCACAGTGAGGTCACACCATGCTAAAAGAGAAGTTCGGCTTTCTGATCATTGAGGACAAATGTTTTACTGTGTGGAATTTGTGTATGGAAGAGATAAATTCTCTGCATACTATACATCTTTAAAGGTTACTTAAGCATAGCTAGAGCTCCTTCTCAGTGTGGCCTCTAAGTCCTCTTTCCCCTTTGGTTCTAGACGTTGACAGAACTCCAGAAGGCACTTCTCTGTCACTGCGGCAGGAACTATAGCCAAACTCCAGCAGTGTATATTCATTCAGTGAAGGAAAAATGGCTTTAAGCAAAAAATAAGGTTCCTTCTTTTTTCTGACATATCGTTTGGAGAAAAATAATATACGTTATCACTAGGTATTAAATATCTTGAAAATTCTAAAGTAAGACAGCATGATATACATGTACATGAGACAGAGATGGTGGTTGCCACCCCCCATTCATTGTTTCACATTTCAGTTGTACCATTGTGATTCGCCAGTGAGAGGAATAAAAATTAGCAACATCTATTCTACAGCCTTACAGACCTCAACAGCTGACAACACAGCTTTTTTAATACAGAACTGAGGAATATAGAAGAAACTACAAAACATCAGGTTGCCTGAAAGATAAAAATTCTCACAAAAAAATTTAGGTTTAACACATTTTTATGCAGTGGAATTAAATGGAGACAATTTGGAACAGTTTACAATACAATTATAGAAGAGCAAGCCGTTACAGCCTAATCAGAAATCTGGTGATTAGAATACTCACCTGGAGGAAGGGATACTCAAACTGAACTGGCAAGTCTAAATTAGATAAAGCGCTCTCTTGCATCAGGCTCCCTTTCACTCCAGCACCTTGATCACCACGATGTGCCCCCCTTTCCCACCCCTTTGCTCCAGCCATGCTTTGGAGCTGCCTGACTTTGTTCAACTGCCCTGCTCAGCCAGAAAGAATAATTCTCCAGTTCTGAAATGGACAGAGGTTGAACTCAAGACTGGGAATGTCCAGATCCTCTTGAAGCCCCTAGTACGAAACGCTTCCCAGTCTGGAGCTTGTTAGCCCTGGAAAACCTCACGGTGAAGTTTCATGCAAACAGAACAATTAAAGCCCTTGTGCCGAGAGCAAGTGAAGGATTCGCTCCAGGGTTGAGTCATTACGCCAAGGTGCATCTTGACTTCTAATTCAAATCCATGAATAGAACGATAGGAAAACTTTTAAAAATGAAACAAAAATGTAAAAATACTCACCCCCCCCACCCCCCCCCCCCCCCGTTAGATTCTGGATGCTCTCTGAAGTATGAAAATAAAATGTTTCATAGACAAATTACAGGTTGTCAGAGAACTGCCTCTGACTAGTGGTATTAAGCACACAGATGCTACTTCGGCAAGTGACAGGGTTTCTAGCTAGGCAGAGTTGTACCTCCTTAATTACAGCGCTGTAATTAAAGCAGTAAGATCTCCGTGGTGTTTAGAGGAGATATCTGCACAGGTTATCCTACAGAGAATATGAAAGGAAAAACTGTCTCTTTTGTGTCTTGTCACGTTAGAGCCCCCCACTTCAGGCAGCCATCACAGGGTCATGCCCCACTGCCCTGGTGGCTGGGGACACTCTTTGCTCTGAGCCTGGCCTCACTGCTGACCTTAGGAAGAGCTTTTCAGCTTCCAAAGCTGAAAAATTCTAACTATATATAAATTGCACAGGGCTTTTCAAGATAAACTTCCTTAAGAAGAGCCTCCATATTAAAGCTAGGCATATTCTGGTACACCCGTTTCTCTTTTCAACTACTTAGCAATTAAAGCAATAATTATAAAGGTGCCTTGGACACAATACAATTCTCCACAGACATTCAGACTGCCATAGAGGATCCTAGAATTAAAATTCACACAACACAGAATTTTCCCTTACTCCTGTCCATCTCAGAGAGTCTTCATGGATTACAAAAACCAGGGTCCAATATTTCATCAAAGGTTTCTTCTCATGCCTACAGACAGCACTGTCTGCTGGGACACCTCACATCTCTGCCAGAAAGCAGTCGGATAAGTAAAGGTACCAGTCCCACAGTGTTTCTGAAAGTGTGGCAAGAAACAGCTTAGAAAACTTCCTTTTTGAAGCGGTAATCTCTCCACCCACATACCTGCTTTTCTTTTTAGGGAAGCTGTACCCTGGGCTGTGAACAGCTCTGCTATATACAGCCTAATTTCTCTACGGAGATTTCATTTATCATCATTTCTATTCCTGGATATAGCAAACTTCTGAGTCAGTCTGAAGGATGTACTGGTCAACTACTGGAGAAAAGGTTAAGCAAAGGGTTTCTATAACAAGAAGAGATCTGCTGGTCTTATCAGGAATTTACCTCTCTGGGAAGCATCCTGACTGATTATGCTTACACCGATAAAAGCAGGATGTGTATCTGGAGAGTTACTAGAGTTGCTGCAGGCATATGAAGTCAGTGTGGAGGCAGGAAGGAATCAAATTCCACACCATAATCAAGGATTAATGGACAGTGATACCAGCAATCCTGATTTCTAAATGTGAAACAATGTTCTATATACAAGACAGCATCAAGGGGCACATCCAGAGTAATGGAGGTGATGCTTAAGATTCATGTGTGTTTCACTGAATTAACTGAAGTAATTAAATAAGAAATGCTGATATTTTGTAGCATACGAACTGCTACAACGCTGATGTTCTATGTGTGAAAGCTCAGTTGAACTGGGCTGGAGTCAGTATAGAAAAATTGTCTCCCTGTACTTAAGGACAGAAAAAAATGCTATAAATATCAGAGAGACCATGGCAAAAAGAGAAGCACAAGTATATACGCCAGGTGTTCTATTCAGAAGACCTCAAGAAAATTTATTATTCTATTCTGAAAACTTGGAAGGAAACACTGTAATATGAATTTCATTTGTATGGAATACCGATACCCTTGTTTGATGAAAAGACATGAATTAAAAATCATGCTGTGAGCCCTTTGTTGCCATGACCCTCTCAGAAAGAGCATTAGATCAGGCTTGGTGTATCTCAGTACAGATGCTTTTTGGGCTGGAAGGCTTTTCTGGTAATCCCCTACCATGTTTCTTTCTGCCTTACTGGTTGTCTTTTTCCTAAAATAGGAACAAGCTGCAACTACCAAGCAAACAAAAGCACAGATAAGGTACAGTGGAGTTTCTCTCTGGAAGAACAGGGACTTGTTTCTTTTTGAAGCCTCAGCAACTACTTTATCAGTGCACTTTTAGAAGACCTGAAAGGTCTCAGTTGTTAACCTGCAATCTCAACTTCTTCCATTGATTTAATTCCTTTTGGATCCCAGTTGGTGACAGACAATGACAGTATCGGACAACAGCCACTGTTCTTTGAGATGAGAGTGCGAGTTTGGAATTGAAGATCCTAATCTCACAGCTAACGGTTCGGCAAACATTCTGTCTCAGATGGTATGATTGTTTCCTTCCACAAAGAAATCACATCAGATGCAACATTCAGTAGAGTAATGAAAAGATTTCATTACTTCTTTATATGCAAGCAGATATTAATTAGACATTCCCATTGAACTATAATTGTAAATCACAAATCAGCTGAGAAATGATACACAGCTGCTCTTCAGCTCTTTAGCTTTGATTCTTCTTTCTTTCCTATTGTTTTAAGGTGAAGGTAGATGTTCCCAACCCTGATTTGTGTGTTGTTCTATAAAGCTTTCTTTATAGTCTGAATTAACTTGCTAGAGATTTGGAATCCTAAGGGATAAACTGTGTATGGGAGACTCTCAGAAAAGCCTTAAGACTTGTGCTTCTTTCTTGGATGTGAACTATAGCTTTCACCAGTCCTCTCAGGAAAGGCAGAAGTGGCTCCAGCGTGTTACCAGGGAGACTGAAAACCTAATTTGCACATGTGTCACCCTGCTGCACTATGGAAATTAGTAACGATTTAATGATCTCTGTGGGACTCTTGTTGAATGGAAACAAAGAGTAGATATTTCAGAAGCATTTCATACAAGGATCCAATGCAGAATTCAGGATAAGGGAAGACTAAGCACAGAAAGAAAAGAGAAATGAAAGCACTAAAACCAACTTTAAATGTAAAAGAGGTGGCAGAAGCAAGGTCCTCTCAGACCTTGTGATAAGAAAGAAATGACTTGTGGGTCACAGCCATCTGCATATGAAGCTTTTACACGCAGGCCAGGAGCAAATATTTCTTACAGCTGATAGAAGGGGAAGACTGAATTTCAGAGCATAGCACAAAGACCAACAGTTCAAGTGAAATTTTCCACGTTGCTCTACAAGTTATGAGGTTGCCCATAGGTCTAACGGAGAGCAGGAGGACCCTGAAAAGCTGCTGCCTGGTTTGACCTAGCTGACTCATGCTTAGTGAAGGACCTTTGGTGGAATCCACACAGTTAGACTTTGCTAGCAATTCATCTAGACAATATTGCTGACATTTCTGCAGGAAGAGAATGCATCTTCCAGACTCTCACCATAAACTATTAATTATTATTATATTACTACTACTTCCATAATTTTGAGGAGAAATTCCTCAAAGGCACTGAGAAACAGAGAAATAGCTTCCTCTAGGGCTCTCCTAGGCTGAGGCTTAAAGCACAGATTTGCCCTGCATCCACTGATGCCAGAGATAAGAAGTGTCCCTTGTGCACGGACTGACTGTCGAGCAGGGGAGCATGACTTTTAGTAAGACACTCAGAGGTGTAAAAGCATTTAGTGCAGGGGATGGCATGCCACTAGCAAATCAAATCTGTAAAAGTAATGGCATTAACTAAGCAAGGACCCGGATTAATCCAAACAGTTAGACTGATGAATACCACTAATCATTCATCAATCTTTATTCCATATTTCAGGCCATATTTTTTCTTATTTCTTAACACTAGACATCAACTGCTGCTCACTGAAATGGTAAAATTAACAAAGAAAATTTTTGAGGGAAAAAAAAATCACCTACTTGTGAAAAGAGGTTAACCTCTTTAATGTGGAGAGCACATTGTATATGTCATCATCATCAGCTTCTTCTCCCTGAAAATGAAAGAAAATCCATTAAGAGAGTTCAGCAATCCAGCAGAGTACATGACTGCATGGGGAGAAGCAGATTTCTTTGAGGGTTTGTGTTTACACCAAAACTGACCCCAATTTTTCTAATGGCTTTTATCTAGAATCCATAATATTAGTATTTAAATAAACCCTGCCTAGCACCAGGGAATAAGCACAATCACCTGACAAAACTCAGCAGTATCACTGTGTTAATACTCAAACCAGTGTCCTCTAGCAGTAGAAATCATTCCCAAGAATCAAATTTTTCTGCCTTATTTTACAAAAAGAACTGAACCGTCAGCTGATGGACGTGCTACAAGGGTAAAACCAAATGCTTGTCTTGCTCTATGCCAGAAACCTGCAGATGTCAACAGCAAGATTTTTCAAATGATCAGTGGGAAAATTTCTTTATTTTCATATCCTTCACTGCTACTTGCTGTGCTACACACTGTAATGCATGAAAATCACCTTATGTGCACAGACTGACATACAGTCAGAGCTTGATGGAAGGGGGTTTTTTGGTGTTGTTTCTTATTTCTGTTTTTGGGTTTTTTTAGTTTAGATTTTACAAATTAGGCAAAAAACAGTCCAAGAATAAATACTGCACAATTCAATCAAAACTTCTCATTTAATTTTTCCTTTCTGGCATTTTAAAATACCATTATCCAAATATTTTATGCAAACTGAACACCAAATCCTCTTAGTGAAACAAGTGGAAATAAGGTACTTCCAAAACTTAATTTTTTTCCAGCAACCTCTGTAAACAGGAGACCCACTTACAACAATTCTCCGTTTCGTTTTGGTAATTTTTTTCCATCTAAAAGCCTAACAATTAAGACATTTTCCTGCCTTCAGGTGCAATTGTCAATGAATGTTTCTCTCACCAACCTAGTGGGAAGCCATAAAGCAGTGGGATACTTGCTTGGGTACAAGTATGCACATTTTGTATGTACTTTCTCAGAAACTTCTGGGCAGAACCTACTCCTTCCCAAAGTGGGTAAAGGAAGGGGATACATGGGCAGTGTTTTGGTATCAGTGGCCCATGTTCCTTCGTAAGCCCAGTCTTTGTTCTCTGCCCAGCAGTCTCAGTGCATTCTTCAGGGCTTTTTGCAGCGGACTACTGCACAACAAGAAGTGAAAGGAAATGGGACGGGAATAAGCAGTTACAGCCTTCCTGATCCAACAGCAGTTAGTAACAAAGGGAAATTGCAGGGAAACAGTTTTTCTTCCCTGGTTCATTTCTCCTGAGAAGACCGGTGGGAAGTTGTTCATGAATCCCAGCATCTCATGGCTCTCACTTGAGTCCCCTTGGGTGAGAGGTGAGGCTGGATAGACCTTTCAAGCAGTGTCAGGAAGGGAGAGGACAGGACTGCAGACCTGTACAGGGTACCTGAAATATGGACTATGTTTGCGGAACTCTCAACATTCACATAACCCTAGTCTACACCAGTCCGACCTGTATGCTTTGCTTGTGTAACGGATCTGAAATGTGGACTGGGGTGGAAGAGAGGGACATTTCCATTCATCTTTACTGCTTGTAGTGTTGGAACGTGGGTCTCTGAGGCCCAGAGACCACAGTGCCTGTGGAAAAGGACTCCCTAAGAACGGCTTTTAAAAATATAAAGCTAGGGACTATGAGGTAGCAAAGGGCAGGACAGCACTGGACCTCCTCAGATCAGAGAATCTAAGAACCAGAGCACTGATGCCGTAGTAAACCGAACTCCACACTAACTGGCTGGCTAGCTTCCAGAAGGGTATGTGGATGATGGAAAAGGAGCTGACAGAACCAAAGGATTGGTTCTGTCCTCTTCAAAGCTGCTGTGTGGAGAACAGGTAAGTCAAAGAAAGAGCAGCTGCTGTACAGCAGAAGGAATCTCAGTGTTCCTGTATTTGCTAACTGGGTTTGGGATTATGCCTGAAAAAATTATTAGTGGGTGTCTCAGCGCTACTACTAAAATGGTGAGCGGATCTTTTCTTAGGTGAAACTATTCAGGGAACAGAATGCCACCTCTGAACCCTTGAATGGATCCACAGATGAATAACATCTACACAGCTGAGCAGTGTGGAAACTGAAGGGGGCTCTTCCAGAAAAATGACATGTCCTCAGATAGACCTACTGTGTGTTACACTGGCTGTTACATGACTGTCTCCAGAGAGAACAAACACAGCGTTTGCCTTGGAGAAGTTCCAAGATAAAACTATGGGAAAAAGTTGAAAGGAGACATTTTTATAATGACAGTATGACAGCATGGCAAGTCAGAATTGAACCAGGATTCCATTTGTTTTTTGATTCTTGAAAAAACCCCCAAGCTCTTTCTTCCATCTCAAGGCAAGACAGAATGAGATGCTTTTTGCTGATCTGAGCTTGGCTGCAGAGACGTAAGCTGGGGATTCTCCAAGAGCCAGGTCTGGAGAAACAACATAGGAAATTTGTCCCTGCATACAGAGCCAGACTGAACCTTGGTGCTGGATGTGTGGACAGTGAAAAAGGTGAGGTCCTAAACCTTTGTCAGTGGGTACCAATGGAAAGAGCAAAGGTCACTATTTATGGTGACCTAGAGCTGGGCACCTGGAGTGGAGAACTTATCTGGTTCTGAAGCTGACTCTCTGTGCTGACAGTTGAACTTTAGCCCTTTTTGCTACCCAAGTGAGCAACTGATTTGCCAAGGTTTTTGCCTTAGAGTTGTCCAGAGGCGAGGAACTTCAAAAATTTGCAGCTATTCAAACAGATGACTAAGACATGTAATGTGGCATGAGCTGAAGGGATTCTCTTGCCACACACAGATGGGCACAGATGTCGTACAAATTCTCGAATGCCTTTTCAGGTTCTGCTCAGAAGTTTCTGGGAAAGTACATACAAAATGGCAGACAGCACAGTAAATGTATTCTAGGCAAGAACGTACAGTGGTGCACTAACTCCCCTGGGCTGTGGAGTGCCTGCTTCCTGCAAGCGCTGCCTGTCTACTCAGGTACCTTCCTATGGCAACAGGAAATTTTTTATTTACTCTACAATGTGAAATGGTATATATACAGTACACCTGTATGCAGTGTATTAAAGGGAGGAAAAAGCTTATTTTCTTTATTTAATATGCAATTCTAAAATAGATGCTGTAGCTTAACTTTCTGTAAATGTACATAAAAAATTAAACGTATCTGCCACACTGCAGAGCACGACTAGAAGTGAAGAAAGACATCTATGCAGCCCTTAAGTTATGTTTAAAAAGCATGAGAATTACAACAAATTAAGTAGTGCTACACAAAGTTAAATTGATGTAAAGCAAGAAAAAATGAGTAAGGTTTCTATTTTTACTTAATGTATTCTGTCTTATGCATTTTGAAGGACAAATTCTTACAAGTAAATCCCAGGTACCTCCAGATTTCAGACCTGTATCTTTATTTCATTCTTTCCAGGGCTCTTTCAATATGCCATTACAAGTATTTTACTAAATCCTCTCTTCCATTCAAAACATAATCCCATCTTGATTCTGCTGCTTGCATATCCATTTGGGACTACTGGAATCACCATAAGCATTAATGCAAATGCACCTTCCTCCGCATTTTTCATCAGCTCTCACGCATTTGTTCATCCGTTTAATTTTTTATGTGGACTGTTTAAATACTAGACTAAATTTTCAGAAGCAGGATTGTCCCACGATCTTTGTTTTACAGCATCAATGTTTTACACGCTTAATGGCTAGTCCAAAGGATTCTCTACATGGAGAAATAGCTCCAAATAATTATTAAATAGTTGCTGCTGCACTGCGACTTCAGATGGATCATTTAATGACTTGTTAAGAATGTTTTTCTGCCATTTATCATAGCATATTTTAGGTAGTCTAACTAAATTAATTTTAAGAGAACAAACCTCCTGCAGCAGATCCTCCACAGAATGGTTGAACCGATCCACAAATTCATCAATAAGTTGGCTGTGGGCTATGTCGACTCTGTTCTGGATTGTGTATTCTTCACTACACAGTATGCTGTAGGTTTTGCTGCAGGCTTCAAGAACATCTGATTCCACATGCTTTTCCACAACAAACTTAATCTGTTTCAGTAAGGCATCCAGATGCTGTAGATCAGAAAAGAAGTTCAGGTTTCACCTCACCTGAACAATGAAACTCAAAGAAAAAGTCATTCAAAGAATACACCAAATCAAGGTTCGATTACGAATATGCTGAACGAAGGCACGGGACTGTGTGACTAGAATAGCAGTCAGACACTTGAAAGCAACCAGACTTGTTGCCCAATGTACTATACCTTTTCCATTCTGCCTGTGCTATAGATTTCCAGATCAAAATACTGAGGGATTTGCAGGAGATTTGCAACCTTCTCGGCATCAGCAGAATACTAGAACATCATTGAAACAAAACAAAAAAATAGTGATGTAAAAATAAACATCTACACTATGGAATGACAGAGTTTAAAGACAGTGGTGAATACCAGGGAGAGGTTCATTTTCTTGAAAAAAGTACCTTTGATAGCAACATCGGAAGTGCAATAATGAAATGCTCAGTCAATTTATTTCTGTCATCTATCTGAGTTTTTCTTTCTTTTGCTGTCAAGACCTGCAAGGGATCAAAAATAAGTAAATACACTTTTTGCATATAGCATTAATTAATTTTTCTAAAGTTTGTATCACAAGCCAAAATCCATGCAAGTGTATTTTCAATAAATCAAAAGAGGAGGGAATAAAAAGCTCAAACACATTGGGACTGAAGAGTGATTAAATGGGAGGACCATGTGTCCTAAGAAGCCGTGATTGAAAATGAAAATATCATATCACCCAGCATGATATTGTCTCGACACATCAACATTTTTTAGGATTGAAATTCAACTATAACCCAAGCCAGTGGAAGTTTTGCTATTGCTTCCAAGCGAATTGAGCTCTGGCTTTCACACATTACACGAAGTGTTAATGTAAGACCTCAGGGCAAACTGAAGTATAATTAAGAAATCCAAAACCAAACCACACTGTAACAGTGATTTTCATTAGCAGATTCATGGCCTCATCTCTAAACTGGAATGTAATTCGCAGTGAGAACATACACCCAAGTTCAGAGAAGCCCTTCAAAAATTTCAGTAACAGATACAATGAAGCTCCTAATGCTATCATAGCAAAACCACCTTGAGCCAGTGAATAGAGACAATAATCAGAACAGCATGCTTCATAAAAGCTTAGATCTGGCTTCTTGGCTTCAGAAGAGGAGAGAATACTTTTGAAAACAAATAATGATAATTAAATACTCCAGTTAGCTAATGATTTATGTATAGCAAAGCTGCCAGGCTGCACAATATGGGTTACAAGCTAAAGTCAGAGGAGGAACTCTTTCACAAGAAGGTGAGTGCATCATTAGAAATCTGCTCCCATTTCAACTCAGAGAATATGCTAACGAGATCAGGAGAACATGACAAACCTCCACTGACAAGTCAGAGATCCCTGCAGTTACCATCCCACAACTCATGATCTAACTGGAAAGAAGCAAAAGCTAAAAGTCACACCTACATCTCTCAGTGAGCGAGGAGGAACAGCTGGAAACAAAAGGTATGCTTGGAGGACAGGTAGCCGATTGTGTCAGCAGGAATCCAGAACAGCCATGGAAGTGAAGGGGAATAGTTTGCAACCCAGGTAAGAAACTGCTTCCACCGTACATGGTAGACAGCAGCAACCGCAACTCCTGTGCCAACTCGCAGCACAGCACTACTCGTGCCAGCTCAAGCTGCCAGCTCGTCGGAAGGCAGCACAAATGCAGCTAGCAAGTGAGGCTCCCACCCCCTAACAACCCAGTCATAGGCTAGGGACCAGATACTGCTATTCAGTGGTGCTGAGAATTAATCTGGGTCCTAGAATGACCTTAAGGCTCTTTTGATCATCCTTCAGAAGGTGGAATTTATTTTACTTAAGTGTTTTCTTTAGCTTTGAAGAAATACAGACAACGAAAATCTAAGACTAAGCATTTGCTGAACTTAAGTAAACTGGCTGTAGGTCTCTTCAGATAGAAAAAACACCCAGTAAGCTAATAGTGACATTATTTGGTGCTCCAAAGAGAAAACACAAATATGAAATTTTTGTAATTTAAAATTAGTTTAAAAATAACTTTAAAATTAAATTTAAAGATTGCTTTGTCTGCGAGAACGGTTTGCAGCCAGAGACAAAACACAGTTAAGTTGTGCTTACAAAACAGTTTTGGTAACACTGAATAATAATGCTTGTGTAGATTTGAGTAAGTGCTTCCATGGATTCCTCCCTCAGCCCTGAAATGAGAACACAGCTGAAAGCCTGTTGATCACCCTGACCTCATGACTTATACCAAAATGCTTAAAAGTGCATGCCCAGCCTTCGGAATGGACTTCCAATGACCCCAAAGAGTCACTGTAAAATAAATGAGAGGCAGCTAGACTGCAATATGGCTGGAATGACCAATTCTTAAATTTTTAGGGCACTCGGTGGAAGAGGCAAAAGAGGATGGATACATAAAAACACAGATGCATTCAGGTTGGTCCCAGTCCCACCCCTCAGGCTCAAAGTAGAGCCTGGTCAGGGGTCAGACCAGGGTGCTCAGGGCTTTGTCCAGTCAGGTCTTGAAAACTGCCAAGGATGGAAACTGCACAAAAATCGCGGCTTCTGTTCCAGTGCTTAACTACTCCCATTATGCTTTTTCTGCAAAATTTACCTCCATATTAGCAGCAGATTCCTTTTTATAGTAGTCAGTCAGAGGTAATTTTGTTCTGTTCCTGAGCTCTATACTTTCATTTCTAATCTAGATTTAACATTAAGAGCTGTAGATGAGGGTACATTACAACTGTAAGCCAGGGGTACAATAAAAAGAACATCTAAAAAAATGACAAAAAGGATTTTCATGCTGTAGATTTATATGACTTAGCATGACAATGCAAACCCCCAAATCAAACAAACAAATAAAAAACCAAACATGTCCAGAAATGGAATTTCTACTATTTTTCTTCAAAAATGTTCACAGGAAACAGGAAGCACCAATTATAAAAATCTAATTTAGAAGTGTAAAAATGCGGCAATGTAGACAATATTTTATGTTCCAACAGTAACACACATAGGTCTGAGCTACCCACTGCAGTACCACTTACTCTCTTGCCAGTGCCTCTGCCCACTGGAGGATGTGCTTCAGCAGCTTGTCTGATTGTACACACCATCAGCTCAATGAGAGCGCTCTCTTGCCGGTCAGACATTGCTATGGGGGGAAAAAAAAAGTAACATTAGCTCTGATGTGTGTGCAAGACATCTTAAAGATGACAAATCTGTGAAACACAGGGAACAGAGACCAACAGGGACAATGTCATGTTGTCCCATTTATAAAACCAAGACTTTCTGGCTTCTCTTTGAATTACTACTCACATCATCTCAAAATGGATAGGGCAGAACTGAAAGAAGTCCAGAGAAATGTAGTCTGGAAAAACAATCAATTAAGGGGAATATAACAAAGACCTAAAGAGTGTCACGGAGGACAGAGACCAACTGACTGTTCACTGTCACTTCTTCAGAAAATATTCTCACTGTTATGAAGTATTATTTCTGTTTTTCGGGACGGACATGTGGCCACGTCTAGAAGATCAAACCCCACTAGACTATGCAGAACTGAAGTGCCCAATACCCCAAGGAAATTACCATATAAATACCACAGTTGTGGCAGGCGGATACCAAAAGGTCAGGTTTTGAAACACTGGATGATGAGCACTTCAAGCTAGGAAGCAGTAAGAGTACATCATTTTTTTGACCACTTTTAACCCCTGCGAAGGTCCCTGAAGCAGGAGAATCATGAAAGATTACAAAGGATCTTGAATGACACTCCTTACCCCTAGGGACTCTTTGCCACCAACCTCCCTGGTTACCTCGTGCACACAGATCTAATTAGCAAAAGGAGATTTGAAAATATTGGTGAAAGGAACCCCCTTTTTTTTTTCCTCTTGAGAATTCATTAGGTTCCAACATTGTCTGGAAAGCCCCACGTTTAATTAACACTACCTGAAGTGCTTGTTTATTAAAAATTGTTTTGGCTATTTAATTTATTGAAATGTTCATGTATACACTAGTTGTTTAATGATTTGGACAAGAAGTAGTCCTAGCCTTTAATATCAGGGAACCACGGTACAGCAGACTTCGCAGATGAAACAGAGTACAAAAACGCAGCTTCTGAAGCAAAATGCATTAAAAATAGATTAAACTAAATCTTCTTCAGATATGCTTTCTAAACAAACCACAACGTAAATGCCCCTATCAACCACAGTGAAACATCTTATGGGATAATTAACTATATTGTGCCATATCAATAAAGTACAGAGGTTAAACAAATACCTTCTTCTCCTTGGACTGGTTCCTCCAAGAGCAATTCTGTCATACATTCCCAGTCTTTCAACAGTTCTTGAGAGCTCTCCCACAAACTGTCCACCAAATAGGCCGCATGTTCATGCAACTAGAAAATCCAAAGCAAGGATCAGTACAGCGTTCTGGTACAAGCAGCAGCTCTTTAACTTCCACAATCATTTGGCCACGGAGAGTGTCCTGGGCACATACCCTTACGTTAGTTGAAGAGAAAATTCAGTTTGAAACTGGAGAGAAAATTCAGTTTGAAACTAACTCTGGAAGGTCTTCTTCCAGCTGAATGATACAAAGGGCGCTATGTTTTAATAGAAAAGTTGAGCTTTTTTTCATAAAGCAGCTTGCTTGAGAAAAGTCTTTCTCAGAGTTTTGACCTAGAAGCCATAAACTTACCTTTCCTCACTTTCTTACTGCATTATAAAAAGGTGAAGTGGTGGGAGATGAGACTGAGAGTCATAATATATTTGTTTTGAACAGGCATCTATTTTTCACACATGCTGCTACATGCTCAGAAAACAGTAGCAGAAACACTACTGATTTCAGGGCATATAGAATGGACACTAACTTTAACTGCAAAAAATACTTTTATTTGAGTTAACACAACTGTTCTAAAGTGAGAAAAATAATCCATAAGCTTCTTCTGTTTTATAAACTGATCTTTAACCACTACCAAAAAGGAACAAGCACAACAGGCAGTTCTGATTGCCAGATATAGTCTGGTTGCCAGACACAGGTCTGATTCCTCAACAAGAAAACACCTAAGAGTATATGGAAGGAGGTGTCAGTACATTTACCTGATCTCCTGTTTCTGACAACTTTGGGCAAAATGTCCTGTGGCTCAGAGCTTACTGATGCTTGTCACTGGTTTACCTGTTCCCTCTTCTGAACGCACCCTCTCAGATCGCGGCGCTTACATCCTCTAGTCCTATGGAGATGGAAACTCCCAATTCTCTAACTCTTAATTAAAACTGGAGTCATAATATTCTACTTTGCTTCTAATAACTCTGTCAAAAAGAGCAATAGCAAAACCTGTCCCTGAGAGAGAAGCAATGAGTATGGGTTGTGTGGGAAGGCACTTTGCTGATCATGGCTCTGGGAGCAAAGCTGAGGTTCTTCTCAGAAGGACAGACAAGCTTAACATTAGGTAACTTCCAATCACACACACTCAGAATTAAGGAATTTAAGGGAAAATACAATGATCTATTACAAACTAAGTTTTTAAGCAGCTGGAATGAAAAAGACACTCAGATAGCAGACTAAAGGCTCACCCCAGCAGTGACAATTCATCCAGACTTAACTTGTGGGTTTATAAGGTGTTTCTAACAAATATTAACGCTCTACCTAAATGTTATCCTCCATTCTCAGTATCTCTGATAGTGTTTCTTTTCATTCTCACCGTCAATTCTCTCGTTCAAGGCTTCATAACAATTAAAATACCCAATTGTAATACCTTTTCTTTTGCTTTTTACACAAAATGTGTTACTCTCCCTTCGACAGAGAAACATTTCTGTCATTCCTTTCCTTCAGTCTCCCTTTGCTGCCTATTTATTAGCAAATTAAATGAATTACTTTTGAACCTTTCCTGCTCTATCTTCAGAACATCCAACGCCTGATAGTTTATCTTCTCAAGTCTTCCTCCACTCCACTGCCATTCCCCACATGAATTACCATTAGTATGTCTACCACAAAACTTCTCATATATGCTATCTCTACAGACATTAACTATGGGCACAATCCCATCCTCAGTGTGTTCACCACACAGCAGTTCATCACACTTCACGTCATCGTATGTGTGCCTGCAGTCTCCATCCTCTGATGTTTTCAAGATGTAACTGCATAAGGCCTTGAAGAACCTCATTTAATCTCACAGCTGACACTGCTTTGAGCTAATGACCCTCAGGTCCCTTCCACTCTAAATTATTCCATGATTCTAATAATAATTCGAGGTCTTATGTAATATTCGGTTCTTTCTGGTTCAAATTATTTTGCTCCATAAACAGTATCTCCAGAGGTATACTCCTTACACTGTCATCTTAAAAAAGGAACCAGTTATGTTTCTGTGTAGCAGCGAACCCTGGTAGTCACCGTACTACCAGCAAAGCAGTACTGAGTACAGTGGGGACACGCAAGAGCAAAATAAGCCATGGAGAAGATTTTGAGTCGAACTTGCTCAATGGACAAGGAAATGGGGAGCAGCGTAAAGGGCAAACAGTATTTCTGAAATTATGAAAAAAAGGAAAGGAAAGACAACTTGTTACTCTATGTTGACAAATCACTAAAGTTCCAGGTTTTATGAAACAGGTAAAGGTTAAAAATTAATTTTTTACCTCACTTTCAAGAAAGAAAAGAACCAACATTCTAATAAGGTTTCCATTTGGACTATTTCGCCCCCTCCTCTTTGCTAGAGCCTCTTCAGCTTGGGGATCATGTCTGCTGAACAGTCTAAAAATAAGCAAAAGGAGCTATCATGTTTATCAAAACAAATCTCATTTCTGCAATAATATGATGAGCATTCATTCTTGATACAGTAGATTTGTTCATAAACACAGTGAACGTATCCCAAGCTATTTCTTTCAAGGGAAAGAGGGCATGACCTCTGCCTGTCTAAAGAGACAAATTTATCTTCAGTCTTCAAGTTCACAGGGCTGGAAGAATTTCACAAAGGAAAAAGCTCTCCAAAACGTATTTATATTGAAGGTTTTTGCATAGGTTTATGTATTTGCATAATTTGTATAGTTTTGCATTTTTAGCTTATCAAGTCTTACAATGGTGGTAGCATTTATTCCACTCGTGCCTTAAAAACTAAGGTTGTACCTTCACGGTGGTCACACTGGGATATGGTACAAACAAACTTGACACCCCATTAAACAACCAGCCTCAGGTATCAATAGCAGCATAAAGGACAAAGCAAGCTACCAGTCCATTTGTTTGGGCTTTTTTCAGGTAAATTATACATTCTGTGATGAGTTCCCTGGTACATGGCTAGTTACAGACTGCCCTCAGCGCTCAAATTCGATAGCTTAAAGAGATCTCAGATGGCCCTATATTGCAGTTACAGCAGTGATTGTTCTACTTTGCGAAGTTTGAAAACTGTTCCCTGCTTTAGTAGTGAAACTGCAGTCACAAAGCCAGTTAGAAATGTGAAACACAGAATTCTGATTTTGCTACTATAATTAATTGAAAAGAGAAGGATGAGTTACACACAAAGGTTGTATTTTAAAGACTTCACCTCTTCCCCACTGCTTATCTTAACAGGTAAGAAATAAGCATCTCTGCAGGTGCCGAAATATCTTAAAACATGCAGCTCAGGGTTGAGTCACCGATCCTCTGTATTATTTGCTTTCCTCGTCTAACTGCAGAAAGCCCAATGTCTAGCTTACACACATAAAGTGATATTTAACTGGCGCACCAGGTCTAATGTGTTGGCAGAAACCAGGAGAAAATGAGTGTTAGGAATGGGACACGCTCCTCTCAATGCTGTTTGCCTCGAGTGACGTTTATAGAACACAGCATAGTAACTCGCTGTAAAGAAATTGTTAGGATAAAGTTTTGACTTTACGCTAAGTGCACTACGGGGCAGGTGTATCTTCATTTACCTCGGGGACATTTTTCAAAATTATTTTGTCACATCTTGATTAACAAAGGAATTTCAGCATCTATTTTTAAAAAGAACCCAACCCTTTCCTATACAACTTGTAAGATGTCATGTAGGAAACTAAATGTAACTGAATTTTGTAAATTAATTACTTGAAACAGATAATGCCTGACCACAAAGATGGAATTCCAGAAATCCACCAAAGGAAGCTTACGATCGCAATGTGGACTTCTAAATCACTAATAAAACACAGAAAATTTAGAACACTGGCAAAGGAAAACTGATGTTTTTATGTAATTTTTTCTATCCTGTTTCTTGGCATGAAAAATTAGATAACCTGGATTCTGATATAAATACTCTATAAATATATTAAAGAACTCTAATGTCACAACTCATGAAGGGAGAAGAGAAAATCACTGCTAAGAATGGAAAGGTTAGCTCCTACGACGTGGCAGTGTCCTCGTCATAGTCACTCATGCAGCGTGATTCACCCCCACAGAAAAGCCAGCTCATCTGCTTTAGCTTATTGGGTATGTGAAAGATGTAACCACAGCGTCATGGATTTTTAGGGGAAGTCGGTGAGTTAGAAACAAACTTCTTAATTACTATGACAAAAAAACCTCTCGAGTTCTCAATTTTGAGATAAACTGGTTTAGAGCTTTGTAAAAGTGATGACTGCCTATTAGGTAGACCATCAGGGATGTATAGGCGCTATATATTGTTACAACAGTAATTCAGTGAGAGCTGCAGGGTTTAAACCTCATTTTAGGGGTTTATGCAGCCTTTGTATATTGTGCCCTTGAGGAGTTAGGAAAAGTTATCTGAATTTTAGAGCAAGAAAAAGGTAAATTTAGTTTATTCAGGTCTTTAGGTCTTGAATTTAAACAAGAGAATAAGTATCTGTTTTAAATTAAATACCTGATTCGCTAAATTGAGATCTTTCACTCTATTGTTTCTTTGCCTTTTGATCTTACCCCTACAAGGAAGCATTCACAAATCTGGTCTTATTCCAGGGCAACTGAGAACTTACTTTTTGTGAAGGAATTCTCCAGCTGCTACTGCAACAGGCCGGTGTGCTGAATACACCAAGTGATAAACATTCTCACAGTCTTCGTTGGACAGAGCTTCTTCGCTTCCACTGAAAGAGTCAGAGAGTAACACCTGAGCCAAAACAAATGTTCCGCTTCAATCCGCTCACCTCCCAGACCTTACTTCTGACAGCTACAAGACTGATTTCCTTTATATAAAATCCTAAATTGTTGAGCACTGACTTCAAGGATCTTTGGTTCAATTTCCAAATACAGAGATATTTAAGGGGCCCATAAGATTGAAAGTTTGTCTGATTTCCTTCTCTTCTTTTCCTTCTTGTCTTTTTTTATAAATATATATATAAAATATTACAGAAAAAATGTCATCACTGCTTTCAAATTTTGCCCTGCTTCATTACTCAGACCATCATGCTAACTCCAATGCACGTATTGCCCGATGCCAAATGCTCGTTATCAATCATTATTAAAATAAAACCCTAGAACGTTACATGAGGAAAATATCATTGCATGCCAGGTGGATAAAAATGCCTCAGCACTGGGAGAAGGCACAGAAATGCTCTGGATGGGGACACAGAACTAACAGTGTGCATCCACCAACCACATCGACATGTAATTACTTTAGGATTGAATCATGGTGCGCATTTAGAATTACAATAACGCTGATAGAATAAATTGTCTACCGCTCTCACAGTAGTCATTGTGCTGACTAGATATAGACTTCATTTGCAACATCGAAGAACTGAATCTGATCGTAGCCTGCTGTGCTGGATGAAAAATGATGAAAAGTTTATTTTCTGTAATTATTTACTGACAAGAACAAGCCACCTTTTACCTTTGTCTTGGGTAAACAATATAGTTGGGGACTTTGCAGTTTCTGGGCTCAAGGCAGATTTTGTGTGTGCATTTTCTGAAACTCAGAAAAACTTCCATTTCTCAGCAGTATTCTTGAAAAATGCTATGAGCTGTGTAACAACTCTATTCCATCGAAGGTATCAAAATATCACCATACAGGAGTATTAATTCCCTCCTGGTCCAGTCAGCATTCATCAGAAACAGTCATATATCAGGACTCTACACATCATGTGGCTTCTTCTACAAATAATTTTTAACTGGTCATTCCCCACCATGATTGCTCATGACATCTTTTTGGACTTCCTACCTGCCAGAATATCGCCCTGTGCTGTCTGACGTGACCTATATTCTGCTGGTGCTAAATGCTTTTAGCTACGTTTTCATCAAGCAACCAAAGAGAAAACAGGATGTGGGGGGGAAAAGGTGCACTGGATAATTTCTGACCCAAAATCTTCCAGTGTTCCCAAACATCGCTAATAATGTAGGGAATGGATGTGTTCTACATCTCGTTTGTGAACATATTTATTATATTTGCCTCTAAAATGGAACAGTATGAGATTTTCTTTCTTCCTGATATTACAAGTCTAGTACATGTAAAGCAGAGTGACTCAAAAGTACAAAAATGAAGACCAGACTTCTCTACTAAGAGGAAAAGCTAGTCTAATCTTTCATCCAAATTCTGCCTGTCCAAAAACGTTCTTCAAAGTGGAGCCACGGGGTACGAAGTACAAAGTATGATGCAGAAAATTCTGTGCATCTATTTGTAAAACAGACTTTCTGTATCAGACGTTTTAATTCATATATAATAGCATAGCAGTGCTGCTCCAGCAGCACACTCAGGAGGCTGCCGTGGACAGGCTGATTCAAACAGCACGTGGGATGATCTCTGCCTCAGGGAAGCCACAGCCACTGCATGTCTTTAAGAAAGAGATGGGGGCTTGGAACCATGTCTCCTCCTGCATGGCTAAGCATTTACCAGAGCAAGCTACCACCGCCACCTCCACACAATCGCTAGCATCTTCTCCCTGTCACCTTATTGACCAGGTTACTCTCCTTTCAGCTGTGTCAGGTAATCCAGTCGCCTAACACTGGATCTTTGCTTAGTTATTGCTGGAGTTATTTTAGTAAATGTAACCCACAAGTACCTGTTTTGGGGAGGACAATCATTTTGCCCTTGGCAAACAGCATGAATGCCCTTTGGCATTCTTCCACAACAACGCCTGCACTAACAGCCTCAATACATCAGTACAATTTTATACTTTGCCTATTGTATTTCCACAAGATGGAATATCTTATTTTAGCATCATACCATATTATTAGATATTCGGTTCAACTTCATACCAAGTGTGAAGTAACAGATTCACTTCATAACACACACAAAGAAATCAAGGCAATTAAATATTACCGGCTTAGGTAACGTTCAAAGGGAATATACTGGTTTTGAAAAATACTCACTGAAGTATTAGCGTGACTAATCGAATGGCTTCCACAGCAACATCATACTCCTTATCAAGCGTCATTGATACAATGCGATCCTGAAAAGGAATTTCACCGCAGTGACAAAACAGAAACACACAAACAGCTATCAGATGAAGAATTCTATAGATTACAAGACAAATACTCTTGGGGAGAAAGATCTTTTAATTAGACACATGAAAGCCCTCTAGTATTATTCAGCTATGTAATGTACATCTTGGGAAGCTGTGTGCTAAATGCACAATGGAACAATAGGCAAGTACCCAGGAATGAATGAATGAGAACAAGTGCTTCACAAACAGTCCTTATCCTTGTTCGTTTCCAGAAAACAAGCAAGCAGACTTTGGAGTTGAAGCACTGCTCCAGACTGGTCTTATTTAACAGTTCTTTTCTGAAAAGGAATGTACTTGGGCTGGATGACAACAGAAAAATTGCTTCTCCCCTGCCTGAAAACAAATAATTTTAGAGCAGCAGATGCTGCATATACGCATATTTGGAAATACTGTGAAGAAAACCACACCTGAATATATGCATCTGCATATTACCTATAAAGTTTTGGCCTTTATTCCTGGCTGCATCTGAAGGTTTAAAGTTGATCTCAAGAATTACAGTACAGACCTTCCACAGCTAAGTAAAAAATTGTGTGGTTTGGCTTTGAATTTTTCTATAATCTTTCTAGTGGAGACGATCTAATGAAGTGATCTTACAACTTCTAAGGACCCTGTGGTTAGGAGAAGTCTCCTAAGGGTTTCTTTCTCCTTAGTTTCAGTTTGCTTACTGGCAACCAAAAATAGATGTGATTAGTGTATGTTGTCCTCCCTATTGGGGGAGAATTTCTATCCATCCATAAAAATGCAGTATGTCTTGATGTTCTTTGCTTGACTGACCAAGTTAATGAAAATAAATTAGGCCATCTGAAAATAAAACTCAATCTCTCTGGCTTGACCTGCTTCAGGAAGGACTAGGTACTATATGACATTTTGGGATGTGAAAAAATAGAAGTCAGGGACTGGAAAAGAAACAAGGCAAGTGCTAGGAAATGTCCGCAAAAGTCACCAAGAACAAATCAGGACAAAATAAAGGTGTTCACCTCTTCTCTCTACTCCAGGCATTTAAAGGCTGAAGGTGGTTATTGAGCCACTGATGCTTATTTCAACATTGAAATTTAGGAATAGTACATAAAGAATTAACTGTGGCTTCTCAAGTGTCACCTCTCAACACCACCAGGTCTGTAGAGATACTTTGTGCCACAATGACTGAATGCACCTCTACCAGTCACCGCTAAGTTCCTGAAACTCAATGCATTTAAGTGCTGTATCTAGACAGTTCTAGAGACAGCGAGAAGTCCATGAAGAGCCTCAAACAGTGAAACAACTTCCCAAGCAGGAAATTCTGTGTATGGACAAGACAAAAAAAAATTGCTGTCAATTTTTCCTAAGCTCTTGGCCAAGAAACAACAACTGATAACAACATCATCAAGAGGAAGAACAGCCAGAGATAAAAGCTTAAAAGTTTCAGTGGAATTCCATATACTCCTACAAAGTGTACCTTAAACTCCAGGATCCCATAGGGAGGGGACTAACTGCACATGAAGGAGTAAGGATGGAAGGGAAGGGATCTTCTCTCCTGCCCACAGAGCAAGAGGTACTCTCTGAATCTGAAGTCCTTTTTGGACTCTGAAACCGACTGACGTGACAATGTTTTCTTATCCAAAATGACTGTTCTCTCAATTCTTCCCAGAAACGTCAGGCTTAAAATAAAGTGTGGATGCCTCATTTCTTACTTTCTGCCTTGGTGCCAGCATCTCTGTGTGACGGGACCTGCCAGCCAGGCACCAAGATCTTTGAAAATGAGACCTGAACACCCCAGGCCTCTGGAAGGTGTTAACTTCCGTGGTTCAGCAAGTTACAAACCCAGCTGCTCAATCTGCTTTGACAGAAATTTCCTGCACCACTGTGCAGCTGTAAAGGGGGACACAGGTCTTTATTTAAAACTTGAAATATCAATTTTCCCTGTCTGTGAGGATCAGTGTGCAATTATGTATTAGGCTGTGAACAAGGCGGGCTGAAGAGCAAACCTATCTCCTTTTGCCTCTTGGGCCTTGGAGACAGGACTCTCCTGCACAGGGTCAGGCATGAGGGACCGGGTTTAAACCGCTGCACCTACATCTGCTGGTGTCTTGACTTCGGCACCGACTGCAACAGAGATAATTCAGGTATTTTCCATATGGCTTCAGGTAATGTTTGCATCAGACAGGACTTCTTGATGGAAAACACAAGTCTCCTCTTTGACGGACAAAATTTGTTTTGACAAGCAAAGCTTATTTTCTAGCATATCACCTAATTCCTAGAAACAATTGCTGGAAAGAACACACATCTTTCCTTCGGAGAAGTGACATCATCAGATCCTTGCCACGGCTATCTGGAAAGTGGTGAAGTATTAACACCCCAGTACAAGCCATTCTGGATCAAATTAACTTATATTTTAAACAGCTAGAAGGTCTCTAGAGAGATTTCTCTTGACAGCTTAGATGGATTGACCTGAATACCAGCTGAACTGTGCAGGTCAATTAAAGTCTGATGAGGAAATATAAAAGACATTTAAGTAATGTATCACAGACTCAAAAAAGCATTAATTTGAAACTTTGCTCCATCTTAGTGCCAAAGTCTGCATCCTTGTCAGCACAGCTGTAAATCCAAGTGTAGGCATTTAGGCAATGCCAGCTTTTTGTTCTCTTGATGTGGCTGGAAACCGAAACTGATAAATCATGTTACAAATATCTGTTCTCCAGGCTTACAGAGACTTCAAACTCAGCTCTTCTCTAATTTATTTCATATTGATATGAATTTCTCTAATAAAAACAGCTTTAACGTAACAGAAGAAAGACGAAGGCTCCTAACAGAGTCCCCTTTTGACTGAATCTTTTTGACAGAAATGGAAATTCCTTGTGCCACTCCAAACCAAGAAGCAGTGCTCCGGCTCACCTAGCTTCTAACAGAGAAAATTGTCTATACTGTGTAAAAGCCAGGAGGAAGTATTCAGAAGTTTCGTGTTCCTGCAGTTCACTGAAGTACATCACTGAGTAGCTGTTTCTCAAAGTGCCTCCCATTGCCTTGAAAAGTTTTGCTGGTGGATGGGACAGGTTCAGACCCAAAGCAGCATTTTCTCTTACAAATTACAGGAGGCTACAAGAAGCATCCAGCACATTTTCTAGCACAGAGAAGCAGATACAGGCCTATTTTGAAATAAAGAGAATTACAGAAGGAGCAAATATAAACAAATCTGTAAGTCTGCACAGATGGTACAAGAAAAGCAGCAGAGCTGGAGGGTTCTTTTTTCTGGAGGGTTAACTAGTATTTCTGGTTGTCCTGAGATGATAACGAACCAGCCTTACGGTGGCATTACAGAAGTAGTCTGAGGTCTGAATCTGTTTGCCAGGGACTATTCCACGACAGGAAATTTTACTGCGATAGTCCCAGAAACTGACTTTAGAGGATCAGAAGAATACAGGCCCTCAAGTGGTCTCGCCACATGATCTGGTTTCATCTCCCACTTTAAAGACAACTACACCCAGTTCATTCCTGACAGATACGTATTTAACCTGCCCTTAAAAATCTCCCATTAGAGTGATGATTAATAAAGAGTCTGTTCTATTAGATAACTATCATTTTGGTTAAAAAGCCTTCCTTAATATCTAGACTTTACTGCTGTTTAAGCATCTTTTTTCGCCGCCTCAAGCGAATGTGGTAGAAGGCTGATTACCATTATGTTTTTAACCATCGCTGACATACAGGGAAGCTATGACATGTTTTCTGCATTTTGTTCTTTCCTAGATCAAACTGGAGGAGCTAATAGTAACTGCAGTGCCAGACAAAACCAGTGAAGCAGTGTAAAATCCAGTGAGAAGTTAATTACGCAGGAATTATTTACGAGTATTTAAATCTCCACTTCTTTTCTAAACCGAATTTTTCATCAGCATTATATCGTCATGATTTAAGCAAAAATAAATCAGGCATCTCCACTTCTTTTCTAAACATAATTTTGCATCGTCATTATAATCATTATTTAAATGAAAATAAATTATATTAGTCTTTCCTTAGCGGGGTAGCCTTTACCATAGTTCTGTCTTTCTCCAGGACACAATGGTAAAAGATGCCAAGTGATGCGGTGACAGTGCCCAAGAGATTTCTTTGCAGAGCATCCAAACAGAAGCAGTGACAGTATTTCTACACTCCTCTCTCCAGATAATTCACTTGTGAAATAATGCCACGTTCTCATCAAGATATTAAGCAAAAAGTCAGAGTGTTTGTGCTATTTAAAAAAACCTATGAAAACATTCCTGCAATATTCCTCTCCTAAACAGGACAATCATGCTCAGGGGTTTGTTTAAAAGCACAATGTAAACTCCTGTTCCGCAGCAAGGTATTTCACTGTGCAGAGTATTGTGATGCAGATCAAAGTATCTCTTCCTCCAAACACAAGCACATACTCAGCTAAAAAGCTGTCTTGTGAACAAGCTTTTGTTACTAGCTGTTACTTTCAGATGTATTTTAGATTGCATGAAACAGGCAGTAGACATTCTTAAAATTCAATAAATCTAAAATTAAGTAAGTACAAGCAGATTGAATAATGACATTATATAAACGATCAATAACACAAAGAGATAAATAATCATCCTGGCCAAGTCTGAGAAATCTTACAAGATAAAACATTGTAAAATTAATTTGGCTTAATCTCAGCTTTCAGTAATACAGTTTTACCACTGGAGTTACAAGCCTTGTCAGAAATAAATGAGTTTATTTTTGCATATAATATACATGACGCAAGGACTGCAACAGGATGAGATAGATGATAATCGTATTTTCTGTTCTGCTTCCAAAAACTGTATTTCTTCTTACCTTGAATCTATTAGTGAACAGCTCCAGTTTTGGAAATAACTCTCTGTTGGTATACAGACTCTGAAGAGCTTTCAAACACTTCAACCTCACTTCACCTTGCTAAATAAAACACACTCAGATTAGCTGATAGAATAACCTAATCAAATGCACATTAATATTAAATAATACCATATTGTAATTTGTTTAATGTACATTTTAAATTTTATGCAGATGAGTTACCAAAGCCAATTTGCAATTCAGCTGAAAACCAAAAAACCACATGCAGCTGCCCACAAACAATGTTAAATGTTCTCCCTCTTTGCATACATAAAGAACTTAATATACCAGCGTTTAAATGTCTGTTACTGCTTCCCTTTCAAGTAACTCCAGAAAAAAATAACGCATGTAGCAAGTAAACACAAAATAAAGACGTTTGATCTCAAGGTGTTTGGTGAAGACTGTGTGGCTATTTAGACTACAGGTCCCAGCACCTTCTGCCTGGTACCTGGTGTACAACCAATGCACAAGTGTTCCGAACGTGGGCTGTGTGTGGACTCCTCAAGCAACTCTGCCACCTCCAAGCAGTGTCTTTCCTTTTCCCAGGGACAGAAGTAATACACTGGATTTATTACTCTACAATTTCCTACACCCCATCTCTCACCATGGACAGGCACAGGTGGAAGGATGCAAAAGGGCCTGAGAGACCTTCCAGTGGAGAGCAGGCTGCTGCCACAAGAAGAACTCATCTAAGCCACAGCCTGAGGAGCCCTTGGGAAGAAGAGCTGCTGCGTTCAACTCTCTTGAGTTGTTCTGGTGGCAGCAGCTCATTCCCAGCTGCTCTTTAGATGGAGACTGCTTTGGTCTGGTGGGCTGCAGACAGGAAACATGGGCGTCATGAGACAGTGCCTATGGACCAAGGTTTGTCACCTTAGAAACATTGATGATGAAGAGACAGACTGGATCCCCTGTGCATGTGCACATCATCTGGCTGGCTGCAGATGTACAACTCGGCTCAGTTGCATAGTCTCAGGAAACTATGGATTCTTGTTGAAAAATACTTGTAGATAGCAAAAAGGTTATAGACCCAAACCTGCTCAAATACAATCTGTAGAGTTCACTGCAGTGTGAACCGACTTTTATGAAAGTGAGTACACTACCAAGTCCAAAGCCCTTAAGCTGCTCAAGAACTAATACAAATTATTGAACTTTATAAATATAACTCCATACCCAGAGGGCATAATTTCTGAGCCTGTTTATTCTATAAACAAGTCTGTACTTAAAAAACTGCTCAAGCTAAAAACTAAAAGAACATTCACACACTGAAATAAAACCACAAGCTAAAAATCCGTAAGTTTCTTTCCTCCTTCCCACCTATTGCAAGAACTGAAATAGAAGATAAAAGAATGACAGAAGTTGAAAGGCGGATTTTCAGATGAACTTTTCCTTGAACTGTTGCTCCCAATAAATCATCTCTTTATATCTGTGAGAAGTCTCTGGGCACTCATGCTCTCTTCTAGGGAACGTTCTGTCTGTCACTGCACAGAAAGTTAATAAGATGAAAGTTATGTTTGAAGGATCTGTTCCTAAGATCCTTCAAGGTACAGAAAATAACTTGAAGAAAAATTTTATACGGATGTGATCAACTGCTAAAAAAAGCACAGAGGAATGCTGCTTATCATTCTGCTTTTAATGGTACTTGCGTTGCAGTGCCAGAAATGGTGTTTCCTCCGTCACGTGGCATTCGGAAGGCCAGGATCTCTCGAGTCACCACGGATCATCAGCAGAGGATACAAGCCTCTTACGGCCTTAGCTTATTTAGCCACAGAGGATCAGCATCAGTTTTGGCACATGGCGAACACCACGGAGCACCAGTGAGGTAGCAGGTTTACTTACAACTCCACTGAAGATTGTCTTGCCTGTGAGCAGATGGCTTGTTATTCAGCCGGTGCTGGGGTCCCAAAATGCAAAACTCTTGAATTGGTTTGGTACAGAAGAAATATCAGTACGATGGGGACTATGCAGAGAATGTCTGGACCCCCTGGGGAGCCCAAAGCCCTTATGGATGTCACCAAACACTGTGGTCCCAGAGTGAAGTCCTGGTCTGACACCGTGGGTCTCTATAAATCTTAAGTGAGCAAACCAGGCGAGGCAGATCAAAAGCGCACCTAGAACACTTGGTACTTGCGTGGGCTGCCTGCAGACTGAAGGCGGGTGCTCACGGAAGCATACTGAACCAGGCTACTGCCCTCCCGCCACTCACCAGAGCCCAGGCAGAAGACAACTGACTGCAGCAGCAGGCAAGGAAGAGAGAAAGGTTGTGTTATACCTGGCCGCTCTAGCTGAGGGCGAAGAGAAGGCCCAGGAGACACAGAAGCGACCGCGGGAAATAACTGCCTCTCTTGGCAGACAAACGATAGGAGAAGGACTTGCCTCCACAGCAAAAAGGTCTGGTTTTCAAACTGCTGGTCAAAGATGGAATTAATCGCTTTGGAGAGGGAAAAGCCCCTGCATGTCAGCTTGCTAATCCTGTTAGGGTGGTTTTAAGATAGAGTCAGTGGAGATTAGTGGCAGAATCCTAAGGGAAAGCGTAAATCAGCAGTGACCCAGACAAGAACCTAAGAAAGGCAGAAGTGAAGGTGCACGTGGACGCACTGCACTCAGCTCCAGAACAGTGGAGTAGCAATGCGCCACAGACCATCAACAAGACAGAGACAAGACATTTGAGTAACTGTGAGAATCGTGCAAGTAACATGAGCTCTTAACACACCAAACACTTTTTGAGGAAAGAAACACTGGAGAAATTTCCTATCCAGCAAGGAAGGAAGCAGGTGGGAATGCTAAAGTTAGGGTAATTCCTAAGAATTAGGGTAAAAGCTGCAAACAGTGCTGTAGGGCAAGGGCAGGAAGAGATTCACAAAACTAAGAGATGAATTCATTTAACTAATGAATTAATTAGGTCAAACACAAGAGGAATACAAGAAGGAAGATAAAACAAAAAAGGCCTGGGCACCGTATGGAATGGACACAAGAGGTAATGAAGAAAACGTTCTGTAAAAATCTTTGTAGCACAACAAAGAAAAGTTAGTTTGCTTTGAAGGAAGAGGGAAAAAGTAATTGTCACTTTTCATGTGCACAGTGGGTAGGAAAAGAAATAATAAATTAAAATTACAACAGACTGTGCTTATGGGAGGAAGAACTTTTTAGAGGCTAACATAGCTGAGCACTCAAACTGCTACAGAAAGCTGTGAATAACCAACATTCTTATTGGAAAATATGACTGTCCATGAGAACCATTGCAGATACACATATATATCTACCTTAAGCAGGAAAGGAATAAGGAAAAACATTTTCCAGACTGGATTTTAGCCAGATCTTCTGCAATTCTGAGCTGAAGTTCATAGTGAGTACGAGTCAACTTAAGGCAGCAAATACTCGCGACCATGCAGTATCTTTAATTCAGTTCAAGAAAAGGAGCACTGCTTTCCATTTGTTTGTGTATGCCTTACAGGCAGAAAGAACAGAGCTCAAAGGAAAGCCTTGCCATTTTCTAAGTAAATAATGAACAAAATATTTGCATTATCAGCACTCTGAAACTAAGACCTTCCATTCTCCCGAGTTTCATCTTCCAGAAACATAAACTGACTTGGGGTTTTGTCCAATTTATAATTGTGACACTTAATTATTGCAGAATCCTGAATTCATCCACACTGTCATTGGTTCTGTGCATGCCTCTTTCTCCAGTCTAATTATTCTTGTAATTCCCCTTCTCCCAAAGCACTTTTAGACAATTATTTATATATTTTCATTATTTTTGTTGGATAAAATTCATTTTCATGCGTATGAGAAACACTTCACACTCCTTAACTGTTGATTCTTTCTTTTATTTATAATTTGAAATTAGAACCTAAGCCAAAACCATCAAATGCTTATCAACACTTCTTAGTGACAAACAGTTCTCATATTTTCTTTGTTTTTATTGAGATAATCCTCCAGGCACTTTCAAGTTCTCAGCAAAAAATTGTTACCACTGCTAATGAAGCAAAAAACGATACATACACCTTTCATGCCAGCAGTGTGGGGCAGCCTACAATTGTCTGAGAGAGTCGTGCTCTACTCAAAATTCTCTTTAATATGGCAGACCTGTGAAAAAGAATCCATCCTGATGGAAGCACACCATTTTCATATTTTTTACACGCTAATCACAGGTCTTGAACCACCAGTCAGTAACTCCTGTGTAAGTCTCACAGCAATCTACAGCCTGGCCTCAAAGCCACCTGAGGTTCTTACTCATGCTCCATACAGCTGGTACTTTTGAGTATCAGCTTACCACCTCCAAGTGAGAACCAGACTCCCCTTAACGTTCCAGGAGACCACCGCTGCCGAAACGGTGCATGCTACATGTCAGCTCATGTCAGGCGAAGGCTGAGACCACACAGAGATGATGCCTTTTTGAGCCCCCCAAAGACAGTTTTAAGTAATTTTTGAACAGGTGGATGGTCAAGAGAGCCAGTAAAGTCATTCCTCTCTTTTCACACTTCATGTTTCTTCTTTTGGATTTTTGCAGTTCTTTTTTGGTGGGTAAGGGCATTCTACTCTTTTTAAGAATTTATCAGGTTTTAATAATAGATAATTAATTTGCTCAGCTTTTCACCTTACCATATTTCTGCAGACTGCACTGTTTTTCTTTTCCCTGGTGTAGAAAAATGTTGTAAAAATTACTGTGTGTCTTCACCCACAGTTTATGGGATGACCATGATACAATGTGTTGCCTTTTGATGATCTAGGGTGGTTTATTTTGAGGTAATCTGCTGCCTAATGACAGAAATAGTTACACTGCCAGAGAGAAACAGATGAAAATGTCCTGCTGCACATTAGTACCTGTGGCAGGAGTATTCCTGGAAGGAGCAGAGAGCTGTGCTGCCTGCACATGCCCACTCAAGACCACTCATGAAGATACTGTGTATCATCTCATGCACTTTATTTTCTCAAGCTTTCCCAAAACTGAGTAAATTAAGTACCAAGGAGATTATATAAAGTTAAACATTCAGAGGTTTGGAAAAACTAGTTTCAGTTTCTATATAATCTTAATAAAGACAAGTTCTATTTTTTCATCCTTTTAAGTTAGGATGCCATCACAAAGAAGTATTCCAACACCATCTGTTCCAGAGGACCCTGAGCTCATTTCTTTCACGGAAATAGATAATAAGTAGAGCAGAGGCATGCAAAGAAGGAAAAGGCATTTTCTTATGTGTTAGGAACTGGTTTAAGAGCAATGATTGCCTAGGCATCTAGAGACACAATTATGATTTCAAAACAACTCCATGCATCAATGAGACAGGTGAAAATTAAAACTGGGCAGTCTGATTTAACACTCTTTTTTTTTTTTTTTTAAAGAGGTTTTTTATGCAATTATATTATAGTTTTATATACTTTTAGTTTATGCTCCCAGATCTACAGGAATGAAAAGGAAGCTTAAAAGGAGAGAAAGGCAGAACTAGAAACCCATACACAAATGAAAAAGTGATCTATAAACTCCCAAAAGCCCTATAGACATTCATCTGAAATGGATCCTGGAGACAGGATTAATATACAAAATATGCAGATTTCCCAAATTAGAGAACTAAACTGTATCCTACCTCTGAAAGACTACACTGGAGCTAACTACAAAGAAGTGTAAGATCTGTGTCTTCCCTATGGTTCAATTTGTACATCTTCTCAAGTAGAATATGAAACTGCTCACTTGCACTGCTGCCTCCTCTCTTTTTTGTAGTAGCAACCTTCCAGAGAAGTTAGTAATTTTGGGGTGACTTCTGTTCACGTGAAATGGAAATACCTTATGACTATTGCCTCAGCCTTCATTTTTTTCAATATTTTAAGCATTCTTCATAGCGAAGATTATCTCCTGGTCAAAGAAAAGCAAAACCAAGAAACTGGGGTACTGAATGGCAAGTTTTTCAGGTAGTGCCAATGAGAACCATGCTGTTAAGTGATCTTGCACTTTTGGAGGGCTTGCGTCTTTCACTTCTTATTCCATCTTCTTTCAATATATTCTTCCCACTGCACTTCCTTCCTCCTTTCTGTGCCTCCTCGAATGTCTCACTCCCTTTTCATCCTTTGACACACGGCTCACTCGCCCCTGACTCTTCCCCTACTCTACTTGCAATCTGTCTCACTCTATACATTAAACACACACTACATCAAAAAAAAAAAAAAAAAAAATCACTTATCATGTATTCTAGGATATTAAACAGATTAGCTTGTGATTTAAAGACTCAGAACCTCAAGGCACTTCTGAGGCTTGCAACGAAAAATAATACAAAGCAAGCAGAGGCAGGAGAGTAGCCTGACAGATTTCTTCAGCATCTGGTCCAGATGTAAAACCATTTTTTAAACTATAACACTGTAATTTAAAGATTTTCTGATATGAAAGAATGTATTAATTTAAAAAAAGCTGAGGTATAAATATATGTTAAGGCTGCAGGCAGATGACTAGACCCTAGCCTGAGGTTAAACTAACTGAAGAGGATGTGAGGAACTACTGGACAAGACATGAGAAATTGCTGGATACGACAGATAAGAGTGGGAGAGGCTGACACCAGTCACAGGCAGTGCCATGAGGAATGGCTGGATTTCACAGATGGTTAAAGAGATTTATGTGAGAAATGTCTGGACTTCACAGATACTAGAAGGGGACTCCGAGCTGCAAAGTGCAATGCTACTAGATTCTGCTCTCCCATTGGAAGTGTCGCTTTGTGGAAATGTTCTGCAAGGATTAGAATGTGCTCCAAAAAAATCCACTGCTACTATTCAAGGGATAATTTATTTTTAATTAAAAGCCCTAGTAAAATAAAGCCCTCCACTACACCTAACATCCTAATCCTCCAACCTGAGTTGGTCTTTCCCGCTGATCTGATAACTTGAAGCAATGAGCTCCATCTCCTGAAGCATGCTGACTAGTGAGGCACACCACTCTTGAAAATGAGATACACAGATGGAGCAGCAGGTGTCTCCTCAAAGCACTGTGATGGCCATGTTACCGTGTCCAGGCTTTAATGATAGGAAGCATAGTGTCACTACAGTGGTCATGGTTGATTGTAGCAGTAAGCAGGATCCTCCTACTAATCAAGTTTTGTAGTAATGAGATGCAATGTAAAAGTTTGGGGAAAGTTTGTAAAGTAAAAGTTTGAGAACTAGAGATTGAGAGAGGAAAGACATCACATATCTAGTCTCTAAAGCACACAGGATACTCCTATCAAGTTAATTGCTGGTCCAAATCAAGGTACAATGCAGATCCTTGTCAGGTCTAGCTAAAGCAGAAGAACCAGTGGCAGCTAACGTCTTTCATTAGCAAAAACTAACGTTTTTCTAACTGCACTTGTTTAGACTTCAGCAAAAGAGTAACAGTCATACCCTCAGTGTTAATACGCTGCCCAAAGTTACTGAAGAAATCATCTTCTTAAAGAATGTTAGGCAAGTCATCACAATGAACTTGCAAACTTCTGTATTTTCCAGCAGTGCTCCTAGAAAAAAGACTAGTCTGAATCAGGACGCTGGATTTCATGACCGTCTTAATAGCGTACATAGGTCTCATCTGTTTTCCTTGGACATTAGCAAAAGAGTTGAGAGTGAAACAAGTGTTTCTAGTGGTTTTGGAGGACAGCTAGTCCCAGCTGCTGCCTAGTGTACAAAGCCCCCACACAGTCAGAAGTGCCAAGTCCTGCTCTGTCAGCATTAGGAATGTAGCTACTCCTGCTGCTGAGTGGCACTTAGGCCTGTTGCCACCCAGCAGAGACATGTTGTGGATACCATAACTACCAAGAACTGTGGTGAGATAGGAAAGAGCTTCCGGACAGAAATCTTTTTGCTTCCACCTGGGGATTCAGCAATTTTTGAAGAAAAAGCTAAAGAGAACCTTGAAGAGATTCTTCAAGGGAAAATGAATGGATGAGAACTCCACTGGTTGTGGAGCCAGTGATGTCTGTTGGGGACCCAGAGATGTTCTCTTTCCTTTAACTATTGGGCAGTGTGAATAGAAGACACATCTGGAAATCTCTTTTCCATTCTGCTTCAGACACAAAGGTTCTCCAGGGTGATCTGAGGAGATTTTTCTTTCTCCTGTAGAAAAGCACCGTGGAAACACTTCTACTAAGCTCCTCTAATGGAGACTGAAAACACAAAAAACACATGAACATGTGTGCAATTTGGGAGTACTGTGTCCTAATTTAAGTGAATACCTTGACATAAGCTGGTTGAAAGACAAATTAACAGATAAGAAAAAAGAACAATCTTGTTATAAATCAAAGATGACATATTAAACATGTCTTGGGTAGTATAACACCAGTTTCCTACAATACACTCTGCTGTGTACAGTAATGCACAATACTTACCCTGTCATGTAGTGTCCAACCAACATATTTTAAATAACTATCGTTCAGGAAGGCATCACTGTACATTTTCATCCAGACGCCAATTTCTTCAATACAGACAGCTCTAATCTCAGCAATAGCATCACTGATAAGCAAAAAAGAAAAGTATTAACCAGATGACAGACACATACCATTTATTTCTCATTCCCATTGCCCTAGCTATAATATTTTGCTTTTACTTTTGATGAACTTCTCTGTGAAGGGCCTGTCACCGTTCTCACTGATTTTCTGCTCCTTTGTGTCCTTGAACTCACTGAACTATCTAATAATTCCAGTATTTCTACATTCAGATATAGTATTTCCATTATCTCCAAAAATTCTAACCCTAGTTTGCTTCTTAGTCTATTACTCTATCTTTTACCTCCCTCTTTTCAAACTGAATTATGAATCCGAGCCACAACTCTCGTCTAGACAATCATTTCTGAAACATCGTCACTGACGTTTGCTTAGCAGGCTTGACTCTCTCCAGCTAGAGGTGCAGAAAAATTGCAAGGTGGAAAAAATCATTCGGTTTAACCAAAGGAGCCTGCCAGAGGGGCAGAATAGAGTGTGGCACACAAACACATCATGTTTCACGCACCGCATGAAAGCCCCTGTAACAAAACCCAGGAGAATGTTTCATTGCAACATTGGTTTCTTCCACTTTTCTTGCTTTTTTCCTACATTCTGACTGTGGCAAGTGATGGAAGAGGCAAAGACATATCTGAGGCAGAGGATTCAGCTGCTTATTGAGGAGGGGCAGCAGGAAACTGCCTGGAGAGATCACCGAAGGAGATCAGGGATGGAAATTATTTCAATCCGATGGGCACATTCCCGCCTGACTGACATAGAGTACGGCATATTTACTAATAACGAACGACAGCTCAACGACAGGAAAAGGGATTGGGGCCATCTGGCCCCTCAGTAATTCCATCTCTGAGACATCTGCTACCATGAGAAATCACTTGTGCCACTCCAGCTGGCACTGCTTCACAGTTCCACATTTCAGCCGTAATAAAGGAGGAACATAAAGAGCCACTGTACAGAAGAAGGGAATGTCTAGTGCTTTGCAAAAACCGGCCTGGCTTTTAATTGAAACCCTTGTTCTGTATTTGCATTAAAAAATCTTTTTGGAAAAGTAATAAACATAAATTTAATTCTAAAACAGAACCAACAGAGCACAAAAATGAAATCTAATTTATGAAAAAAGTTTTAAAATATTTCAAGCTCCAGGCAAGAGAGTAATTGCAAAGTAAAAGACACCGTATTTTCCCTAAAGCCTTCAATTTTACAAAATATAAATAAAACGCACTCAAATCTTATGTTCAAGATACTTACTGCTTAAGTTCATACACACAAAACAGAATAATGAAACCATGATTACTCCATTCTGTAACTGCCTGTGTACCTCCAGCCTTCAGACCAGCCCACCTCAGTAGGTGCCGTTGTACTGCGTACGATCTACCAGATACCAAGGTGAAAACCACAGCTCCTCCCCGAACACGGCAATCAACCGCAGTATCGCGCAGGACTCGAAGGGAAACCTCCTCAGTCGAGTCTCTGGTTTTCTCACTCGATTTCAAATGACAGGGAGGAAACTGTACCGATGTAACAGCAGAGAACAGGCATTTAAAGCTGATGTATGAACGTGAGGGGGAAATCTGTAGGAATGCCATCACACCACTATCATTGTCTCTCTGCCGGTGTGAAACACACCGATTCCATCAACTTCCAAACAGAATCATTAAAACTGGCCTGTCAAACTCCTTGCAGACTCCATAACTGCAAAACCAGGGTAATTGTCAATCCACAATGTAGACAAGTCACATTTCGAGCAGAGTAGGGCATTAAATAAGCTATTCGTACCAGGGATTTCTCAAACAGATTTTAGGTACTGTAGCGATGAATGTGAATGTAGCCACAATGAAGATGTCTTTTAACTAAAACTATGAATATATTCACATATATATACACATATATGTATGTCTAATTGTATATTACTTCACACTAAACTATATTAGCAATTCCCTTATATGGAATTATTTCTAAACTATGTTCAAAATAAAATAGAGTTGGAAGGAATCGGAATGCACCACTTAAAGAACAATCTAAAAGACTGGTAAGTATGAGTCAAGAAAAAAAAAAAAAGGGAGCCACATGTGCTGCCACACAAAATAGCCACGAAGACATTTCCACTAAGGGATGACGGCCTGAGTCCTCACGTCCAACTAGGCTATTTCATCACCTTATAAATTTCCTAACTGGGAAGCATTTTGGAAGGATTTAATGGCAATCCCAAAAAGAACCCAAGTGTCAACAGCTATTCAATCATGCAGTACAACCAGCCAAAAATCAGAAAAATTTATCTTTTCTGTAAGAATGCATTCAAGCCTCCCTAGGCAGACAGTGAAAGACTGATTCTTCATTCAAAAGCTTCTCAGGGGTCCCTAGGCACTACGGACAAACGCTCACTCCAAGCTGCTCTTTATAATTAAAAAAGAAAGAAAGAATAAAACTATTCAACTAATCACAAGATTTAGTCTAATAAAAATTTCAGATCTTCAATGTAATTGAAAATGGGAACAAATCACGCACAGGGCATGTGAGATCAGCAGACGGACTCCAGTTGCTGGAGAGGCAGGTGAATTTGGCAGACACCAATTTCCCACTCCACCACCATCTTCCAGGTAACTGTATTGACAGTAAGAATCATTTGTCCTCCTGCAGGAATCACTATCACAGGTTCCATGCCGCACGATGCTGTATCAAGCACCATACAGCCAAAAAGCCTTTATACCTTTGCTACGCAGGTGATCAATTGCTTGTTATTAAACTACAATTATTTTCTTATAATTTTTACACATTTAAATGTATTTTAGCTTCTTGTCGTAGTCACTGTGAATTGTTTAGTTTTTTGAAAATACACACTATTTGTGGATGACACAAGAACATATAAACACTAATCATGCCAGCACTGGAAGAACTTGTGGAATAATTCATGCATTATTAGTTATCACAATTATAAATCAGTGACTTAAGTTTGTAATACTTCCAGCAATACTTTGTATTATTTCTACTTCAAATGCTTCTAGAAAGGAACAGAATCCAGTCCAGCACAGAAACCAAAACTACTGCTGGATCTACAACTATTAGACATAAAATATTTAAATTCCTTTTCAGCACAAGCTGCAAAGTAACATCTGTGCAGTGAATGGGAACACTTGGCTGTTTGCAGCAAAATTCACACCTATATTCCTACCCTTAGTAAAGAGGCCCCCCCCACACCCCGATGCAGCTTCGTAAAGGGATTTGACAAAAGGGGATCAGGTAAGAAATTCACTGGTTCCTTTTAAAATTTTGGGTTGACAAAGCAGGCCCATAAAACTTAGGACAAACCATAGCAAACAGTGTCAGAAAATGGGTTTTACTATTGCTTGTTTCTCTGAAACAATTATCAAAAGTGCCGCTTCAGCATATATTTCGTGCTAAATTACACTCAAGTATTTTGATTACGGCCAAAAATATTTAGGACCCTGAAACATAGAGTCTATAATGGATAACTGGGATATGACAGGTGGAGACCAGTATGCTCCTCAGGGTCTTGCGGAGTGGTTGCCAGATGCAACTCCTGGGTTCTCTTAGTCTGATGACAAACTCATTTAAGCTAATCAAGACCAAAACCGAAAGCAATTTAAGCTAACCTGGCTGATCTGCACTGAAACGGAGCCTTAAATCCTTAAAGCGTTACCAGTGTCAAGGGAGAACACCCAAGAGGCAAGAGATGGAGAAGACCAGCAGAGCAGTAACTGCTTTAAGGCTTCTTGAAAGCTCCTAAAGGAAACCTGACCGCTCTCTTACTGCATGTTTGCTTGCGTAATATAACCACTAGAGTTGCTGCTTCTCACATTTTGCTCTTAAGACAGAAGAACTAAAGATAACCCTCAGGAGAACACGGTATTAATCAACATGCAAATCAGATATGAACAGAAAAAAAGATATTTCAGTCAATGGATTGGGATAAGACTTAGTCTATGAGAAAACTTTCTCACAAAGACAGAAATGAGAGTCACTCACCTGCTTTTGGCATTCTTTGAGATGGAATCTCAAATTCCCAGTAAAGGGACAGGAAATGGTGCAGCTCTACAATACTATACCATTCCAAGTTGGATCAAACTCTGTCTGTCTCTTGGGCTGCTTGACAGTTCCTAAACATTCTGAAGATGTAGTTAGAAGGAGAACTGGACAAAATGTCTTTTCTACTTTTTTCTATGACTCTCCCGTCTCTGGAGTTGAATTAGGACCCCATAAGGGAGGAAAGGTAAGAAAATGAAGCATACAGAGCTCACTTCCAAAAACTCTGGTGAATGCTCACTGCATATGCCACTCGTGGGAGGAGCTGGTGAGCAGCACTCACATTTCTAAGCAATTCTACAGAGTTCTACTTAAACAGGTATTTCACTGATGTGTTAGTAAGCTGATTATCCAACGTTCTTGCCAGACTACAGAACTGTATTGTTTGAAGGCATGACTTGAATTTCAAGATGTAGCTCTACGTACCTCTAAAACCAGTGTTTCTCAAAGGCTTATCATACTAACACCTTTGCTTCTATGAAGTAGGAAGGGAGCAGTGTGTGTTTTTAAACTTTAATATTAAGGCCAAACTCATTTAAGTACAAAGTTGTAACTTTTTGCCTTTCCCTTTTTTTATGCCTATTAGAGACAAACGGTCTCGGTAATTTCTGTTTTTCAACATACATAAAAATGAAATGCATTTTCTTGTCCCTTAAGGTACATGTTTCACCTACTTAGGGTAACACGTTTAGGCTCACTGCATTGCATAAACTCACAAAACCATCACATCCATCAGCCTGAGGATCCCCATTCAGGTCTGCCAGAAGTTAGAACTGTCATAGTTCTGTTTTGCTGGACATTCACATCCGGAGGAGGAAGAGCTCTTTGAGCATTCAAAACAAAAAGCTATTATGAAGCAGGACTCTCCAAAGAGGTCTCTGAATCTTACCCTCTGAAAGGCAAGAGTGTCTGTACACTGACAGTGCTAAGTCACAAACAGGGAAGTAGCAAAATCAAAATTTTGACATCTCAGATAATGGTAGAGAGTAACAAACATTTTATAAATACTTGTTACATTTCAGAAGCTTTGTGGCAATAATCTCAGATTCAAAGTAATCTCTGCTATGCAAATACAACTGAAATGAAGAAATAGGCCTCCCCTCTTTTTTTTTTTTTTTTAATATACATGTACCCTGCAAGCAATTTTCAGCTTCTTTAACTTCAGACAGGAAAAAAAAGAGTTACTATTCAGATCCCTGACCTACCAGTATATTGTATCTCATTACTACACACCAAAGGTATTACTCATACTGACACAAAACTGGTTATTTTGGGATTAGAACCTCAGAACAGCACCATATCCAAGACCCTATACAAGCCTTGTACAATCAGTTCTTCAGTATTTCCAAGGACTGATATTCTACAGCCTCTCTGGACAACCTGTTCCAGAGTCTGATTACCCTCACAGCCCTGCAGTTCTGCTTACCACAGTCACCAGCTTCGCTGGTTTTACACTCACCCACATGAGCTCAGCAACTTGACTCTAAATTTACTCTTTTGTCTCCCCTTTGATGCTCTCAGTTTTAGAGATGATGAAAAAAATAATCAACGGACAACCAAAATACTCAGAAAAAGTGATTCAGGAAAAGAGACAAGAAAATATGCAATGAGGTAGATCTATCTCCTGCATGTATATTAAGAATATCTCAATTTTTGACCAAATCTGCTACTAACACTAGACCAACATTACACCTACAAAATTGTTTAGCTATTTTTGGAAAAAAAAAAATATTTTTTTTCCAAGCGTAAGAAGTAGGCATTGAAATCCTCCAGTAAATTGGAAGCCAATCTACCAAGAGAAGATGTAACCTCAATGCAACACTAGCTTACTAGTAGGAAAACAGCTACATTCTGAATGAAAGAGGTTTCGGGGGCTTTTTTATTTAGATCAAGGATTTGCTAGTTAAGTTACAAAGGGCACGAAGCATGAATCATTGTGGCAGAGTCTGAATCATATTATGGAAAGGGCTTTATTCTCTGGGAATAATTAAAATAACCTTCTTTTGAAATCATTACCACTCGGGCATGGTCTAAGGACTATAAAATGATGCCAAGTTTATAAATCATTTGAACTATTTGAGAGAAGGAATGCTTAGGAAACATTATGGAAGCAGAGAGTAGTTTGAAATCCTTTCTTCTCTCTCCCTGGCCTTGGTTTTCTCTTCAATGAGCCGGTGTTAATAGAGGTATTTTTTCTCCCTGTATGTTCTTGCACAGCTGTGACTGCAGAAATTCGAATCTATGTTCTCTGTTGTTTACAGATTACACATTTTCGGCAGAAGTGGTGTCACCCACCCTGCTCAGAGCACACCACTACCTGGCTGATCTCAGCAAATTCCTCAGTGGTCTAACAGCATCAGCCTGGGCACCTTTTTTTTCAGGGCACAGATACAGAGAGTTTATTTATTTGGCTACTTCTTTTTTACAGCAATATCAGCAAAATTCTGCCTTTACTAATGGTGTCAGGAGGCATGAAAAGATATCTTGGATACAAAAGGAGGATTTAAAAAGAAAGAAAAGAAAAAAGAAACAGCATGCAAAGCATCAAAAAGTACGGTCTTCTTCTACCCCCATTCAAGAGCATGAGCTACTAGGAAAATATTTTAAAGCGACCTCTTGTTTGATACAATACACTAAATTCTGAAGGGTCAAAAATATAAATACTCTTTGCATTTCATTTTGTCAAATTTATTACCCGCACGCCATACAAGCAGCTCTCCTAACACCACAGTGTGAGTGGTGTACGGAGCTAATATCCTAATGGACCTGTTGACCCGGCACACCCATCCTTCTGTTGCCAAGAAGCTCAAGGCTTACTGACCATAAACGATAAACTTTCTGTCAAGCATCAAGCTTGGGTACTGAAGATTCATGCTCACACTCCACTGTGTAGCTCATACTCACATATTTCTTAGCACAAGACCCTTGCAGGTTTCCTGCATCCTTCACTCTGTATTTACAATAATCCCTCTGCCCACTTGAACTATGGGTTCCCCTTCACTTTCCAACCCTTTGTCTCATACACCCCTTCTTGTTTTCTGCCAATTTTATCTAAGAGATTTCATAAATGATAAAGTTTTAAACCAGAAGTTATATCTGAAAGGTTAAATGCATAATTTGGTATCCTTGAATTTTATCTTTTTACTTTGGTAAGTCAACGAACACTTAAAAGAGCTGCTTGCACCAAGATGCTGCAGATGCTCTGAGGTATCTTGTGATGCAAAACAATCCTAAATCTATTTTAAAAGACTACTGCTCTCTGATAAACCACACTCAGTTCTAATCTACTGGTTTGTGCAATTCTAAAACAAACAGAAGCACGCACATGTACACATTCACACACACACACAGGAGAACACACATAGCCTGCTGTGGTTCTGTATTCACAAGACAGACCATATTAACTATTGGAAAAACCCTTGGTGACGTGCTAACACTGCAATTACTTTTTAATGTTCTTGCTACAAAAGTCCAAAACAATTAACAAACAAAAATTACATGTTAACTCGAATTAAGGTTTTTGATTGCCTGCATGTAATTTAAGGAGGAAAAAGCCTAAAGTTGTAGCTGCGGCTAAAGCATATATGGTGGAAACATCAGAAATTTGCTGTGTACACCTAAGACGTACAAAAGGAAATGCAGAGAAGAGGTATGCAGCAATCAAAACTGCCCTCTTACGATATGCCACGATAACCTGATTATTCTTAAGACGTGTCACGTTTGTGCTCCCACCTTGGACAACTTTATTTTCAAAACACAAAGATTCAAGTTCTGTGTCTCCCACAACTCTTCAAAGCTGTTTTCCTGAATTAAAATAGTTGTGTGGGTGGGCAGTGCTGTGTAATTAACAGGGGTTACACTTGTTCTTTCTTCCATAACTTCAGTGGTTTCAGTACTGCTTTTGTGGCATCTAGACTATTACAGCAGAAGAAAAATCAGCACAGAAATTGTCCTTGACATTATTTATGATCATACTTTGTTAGCAGTCTACTGTAGCATGCATTTTCTTACCGGTATCTATGAACAAATATACCCTTAAAAATAGAGTTCATCATATTTTCGATTTCATCTTGGTTTTCTTGTAGCTGCAAAAAACAAAACAAAAATAAATGAAAGATAATTGCTTATTATAATTTGGTATTCTACAGTTCCTTATTGGGAAACATTAGAAAATCATGGAAGAGCACTTAATTAAAGGCATTAGTAGATTCACCATTTTCTACTTTTCCAGCCCATGCCTATAACATGTGCATATACATACATATACACCTATATATGCAATGCCTTAATGGAAGAAAGTTAACATGCCCTACAAACACCAGTTAATTTTGTTTCAGCTTAGTCCTTTAAAATGGCCATCTCCACTTTTTTTCCTACTGAAATACAGACGAGTAAAGACCCTGTGTTCAGTAGCAGCAGTCCTGTACTCAAAGAGAGAACTGTGAGGGGATGACAGCTGCCCGAATTAAGCTGGTTACAGATCAGGAATCCCCTCTGAAAAATTCAGTGTCCTGTTTAAGGGAAGTACTTAGACATTCTCCGTCCTAAGCGTGAGTGTCAACTGTTTTAACAGCAGCACTCATGATAACTGAGTTTCTGAACCAGGAAGATTTCCAGAGTCAGAGCACTGGAGCACACCTGACATCCAGGCGTTAGATTGTGAAAAACCAAACCCAACCCACGCAAAAACCAAACCCCCATGAGAAAGGGGTTATGAACCTGTTTTTATAAATAAGTGGTTTTAAAAAAAACCGTTAGTATTTCCTGTGTAGTATGAGCACACTAAGTACTGTGGAAGGCTTACTTTGTGTCAATGAATATGTTAACACTTCCTAAAGGAACGTCTTGGAATCCATTAGAGTATTCTCACACTGTCAGTTTTGTACTGAACTCAGTAAGTATGACACAATTACACAAAACGCAGCTCTATGAAACAAGATGATGCCAATTTTACCCAACCAGCTTTTGGAGCAGAACCGCTCCGACTCTCAAAACCATCATTCTTCCATCAAGGTGACTCTTAATGTCAAAGCAGAATACCACAACATGTGCGAATGGAAATTCTTCCACATTTTCAGCATGAAAACCACAACAGAGCCTTGCTACTACGCGTGCATATATGCATAAAATATCAAAACCTGTATAATTATGGACATATATACTTAACAGATAGAACACCTTAAAGCTAGAGGCAGAATTAGGATCAGTTGTTTTGATCTCCTGCATAGCATGAGCTCATAAAGACTTTTACCTATGGGTCTATATTTTCCAAGCCATGTTTATGAATATTTCTACAGTATCTTCCAGATAAGATCTAAAGTAGCTTGCAAAACTCAGTAAAAGAAGTCTCCCATTTTCCTAAAACGTAAGGAGGTGCTGTCTCCATTTTGCCTATGGGAAAACCAAGACATTGAGGGTTCTTGACTAAACTGTCAAACACCTGCCAAAGAAATTAATTTCTCAGTAAAAGGGATTATGTACAAAGGGAAAAGTTGGGTGCAAATCAGCTCGGCGTAGACCAGAGGGCTGGTACAGACCAAGTGCTTGTTCAAGAACACATAACCCAAAAGGAAGGGGGAATTTCTAACTGCTCCTCAGCTGGTTGACTTCATGGGCTACAGGGAGGGAAAACATCCAAACATCTAGGTAGAGACAACCTAGCACAGACTGGGGAGTACCAAGAAGTCTCAGGAGCCCTTCTGAAAACCTAATGAGGCCCTGAAAGGGAAAGGGGAAGCTCTGGGAGAACTCTGGGTATGAATTGTTAATATAAAAACACACCACTCTACAGAGGAGAGGTAGGAGAGTCTGAACTTCATGAGCCACCAGAAGGTGAAGACACTGAAGAGAGGGGTACTTCGACGTGTCTGTGAATGCTAAGGGCAGCAGCGCCATACCAGGCTAAGTGGCGTAGATGAGAGGACAGCACGGATGGCTTCCTCCCTCTTTTTGTGCTTTTTCTACAGGGAATTCTCAGCTCACTACAAACATGGTCTGTTATCAGCTTTATAACTGATATGGGGATCCACGTGCTGGGGCAGAGATGGTGTAGAAGAAGAATCAGAGAATCAGCAGGTCCACGTGAGGTCTCCAACTTTTGTGTGTTAACGTTTAAAAGATACAATTCTCTAATGTATCTTAGTTTCAGTAATGAATTAATTCTTTGAAAAATACAAATTTTCTCCAAACTTTAATTGCTTTTTGCACTTCCAGCTTTTCTAGATCATGTACTTGAATTTCAGTGCTTAACTTCAGGCATCTTGAGAGAGCATTTGTGACTTGGGATTCCTGCTTGTCACGGTTTGAGCCAAGACTTCCTTGTTTTGGAAATGTGCCCAATAGAGTATCAGGATTATTTCATACAAGTTCCATATACCCGGCATCACATTGGCTAAAAGTGCAGGTCAAAAGATTTCTTCCAGCACATACTCCTTAAAACCTGCAGCCAGGAGGAGTCTCCTTCTCTTTGGACACCGGACAGCTTCGCAGAAAGAGCCACAGCGAGAGGGCTGGCTACCGTCCAGGCCGAAAGCCTGCGGCCTGCCCCCCCCTACCCGGGGCCTAACTCAGAACTGTTTCTGTCTATCGGCACCCAGCTCTGCTGTGAATTGTTGGGTGACTCAGTCAGCATCTCTCTCTCCTATCGGGTAAGAGAAGAGATATCTTTCACTCGGCGAGAATCTACCACTGGATTTGGACGCGGGGGAAGCTCAACCCCCTTTGTGTTCCAGCCGCGAGGGCTTCTCCTTTTACCGGCATCTGAAGCCGCTTCGGTCAGGAGTGTCCTTGAAATTTTCTTTTACAGACACCGAAAAAAGGTCTCCCCGTGAACTCGTTAAAATACTTCTCTAAGCTGTTAAAAACTTTTAACCACTTGGCCCGCCGCCATTTTGGATAGACGCCATCTTCCGAGCCGCCATCCTCGCGTGACGTCATCTCCTGGCCTGTGGCCAATCGGCATAATTGTAGTTTCTTTTCCCTTTTCCTCCCTTTGCAGTGTTTTAACTCTTACTGTATTGTTTCCTGTTTTGCATTTAATATATAGTTGTGTGATATGATAGTACTTTAGAATTTTTATTAAAAGTTTGTTTCAGTTTCCCATCCATATATTCCGAGATTTGAGTTTTGTTTCCCTTTTCCCCTGTATCAATAAGGGATTTAAGGAGCGTTAGGGACCTTGAGTTTTGCTCGGAGGCTCAACCCCTAACACTGCTCTTACCAATGCAAAAGTGCTTTCACACCTTCCCGCCCAAACCTAAGTGAAAATAAGGGAAACATTCTCTCCTTGACTCTGTAAGCATTTTGAGAAGCTCAAAATGTCATGCATGACAAACACAAAATCTGGATTACTTCTACCAGCAACTACAACACAACCGCTTCTATTTTGTGGCCAATCGTTACATAAATCGTCCAGTTTAGCTGAAAATCTCATTGATGAGAAGAGACCTTCATGCACTGCTCTCCCATCAGGTATGTAGAAGATGACATGAGAATGAAACACTTCAGTGTTCCACCTCTTCTACTTCAGGTTATTTTGCCATGCTTAGCTTGTGAACTGTCCCTATCTAACTTCACGCAGATAAACACAGGCCCCTGTATGTGCCTGTGAGGGTTTATGTGATGGCACTACATCAAAAGGATGAATGAAGCAAGTGGCAGCACAGCATATTCTGTAAATACAGCATATTTAAACATGGAAACACACACCATGACATCAGGAATTCTTACAGAGAGCCATTGTGCCATCTAAACCTAAAAGATCTACACAGGGCTCTCCACTACGCTTAACACCGTGTATCTGAGGACATCATCACCATCACTCCTCCCCGGCTTACTGCCACGCAACATTTTGATTAGTTTTAGTGAGTAGTGATATGAGAGAGACTGAACACACATACCAAGAGTTAAGGTTTGCCAAATGCTCATTATTCTTTCCGGGTTTCACAGCCCCGTGCTAGCCTGGGTATCATCGCTTCAAAGGCTCCCCAGAGCAAGTATATACTGCATCTCCAGGAGACATTGGAAAGAACAGCTGAAGGAATGAGTACGGAGGACGTCCACGGACACAGAGATACTAAACCAAGTTAATCAGTGTAATTAATGACTTTGTCCTTTTCAGGAAATTCAAAGCGACAATGAAAAAATGTGGAATATAAACTGTGCTCCAGCTATTTTGACAAAGCAATTCTGCTTTTTAAAATGCTTTAAGGCTGACATAGAATTGAATATTTAATTTAAAATGTCTCCCTTGCACTTTGGGTAGGAGAGATTGTTCTTGCTTTGTACCTTAATGCATGATTTTTAAGAATTACGAAAGCCAAATAAAATTGTATTACAGATAGTAGGGATAAAATAAAAATACATAATTGTAATTATCCCCAGACAAAGACTATGAAGGCGAGCAATTTTGAGTCAAAGTTATACCTAAAAGAATCCAAGGTGCATACAGGTACAGCACCCAGACATCCTTGATTTGCCATGGAACAAAAGAGTGATGGAGGAAATATATTCAAAAGAAATATATTAAAAATAATGAATTTAATTCTAAGTCATATATACCTCAATTTTTCAATCAATCTTCTGTGTTTTACATGGCATCTTTACAGATTATGGCTGTTTGGGTATATATGTATTTGTTTTCTACTTGTCATCTTTAAATTTCTTTTAAGTACAACTCTAAACTGAATTTCCTGGGATATAGTACTTTAGAAGGTTGCTGTAATCATCCTTAAATAATGATTTTGCTCACCTAATGCCAGATTGGTACTTACTAAAAGCGACTTTAATGTCTCCCTAGCTTCTTCTCCCTGAGACCAGGTGCTATAGCCCCCACTCCAGTGTTTCTTGAAAGCAGCTACAAAAAGAAGTACTAATGAGACACTATGCAATAATTGCAGTGATCAAAGGGAGAAATGGGCAGTGCAACAATGGACTACATGTGATCCTCTTTACAAAATCTTTTTGCATAACTGAAACAGTTACTACTTACAATTTGAGACTACTTCTCTTCCTGCCTGATGATAGAAATTATCCTGTGTGTGCAGAACAGCACATAAATTCAACTCAGTGTGTTAATACAAGATTTAAAAACGTAGCCCAAGTAATATGCTTGAGATCTCACAAACACGACTGCAGAACTAATCTCATTTCTCACTGTGGTACTCAAGTCACAAACCACCCTGGACCTTCTGTTGGAGGGAATGTACATGAACCAGAAAAAAAATGCATCTTTTCACTTGCCTCTTTTCTTTTCTGAAGCAGCAGCTCCAATCTCTCATTAGCTCTTTTGCCAATCATTTTGTTTCTCTCAGCTTCGTACTGCCTCTGTGTATTGTCCTGATGAATGCTCAGGTTTAAGGCAACATTCACAAGAGCAGTCATAAGCTTCATAGCTGCAAAGGCAGAAGATAGAATGTGACTCTTTACCCGTAGTCAGAGTTAAAAAATAACGCAGATGCAGACTCAACAGAAAATAACCCACTTGACCCTGACACAAAGCCATCTGGAAAGGCTCTTCCCACCCAAGCAAGACTCAGGTCACTTGGCTGATCTAATGATCAGAAAAGACAGTATATATACATCACGCTGAGGTATACAGGCAACGTTTTTTGCCATCTTCTCCAGAAAATTATGGAAGTTCTGAGTACATAAGGTCAGTCAGCAAGCACGTGAATCTGCAGGATCAGTGTACACCACAATGACAGTTACTGTGGAGTTAGGAGCTCTACTAAGAATCATTAAGTACCATTATAGATGCCTCCACACTAAGGGTAACTCTTAACCAATAGCTACTAGGGATTACTCAACTTACAAGGGACACTGTTTCTCTGAAAGTAAGTCCGACATTGCTCATTACGTACCTGACACTGTATTTGTGTACCCCCTTTATAAGCATTTGCATGTGTGCTGGATATAATATTTTTAATGTGTATTTTTCTGTCTTAATTTATGTTTCCAAAACATAAAAACATTCCAAGCATCTTCCCCATGTTCTGTGGGGTTACATGGCATATCACAGTTTATAATACTGAAAAAAACAGCAAAATAACGTAACAAACTAACATAGGCTCTCTGGCTAAATATGCAGCATTGCCTTCAAAGTAGAAAAGCAACTGTGCAAATGGAGAAGTAAAGTTACTCTTATGGTAACTCTGTCTTATCTTGCTGTTGTTCAAAGCTGGTAATTCTAGAAGCAGCCACATGTACTTCTTGCCTTAAGTTTCTTGCTATAGTGAATAATTTCTCATTCCAGTTCGGCTAGCACAAACGAAAATTGGAAGCAAAGACTTCAAAAACACTCCTTCAAAAACAAAAGAAATGCTAAAAGCAGATTTTCATAAACTTTACCAAGACTGAGCTCCATGGCACCATGCTGACCTCTGCTCTGCAGGATAGCCACATAATTAAATGTGTAAAAACTAGCTTGAAGGAAATTTGCAGAAACAAAACAAAGCTCTCAAGCTTGGTAAAACAAACAAACAAACAAACAAATAAATGGCTGTATCATCACTGGAAAACGCTGGAGGTCTTTGGTAGCTCCTCTTCCTAATGTAAGCACTAGATATGGGTATAGCTAATGCAAGAAGCCAGCAGTGGCTTAAATAAGCAAAGCTAGTTGTGATGAACCTTGGCTTTAGCATTTGCTTATCCTTGCTTGAAGTTTCAAGCTACATAATCCATTCCAAATGATGGTGCATAGCACAGGTCTTGCGTAACACCTCTGCTGTATGGTGCTGGTTCCTGTCTTTTCAGTCAAGCATCTGATACTTTGCAAACATCTGTCCCACACCAGGAGGAGCCAATCAATAAAAGAGACCCGAGTGCATATGTCACTCCGTAATCTCGCTCCTATGAAACAATCAACCACAATCTAAGCAAAGAGAAATCAAAATCACCTGGAGTTGAAGATAGTATCAGCGGCAAAGGAATAGTTTCCATCTCAGTCTAAATAATAGGCACAGATTCCCAGGAGATAGTTATCTGCAGCTCAGATAGCGTTCACTTTTGAATACTGAGTATGTAGAGACAAACTCTAAACCTGGAAACATACGCCTGCATAATTCATGTTTTTACCATCCCGTTACTGAGTAAGGTGAAGAGTGCAAGGGGATAGGCTTCCAAAAGAGTTTGGTCACTGAGAGCTGAAGGTTTGGGTTTTTGATTTTAAAATCAAACACCAGTCAAATCTGGAGCTGTTTTTCCAAGATCATTGGAATCTGTCTCTCAGATTCCCAGCAAGAGATGAAATTTTAAACCAATCCTGATTGAATTTGATGGACTCTGGGTATTATGCTTGGAAATCTGAACAAAATTGTAAAAGGCTGATTGTGGAAAGACTAGCTAAATCAGTAACAAACACCAGCAGTAGAAATAGTCAGATTATGACAAATGCCTCCTAAAAAGGCTTTAAATATTTAGCATGATCTACGAAGTCTAGAGAGCAGAATCTTCCTCTAAGATGCATTTCAGCACATGAGATGAGCAGAAAAATATCACCTGACATAACCAGCTTTAGACACCTACATCCAAGTTAGCCATTCTAGCACTGCTTTGTAACTGGAGAAAAATAGTTACTTCCAGAGAGCACTTCGACTGTCTGAAGGGAGACATCTCACACAGGTCTGATGAAATACATTCTAGAAAAGCCTATTGCCATCTCATGATATATCCAGTGCCTTCCTTAGATGTAGGCAGGTGTGCTGAAAGGTGCAGTGTGGCAGGAGGTAGAATACAGTGATACCTACAACTATCACCCAGTGTTCCCGAACTCAACAATTCTGAATAGTAAAGGCATAGATTTTATTTTTCAGTGGACTGAAATTCTTTGATAATATGACATTCTTTACACTTCTTTAGAATAAATTGTTACTCTAAAATGCAAAAATTATGAAGACAAATGAACAACATCGTATAGAACAAATGCGCAACTAATAACAAAACACAAGAACGTAAGTGTGACACTCTTGATTCACATGGTTCATTGGAGGCCCCTGGGTATGACAGGAATCTCTGAGACTAAATGCCTCAGCATCCTCCTTTCCAAACAAAAACCTGTATTTTAAGCATAGTTATACATACGATATGTGTACATATATATGTTATATATACATATGTTATACATTCGTGATACTTGGATTTGATCAAGCTTTCCAGAGTTCTCAGTGCTGGTCAAATCCCACCTAAATCAAAATCAGCAGTAATTCTCAAAGTGGCTTAAAGAGCAGGAACTCCTTTGAAAATACTCTTCTCTGCGCTAGCTCACTTACCAGCTAACGTACTGGTGTGCCTGAAAGCCCGGACCTGGGAATCTGACAAACCAGTCAGAAGAGAGATCACCGTGTCCATCATGTATTCATCATAGATGATGCTATACTGACACTGTCGAATAAGCACTCCAATAAACTCACAGAAGTTGGATCGAAACTTCTTCCACTGAGGCCCAGGCATAGTAAGTGGATAATCGCCACTGTCCTGAAGAACAAGAACATGAAAATAGTAAGTATTAAAAGTCTCCCTATTTCATTTATTTTGATGTTGTTCTTGCCATCATGGTGTAAGATTTTAAGCCAAACACTATCTTTTTCCTTCATGCCAACAGAGAATAACAAATAAAAACTTGGTATTATTCTTCAATAAACAAAACAGCCTGCTGGCATGAAAACACTTTCTCAAAGACTTCATTATAACTGCTCTAGACGTGCAATATTAGCTCTGTATGGTCCAAAATATGCATCAAAATTCAATTCTTTTCCTTGTGTCCTGGGTTAAGAAGTAGGGGGAAAGGATGAGAAAGGAATATTTCAAAGTATTTAAAGTCAAAACCTAAAGAAAGGCTTGTGTGATTGTAGGTTTGTGTCACTCTCCATCCCCACTTCAACTCCATGTTAATATTCTAACCAACTGAATGGCCATCCCCCCAAACTTTTCTTTGCTCAGTTTACTACTGAGATCTTATCAGAGAGTCAATACTGCCCTTTTTTTAATCTTATAAATTTACCCTTTTTCAAGTGGTAAAACCTGCCTTCTCACAGAAGTAATGGAAATTTTACTACAGATTCATTTACCCTCCCCCCCAGTTTCCTACACCCCATCTTCCAAAGATTATCACAAGATTGGAGAGGGCATGGGAACACTCAGTTCATTTAAGTTTCACTCCTCTCCAAGTCTGCTCTGACTATTTTCACTTCAAGCAATACCACATTTCAGTGCGACTGCCCCTCCTATAATTAGAAAATGCTTTTTTCCCCTTCAATGAAAAATATTATATTTAATCTCCCTGGTCACCTGATGTGTAAACCAATTCCAGATTATCCAAAACATCAAGGCAGCAGCGCTCCATCCTGAATCTCTCCCCCAAGACAAGAAGTCAGTAGAATCAAAGTTAAATCCATTTGTACATATTTATTCTGTGTTTTTGTGAAGAACAAGCACTTCAGTTCTCTCAGGATGTGTCTTATCGCCCAGACTGAACCCTGTAAAGCCAGTAACGTAAGCACAGAGGAGCTGCAATCAAATAACCTTTTACCTAAGCTTCATAAACAGTATTTCCCTGCAGCAAAAAACCCTATCAACTTTAACCACATCACACTCGTTCCAATCACACTGAAGTAACAATTAAAATTGCGCAGATAAGTGCTCAAATGTTAGCAAAGGACAAAGCTGTAAGGCACTCCTAGTGACCTTACTGTCTCAGTCATTACAATGTTGAACGACGTGATCTTAACGAGCAGGATTTTTATTTCTAACTTTGAATGCCCAATCTGAGAGAAACAGGAGCTTTGGTTTAAAAAAGAAACCCAAACAATTCAGACGGTTTTAAAGCTCCTGACAATAACATCTAGTAGCATGTTCAATTGTAGCTGGGAGTCCTCAGAACTGCTGTGAATTAGATTAAAGCGTGTCGTAGTAGAAACCCAGATGAATAGGGTCTAAAACATGGAGCAGCATCATTAGCTGTGCCGTGTGTGCCAAAGCACTGTTCATGCCTGATGCTCCTCTCAGTGAATTTCAACGAGGTTCAATGTCTTGCCATGTAAATACAAGCCCTGCATTAGTCTCATCTTTATTTAAATTTAGGACTGAAATTAAAATGCTAAAGCTTTATCCTCAATATTTTCCTGACAGTAACTCCACATAAACACCCAGAGTCCTCTTCTTCTCCCTGCTTACACCTTATTTCCCTCCAGACTAAGTCCCTGCCTACACAGGGCATATATAATTTTTGGAAAAGATCCTCAGAATCCCTAGTGCTGTTTGTAACTACTCACATTCATACGATGTATTTTTAACCTACAGTAACATATTAGACAGTCTTTTCAAAAAGCAGGTGAAGACTGCACTGAGAACACCTCATCTGGTTGAAATGGGAAGAATAAATTTCCAATAAAGCTACTTTATTGAATCCTTTATTCTTGAATGACAATAAAGCATGATACAAGTGACACTGACATGTGATACTTGATGGTCCAATGGTTAGAAAACTCAAACCAAACAAAGTTTTTGTTCACCTGCTTACTCTAGCACAAGAATTATGATGGAATTCATCTACAAAATGCTTGTACTCAGAAGCCAAGCACCCAAACAGAGCAGCAGGTGGATGTCTAGGGAATTTTCTGTCTAAAACTGAATCTGTGTTAGCAATGAACAAAGTTATTTCCATCATTTAAGTCCTGCACTAGTGTTTCTCTACTCAAGATCAGAAAAATCGATGCTTCGATCCCTGACATAAACGGAGAAATTAGGACAGTTGATAACTGCAGCACTGACAGAACAATGCCATGATCTTGAAAAGGTAACGGAAGTAGCAAATCTGAACACCTTCACTGGAGATTACGGTATTTTCTGGGCAGTGCACTGTGCTAATTGAATAGATAGTGCAAGATTTTACCTAGTTAATACTACAGTTGTGTTTTTAATTCCCTATTAGCTCCAGGCTTGCAGAAATCAAAATGGTAAGTCCAAAGATGACAACGCAGGTAGGCTGGGCTGGTAGACTGGCCAAATTATTTTGACAAGAGCGTCACTAACTCTCTCCTCCTCTTCCACTCCCACCCAGTCAGACCATTACCTTCTCATGGACTGACAGTGGACATGAGAAGACAGCAGGGCAAGGGAAATGTTCTGGTGGCAACAGCCACTGCTTTGTCTCAGGATGCCAGGGCAGGGATGGACACCGGGGTACTAGAAAAGGTACTACGGGTGACATGCCAGCAGTGGTTTTTAGTGAAGAATTGAGGGCTGTTCCTTGGCTGTGCAGATGATGACGGTGCTTTACTGGGATAAGGTATGACCACTTGGCCCAGCCACCACTGCTGGTCTCCTCCTGGCTCCCTTTTTTTCATTGCTTACTACAGAATTACAGTAAAATAAAGTAAATCCAGTGGCAGGATGGAAGCTCAAGGAAGCGGTCTAGTCAGCCTGTAGGAAGCACAGCCAATGGCACTGCTGAAAGGAGGCAAGAAGTAGATCTCCCTGGGTTCTCTTCTCCTTTCCTCAGCAAGAAAAGAAAGGTTGGGAAGAATCATGCAGACCAGCTGAATTTAGCTTGAGTTGCCTTTAGTCAAAGGCCTGTCACTGGCAAATAGTGTCTGCTACCCACAGCTGGCCCAGAAACAGAGATTGTTGTTCTGAATCTTGAAGTGGTGGACACAACACAGAGGGCCAAGACGGGTACTGACGCTGTGCCAATCACAGCTGCAATTTTACAGTCTGCTGAAGACTGAGAAAGAATGTTTGTGGTGGTGTGTGTTTTATCCCGAACAGTAATGTAAGCTGTTATTACTCTAAAAGCTTGTATTTTTTGTGACTCTGATAACCTTTTAGGCACAGACCAGTCTGAAACATTATGACTAGCAATATGAACAAATAGGTCATATAATAATGACAAACTTGCTGTGCTGTCATCATCCAATACATGAACATCGGTTGAAAACTGCACTAAATCCTAAGATATTTCCCCCTGCTAACGGGGTACGAGTTTATTCCAGATTTCAAAATATTCACTGAGTTATGGCCTAAGACTAACAATTCCACGGTTTTATATTAAACCACACAATTTCTTTCAGAAATCCATTCAAATGATAAGGCAGAAGCTAGAACGGAAACATTCTGTTAGAACTCTGCAGTTCAGAGAAGTTCAGGTAATGGAGAAAGAAAGCTTACGTACTAGTAACTGTAATTCTTTGAGATATGTTGCTTATATGTACATTCACACTGTGCATAAGGAAGCGAGGTTTTTTTATCCCTTGAGAAATAAGTTTGACAGTTTCTGAAAAGGGTTTTTTGAGAATACTTCCTTCTGTCAAGTGTGGGACAATCTCCCCTGGGCAAACTCAATTTCTTTGGCTTTTGGGCAGTACCTTGGCCATTCTGTTTTGTACAGTGGAGTTAGACTAAGATAATATCCACTTCTGTTTTCAAATTACACTAGTCAAAATTCACTGTGTTTTACTAACTTTGGTTGGGTGATGTTTTAAGAAGCAAAGCTATTTCAAAGAGAAAGTAGCATGCATTGTTACAACCCTTTGATTCATCATTGTACACCTAAATCTTATTCACTATACCCATCCCCACCGGTACACAAAGGCCCTGAGTACAGCAAAAGGAGCATCCTACAGTGGCTGTAGTTAAGTACATACTTAAGTTTAAACATTTTGTTGTTTAAAGCCCTGAACAAGATGGAAATCTTGCAGAATAAAATCCTGGAAAAGAGCAGTGTTCACATTTTCCTGCTTAATTTGTTGAATCACAGTCTTGCCGTTACATTTAGAATTGGTCAGAAACAGACACTGCTGCCCTACAGGAAACTCAGTTCAGCAATTGTTCTCCTCACTATATAAAATAAACATGCAGAACATTTAAGTGTTTTATACATGAAAAAAATCAGAGAAACTACCGTTTGAAAAATCTCAAAGCTAAAAGCATTCACCATTAGGCACATCTTTTACTTCGACAGAAGATACCCAATCTGGATTGCAATACACTTGTTTCAAACAAAATGCTTAGATCTTTTGAAAGAGTATTTCGTTCTGTAACACTGCTCCAAAAATGGTAATTTTCATGTCAAGTTACTATTTGGTTTAAACTGCCATTTCAAATGAACAAAACATCGATTTGCACGCAGGAAACAGCAGAATGCTGCTAATGTCAAGCCTGTCTCGGGAATCGGCAGTTCTTTGTTGTAGGATGGCAGTTCCAAGAGGTGAACTTCAGCATCCAGAATATCACCACCAGTTTCGGTGGGATGAGAAAACTTCCTACAGTTCTTCTTACTACCTCCTCTTAATAACCTCTCTAATGCTCAGGATACCAAAGACATCCGTGTAAAGCCACAGGAAGGTCTACACAGATCCAGACCACGGCTAACAGGGACCCAAGCTAGTCCTTGCAGTCACCTGGCTCAGCTCTCTTAGACCACCAGATACAAGCTTGCTCCATACTTTTGTGTGATTCGAGTACATTTATGTCTTAAACTGGCTAATTCACAAAATTTTCAGTACCAGTATTTCAGTATCCAGGGCCTACGCAATCCACAACACTGACTTATCAAGATGAGAAACTACCTCTTCAAATTATTTTATTATTTTTGGTTTTCCATTATTTTTCTTTCCTAAAGCTCATGCTGCCTTGTTATTCCTCATCCAATGGTTTAAATCGCTGCTTTCCTTCTCAACACAATTTCTCCTACTGCTTATCTACTGGTTTCTTGCCCATTGCATTTTTACTTTAAAACAAAAGTATATTGTAATACAGTTCATGATGTTTAAAGACCTATTTGTATACTATACCTCATCAAATTCTTCTGTCATTTTCCTTATGATTTCTGCATTTTGCATGTTCCTGAACATTTCAATTCTTACCGTACCTGTAACGTAATGAAGGAAAAAAAGAAATCAACCCAGGTTTTGTTACATCACAATATCAAGGTTTTTCTGCTGCTAAACTTACGGCTCAATAACACATATGAAAGAGTATATAATTCAATGACATCATGAACACATTGAACAACTGTCTCTTGAGGACGTGGGTTAAAAAAATGCTCTGTCCTGCAAAGTGCTCTCAGACTAGGAGTCGGTAAAATTTTCCATCGTTTTACTCTTCACAGCTGAGCAAGTGTGATACATCAGTGACAGCAATGTAGGACGCATGCCATGTCTGTGGTTGGCAAGTGTCTTTAACTCTGTGTGCAAAATAAAAATGAGGACCATCTTTCAGTTCCACAGCCAGTAGTAATCCTCCACTCGTTATGCTGAGTCCCCTGGATTACGGCTACACCATGACCTCTATGTGGAGACACAGGAGTCGTTTTGAAACTGCTCCGCTCAGGGTCCGCACGGCTTATGGACTTAGGCACAGCGCTGTGGGAACGGAGCTACAGCACCTGCAGACCAGAGCTAGAACAGCTGCATCATATGGTGCTACTGCCGGCAAGTCTTTCCGAAACCAAAGGCTCCAAAAGGCTCCATTACAACGTGAGCCAGCTCAGCACCAAACCCAGCGATTGCATCTCTGTTACCCCTTCACTTGGATTATGCCATTCCTCCCTGTTACCTGAACAGTGAAGCTGGGAGGATGAACTTTTCATTGTAAATTAAACAAAGCTACCAAAATTGACAAGATAACAAGACAATAGCCATAAATGAAAACTCTTGGAACTTGATTTTAAAATCAGTCAGTATAAACAAATGAAGTATTTTTTACACATTATTGCCTCTGCGACTAGACATTCTCTAAATATCCAACCATATAACACATGTCAATACAGAGAACTTTTTTTTTTGCTAGTGCACAATCTTCTTTTCATCACTTCTCAATCTTCTTCTGTTAATTGAGAAAAATGAAGCAAACGACAGAGCTATAAAATCCATCCCAACACCACTAACATTACAAAGAGTAAGTCTCCCTGATTTTGCAAAAAGTTCAACTGGATTAATGATCTGCTGCATGGCTCCCAAAATTCAAACCATAATAGAAGCAGTTTATCAGTTAATAGTCTTAGTCCTTATACACAGGATAAATAAAGATAATTTAAGTATACTAAATATTTTAATTCCAATATTTTATTCCTTGAAAAACAAGCATTAGAAACATACGCATTTCAAAATATGCAAGCACAGTTACAGCACATCAATTCTCTCTATCTCAGTAAGAGTTCTGTTTCACACCACCATTTAAATACTGATTTCTTGAATTGGTTTTACTTCTTCATGAAATAATATTTACTTGTTACCTATCTCATACTGGTTAACACCGTGAACCTCAGTTCTAACAGCAGCGATTTACATTTGCGCATGGTAGTTTCCATATTATTAATAAACCATTAGTAATGCAATATATTAATATAAACCAAGAAAGTCAAGAGGATACCGTCATATGACAGCTGAAGACCTGTTTTATCAGCTTTGAAATCACCTGTAAATGCAGCTATATTTTAACGTTTTCCCCAGTATTGAAATGCTGTTTGTGTAAGCCAAACAGATTCACAGTATGTCTCAGAGTACTGAAGAGGGGACGGCTGTTCTTAGGAATCCACCTCAGCTGCATTAAGACCTCCTCTCACTGCATGCTGTCATCTGTTGTTCTTCTCGTTGCTTATACAATCCTCATTGAAAGAGTAACCTATTGACCTCTGTTATTTTAATTTTTATAGCCCTGATTCTAATTCTGTTCTTATTGATGACTTCTGTTAATAACCTTAAACAGCTTCCACGTAACATATAACCATGTTACTTTGTCAGAAGAAGTAAAAATACCATAACTAAAATGCCTTGTCAATGCATCTTCACTCACTCCAAATCTCCCTCCAACTTTGTATAAACCTGTTGTAGTTCTCTGCATCTTTTCTCCCCGAGGATACGGAATGCAATTATACCGTGGTCACTAATACTTAGCGGCTCAGATATTGATCCTTCTTAAATGACCTCCTGCATGTTACTTCAGTCAAGTATAATTCTTCCTTGAACAGTGTCTCGCAAGAAATCTGTTTCCAGAGGTGCTTAGAGCACTGCTCCTTTAATTCAACAACATTTCGGACATGGTACCAGTGCTCAGAGGAAGCTGATGGCTTGTACTGGATGCACACCCCCTCCGTGTTACTACCATATTGTAAATGGTACACCTCATGACACAGACACACTGAACTGGCCAAGGGGAGTGGTTGCAAACACAGGACCGTGGACCACAGGCAGTTTTCCCATGAATCACGGAAAGGCTTTTTACCTTCCAAGACTACATCTGAGACAGCACCACCTGTCTCCTGGGCACTTTAGGATTTCTACTGATCACTGTGCAGAGGTGTTACGGATAAGGCTGGTGCAGATTCTACACGCATTGTCCAATCAAGCAATGGTCCAGCTCTTTGGGAGCGTCAGGCAGGGGCATGCCTAGGATGAAACAAACTCTTGACATCTCCTACCAATGCCAGGGCAAACAAGAGCTCAATGTTGCCAAGGAAGCGTCAGCAAGCATTGAGAGAAGATGAACAGCACTTAGCACTCACTTTCCTCCACTTTTTATGACAAAGTTTACTGGAAGTCACGTCAAGCATAATGAGTATTTCTACTTCTCTGGCAGTAGGTAGGAGCTTTGGCCTGACTGCTTTTCCTACCACCACCTTTCCCCCACCTGACCAGAACACGATCCTGTCTCTTTTTCTGGGAAATGCATTTAACACTCCGTAAATACGCTATGAAGACTCTGATCACAACACATTTCATGGTGTTGTCACAACATTTCATCACTGTTCAAATTCATAGTTTTCATTAGTGAAAAGCTCAACTCTCCCATTTTAAAGTGAATCTTTAAAATATAACTGGTTTTCTATAAAATACAACTGGAGGTGCAGAATGCATTCCTATGGCCTCTGCCTTACTCACGTTGCTACTAGTCTTCTATCTTCTAGCTCTACCACAAAGCTCTCACTCTGTATTTAGTGAAGAGGATTTAAATTGTCTCAGTTCATCAGCAAATCGAGAAGCCTATTCTACTTCAGTACGAAGTTCTCAGTTCAAACTTATGCACACACATCGTGTTTTAAAAAAATCTTCTTGATGACATCTAAGTATATTTCCTTAGTGACAAAACTCCCGTTTAATTTTCAGCTAAGACAGATATCAATTTAATTTGCCATCCAACCTGGCTATCAAAAGTGAAAAGAAAAAAAACTTATACAGAGGACACGTTATTTCAACTAGACAAGAGAAAGACTACAAGGGCCTATACAATATTGGATGAATACACTTTAAAAACAAAATAAAGAACAAACAAAAAACCCCAAACAAAAACAACAACAACCAAAAAAAACCCCACCTGTGTGCAAAAGAAGATATAACGTTTCCAGGAGATACAACATACCAGACTCTGTGGCTTCAAAACATATATTAACAGTGAGAGGACTAACCAGGTATAATAGTAAGCCCTGAAAAAGAAAGGTAACAACAAAAATCTCCAAGAGCTTTGCCAAACATGTCAGCTCTCAAGTTTGAGCAACAACCAACCTTAATATGGGGAATTAAAGAGGGTACTCTTTGGATGCAGGTTGTCCCATGTCTACCTTCCCTCCTCTGAAACAGATGGTACTAAACAACGCTGGAAATCAGGGAGCACCATCATACCAAATAGGACACTCCAGTGGCTGCCTGCATCTGGTAGTTCTGGTATTTCTATAGGAAAGGGAGCTCAGAGGACAGGAAGAAGCCACTGCGTCAGCGGTACTCAGCTGTAACAGCCACAGGCATTCACATACTACTAATGAAAACAAATTACTAGTAAATGGACTCTTGCAATCTAACTACTGACAGTTGGTAATAAATTATATACTATGTAGTATATTAACTATACTGTATAGTCAGGTTTTATCTCTGGTACCTTTGTTCATGGAAGCTGCACAGCTAATTTTACCCCTTCTCTTTTGGACCACCTGCCCAAACAGAGTAAGCTGCAAGAAAAGTGGTGGGAAAAATCAGCTCAGGACTAAAGGCAATGGATATAAAGTAAGCCCACAGACTCCTGTCAAAGAAGGATTAATTGTGGCACTTTAAATTCATGGTGACTGATTAGTACCTCTCAACCACACAAATCGGAAGAACAGTAACCAGAAGAAAGATTTATAAAGCCATCAAGATGACTGGAAGATTTGCACTGGAAAGTATCTTATGAAAAAAGCAACGTACACTTCTGCATTAGCTGGGAGTCGATAGTCGAGATCAGAGCACTGGGAAGTAATCTCGACTGCTGAAATTGTCAAGAGAGGGCAAGCTTAATGAACATCTTGCAAAGATGGATGATGATTACAGAATTGCTGGATGGACAATATTTCTTTCCCTTGCTATCATTCAATGTGCAGTTCTTATACCTATCTCCTCACTTGCCATTTAGATCCTAAGAAATAATCCACTTCTATAGTGTTCATAAGCGCAGTTTTTAATCGTCTCAGAAGCGTTAGTGACAAATCTCTGTATGAAAGATGATAACCAAAGACTGAAGTCAAACCATAAAGAGCACATTATTTCTCACTGCTCAACTTGGGTCATGGTACGCTTCTGTAACACCCCATTTACTGTTCCCAGAAGAGAGCTGCCTGAAACTAACCTGAAATTACTCACGCCAGTAAAAAAGTTTATTTTCTGTGGCTTGCTCACGATCGCATAGGAACACTGAAGTAGATCTTACCTCATTGGAATCAATAGTCATTAATCATTAATCTAAATGGAAGCGGTATTGGGACAGCTGAAGCACATCTAAATAGATGCTGAGACTCCTAAATCCCATCAGGGCTCCTAACTTTCTATTGATTTGTCTGCTTGACAACTGAAACACTTTACTGAAACCAGAAGTCAGGATTCTAGAAAGAAGTTAGCCTAAATACTTAGCTGAATTTCAGCTTTTGAGGCACATGCAGGAATAGAAGATCCTTTTATTCCCCAATTCATCCTGTTGCATGGACTCTATATTGCCCAACTTCTGCTGCCAATGAAGCAGTATTCAAAAGCCAGTCGCTTCCTAAAAGACAGCCTCAATTTATCCTTAGGACAGCTTTAGATGGTGAACTCTTACTGAATGAATCAGCCACAACCCCAAAGGAAAAAGTATAGCCTCATGCAATTAAAGCCTTATCAAACAGGGAATCACAGGCATCTGTTAAAAAGAATTCTAATGATTCACCTACCCTCCTACAACAAATCCAAACCCAAATATATCCCAGTGCCCAAAATACGATCGAATCAGTTCTCTAAAAGCTCCCTGCATTGTTCCCTCCTTTCGTTCACCCGTTACATAGCATGCGCAGGAAAAGCGTATTCCCTTGCTGCAGTCCCATTCTTTGACTGACCTTCTGCTTATTAATTTACAGACTAGAATATAATTGTTACCCTTAATTTTGTTTTACCTATTTTATGCAATGCTCTGATTTTGTCCAACATGGTCCTGCAATTCTTGAATATTTACCTTTAATTCTTTGATTTTTCATATTCCATGTTGATTTTCAGACCACTGCACGGCACATGATTCAAACAAGCTGTTCTCTTGTTATAATTCCTATTCCTACTTCACTTTAGATTATTTTGCACTTGAGTCTTGAATAAAACTTTTTGCAACAGGAAGTTTTTCATTTTTTTTCCTTGTTCATGTTTCCCATGCAGACTCTTTTGAAGACTGTTATCATTGTTTTGCCCTTCACTTTGCTCTCATAGAACTAGGATTATTATTATTATTCTAATGATTGAGCCATTTAAGCTGCCATCTGAATCGTAAGAATTACCTCTAGAGGAGAGTGATCTCCATTTGTTTTGTCCATCTTCTGTATCATCACCACCACGCTGTAAGCATTCACTGGACAATCCTAAACTTCCTATATTCTTCTACTTGGTGACACCTTGTTAGTTTAAATACCTTCATCTCATAACCGACTGTACGTTGTACAACTCTACTTATTAAAAAACAACAATGAACCTCTTGTATCTGGCCTTCTTGTTTTGGTGGCTCATAGAAGACGTCTACAGCAGAAAATCCCACCTTCACTTCCCTTCCATCAGTGCTTTGACATTTTCAAGCTTTCTGGATTTCAGAACAAACGTAAATGTTAAAGAGGACAAGGATTTAGTGGCAAGCTCCTTTTCCTGAATTTTCTGATCTTGATTTTGCTAAAAATCCTTCCAAGCCATTTTTTGGAATTAGATAAAGACCAGAAAAGCCATTATAGAGAACTGCATTAGCCCCACGGTGAGTCTTAAGCTGTATGAGACACATATGAATAAAACAGACTTCCACCAGGTAACACAGAGAAGGGCAAATAAAGTAGCTTGTTAGTTATCATCGTGAACAGATACTTGAGGGTAGAGACATGTTTCTCTATTGCAATGTGATGTCAAAGCTGAGAAAACATGCACTGAAATCCGGGTTCTGAAAGGGAGGAAACTTTGGTCATTACAATGCTGTCACCGTTCTTATGGCCCTTTTGGGCTCTCTCCTCCCAATGCCTGACTGCCACCTACAGTTCCTGCTCTGTGCTCATTACGTGTCCAACGATGGCATGTACCTGTGACATACATCGTCTTTAACTGAGACAGAAAGAGGCACATTCAAAGGGACCACTACTAAAGCACTTTGCATTTCACCTCCTCCATAACACAAGGTTCAGAAATCTGTTATTGTTCTGGTTTCCATAACTTAAATGTAAGCAAGAAAACACCTTTTGCTTATGGTCATTCAAAAATGAGCTGAACTGTTTCTGGTGGCCTTTCACCAAAAAAAAAACCCACCCCAAATTCAGCCTAAAGGAAGATGTCCTGCCCAGTATGGAAACCTCAATATAATCTCTTAAAGTTTACTAAAATGGAAACTTAAACCAATCAGAGTGTTAACAGTCCCAAAAGCTATGAGGAGTATCAATACAGGTTGTCAAAAACATCAGTAAAGCTGGGAAGACTTATAAATTGTTTTGACTATCATAGGGCTCACTGCACGAAACAGTGGAAGTTTAGTATCAAATCCTTGCTATTTCTGATACCCAAATTCAATTGTATCATTTTTAGAGTGAGCAATTCCATACTACACTTAGAAGTTCAAAGTTCTGAATGAGATTAAGAAGTTGATAACTTCATATACATGACCAGTGTTTCATATGATTTGAACTGTTCACCTCTTAAAACCCAAAATGTTATTTGATCTAGAAGGTAACAGTGAAGGTTACGATTCCCTCGTGGCATGTATGGGAAGAAATACATTGAAGACCGCCAGAAGATTTTACAGAGGACAGTGATCTGTGTCAACAATAATCCAGTTATTTCCCCTTGTTGAAAAAAAAAAAAATTTGCACATTCTTATAGTTAAAAGTGTTAGAAAGTTAATGTCTGCTGTAAAGAAACCAAATCCTATGACACTCCTAAGCTCCAATCACGTGTGAGAATTTGCTACTTGCTTATACTATCCTGAGTGTCAGAAGAATAAAGAAAGGGAAAAATAAAGAACCCAGGAGTGACCCAAGGAACAACATACGGTTAAATCTGATTGCTGTGCCAGCGTGGAAGGTGACATACTACAGGACTGGTGGGCCTGTTCAAGGGTTGACATTATTTTTGTGAAGTAATGCCTCACAAACCCCTTGGAACTCCATAAGGCATCAAGAAGCACCTAAGTAATAAATTCATGCAACACAAAGGTTTTCAAAATCCTATAATGACCTCCCTCATATCTTAGTTGAAAAAAGAAGTTCTTCAGAAGTTCTTTAAGAAGCCGATGTGCAACACTAAAGAAAGTTTTCAGATTAAAAGACAGGAAAGCAAAGATAGTCAGAATTGTCAGTTTTCAGACTGTAACGAACTTACCAATAGGTACTTCCAAGCACCAGTGTTGATAGAAATATGCTAAACAGCAGACACAAATGCTCTGAAAGAAAGAATAATAATGGAGCACACAAAGTTTGCGGGTGACAGAGTTATTTGTAAGAGCTAGAATTAATACTGGCAACCAACACTGTCAAAGGATTTCATAGCAATGAAATGGATAAAATGGCAAATAATGCCACAGGGGGAAAAAGCATGCTAGCTCCACAAACTACCAGGAGAAAAAGAAGTAGGACTGCGTAATTCAGTGCATCAAAAACCAGTACACTTCATGTGTTCAGGTCTTAAAAGTAAGGAAGTTTCCTTTATCAAAATGAGTTTAAAGCAGGTAATACTGATTTGATACAGCTCTACAGTATTTGCACTGGGAAACTGTAAGCTGCTTTTCACCTTGATGTTAATGCCACTGCCTAACAGAAGCCAAATAATGAACAACTGAAGCCACTAAACTTGCAATCTAGTATTTGTGCTGAATGATTTCACAAAACAGATCTGTTCATGCTTTGATGGCTGGAACTAGTAATTCTCACAAGGCATCCACATTTTTGTCAGTTAACTTCAGGCTCAAACAACAGCAAATGAACAACATGAACAGGAGTAGAAAGCTCAGGAGCCTTTGCTACCCCAAAGGCAGCGCTTTGCTCCTGCCAGTATCTTAATACTGTCACATTTGGAAGCATCCAGCAGCCGCATCCTGTTCTGCATCACCTCCATTTGCTGTCTGAATGAGACGTCTGTGAGCAAGGAGGATACTTAGACTTGAGGAAGGAGGTAAAGCACTGACTCCAACGCAGTCTTGGATTTACACTCCTCTGAAACTTCCTGCCTCTTTACTCTGTACTGGTTCCAAGATTCACTTCTGTGAGCACTACTCCTTGCTGCAGCTTCCCGCCCACGTGCTGCAAGGGAATGGTTGTTAAGAAAGGCATTCCTCATGGATCTGATGAAACAAAACCTAACACATGGATGTCTGTGCTCAGTGATCAGCACTAGGTGTTAGGAACAGTGGAAGTACAAGTCATCGTGAGATGAATCTTGCATTTGGCAGTAGTTTAGGGTTTACCTGAACTGCAGGTTGTTAAGCCACACTGTGACTGTTAGATTTAAGAGCTGCCAGTGGATATATCATCTCTTAATTAACCTACGCTTTTCATCACCGCAGAACTGTGCATCAACCAACCCTGCAGTTTAGCTCTATGTTCCTTAAGAAGGCACCTCATTCTATTTTTAGAGGTGCTGTCTGATCATTTTATTTGATAAGCCTGGGATCTTTTTTTGCAATGAGTGAATAACTGGCCCTCTATTTGCCATTAATTTCCCCACTGCTTGGGTTTTCCTCTCTCATTTTACATATCCTTTTGCAAACGGGATGGTCAGAACAACATTCAATGCTCAAGATGCAGGTGCAATGTGAGTGAGATCTTTTCTTCTTTGTTTCTAACACACATACTCATAAATTCGTACTTTATTTCTAATTCTTAACTTGACCTCTCAGAACACTGCCAAGCAAAGGGATTACATTTGCAAATTATTCACAACGACAGCAGGCTCCAGGAGCAAAACATGAGTAGCTACAGCTTATCACTGCACGTGGGGAACCAGACTTTGGCTGCGTGCTGTCTGAAGTTACTCAAATACAGCCACTCAATATAAACACAGGGAGTTTGGAGGTGGAGCTGAAAGCTAAGCATAAGATACAACAATGTGAATGTTTTAAATCAGACTACTTGGGTATATTTACTCTCTCTTTTATCAAAGACCATTTTCATACCAAGACTCACCCATCACCTGCGCTGTTCACAGGCACCCACATAAGCCTCCCTCTGTACCGAGAGGGGCCCCAGCTCTTCACCCCTCTTGGGTGGGGACCTTAATTCTGGGTATAAATAAATACCCATAGGAGGATGCAAAGACAACACAGCCAGACGCTTCTGAGCAGTGCCCAGGGACAGGAGAAGAGCCAGGCAATACAAACAGGAGCACACCAATAGACTGTAATTGTGTCAGCATTTTTGTAGCCCAAGGTGGAGTAAGGGTATTACTGCCATTGCTCCAGACCACAGGCATTGTAACCTGCGCACAGCCCTAGTGCCAGGCTGGTTATCAACCCGCTGTTGCGGTGGGAACTGGGGCTTGGTACCAGGCGTCTCTTGATGGTTCAAGTGTGGGATAATATAATATCAAAGGCCTTGAAAATATGCAATCTCTCTGATAAACTGATTTCAGCTCAGACCAACTGCTTTGTACCATTTCTTTGTACTTACGATGTACCAATATATTCTCCTTGTACTTTCTACATTATTTCACAGCAATTACAATAAGCCCCAGAGTGTTTTTAAAAATACTGAGTATTCTTTGAAGGAAAAATAATGGATCTCTGATCCACTATACTGGAAGAGGCTTCATATACTACAGATTCTTTATTATGCACTCTTCTGGAAAGCTATAAGGTTTAATCCACCAATTTGGAAGTAAAAATTAGATAATTATTATTTTAAAACAAATTATTTATGATTTATTGTTCTGTTTCTCATGAGTTTTGCCAAATGTTAGACCACTCAAGGACAAACTCACAGCTACTGATTTTCCTTAGAAGTCTAGAATTGTAGAATAATTAGAATTGGCAGGATTCCCGATTGTCAGCTAGTCCCAACCCTTGCCAAAGCAGGGCCAACTAGATCAGGCTGCCCAGGTGAGTTTTAAGTATGTCCCAGGATGGTGATCCCACAGCCTCCCTGAGCCCTTATGCCTCCAGTACTTGAGCACCTCATGGCAAAAATGTTTTTCATTATATCAAAGTGGAATTTCCCATGTTTCAGCTTGTATCTGTTAACTGTGATCCTATTACTATGGAACTGCATGAAGAGTCTGGCTTTACCTTCACTCCAGACTCTCATTATTTCAAGAAAACAGCAGGATCTTCCTTTGGCCTTCTCTTCTTGTGACTGAGCAACTCTGTGCTCTCAGCTTCTCCTGAGTCAGGAAAGTGAGAACTTCACTGAAAGCCTGCTGGAAATCCAGGCAGACTTTTTAAACCACATATCCCTTATCCATATCTCCTGCTTCAAAGAACTTCAAGTTCCCTTTCATAGAAACCATCCACGAAGGACATTCACTTCAGAAATCCATCTTTCCTTCCACTTTACAAACATGCTTGTCCCATGTACGGGATCACACTGACAAGACAGCTCAGCAGTGACCCAAAGCCATGCCATCAACTTGCAATACCCCTTCATACATGTTTTTGCCAAAGGATGTTTTCTTTACCAGAGAAACAAATTTCTTGTTAGTCCATGTCTACATTTCTCCCAATACTTAAAACTCCATAAAACATGGTACCCCCACTGACCAGGGGGTTAGGAGGCAAAAGATAATCACAGGAGGATGATGTAGCCAGGGTTACCCTCTTTCTGTCTTTCTGCTTCCCCGATGAAGTGTTGATCCCTTCCTCAGTCCTCTAATACTCTTATTTCTAGCCCTATTTCTCAGTGTTTCTTAGAAGGGAAAATGAAAGAGAAGAAAAAGAGAGACACAGAATCCTTTGCAGCACCCTTCTTCCCTCAAAGCAACAGACCTGGCCTTTCTGTGGGCTCTGCCGTACCTGCTGCTGCTAAAGATAGGACAGAACTCAGGAGGCCAAAACAGCGAGACCCCTGCAGCTGCTGAAGGACCACCACAGTGCTTCTTGTTCACCTGCCTCTTGTCCCTTGAGACAACTGAGCTCGCTTTAATTATGCCAAGGAAGCTACTGCTAACTGCATGAGACCTTTTTAAATGTGGCTCTGAAGAAATGCATTTGGTACAGGTCCTCTACAAGTTTCCTTAAAACTGTTTGCTGCTCCAGTATGTGGAAGGAAGGGATAAGGCACGAAAGGAATGTCAGCATTTGCGGCATCTGTCTGTGCCAAAATATTAGCATTGGCACCATCAAAGAGACCAAACAGCTCCAGGTTTCCCAGAGCCGATCTTTACTTTTCAGATTTCCCCAGGCACTATTCTGAGAGCCCCAGGCAAACACTGTTTGCCTCCCATATCATTTAATTGATGGAAGAAAACCAGAAATGTTAAACAACAGTAAAATAGACACTTTGTAAGCGCTGCAAACAGAAGTGCAGCAGAAAACTGAATACCTTTAAGAGTTCATCTGATGAAAGCTGGTGTGCTTCATAAAATGAGACTGGAGATCATAGAAATGTCTTTAAAACAACTTACATCTAAACCACTTTGTTTCCCTCATTAAATGAAAGCCACCATCTACCTGAAAAGTATCTACGCTTTTTTTTATTAGCTTGAAAGAAGGAAATTAGATTTGTGTACAAGTATGCTGCTTAATAAATTCTGAACTATAGGTAAAAAGTGTCCCAATAAATTTTACAAAAGCAGGTGGCTGAACAGAAGCCAAAGTGGTCATTCGGGCACAGGATGAACCATGACCTCAATCTCTTAATCTCTCTCAGCCTCTGGCTGAGGCTGGAGAAAGACAGGGACACTCATACTGTGAATGCTGTTGCTTCTTCAGGAAAACTTTCAGCTGGAGCATATCAACCTCTTCACCAGCAGTGTTTGTCTATATAGCTCATTTAGTTTCAAAAAAGTTACAAGCATCTTCCAAATCTTTTAGAATTACATGGCATGCAGAACATCATCTCTCATAAAGAGTATCTGACACACCATGAGTACACTTTGTGTAATTCCGTAAAGTCGACCAACACAGATACGCTAGAAATCAGTCTTCATTAGTTCTGCTTCTCATGAGATCATTTATTTAGAGTGTATTAAAGACTAAAGACTGCACTGGCCAAGGTCTGTGAAAAGACAATGCAAACATTATCTGAGCTGGCTCAAAGCAATGCCTTTATCTTTCTCTTTCCTCATTTAAAAGTATGCAAGACAAAAGAAGTTCTTCTTTTCCACATAATTATTTTTCCTGCTTTGCTAGGGAAAAAATTAAAACCTGTTTTCTCTTATCTGCTAGCTCACTCCAATACCCCTTTTTACTTTTTGACTATCTGAACACATGTATGGAGGTTTTCCTTTGTCTAAGAAAATACAAAGGATTTGAGAAATGACATGCAAAAAACTACATCATCTTTGTGCTTAGACATGAAAGCAAAAATTAAGAAGTGCCAAACTTAATATGCTCTGTGCAACCCTGATTTAGTCTCTTTGTGTGTCAGCTTTGATGAGGCACCAACTTAACGTGCCTGTCTATTATTCTGTCTAGCGTCATCAGTCACAGAAAAAATGGAACAGTTTCAGAATGAATAGGAGTCGTGTAGGTGAAATTATTCCGTCTCTGACACGTGCAGCACTTGCTACAGCCAATGAACTAAATGAGGAAGTGAAGGAAGAAAGAGGGAGGTCTTACAAGAGGAACTGATGAGGATGCTGCAGAGTAGTATCTTCTTTCACTTCTGAGTTCCTGGAAGAGTCTGGAGAAGTTAAACTATTTCAAAGATGGTCCATAACAGCACATTCTCCATTTTCCAGGCATCTCCCTGGCAGTCTCGTGGATGACTTTACAAAAGTGCAGCACACGAGCAATGGTAACTGCATGTACACTGATTGTAACACAGTCCTTCGGGTGTGTAAAAACCCCTGAACTTCAGGAAAAGGGGAAAAGCTTGAACAGCCCTTCCTTACTGGAGAGGGTAAGGAAGAGGCTTAGGCTAGAGTCCTGCTTTTTCCTTACTGCAAATATCTAACTATTACATGAAATTAGGGACTTCAAGTTTCTACTCCATGAAGTTTATGAAATCTTCTAGGTACTGCAAGCCTAGTCATTAAGCAATTTGAAGAAAAGGAGTAGAAAAATCAATAACAGCTATGATTTAATCATGTAATACGTTATCTGAAAAAGACTCCCCACAGGGAGTGGCACAGATACTGCATCTGCTGCCTCACAAGCTTTTTCTATCAATGACTGTGCCTGGATTAGCCATTTACAGAGCAGAGACAGGATCTTTATTTACAAGGGATATACAACCAATAACTAGATGAAAACCTATAGCAAAAAGCCCTTGAGGAAACCTGTTTGGTTTGGGGATTTTTTCCTTTTTTGATTAGAACTTGGCTATTATAGAAGAATAAGAGGAAGCATCATATTAAAAGTGAAGTTAAAACAACACAATGAACAGTTGCTCAAGACATTTTGGCATGGGTAAGAGAACAAGAGAGCACATACTAGAGCCAAAATCAGTACAAGTCTGGACGTGCTTGCAAAAAATACGAGAGGGAACTGTCACCTCAGAACTGAGAAAAGAAACTGCTGGAAAACCCACAGATCACAAGTGCTGACAAGACAAATATAAGTGGGAATGTGGAAAAAGGAGCAGGAAACTGAGAAAGCTCTAACTTGTTTCCCAGCAGTGGGTGTCTAGGATTCACTATGGAGTATCTGAGAGCAAAATGTAAGAAAAAATACACCTATGTGAACTTAATAATACTAGAAAACCAGAGCTTTATATAAGTGCTAAAGCTGCAAGTACTGAAAAGAGTGCTGAAAGACAAAGAGTAATAAACAGCAGCTGAATTACAACAAGGAATGAAGAGCTTGATTTCATTAACTAACACAAAGATAGTGGACTCAAGGGGGGAAATTAATCAAGTACCAACCACGGAAAAAGCAGAGAAGAAAAGCACAGAGGAACATTGCAAGTAAAGCAGGTTAAATCTGGAAAATGGCCTAAATCCTTATTTACAACCTCCTCTCAGGTTGTTTTGTATCCTTTACCTTACAAATTTTAATATCAGAATTAGTTGAAACGGTGTGTTTTGCTCAAATTAAAAATGGGCCTGTAAATACACCAAGTATTACGATGCCACTAACACTATTCTTTGTAGATATCCAAATGCAAAACTCCACTTATGCAGCCACAGAATAAAGCAACTGCCTTATTGCTCTGGTTGTGTCTTACAGCTTGGGGGAAAAAAATCTTTCAAGTGGGAAAATACAAAACAATACTTGGGTAAAATAAAATATTTGAACATAACCTACAGCTAATGTTTTAATTTATTTTGTAAAGAGCATTTAGTTCTCGCAGTATTTTGTAACGAACAACTCAGATTTTCTTTTTTTTCCTTCTATTTTTTTTCTCCCAGCTTTCAGCTCTTCAGGCAATCTTTCCTTTTAAGGTTTATCAGTGCTCCCTCTCCCCCACGATCAGTTTTAGACATCTGGAAGTCTTAATATCGGGATGTAATATGCTCAGATATCTTTACTGTAAGATGCTCACATTTTTAAGTTGGACCATAATGCTGCGTTTTCTGTACAGCGCCCATTTACTTGGCATAACTACATTCTTGGCTGTAACTCCATGTTAACAGAGACTGCCAGTAATTGCTTTGTTGTCCTTCTCACACGATATTCTCCTTGAAGACCACAGTAAAAACACCAAAAGTTGCTATACTACAGATCAAGTGCTTGATGAGAATACTCAAGAACTGAGTTATTTTTAATCGATGGCCCTGTTCAGCAGTATGTTCTGGCTCTACCGTTCAGCAGCAGCTTAAAGCAGCCCCACAACACACCCATCAGATTAAATGAGTATACTGCCACTTTGGCAAAGCTAAAGCACTGGGATGTATACCTGCCTGCCTCTTCTGCTTCCTAAGCTCTGTGTAGATGTGCACTCACAGAACACACTCCTTTCTTGTAATTTTCAGGATCCATTTCTTCTTTTTGCCTTATACTTTCCAGCATTTAAAGGCACAAGTTTACCTTCATTCGATTGTTACAGATGCTTCAGTTCCCTGTTCTCCTTGAATTTTCCCTATTAAAGAGATCTCATGCATGTAATTAATTTTTTCTAGGATATTTAGTACTTTTTTGCTGTTACTACGGTCTGTTACGACCTAAAAAGAAATGCACAGATGATAGTCCATTTTCAAAGTGTCTGCCACCTTACACTGTTCCCATGAGATCAAAGTCTCCAAATACCTAACGGTTAAATGCATTTTTCAGAACAGTGCAGTATCTCTCACTGTTCCTAATCAGAATGAACCGCAAGCTTTGCTCAACACAGGCAGGCAGAGCGGAACACCACCAGAGGTGAGGTTGGCAGATGTTCGCCTTTCCCAAGAGCAGCTTGTTGCCTCGTCTTCCTTCAGAGCACTAGATCCATCTGTGCATGTTAAATCTACATCTAAGCCCTGCAGTTTATCTCTAAGTTTCTCTCTAGATGTCTCACATCTTCACAGCTTGGTCTGTACCAAGCCCACAGTATTGCTTCATTTTACAGCCTGCAATAATCAAAGCCAAGCCGACGCAAGTAAGCTCAACTATTAACACTGGGTGCTGCAATAAATACAATTTACAATCGAAACACTGTACTATACTAATATTAGTACACAGTTGAGATTAACTAGCTTTGAATATGTCAAAATTCTTCCTTCCTTCCCAGCCTCTCATTATTTTTTCTTCCTAAAATGTATTAAAACGCCTCTGTAACCACTGAGTTAAGTTCACCAGGCTTCCATTCACACAGAAAAGCACTGTCAAAACTATATCCAACTTTAATTTTACATCCCAATTAAGGAGTTAAAAGAAATAATTATGGCATTATATACATAATATGCAAAGTAGCACTACAAAGTAATCCCCAGGCAAAGTATCAGTCAACCAGACTGCTGACTAATACACCAAGTTAAACTAACCGACAATTATTATGGGCCATCCCGCCCTTCTCAAGACCAAACAGCTTATACCCAAAGTTATGGCTCTACTCTGATAACCCCTTGTGAACTGCTGAACCCAGCCACTGCCCCTTATCAGCCAGCTTATCAGCAAGGCCTCAGCTGAACGCAGATATCTCAGAAACATGGGGTAGAAGTTGGCTGTCACAGCTGCATTAGCAGGTAAGAACCATGGGACCTAAGATTAGGTCATAAATATCATATGAATGTGACTTCACGATTTGATCTTAGTTGTTGCATTTTTAATAAAAAAAATAACTGGAATGAAATGAAAAAGAGTGGTGAAAAGAGTGTTACTAGCAGTCTCTACAGAATTCCGTGCGGGACAGAGAAGATGTATATGGAACAATTTGTAACATCTCAAAAAAAATCCCAGTGAACTATCAGACAGCAAAACAAAGTGATTTTTCACATAGCAGATAACTGAAGTATAATCCTACTGTAGCAGGCTATCACGGAAACCAGAAAAATAAAGGTGGGGTTGAAAATTATCAACCGAATTTGAGAGTGAGAACATCCTCACTGCTACTAGACAAAACGGTTTGCAAGTGCTTATAAAGGGCCAGGGCTGGTATCCTCCCTGTTGGCAACGTTCTTCTGTAAGCAGCTACAACGGGACCAGACAGAAAAGACATACAGAATGTTAAAAAACCTCTAGAGCTCAAGTGTACTCTCCCACTGCAAAAAAAAAGTTTCTGTTGGACAAAAGTATGAGTAACTCCAAATATACACCTCATAAATTAAACTCTAAGCCATGGATTTAGTTATAAATTGTCAAAAAATATATTAAATAGGGAGACATCCTACGATGTAAGGGAGGATAAGCTGTATTCTGCATATGACACCAGTGAGTCAAATTTCTGCACCAACTACAAACCTTCACTATCTTGATGATAGCTCCAGAAGACTGGAGTCTCCAGGGGGGGAAAAAAAACCCAAACAAACCCAAAAAACAGAGGAATTACATTAATAACGAATTTTGAGAACAAAAAGCAAACTAACTCATGCAGGTTTTCTGCATCATTATAATCAAGGTTAAACCCTTTGTAACTCAGATAAAGAATTCAGGGCAGTGTGAATCTCCTAGAATTTCCTCAAAAATGCTTGACAGAGAATTTGCTGCATTTCAAATAAAATTGCGCAAAGTCTTAACAGCCCTCTGCTCAGATGTGTACCTCCATTTCTCACACACCACACCTCCTGTGATCATTTATGTATTTAGCATCCTTTTGCTTGAGACACCTATCCATCATCACCTGTGGTAAGCAAGGATGCAAAATAAATCATTTTGGTCTTTCTGAAACTTACAGTATCCATTAACTGCCCTTTCTACGCATCGATAATCCACACAGATTATTAAATTTTAGGCAGGTATCTTATTTCCAACATTTTAAAAGAACTTACTGCTATTTGGTTTTACTAAATTTCAAGAACAATCACTTCATAAAGTCAACAATTCTTTTTAAACCCCTGTCATTTTTTGTTGTATCTTAGAAATTTATTGCCGCTACCTCTTACAGCGGAGCTACCTGCATTACTTTGTCGTTCAATTCACAGAGTTTGCTCAATAATCTTGAGCCAGGAGTCTGTGCTGGGAATAAACACGGTCAATAGGAAATGTGTTCTTGTCATTCTAAATTAGATCTGAAGTTAAACTTGTTGTTTTGGTGGTTTAACCCTTGAGAATTTGAGGATCTCATAATTTATAGAGTGTATAAAAGAAGTTTATTTTGACTAACAACATTATTGGCTATATCCATGTAGCTAAATATATCTACAGTAAGTTTTCATTCCCAAAAGCTGCTAAAAGCCTTTCTGGGCCATTTTCCCATCACAGTTTCCTAAGTCACAACTTAGGAGTTAGCCAGAACACTTACTTCAGTAATGATGACACAAACAAAATAAATAGTAGAGATTGTGGTAAATATGACAAATTATGTTAAAGGTATTTCAAAAGGTGATGAAATGACTCTGTAGAAGCTTTCTTCCACAACAAATGGTGCCTATTAAACTCCACAGACTAAGGTGTTCGAACCTCATTCACCTGTTTGGAAACCAGGCAGTTTCAAACTGAAATACCCAGGACCCAGTGCTACAGGTGGAGAGTACAAATACCAGCTGATCTAAAGCTGAAATTTAAGCTAATGGTGTTAACTGAAAGAAGCATGAGACTCGCACCTGCTCACTTCTCAGCTGATGACAGTTATCCAAGAACCGCGTTCAGCTTTGCTAGGGGTTATCAGCTCCTTATTCAAACAAGGGCCCAGAGACTGCTGGCAAGGGAGCTCCTCATTGCTCTGGCAAGATCTGACAACAGTTTTGTATAACTCCCTTTTCCACCCTTCCAGGTACTCCAAAACATTCCACCATGCTTCTTGCTCGATGCAAATAAGGAGAAGACAACAACATGGAGGTGAAGGCCCTTTATACCAGTCTTCCCTGTAATGGGTTTGACCATAGCAGTGCCAGAAAATGCCGTAACTTCCAGTTAAAAAGAGATGAAAAACTGTAAGGCTCAGCTGGTCACGGTTCAGGTTAAAGACAACTGAGGCAATATGATCAGAGTGATATAAATAGGGAATGAAGGAGGCAGTAGTGGAACGTGAGCAGGATTGTATCTGCTTTTCTTTGTACTAATTTAGATGTATCTTCTTTGAAACCCAAGCTGCTCTTTTTCTTCTACTTCCAGCCGCTGTTGAACACTTGCAGATTAAGAGATATTGGATTTGTTTTAAAAACTTTCTTTGTGCCAGAGAATAAGGCTTTTTCATTAGGATGTAGACCTTTTTTAATTATCCCTGTCTTTCTCTCTTCAAAAGTAGTTCCTGAACTGTGTACTAGCATGGACTTAATAAAATAAATCTGTGGCTTCCTTAATGTAAGAGAAAGAGAATCGTAATTGCAGTGTCTGCGGAGAGAAGTGTCATTTTTGGAATTTAATTCCTACTCTTGCTCCGGAAAAAGTCAGACTCAACCTTCAGCAGGATCTGCATCTTTGGGAAGACCAGAGATATAAGGACCCTTCCAGTAACCCAGTAAAGAAAGTGCTGAGATCTAGTAGTATTTGATTGCTTTTCCTAATTAGTTCCTGTCCTCTCAGAAAGTACCAGCTATGTAATCTACAAAAAAAGTCCAGCAATGAATCTAATGTAGGGCTAGAGACAAACTCATATGCAGGCGTAACTTGCTTACAACACTGTCAGAAGTTTTTACTTATCTGCTGAGTACAGAGGTGTCCCTCCTGTAATAAATCTGTGGTATGCAGAAAAACTAAGCATAAATACAGAGGAAATGACACAGATCTGGCTAGTAAGACGGCAACTACTCTTCATCGTTAAGCACCAAGAGGTTATTTATTGGTCTTCTCTTAAAAAGCTGTAGCATTACAGCATCATCAATCTGAGAGAGACTTCTCAAACAGTAACTTTGCAGTCACACGAGTAGTACCGTTGTTCAGATCGATATGCAGGCAATTAAACGAATACAGTGGAAAACAAGTAGTAATGTCTGAAAGCCTTTCACAATTTGCCTCCAACGATCAGTGCCAAAAATCATTTTGCAAGCTATTAATTTCCTAAGCAGTACACAGGAGTAAAACACAGACTTTGCTCCACGCTTACAAGGAGTGCTTTCATTTTCAACAGAGATTTGAACATTCTCTACAGAACTAGCAGTGCAGAACTTGCTCTTAGACTAACAATTCGAAGGTAATTTGTCATTCCTTACATTATACGTTTGCTCTAAAATATTTTAGTATTGCAAGTTCTCTCAATTAAATAAATTTATTTTAAATTATTTGAAAGTTTATATTAATTCATATTAATAAATCAGTTTTATAAGCCAGCTTATTTTTTGTCTGCTGTCATACTTGAAACATGAATAGTTCAAAATATTCAGGTAGCAAGTAATAAAAAAAATGTTTGGTTTAAATTACTGTTCCTTCTGTTACCAATTCATTGAGTGAAATCTTGGACTGAAGTCAGACCTCAACACAGCAGGTACTTCATTCAGATTTTGAAAGCACAGACCAGCAAGCCCTTCATTCATGTCTCTTGTACTAAAGTTCAGCAAATTCTTGCTGTTTTTTCCCACTAGTTTCTGAAAGTACTAGCAAGCACCTTTTGGGAAAAAGATGTCATTAGTTCACAAGTGGCTACAAAATGTGATGCACTACTTCAGATCTGAAATTGCAAACAAGATCTGGTTTTTTAATTATTATTATTTTTCAAGGCTTCCCATCCCCAGAAGAGTTAGGGAGAGGCAAAGCTTAAAATAACCAAAAAAATCATTTTGTTGCGATTTTTCCCATAGCCAAATAAACTTTGAAGAGCTGTAGAATAGGAAAAAAAACCCAGTAAGGAACAAAGAGTACATGAGATTAAAAGTACAGAAACCATTCAGCAGTAAACAGGAAGAAATACTGAAAATCTTTTTTAATTTAAAACAAATACACCCAATGAAACTAAAGCTTTAGTTTCAAGAATGTCAACAATTACCATTTGTACTTCTTTGGAAAAAAATTATTTTGATGTAACCATATTGTCAAGTGTTTGATATGAACTTTTTAACCTTACCTATCTTCATTTAAAGAACTGAACTGATGAAACATTTAATGCATATCTGGTAATCTGATTTATCTTCCACCCAAGCCAGTTCATAATTTGCATCTTATTTTCAGTTTGAATTTTATAAGCTTTCACTTCAAGATAAACACAATTTAAAAATGACCTCAAGGCTCAGAAACAAGAAGTACAAAGTTCAGATCTGGTTTATGTACACCATGCATGAAATTAGAATTAAAATAAAGTCATTTCCATCTTTTGGTCTTACCTTCCTATTTTTGAATATGGTTAACAGCATGTTTTTTAACTGCATCACATAGTTATTGCAGTTATATTTATTTCTGTATACTGTGCATACAAAATATTTAATAAATCCTTGACATTACGACTTAAACGATGTCTAAGTATCAACTTTTTTTAATGCGTATTAGTCCTTTACTTTGCAACTTCTCCCCTATAGTCACACAAGAAAACGGGATTTTGTTGAAAAAACTGAGAAAGCATAATTTATGTCCTTAAGAAAAAATACAGGTTCCAATGGAATGAATGACATTTTCTAATTTATTCAAAATAATAAATGTTTATGATATCAACTTCTTAATAATGAATGACTGCAGAGGAAATTATATTTATGAAGCAGTCCTCTTTCCATGCTCAGTAATGGGCATCTGTATAGAGCAATATTATTCCATCAATCACAAAACAAAATTGTGTACAAATAAATGACAAAAACCTGATTTCTTTAAACCATCACTCTCCTTACAATGTTATATCCCCTATTAAAATATTATTAATCAGAGTAAACAACACTATTTCCTGGCTAATTTGCTTTCTGAAATCCCGCCCAACAGCAAAGCAAGCACTTGCTTGCTCATTTATTTTGCCAGACCATACAGCAACCTCTTTCTGGTGCTTTTTCCTGATTTTAGCCTTCAATTTCCTTTGGCAAAACAGAAATCTATTAGCTTGCCCTTGATTAGGAGCACAGAACACTGATAAAACTCAAAATGAGCATGCATCCTGCATTCGAGCAAGCTAACTCACAACTCCTGCACTTGTTGACTGCGTTTGGACCATTCAATCACAGCTTTTTTCAGAGGATCTTACTGGAATAGGTGAGGAAAAATGAGAGATTCAAGGCTCAAGCTAGAACAGAGTGTGGATCCCTAAGTGTCTGATGCGCCACGAAAAATTCCATAAAGCTGTCCTGCTTCAGGCACTGGGCAGAAAGCTCATACACAGATACCTGCTTCCTCACAACTGAAAAATACCCAGCCCTAAACAACAGCGGCCATCAAGGCTGACGCTTCGCAGTTTAACATTCATTCGTTAACATCTGATTCCACACAAGAACCTAAAGAGAAAATTCTGAGAGGAAGATTAAGATATGAGAAATATCATACAAAGGAAATTCACCTGCTTCCTCCACCAACTACCCCTAAAAGCCTGAGCATGCCAAATCACAAGACTACTTAAATGGAGAGCCCTTACAATCCAGAGGAGGCTACAACACTAAGAATTTAACAGCAAGGGAGCTTCACCAGTTCTGTTCTGGCAGTAGCTGGTGTCTCCGAGGTGTCTGATAGGGGTACAACTGGCAGCAGAAGCAGTGCTCAATCCACTGCTGAAAATCTGCTGAAGAATTTACGGGTTTCTGGCTTACCTATCAGAAAATAAATGAGAGGGAAGAGGAGGGATGAGAGAGAAAAAACGGGAATAATTTCACTACACACTTGGAAGTAGTCAAGTAGTTCTTCTCTTCAGCTATGGAGGAAACCTTCTTTCCCCTGCAAAATAAAGCTGCTTTTCTTACACAGACTCGATGGTTTGTCCTTCACAGCTTAAGAGGCTGTTTCAACATCTAATTGCTTCTGGTTAGGAAAAAAAAAAAAAAAAATTTATTCTACAAGCATGGCTCTCTGCCTTTAAAACGTAGAAAGGTCAGAGTGCTTGTGGGCTTTTCTGTTTGTTTTACATCAATAACAGAAGGCAAAAGCAGACAGCAATGCAGATACCCGAGTCAGCTCTAAATCCAGGGAGCTCCAGAAAAGGAAACAGCCTGGTTGTCATAGCAGCAGAGCATGATACCTGAGCTAATTACTCAGTCTGAGAGGCAGAGCTAATTAGCCCAGATGCAGCATCATACTGACACAGTTATAATCCTTCTGGGACCTGGGCACGCATATTGCTGATTAGACATTCCAGCTTACTTGCAACTAGCTCAGAGGTGTCAGCATACTACGCTGTGCTTTGCGGAAATGTTCGAAAAAAGAAAAGAAAAAAAGGAAAAAAGCAAAACTATGTTCCTAAAAAAAGAGGTGGCAATGGAAAAGACCTATCAAAAACCCCCAGAAATCTCTGAACGCTGATCTGCAGCTCTTCCAGAGGAGAGGAGGATGCTTGTATCCACAATGTTCCATTTGAAATGGAGATCTCAGTACAGTGGACACACTTCCACTCCCAGCCAAGTGCCAGTTATTTGATAAATCAGTTTATCATTATGACAACCTGAATTCAAGAATTTCCCTCTTATCTAAAAATGCAAACCCCTAAATTAAGTTCCTGACAGGGAAGTTAGAAGGTAAATTCAAAACCACCTGCTTTACAGATACAGTGGAAAATAAATATCTACTACCAATAAACAAACCTGTTTTTTTCAAGGACTGGAAACAGCATTCATTTGCTGTTTTTCCAGGAAGGAAAAATATTTGAAATCTAACATTTTAATATAACGTAACATCACGGAGAAGACTACACAGACTAACTTGAAAGGGCGGGATTTTTGTTGGTATTCTTGAAGGGAAAAAAGAAGTAAGATTAAGGAAAAATTCCTTAAGAAACTATTTTCACTTCTTTGTAATCAAAATCAGCAAAGGCAACAAACGTACATGCTGAGCAGGTAAACTAGTGGAAAGAAGGCCTGAAAAGTGATTTTAACTCCAGTGCAAAACTAATTATGGAATTGAGAAACTTTTGGTAGTTCAATAGGACGAACTTTTAACTTATACCAAATGAATCTTTAAAAACCCAGAGAGATGAACTGAAGTCATGCTAAAAACAAATCCTTCGTGTTTTAATGGACATTATTATATGAATCAGAACACATTATATAGAAATTAACTGATTAAATAGATACTCAGAAAAGCTGACAAAGGACAAACATGCTTGAAAATTTGGGTGATATTTATTCCATTTTAAGGTGCACAGATCTTTTAAGTTCACCTGCAAAATTGATTAATTCTACAATTTTTTAGTATAAATCATTTACATAACATGCCTGTTTATTCATATTCATCAGAGATGACTTCTCATTTCAGGAACACCTCTAAGCAAAGCTGGGGGATGTTAAAAGGTTCATCCAAATGTGTGTGCTGCCCAAGAGAATGGGATAAATCTATAAAAATCAATGTTACTCTAAACAGACAGACTTTTTTTGTCAGGTTCGATACCGTTGCTAAATAAAACAGTCTGGTGCCTAAATGGGTTCTAATTAAAGTCAGAAAACAGGCACACATTCTTCACCTGCTTAGAACTTTCGAAAGTAATCACAAAGTAAGTGTATTTTACATTTACTTAAGTATCAAATAATTCTAAGCGCTTTTAAAATTGTAGATTTCTAAACCTAGCACCACTTTCCATGTTTCCTGAGGAACCTCCTCCCAAGCTAGTTGTCCTCCTCCTTTCAAGTTAATGATTACAAAGTCAGATGTATTATCTGTAAGCATTTAGATCCAACATTGGGAAAGAAGGCTGGAGAATCTGAGACAAAATTAGTGGAGCAAACTGAAAAGGAGAAAATTAAGGAATATTAAGGAAGATAAAGCAGCCATTGAGATTCACGGGGAGCTGTTATTTATCAGAAATGTAAATGAACAATGTCAAGAAAAAAGGGAAATAAAAATGTCATAATAAAGTATGTAATCTTCCCACTTGATCTTCCTCACAAAATACGGGACATCCCCAGATTTCCATACCTCATTTCCATTAAGGACAGCTTAATATGCATTTTAACTACATGGACTATCAACAAAATCCATTCTCTTCTGATAAAGTTTTTACTTATTCTAGACAACAGGCATGTTACTGGAAATTGGAAAGAACAGAAGTTTGCCAGGATTTTAACCCTGTTTACAGCTGTTACTGTACCCTCCGCAAAAATTCCAACACAGAATTAAATCCTCCAAACACCCTACAAACTCAGGGGACAAGTCATTTTTGCTTCCCTTCTCCCACCACTGCTGTCCAGGACCAGAAGGCCTCTAAAGCAAGCTCAGCAGAGAGGTATCAGTAGAAAGGAGAGCACTGAAAAAGGACAGAAAGTCACTGTGAAAAAACAAGCAAACAAAAAATGACATCAGCCACTTGAAACAGTGCTGCTTGACAGCCAGTAACAGAAAGCTTTTCCGGGAAGCAATTGCTTCAGCAGCATATGGCTGACAGCGGGCATTCAGCTGGCATCAGTCACTGTGAAGAGGTCTGAAAAATATTAATCTTCTGAGGTTATAAGAGCGCTGCTTTCTCTAACAAGAACAAAGAAAGGAAGTTGAAATAAGAGAGCAGCAGGGGAATGAAGATATTTATGACATGCCTCCACCAAAAGTTTGCATCAACAGGAATACAAGCATATGGCCAAGGATCCCTTTGGTTTAATGCTGCCCAAACTCTTAGAAAGAAGCTTGTTGTTTTGCTTTTTTTTTTTCATATACACCTTCAGGACAGTGTTAAAAAACCAAACAGAATACAACTACTTTCACATAAGCTGGCAAACAAGTCTGAAAAACGTTTTAGGGAATCTGTGTGAACAGTGCAGACATTGACACAGGCTGCTAATCTAAATCCTAAGCTTCAGCCCTTTCACAGAACGCTTCCAGAGCTTCAGTCTTCGATATCATCCACAAAATAAATTTACTTCCTTCAGTTGTGAAAACGGGTTGCTGAAGCTGCTGATGGCTCATATTTCTTCTCTCTGATGCTTTTAACTGTACTGAGGACTTCACCTTATACTTAATAGGAAGAAACTTCTACCCAGATCATTTCATGTCTAAAGATATATTCACACACCGGTTAAAAAATGAAGAAAAAGAATTTCTGAATTGTGCGTTATTTTCAACTTTACTCAAAGCAAATTATAGGAAGCACCAGGAAACAGTAAATCGTTTGGTTCTGCGTGCTACAGAGAGAGCTGAGCTCTGTCTCTCTTTTCAAGGCTAAGTTAACTGAAAAAAGACAATACATGAAAAATTCATTAGAAAGTATAGTGTGGCAACAGAATGCTAGAAAGAATGACTGCTGCATGCCTAGTAGTGGAAACTGCCTAACTAGGGTATAAAAGGCAGGCCTCTTGCTGCTGACTTGATAAAGTGTTACACAAGAAGAAATAAGATTGGTGCTTCATCCAAAAGAAATCTTTCTTCCTAATCGAAGTCAACTGAAGCCTGACTCCTTCCTTTTCAGTCTAAAAACCCATCATTTTCCTAGAAAGAAAGAAAAAAATAGCAAAGTTAAGGAATACCTACACCTACTAATTCTTGTAATAAAAAAAAAAAAGGGCAAGAATCAGAAAGGGGAAGTAAAGATACACCTACCTTGATTAACAGATCTTTTGTGTCCTTTTGCTGATGAGTAGTGTCTGTGAGGATTTGTACACTTTCGGATGATGACAGGGAAGTGAGAAAAAGAAAGGGTCGGCCCTTGACAAACAAGCTTTTAAATGAAATGAATCTTGAACGTAGGCAATATTTCTATATAAACCATGCACACGAGGAGTACCAATCCATGTGCCTCCCACATCTTTACCAGCATTTGCACTAATACACGTTTGTAGGACTGTCAGATTTATTCTATAAAACTTGTTTCCAACATTCTGTACCTCGACATCCTGAACACTGGATAAAGAAGTTGATTAAATCCAGAAGTGCTATGTCCCTGTCTTGTTTATATGATTCAATCCAGTCGTCCACCACAGACTGTCAAGAAAAAAAGAATACTTATCAGAGACTCTCAAAAAGTGTTTTATTAAAGGCAAATGACTTATTCTTTTCAGAATATAATTTTATAACTGAGCATTTATGGTGCATAATTATACATGTGTACAAATTTGAAAATCTATACACCTTCTCTCAGGGTGGAGACAGAACAAATATTGTTAGAGAGCAGAACTATATGCATCGTTTTCTGGCATTATAGTTGTATAAACACAAGTCCAAATTGAAATTACTGTAACTCCTCAAAACTCTACTTACAGTATTTATCCAGTTTCAAAATTGAGTTGAAAAAACAAACACTGTGATTCCGTTCAGAATGACCAACATATATTCCCAGAAAACTGGTAAGTAGCAACTTGGATTTTGGGATAAAAACTGAATTTATATTGCACAGTGAACATCTCAGTATTTATAAAGGCCAAAGTAGTGCATCAGTCATTCAGAAACGCTGTACATATTTCAGAAAGACAGAATGCAACGAGGAATACTTGGTAAATAAAAATAATACGGAGAAGTTGGTCTTAGAGTGCTTGGGAGTCAATAAGCTATCCACATCACAGCGTTTGAAGCTGAGTCACAGTGTTAAACTGCACTCAGAACTGTAATTAGCCAGGAGGTATTTTACGATCACTGATACGCAGGTGTAGCACACTGTTGTTATCATGAATAATAGCAGGGAGGAGGACAGACAGAAAGCAAATGGGTGTCAAAAACATTTGTCATTTGTCATATTCTAATCTTTGGGGAAAGAAAGTGTGCCTCAGTACCTTGGTGAGAAGGGGCACTAAGTGAATCTTGCTAGTCAACATAAAGGTGCAATCATAGCATCAGAAAGAGTTAACGGCAGATATACATCAGCTGAAAGCAACGTGGCAACGCCTATAGCTGCTTCCCATACAGATACTTTATCCGACACTTCTGACCACAGAACCCTACCAGAGCTGTGCAGACCCACAGTTTTTAAAACCCCAGATATAGGTAAAAGGAGGCAGTGAGGACAAAACATACAAAATAGCTACGGAAAAGCTCAAAAACTGTTCTAGAGAAGCAAAAGGGTTGTGTGAAGTCCTTCTTCAGCCTGCTTCATGCTTAAGGAGGACAAGTATGGCTTCCTTTCAGGTCCCTAAAATACAGCGTTCCAAATTCCTCAGTAACGTGATCATTGAAGGTAAGGAATTGTGAATATTTAATGTAACCAAATACAATGTTTCACTTGTTTTATGAGGAAAACCAAAAATCTTTACTGTTCCAGACATGTGACAGCATTAAGAGAAGCTTGATTATGCTATCAGAGCACACTTGCAAATGAATTATTTTATTTCAGGGAGTTCAGATTTACGATGAATTACTATAAAATTATTTTAAAAAATCCTCACCAAACACACCACCACCACCACCACGCAACCAGCTTTCAACTATGTTGAAAAAAATGAATAGGAAAGACAAAATCCAAACAATTCGACCTCTTAGGAAAATCTGTCCCCTTTCTAAACTAGTAGGTATAATCTTGGAAATCCCTCTGCAAGCACAAACTGCCCCGATTGCCAGTGGGACCTCAGCAAGTGTATGAGAAAAGGGAAGCAGCAGAACAGAGGTGTACGTACTAGAGACATACACAGCTCTGTGACCTGAGCCAAAACCCTCTGTGTTTCACACAGATCACTACAGTCGTTCCTAACCCAAGTCGGGATGAGACTATCAGTATTATCGTGTTATTTAACAACCAGCATGCATCTCTAAACATTCAATTTGCCAGGAAACAAAGTTTTTACAGGTTTTGTCTACCCCAACACACACACATGCATGCCCAGTAGGAGAAGCTATCCAATTAAGAGGTCCATCTGCTACTTATAAGAAATTAAAAATGAAGTCTTGGCCTCTAGTTAATCTTCACACAAATTGAGGAAACATGAAGCAACAGCACAAACCCAGTTATCTAGAATGCTTCACTGTTATCATCATGAGTTCAGGCCTGTTCCTGTAAGTATCAATCATTTCAATCAATATGCAGAATTATCCAGGGCACACAAATCCAAATGTGGACAAATGTAAAAATTATTTACCAAACCAAATATTGACAAAGCTTAATGACCAGACTGCTGGGGTACTACCAACGCAAAAGATGTGTTTGATCAGCTATATTACTGTAGATATCAGAACAACATGCAATTGCCAGCAGCTGTTCTTTTCACTGAAGAAAACAGCAGCTGTGCTGGGCCAAATCACAGGTTCCCCCGTCTAACGGGGCTTGTACACGTAGGGAAAAGCCTAAGGATAGAGCGAGAAAACACCAGTACTTCCAAGTTACTCTCTCAGACCCTTAAGACCCTGGTGTATTTCTTCTCTCATAAACGAGTCTGTCTAAACCAGAAAGTTTTATACCCACATCATCTTGCAGCAATGTGTCTGCACATGGTTAACTATTCACTGCAGAAAAAGAATAGTTGTTTAGTTTTAAATTTGCCAATTGCTAGATCTATTTGAGGCAACCTAACTCTTACAGAAGAAGAGAAAACAAAATTCAAGCCCCTATTTGTTTTCCATGCTTCCATCTAGTCCCCTCTTTTCAGGCAGAATAGTTGTACTCTGTGCCACACGGCTTGCACAGAAACACTTCTGTATTTTTACCATTGCTCACTCTTGTCACACATCTCTTAACAGTTTCTCAAGTCTACCATATTTGTCGGAGTCTGGGAAATCTCAGGTGCTTTTCCTGAGCGTTAGTAACCAGTTCGCCAGCATCAGTGCGCTGTCTGCAGCCTCGTTTCACACAAACGTTCCCTGGAGAAGCCGGGCTGGCCTGAGAGATTCCTTTCCACATTCATTCTTACTCCTGTTTCTTGCTACAACATACTGCCCCTGCAACTGGTTCTGGACTGTGCTTTAAATATTGCCTGTGAACCCATCTCAACTAAATAAAAGGGAGAGGGGAAGACTTGGAGGAATATCTTACAGTTTTGTTTCCACTTCTTTTAAACAATTATTTAAATTATCTTTGCATCACTACCTCAAAACCGTAGCATCAGTGCAGCTCATCTCCTTTCCGGTATTTTTTGTCTCTTCATACAAAAAGAAGTGTGAGGGACACGCTATGTCCTCGAACACTAAGGGTCTACTCTGTCCTATCTAGGATAGTACTTGTATTTTCAACCCAGAACCGTAATGCAACTCACAGAAAAATACATATAAGCAGCTGATGTCTAGACTCACAGCCCAGACTTGAGGCGATGCAGATCTTTAATGGCAGCAGTAGACAAAGCAAGCAGCCAAATCAGAGCAAAGGTTCTGAGCAGGGACAGCAGGCAGAGACTGCCTCCTGGGTCGTCCCGACCTAGCGAAGGACTGACAAAGCTTTAACTAAAATTTTGAATGTCTGGGTAGGACTCATTGTACCTAACTTTGCACATGCAGCCCGTGTAGTCAATCCTTTATTCTGAACACAGGGTGTATGTGCGCACACAGATGTCCTGAGTCAGTATTCAGTGGAGTTGTCAGCATAACTCAAGCTGGTTTGCACGGCGAGGTGAGATGGCTCCTGATGACACTACGTAGATCCCCGCTGTCTGTCTGCAGAGCCAAGGGTGACAAGTCACAAAGAGGCACCTGACCTGTCCGCATCAGCACAGAGCCACACGAATTGTATTCATTATTCCCTAAAAATGAGAGGGGTGTTTTCAGGGTATCAAAATCAACACAACACCCACAGATCTACATCACTGAACCCCTCACGTGCATTTGGCATGCTTGTTGGTAAACTTTTTTAGAGATTACAGTTTAAGGCAAGAGGAGATAACGAAGCCAGACTACATATGCTACAACAGTTGGAACTTAAACTGTTGACTTTTGATGTAACAGACAAGAGCTATAAAAACTGAAAACACTAGGTTGAAAAAATAAACCCAATACACATCAGACCTAAAATAGAGACAAGCGTCAATGGAACCAAGAAAAACCAGCAGTAAACCAAATACCAGAAAAAAGGTTGAATACCAGTGAAAAAGAAATCAAACAACAGGCAATAGTGTAGGCAAACGGTGCAACAAGCAATTGTTGGCAGAAAAGAAATTATTTTGCATAAACATGCATAGAGAGAACGATTCCTATCAAAAAGAGGGATTTCTAACCAACGGTTCCCAGATTACAGCAAACTCTCCAGGATGATTTTATCTTGTTAGCAGCCTCCACCCAGTCACCTGTTTTCAAGAGCTCTGCAGACATAAGCAAAGCTTGACACGCATGGTGACAGGAGGAGGGAAGGACCACTTAAGACGGAGGTAGCTAGAAGCAGGCCCCATCCCCAGGGGGCTGCAGCACTGCCCCACTGCAGGAAATCCATGCGTTTGAGATTCACCAAATTCAGTGCACATGCACAAGGAAAACGCTCTCTTGACAACAAGGTTTTGAAGCACAAACGAGAAAGTGCACAAAACCTCTCCAGCTGCTCACCTTCATTATCAGACTGGAGTGAGGCAAAGGGTATTGGAACCAAATCTTAAGCAAAGTAAAAAAATTATCTAGCTCAGTTACATAGATAAAATCTCAAGATTACTCCAGTAACACCCACATGCTCCCCTTTCACCTCCTTCTGTCAGAAAACAGCTCTACACATACATACGTACATGTGTACGTATATATACACATATATATATATGCACAGATGCACCACATCTCTGGGTCAGGCGGCGTAACAAAGCCATATCCAGGGCCATACAAGTACATGCTACAAAAATTAGACACTTAAGCTTTTTTTTTAATCTGAAAAAGCTTCCATTCTTATGAAAACTGAGTGAAAATCAAGGTCTTCTGCAAATGGCAGATGATGTACAGTACCAATACATACTCAGTACAGAGATTTTCAAAAGCCCGTAACAGCTTTCTAGAGAATCTCACAGAAACCAGCTTGCCAGTGAAACTGTGGTTAAGAACTACCATGCAGCACAAATTGAAGAACACATGAAACAGGGAACCCTACAGAAATAAGAAGCTTAAAGAAAGTCAGGCAAGAAGCAGAACAGATCCATAGTCTGAGTAAACAACTTAAAATCAATCACTGAGACCTGCAGATATATTGACCTTCACGTCTCAAAGTCTGCTGAAAGATAAATAGGAACATTTTACAGTACTGAAGAGAAACGGCAGCTCAGATTGCCAGTAAAAGCAAAAGCCTGATGCAATGAATGAAATAATGAAGCTAGTTATCTTATTACCTCCTGGAGGCTTTACAGTTATGAATCCATTCCATATTCCTTCAGCACAAGAACGTTTAGGAGCATTAAGTACTGGAAGAATCAGTGGGACTAACTGCAGATGATACCTTGCCAGCTTGCGTAAATTAGCACAGTCCCACTAAATATTAATGAAAGTTGATTTCAAAAAAAGCTATTTCACAATTTAAATTAAGTAACAACCTGGCAGCAGTGCTACTAACACAAAGAGAAAACAAATGATGCTATATAGGAACTGCATGTTGGAGCGTAAGATCTGAGTCAGCGTAAACCAAGGCAAATCAAGTATAAAGCACCATTTCAATAATTTGACATTTCATACAGCTGATCGTGGACACGCTTCATTCATAGCGAATACGACAGAATGAAAAAAATTATTCTGAATGGGTGCGCAGTGTGTTTACATTAAAGGTAGGAAAAAAACCCCGAAAATCAAATACCAACTTCTTCTGCCAAAAAAAGTTACTCAAATGAAACTCGAAGCTTATTAAAGCAAAAAAGGAATGCACAGTGAAATTAAAGATTTCAATTACCTGTAAAAAGAGCAGCCCAAAGAGGAGATAAAAGTTAGAAAATGTGCTTTAGCAGATGGTGACAAGAACTTAGAGTACACTGAAAATTAGCACACAGGCAAAGAAAGGCAAGTAGTAAAAGACTTATAACGCTCTGTGTAAAAGGTTTTTTAAAAAATAACAAAAGCCTTTTAAGGTTAAATTTTATGAAGACTGAAGTAATTACACAGTTACTGCGGAGAAGGTAGTTCCTAACATGTGAAAGTACGTGCAATTGAAGACTGTGCATTTGACTTCAAGATGACTGTTGGTTGCATTCCAAATTGCAGGCGGTAAGTCTAATGTACGCCCATTGAAAAACCTAATGTAAGGTTAATGAAAAAAGAACTGTAGATTGAGAAGCTGCAATTTATTCTTTTTCCTCTAAAGATAGTCATTTTAAATTATGGAAGAGTTCACACTTTGCTAACTCCTAGCAAGCACTTTCTGAAAAGCCAAAACAATTCTTTCCTAAAAATCTTTAATCTAACAGTACCTGTTTCTTGGTTTTTCATCATGAGCAAAGACTGGAAAATCTGCTTTATGCAGTGTTTACCTATATAACTTTTTTTCCCCCCCCAAAGCACAGACAGGGAAGGAATACAATACAAATAGAAGTATTTATCCCCAATAACACTAAGGGATTCATACTCTACATACAGAGACATCTGTGCTTGGCATTTCATAGAAGTGCATATTTCTGTACAGCAGAATGGGCATTAGATATCATTATGTGGGGAAATCAGTGTAACACATTATATGGAACCATTTAGGGGAAAAAAAAAAGCTACTGAAAGAAAAATATTTAGTTCTCTTATGAGAGTATTAGAATGGCAGAATTTAACTGGCATTACGCTTATGTGCATAAAAGGTACTGGAAAAATTCTTCTTTCAAATGGATTACAATCACAGGAACTACTGAGGACGAGCACTCTTGCCACAGCAGTTCCACACTGCTCAAAGCTGCATTTCCACGCCCGAGTCCTCAGAAATGATGGGCCGTGCAATGGCCTCATACCAAGCAGATTTTCTGCCAGAGTACAGAATTTTTGTAAGTGATAATCTCTCAAAATTGACATATTACACAATTTCGAAGGGGCTCTGTCTAAGCTGGGACAAATCACAGTCATGAATGGTTCCGCGATGCTACAAAACACCAAAACTATTCATATACATTGAACATGCAAATAACCAAAAAAAAAATCCTTAGAGGAGTGCAGAAACAAAGTCAGTTATTCCCATAGGAGAGACCCATCAATTTATTAAGAAACACAATTCAAGTTCCTTTGCTAGCACAATTTGTAAAGGGTTCACAGATCACCCCAGACACTTCAAAAGATTATGACGTTCTAAAGTGTAAAAGACTTCTTTGGCTTTAAGTACAACGGGTACTCTCAGACGTAAATGCTTTCACACACTGCGCTACTGGCACACGTGTTCACAGTAACAGCAAAATCATCCTACAATGATTTTCCCACAAGGGAAAAGAAGTCTTGTGTGATGACTGCAGAAAAACTCATTTGGTATTAAGGGATACCCTTCTAATTAATGAATGCTTCATCTGGTGGCTACATTGTTCCTAGTATAACAGGCACAAAAACACACACCTAGTTTTGATTTTGTCTTTCTTGTAATTCAGTAACATCCAACCAAAAGCGAAGCAAGATTAGGCTGCAGAAGAAATTGATCTATCATTGTGAAAATGAAATACTAGTTTAAATGCCAGTAATAGTTGCAGTTATTTTACCCTGTGCACTTTAGAGAATGCACTTAAATTCCTAAGGAGTTTCTGAGACAGTTCTTGGAAACCCAGGGTTATTGTCCATCCTTCAAGTCAGACAAGACAGCATTGTTAAAATACAACAAGGGACAATTAAACTAAAACATGCCTTCAACACACACACACAAGATAATACTTAATATGTCTGTATATTGTTAATCTTCAAAGACCTTCGCTCCCAGAAACAGCTGAGGCAGACAGAGACGCTACCCAGCAAAGAGGACTTCTCGGCGGGAGAACAGACAAACTCAGGGAAAAGAAAACCATTAAGGCTGCTGAGAACGCAGACAACCACATTCACCCTGAGCTGCAAACAGTCGGAGGTAGGGAGGATTCCCAAGATATGTTTTTTCCTTCTTACTCTCTTTCTTAACTGCCACTCTCAGAGCCAGGATATCGGACTTCTGGTATGATCCAGTTACAGCTGCTCTGATGTTTTTAAGCTCAAGTATATATGTAAAAGCCTATAGGTAATTCCTCCTAAATAAGGTAGACGATTATACAGTCACTTTAATCAAGAATAAGTCTGAGCTGGTGCCAGAGATGAGCTGAATCCAGCTGAAAAAAATACACCGAAGTGTCAGGTTCTGATTAAATCTATTTCTCGGTGTGACTACAAAACACACAAGAAAGGTGTAAGAAAACAACAGCTGTAGGTGTGGGAGAAGGTGGGACCAATCTGTTCAACAGCAGCCTCAGTTTATACAAGATTAAAGCAGGCATGAAACAATCCTTTCTAAGCAGAGCCAGGGGAAGGACTAAGGAACATTGGGATTATCATTGCATAACGATTATGTGATTAAAACGACTGTGACAGAAAATTCCAGGTAGTTGAGAGGAGTAAGAAAAGCAAAGCTTAACCTGTGCAGAACGCGTTAGGAAGCAGTTGATAAAGCTGAGCAGTCGCTGGGGCTTGGCTCTACTATCAGCTTCCTTCCCTGGGAGGACCAGCCCAAGGAGCAGCCTCACTCTCTAGGGAGGGGCACCAAATACCTTCTCCAAGGCCAGGGCCACCTTCTGTTCCACATTCATCAGCCCAGCTCCCCAATACAATGGCCAAGGTATCTGTGACCACCAGGACAGGGGAGCAGCTCCTGCAGCAAGGCCTGAAGGGGAACAATGATGATGATCAGAACTTTGGCTGTGCCTCTACACTTGCTAAGGTTGCCCCCCTAACTTCTAATTAACTGAAACAGATATTACTATAGAAGAATGGGTTTTGTAAAAGAAGCTGCTGGCTTAATGCAGGAATGAGTGTAACTCCACAGGCTAAGCTATGCAGGGAGGTAGTACACAGACCATAATGGTCTATTCCTGCCCTAAATGCTATGAAAACTCAAATACTACTGAAGTTATATAGCACATGCCATATTAACAAGATGCATAAAGACGTATCGTACCAGCTCTTTGGAAGAACTGACTTTCTTGCATTTCTTGTGCAGATCATCAAATCTCAAATGGATAGAAAATGATACTGGGGGTACTAGGAATTTCAGTCAGGAAATAGTTTCAGATACAGACATTGATGACTAAACGTCACCCAAACCTGATACTTAATAATAAAAGGAACTGGCAACCCTGCCAGTAAGGTGCTGGTGCATAAAGAACAAAAAAAGAGCACCGCTGAATTTGTCCAGAGTGTTTATTTCCAACAGATCAAATGTATAACTACAAGGATGTACACCTTTTATTTTTGCATGTACTAATTTTGAACCTCAGTCTGCAACAAATAAGTGGATAAACACTGAGGATTAGTGATAGTACTGAAAATAATATTGCAAATATTGTTAATATTTCAGAAATATTTTAAATTAATATTAATGAAACATTTTTAATCCTTTCAGATCGGTAGCTGAAGGGACAAAAAGGTCTCATGATGTTCCTGCTTTGACGCTCAGACTTTCTAGCCAGTGTAGTCATCATCATCATGGTTTGGCTTCGCGGACAAAGATTTGGGAAGGGCTTTAAACGTGAGTACACCCTTCAAGCCTGCGCGGTGGATTTTTTAGGTGAGGCGCAGCGTGCGCGAGACTGGCCCCACTCTTTACACCTGAGGTTCATCTGCCAGGGCCTAGCGAGCTTGGACGGTGACAGCGAAGTCCTCAGGTCGTAGGTTTGGTTAGAGTATCCTTCTCTTAGATGGATGGCCTTACAGGGCTAAACGAGCTCCATCTGCCCGGGTTTGGAGTTACAGTTGTCCTTCTCCTAGGATGGTTGCCCGAAGGCTAGTGAGCCCATCCTGCCCGTGGACACACTTTGTCTGACCCTTCAGTTGAGACCTGTCTGGTGCGCAGACAAGAACAGCGAGGAACTGCACACATTCTTGATTTCTGGAGAGACAAAGAACTGGGGGCACAATGAAAAACTCCATTTCAACATACTCAAAAGCTCTCCTGGCATACTCATCCTACAATGCTTGTTGACATATAATGGAGCCATATTTACTCTGAACCATGCCTAACCGACACCAGGATTACTTTTATTAGCTGAGCACAAGCAGAGGGGTCACATTTTTTTTCAAAATCAGCATCTAATCTGTAGTGAACTGCTAACATCAATGATGGGTAACTGGTAATGCACATAATATTAGAGTAATCTAGGCATGTTCATGGTTTGGTATTGAACACCTCTTAAGATTACTGACGATTCTCTCTGATGTTCTGGGGAAGGCACTAATTCCCTTGCAAGAAGCAGAACACATCTATGCTTGGTTTGACCAACACAGAAGTACAAACTCCATTACAGCTAATTGGTCATAATTTATTTGTAAGAAATATTCAGACTGAGGCCTCAACAGAATTTGAGATCATCACACTCTCTTTATTTCACTGCCAACTTAATGCCAGGGTCAGAGGCCAATACAGAAGTGCCTGTGAAGACGAGCTCCAAGTCAGTCTCTTGTTCTGGGGGCTCAGCTGGAGGAGCGAAGGTTTGCGCACACCCTCCATTCCCTTCAGCGAGAACTCAGGCACTTTAGCAGATGAGAAATGGTGATACAGTCTGTTCTGGCTACGGAGATTTAGAGTGGGGAAATATAGTGGATGTAGCTGTCTCCATAAAATCATTTGTGGAAAAATAAATAAAAGAGACAAATGACAAAAAGCAGAAGAGCATCGGGTTTGCCTAAGAAAAAAACCCCAGAGAGCCTAAAAAAAGCTCTATGAACAGCCTTAATGGACTACCAAAAATGTACCCACAGGAAGCACGAACAGCAGGTCACATCACACTTCATATGCAGCGAGCTGCCGACAGAGGAACTTCTGAAGCAACTCACTGTGCAAAAGGTTACAGAGCAAACTAAAAAACCGTGACAACAATCTGATACCAACTTAATGTGATCTATAGAGTTCAAAAGTGACTTAACACCGACACAACCAGCACTTCATAACAGAGGCACAGACCAAAGTTATCTATACTTGAAATACAAAATATTAAGCTAACTTTGTTTCCCTGGAAGAACCAAACAGCAATAAGCCTGCAGAGAAGTAGTAAATCCTGCTATGAGAACCAAAACAGAGGACAAACTTAAAAGAAGTGAGAATTGAATTCAGCTACAGACTTTCAGGAGCTGGCACACAAAACCAGAAAAATCTAACAACTAAAATAAATCCTGAGAGCAAACAGCAGGAACAGAGAGGTCAGAAATGAAAGCATGTGATTCCCACGTAAGCTCAGAATATATTAATTGAATTTTTCTGGGTTTTCATTGCTGGAAGCAAACATAAGAGCACTATAGAAAAATGAAGGTTCATGTACAGGGAAAGAACTAAATATTGAGAAACAGTAGTTTCTGACGAATACAAACATATGGCACCTGTCTGAAAATTTGCAATACTGACAAAACGGCTAAAATTGGACCCAAAAAAAACCTACAACAGAACTATGAAAACCAAAACCACTAAGCATTCCTACTTGTTACATCAAAGTCCCTAAACTATTAAGGAAAAAGAAATGTGTAAAGACACTAATAAGCTTGGTTTATAGAAACTTGGTTTCACATGAGATTATTGTCCAGAAGTTTAGGTTAAAAAATATTAAATCATATTTTTATGGCATCTAGAGTTTTGGGGGTTTTGTCCTTCTATTTTTTTAATACATTTTTACCAATAGCAAAATTTTCAAAGGTGCACAAGTGACACAAACTCTTGAAATTATGGCTCAAGTCATTTATGCCTGTTTACATCCCAGGCCTTCAAATAAACTTGCCTATTCCTTTATTATTTATTTATAATTTCTCCACTGCTTAAAATGTGCTGTCTACTTCTTTCTCACATATGTAGCCTGGGCACATTTTAAGCATGTGGATGCACATGTGTACTCACACAACTGAACAGCCCCACACCCATCTATATATGCATATACAAACACTAAATTTCTCAAAACAATCCCTTTGTATTTGAGTCAAAGGCTTCTTACTACAAACATGCAGACAATTTCTTTTTAGAATTTCATCTGCAGAAGCCTTCTGAAGGCATCACTTTTGAAACAGATGAAATGTATCAAAACCAGCTCCACACACTCAGTCATCAAATATCAAAGCAATCACCCATTCCTTCTCATTTGGCTCCTGCAAGTATCAATAAATCTAAGACAAACATACTACATAAAGCATATTGTATGTTCTGTACCACAGTAAACGCAGAAAATAGACTCCAGATGTTTCCTCAAATCCTGCCAAAACCGAAATTTGAAAAAGTGTTGAAAACCATGCGGCGTTGGAAGCCTTGACTTAAAACATGTAGGAAGAAGAGGCACAAGGAATGTGTAGCTTTGTAAAGAGTAAATTTGTTCTGTCTTCACCTACTAGATAAGAAGGGTCAATCCTGAATAACTGTAAATACAGCAACTATGAAGAATAGAAATTCTTACTTTCTTCCTGTTTATTACTACTTGAAAATTACATCTCAGATCTTCCACAGATTTGAGACTGAGAAAAAATTTTCAACACTCATTTGGAAGACTAGATTCCGTTGGGAGTTAATTCGAGTTAGCTTTGAGCTATTGCAGTAATAGTCAAAAGGGGACTTGACCCTTAATTTTCATAATTTCTAATTTTCTCATGTCAGTTAGCACCACAGAGTCAAAACAAACTAACTGATACTGCTTGAGTCCTGTTCTGTTGAAATGCAAAGTAAAGGAGGTTTGCTTAAATGCTCCTTCAGCAGGAACGACTGCTGGCTTTGCATTGCACCGGATGAACAGTGGTTTGGGCTCACTGTTCTCCTTTGTCAAAAGCAACAGCAGAGGCACAGTAGCTTAGTAAAAGCATACAAGTACAGTCAAAACAAGTCATCCATGGAGGTTCTTGAGGTGAGACTCATCTGGCCTAAGAGGTAAGGCCTCTGGAGTTGATCAAAACAAGGAGTAAGAAACACTGGCTCAGGTATTCGTTTTACAATGAAAAACTCCCTTCAGGAGGTGTCTGTCTTTGTCCCTCAGACAGAGGAAGACTAAACAACCCGTTTAGCCTTCATCTGCTGCTCTGGTGGGGACAGGGAGAACGCAAGCTGCAGGGCCGAGTACTCAAAACTGCTTGTGTCAGCAGGTATTTTTGAAAAAAAACAAGCAAACAAAGCCTTGGATCCATCACCAACATCATATACTTTTTCCTCATATAAAACTTACTACAGGATATTCTTTAATGGACTGCTTAATACCAACGTGTATTTGCAATTTGGAAGTAATGAACAAAATAATGGAGTATTTGAAATACATGACTTTCTGATCTGTCTCTTGTCTTTCAGAAATATATACGACAGTCCTCAACTCAAAGCACATTCTGTCCCTCACTTCAGCGTACGCAGACAGTCTGTTGGACTAACACAGGTTTTGAAAAAACACAATGGTTTACAAAAGCACAGCTTAGACTGAACTCCTACAGTCAGGATATACTGAATTGTGAATGGGTAACACAATTATTTTACCTGCATAGCACTCTTTCCCAGCTTAACCACCTCGAACAAAGTGACAGGGTCCCCTTCTCCATTCTGCTGAGGGTGGCCATTAGCTCTTCCACGACTTGCTCCTCTAGCAGCAGATTCAGAACGACCCTTGTCTGCTGGAGACTTCCGGGGTTTCTTAGTGGCAGACTGAGCAAAGAAAACCAGCAGAATGAAAGTTTATTATAGCTATACCTGAAATAACTCAATGCACCTTTATAAATTATACATAAACTTTACACACACATTTACATACTCACACATGTACATACACTCAAGTACCACAGAATAAGCCAGACTGGAAGGGATCTCCGGAGGTCTCCAGGCTGACCTCCTGCTCAAAGCAGGGTCAGCTATGAAATTCGAGCAGGTTGCTTAGGACTTTATCCAGTCAGGTACATATATTTTTATTTATCAGTAGTGTTGAGGAACAACTGAAAAGCCACTGTCATGTCAAGGTAAGACACTGCTGGAGCATCACTTCATGTCAATGTCCATCTCAGTCTTATTCAACATAAACAGGCAGCCGACAACATGACTCAAACTAGATAAATGGTAGCAAGATACAACCGGACAGCAAAAGTTATGTCAGCACAAAATAAACTTCTAGAATAACTAATTATCTTTGGAAGACAATAAGTTATTAAAATACATTTGTCATGTTAACTTTCATTTTCTGTATTTTCATTTTTATACAACTTTTATAAGAAACTGCATCCATAAGTAGTCAGTTCTTCAACTTGAATTAAATCACTGAATTTATATAGCCAGATTTAGTAGATGATCATAATAGCCTCTTTGATCAAAATTTTTTGAGTTACGTTTTCCCTGTGAATCTAAATTATTTAATGTAAATTTTACTCTAGATTCTTCAAGCTTATAATGAGGTGGTATAAATCCCACTTGTAAGAAGTCACTAGTGAACAGTTTGCTCTGAATTTAAGTCACCTTATAAAAAAAAAATTCTGGAGACAATAACATAAGATTCTTGCAATGATTTATCTCCATATTCTATTCTTTCTCCCTACTGTGAGACAGACAAAAGGAAAAGCTGCTGTTTTCCACAGAACAATAAAGCTATTTTGAGGAATTATGTTAAAGAAAATGACATGCAAGCAACTTGAAGATTTCATTTAAGACAATATCCTCACAGTACCCTTTACTGTCAGTCAGCGTCTATTAAAGCTTTTAGTAAAGAACATGAAGTTAACATTTTTGGTTGCATCTTCTGATTGCAAACACATTAAAAATTTTCCTGCAGAGGAAAGGGATCTAATGTCTGGGAGACAGACCTGTAGTCTAGCTTCCCCTTTCTTTAAAAGAGGTCACTGCTGGTGGGGCCAGAGAGCTAAAGAAAAGGGCAAGGTAGAGCGCAACTGTGTCTTGCAAATATTCAGTTAAGGACTTGCATACAAATGCAAGCTGGAAAGCTTAGAATAATGGTACAATCTCTGTGAACAGTTTTTTGGATGACATCCGCACTTATCATCAAAAGAATGAGTTCTCCCTCGATGAATTTTTAAACATGTGCAAAGCTGCCTTTATCAGCCAGAAAGCTATCAGACATGAAATGTTTGAGCTCTACCAAGCTCCAAAGAGACTCAAGATCACTATTTAATAAAACGGCAAAGAATTTGTAGTAATCTGACTCTTTTGAGATATATAATCCATGTGCTTATTCAATCTGGGTGACAGTAAGCCAGAAGCACTTTGAGTACCTGCAAGTGCTGCTAAATGAAAGCAGGAATGGAAGTTGGTGCCCTTCGCAGAAGGTAATGCAAGCTCCCTCCACATTCAGTTTTTCTCAACATGTAATTTGAAGGGAGACATTAAATACTACAAGGATGAAGGGAAAGCGAGTAGGAGATGGACGTGAAATCCACACACCCCAAGTTACCTTGTTCCTGAAAAGCAGTGAGAAAAGCCACTGTGTTGGCATGAGTACTACGGACCACTCTGCACACGCTCAAAAGCGTGTAATCACAAGACACGGAAATGCTCAGTTTAAACTCCGCTTTTGTCGGGTGTCCTGGGGAAAGCGGGTTCTTTGACCAAGACTCATAGTTTGAATTAGAAGGGTGAGAACACCAGTGAGCTCTCAGAAGAGGCACAGAAATAACTGACAGATGCACTACCGACAGAATTGCTGCACAAAGACAGATTCTTCAAGCCCAAGTAAATATCTCAATATCCTGGACCTGAACTACCAACAGATACAGTACTGTGTCTACCTGAATAAAGTTTCCCTCGAGTATAGATTTTTCTTTTGATGAAGAGAACATCTCTCACAGTGGAGCAACCAAGTTTTTTGCTTAACAAAAGCCATTCTACATCCAAGCTGGGGTAGCTAAATCCAGATGCAGGATCTGTACTGAATCCTGCCTCGAGATAAAACAAGCAGGGAAAGGATCTTCCACTGAGAAACCAAGAAAAAATGAAATTAGAACTTTCTGAGCTAGGCAGGGTTGAACATTTTATCTTCAGGTGGAGAGACACTAGAGGAAGGATGTCCACCAGACTTCCATCCAGAGCACTTCCACCCACTTGGCATCTGAAAGGAGGCCCAAGTTCAATCCCACTCTGTAGTGCAAATATGAAAGCAAGTCATATGTAGGTCCTCCAGCCTCCAGAAACTGCCTGGGACTCTACCAAGTTTTGCAAGCACAGGAGCGAGGAACTGGCATTTTTTTCTTCATTGATATACAATACTACAATGCTGCTCTCAGACACTACTTGCATGTAGTGTCCCTGAACTTACAGCAAGAAACTGTGCAAGCCATCTTGATCTGAGCTTCATACAGGTTTCTACCTCTGAGGACAAAGTTGAATAGGTAACACTATTTCAAGGGGAAAATTTTTCACAACGAGAGCAATGAGCCATTGGAATAATCCCCCAAGGGAAGTGGAGGATTCCCGAACACTGGACACTTCCAAGATTCAGCTGGACAGAGTGCTGGGCCATCTTGTCTAGACCAGTTTTTGCCAAGAAAGGTTTGATCAGATGAGCCTTGAGTTCCTTCCAACCTGGTATTCTAGGATTCTATCCCAGGATGGAGACATCCAACACCACCGACCCAAGTGAAGGAAAAGCATGGACTGGGACATCCATAGAAATGCTAAGAGGATTCCTTCATGATACAGAATATCTGTGGAGTATCTGCAGAGGCAGGGTGCTCTTGGACATGGAGGTGTAAAGTCAAGCTACAAATCTAAAAATCACGTTTGACACTGAGGATGCCGAACAGAGGTAGCCCTGCATCCCAAGAGAGATACCTGCATTCACAGGAAAGGGTGAACCTTCAGTTCAACACTAAAAAACCCATCCTCTAAAGCCATGAAGAACTTCCACATAGAAACAGCCCTGCCCAAGGGTGAGTGTGGCTCCAATAAACCTGTCAGACTATCCCTGACAGGTATAAAATGGGATGTTTCATACAATCAGAGTAAATTTGTAGCAAGTCTACTCCTGTGAGGATCCACCAAATGGTCATCAAGATACAGGAAAAATAGAACTTCTGCTTCCTAACAGGAACAACAACTGTGGTTTATTCCTTGCCCCTTCATACCCAGAAGGGGTCATGGTCATGGTCATAAATTTCCTGCCTCTATCTAAAGGCTCCTTAAACTGACAGTCATTCATTGTTTGGGTTTTGGTTTTTTTTTTTTCTTTCACTTTTTAAGCATTAGTCTGTCAGAATCCCGAGGTGGGTTAAGAACTGGTTGTCTTTCAGACTCAAAACTGGCTTTTCTCCTCTTTATGAGAGGGGTCTCTAAAAAGCCATGGAAAAGGCAAGCTGGTTAGCAATATTGTAACTAAGTGCACTCATAAATCCTTGTAACGATTTCCACCACCCAGGCACCTGCTGAAATGGCAGAGCCACCACTGAGGTGAATTAGGACTACCAGAGGGAGGGATAAAGCAGCATGACAAGGTAAGAAAGCTTGAGGTTTCTGAATCACACACCAAGAAAGGTGCTGCTGGAGCTCTGAGCCTGAGCTGTTCAACTGGTGCTTTCACAGATCCAGGACAGACAGTCAGACTGGTGGTGGTGTCAAAACAGACTTGAGTTGCCAGATGAAAACAGAAGTCGCTAATGATTTTTCAGATCTGTGCAGCAGATTCACCTGATAACTAAAGCCGAGGATTTATATAAACCAGCATTAGGAAATTCAGAAGGTCCAGAACGTGCCACAGAAGCAACTCTAGAATGATCATATTGATGACCACATAGTGTATCTGTTGCTTTAAAGCTTAAACAATGGGAAAGAGGAAGTAAAATACTTACCTGGACTATAATGAAACTAAAATTATGACAATTCAGAATTTTGTAATAAATTACCTAGATAATACTTTTCCTTTCATGTCTTTAAAATGACTGCGAAGAAAAAAAAGAAGTGACCCACAGTTGTAAAATCAACTAATACAATGAAAGTTAATTCATACACTACCAAAAAAAAAGTGGAAGAGGCTTGATATTTTCCAGTAACATTCCCCAAGTTGATCTGATGCACTTCATGAAGAAATAAAGCCAGTGAAAGTGTTACAGGTCACTAACTCCACCTAACCTGCTATCTTAAATGATGGCCTCTAAGTGCATTCATACCGTAAGTAATATCCCATTTCTCAAGACAGCTGGAAGAAGCTTTTTAACCTTCCACTTGAGTAAGACTGAGGAACTTGCCTCTCAAAGGCATCATCCTTGAGAGGCCTCTGCATTATAAGCTTGTATTAAGCAGAAGAGCAGTAATGTCTGAGCTCTTTCTGAATTAATCCTGACTAAAAAAAGAAGGCTACCACACACTTCGTAACATCATAACAGATATCTAGGGAGAAGTTCTTGGATTCATTCAGTCAGTCTTTTGGACTTTTTTCATCATAGAAGCAAACAGGGTGCTCCCTGTGAAAAGTCTTATCCTGCAAAAAAAGAGAGATGCAGGTCCACTAACATCCAGCGCATACAGAGCTGCTTCAGCACAGAACATGCAGTTCACAAAAAAGAAGAGCAGAGACAGTGCTGGGGGGTGGCATTGCTTTTTTTCATATTTATTTAAAAACCTAGCAGGAGTTCTAAAAGTCATCTTAAAGAATCAAGAGGGTCTACTATAAATGCTTGAATTACTTCCATTGTTCTACCTGAGGCAACTGCTACCTAAAAAAGACTATTTCCACAGAAAAATGAAGAACAGATTAGGTTGCCAAAAATACAAGGACCATCCCACCAAAAGCTTCAGAGAAAAACTTCTAATGCCATTAGGATTTCGACACCAGGAAGCTACAAGTGGCAGGATAGAGAAGTCCTCACATACTGGCTCTATGTGCACTGCATTTCCACAGAGCTACAGAAAGACTTACTTACTTCAGTTTTAAGAGACAGATCTAAAGTATCAGACAAGCATGCTAAAACAGGACACTGATGTAAGTCACACCAAAACACAAACCTTGACTACTATGAAAAGAAACTCTTCCAAGAGGACTCCTTCCTACTATTAATCAGGACACGTATGATTTGGAACTAGAAGGGAAACTCAATCCCCTGCGGTATTTAACATCCATGCTACAATAAATAAAGCAGAGTCTGCTGCGAAGTTAAAATTTCACATATGAATGCAAAGATAAAGTATTGTGACCTGTCTCCTCCAAACCAAAAAATACAAAAAGACCTGAAAGCAAAACTGTACAGTCTGAGCTTGTTCCATCTTGCCCTAATAGAAGAATCTGAGGAGAAGAGTTGGAAAAGGCCATCCTGCAGCCCCAAGTATGGGATGAGAGACACCAGCAGAGATCTCAGAATTGCCACCTCTGGAACAGAAAGACTGACTCTTCTTGTCCTCTGAGTCAAAGAGGCTAATCTGTCTACTCTAGTTGACTTCTACTTCAAAGCTGAAATACAGCCAAGGATCTCCCTCAACCTTTAACAGCTGAGGTTTAAGCCCAGCGTATTCTGAGCTCCTGGGAAGGTAAGGCCAGGTAGGTTAAAATAAAGCATGCCAACATTGAACAGAGAGCATTGATCCGAGAAAAGAGACAAAAAAGGGCAGATAAATAACTGATCTGAGCCTGAGCTCACTAATATGGAAGCTGCATTGCACCACAAGCCCTTGGGCTTTCAAGTCGCCCACCTAGAACAGGAGAGAACATCCTTACTCAAGTATTTCAATAACGCAGCAGACAGAAAACGCATTTTTGGCCAACGTTACTCAGCACCTTCAACCAAAGGACTGTTACAGGTCACTTAAATATATGCCACACAGTTCACTAAATATCTATCCAGGTGGTATGTTCACATACAGTATCGCATAAATACACTTACCAACATATCGCTCTGAGTGGACAAGTTCACCTCTTGGCCAGCCATTCCAAAGGTCTACAAGACTCAGAGTTTAGAAGCAGACATGGGCACAGAGGAGGCCAACCCCAGCCACTGTCAGTGTTAGAACTGGACATGGGGCAACTCCTGCTAAATTCACTGCAAGGGTCGGTGAACTCCGGACAATCAGATTAGATTCTGAGAGTTATTTTGAAGGACCAATGCACTTAATCTCTTTGCAAGTTGACTAGTCTACTCAGAGAAGAACTCATAACAGCCTCTTATAGAAATGGAGGAGCAACTTGGAGAGTAGTGTTTTCAGGAAAGGGAGGTTCCCCAAAGTATTAAGGCTCTCTATGAACTGAAGAAGTATTTGCATCAAGCAGCAAATTTTCAAATGAGGACCATCGCTGGACAAAAGCCTCAAATCTGCATAGAGGAATGTGTGTCTTTGGAAAAAAGTTTGGAAAATCCTCTAGTAGTACTCTATCTTTCTGATAAAAGGTCAAGTCCGCTCTACAACACTATAACAGAAACCTACTTAAAATACATACATACATTTGGTGGAGTACATTGTGTGCAGCCCTGCAACAGAACCATGCAGCTAGACATCAGAGTAAACTCGCTTTCTAAAAGAAGTCAATATGCTTATGGCAGATGTGGCACTGTAGCTGTGATGGCCTAAGGACATATGCAAACCAGCATTTGCAGGGAGAGTTGGTAGACTATAGTGTTTTAGCTAGGGAGAAAAACCCACAAAAAAACAGAAGAGCCTTTGGGAAGAAAAGCCTTTCTTTAGGTCTGTAACAGAAATTAAAAACATCAAAGCTAAGTATCAGTTGAGAAAAGCAGCTTTGAATTTAACTAAATATTTTAATCTCTTTCACAACTGAGACTAAAGGTAGGTGGTACCTGTGGAGGAATAAAAACCACATTAGCAGATGGGAGAGTTAGGGGGAAAATGTCAGAGCTGCACCTCCTGCAAGAACGTAATTCACCTGAGCAAAGTGGATGGGCTAGAAACATGGGATAGGGGAGCACTGTGGAGGAGGAGGAGGAGGGAAAGTGAAATACAATGTCTGCAAAACCTCTAAGTCCATGACTTTTAATATCGAATAATGTCGTAAATGTAATTGCCTAGATTAGACTTTGCAAGGAGCTCGTATTGCTCCTCAAGGATATTAGACATTAGGTCATTTTTTTGTAGAAGAACCTTATTTATCCTTTTCCGTTGCTGCAGTATCGATTATAAAGGCAGGATACAAACACAGACATTTTGTCAAGTCACTCAAAAAAATGACTGAAATTTGTGGATGAGGGGAGAGCAACAGATGCCATTTCTCTTTCAACAGCCTCCCACAATACTCTTGTATCCAAGTTGGGAAGTTGTGATCTGGATGGGTAGACAGCTAGATGGGTGGACGTGTGGTTGAACTGTTCGACTCAGAGCATAGTGGTTAGTGGATCGTTCTCTGCCTGGAGGCTGGTGATGAGGGGGTACAACAGAAGTCTAACTGGAACAGGTCCAGTTTCTCATCTTCATCAGGTAGCCAGAGAGGGTGAGAGAGTGTGCTCTTGTCAAGTGTTCAGATGATACCAAACTAGCAGGCAGACTGCTTGATGACATCAAGGGCAAGACTGCTGCTGACAGTCTGGAGGACTGGGCTAACAGTACACTCAAAATTAAAGAGGAATAAATCCCTACACAAACATAGGCTGGAGACAGGCTAGTCAGGAAACAGCTCCATGGAAAAGGACCTCAGGGTCTTGGCAGGCAGCAAACTGGACATGAGATAGCCACATGCCTGAGCAGCAAAGGCCATCAGCGTCCTGGGCTATACAAACAGCAACACAGCAGTACACCAAGGAGAGTGATTATACCCTTTTACTCCACACTTCTTAGCCATTGTCTAGAATGTCATGTCCAGTTTTGGCCCTCCCAACACAAGGGAGGTATTAATAAACCAGTATAAGTTCAACAGAAGGCTGCCAACATGGTCAGGGGCTGGGAACACTTCACCTTTGAGGCTTTTTGCAGCAGCATACAGCAGGAGGACAACTGACAGTAGTCACGAACTGAAGCAAGAGAGGTTCTGATTGTCTACAGGGGAGACATTTTTCATGAAGTAACATGAATCAGGTTGCTGAGAGAGGCTGTGCAGTTTCCAGGCTTGATGGTTTTCAAGATCACATGGAAAAAGCCCCAAGCAAGGGGGGCTGATCTCAAAGCCAGCCTGATTCCATCACTGTTTCCCTTCTCTGAACCTCTCCCAGTTGTAATTTACCCTTCTTGAGATTTTGGGGTGCAAGTCCAAAGGGGAAAAGAAACTAGAATTGTGCAAAGTATTCAAAATTTTGGGCAAACCAGTTTTATAGAGGACACAGTATTTTTTATTCTCTATTTTATTCTCTCTTAAGGGTCTTTTTTGACCCCTATTGAGTACTAAGACGATGCTTTCATGGAATCATCTCTGATAACCCCCAAGGTCTTTAGAAGCAATGGTCAGCTCACAGCCCATCATTTTATCTATGAAGCAATGGCTGCTTCCTCTGTACGTTCATCACGTTGCAGTCATGTACACTTAATGAGCCTGGAGTTGTTCTAAGCATAATGAGCAACTGGCTCCTGTAGAAACTTGATAGCAGGACCCGTGCTTCAGCAAATATTCCCACAGGAGCTACTAATAAGCTGAAACAGAGGGATGAGAAACACCTTTTGTAACATTCACCTTTCCTTTCCAGTGAATGTGTGATAGGTACCAAATACCACTAGTGTTACTTCAACTCAAATTGCTACACTCTGACAGCATTCCAGGTTAGGGTCAGGTTGCATGTTTTATTAGATCGGCAAAAACTCAGATTCCCTAAGGAGATATTAAGATAATATCTGATTTTGTCCTTTGCTTACAAGTTAAACAGATGACCTGTTTTCTTTACATGATTATTTAAAGCTTCCCATAAAGAAGCTCCATGTTTGTAAGTAAATCTGTCCATCTGATGAAGAATACATGCCCTCATAGGAAACACTGTTCAAAAGCTTTCAAAAAGAAAGATGATGTGCATGCCCAGAAAAGCCCAGAATTTAAAATGTTGGCTCCCAAAGTAAATCCAGAAACTGTGATGCAAATTGAAGGCTAATACTAAGGATGAGTTTGCTCCAGCTTGGCCAGCACACCTGAGAGGAACACATGGTTCTGTCCATTCTTACAGCCTCCATGCTTAAGGAGTTAGACTTAGGGTGGGAGGTCCTAGGGTAAGAAAAAAATAAATCTCAATCTACTAGCGCACATTCACACCAGGGTGTACTGTACTCACAGATAAAGACTAAAAGGAGAATCAAAACCATTAATAACAAAGACACAAAACTTCCCACCAAAAATCTTACTCCATAGTGTGAGCTTTAAGAGATATAATCAAGAGAACTACATCTGATGACACTGAAGAACTAAAATGAAGGACAGCATGACACACAGATCTTTTTCTGTATTTTCCAATAAATCGGCTATTTTATAAAATAAATTAAAATAAATTGGAAAGCCTCCTTAAATACTATGTGTAATAGGTAACTGTTTCTCTATGGTCCCATTCTTGGGCCAGCAATGGGCCAAGACTAGTGAATTACATGAATTTTTAAGATGCATTAATAGATTTGCTGAGGCATTTAGTTAATGCTATGGTCCAACTCCTCCATTCTCATGAAGAGATTATCAGTTACTAAAAGGATGGCTCAAATGTCATTTGTCTCAAAATCCATTACAACTTTCAAAACAGAAAGCAGTCGTGCTTACTGAGATAATTCTCATGTCTGGTAGAATGTTGTAATATGACAATAACAAGAAAATTGTCATGTTCATGTAAGTAGCTAGCTAAAGAAAAAATAATAGCTATTATGAGCTCATTTTCACATCTCTTTTCAAACACCCTAACATTTTTTATATATCAATCTGATAAATATTTCATACTACAAGTCTTCATAAAGTTTGACATTAAAAGCCTATTTATGTGACCACAAGACGATTAGATGAAGAACAGTTTGTAGTCAATTTTAAATAGATGCATAACAAAACAAAACTAAATTACACATACTGGAGGCCTGCCAGGACGGCCCCTTTTTCTTTTTCCTTTGACTTCTGCTTCTTCAAGCTCACTGCCAGCATCTGAATGTGCAGTAGTTTCATTTGTAGAATCCCTAGGGGGGGAAAAACACTAGATATATTAAAATGATTTGAAATCAACAAGTAATCTATAACCGACTAATTAAATATTTAGTCCTAAGCCAGGAAAAAAAAAAAGTCAGCATTAAAAGGCTTGCCACATTTATTCTGCAACCTAAGGAACTAAGTAAGCATTGTTAGCCTGGCAAAAAGCCTTACCTTTTTATGGGCTGGAATGTCATTTTACAGACTGGAAGTTATTTAAATTAAGAGCTTCTTTTGAAACCACATTACACTTCAAAAACTGGCTATATTAAACAGCACATTCTCAACATACCCATCCCACAGTGTGTTTACTAGCATCAACTTTCTTTTAGTCTTAGTAACTACATCCGAGCTGCTCTCAAGGCCATGAGAAAGCAAACTGGAGTCCAAAGCAGCTATCACACCATTAGAGCAGTTCAAGTTCCCACGTGGGTTACATCATGTTTTCAGTCACTCAAAGCTATCATTCAGCTGTTAATAAGGAGAGGATTAACACTGACCGTGAGGCATGAACCAGAAACCTCATTTTGATCTGAAGACATTTATGATTCTTGCCGTTAAAAAAACATTTTCACTTGTACAATGAAAAAACCTTGACATTGCTCAACGACTATTAGCAGAGAAGCCCTCACTATTATTTGTCAACCACTCCTGTTTTAGACTTAGGTTCATACTAAGTAGGGAAAAACATTACCCCAGTTTCTGTACTACTCGCCCCCACCAGGTGCACAGGTACTCCTCTGCCTTCACATCAGACCTGGCTGCTTGAAGAAACTTAGCTTGTAATGGACCTTCTGAGGCATTAGATTTTGCCCAAGAGAGCCCACAAGGAAAACCATCAAGCAAAGCCATAGCTGTTACTGATGTGCTTTATTTTTAGTTTGGAAGACCACCAGTGCATGCAATCTCTGGAAATGACAGAGTAACTGTAATAATGTCCTGGATTACCCAAAGGTGGGCCAAGTCTAGTGCTAATCAGAGATTTCCTTAAATCCAATATAATTTCCTTGAAGGGAAAGGAGTTACATTTCTGTAAAACTTGTGCAAGGGAAAGGTGAAAATCAGACCTCTTCCATTACTTTATACAGCCTCAAACATAAAAAGCCACATTAATGATCTGGTTTACAGAAACTGAGAAGCTTCAGCAAGCCAAGATCTGCACAGATCTTCCACATAGCCTGGGGTTTTTTTTTTTCTTATTTTATGAATCAGGAATGCTTCACAAATATGCTGTATCACCAAGAAAAGTATTTAGAAACACAGAAAGATAGAAACATCACTGCATCAGAACCAAGAATGTTCTGGTACTTCTCTTTACTGGAATTACTGTATTGTTCTGAGTCTGTTCTAACTCATATAATTCTGCAAAACTATGATGAATTTCTAATATTAAGACATTCTTTTCCAACCTTTTCCAACTGGCAAGTAAAAAACCACCATGGGGTCCACAGAATCGTTCACGAAAGCTAAAATGTAGTAGAACATTTAAGAACCTCCTTTTCTGAAAGTAACTTCAATGGATTTTCTCTACTCTACACACCCCAGACAAACAGGCACCCAAGGTTAAAAAATGATATTCAAGTACATCTGAGTTCCCAGATCATACACTTGTAAAACAGTATCTCTACAGAATACTGAAAATGCAGCTTTGTTGTGATAAAATAAAGAGGAGTAGCTTTTCTGCTTAATAAAATGGGAAATTTTAAAAACTCCATAACGAGTTCTGAATTTATAAAAAAATATTGTAAAAAGCCTAAAACCAAATAAAAGATAACCCACACATAGTTCAAAGCCATTTGGTAAAACAGCGCCACGCTAGTGAAAAGCAATGCAGTGACTACAGCTGAAAACAATGTCTATGCAGAAGGGAGTATCCAGCCTTTCCTCAAACACTGACCATTAACACTGCAACTCAATTTGACAAAAACTTGTATTGCCTCACAATGACAAAGGTTTTTTTAAATAATTTTTGAATACAGAAGTGAGGAATCCCATATAAATATCTGCTGCTTTCTATTGCTGTGAAGAAATTAAAGCCATTATCTCTTGCTCTATGTAGGGGGGAAAAGAAAAAAGCTTCTCTGGTCTACACAGATCCTTACTGGAAAAAACTTAGGCATGATACAGCCTAAGCAATACCCCCAAATCCTGGGGAAATGCTGTAGCTTTGCTAGCTTACAAAACTGCACCCCTACTATCATCAGGATAAAGACTTTCCTCTATTAAAAGCAGATTCAGCACTCCTCCTAGGCACATGGCTCAAACCCTTCCCTTGAAACACTAGAGCTATATAAATAAAACAAACTTCAGGACTATTTTGCATACATCTAGTCCACAGAGAACCTGACTTTGCCACAGCCTTTGTCCGGGTCTAGCAAAACCTACTGTGATTTGTGTATTTAGTTCTGGAAATTTCAGTTGCTTTGGAACACATATAATTAATATACATTAATATATTAAACATATTAATATATTAAACATACAGTTTAATTATTGACCACCTTCTCTTCCCCGTTGTCTTACACCTGATAACCACGCTTCTCTAATATTTTTTCTGGTAAAGCTTCTCTGGTTTGCTGGAAGCCTTTGGGGAAAGGCTCAATAAATTAGTAGTGAGGTTGAGATTCATCTAATCTAAATTTGAGACATATACAATGCAGAAAACAGAAAAACTTAGGGTGCAACATGCCTCATGCTAAGGTTAGTAACCACAGCTGGTCACACAGTCTGTTTTATAAATTTTCTTCTCTCTCCATTGATGGCAAGGTGATCTAGACAGGCAGCTCAAATATAAGTGTTTAAAATTAAACAAGATGAATCTCACCCAAACAATATGTGAGGCAGAGAGAAGACGTATTTCCAGCAAAGAAGGTAAATTTGCCATGAATAAGAAGAAAACATCAGATAGTAAGTTCCCTCACATTGTCTGGAGTAGGGAGACAGCATCAAGGACAACCTGCAGTCCTTGGGTGATTTAACATTAAAATAAACATCACTTCAAGCAACAGGGAATTCTGTCTGAATCAGGCAACTCCTGCACAAAAAGGCCTTTCAGTTTGGGAGCGAGGCCTTACAGCTGCTCTGAGTACACACAAACGTGCCTCTTTTCTCCCTATTCCTGAACTCAGAGGCAAAGTAAAGCATCTCTTCACTGCCTGCAGTTCTGACAGGTTTTCAACACACACTGAGAAAAGCATCTGGCCAACATCCATCTCCTCATTCCCTACACATCGTGCAGAACTGCTAGGCAGTAATTTATCTGGTGGCAGTCATCCACATCTTAACAGATCAGAATTACCCTATCCCCTCGTAGGTGTGTGAGATTAGTCAGCCGAGAGGAAAATTTAGGCTTAGTCACAATTTATCGCTGCTGAGCTGCTGGGAGGGAAAATAATCGGGGCCTAAGGAGACCTGCCTCGTCTAAGAGGAGGAGTGGTGGCAGTGCCTAAGGCTAAACCTTTCCTCTCTCTAAAACACCTTTGACATGATAGAGATGTAAGAGAATGTGGCAGACTGTGGGAGACCTACAAAACTGGAGTGGGCAAAGTAAAGCAGACATGTGATAACCCCTTTTAGGGGCTCAAATTTACTCTGCTTTTCTTTCTGGTTTCAGTGGTGGCTAAGGCATCCTAGAAAACCAGCAGTAACCCCAGGATCTCTCCTAAAACTCCAGATATTATTCAGAAATTATAATAACTAGGTATTGAAACCAACCATATGGTAATGAAGAATTAACAGATTACTGGGCAGCCCTCGACCATGTCATGCTTCTGAAGAATGTGTTCGTAGACAGAGTAAATTCCATATGTCTGCAAAATAAATCACATTTACCTTCATTCTATTATTACATAAAGCCCTAGCTATATACCACCCCCCCTTAAAACCACACCACACCAGAAACCTATGTTCACATACCAGTTTTCCTAAACAAAAACGCTTCCATAAGCTTTTATTGGTGTTGCTGAGGTGGCTCAAGGTTCTGGCAGAGATAAATTCAGTAATTGCTACCACCAGACTCAGCCTTGTGAGAAAAAGCATTCATGAAGAAAAATGGCTAAATGTACAGGCTCATGAATCATGGATGAACCAGCTCTCGTGGTTGATCTTTACAATCTCTAGAGGAACAAGCCTCACAGCAAATGAGTCACCCCATTGAGAGAAGACTTGTTCTAACAGTCAGTCACCCAGGTCAACCACACCAGAGAGTTCTGCCCACGTCTGCAACACCAGTAAGTGAAATCCTGTCTTCACTGCATTCTGAAGCCACTTCTATGAACACAGAAAGATTAAAGATTTCTCCTTTCATGTTCCCACAATAGAGAAGAGATTGGGCGGGAGTAGTTCATATGGTCCTGAGCAAAGTACCTTAACATATCAAATTGACTTCAGGACCCTTTTGTTTAAATGGAGTAGCCAAAAAGATTAGAAAACATTATGAAGAAGTATAAGAAGAGACACATATAATAAACAATCCTTTAAAGCTGCTCATTTAAGAGCCAGAAAAGAAACATTGTCTCTCTCTGCGTGGAACCAGATTGTGGCTTCCCAATCCTAAACATGTGAAGCTAACGCTCCTAAAACCAGAGATTGCTTCAGGTTTTCTCATCCTTAGCCAGACTCCTTTCTGATCAAAGGCTGGTTGGGACCTACTGAATTAGCAGTTACCAGTTTCTTTGATATCTCGTCCGCACTAGACTTAATGTTCTGAGCCCTCAGGGGAGTCTCAAAACCCTTCCATGCAGATTCTGATGATTTCTTTTTAAGAAGAAAGGTCTTGTTTATGAGCAACCAAAACTATGTGTTTTACTGATGACAACATCTCACCACCACTTCGCACAGTGGCATTAAATGATTCCCAGCTCTACCGGAAAAAACAAAATACATTGTTTCTTTCATTTTTTCATGTTGCACAATACTGGTGGCTCACAATCACCTTCTGATTAAAGAGTATGCCGACATCTTTAACATCCCTCAGGTTTTTCATTTCATGCACAGAGTTACCAAATCCATTAATGTGCACCTTTTTAACCTTAACCTTATGGTATTTCATTCACTTCTTACAGCCATCTAGCTTCTTGAACTGGGAACAGGAATATCCCTTTCCTACCACTGCGGTGACAGAATGTCCCAGCTTTTTGTCCTGGGCACATTTCACAAGCACACTCTCACTTCTTCAATGTGGCACATCCAAGAAAAGACGATCTGAGAAATTCTGTTTTTCCTCAACTACCCTCAATGGTAACCAGCCAGGGCTGACGCTCTCCCTTCAGTTCTACCCCTCAGGATCATCTCTGTCTTTAGCCATGCTCTCACCCACACCAAAAACAAACTTTTTTGAAAGAGGATTTAAAAATTTAAGAAAAAAATGCAATGCAGAGCATGTTATTATCATGGTCAGACAAATAACTACAACTGTCCAAGCATTCAGTTGCTTAAATAAAGGCACTTGAAGTCTTAGTTTAGGAACACCACTCACCCTTGATAAACTGAGGCTCTTTTACACCCTGTGATAATTCCTATTTTCATATGTTGATCCCAAGCAGAGAATTTAAACTTAAATGTATGTGGTCTACAGAGTGATGGCAGCGGGGTGGCTGCAGGGTGGGCTCTATGAGGACCGGCTGAGGCTGCCCCATGGTGGGACACAGCCCCCAGGACAGGGCACAGCTGGGCTGCTCAGAGCAGCCTCTGTCAGCGCGTGAGAGCTCCTGAAGGAAGGGCTGAATGCCAGGAGGGGTGAGGGACCAGCCCTGCGAGCAGCAGGAGGCGGGAGAAGATGCTGTCAGTACCTGGGCACGGACCCTTCCAGCCCGGGGAAGCCCATGCTGGAGCAGGTATTCCCACGGCAGTCCTCAGAAGGCTCCACGCCAGAGCTGTGAGCAGAGGAGTCAGGAATGAAGGGGTGAAGTTGAACCAGGGAAAGGACAGGGGATGAGGGAACAGGGTTTAGTCTTTTGTTTCTCACCATCATCCAAATCTTTTTTAGTGGGCAATAAATTAATTTTTCCCAAGTTCAGTTTGTTTTGCCCAGGAACACAACTGGTAAGTGATTTGCCTGTCTTTAACTTGCCCCATGAGCTTTTTCATGTTGTTTTCTCCCCTTCCTCAACAGGATGGGGAGTGAGAGAGCGGCTGGGTGAGTGTCTGGCAGACAGCCAAGATCAATCCACCACATCAAGTAAACTTTTAAGAAGAAAATGAAGCTTAGTTTCTAAAATTTCTTTCTTTACCCCACTTGATTTACTCTCTAGCTGCTCTCATTACAGACTTCCACTCTATTCTTTCCAAGAGTTCACTTTATGCAGGCACAGTGATGTTCATATTTGTATAAGTCACTCCTGTTTCCCAGCAAGATCAAAACATGCTAATGCCACTTGCTCTCTTCAACTGCAGGACCCAAAGGCTTTTTGCACAATAAATACAGCTTGTTGTAAGTAAGAGTCCACAATTGGAATATGGTCAATTACGACTGAAGTCCCTACACCCTTCTGAAATCTCACAGCACACAGACATGCATAGAAGAGGCAAAGAACTTGTTTTGCTTTTCACAGCAAAGTTAAATCTCCATACAAAGAAGTATCTTTTAGACTAAGTGGTGGGTGGTTGGTTTTTTGGTTCATTTGGTTTTGGTTTGTTTTGAGGGGTTTTTTGGTGGGTTTTTTTTGTGGGGAGTGGGGTCTTTTTGTTTGGTTGGTTTTTGTTTTGTTCTGTTTGGTTTTGTTTTGGTTTTTTTTTTTTTTTCCCACACAGTTTTTCAGCATATGAAAACACAGCAGCCCTGAAACAGTCACACTAATCTGCACTTCTCTGAAGCTAGTGCTTTACCCTCATGATCACCTCTGTTTACTTCAATCTTTTTAAAACTGAAGATTTCAAATATATAGAGAAATGCATACTCACTGTAGTACTGGCAAATCTGAAGTAATCATTTTTGCAGCACTCTTGAAAGTAAGAGCTACATAGAACTTCTTCTCAAACTTATAATAAGACAACTACTTGGAAACCTCTTTCATGAAAAGAATGTTCAAGACCAGTCTGTAAAAGAGAGGAAAAAAATTGTTAGGTGTGATTCCAAAATAGTCATACTTTGAATAAAAAACACTGTAAACAAAAACGATCTATTTTGAAGTACCATCGCTATTAGGCCACATGAAATTTAGAACAGATGATCCCAGGACAGCTTAATCATGTTCTTGCATTCATTTTTTACAATTCTGCTTAGGCAAATTTTCCTTTTTTTTTTTTTTTTAAATTGCACATTTTTAAATGGTATTTTGCATTACCTCCCATATTTGTTTACAGTAACTCTAATGTAAACACAGAAGCAGAACTGAGAACATTTAAATAAACAAGATAAATATATAAGCCTAAGCAATGAGAGAATATGATGATCTAGATTTAAGGAATTTATTTTCTATTCATAAAATAGACTAAACTTGGGAGACAAAATTTTGGTTTCATGAGAAACAGGCTTTCCTAGCTTCGAATCAAGTCAAAAGGTCTGCATCTAAAATCATCCAGGTTTTGATAAAACAGGTAAAAGATAATATTCCTGATAACATTCCCTTTAATGGAACTACAGCTGTTCACTCACATTCACTGGCTCACAGGTTTATGTGACTGCATTTCACAGAAAGTCAGAAGCTGTGCAAATGTCTAACTGCAATAGCAAGTATTTTAACCTGATGAAAACAGTTGTAAGTTTAAACGGTAAATCACGCTGCCTCTGTGGTACCAGCACATCCCCTCGTAACATCTCTCTACCCAAAAGACTAACCAAGGAGTTAGTTGACTAATGACAGGAGGCATGACTTTGCCATTAAATAATGGCACAATGTGACAGATGCAATAATCTTTCATGTAATAAAACACAGAGCTGCCATCCCATCCACTCAGAAAATGTCAGTTCTGGAGAAACTGAAATTATTTGCTTGATTCTCCCCTTTTAGAGATGTGGGGTAATGTCAATAGCTGCACGGAGCACTGCAGCTCAGCAATGGCAATGAATACCAAGGACTTAACTACATGGTTTTTAAACATGGGATATTTTAAACATCTTGTGCTTAAATATTTAATTTCTTCTCAACAGGTAGTTTGCACAGGACAAGAGGAAAATCAAACCAGGAAGAGGTAACAGGACCTGAACCAAACAGTCTCTAAATAAAACTGCACCAGTCTAAGCAAAGCGGTACAAGATGTGAAATATTATTTTCCATCCCACTATACGCACATCAGTATTTATTTACCAAAACCGTAACTGTACAGCATGAACAGACTTTTGTCTCTGGTTATTACAGTTCCAATTAGACTCACAGATGCACACAACTAGTTCTTTCAGTAGTTACTACCTTGTGCAACCAACGGTTTTATTTACGTCTCATCCACAAACTGAAATTTTTCACTATATACAGCCATCTCACTGGCCATGTTCTCTACTGCATCATAACAAGCCACTCTGTTGCAAAACAAATGTTAACAACGAGAAGTTTGTTTGGCATTAAAGGTACCACTCCAGCAATAACGGTTTAAAAGCGGTCATTTTCCACAGCCAACATACCGGGTTTGTGTAAAAGCTCCCCAGTTTCACTATAAGACACAAGTTAGTCTTAGTTCATCAAGAAGGGAAATATCAGATTACATGCTCTTGTGCTATTTCCATATGTTGTTTCCATAACACTGTTTCTTCATTAGAGACACCGGTGATTGCCATGTTTTAAAGGATGCGATTACTCTGAACAGAGGAATGACATGCCCACTCAACAATACAAAGCAACCACTGCAGCCACTTGTAAACAAACAGCAGCCTGAATTAAGTATTGAGCTGATTTCCTGCATGAAGGAAAAAAAAAAAAAAAAAAAAAAAAAAGACTGCTCACATCTCCGAAATGGAGAATTACCCTATAATTGGAACAACGTGCACTCTGGTGGTCACAAAATACTAATATTTAGGCACAACATAAGAATATTTATTGAAATTCTGAAATAGAAGAAGAAAGCTTTTGGTTAAGCTTCTGCAATTATTTTTTCCTCCTGCAATGACAACTGGATGTACACATTTTTTAATACAGAATCACAGAATGATCTGGTTGGAAGAGACCTTTAAGATCATCGAGTCCAACTGTTCACCCTGCCCTGCCAGGGTCCCTAAACCATGTCCCTCAGCACCACATCCACACGTCTGTTAAACTCTTCCAGGTAAGGGGACTCCACCACCTCCCTGGGCAGCCTGTTCCAATGCTTAATGACCCTTTGTGTAAAGAAATTTTTCCTGATATCCAGCCTAAATTTCCCCTGATGCAACTTAAGGCCATGCCCTCTCGTCCTGTCATTCATAACATGGGAAAAGAGACCGACCTCCACCTCACTGCAACCTCCTTTCAGGGAGTTGTAGAGAGAGATAAGGTCTCCCCTCAGCCTCCTCTTCTCCAGACTAAACAACCCCAGGTCCCTCAGCCATTCCTCATAAGGTAAGTTCTCTAAACCCTTCACTAGTTTCGTTGCCCTTCTCTGAACCCGCTCCAGCACCTCAATGTCCTTCTTGAAATGAGGGGCCCAAAACTGGAAGCAGGATTCAAGGTGTGGCCTCACAAGCGCTAAGTACAGGGGGACAATCACTGCCCTGCTACTGCTGGTCACACTATTTCTGATACAAGCCAGAATCCTGTTGGCCTTCTTGGCCACCTGGGCACACTGCTGGCTCACACTCATCTGGCTGTCAACCAACACCCCCAGGTCCTTTTCTTCTGGGCAGCTTTCCAGCCGCTCTTCCTGTAACATTGCAGGGGGTTGTGGTGGCCCAAGTGCAGGACCCGGCACTCGGTCATGCTAATTTCGTACTATTGGTCTTGGGCCATTGATCCAGCCTGTCCAGATCCCTGTGTAGAGCCTCCTGACCTTCAGGCAGATCAACCCTACCTCCCAATTTAGTATCATCTGCAAACTGACTGAGGGTGCACGCAATCCCCTCATCCAGATCATTGATCAAGATGTTGAAGAGGACAGGCCACAATACTGAACCCTGAGGAACACCACTGGTGACCAGCAGCCAGCTCGATTGAACTCTGTGTACCTTCCTTTAGTTTAAAAAAAGAAAAAAGTGTATTTTTGGTACATAAACAAGTACTCACACAGACACACTCTGGCACATGCTAACTAGACCTCAAAGGAAACCTATCCACCTTGGATCTTCAGATGCTCTCATGCTAGCACAATACTGGGCATCAATCTTAATTTTCAGAAGAGCTTTCAAAAGAAGTTCAAGAAAATTTAAGTACGTTTCATGCAAGATATTTTCCACAGATTAAGGCATCCTGCACAACCACTATGCGGACTTTCTTTTTTTAATTTTCTTTTTTAACCTAGTTATCACCTTTCACAACTGTCATGCTGTGCATGCTCAGATACAGCAACCAGCAGCATACAACTGCTCTAGGCAAGTTGCTTTCACACACAAGGAAAAGTATCCTCACTCAGAGAGACTTATTTAAATCCCAGCCTAAAAGAAAGTATGGAGTGAAGGTTAGAAAGAGCCAGAAGGAGAAGAGAGAAGCTACTTCACTCAGAGGCGACTGAAGAACCAAGGATGCTGGACCCACAGCCTTGACACAGTGGTAATAGCAGACAGCTCGACACACAGGGAACTGCAAAGTCCTGCATATTTTCTCAAAGTCACTGTGCTAAACAGGAAACCGCAAAACAGTCCTGGAAAAAAAGTCCTGTGTGTGGTCAGGTCCAGACTGGACCATCTGAAGACGACAAAGTTGTCCTTCCACTGTCTTGTGTTAATAAAGGCACTTGACAAGGGTTAAGCCAAAGAGTGCTAAAATAGAACTGTCAACGCTGACAAGCCAGAGAATGAACAGCTCAGCACCAGAAACCCAAAACAGAAAAGGCCCAATCCTGCCCATTTTGTGGGAGTGACCAGAAGTGGGGTCTTACATTGCACTGAATAACACCTCTCTGTTACACTGCCCAAGTCAGCCGCATCCCTCAGGTGTCCACTACAGTCCTGCTGGCTACGATAGGATGTTCTGGATGCTCACTCTTTCTTCCTCCACCCATATATGCAGATCACATTAGGAAACGCTTAACAATCTTGGGACAACTGCCTTGCAGCTTCCCTCAACAGTAACCTTCCTCCTCGCTCACAAAAACACCACCACTTTCTTCCAAATTCAGCCTTAAATTATCAACCATGTTGCTTAGGCTTGGTTTGGAAATAAGGCGCTATAGTGACTCATGAAAAGCCGTACGTGCTTGGAACAGTGTTCTCAATTTAGTCATGCAATTAAGTTTGACAACTTTGGAAAAATCATTGATCCTTACTGACTACACAAATGTGAACCTTCACATTTTTTCTGGTTTTAGTAGAAGAAATACCTGTTTCTTAAAGATGATGTTCTTATAAACAGCAAAATCAAACTCTTCTGTCTTGTTCAGTTTGAGAATAAAGCCATTGATAACAAATCCTGAAAGCTTGAGACAGATTCCAATTTTGTCATGTTTACCCTGGGCAAGAGAAGAGTGGGGGAGGAACATTTCATACTTCCGCATTTTGGGTTATTTAAACTATAACAAACACAAAGCAGTTGAACAAGTCCTTTAACTTGCAGTCAACTACTTCTATGGTAGGAGTTTTAAAAAAAAATCTGATGTTTTCATTTAACCCCAATTTTAATGAACTTAGCACGTTTGCAGCTTTAACCTGTACGTCGATATTTTGAGATGACATTAATTTATGCTGGCATAGTTAAAAATAACCTATAGCAGAATATAAAGCAGGCAGCAAGACACCATTCAGTTGAAACATACAAGGGGAAAACAAGTTAATATTTCTCTTTTTTGCTTCTTTTTTTTAACTGTGCACAATAACAATAAAGGCAGAAAAAAGTGACCATTATATAAAACTGCATCTTTAAAAAACGCCTTTTCAAAAACAATTACAGTTTTATGATACTTTTTCTTTGATAATGAGCTTAGGTTTAAGAAAGGCGCCACAACTTTACAGCAGTGAACCTGATACAGGCATTCCATCAATATTTTCTGTTGTTTCTACTAACATGAAAAACTACCTGTATTTTTTGCAGTTTTTAGATTTTTGCCTCTCTGGTGCTGAAGTGATCTACCCATTTTAGCCAAACAAGAAGCAAACAAATGAAAAGATTGTCACAAACCCTGAAACGTTACAGAACGATTCCAAGCAACTATCTGGTAGCAGCAACAACCAAATCAAGTTCAACTAACCTTGTTATAAACTACGTACCTGATAACTTTATAAAGCTGAAAGCAAAACAAAAAAAAAGGAAAAAAACAACTATAAATTTAGCAATAAGAGTTACATCATTAGTAATTCCATTGCCAAAAGATAACTGGTGTTTGACTGACTCCCATTCAAACGCCTCTCCTTGTTGACCAAGTGACCTTGTCCCATCCCAGCGCAAAATGAATTCAAACAATGGCTCACAGTAATGGAGCAGCAACTTCTGCTACTTAGTTGGTAATGCCTGTACACTATAACTTCATTTTCCATTTAAAATGACTTTGCTTTCTCCCTCAGCGCTCCCTGCTATGTCTTTTCTTGCAAGTTGGAAAACGATAAAGCACTGTACTGCTCCATCCCATTAAGGCCCAAAGGAAATCTGAGAACTCCAAACTGCTTGTACAGACAAGAGGCTCAAGTACACAATGGTGTGCCATGCCACTGGACAGCACCATAACACGACATTTAAAACTCAAGTTTTTCACATTGTTTAGAGACAAGATTTGTCCCCTCAATATTCATGCCCAACAACAGTGTTTCACAGTAACAGGCCTGCATCAGCAGCAAACAACAATCCTCTCAGAAGGCAGCATGTTGCACACTGAGGCAGAGCTCCAAAAGCTTCGATCAACAAGGTGAGAGAGAAAGGAGGATCTTACATGCAGGCAAATAAATTCTAGCCTTTTACTGCTTTATCCAACCCCATGCATGACCTTGGGCACACCACTTAAATCCTTCCTGCCCAGTCATCCCATCTACAAAGTGAAAATAATAGTTAGAAATTGAAAGTGTAAATTCTCAATCCTACAGAACTACAAAAACAGTCATCAGGAACTAACCCTATAAAGAATTTACCAAATGTTGTGGTGTGTTCTTCATCACTCAGGAGTTTGTTTGCTTTGGATTATGTATCTATAAGCACAAGGTTTATTTGTACTACAGGTTTGAAACATGAAAAAAAATAATTCACGTTGAGCCTGCAGCCACCTAAACTGAAAGCCAAATTAAATCACCTCTTCCATCTCTGATTTTGAAAAGACATACCACCACTTAAAGCCAAACAAGACATAATGTTTATTTACCCTGTCATTAAGATAACTTTATCTAGAGTTCTACACTAAATCTATATTTCACATTATCTCATTTTAGTAAGTATTTAAACCAAAGCAGAATGTCCAAATAATAGAAAAATTAACACTAAGCACTAGTGAGTCCCTTCAATACTTAAGTACATAGCAAGCTCTGCCAGTCCACGGTCTGCAATATTCTTCAACCAGTCTAACCACAGTAGGAGGAGGTATTATCAGGAACAACTCAGCTGGGATGCTTCCTTTCCTACATGCTTCAAAAGCACTCTGGACATTATTATTACTCCCCATCCCTCTCCCAAATGTGTGTTTCTGCTGTTGCTGTCACCTTCTTAATACCCAGTAGGACCTGTAGTTCCCAACTTCCACAGGCACGTCAGCCACAAAAGCAAAAAACCTGGGAGAGTTGGTTGGTAACACCAGATGCTTGTGCTGCCGTTCAGGGGGACCTGAACAGGCTGGACCAAAGGACGAACAGGAACCACATGAAAGTGGATCCAGTAAAGGGAACCACACAGGCCTGCACTTGGGGAGGAACAACTCAGTGCACAAGTTTGGGATCACCAATCTGGAAAGCAGCTTTTCCAAAAGAGACCTAGTAGACAAAAACTTGAGCACAAGCTAGCATCTCCCAGGCTGCTTTAGGAAGAGCACTGCCAGCATATCGAGGGCAGAGACCCTTCCCCTCTGCTCAGAGCTAGTGACACACACTCGGAGCGCTGAGGCCAGTGCTGGGCTCCCCACTGTTAGGCAGACACGGACATACTTTGTTTTTCAGTAAAGGGACAATTTTGAACAGACTGGCACATGGTTTGGCTCAGGGTCTTTCAAAAGGATGGAGTTACCAGAACAGCAAGTTGAGGATGGACAATCGTTTTTTCCTCAGAAAATGTCAGTAATAAGTTGATACAAAAAAAAAGGGAAGTGAGCTTGTAGAGGTAACGTATAAAACAAGAAAAACATGAAGCCAACAACACCACGAGACTATACACAAAATTAGAATTGTTTAGTAGATGTTCACTCTCATTGATTAGTTTCTTTTTCTTTTTTCCATTCTTTAAAGGTATTTCCAGACATGTTACACAATCGCGTGGGATCAAGAATCATCTTGTGGCAAGCCCTAGCTGTCCATTTAATGTCGCCTTCAATTTCAGATGTCTCCTCAGTGGCACTCTAAAGTTGCACCAACATGCAAAAAAGACTCTACAGAAAAAACAACTGTTGCTGCTTCCTCTCCCCAAATGCTTTTAGCCTAGAAAGGTCCTGCCCAGTCATCCAGAAAAATAATCTGAAGTCTCACTTCCTAGTGTGCAATATTATTCTGTGCTCTTCACAATTGTGAATGCAAGACTTCACACTCCAAGGTTACGCAAATCACTTCTTGCAGAGCTGGGGATAAATTTCTTAAATGACAAAAACCTCCAAGTCTTACTACCACACTTCTATACACAGTTTTCTGTCTCTAAAACTGTGTGAACTGCCAAACCAAATCAGTTTTTCTATATCCCCTGCTACTGTCTTCCAGAAGGTAGCAGCTAATTCCCATACTGGCACTGACACCAAGACTACGCAGGAAAGCTGATACAATCTTTTAACCATGGTTATAACAGCGTAGTCAATTCAAATATCACACATCACTCAAACAACTTTGATAATCTCCGGTGTTTACTTCAATAGTTTTTAACTATATTATCATATACTGCTTTCTGATAATGCCTAGGATGGCTAATACTAGAGATATTAAATCAAATGCTTTGTGCAAATGATTGCCTGTAGATATGGCTTGCTCAAGAACAGAAATTTTATCTTTTTCAACTTGTAATTATTATTACTTTTAAACAAAAATAAGTTTGATGGACTGAGCATATGAAAAACAAGCTTGCTTTCCCTTTGTTATTCTTGCAGACTCTTCAGACATAAATGCTCCTCACTCTGCCAACACCCAGTGAGACACTTGACCTGATTTTCTGCAGCACTGAGCATTCACAACTGTGACTGAGATCACTGGGAGCTATGGGCACTCCATCACTCATAAGGCAAATAATTACAATCTGATTGCACGAGACTAAAAGGTAAGGCAGTGAGTTCTAACACTAGTCCAATACCTGGATGATTAAGGCCTAAACTACCAACTTGCTTCTTGCCATTTGTCCATTAGGATAACATCAGCTTATCTACCAGTCTCCTATCTACCTGCTTTGAACATAAAATACACATAATAAAAAGGGCTCTAGAAAGATAGGATCTACTATCCTCAAATTTTGAGTGTAAACAGATGGATCCTTGAAGTCTTCTGTTTCTCTGTACTTCTATTTCCAAGACTCAGAGGGATTCTTGAGAAGATAAACTCACTCATCTTTTTAAGACAATGCAAGAGCGCTGACAGTCACAAAAAGCCCATGGGACAAATTTAAAGTTGAGAGAGATTTTGCCTATCAAGGAAAGTGTGGAGTCATCCTCCAAACAGACTGAGCAATCAATGAACACTTGCAACAACTGAATAACAATATGGATAGCACAAGTGTTCACCATACCTTAGCATAAGAAGTTCGTTATCACAACAGTGAAATGCTTCTCCCCAAAAGGGGCCATCCTGTTCAGCTGATTTCTTAGCAAGCCAATTCAGCTCACTAAAATGGCATAAAACTTTTCAGGGTCTTGCAAAGTTAATTTTTGTGGGCCCAGCCGGGGCTCCAGGAGGCTCAGGAACTCCTGTGTGCACGAACGCAACAGGAGACTCCCGCTGGACAGAGCACTGACGGAGGGTGACTTCCTTTTCAATACACAAAAACTGCTGCAAAGGCAATGGAGAGGGAGAATAAACTCTCTTTCACGGTGAGAACAGGGCCAGTAATGGGTTTAAACTGCAGCAAAACAAGACACTTAGAAAAACTTATTAAGGACTGGTGAAGCACTCCAACAGTTTACTCAAGCAAATGTGAATTATCCACCCCTGAAGATTTTTTCTTTCCCAAACAGATAGGTCACACTTGTCAGGTACAACAAAAATAGCAAAGTTAGCAGCAAAAGCTTATTCCTAGGAGAAACAGCTGGGAAAACACAAGGCTTTGGGAACACAGCCTGCTTTGCGTCTGAAAACATGGCATAACTGCAACTGTCTGCTGGAGGGGAAAGGGTGAGAACTAGACAAACTCCGGATATCCCTGCTTCCTCCCATTTCTCCTCATGTTTCTGTGTCTTTACCCTCAATTAAATCCATGTGTGACAATTAAATCCAGTGATTAAATTGACACTCTAGCATTTCAATGAGTGACTGCTTATTCCTGTAAAATAATCCACATCCAGAAGAAGGCAGGAACCCCTGGTGTAGTCTCGCATTTAGACAGTCACACCGGCTTTGGATTGTCATCTCTGCACAGCACAAAGCTCAGCAGGCCAAGAGCATACAGAGTCTACAGGCACACTAGAAGCAGCGTTAATAGATTTTTATACTACCTCAGAAAAGTGTTTACTCATCTGCAATTTTTCTCAGCAGTGGACATCTGGTGTTCTATTATTCATTGCACCTGGAAAATTGCCAACAATAAAACCAATTTTCACAAAAAGAAGCAAAGCCTGACATGCAGAATGCTGGAATAAAGGAAAAAACTCTCAGAATGATTTAGGATTTTGTTCTTTGGGCATTGGTTTCTTTGTTTTGTCTTTCCTTTTTTCTTTGTACGGGACTCTGATGAGAAAAGCCAAGAGGAACAGTAGAACCTTTTGTGCAGGTTATGAAAGAAAACATGCATTTTAAAGTTGCATATAAATTAAAAACTTTGGGAAATGACTAATTCTGGTACTCATATGAACTTTAGGGGGACATGCACCAAGGCTCAAGCTAAATAAGGTCACTAAAATAATAACTTCTCTAAGTTCACACAGCTAACAGAAAGAACATTTAATGGTTAATATCGAGAGACTTTTGCATGTATCAGGTAGATTAGGACCATTATAAAGTGTAGTATTTACCAATTTCCTGACAGGCACCTTTATCACCCTACCCTTGACAGGAATGAAGCCATAGTGGTTCTTCAAAAGAGGACGCTAACACTGAAGAACGATGTTAAAAGTATTCCCACCACTGAAAACCTCTCCTTCAGAACACCAGGTGTCTTGGACTCCAAGCTTCAAGGAGCAGCTTCATCAATTTCCTACTTTCTAGGTTCCTTGTCTTTACAAAGATCCAAGTCCTTCAAACAGCGAAGATTTCTGGACATTATCTAGGTGTGACTGAGGTATTGAAAGTTTCTACTCAGTACTCCTACTTACTCCAGTGATAACCCTTACAAAGTTTTAGGCCAAGAAAGTCTTTCAGTGGTGTCAGTCCCAAAACATTAAGATCCTGGAATACCAGTTTCCCCCCAGACTAGGGATTTCAGCAATGCTCCAATTACAAACACCTATGGATTCCTGTACTACTGCCTCTCCATTAACAGGTTGGAGATTCGGCTTAACCCTTAGCCTAGTGTAGCTAATTGGCAGATGTTTTACTAAGGTTCCTTTTTCTCTCAAGTACAACCCTTGTGTGTGCACGAGGGCATGTGGTTTTTTAAAAATTATTAAATCCCTTGGTTTTTGAGCTCCTTAGAAGAGAGGTTGTATTTAATAAAGGCATTAGCAAATATCCAATAGACATTACTATAAGTAGCATAATGGTATCCTTCTGCGTGGGGCAGTCTAAATACCCCTGCTTTTAGTAAGGGTATTTTTAGTTTGTACTACCATTAAGTGAGCAGGGATTCCACTGATGCTTTTAATTTAAGCAGGAATGAATTTCAACAAGAACCATAAGCAAGCTGTTTTCCTTCTACTGTTAACTACTTTTAGCCCAAATAACTCTGTAAATTAATTTTTTAAAAAATCACATTTGCCTTAGCATAAAAGGGACTTCTCAAAAGAGCTCTTAGTAGCTCAGATCTTTTGACTCTTGATCCTTGACTCTCTGCTGGACTATTGACACAATATAATGGTGTACCAAGAAGAGGGAGTAATTTCCATATCCCTCCTCTATCCATTAGCCAGAGTACCTAAGTTATACATACCTGATAAGTTCCTAAAAAGAGTTAGCGAAAACTGAACAAGAGCAAGAAAAAGTAGCAGAGGCAGACCAGAACATATTAAGTTAGCCAATAAAGTCATTAAATAGAAATACATATCTATCTCTCTGTTCATTACAGAATCAAACCCCACCTCCCAACCCCAATAATTTCCTGAAGAAACACAACTCCCATATCAAACCAGACACCCTTCACCTACGTCTTGCACCACTACAATCCCTCCTCTGAAACAATCCACAACTGCAGCCTTTCAGGGAAAAACTACCCAAGCCCTAAATCCCACCATGTCCTAGATACTAAAGAACGAACTGTAAGTAATCCCAAACCCTGCCAATCAGCAAAATAAGCTGGCAACTCTGACCTGATTCCTCTTCACCTTCGAACTTGTTTCAAGTTTATTTTCCCAGTAAACTAAACAACCTTATTCTCCTACTCTAGGAACCTTTTTTACATGCTCCCCAAGACTGAGGAGCCTGGCAGGTCTTTAATCCAAGTACAATAGATTGAACAAAAGCTACCAGATCACATTAAAGAATTTCTCTTTACTACTCAGTGAGCCAGTTATCTTCAAGACAAACTAAACAGCATCTATAAATGATACAATTTAAAGTAACCCTCCACCAAAGCCATTAACGCTACCAAACATGTTAAGTCAGATTACCAATTTCTATTCTGTATGCCTTAAGAACTTAGAACAACAGTAACTCCAGAATCCACATGCTGCTAAATATCTTCAATCCATCCAGCCTGACACTGCCTCAGTCTAAAAGCACTGGAACAGAACCACAGACATGCCGAAATCCTCATGGGCTTTCTTAAAGAAAGAGTTTCTAAACATATAACCAGGCCTATTCTTCTCCTGAAACATACAGATGACATCTATTTTTTTAGTCAGAAAACTCAAACTCTTTCAACGTCACCCAACGTGTGAAACCAAGCAAACACTCTTCCATAAAAGTGTTTCCAGAGCCTACACTGATGTGGGGTTCCTGTCCACCAGACCAAGACACCTACTGTCATAAAGCCAACTGCGATGTCCAATTCAAACAAGCCATAACATCTAGGCAGCATACCAAGAACCACAGTGAGTGCTGCGAGGGCACTCATCCCCGCACTCCTTCCATGATGTAAAGAGAACTTTACCCAAAAACATAGCTACACAAAAGTATATCAACATTTTGAACGAGCTGAACAAACGCCACTGAAATGTCCTGATTGTACGTCCTTGATTATTACAGGTCATAAGCTGTGCCATGTGTATCAGCCACACAGTTAAAACCTGTTCTGGAAAACCATACCTTAAAATACTTTCATCCTCCAATCATGAAACAACCTGACCACCACAATAAACTTGTGAGGAGAAGCACATTTTTCCAAAGGACACATGTAAACATGCTGGAGCTAAAAATAAAGAGCCTTGCAAACATGTTTCCCCAATGACCATAAATGCCTCATACTGCACTGAAAATTTAAACCCAAAACCACAGATCCCAGGCTAACATAATTCACCAAAGCCCCAAGATTACCTCCCCAAAACTACACAGGTGAAAAACAACAGCAGGATTAGCAGCAAACACCAAAATAATGATTTACCAGCAGCACAGTTCACAGAACAAAACCATTCCACTTCTGAGTTCTCACTCCTGATCTTAAAGACTTGGAAAAGCACAGGGCTGAAAATTAAAAATTCACAATCATTTTAAATAATTGACTCAAAAGGGAAAGTAGCTTTATTTTACACATTAGTTTGCTCCATCCCTATAACGTATCTCTCTGCCCGACAAGCAACACCAATTTCAGTATCCTTCCCCCACTGCAGCAGAGCTCACAGCAATTAATTGCTTTATACTTGTACTGAGCTCGAAGATTGATATTTTATTTCAGGCTGAAGAAGTTTGATCAAGAACCTTGTCTACTTTTACACGGCAATGTCAACTGACCTAAAAAATATATCACCTGTACCTACAAGCCTTTCCTGGTGTGGATTCTGACACAAGGGGGAAAAAGGAATCTAAGGACTCAAGAAATTAGAGATAAGCTAAATGGGCTTGGCTACCCACTAGCATTCCCTAGTGACCTCCCTGACACATCAGTCACAAGAAATCAATAAAATGGCAATAGGGGAGACATTATTATCAAGTGCTACATAATACTGGAAATAGTTCTGCAATTGTCTAAAACGCAAATATTACTAGGGAAAAGACAAATTAGCACCTGGGAACAAGATGTTTTTCAGCTCAGTAAATATTCCTGAAGAAAAGATTTTATCATTCAGTGCTAAAATTAATTTTGTTATTTTAACAGCCCTAGGAAGAATCAGGAGGGGGTGAAATTGTTTGTCTTTGCTGTTTAAAAATGTCTTGTGCACCACAGTAAATCCATTAAAAGGGAAATTTTCTTGGGAAAAAATGCGTGGAAAAAAAATAGCATCTCCTCCATTGCTTGTTCATTGCTCCTGATGTGGAATGATGACTGAACAGAAGGACAAAGATAATTGCAATGTGTAAGACCGGTTGAGAGCCCAGTTCCAAACTGGACAAACTGAAAAACCAGACAACTGTTACCTGAAACACGAGGAGGAGAGGCAAGGAACAGAGAAGCCAATGCGCAAGCTGGACAAGAAGCTGATTCAGCTTCATTTCCCAAGGACTTCCCACCCAACCAGGCTGTTAGCCCTCCATCTCTTGACAATTTCTGTCAAATCTGTTTGCATTTGGTAGCATGTTCAGAACAACAGGTACCTCAAAGATTATTTTCGAAAATAAGCACTGGCTGCGCCTAGTGTTCCCGTGCAGGTGGAGGCTGGGGCCAGGACCAGCAGAGCTACTGTTTGTCCTGTTTACCAGGGACACAGCTCAGAGCCGGGGAAGGCGCTGAGGTACACGGTACTGCAGCAAAGGTGCTACACACAGGGTGGGGAGCCTGCACGGACACGGGTAAACTAGAGGGTTTATTGAAGTAAGGAACAGAACAGGGCTACCAAAACTGGCTTCACTAAATTCACAACTTATTTCTCACCTTCTTCCTCTTTGTCCTTTAAGACTGCTTTTCCCCTTGACTCAACAGAAGTACATTTATTTGAAGACATGTTGACAATTCGAACTGTAAAGCTACCACCAATTTACGTTGACACCCAGACTGCAAGCCGTAAACACTGATGCTCTTTTTTTCACTGTATTTTGCATTGCTCACAGAAATATGGGAACACTTTTTCATTTCTGAACAGGTAGACAAGCAGATGACAAAACCTGGAAATGGTGTGACTGTGTCTAAGCAAGAGTCTTTCATTTTCGTGCAGTTTTTCTGGGAGCTTTAAAGCCTAGTCAAAAGTGCTTTCTCCCAAGAACACTGGCAGTAGTCCTTCGTCATAGACAAGGAAGATTTTTTAATCTGGGAGATATTTACCAAAACAGTTCATTGGACTAATGCAGCTGTTGGACTTAATGAAATAGCTCAGAAAATGCGTAGAGTCACTTGGAAAAGTTGCTATTGGATGAAAGCTGCTCCTTGACATTGGTAACGAAGCCATCAAGAGTTCCAGCATAAACTGGCAGAGTGCTTTATTTTTCTGAAGATACTCAGAGCGGAAACTGTGTGGAACAGGAATGCTAGAACATGGTCTTTTCCAGCAACCCAAACAGGAACACTTTCCCTTCCCACTGAAAAAAGAAAAAGCAACCAAACCTCCACCTCTCTCCAAGCCCTGAAGATAGTTAACCTCGACTGTGAACTGAGAAAGGAAATGAAGGGTTACCTCTAACAGGCTAGAAACACAGAGTAGCTGCACTGAGATGCCTCACAGAAAATCAGCTAACTGATGAAATCAGGAATCTATCTACAGGAGCCATGCTGCACAAACCAACATCTCCAAGGGACCCAGCAACAGGAGCAACTGAGGCCATCCTGATACAGCCAAAACTTGTTTAAAAACGCATTGGGGGTTTAGGGGTATCTGGCTGGTTTCAGAGCCTGTGGAAGGCCACAGCTCTGTTCCGGGGAAGAGTGGCAAACCTAAGGTCAGTGTGCAGAGCACTTATCACACTACCTTCAACAACTGAACAATCTGCTACTTGCAGAATTCTCTGCTTTGTTACAATGATGCTCTCTAACTATCTGGTACTATCACCCTTCTGCTTAGATACACACAGCCTTACAAATCTCTTCCCCGTGAATAAGAGACTGAAAAAAAAAAGGAAAAATTAACAGATGAGAGAAGAAAAAAAACCCCTGTAGTCTAGAAAAGAGGAGAATTGTCTTACCTCTACCATCAAAGACAAGACATCAAAAATAGAAAAAGCACCATTCTCTAAGCTCTGTTGGTAAAACTGAGTGAAACTTAACAGAAGCTCCAGAAGAAAGGAACTGCCATCACCAGAATCTGAGGCTCTCCAGGGAGAGGGCAAATTCCAGGAGCTGATCCACACAAGAGGTTATTTTCCCTATAAGACGTGTTGGCTTTTGTTTTGGCAGAGATGGGATGTAGAGTTTTAAATGTCTGCAGAATCTGCAGACACTTTCTTCTGCACTTCAGAAAGGTAGGAAGAGGATTTTCAGTATCTTTTACACAGTTACATAAAATGAAAATACATACAGTAACAGATATCTGAAACTGTAAGAGCAAGAATGGGAATATTCTGAAGCATTTCCTTAAACAGATTCTCAACTCCCATGAGATAAGAACAAGTTCTAACTGAAAACTGTAATCCCAGGAGTTAAAATAAGGGACTGTTTTCTCCAGGAACATCCTTACAGAAAATACAAGGAAGACACAAGCTTTCATTTTTCTTGTATGTGGTCCTACCTCCATCTCCCTAGAAATTATTCAACTAAATGTAAACATTAATCTATAAGCACTGCCTTCACCCTTGAGGCAAAGTTAGAGCAAGCTTTTCCAGAGTACACAGTATATACAAGTACATTTAATAAAGCATTCAAAAGTCATTTAAATACCAAAAAAAGTCGAGGAATTTCTTTTTTTCCAGGGGTTAAATCCACACTTAAACTTTCACAAGTCAAGTTCTTAAAACAACAACATAACTAGGTATCGGGGAAAAAAGTCAAAACCAAACCAACATGGAATAGATTCGTTTCTTTTTCAATACAATCTTGGGATGAGGTTTCATACAATGGCTGAACCAATCTCATGAGTTGCTGTTGTCAAAAATGCAGTCCCAGTTCTTTCCTCCTACTCCTGGCCACATGTTCCTGTTGTTCCATTACGGCACCTTTGATACTGGACTGACCCTCAGCAAACAAGTGAATGGAGAGACAGGAGACAACAGGAAACAGGGGAAGGTAGCAAGCAGCTCAAGTCCTACTGCCTTCCCTCCACTCCTTCGCAGGATCTCTCACTGCTCCCATCCAAGCAGCAGAACACCTCTATCACTGATTCAATTGCAAACACAGCATGGCCTCTTCATTTTTTTCTGGAGAAAAAGTGAATTCACACAAAACAAAGTTTACTTTATTATACTTTTTTTAGAAAAACACCACCATAATTTGAGAAAAATCTAGTGGATGACAGTACCATAAAAAACACTTGCTACACTTGACATTATTTTCATTTATTGTAATCTAAAATGTGTTCCCTTAAATCACTAATTTTCTAATATCTTCAGGCAGTGTTAATTCAAAGCTGAAAATAATGTCCTGGCTATAGGTTGATCACTCTAAAAGTGATATATAACGCTCTCTAATTAGAGCAGTATAATGCTATTTAAAAAACACAGAAGAGATGGTTAGAGAACTAGTTCACAAAAAAATTGGAAAGAGTCCTCTGCACAGAACTTTCAGTTAAGTTTGAGAGCAAATTAAAACCAGCAGTCAGTGGGAAGCAGCATCTTCAGCCCCTCTGAAAATCCCCACCACTGCCATCCGAGCATGCTGACCTGAACCACCGAGGCTCCTCCCTGCTGGGCTTACTGGCACGTGGCTTTCTGCCCATTTTCACAATCCAGGAAATCATCTAGCAATTAATAAAATTGTTTTCAAGTTGTTTGCATCTGGACTGGCTCCCTGAACTGGCTCACCCCATGTTCGTGTGAGCTCGGGACTAGTGCTAGGGAAGATACTAGAGCAGCCAGGGGAGAACAGAACCATGAGATTTATAACTGGCCCAAATTGCTGTGGAAGTGCACGGCACCTCATGAAAGATCTTAGAAATGAGGAAAAATAAGCAATTCCTCGAAATTTTAACTTCTACCATATAATCCAGACGTACTTTGTCTTTAAAAATAGATCTTCACACTCAATAAATACAACACGTTGCTTTTGGATCAACTGACCACGAGTTCCTTTCCTACCCAAACTCTGAAGATGTCAAAGGAAAAGCAGGAGGAGATTAAGGGAATTTGGTTTTGTTTCTTTTTAATAAATAGAAAGAAAACATCCAATTATAGCAAAGATAGCCAGTTTCTTGTCAATACCTTGGCAATATCCTACGTAGGCATTTTCTCCAGAAAATTATCTTATCCTGTTTTTGGGGGGAGAGGGCAGGGAGGGGGGAAGGGCCACCTTTCCGACTCTCACATTTCTCATTTTTCTATCAGTATTAGTCTGCATTAACAGCCAAATCGTACAGACACACGCACACACAACACTGCCAGTGACCTACTAGAAAGTTGCTATAGCAACGACTGCTTTCAGAAATACATGTTGTGCATTTTAAGTGCCATCATAGTGTAACTCATCTGTCAATTAATAACCACAGCTCAGAGTAACACATCACGTACACCAAAAAAATTAAAAAATAAACACTGTGGCTTTATGTCTACAAAAGGAAATAGCTAGAGATCCGTTGTGGGCTTAGACTCACTACCAATGATTAAAACAAAATCACATATTTAGCACCAAGACTTAATTTTTGTATTTCTATTTAAGCGCTCAAAACTCATGAAGTATAAAAAAAACTTCACTGCAATCCTGAAGGGGGAAATCACTCCTATATATCATTAAATGTCTAATTTAAGCAAGTCCAAGCTACTTGTAAAACATCTATAGAAGCACACAGAAAGCATAATTTAAGTTTCTGTTATTTGTATAGGGTAAAATCCCTGCAGTAAGAACCACCACCACTGTATTTTAAAATACGAGTACACCAAAAAATTCAGTATACAGTTTCGACCTCACTAGACTTCATGAAATCATCTGGTCACATCTTTTTCGCAATCAGACTGAGTAAATCACACTGACTCTTTCTCCAGATCTAGATATCTACCTGGTTTTGGTTGGTGCACTTGGTGATAACTGTTAAACACAAAACATAACCATAGAAAAGAAGCACACACCTAAAACACCAACTGATACAGAAACACTGCCGTGGTTTTTCAGCTCCAATGTGACCTTGAAAAGTGTTTCAATTTCCTTTCTCACATCTTCTAAATCCAGTTCGAATCATTTTCTCACATAACAAAGATAAAAAACACCTTCCCATTATATTTTCAGCTTTGAGATAAACATCAAGCCCTCACAGTACTCTGTCTTTGATAATATACTAGTATAAATGCTAGCTGAAATCCTTCTGGAAGACACTATGGATATCAGAAACAGAGCAAGACATACCACCTCAACATCCACGTAACTTCAGTGAGTAGCTCAGTCTAGATGAGCTCTACCGAGTACCCTGGGCTGGTTAGCTCAATCAACAATTTCTATAGGGACTTTCCACTTGCCCCAGCTTTAACAGGGATATTCTAAAAACTGAAACACAACCAACCCTTTTAGGACCAACTTTGAAAGTTTTATCCTTATAATTTTTATATATAAATGTATGTATAAGACAGTTGTGAGATATCTACCTCTCCAGGGTCACCAAGGCAGCAAGGCCCAGAGGCAGGTAGAGGGGCATTTCTCTCTGCCTGCCACCTGGCAGTTGGTTCATATGCGCAAAGCAGGCAAGAGCACAAATAACCAGTGTTCAATTTCTAGTTACAGTCAATCTAACACTCTGGAACAGCAGCAAGAAAAGCATCGCCTTAAAAAGTCACTATTCACATCAAGATGGGATGACATTTTTGCCTGCGGACTGCTGGCAGCAGTCATGAGGCACAGGACAAATGAAACAGTATTGTTTAAATATGACAATCAAGTTACCCTTAACCTTTCCAGTGAGACACAACTCTCAAAGTTTTGTAACAAGAATCTTAAACTGCAATTAATTTTTTTTAAACCCAGAATTTAGTTCACCAGTTTCATGAATCAAATCTTTAAACAATTGAGAAAGAGGCAATACATCGTAACCTTGAAGGTTATTTTAAAAGTTATGCCCGTTCCTGGTTAAATTATTTTAAAAACCCACCAGTATAACTACATCTACAGTAATAAAAACACCACACTGGGCAGAAGGAAGACCTCTAAAGACCAGCACTTCGACTGAGGCCGAAAGCCCAAAGCAAGGCACAAGACAAGTGTATGTGTGCAGTCATACTCCCCCAGAACACTCCCAAAATCCAGATCCCTCCTGGGGCAGTTTCCTCTCTTCCGCTTCCAAAGACCATGACTGAAGGCCTGCAGATTCAGCCAGAAGAGTTAACACCTGCCTGCCAGGAGGCGAGTTCCCTCCCTGTCCTTTTTCTTCCACTGACCCAAAAGAAGGTCCTATCCTGTTCTGTCCCAACCCCTCCCTCATTCTTGAGTCTGTGCCCGCATTTACATTCCTGTCACCAAGTTCAGGTCTACCAGCAAAGTCACCTTTGAATGCTTGCTTCTCCACCTTGGTCTCAAACCCTTCATACATTTTCCCAGGCCTCCCCTTCTAAATAGGAAATATTTCCAGTTGAAGCATGATATAGTCACAATTTTAGAATACAATCCTCTGAAAAGTTAACCATTGCTATGATGCAGACTATGCTGGCAAGAGCTCAAAGTTTGGAAAACGAAGGAAGAAGGATGGAGGAGTAACTGGACACATCTTTCGGCAGCAGCCTGCAGTTAGTTTTGAGCCAGTATAGTGGCTCAAAATTAACTGCATTCTTACTTACCTTCTATAAAAACCTCCAGAATTAATTTTTTGACCCCAAACATTGAAGTCCAAGCACTTCTTGGGTTCTTTTTACCCCAAAATGAGTCTCTACATTTTATCCTCTATTCTCTTTCTGTCTTAGTATTTGGAGAAGATACAGAGCTAGCATTCACATAAACAAAACATGTTTGACAAACTCCCACTGTCTCCTTTCTACATAAACTTACTGTTATAACTAAACATTTGAACCATGATGCTTCTTATCACTGAAAATTCATGTGGCCTTTTGGCTCCCATTTTACTTCAGATGGAAGTCAAAAGGCCACATTAATACCAGCTTTGTTATCAGGATCCCACGAACACAATCATTTCATACTATATTAATACATTAGCACTAACATGAAAAATTGATTGTTTAAATGAATCCTGCGTGGGTTTTTTCCAATAACCTACTTGTCATGTAGATAATTCTCACACTTTCATTCTTAAAAGGAACTAATAATAAGGCTGTGGGACTCATCAGGCTTTCCTTTTATTTGAGGGTTTAGTTTTCTTCAGATTTTTTTTAGCATTAAACTGTACAAGCTTATATTTATTAGCAATCTAGCAGTAATTCTCCGTTTGTCATTGGCACTGCATAAAACTTAGTGTGCACCGAAGAGGACAGGTGTCAAATTTTGACCTGAAATCTCAAACAAGCTGAATTTTTTTCCCCAGCAAATGCATCATTGTTCCCAGCAAGTGGCTGAATTTCAAAAAGTATTCTTAAAACATACAAAATGCTTCTTAAATTAGAAGTAAAATATTAATCCATAAAATTTTACACAATATGCATAAAGTAGGATAAAACCTTACTCCCTACTCCCCGTTACACTGATCAATGTGCAACCACTTACTGCCTGAGTGTGACAGGCTGAGTGCATCAACTCCTTTTCCCCAGGGAACTATAGCAACAACTAGTAAAAAAAAAAAGTAAACGGTGAAACTCTCTCCACACCTAGACAACAAGAAAATCTCATCTAACAAAACTTTGCTCTTGTACACGGATTTCTCTCTGTCAGTGCAGCAAGTGGATTATGTGACTTTGGAACAGTCAAGCACAATCCACAATGCCACTTGAAAAAAAAAAATTAATTTTCAAGAACATATCACGAGCCATCGAGTGAGATCCTAGCTCTGATAAGCTACTTCACAGGGATTTCTAAGAAGGTATTCACGCATTTTTCTGCTCCTTCTGCTGTTTCTGTTCCTTCCCAGAATGTAATTGCTCTGTTTTAAACCATACTGAAGATTTTCTTCTAGGATAAGAACATTATTTCTGTTGGCAGAAATAATCACAAACTCAGATGTCTTTGCTGCCATCATGGTACACTGATAGAAGAGCTCTTTTTACTGTTTTCCAATGGAGACTGCTGTATACTCATGTCTTCCTTGTGTTTGTCTTTTCCAGCAGTTTCATGAGCTGTAGAAAGAGCGAGGCTTGGTTCTCCTCGGATTACGGTACTACCACGTCGTGGGGATTCTCTGACATGTAACAACAATTTAAATCCTGCTGTTGCTTTTATTTAGAAAGTACGTCCATGCAGGAGAAGGGTGGGAAAGGGAGATGATATTAACAGAGTAACTTTAGCCAGCTACTGAACTTGACAAAAACTGCAGAAATTTGTCTTTTGGACATCCCCCACCCCTCCAAATTCGGTTGAAATTGGTTCAAAAGAGACAGGCAGCAACTCAATAACCTTTCTAATGCATTCAAATAACATGTCCCGTACCACAAAAAGCCTGAATCCAGCCCTATTGAAAAACAAGACCGAAAATTAACAATACAAAAGCACCCCAGACTGTTGTTCCTTGTCCCTTTCTGTACTGGGATTCCCACCTGACTGTCCTGGCAGGGACAGGAGGGACTGAAGCACTGACAAAGCTGAATGCAGCTTTAGAAGACCAAGCTAAAAATCATGAATCTTCAAAAGGTGACATCAAACCGCCTGCATGGGTATAAATTATGTAGACCAAAAGAAGCCAAGACATTCCCCACAAAACTGTTGTTAAAATTCTTGGGTTTCCATCCAAGCAGCACATATTTGCCAAAAATCTCTAGGCTCCTTTGCTACCTTAAAGCCTTTGGAATACACACAGATAATTAAATGCGTACTCAAGAACTATTTTAAAGGATTGATTTCTCTGTTTCTAAACTAATACATGTTCCTTACTTCAAAGGCTTGTTTAAAAATCCTCCAGAATTCAACACGGTTAAAATAAAAAAATTCAAATATCCTGGAACTTTAGTAGCACAGGACTTAATGCTCATTATTTTGCCCTTCTGAGTTGTTAGCCTTTTTATTTATCTAGTTTTAGTGGGGGGAAGAAGGGGTCAAATACTAGGAAAGGAGGCAGTACAAGCAATTTTTTTCCAGCTGACAAGCGTTTTTTGCTTGTAAGCACACCATCTTATCTCAAGAAACTTACGTTATTAGCTTACAGGTTATGAAACAGAGTATAATTCTTCTAAAAGTTTACATCTAAGAAACATTTCACTATCTCAGGTGACAAAAACTCCAAGTATTTGAATTTGCTGACACTAAAACACCTACTGAAAGCTTAGCTAATACCCATTAAAATGTTTGGAGATTCCCTCCCCACTCCAAGTGCCATTTCCTGGATAGTGTCCAGCCCCACAAAATTATGGTCCCTGAATGGGTAACGATTAGGAAGTTACAATAAAACTCTCAATGATAAAACAGCGTATGAAACACCCCCACTTGAAGGACTGCCTTCTCACAGAGGAATAAATCATAAATTACAGCCTGATAAAAGCAGTTATTCCTCTCAAAGACAGAGCTTAACCCAATTCAACTCATTTTCCAATACCCGTGTGTCACAGTTTGAGCCAAGACTTCCTTGTTTTGGAAATGTGCCCAATAGAGTATCGGGATTATTTCATACAAGTTCCATATACCCGGCATCACATTGGCTAAAAGTGCAGGTCAAAAGATTTCTTCCGGCACATACTCCTTAAAACCTGCAGCCAGGAGGAGTCTCCTCCTCTTTGGACACCGGACAGCTTCGGAGAAAGAGCCACAGTGAGAGGGCTGGCTACCGTCCAGGCCGAAAGCCTGCGGCCTGCCCCCCGCCCCCGACCCGGGGCCTAACTCAGAACTGTTTCTGTCTATCGGCACCCAGCTCTGCTGTGAATTGTTGGGTGACTCAGTCAGCATCTCTCTCTCCTATCGGGTAAGAGAAGAGATATCTTTCACTCGGCGAGAATCTACCGCTGGATTTGGACGCGGGGGAAGCTCACCCCCCTTCGCGTTCCAGCCGCGAGGGCTTCTCCTTTTATCGGCATTTGAAGCCGCTTCGGTCAGGAGTGTCCTTGAAGTTTTTCTTTTACAGACACCGAAAAAAGGTCTCCCTGCGAACTCGTTAAAATACTTCTCTAAGCTGTTAAAAACTTTTAACCACTTGGCCCGCCGCCATTTTGGATAGACGCCATCTTCTGAGCCGCCATCCTCGCGTGACGTCATCTCCTGGCCTGTGGCCAATCGGCATAATTGTAGTTTCTTTTCCCTTTTCCTCCCTTTGCAGTGTTTTAACTCTTACTGTATTGTTTCCTGTTTTGCATTTAATACATAGTTGTGTGATATGATAGTATTTTAGAATTTTTATTAAAAGTTTGTTTCAGTTTCCCATCCATATATTCCGAGATTTGAGTTTTGTTTCCCTTTTCCCCTATATCAATAAGGGATTAAAGGAGCGTTAGGGACCTTGAGTTCTACTCGGAAGCTCAACCCCTAACACCGTGACACCACTCCCTTCACAAATGAATACCTCGACAGGAAAAGCACAGCTCAACGTTACAGGTTTGAAGAGACTCCCACTGCCCAAACATCGAGAGCACAGGACAGCTACATACATCGAGAACACCCACATCTGCTATACGTCATTCTCACCAACTTCATCAGATTTTAAGTCATCTTCCAAGCTGATCATCTGTAAACAGGACATTTAGAATTTGCTGTTGAAATAAAACTTGGACCAATAAGTGCCTTTTAAGAAACCATAACTTAATCTCAGAAGAGGAGGCTATTAATGATGTCTCTGACAACACAGAAAGCAGCGGTACGAACAGACAACATCAACGAATGCAGACAGCTTAATAAATGGCTATAAGGGCTTGGGATGAAGGGGAGCTTCCTGGCCCGAGACAAGTCGGTTCTGTCTCCTGAATGAACTAACTGCAGAATCACTTCCAGATAATAATTTCTACACATTAATACTCATATTCTGTCTAAATCTGAGTCTACCCTGAGAGATTATGAAGTACTGTATTGATCCCAGTCCTACTCAGAGAAATGCTAAAGAACACATTAATGTAGTGCTAAAAAGGACTACTCTAGGAGTACTGGCACTGTTTTATAGAGTAGTTGAGTGGTCACGGTTATGTGCATTCACTTGCACCGCTATATGGAACAAGAAAAAGCATTTTCCCCTTAATTTGAGAAAAAGCCAACTAAATTAATAACTTTATTTTTCAGAAATACTTCTTAAGGAAGATGCAGTGAGTATAAAACTTAAGAGTAACAGGGCAAATTAAAGCATTTCCAGTATTATTCATTCAGTGACACACAACGACATTAATTTTCCTACTCCAGGTTTCAAAGAAAATGCTCAAACTCCATTTAGAGATGGCACTTTAACAGGGAGCTACAACAGCTTAGCATCTCATACAACTCTTCATCTGTTTGTCATTCCCGGGTAAAGGCAATGCTGGTCATGAGTAGTCAATAAGGCATCAAACGGTAATCAAAGATTACTCATCAATAAACACACTTCACCCGTGAGTCTGCATGTTCCCCAGCCTCAAAGGGCCTCAGCCTTCCCCTTCAAACCCGCTCACAGACTCACCCGTGTAAGGCTCTACTGCAGCGGCCCAAACTATGAACAGCAAAGGCATGCGCTAGAGAAAGAACACTGGTATCTTAGCAGAGCGGTACAGCCTGGCAAGAAGTTAAAATCCTGGTTACCTGAAAGCGGCTAAGAAAAGAAGATGGTGGCAAACTGAAAGGCCCCATCCTGGTAACTTAACCCAACTCGCTGCACACAAATACAAACAACTACCTTAACGAGAGGGTGGATGGATCAAAACCACACGTCTGGAAACATTTGTGGAAAAGTACCTTTCCAGGTGACAAGATGCAACTCAATATTCAGAATAACCCTCTACAGGTTCTGGTGAGCTTTTGAGGAATTTTGTGAGACTAAAGAGCTTCTTGCCAAAGAGCTTTCTCCCATTTCCCAGCAGCTGCTTGGCTACCATTTGAGCTTATCCAACGGTCTGCAGTCAGAGAGTGGATCTTCTCTTACGGCTCGATTAGGCAGTTTCAGCATCAAAAGGGTCATCCAGAGGCAGCTGCTCTAAACAGAGCTTCTCTCCACTTTCTTCAGGGAGCTGCCATTATCTGAGCAGTAGTAGCCCGACAGCTACAGCAAGGATAGCTTGGGAACCGGGTGCCAAAAATCCTTCACCAGCTAAAATAGAGGAAGCTGCTTGATTAGGCACAAAAGTATAGCTTTTATTTCAGCCGTGATCTCAGAAGCTCTAAAATGGAAAAATCTCAGAAAACACAGAGCAGACAAAAAATTCACAACATAGTTTCTAATCCTCTGTCAAGTGAAGTATAAAACTAGATAAACATGCAAAGGACTATCTTCTCAAATTTTAACAAGGACATGGGAATATCCCAAATTATACTAGGTATGAGGATAGTCTAGATTCATGTTTTTTAGCTATTTAACTAAATCTGATAGAGAGATGGTAACAAGACTTTAGAAGCAGATTTTTCCTTTTACACTTTCCCTTGTGAGCTGCAGCAGGATTTTTCTTTGCTCAACTTCAATGAATTCTATATATTAAAATGGCATCCTTAATTACTACTTAGAGTTTTTATAAAGTTCCAATATTCAAATTTTATTGCAGCCATTTTAATACCCTTAATTAGCTCATTCAGGTTTTTTATGCTAAATTCACTAAATTACTGAGTACTCTACCACAGTGGTTTTCTAATACTAAGACAGCTTTTTAATATTATAGATGTGACAGGTTCTCCCATTTAATGTAGTTGAGCTCACCTCCCTACTTCATTATACAGTTCATGTTCAATACCGTCCAAATTGCTAGTGACTCTTTTCATCATTAATTACACATTTCAAGTCCAACCCTACTCTAATCAATTCTCAGCCCATGAACCAGCAGGAAAGATGAAAGCAATCTCACCTTTTATTCTTTAACTCAGCCTGCCCTGTCCCACTGTTATTACCACATCCTCCTGTCTCTATCACACCTTGCCTTCTAAATGATGTTTTTCAATAAGGACATGCTTGTCAATCCAGCCCAAGCTTCTGGACACTTCCAAAGCTGAACGTACCTGCTAGATTGCCAGCTGGCCTTCCCAAACCTGGCTGGAAGAGGCAATGAAAGAAAAAGCTGTGCTCAAAAGCTGTGCAACTCTAGAGCAATCTCCATCACTGATTTTTACATTTCTGTATAAAAATGTTCATAAACCTGGCCTTAATACTGCCAAGGAGAGAGAATGGAACAGGCTATCGTTTTAAACTAACCCCTTTAGGCTTACTACTCTTGCAGGAACACTGGGAATTACTTGTGCATTTACTGCAGAAGACACCTGCCTTACCCACAGGCTGAAAACTGGACTTCACTGTATGCTTAAAGCAGTTGTTCAGTGTTTTAAACTATACATGCTGAAAATCACATATCCTTCCTAAGTACAAAAACTCACAAATATAGAGCTCCCAGAGAATTCACAGGAACTTGCCCAGTCCATACATTTAGCAAAAAACCCACCCTTGCCTGCATTTGAGCTTTTTGTGCCTGGGTTTTTTTTCCCCTTTGTATCTTTTCAGTACAAAAGAAAAGAAGTATGAAGTTGATTTCTGTCCAGAATGTTGTATTTTCGCAGGCACCATTCAAAAACAGAACTGTAAAAAGAACTTAATCTTGTAGACAGGAGTATCATGAGCAGATCAGACAGGACACAACTGTAATACAACATCTGTCTTCTTCAGTGGTGTAACTGAAAATTTATGTGACTGCTTTTGTTTCATTAATACGCACAACTGCAGTTTTCTTACAGACTTTATGCTAAGAGGTGATGACATATCTAGCACACAGCACTGATATAAAATAGATTCAGTTTTCCCTCCCCTACAGGGCTGCTGTTAAAGTCTTCTACTTGTGTTTGATCACAGGAACACCCAGACTCCTCTGCAGTAACACAACTGATACCAGGTTCCTAGAAGAGCACACAGAGCAAGTCGTGTTCTCACATTCACTAGTTCACATTGAATCAATGCCATTCAGTTGCCACTCTGCTGTAGTAAGACTGAAATCACTTTGCCTGCAGGAGGTACAGGCAGACACCACAGAAGCATCCACTGATCAAAGATGACTATTTTCAAAGGCTTGTTTCTGTCTCATAGAACTTGTGGATACTGCAGCTTCCGAAGAAAAGCCTTTCTAAAGAAATGCCAACCCTCTCAATAAACAATACTAGTGAGGACCAAAGCTGAGCACTCCCAAAACTTGAACCTTCCTTTGCAGCCAGAATTCAGGGAACTCTTCAACACTTTTGTGCCCATGTTTTATTGGGAATTTAATTGCAGTCAATACAACCATCTTCCAGTTCCAATTGTGCTGGACAGATTAAGAGAATGCAAAACAAGCCAGTTAATAGTTTCGGCAAAATTCCCCACAGTGAAGCTAGAAACATCTCACTAGCATTCAGAGAGCAATGCTGAGAAAATCCTGTGTTTTAAGCTAAAATAAGTTTCATGAGTTCCTTACCAGTGGGTACAAAAGCCTTTCACTGGCTTTCAATTATTCCTCAAAGAAGGCAGCACTGACTGATTCATCAACACCCATAAGCAGAAACAGAACGGTTAGCATTTCTGCAACAGGAGTGTCAATGTTTTCTTTGAAGACAGAAGATATTTCTTGAACATGAAAATGCAATTTAGCAGCCACACTTGAAAAAAGATTGTCGTTTTGAGTAGCTGTTGACCTACTCAAACACCAGCAGAATGATCTGGGAGAGTGAAATATCAGATTAATTGCCAAAGGAAGAAAAAAGAAAATGGAATGAGATTTTAATTCACTAGAAAACTAGGAACCTGAACACATTTTCAAGTATCATTTTTAATAGGAGGGGTTTACAGTTCTTTTTATTTAAATGCAAGCATTTCAAAAGTTGTTTATTATTGACCGTTCTCTAATGTACCATTTAATTTCTAACCTGCTTGCAAACTGCCAGACTGATGAAGACTTGGATAGAACTAAACTGTGTTATTGGGCAACGGAAGAGAAAACAACTAATACAGTACTTAGATTTTGACTTTCAAATATAAAATGGTTTCAGAAATCAACGGACGGTTGTCATTATAAATCCAAGGTAAGACTGAAATGAACATTTAAAGCCTGTGATCTGTTTTCTGACCAGAGGCCCCAGGTTACAGGAGAAAATGAATCCTTAAGGTCAAAATGAAAATTCCTAACCACAGTGGACAATTATAAGGACAAATCACTTTGCCAGCTAGCTGATGAGATTCTTGCTTCTAACACTGAGCCATACAGTTCTTCACTGTCACAAGCGAGAAATTGCGATTCAAATTGTTATACCCCATATTTAGTCTTTTAGCTTCCCCTTCCAACTGTTGTTCTGCTCTATTATAGTTTATTGTTCTTAAATTTCTTACTTTATTTTCAGATAAAGAGCTACACATTTGTGACACAAAAGCACAAACTTTTTTTTGCTTTAAAACTAAACTGAATCTTACCATGTCTATTAACTGAGAACTCATACAGCCACAACTCTCTAGACTGCTAGAGAGGGGCAGTAAAACAGTTTTGGAGCTTGCATGCGGAAAGGATTCTTGAAAATATTGCAAAGTCTAAGCAGAACAGAGCAGAAGAGAAACTGGCAGTGGAATCGTGCACTAGATTCATGAAACCAGAGCAAAACATGCCACAAGACTGAATGGATTTTGAAGCAAACACATAAAGCTGAAGCACCTTACACACATACAGTGCCAAACTCTCAAGAAATCAGAGAGCAGGTCACCTTTTTTTTTTTGCCTTGAATATTTGAGCGCTCTTAGGGAAAGTAAGAGATTGATGATTAGGTTCTTTGTAGCCTATTAAAGAGGGTGATACATTGGTAAGATAAGTGTTGTAATAATGGAGGATATGAGTTTCCCTGGGTGATATATTTGAAGAATAAAGTACTGATGGTCTTCCAATTGCAACAAAACGGGAAGAAACCCATATTCTCAGAGAGCTAGCCAGGTTACTTGAGAAATCATCTACTCCTGTACTATATACTGTTACACCTAGTAAAATGCTCAATTACAGAACAAAGCATTCTCCTAGGTTGAGAGCCACAGTAAGAAGTGCGGTTGCCACAAAAGTATAGAATCAAAACACCAACTACTTCTCCACCCCCAAAGAAACCTCAGTATCACAATTATACATTAGACCACAAACTACTCTCTAACCTGGAGAGACACCCATCTGCCAACATGCCTTTTCGAACAAGCACCACCAAAGAAACAGCACAGCAAAACACAGCCAGTGCTCCTGGGGAACTGTGGCTTAACAAGAAGGGGACACACAGGGAGAAAGGAAGGTTGTTCAATCACTGTCCCCTTCATTTTTTCACTGCTGAAAGACTTGCTCATCCTGTCAACAAACCAACTCCTGACAAATTTCATTCAATGTCTTTCCAAAGATCAGTAAAAACTTAGCAGCTACTGATGATTTGCAAACACAGACAGCATTAGAACTGTTAAGTGAAACATAAAATATTCCCTATGGTATTCTGAGAGCTGTATAGAGCACTTGTTCCCTACCGGAGCAGGGCCTGGAACAACCCCCTAAGCCCTGCCAGGCAGACGACCTTGTGCTCCAAGCAGGAGCCAAACTGCTCACAGAGGAAGCAGCAACCAAGGTGGAGGGAACAGAGACTCATCAGTCAAGAGCAGACACTTGGGGGTGACAGGAGGGCAGCAAAAGTGATAGCAGTGATTGTCACCTTAAAAAAATAAAGAAAAAGAAGTGGAAAAACACTGAGAACAAAATGCACTACAAGAACATTAAGCATGTTTATCAATATAAAGCTACTAAATGAACAAAATTCAGTAAAACCTAGAAAGCACATGCTAGTTTCATTGCAATTCTAAATCTTCATCCCCTCTACCAATACTCCTAGGAAAAATTAGCTTGTAACACACAGTAAGAGACCAAGTTTCTAAATAAGCAAACCAGCAATGAAATCCAAGTCTCAAATCATCACGCATTTAAAACAGTATAGTAGCAATTCAGATCTACATCTGAAGTTATTTACTGAAGATTGTACATTGATAGGAAAAAAAATACTGTTAATTGAAGCAGCCAGGATCCAAATAGTTAATAAGCAACGGTTGGTAATTAAGTCATAACTAGAATATTGGTGTCAAGGCTTAAAACATCCCTTCTTGGTACAAAATTATATCCGCAGTCTGAAAGAAACCAAAGCTGCAAATACCGTCCATGCTGGAAGACAGTTCACAGAGACTACATTCACATTAAATGTATCCCCCTTTCACTTTTTTCACATACATTTTTAAATTTTCTTTCCCAGCTTTTTTCTTTTTGCTTAAAGCTGCTATTACAGTTTTACCATGAAAAAGGAAATCCTCTTTCTGCATTGTCAGAAGTAGTCATGAAGATTTGTACCATTTTATAATAACAAAACAGTTTGAAATCAAAGGATGTAGAGAAACCGATGTTTCATGTATGCTTTCAAGAGCTTGACGCTGAACAAACAAGGCAGCCTCTTTCTTCACGACTCTTCATGAATATTGAAGACTGCAGCTAATCAAATGACAGCAGAGACAACTGCATCAGGCTACAACATCAAAAAAGAAAGCCCTGATTCTCCTAGACAAGAGCAATAAGAAAGCCACAGCTCCTGTTTGATCAAATCAGCCAAGAAACTAATAAAATGTTCATGCTGTACAACTTGCTAACCACACAGGGGAAGCTGGTTTTACTAACAGGCAAATACCAATTTGTTTCACCAGTGACAATTGTTTTCCATGATGGTTCCCATCCTGCTTTTCATTCCCTCATTCGTAAGAAGGATGAACACGAACACGTCTCTCAGCGACAGAAACCAAGAGTGAATCCAGATACACAGCCAAGCTAATGCAGAACCTCAAACTCTGGGATTGCCAGCAAAGCCTCGTGTGAACTACAAACAAAAGGGTAACAGTATGGCAATGGGGTCTCGTGAAGCGCTCTTCAAAATAAACAGAGAACAATCCACCTAGCACTAGGAAATCTTCAGCATTAAAGCAGGGTCCCCAGTTCGGGGTTCCAGGCTTCAAGGTATGAACTGACAGGAGAAAGTCTACAAAGCAGTAAGCTGGATCAGAAGACAAGAAACAAGATTGATGAGGAAGCACTGGGAAACTCAAATATAAAGACACAGTTTGTGCTAAGGAAGAGATGAAAGAGGAAAAAGTGATAGCTTAAATACATCCAAGTACATCAGAAATAGCTGGACATGAACAAATGAAAATCAAAGAAAATGTGCCAGCTAAACACTAGAAAAAAAACCATGCAGTAAGGCTATAAAGCACTGGAATAAGCTGCTTAAGAAATGCAGTGGAATTTCCAGCAATTAAGAGATTAGACAAGCATCTGTCAAGAATATCGTAAATGATCTTCCCTCAAGACATAGAAAAGGATTAGCTCAAGGTCTCTCTCCACTTTTTGTTGTTGTTGTTGTTCAGTATTCTTTCAGGAACAAAGAAAGTCCAGGCAGGACCACAAAAGCAAAAGTAAATAAATAACCACTCTAGTACAAGTCCATTGTTACAGTGAAACACGAGATTGGGTAGAGATTCCAGACACCACAGTTTTAATACCCCTTAGTGGCTGTAAAAGCATCATGAATTTGAATTTAGACTTATGCCACTAGGGATTTCAGCAGTGCACAAAAAAAAAAAAAAACCCAGTGAAAAAAATTCAGATAAAAGAATGAGATATAAACACACTTGAATAGTCTCCCAATTTTCCTTAAATAAATCTTCAACGGTAGAAGTCTTTATAGTGGATGTTCTCTCAACACAGCATGTCCCAATTAGAGGATGAGGACATAAGTGATTAAGACTTTGCAATTTTTCAAAAATAAACTACTGCTTCTAAAGGAGAAGAACTACAGACAAAATAATAGCATATTTCTACTTGAAAGCCAGGTGTAGAAGACTGCAAAGCAGATGTTACACGAAGCTACTAACCACTTGAACATTTTGGGTAGTGGTCCTCAAGAAAACATACTGCAAGTTTAAATCAGCCTTAGTAATACAGGTAAATTCTTATGAGCTGGAGATTAAGGAAAAGGGTTGTAAAAAACAGAATGTGGAAGGGGCAGGGTGGTCTCAATTTTTCTCATCACATATTTAGAATTAAGGGGAAAAACCAGTATTAAAGCCACTGGGTTCCACTAGTGAGAGCGCTGACAGCCGTGCAGCAAAGTCACCAAACCTTCCACATGGGTATCGCAGCAAAATTGAGACATTCAATATATGGACAATTTTGCTCACCTTTATAATGCACTTCGAAACACCAACAATTCTGATCTCCACATTATCATTCAGCTTTTGTCAAAAGCAGTTTTACATCGTTCTTCTACTTCATTTTCCACGATGACATTTTAAACTGCCCAAGCACAAAGATGTTGTTATATCCTGCTAGTTTTATTAATCTTCCCACACTGGTGTCTGTTTAAGTTGCTCTGGAAGATTTCAGCCAAAACAAACGTTCTCTCCTAAACAAAGTTATGGAAAACATTTGTTCATTATCTGAGTCCTCAGAAGCTTGTGTGCTTTGGAGGAAACAGGCATGTAGCACAAAAGGTACCTACCCACTGGCAAGATCGGCCTGATCATCAACTGAATGACAACAAAGAACTTGAAGTCTAGTTTTCAAACCCTCAAAGTTTTGCTTAAGATAGTCTGGTGTTCGGGGAATGGCTCGTGTTTACATAGTGACAGACTAACGTCTGTCAGACTCCTGTCCTTCCTGACAGAGTTGGAAGGATACCCTCCCTGTAGGTTACTCTCAATGTGGCACATGCAATCTGTTCCTTACGCAAAATCTGCACGGTAATGAAATCTGCTAAGCGTAGATCCACTCCAAAAACCTATCTTGTAATCCCTACCAAGCTACCATTCACTATTTTGCAGACATAAACTGGTCAAACTCCGTGGATTTCGCCCCCACCCCCGCCCCGCCGAACAACTTACAGCTACCACATTAAAGTCACAGAACAGGTCAGCTACAGGTCTTTACCCTAAAGCAGCAAAACTCGGCAGGGGTTTCCTACTGAAATCCTTAGGACAAAAGTGTGCTTACCACAGCCAAAAATATTTCCGTAATCTCATAGTCAAGAACTGATTTGAATAATTTTTCTTGGAACACCACAAAAATCAGTTTGCAGCTAAAAATCTAATACAGGAATTTCCAGTCTGAATGGTTTGTTTGTCAGAGGCACATATTGCAAACACGAATTGAACAACTGCCTAACAATACCCATCTCAACCACAGGCATTCTCATCTGAGCCACCTATAACAGTGTCATAACCAAAGTTCCCCTTCAGGATTAAAAAATCCCCTGCAGCTGAAGTCCCCAACTGCCTGAACATATCATCATCATGGCTTGGCTTCGCGGACGAAGATTTGGGAAGGGCTTTGCCCACGCTTATTGCAAGCGCGTTGATGGCTGAAAAGGCCAATGCGGGATAGGCAAGACCGGAAGAAAAAAATACATACAAGGCTTCTCTACGTATCAAAGTTTTGGTCTTTGTTACTGTGAAAAAGGAAAGTCTGGTCAAAGTAAAACGATGTTCAGATCATTCTAACATTCTACCAATACATGCTTTCCTTTCACCACAGCTTTTTGCCTTCTCAAGCCTCCCTTTCAGGGAACTCCGCAGTAACATCAGATGCAGGAGCTCACAGGAAGAAGAGAATGGTTCTTAAACTACTCCGCGACACACATTCTGCTTTTGAATCATTTCTGAAAGAGTCTCACTTGCAACGAATATTAGCAATCGCTTGACTAGAGATGTAAAAGGCTGGCTTTATTTCTTATTTATTTATTTTTAATAAAACACAGTACTTCAAAGAAAAGCAGGGAGCTGCAGGAGCTGTAGCCACTTTGCATGATACCTTCTCTACTAGCTGCCACCAGCATGCAATGAAAACCACCTGGTTCATTCACCCCTGTCTCCTGATTTGGTCCAAAGAGAGATCACCGTGCAATTATTGCTTCTAGCAAGCTGCAAGTCAATGTTTCTGTACGGTCCCATGTTCTTCTGTTAAGTATTTGTTCCATCATAGCTTAGTTTCAAATGCTTTTCCCCGTGTCACACTCACCTCAGCCAGTGGTAGAGAACCTGCACATACACTCAGGATTCAAACAGCATAAATAAATCTAATGGCATTTTGTAATGTGTCACAGCGGTGCTACTTGCCACTGACCAATGTTAGTAGGTAAAGAGATCAGAACTGGGGAACTACAAATCAGTGCCAACAGTCTCACACACCGAATGCTTTTTGTGATGGCTATCACAGAAGGTCATTATCTTTTGACATAAGCTTGAATGGGAACATGACTTACAAAAGAGCAACGTGTTGCCTTCAGGACGCAGGCAGATACAATAGTTAAACTCCAGATGTGAGTGTTATCAAAGCATGACTTAAGGTCAAGGAAGTTGTTTGAGGGCGAGACAACAAAGGAGCTGACTGCCAAAAATTTATGGGCAAGCAAGATGGGAAAGGGTTATTCCTAGCTGCATATTTCACAATAAAATGAATTACGTCAGTAACACACCCCAGCAATACCTCAGAACTTACTACAGAAAATACTGGTATTACATCCTGGCACTAACAGAGAGAGACTCCAAGTTCTGCGTGAATACCATGGGTGATGCTGGTGAACGACAACACTCTTGAAAAAGGCCTGGTGCTCCTCACAGATGAAGTCCTGGCAGAAATGTCCAAAAAAATGTTCTGAAGGGCTTGAAAAGGATACGCTTTCAAGTTTTAGCAGTATTGTAACAATGCATTCACCTAGGGAAAGCAAAACATCTAGGAAATAAGGCAGCTACAACTGACAAATCCAACCCCTGCCCCCGAAATGTGACAGTTTATTTCCCTTGACTCCCTCACATTTTGCCTCACAAGGGCAAATACAAATGCCCTTGTATTTTCCCTCTTAACTTTCTAGCTGGACGACACACCCTCTACATCAACAAACCTTAATGAGACATCAGAAAAGTAAGGCATAGCAATGTTTGTTTTCCCAGCTTTAAAGGCTATGACATCAACAAACGGTTTTACTCAAAGACAAGAAATTCACAACTCAATAGCCACCTCGGGCAGTGAGAATTTACATACAAAGCCACAGTAGCACTGTCTTCAGGCCACAACGCCTCTGCTCTGTAGTGACACACACCAGCTGAAGCAGAAGCCTGTAAAACTTCCTCTTGCAGAGCAGAAGACAGGCAGCTTCTCTGGTTTCTTTCCGGGAGAAAAGTAAGCGTTAACAGTTTGATATTGAAATACACTAAGAAAAACATGAGCAGTGGGGCATTTCACTTCCATTCCGTTTCTGGCACTGCCAGTAGTGTAAGTTACACCCAAAACTGGACTAACTCCCTGCCTGTGTTCCCGCACTCAGTGGTAACAGCACAGCAGCATGAGGAAATCTTCAAGCTGAAGGACAGGCTGCACAGAACAGTCTCCCTCCTTCCACTCCACTTGTTATACTCTGACTTTGGGGATATTCGATAGGACCCAACCCCAGCTTCTCACTGCCATCCAACCTACTGTCCTCTCTTCCACCTCAACGTGGACAGCAGTGCCATAAGCCAGACTGGCCATTTTTAACGAAACAGTACAATGTTTCACATGTCTCTTCCTCCTCAGGTTCTGAACACATCCAGTGTCTTGTACAATAGCATAAGAATTAGTATTCAAAAATTCACTACAACATTTTGAAATGTGAATTAAATTTCAGCTCCACCTTATCACTTTGTCAGAGGAAACTGTTCCAAATGGAGCTTACAGAAACAAAATGTATTAGAGAAAAATATCACCCATGTGACTGAGGAAGGCAAGAGATTTGCACAAACCCACAGAAATTACACCATTTCTTCTGATCCACTATATGAGAAAGGACACATTATAGGCAAGTTTTATTTGATTTATGTAAACACAAGTACAACAATCTGGTAGTGCTAAAACAAAAAAAAGCCTCAAAAGAGCTGAAGAAAAGCACTGGAACTGTCGAACAGAAAGGAGATGAAGAATAAACAAATCACGATCTGTAACTACAAGGGCAGAGTACCCGAAATGTCGCAACCCTTCAGAGAAGCCCTCCAAAAGGCTCGGTAGCCATCCTTACCATTGCAATGCTCTATCTTCACTCACACCTTCATTCCCAGAGCATTATGCACGGCAGAACAAAAATGTGACAGATTGCTGAGTGCAGCTTGGGACTAGTCAAAGGAAGGCAGACCCTTAAACTACAGGATGATCTCTACAGTGGTGACTTGCACTCCATGTACTATATTATTTGTTTTACAGTATCACTGCAACCGTGTTGTTTTGTTTAGGTTTTTTGTAAGCTTAGTATCCAACAGAAACAGGTCTACACCACTGTAGTCTGTGTGCATAACCTTCTCTCTCTGTCCTTTTCTCCAGTTCCCACCACCAATAATTGTCAGACTCTGGACCAGTTTTCACTAATTCAGGAAAATGGCGATCCCAAAATATATAAGTTCCTCTACATTTTAAAAAATACTCATTTCTTAGAAGAAAGATTCTTAATTCCTCTCCCCCAAGCAGTGCCCTATTAAAATAAGGCTGCAGGAAAAACAAAATTGTCAGACACGAAAGAAGCCACATTCAGAGTGAATCAAAAGAAAACAGGCTTCAAAAAATTCTACTGCTTGAAGTAGTGCTTACTCTTGAGCACAATTTATAACTGTGATTACTCTCTCACCTAACACTTTGTGATGCTACAGTCTAGTGAGCCTAACTTAGCAGGAACCATCCTAGAAGACGAATCAGTAGACAGCTAAATAGACTATAGTGTTTAGACAGGGAAATCAACCCCACTTTTGTACAGGAAAGTCAAGTTCCACAAACCCACAGGAGCTGCCTACATCTTCCTCACCCACACACTGATGGACCCTACTTGATAAAGCCTGCTTTAATTTCCAAGATACATTTTAACAAGATTCTTCACAAAAGGCTCTTAAAGAAACTAAGCCCCAGTGGCAATAGAAGGCCTTGCATGGATAGGTTATCCTGCTAAAAGGGAGGAAACAAAGAGCAAAACAAACCATCATTTCTAACAATAGAGTAAGGCCACCAGTGAAGTCCCACAGGAATATGAGCTGGAGCCCCAATTGTCCGAGACATTCTTCCATCTGGCAACAGGAGGCGAAGGCTAACGATTCACTGACAACACCAAGTTATTCATGGCAAGGCAGAGAGAATCAGCCATAAAGAACAGAAGAACCAACACAGGCTATAGACATCAAAGCTGGCAGAGGGAACTCAGTAAAGGTAAGAGAGTTACCCACAGGAGCCCAACTTCACACACACACAGTGAGGAGATACACACTGAACACTGCCGCCCAGGACAACCACATGTAGCCGAGTCAATCTGAATCTCCCACCTGAAGAAGCAAGGGTCTCAAGCTCCAGAACTGTTTTTCCCCCCAAATACTCCTGCCACTGACCTTGCATCACCTCTAGCAACATCTTACTCTGATGGGCCGATTCAATTCAGTCACCAGGCAGGAAAAAAAAACCCCTCCCAAGCAGGTGGGGTTTGCCAGGTAGGGAATTCAACTAGCTCAAAGAAAAGTCAAGCCAGCAGCAGCATTCGCAGAGAGGAAAGGTAAGAACTGTGCAGCTGTGGAGGAAGATTCCTGGCTCAGCTGTGGCAGGCTGGCAGAGCAGCTCAACCATCTTGTGCAATTCCACCAGTAGAAACAAGCTCTCGTGATCCTAGTGAACAGATCTAAGAAAACAACAATGCAAACCTGGCATATTTATCTCTCATTTCAGATGGAATTCGTTACCCATTTGCAGATAAAGTTTTATTTTCCACTTACAAACACACACACTTTGGTATCTTCCTGGTCCTTGGGGATTCTAACCCTAAAAGGGGACAGAACCCCTCACATGAGGGAGAGCAAACAGACCCTCAGGTTGTCATTTTATTTTTGTTTCAAAAAACACCACCACACGCTATGTTCTAGTACATTAAAAAAATGCATCCAAGATGAATTGTTTCGATTTTTATTATTTTATTGAAGAAAAATATTTGACATTTAGAAACATTTCTGACACATAGATCTATTCCCATGTAAGCCTGTAATGAAATATTTTTTTCCCTATGAGCTGAACAATCTGTCAACACTTTTCACTCAGCTCACCAGTATCATACAAGTCTGCTATATGGAGAGTTCCTGAATATAGACTCATTAGATTTATTTACAGAGTAAATAGCAGGTACTGTGCTGAAATCCTGCACAGCACGGGTCGTGGCTGGCTGGATGTTGCTTCATGCTGCTTCTAGTAAAACATTACTTCAGGGGACCACCTGAAACAACTTGCCTTTCAGTTGAGGGAAGACAGGCTTAAGAATTCATCCTCTTGCTCTTAATTCTGCAATAAATGATTAATAACTGTGAGACTGGAACTCGGAGTCAAGCTCTTGTGTCTAATAACTCTGGCAACTGTGTTTGAGAGCCCTGTCCTGCCAATTAAGGTGCAACAAATGCCATTTTGCCTGTTCTAAGACTGAGACTACAAATGCACCCTGGTCAGGACTAGTATCACAACCACCTCTGGGTACGCAGACAGCAGGAGGTATCAAAGTCAGATGCCTGAAGGGATGAAAAACCTTGTATTTGCACCATTTGTTCCAAATATGGAATTACCCATCTTTATAAAAGAACGTTTTCTTCCAAAATAAGGTGGCTTTGAGATTGCGTAATATGAAAGCAGAGTTGCCAAATTTATCAAGTTTATATGGAACCTACAGTTCAAAACAGGATACACGATACAGTAAAAATACCCTGATGAAACTACTGTCCGAGGCATCCTGCTACCTCAGGCAGACTGTTATTATTAAAGAGCACTTCCCAAAATACTATAATAATGCCTGCAGAGATTCAAATGAGGAAAGGTGGCAAACTACCAACACCAGGAGCGTAGTTCCTTCTAACATCAGCGAAAGGAACCAAATACCCAGGTTTTCTCTCTCTCTAATTATACATACAGATCGTCAAGTGGTAAAATCTTCACCTACATTCAGACATTCAACAGGTCATGTCAGAAAGTAGCAAGTAGCTACAAGAACTGAGAGGATTCTCTCACTTTCAGCCAGTTGAAGGTGGTGTCTACCTTAAAAAATTTGGAAGCATATTTTCAGACTAAAATGTTATAGCAGAGGGTCTTAGTAATGTTTTCTCAACCCCTTATTTTCTAGAGGAACAAAGAAATACGCCTTTGCATTCTGATCACATATTCAACACCCAAACCACCAAAGCTAAATCGGTTTGGAAAAGCAAAATATTGCTAAGAATAAGGCATCTCTCTAGACGTCCTGGATAGAGACGACAAAAGAAATTATCTGCTGGTGAACTCAAACTTTGTAGAATTTCTCTTCCAAGAAAGAAAACCAGCTCTATGCCTTTCTATTTTTAGCCAAGTGAGCAAACACAGTGGCGCTGCAAGCAAGAGATGGCAGTCTGCACTTGGAGAGTTTCAGAGCTCCATGTGATAAATCTGAGTGACTACCAGTGAACCCCCAAAGCTTTAAAAAAGCATGAAGTATCTTATAGATTTGGGTTGGCACTTTAAGTCCTGCAGCCAGTACATCTGATTTAGACAAGGCACACCCTCATCTTGGCACCGCATCTCAGCATGACCTTCTGGTTTTAACTCCAAGCATCAGAAGCCAGAGCCTCACGCAAACGCTTGGGCACTTCAAGGAGCAAAATGGGGAGAGCCAGACTGCCAAGAGGCCGACCACCCATTCCACAGCGCTGCATCCATATTTCGTCTTTCACACTCCTGCACAACTGACATAGACAAGACAACAAGCTTGCTGCTTTCAGTTATGTCTTGCGTGAACTACATAATTAACACTTTCAAATGTTCAGCAGGGTGCTTGAGTACTTTGTGCATCTTACCAGAAAACAATTTACAAATGTTACAACACAATCTTATCCCAGTAAAAGGGCTTTTCTTAGAAAGTCATTACCAAGTGTTGCTCTCCACTGCATCCTTACAGACTCACTTGCCTACTAAAATGATATTAAAAATATCAATATTTAGCCACCTTGTATCAGGGCAAGTCTGTGCAACAAAGTGAGAGCCCAAAGTCACCAGTGCAAACTTGAGGTATGTGTTGTTCTTTAGGAAAGAGTTCTTTCAAATCAAAAATATTCACTTGTTGAGTTTCTGAACATATCTAGTAACTCCTTTTGTCAGTGTATCCAAATATCTTATGTTCATAAACCTCCTCAACTATCAAAAGGTGCACTGCAGTTTCAGTACACGTCACAAAGAATCGCACAACACGAAGGGCAGGCTACAGACAGAGGCAGTAGCTGAAAACCTTGAAGACCCCAGTCACGAAGCTCTAACATCACGGTTTCAGCCGCCCTCACAACTTCTGTCCACAGCACACTCTGTGTGGACATCTGGCCATAAATGCTGTCTCTCATAGAGAGACTTCAGCATGTTCGTAAAATGTTAGGACCCACCAGAGACCGTGAGCTACCAACTGCCATGTGCTCCAGTCCTTAAACACACAGGCTGTAGAAGAGGTGGTTTGAACCTCCTGAACCGGCACTAACTGTTCCTTCAGCTTCAGAGAAGCACCATTCTCCACTACCCTCTCCAACTACTGTAAATCCACAAGCGTGTCCGTCAGCAGGAGCGACCAAGAATTTCAACTGAATGCATTGTGTTGAGCAGCCAGTAAAAATTACATCCGCTTAGATTAATCATAACCCTGGAGTTAGCCCCTCTGCTCCTGCTCAGCAGGAAATCCTGCTGCATCACAGGCTGGCTTAGTGTTTCAAAACCCTCTGCACCCACTGCGTGAGCTTTCCCAGGCTATCCACCAAAAATTCATCACAGCTGAGTCACAAAGAAAGAAAGAATAAACTGGCCTCTAGTTCCATAAAAATAAGAACTTCTTCCCACAGACACCTTTTGACAGACAACCTATGTACTGCCTCATGGCCCAGTGATTTCTTCAGGAATTGACAGATTATAGCATAGAAACGCTCATCAATTGAGTTTGCTATCTATAGTTGAACAAAAAAAACCTCACTAGACAAGGCAAAACTGCTTTGGATCCAGAAAATCTGGACTAATCCCTCTCCCACACCATCCCTATCGCTAGTGTAATAACATGGAGGTTAAACAAGTCTGAAGGTGTTTGAATCCAGACATTAATGTCACCCATCACACCAAACACAAGACACAGTTTAAAAACAGTTGCATTAGTGGTGTGGAGAAGGCTTTTCCTTCCTCAAGAACTTAATAATTATTACTACACTACCTCTACAGACCTACAAGTACCTCAAAATTGTGTAGAACACAACTGAAATAATCAATACTTATAAAGCCGCTCAATTTAGTTTAATTAAACTCACACTACCTTACCAGAAACTAAGTTTTTTGACACTGATATTGGCAATCACATCCCTTTAAGTTGCTCTATGGATACTACTACTATCTTCTTCCTCCCAAGTCATACTTCATCCCAGCCACAGCTCACACTCCCCACTCCACCCCAGGAACACGCCAAAAGCAAAGTGTGGCTGCCCACCACTTCCCAGTGTAGGCCAGTCACCAAGCCACCAGCACCCATCACAAAAGCCTTCCTCTCTGCCAAGCTGAACTCTTCCTACTTTGCTGTCCAACAGCTCAGGACTCCAGCTGGGTGTTCCTGCCTCTTCCCAGCCCCCAGCACCGGTCCCAGAGCACTGCCTGCACTGGACCTCTTCCCGGAGCCAGGTTCCCAGCTCCAGTACCACCAGACGGTCCAACCCACCAGCCAGTCCCCACCCCGGGCTCAGCACGCTGCTTCTCCCACCCCAAAGGTGAGGGAAATACCACCGCGGCACGGCTCGGGTCTGTCCCCTCTGCGCAAGCCAAGGGGCGGCTTCTCGCCCCCAGGCCAGGCGGGCTGTGCGCCCCGCCGCTATCCCCGCACCAACAACTCGGGGATAAGCAACAGGAGCCGCGGGCAGGGGGTCCCCGACTCCGGGCTGCAGCCCGGCACAAACCCGGTCTACGCCCCCCCAACCCCGCCTGTCCCCTCCTGGACGCCGGCCAGACACCGGCGGCGCTGGGGCGGCCCGGGCGCTCCCGCCGCTCTCCCCCGGGCCAGGCCCAGGTGGCGGGTCGGGTCGGTCCAGATGGAGCCGAGCCAAGCGGAACCAGGCCGTCCACCAGCTCCCACAACTTTCCCTCCCCGCGGCCACGGCACCGACTCCGCCGCCGCCGCCGCCGCCCGGGCCGGCCGGGGGCCGCCGCCACCGTTCCGCGCGCGGCGGAAGCGCCACCCCCGCTCCGCCCGAGCATCCCCCGCCGCCGCCGCCCGGGCCGCCCCCGCCCCCGCGGCCCTCGGCCGCGCAGCGGGAGCGCCGCCGCCGCCGCCCGGAGCGGGGCGCAGGCCCGGCAGCGGGAGAGGCCGCCGAGCTCGGCCCGGCGCCCCCGGCAGCCCCGGCGGGGACAATGAGATGGCGGCGAAGAGCGCCGCGCCCGGGGGACCCGTTGCTCCGGCAGGAGCCGCCCCGCCCCGCGCCGCCTCCTCTTCCCTCCCCTCCCCTTCTCCTCTCTCCTCGCACGGGCAGCGCCCGCTCCCGGCCCGGCCGCCGCGGTAGACCGAGCGAGCGAGCGGCCCCGGCCCGCTGCCCCCGCCCCTCGCGCCTCCATCTTGGATCGGCGCCTCAGCGCCCTCCCTCCCCCGCGCCCCGCTCACCTCGGGCCGCGCCGCGCCGGGGCCGGGCGGCACCCCGGGAGCCTGCGGAGCGGCTGGCGCGCGGGGTCCGGGCGGGCGCGGGCCGGGGCCGGGGCGGCGGCGCTGGCGGGGGCCGCGCTCACCGGAGCCGCAATCCTAAACCGCCATCTGGCGGCATTTCCGACCGCCAATGGCGCAGCCGCCGCCGCGCGCCGGACCCCCAGCGCCCCCTGGCGCCCACGCGGCGCCACTGCCCGCCCGCCGCTGCCGCCGCCGCGCGGAGAAGGCGGGGGGCGCCGCGAGCCGGGAAAGCCACGCCCGACGCGCGGCACGCGGGCTCCTCAAACGTCTTTCGCGCGAAAACGCCGCGCATGCGCCCCGCCGCCGCTGCCCGCGAGGCGGAAGGCGGCCGGTAGCGCCGCGACAGAGGGGGCGGGGCATCGCCGGGGTGACGGGAAAGCGGCGGAGGCGGGGGCACGCGCTGAGGACGGCGTCTGTCGCGACAGGACGTAGGAGGGCAGGCGGGGCAGGGCCGGGCCGGGGGCGGTCCCAGGCTCGGTCCCAGGCTCGGTCCCAGGCTCGGTGAGGCGGGGGCGCGGCCCCGGGGCGGGCCGGGGCGCCGTCCCAGCTGGCGGCCGCTGAAGTGCCTGAGCGCCCGCTGCTGCGCTTCGCCTGCGCGCCCGGCTGGGTGGCCCCTTCTCGGCGGCGCGCCTGGGCCGGAGCCGCGGAGATGCGCCCCGTGGGCTGAGGGGGCCGGGGGCCTCCCGGCATGGGAGAGGCGGGAGGCGACTGCTGAGGGTGCGGCGGCCAGAGGCAGTGGCGCCGGCCGGGTGTTTGGGCTCCGGTAAGTGTTTCGGAACAGGAGCGGGCGAGTCTCTCACCGCGGGGCTGCAGAGCCGGCGGCCAGGGAAGAGCCGGGCGGCGGGTCAGAAGGTCGGGCAGAGGCAGCAGCGGCCTCTTCGTCCGCCTCCCTCCCTGCTCTGGCCGCCGCGTGGGGCTGCGACTCCTCTTAGGTCTTTCTAAGCCTTACGGAGCGCTGTCCCTCTGCTCCCGCGGAGGGGCCGCGCTGCCCCTGCTCGGTGCCCTCTCTCCGGCGGTGCGAAACGGGATAGTCGCCGTCGCAACTCGAGCCTCCTCCATGTAAAGCTCCGGAGCCCCGTCTCGGTTTTCAGCCGGCTGTGCCCGCACGCCGCTGTGCACATCCGCCCCTCCTGCTGCCTCGCCAGGCTGTGTGGAGTGCCCTGGGAGAAGATCCAGAGCCGTCAGCGTTCGATACATCTTGTCATCTGCTCTAGGGAGCCCGGACGTGCCTTCTGTGCTGTTCCAGCCGCTGCAATGTACCATTTACAGCCTTTCCTGCATCCCTATTCTCGTATTTTTGTGTGCTGTAGCAGACTGGGTTTAAGCGTTGCCGTATTCTCCATCCTTTGCCCCCGTGCCTGGAATTGCAGTCCGAGTGGGGGGTTGTTCAGATGAGGGGTTTTGGACCGGGAAGTTTGCAGACAAAGTGGCTCTTCTTCCAAAATCACTCGGAGCAAGTTTTGCTGCTGCGGCAGCAGTAGTTGCAGCAGGCAAGAGGCACAAATGCAGGAACTGGAGAAGAGTATTTTTTCATGGAACCAGCGGCCTTTGGAGCCTTTGTACAGCAAGAGAATAGGTTAGTGAGAACGAGGGAAATTAAGGGTGGCACGTACAACCCCGCTGAAGTCGCAAGTGGGAGCTTTAGCACAAATCTGGGATGTTTTTTGGGTAGCAAATTATTATCAGGAATGTTCTGACAATTTGTGGGGCTTAAGTGTAGGGTTTGTATTTGAATTCTGTGAAGGGTGCATTGGCTCGTCCCTCGGGCAGTGCTGTTGGATGTGACTGGCTTAATTTGAAGACATAGGATACTGGTTTGTTAGTTTGTAACGTTTGCTTTTGCATTTAAGTATTTAAAACTCATTTCATAAAATTGCTCTTTCATTTTCTTAAATACTTTTGATTATTCATTAAATTTTAATAAAGACTTGAGTTTATTTGCATATATTTTTAATATTTGCTTATATTTTTAATAAGATTGCTTGATGTAATCAGACCATCTGGCTAAAAAGATAAAGGTGCTCTGATTTTCCAGCGTGCACCTTGTCAGATAGTCGGACAGGGTAGCGGAAACACGGCTGTCTCAGCGACACCAGCACGTCATTGCCTGCTGTGCACCTCGAGGTGCCTCTGTTCACCTTCTGTTACACTAGTCAGACATCGTGTGAGTCTGGATCCCTCAGAATCTCCAGCCGGGTTAAGGTGATTTAATGGAGAGGGCGCAGAAACAGGAACTGAGGAGATTTCCCTGATAAGGAATCAGACGAAGATCAGAACAGAGGGACGGCTGGACTGCAATTGCCATGTCTGCAACTCTTTCCTGATAACATTTCAGTCAGCTGACTGGTTTCGGCCGAATCTGGCAGAAGATAAGAGCATTATTCTGTGAGTTTACTGAAATTCGGGGTTTGAATCACCAGTCAGACTGCAGAGCCTTAATTCTGTCAGGTACGGCAAGGAGAGCTCGGCTCCCACCCCAGCAGTGAAGTGGCACATGGCCACCTATGTCCACCTTGCTAATCAGCATCCACTAGTGACTGGGGAGGGGGGAGCAGGGGGGTGTTTGGGGTTTTTTCTTTTAAGAGAAGTCATGGTGTGCTTTCTGTTAATGATTTGTGATGTTTATGGAATCCGTTGTCGTTCCTTGTTCACCATGGTGAAAGCTGGGTTCACGCTGTGGCAGGGGATGATTTCCATGAGCTGATTAATTTAAATGAGTGTCCCAGGTTGACATTTGAATCGGGAATGTTTGTTTTGTCAGATGAGACTTTTGCATAGTGCTTAATCTTCAGCCTTGTGTTAGATTCAAAATCAAATCATGTTTTTCATAGAAAATGGAAATCAGCCATGTTACGATTGCAGATAAGAAGTAAAATAAAACCTTCATATGCTCTCCACAGACGGCACTAGCAGAGAGACAAGCAGCAAGTTTTCTGCACAGACTGTGCTGATTTCCATTTATTTTAAATCTGTGCCTGGGACAGACACAGAACAAATGGATTTGGGATATGCACTGATCTCAGTCTCCAGTGAAATTCCCACTGGTTAAGGGAAGCAAGGACACCAAACGGTACAAATAAACGTACCAGGTGAGACTTGGAGTAACATTTATCGTATGCTCAATATTTAGTAGAGAGTATTACATTTTGGATAAGCACTCCTGTTATTTTTTGTTTTGCTACTTATCTCCTTGCCTTTCTCATGTCTCGTGCATTTGCCCTTCGGTTTTCCAGCCCATCCAGTGTTGTCATTCGTAGTGCTGAAGGATCTTAGGGGAACACGGCGTCCACACAGGACAGCCATTTTGAGCTACGTGCTCATGATCTATTGTTTTCCTCCAGAGGGATCTCTCAGTACCTTACACAGGTCCAGGACTACATTTGCAACTGCATTTTATCTCTTTTCTATACCCTTTTCTATATTTGTTGGAATAAAATGTAAACTCAGCTCGGGAAGCAAGAAAGATACCCTTATATGTATGCTAACAGTAAGAAATCTGTTATTTGGGGGTTGTTTTCATGAACCAGTAGTTGCAGCGTGTACTCAGCTGTTTTGTAGTGAAATGAGTTTGTACAGGCTAGATCCACCCTCACTCTAACAACAATGCCTGTTGTGCACCTTTTGTCTTCTTTCCCTCCCACTTATTTTATTCCCTATCCAGGTATTGTGCCTTAATTCAAGAAGATGTTAATTTTTTAAGACGCGGGGGCAGCAAGGCAGGATTGTGCGTGTATAACCCAATGAAAACGCTGGGTAAGACAAGCGGTGCTTGTGACAGTGGCTGCCTTCCCACACCCATCCAGTGCAGTTTGCATTTGCACGTGAAAAGAATCTGAAACTAACAACTGTACTGAGTAAAAAGTGCAAATAACCCAGTGCGAGGGGTAGGCTTCTGGTAGGGTGTTCTGAAATGTTTGATGGGTTGTTTGAACTGCCCACTAGTGCAGCTGATACCAGCTCTTACCCTCTCAATTTACTCTCCGTGGCGTTTCAGCTGCTTCCTCCCGGGTTCCCTGCAGTGTTTAACCTGGATGTAGGTGCTCCTCCAGCCTTCAGCAGCGAACTGGGAACGCTTTGTTTTTACAGCTGAGCTCTCCTGAACGTGGGTTGGCAGCAGAAGGGCGAGCAGGAGTGCTAGCACAAGGCCTCCTGCGTAGACAGGGGTGTTTCTTGTCCTCAGAGCCTCTAACACCTACCAATCGTGCCTCAGGGCTGGGAGCATCGTCTGCCAAAGCAAGGGTGAGGTGGTGCCCCAGCAGACCTTGCTTACGTGTGCGGGTCCAAACTGGTGCTGGGGCCTTCCTACATAGCTGGGGCTCGACGTGTGCCCCTCTCCCCGCTCCTGCTCTGGCAGGGATTCACTCTGCCTGAAGAAGTAGGCTACAGCTTAGCCCGGCTGTAGCAGGGGGTCCAATAACCACTTGGCCTCTGAGGAAAAGGAAGGATGTCCCATTCTTACCTAAACTCTTCTTGCCAGGAGACACAAGCAGTGCTTGGCTGGCATGGATTATGGGTGAAGAAGGTACAAAGTCTGAACCTGACCACAATACTTTTAAACTATTTCTGTGCAGAGCTATCGCACCCACTTTTACATTGCCCTTTGCTCTGTGGTCTCCCTGACAAACCACTGTGGAGCCCGATTGTCCACTCAGCTGTGGTCTTGCCCCTTTAGGTCCCACCTGCTCTGTTGCTTCGCTACTACCTGCGGACAAGGACTGCAGGGTTGTCCATCCCCATTCCCTGCTACCACCACAGAACCCAAGCTGCTGCTGCCTGCAGGGCTGGGCTCAGCTCCTGGGGCTGGACAGCTGAATCGGGAGGATAGGTCCTCCTGGATATGCTCTCCACAGTGCTGCTGAGGCAGGACAGCAGGCACAGCATGGTGAATTTTCTTGTTACTAAGCTGTGGGAGCCTTATGTTCACAAAACCACCACTTGCTCTTTGGATTAGTTCCATCAATAATGCTGAGAGATGGCTGAGGAGCGGTTTTGACAAGGTGACACTGATTGCTTTCTCCCCATCTAAAGTTTTTCGAATTTTGTGGTGGTGGTGTTTTCATAATGATGCACCAGGGTTGCCTGTTCCAAGAAGCATGGCCTCAAAGGCGAGCCAGTACTTTTCAAATTTTCAGCTTTGAAAAACAAGCAGAATGTTTGATGCTCCCTTGGGTATTACTGCCTGTGTTGAGATGATCGTAACCTTTCCTGTTTGGTATCTGAGGGCATCTGCTGTTTCTGTTTAGACATCCAGACAAAGACGTAGATGGCCAAGAGGTGTCTTCCCCTTCTGGGTTGGGATTAAAGCTCTCAGTTACAGGTAAGGTCTGTGTGTGTTTATTTGCTGGGGCAAAGACAAGGCAGAGAAGATTGTGTTTCTCCTGCTGCCACTTCATGTGGAAGGGCTCTTTGTGCAGATGGTGGAAAACGCGGTGGAAATGAACTAATCTCAATGACGTGCCCAGGCCCGAATTAAACTGACCCACTGAGGACAGCGGTGGCACGCGCAGCGGAGAGCTGGAGGGAATTCAGGCCACGGGCGGGCTCCCTCTGGGCAGGCTGCACGCGCCCGCAACCGTGGGGACCACGCAGCATTTGTGCTGGTGAAGGCCAGTGTGTGAAGGCATTGCTTGCTTGTTTTGGGAGGCTGATGCCGCCCTTGTGACACATGCAGCACCACGCATGTGTCACGGCAGCGTGCACAAATCAGGGGCACCGAGGGGAGAGCTTGCACCGCTTGTGTAGTGTGAAGTGGACCTTCAGTAGGAGACAGAAGGGTGCTGGGTTTGCTGCTGCGATATTCACATGTCTGCCACGAGAAGGTCTAGTTACTAGTCTGGATCAGCCTGTCTGAATTTTCCCCAGTAAAAAAAAATAATCAGTCTTGAAGAACAAACCTGTTGTAAAATCAGTCACTGGAAATGAAAGGATGTGGAAAAAAAAGGAATTTTTAACGCTGTCATTGTTCGAAATGTGGTGTTTGTTCATACGCTAACTGTGCTGACTTGCTCAGGGATACTCCGTTTCCCTGTGCTCTCTCTGTCACTTTAGAAAGGAGATCATCTCCTCCAGCCAAATTTCTTCTGTAACCGTGTAACATTAGTGAGCAATTAACAGTAATTCATAATTACAGGGTGTTCACTGTCCAAGAAGCTTAGCAAGACAGCTTCCTCATTAGAATAAGACTATACTAGAACGCATTATATGTACTGTAATGAGGATCTATGTACTTTTCAAAAACTAGTGACCAAAATGGAGTTCCACTGTTGGCTTTAAGGAGATCCAAAGGTACTTAGCATTAACTCACTGAAAAATTCAAGCAAAACCAAAACAATCTAATAGTACTCGGACTTGGTTGATAAAAATAGCTTGTGAACACTAACAGCATTTACATCTCTTGCTATTCATTAAATAAACTTAACAGTGCTTCTCTGCTTTTTTCCTCAGACCAGGACGTTTCTCTGAAGAAATGGATACATCGTCCCCAAAATACCCAGTCAAAAAGCGAGTGAAAATTCATCCCAACACAGTAACAGTGAAATACACTTCTCATTATCCCCAGCCAGGAGAGGAGGGATATGACGATGTTATTGAAGATACTGGAGTATTTTTGGAGGATAACCCAAAGAAAAGACTACTGAATAATGGGAAAAAGAGAGAAAGGACCTTTTTTGGTACAATAGACACCAAGCTTCAGCCAGCACAACTGCCAAAACCCGATGAGATCGGGCAATCCCAGCATTTTCCTGAAGGAAATATACTGCAGTCGAGGAAAACATGGGTGGTCCTTTTTGGATCTGCCGTGGCTCACGGATGTGTGGCTTTAATTACCAGATTAGTTTCTGATCGTTCCAAAGTGCCATCCCTAGAGTTAATTTTCATCCGTTCAGTCTTACAGGTGCTGTCCATTACTGTTGTGTGTTACCACCATGAGCCTCCCTTTGGCCCCAAAGGCTACAGGCTCCGGCTCTTCTTCTATGGGGTCTGCAATGTTATCTCTATTACCTGTGCTTATACCTCCTTCTCGATAGTCCCCCCCAGCAATGGGACCATCATGTGGAGGGCTACCACTACAGTTTTCAGTGCCATTTTGGCTTTTTTACTCATAGATGAAGGAATGGCTTACATAGACATAATTACTGTAGTTGGCAGCGTGTTTGGCGTTTGTCTGGTCATGATCCCCAACATTGTTAAGGAGGAAAACTCTTTGCTGAGCACCTGGAAGGAAGCTTTTGGTTATACCATGACCGTTATGGCAGGTTTGACCACTGCTCTCTCCATGATAGTCTATAGGTCAATCAAAGATAACATCAGCATGTGGACGGCACTGTTCACCTTCAGCTGGACGGGAACAGTGTGGGGAGCATCCACCATGTTCTTACTTCAAGAGCCAATCGTCCCACTGGATGGAGAAACCTGGAGCTATCTCCTTGCCATCTGCCTGTGCTCCACAGCAGCCTTCCTGGGGGTTTACTATGCCCTGAGCAAGTTCCACCCTGCTTTGGTCAGCACCGTACAGCATCTGGAGATAGTCATTGCCATGGTCCTGCAGCTTGTTGTGTTACGCATCTTCCCAGGTCCTTATGATCTTGTAGGGGGAGCAGTTATTTTGGTTAGTGTTTTCTTCCTTGCATGTTATAAACTGTCCTGGAAGAATTTAGGAAGACAAGATTATCAGGAGATTGTGGATTCTTCCATTAAATGAATTGCAATTTTGTCATCCGATTCAGGCTGCGTGACCACGTGAAAGTAACATATTTCAACTCTGTGGTGTTCTAGTGTAGTGGCCAGGTCCTCTCTCTGCTGTTTAAGTTCACAGCTGATGTAGTAATGTTGGTGTTTCCAGACATCCATGACAGGAGCATTTGTTCTAGCGTGTACAACCACTGACATTTTGTCATACGAGGAAAGGCTGTTTGTCTCCAGCACGAAGGGGGTGTGAGCGGACGCAGAGGCTGGCCCATAGAAGTGCTGGCCAGGTTAGAGGTTCCTCCTCACCTTCTCCGGGTAAGACAATACAGAGACAGAGGGATTCCCTAGTGACTCTCATTCCTGTGCAGTGTGGTAGTACGAAAACGAACAGTGAACCCATTAAAATGGTCTATCAGCGTGTTCGTATCCTCTGTATCCATTTCTTATGCCTTGGCTGTACTAGTCTAAATGAGGTAATGCTACGATTTTGGTGGGTAAAACCTGCATTTGCTGTGTGTATCAGTAAAGCTTTTTGTGCTTTGTGGTTAAATATCTGTCTGAATCAATGTCAGAAGCCCAAATCTCCTGTGGGGGAAGAAGCGCCCCAAAAACTGGATCTCCAGTTGTGCTGGGAAAGAAAGTTCCCCAAGAACTGCAAGATCCATGATAGATCAAAGATCTAGCCGTGAAGCAAAGCAATATTCTTTCTATGGAACCACATTTTCTAAATGAGGTTTCAACTATTATGCGAGGGAGGTAATAAAAGGAAAAAGAAACGATTGTGCTCGAGATGGAGGTGGCAGCAGCGGCAGCAGCACTGAGCAGCCTGACAGGCATCCAGTGACTCGAAGTCAGTGGGCTTGGGTCCTAGGGCTTCAGTTAGAAATTAGAGTAACAAAAAGCCCCAGGGTTTATGGTTCCAAATAGTATTCCTGGCCGTGCTACTGTATGGCTGGTCAGGAGGAAGACCAGCGCCTAAGACTCTGTGTCCATGGGCTCTGTGCCAGCCAGCACCAGCAGGCACCCGCCTGCTCCAGCGGACAGTGCCTCTCTTCTGGGATACAGCATTTTCTGAGGGAAAAGATACCACTCCCATGAGCCCAACCAGTCCAGCTTCCCCCATGGAAAACACGTTTTACTTGGGAAAAAGCCACAGCAGCAGCAATCAGTTTTATTCCTATGAGTACCAGGGAGACCAGGTTCCCTGACGTCAGTCAGCCCAGCCAGCAGTGCTCCTGATCCGTGTGACACTCGTGTCCTCTGATGCCGGTGATGAGAGCATCCACCTGGGCCACGCCAGGCAGACACGTTTTCTTGGGTGTTGGCACTCAGTAACGGCTGCCCCGACAGCTCTGTTTCTTTTAGGAGCAGGTGGAGCCAGCAACAGGAGCTCTGCCCACTGGAGGAAGGACAGGAGGAAAGGGAGCAGGTGATGCAAGGCAGTGCTAGGAAAGCCGTGCCCAGCAGCTTCGCAGCCAAATTCCCCTTTGGCAGCACAGGGCCCTGGCAGGGGCAGGGCAGTTCCCTGCCCGGAATCTTGCTGTGCTTCTATCAACAGCTCGTCTTCCTCTGGGGCAGATGGTCTTTCCTCCTCTGAGGGATAAGACAGCAGGAAAGCTTCCTTTGTGGATAGCAACCAGGGCAAAAGGCTCCATCTCCTACAGCTTTCACACCTGTTACGCTCTGGAGGGAGTCGAGCTTTGGGACTCCATCATGCCAACATGTGCATGCATGCAGCCAGCTGGGTAGGTGCTGGCAAGCGAGGAGCACCCGACAGTGAGACTGCCCAAATGCCTACATCATGCAAGAGCATCTTGAGCGAGCTCTTGAGCTGCCGCAGCCCCAAAGCAGCAAAGCCCCCTCCTCAGCACTGCTCCCTGCTGCCTCCAGTGCCTGTGCGAGCTTCGCTGCTTGAGCCACACATGCTGCAGAGCCGTGCCAGCCCCAACAGGATCCCTGTGAGCACAAGCTTGTACACGGCTGAGCAGACCTAAGAGCACATTGCTGCTGAAATGGGGTGACCTCACTTCTCCTGCCACCACCAGCCACCACCTCCCCAACATCTGATCTGCAATCAAAAACTGCAGGCTGGGCAGTTTGACTTTGGGATCAGGTGCAGAACTAATCCTGCTAAAACCTGAGCCCAAACTGGCACAGGCAGCCAGCACCCAGGGGCCAAGCAGGGCACAATCCCATCCCAAGAACCTGGGTGATGGCCAGGGAGTGATTCCAGCCGTCTACGGGGCTTGGTCCTGATGCAGCTGTGCCACAGCCTGCACGAGGTCCTGCACAACCAGGTCCACATCTGCCTGGGTGGTGTCTCGCCCCACGCTCAGCCTCAAGGCATTCTGTGCCACGTCGTACGGTATCCCACAGCTGAGCAGAATTGAGGAGGGCCTGAAATGCAGAACCAGGTTTAACTCAAAGGCCGAGGAAGCATATGCATCACCAGAAAGCTTCACCAAGAGAGAGCACATCTGCTGAGGCACTCCAGGCAAACCTGCTCGCTTTCCAAAGGCACCTAATCCTGCTGGGCTTGTGCCCTGTGGTGGATCTGTCTCTTCCCCAACAAGGTGGCCTCTCTCCCTTGTCCCCATGGGTTGGCAGCTCTGCCATGTCTACAGGGCATTGCTTTAGACCAGGCCAAGAGCACCTGCTGTTCCCACACACCCCAAAGGAGCCCAAACTGGGCTTAAGCGTGTGCACCAGGCACACATGGGCAAAGACAAACTCTCTTCTGGCAGTGCCAGACATTGAAGAGTACTGCCAAGCTCAGATGGATCACCAAAGCCAGGAGGCACAAAGTCCTTCCAAGCAGCAGTGAAGTGTTCCAGCTCTGTATCCTGCAATAACCTCCTTTGCAGCCCTTCAGCCCCTCGGGAAAGCTCTGCACCCTCTTTGCTCCAGGTGATGCTGCCCACAGCCACCCATGGTCTCTTTCCCTGTCCTATTTCCCTCCCCCCCACCTGCTTTCCTCTGGGAAGATGCCCTGGGCCTGGCAAAGCTGGCAGCTTACCGATCCCCTTTCTCAGAGTGGCAGGCAGCCCCCACACTGGCGAGAAGTGTCTTGCAGCGAGACAGCACCCTGCGCCCTGCGGCACACACAAGCACGGGTCTCCCATCGCCCAGGCTCTCTCTGAGGCCACTGCCTGCCTCATCTGCCTGCCCAAGCCATGTCCCAGCGCCTGCTGGTCTCTAGCCACAGGGTGCTGTGCTGGACAGGTGCTTGGCTCTGTGGGCACCATCATGGGGCAGCGGTGCAGTAAGAGCTACCTTGAAGGCCAGGGCCCAGGATGGAGAAGTTAGATGTGTTGCAGAGTCGCTTGGAGCCCATAAAGCGGCTGTTGAAGTGGATCCTCTGCTTCCCAAAGGTGGCCTGGAGAAATCGGAGGGCTATGAACCACTCTGTGTTCATGAGCAGCTCTGTCCTGACGATGAGGTGGCAGGGCCAGAGGGATGTACCCAGGACCCATGCTCTGCAGGCTGAAACCCCGGGAGGGGAGGGACAAACAAGAAGCAGGTCTGCTCACCTCCAGCCTGGCCTCCAGGTAATCCCGAACATCCCGCATGTGGGCCTCGTAGGCCTCCCAGTTCTTGCTCACTAACTCTGCAGCCTGAGGAAAGGAAACCCGGACAGGCTCCATCAGCGACCTCCTGACACATCACTCTGTGCATGGCCCCCTGGCGTGGGAGTCCAGCCCAAGAACAGCCTCTTCAACTGCCAGGTCCCCTGTGTCCCCCAACAGCCTCTGGGTGCCTTGTGCCCCGTGCACTGTGTCTGGCCACTGCCAGGGCAGCAAAGCCTGCTCTGAAGTGCTCTGAAGCACCTCCTTTGACTGGTACCAGAAAGCCCCAACTCTTTCCATGATAGCTCACCCACCTTCCTGCACCCTGAGCTCGTCACTTCTAATGGCCAGGGAGTGCAGGTGGCTGGCTCTGTGCTGGTTCCACCAGGGAATTGCTCCCCAGTGACCATCACTGACTCACCTGGCCGAGGCCAGCAATCATTGGGGTGTTCTCAGTGCTGTAAGGGACGAGGGAGCAATGAGTTAGTGCTCTAGACCGGAAACCCAACCTCAAGGCACAGACATTCCGCGCAGGCTCCCTCACTGCTGGCAGAGGGTCCTGGACACCTCTCCAAGGTGGTTGGGAAGGGGGCAGTTCCACCCTGCGGTTCCTCCCACGGCAAAGTCTGTGGACCAGGCTCCCACAGTTCCCCCGCATGGATCCATCTCTCTGCACTGGACTGTCCACCCCAGGGCTGGCAGGTGATAAAGCTGCCAGCTCAGCTCAGACTAAGTAGCCACGTGTGATTTGGCCACCAGCCCGACACCCAGCTCTCCGGACCACCACCCAGCCACCTTACCCTGGGCGGAAACTCCTCTCCTGTCCACCTCCAAAGAGCATGGG